>CM055966.1:1970000-4410000 GCA_029531755.1 Holothuria leucospilota
CAGCCCTCCATCCCTTACTGTGTTAACTATTACCGAGCGTTTGACCTTATCAGGGTTCCCACCCCAAATAAAATAAAAAAAACGCTTTCTAATTCTTTGATAAACTTTTTGGGGGGATCTGGAAGAACAAGAAATAGAAAAACTAGCTGAGATAGTGCAAAACTTTTTACAATAATATTTCTACCAATTGGCGTTAAATCTCTTGATGCCCAAAGTCTTAAATTTGCTTTTAGCCTTGATAGTTTTGGAACATAATTGAGGCGAAAAAGATCACTCCTGTTTGAAGTAAAAGCAATACCGAGCATCTGAATAGGCCCAGAAGTAACATTAACACCAATATCATTAACAAAATTAGGTAAATGTGAAACAAATGGGCCTAAAGGAAACAAATTACATTTGTTTAAATTAATTACAAGACCTGAAGAGTCTTTTAACAAATTAAGAATACGAAAGACCTCATTAAGCGATTGATCTGAACCATCTAAAAAGAAATTAGTGTCATCTGCGTATTGCAAAATCTTCACTTCTTTGCCGTTAATTGAAATACCTTTGATAAGATCATTATGTAAAACTTTTAGAGCTAAAGTTTCAGCTGCTAATATAAAGAGATAGGGACTTAGTGGACATCCCTGTCTTACTCCACGCTGCAAAGAAAAATAGCCTGATGAATTACCATTGTTTAATATACATGTACTACTACCTTTATAAAACACTTTTACCCAATTCTGAATGCTCTCACCAAATTGAAAATAACGGAGACATTCATGTATAAAATCCCACTCAAGCTTATCAAACGCTTTTTCAAAATCAACACTAAAAATAAAACCAGGGAGCCCTTCGTCCAAAGCATAGTCGATTACATCAAGAACATACCTAATATTTTCCCCTATAAAACGACCTTTAAGGAAGCCAGTCTGTTGCGGTCCTATACAATTCTGCAAGACAGGTTTTAAACGTGCGGCAATGGCCTTAGATCCAATTTTATAATCTGTATTTAAAAAGCGTTATGGGCCTGTAGTTAGAAATAAAAGTACGGTCCTTATTCGGTTTCGGAATTAAAGTAATGACTCCTCTACTTTGTTCACAAGTCAACTGACCATACGAACAACCATAATTTAAAGAATCTACAACCAGGTCACCTATTACTGGCCAAAAAACTTTATAAAAGTTAACGGAAAGTCCATCGCATCCAGGGGATTTATCATTTTTCATAGATGACAATGATTGAAAGCATTCATTAACTGTAAGTTCTCCTTCACACGCCGCCATAACATCATTATCAACATTAATTTCTGGAAGATCCTCGAAAAAAACTTTCTGGGGAACAAGTGCCAGCCGTGTAAAGGGATTGATAATAATCTTTGATATGCTTAAGTAATTCGTTTTCATCAGTTAAAATAATACCCCGATCATTGGTGAGCTTAGAGATAAAATTAAGTGCTTTATTTCTTCTTTCTAAATTTAAAAAATACTTAGAGTTCTTTTCCCCCTCCTCTATCCATCTAGCTCTTGACCTCAAAAAGGTTCCCTGGAGTTTATAATCATAAAGGTACATTAACTCATTTTGTGCCTCTTTTAACTGAGATCGTAACTCTGGCGATTCACTGATATATAACTTCTGTTCGAGCAGGGCAATCCTTGCAATGAGTTGATTTTCTTTTTCACGACGTTCCTTTGCCTTATGCTTTGAATAGTGTATACTAAAAGTACGGATTTTGTATTTTAAATACTCCCAAAGTAAAGCAGGATTGTCAAAATTATTGCAAGAAAGTTCATTGTGAAGCAAATCTTTTACACCATCAACATAATTAGAATCATATAAAAGTGAATTATTTAGTTTCCAGTAACCCCTTCCTCTTCTTGAATTGCCAATGGAAAAAGACATCAATACAAAAGAATGATCTGACTGTAAACCAGGAACGAACTCAATATTTGTAACAAAAGATTGTGCATGTCTCGAAAGAAGAAAGTAGTCGAGTCTACAATGAACGCCCGGAGTTATGTTGGAACTCCAGGTGAAGTTCTTTACACAGGATTACACAGTTAGTATCCACGCTTATTATTATTATTATTATTATTATTATTATTATTATTATTATTATTATTATTATTATTATTATTATTATTATTATTATTATTATTATTATTATTATTATTATTATTATTATTATTATTATTATTATTATTATTATTATTATTATTATTATTATTATTATTATTATTATTATTATTATTATTATTATTATTATTATTATTATTATTATTATTATTATTATTATTATTATTATTATTATTATTATTATTATTATTATTATTATTATTATTATTATTATTATTATTATTATTATTATTTTTATTATTATTATTATTATTATTATTATTATTATTATTATTATTATTATTATTATTATTATTATTATTATTATTATTATTATTATTATTATTATTATTATTATTATTATTATTATTATTATTATTATTATTATTATTATTATTATTATTATTATTATTATTATTATTATTATTATTATTATTATTATTATTATTATTATTATTATTATTATTATTATTATTATTATTATTATTATTATTATTATTATTATTATTATTATCCGCATGGATTATGCCTTAAGGCGACACTTGGTGCTAATTCAACAACATTAAGGCGACACCTGGAATTAAGGCGACACATAACTGTCGCCTTAAAGGAATAGGTACCATTTAGAAAATAATTTTATTGTCGCAAATAGGCGTAAATTGTTCCTTTTGGTCTAATAAGTATGTCTACCAAATTTGGTTAGGGTGGGGTTAGGGGTAGGGTTAGGGTTAGGGTTAGAAGATTTGAATTTTTAGTGTGCAAGTCAATGTAACTGTCGCCCTAAGTCAGTATCCACGCTTATTATTATTATTATTATTATTATTATTATTATTATTATTATTATTATTATTATTATTATTATTATTATTATTATTATTATTATTATTATTATTATTATTATTATTATTATTATTATTATTATTATTATTATTATTATTATTATTATTATTATTATTATTATTATTATTATTATTATTATTATTATTATTATTATTATTATTATTATTATTATTATTATTATTATTATTATTATTATTATTATTATTATTATTATTATTATTATTATTATTATTATTATTATTATTATTATTATTATTATTATTATTATTATTATTATTATTATTATTATTATTATTATTCCTTAAGGCGACACTTCGTGCTAATTCAACGACATTAAGGCGACACCTGGAATTAAGGCGACACATAACTGTCGCCTTAAAGGAATAGGTACCATTTAGAAAAATAATTTTTTTGTCGCAAATAGGCTTAAATTGCTCATTTTGGTCTAATAAGTATGTCTACCAAATTTGGTGAGGGTGGGGTTAGGGGTAGGGTTAGGGTTAGGGTTAGAAAATTTGAATTTTTAGTGTGCAAGTCAATGTAACTGTCGCCCTAAGTTAGTATCCACGCTTATTATTATTATTATTATTATTATTATTATTATTATTATTATTATTATTATTATTATTATTATTATTATTATTATTATTATTATTATTATTATTATTATTATTATTATTATTATTATTATTATTATTATTATTATTATTATTATTATTATTATTATTATTATTATTATTATTATTATTATTATTATTATTATTATTATTATTATTATTATTATTATTATTATTATTATTATTATTATTATTATTATTATTATTATTATTATTATTATTATTATTATTATTATTATTTATTAGCCTTCAAAGCAAAATACCAGCTGTTGCCAACGGTTGCCAACATTTGCCCTACGTATCGTCAACGCCGTGTGTTGTCTGGGTGTTTGATGCAAAAAGCGAGAAAACGGCGTTACAAAGCTCTAATACGCCGTTTTCAGCACTTTCTGGTCGAAATTGACCAAAATGTGAAAATGTGAGAAACACATTAAATCATGCTCAAAATCATGTTTTTCAATGTTCTCGACCATTCTGCAGTGTTTTTAGGCCGATATACACACTTGTTCAAAAAGTTGCTACGGAAAGAAATAAGGTTTGCTCTTCATGTGACTAGGAATGGTATTCCAGAGCCTGACAGTACGATACCTAAATGAGTTTTTGTTGGAAGATGATGAGGTGGTAGGAATGTGAAGATGACCAGACTGCTGTGTATTGTAGTCATGAACAAGATAATTGTGCGTATAGAAGTCAGAAAATAGTGTTGGTAACAGGTTATGAGTTAGCTTATAAGTAAATGTGACGGTACTTAAATTTATGACGTCATGTAACTTCAGGAGGTTCAGGCTTTTGAACAAATTGCTGGTGTGATCTCGTGACCTTGAACAAGTAATGTGGCGAACAGCTCTTTTCTGAAGAGTGACTAATCTCTTAATAAGAGAGGAGGAAGCACTGGACCAGACTGTTGAACAGTATGTGAGATGAGGATAAATTAAAGTTAGGTAGATCGTTCGCAAGACGTTTTGAGGAAGTATATGTCTGAGCCGACCCAATATGCCAACACCCCTTGCGACTTTAGAGCACAGGTGGGAAATATGGTGCTCCCATTTAAGAAGTGGGTCGAAATAAACACCAAGAAACTTAGTCTTACTAGCAACTTCAACTGGTTGGTTATTGATATGTATGTTGAAGTTATACTTTATCCTGTTGAAGTTAAAGACCATGTAGTTTGTTTTACCTATATTAAGGGAGAGCTTATTGGAGGCAAACCAGTCTGAATACAACTTTAACTCATTACAAACAGTTTCTTCTAGCTTCTGTGGGTCGTTGGAGCTAAAAAATATATTCGTATGATCAGCAAATAATACCATGAAAGAATTGGAAGAAATCTCACTAATATCGTGCATGTAAATTATGAATAAAAGAGGTCTAAGAATAGAACCTTGGGGGACCCCACAAGTTATCATGTTCTTATCAGATTCGACATTTCTAAAAGTGGTGATCTGCGATCGATTGGTTAAGTAACTTTTGATCCAATTGTAAGCTTTGCCACGGAAGCCGTAGGATTGTAATTTATCTAACAATATATCGTGATTAATGGTATCAAAGGCCTTTGATAGATCAAGGAAGACGGCCAAAGAGATGAGATTATTGTCTTGTGCCCTGCTAAGTTTATTGATTACGTCGATGAGAGCGAGTTCAGTTGATCGACCGGGACGGAAACCATACTGGTTGTCAGAGAGTATGCCGTGTTTGCTAAGGAATGACTGGACTTTGTTAAACATTATCCTTTCAAAGATCTTTGAAAAACAAGAGAGACTGGAAATCGGACGATAATTGGCAAATGAGTGCAGGTCACCACTTTTAAAAATAGGAATGACTTTAGCAATTTTGAGTTTATCAGGAAAAATACCTTGAGAGAGAGAAAGATTACAAATATAAGTCAGGGGTTCAGAGATGAAACAAATTACTTTACGAACAACAGAAGGTCGGAAACCATCGTAACCTGCAGCCTTATTAGGCTTGAGGCATTCAAATGCAATCTTAACTAAATCACTACCACTGACAGGTGATATAAAGAACGTACTAAGACTATTGCTAGGTATAGGCTTCCTCGTGATACTTTTTGATATCTTGTCTGCTAAATTTGGTCCAAGGTTCACAAAAAAAAATTGTTGAAGGCATCTGCAATATCCTTAAGATCACTTTTTAAGGTATCACCCTCGGTAAAAGTATAAGGGTAGTCAGACTGGTTGTGCCCATTGTGTAGAAGTGAATTAATGTGTTTCCACGTCAGCTTCGAATCATGCCTAGCATTGCTAAAAATTTCTTCATAATGTTGCTTCTTTACAAGACGAATAATATGATTTAGTTTATTGCGGTAAGTGTAGTAGGTAAGTTTATTATCATGTGTAGGTGACCTCAGGTATTTTTTGTAAAGCTTGTTCTTATGTTTCACAGAAACAAGCAGTCCGGATGTGATCCAAGTTTGTTTTTTCTTCTTGTTATGTCTGAATTTAATAAGCGGAAAGCTGTCCATGTAAATTTTGTTAAATGTATCGCAGAAAGCATTAAAAGCAGAATTCGTATCATTTTCAACGTACACGTTATCCCAAGTTGTATTTGCAATGCGGTTATTCTGTGAATAATTACGAAAATATGTTGCTGTAATACGCTTAGAGATGTGAGTGGACTGTATTGTAGAGTGAATGAAAATGGGAAAGTGATCACTAATGTCTGTTACCAGAATTCCAGAATTGTCAATATCAAGGCCATTGACGCTATCAATATTGGTACAATAGATTTACTTCTTGAGGTTACTGTAGTTGGTTGGTCAATAACAGGGTGAAAACCACAAGAGCGAAGATTATCTAGAAAAGAAGTGCAATTATCCCTACCGATGTCCAAATTGAAGTCCCCCATAACAAACCAAGGCCTCCCCATGGAAGATTCATTACTTAGAATTTCATATAACATGTCATTAAAATTGGTAATACATCCGTTAGGCGGGCGATAAATAATCCCCACGACTATAACCATACTTGTAGATGGAACACTTATCTCAATAAATAAACTTTCAATATCATTATTGAGTTGAGAAATATCATTGCGAAGTACATATGCAAGATTTTCTTTGATAAAAGCACACACCCCACCTCCTCTTTAACCTTTACGATGACTCTCAACTAACGAATAACCATCAAGTTGAATAAGATGAGAATAGTTGTCTGTGAACCAGGTCTCAGTAAAACCTAGAACACTGAAATTACTATTTAAGAGATTCAGGTAATCACATACGCTATCGAAGTTTTTATTCAGGCTAAGAGCATTTAAGTGAAATAGATTGAAATTTCCAGTTTCTAATTTGTTGAAATCATCTATACTGTAATAGGCAGATTTTTCATTCACATTATTGGTGCCATTCATATAAGAGCTAGGGACTGTACCATTCCTATCATTGGTGTTAATACTATCAAATAGATCTGAGAAATCACTTACTGAATTAAAAGGCAGTACTTTCCAACAACAATTGTCACAAATGATAGAGAAAATATTGGCTGAATAACTCCCTGAAATGCACATTTCATGAAACCATAACGAGCAATATTGACATTTTAAAAAACTGTCTTTAGAGACAATTTCCTCTTTACAAAAACTGCACACTGTAACCCCCATTGAAAAAAGAAAGAAAAAAACCACAACACCATTAAGTAAACAAAAGCAAAGAATAATGGGATTAAACAAGATCACATGCCAGGAGCCGGGAAATCACCTCAGTCAATAACAATGAGAATGCTGCATTGGGTAAATACCGGCTGGAAATAGGCTACAGTGGAGTACAAATCAGCTTTAGGAGAAGAGATTATCCAACAACTCAGTAACTTCAACCAGCTAAACACACAGGTACAAATAGTAATAGTGAAGTCAGCCAGGAAAGCAAGAAAAGCCTCCCCTACACTGAATTTCAATAGGAGGATTAAAATTACGGTGGAGGAGGAAACTTGTCACACGTTTAACTATAGGAACGGCGAATAGGAACGGTGAGTATTGCTTGCGGAGTGGGCAGAAATCTTGCATTAGAAACCATTGACCGAGGTGGAAATCGCATGCAAGCAATAAACTAAAGCCACTTCAAAATTTATATTAACGATGGCGAGTCTGATTATTAAAAAAATTCCAGTTACAATTTCAGAGAATCTCAAATGAAAGAATAATTTTCATCAGGTGCTGCAAAACCCACACCCACAGCATCTTCATAACTTAAGATATTCCTGTTAAAAAATATTCATGCTGTCAAAACAGACTTCCAGTTTCTTCAAGGTTACGGAATGTTATGTAATACCGGCAGATTGCTTAAAAAAATCAATTTTTTTGTTTTTTTAAACTGAAGTGTTTCAATTGACTTTACAGCTTGACACCAGTTAGGATTAAAAATATTCATTTTAGATTGAGCTTAAAAGTGGTGATAATAGAGGTAACAAATCTTAAAGTGTCTGCAGATTTCATTAACAAGTGTCAAGATGTACAAAAATGTTCAATTAATCTGCCTGCATAACATCTAAGATTCCCCAAAATACTGCTGTGAAGTGAAAACATTCTTTAAAAAATCCATGCTTCTAAACACAATATGTTATTAGGATGGGATTTACACCAATAAAATGAGAAAAGTTCCCTGATTTAATGGTTCTCTGGTATTTTGTCACTGGAATATTCCTTGATGTCTTTCGAAAGAAAGATAAAAGAAGAAATGACTCTTACTTCGAACCCATACAGTTCTGCGTTTCTTCATAAACACGAAGAACGGTAATTATTCCAGCTTTATCGTCACACAAAATGCAATGCTTTTAAAGCTTTATCATATATTTATATATATTTATATATATATATATATATATATATATATATATATATTATATATATATATATATATACCAATGGAAACAAAAAGGAATAGCACCAGTAGTTTTAGACGGAGTTATTTGTGACAGAAAACGGTTTAAAATTCGTCTATCATTCTTTAGCAAAAGAACCTCATTCCACTAGTTTCAGAACTTGTGTACCTTAAAGGAGCTGAGTAGCCGCCAAAGTAGAATAAATTCTCGGACCGCCGACTTCGTGACGTCACATCCGGACATGCTTCTTGGTTTATCGATTCGATCCGATACCAATACTTATCAAAGCCAAGCATGCAGTGTGTCTGATATTACAGTACACTTGTTACTGTCGTTAACAGTACTAACGTTAGCCTAATTAGGCTAGCGTTAGGGCCTTGGCCTACCATGAAAAACAAACTCATTGATCGAAAAAAAACAGTTTCAATACCTGCAAAATCCACAATATTCTTCATGAACCTCCTGCAGATGATGGGCGAAATAGGAGTGTGCCTTGCCACTAGTAACGCTAATATACTACATACGTACGTACGTTGTAAATTGGGTGTACTACATGCCTGGGTAGATGCATCGATCAGAACCAATACAAGTGGAAACGATTCAAAATTGCCGGTGCCAGAAGAAAAAGTAACGAACTAGAAATTCAAAAAATAAATTGTAAAATATCTTGCAAGTGTAAATCAAATAACCCAAGAAATAGTATAGGAACGTTATGGCAAATTTACTTTGCAAGATTATTTTAAATGAGAATTTAAAACGCATTAGGATTAATATTTTTGAAATTAGCCCCGCACAGAGGGTAATCATCTCGTTTAGTATGATGTATTTATTTTGGAAGTACGCCACTACTCAGCTCCTTTAAACACCTTTGTGGATTATTTTAAATTTATGCCGATATTTTGCAGTGCGCTTTAAAGGGATAACAGCTTTGGGGCATGCAGCTCAATAACTCTTGCGGGCGTCACTGTTCATGAGTAGTTTATTTTTGATCGATCTTCCAAAGGAGTACAATACGAGGAGCATTCCAAATGGCGGGTACGGGGGATAGCTGGCTACGAGCTTTGCAATGGTGATGATGATCAATAGTAATTTGAAAACTTGTTAAACTCATGGGCCATAGGGTTAAGTCAAACATAAGCATTGATCCTTGCCTTGTCAGGTTTTGTACAAAAAATCCATTGCTCGGCATAAACAGAATTAACAGAATTCACCATCTTATTACTGAACATTACTTGTATAATACCTAAACAGCATATACCCTAAGTTCTTCTGTTGTCAATATCAAAACATGCAGTTTTTTGTCTTTCTTAGGAAGATAGACTGTCCGACAGATTATCTTTGGGTTCACTTTAATTACATCATTCGTGATATCGGGTTGGTACGGCGTCAAAAGGGAGAACTAGTGCATATTCAAATTAGAAGCTTTCCTAGGAGATGAATTGCGAATGTTCCAATTATTTGAACAAAGGCTTAGCTATCTGACTAGTGCGTCCGCATTAGCAAGCGGGAGGTTCCGAGTACGAATCTTTGCTTGTCACCTATGCACGCTTTCGAGCTTTTCGATTTTAGAATACATTCATGCTGACTTGTTCATTTTTGGAAAATTTTGACAAAAACGAAATTTTGAGCTTTCCAGTCATATGGAAATACGAAAGTGCAAGGTTAAGTTAGACCCATTCATGGGTGCTCGTAAGGTCTCTTTATAGACCGGTAGCGTGGTATTGCTCTATAAGCTGGTTTTTCTACAATACTTGTGTCAATAACTGTAGTATGTATTGCTTTAATATTAGATTTAGGGGATAGATGCGAGGGTGCCCCGGTCTTTAATGTGATTAAGACCGAAGATGACGTCAGAGGCTGAGTGGAAAGTGGCGAGAGCCGAGGTACGCATTAAAATGCTGGTAATCGACAAAAACTTTGCATTTTCGACAAAATTTTACAGAATCATGTTTACTTCTCCTAGATAACTTGGGACTCTTTTAAGACGTCATGTTTAGTTTCTTGCAATAGTAGCGTGCAACTTCACCCCAAAGAAAGTGGACAATCAGGCAAATATTTTCGCTTCTTTGAAACAAACTCATTGAAAACTCAATCATTTGAACAAAATTTAATTCAATTGACATAAAAAAATACGACGTCTTTGTTGAATATGCTTTCTTTTGTCTTACATCACTTACCTTAAGGATTAAATTGATACTGGTTAGTACCAGTATGCGACGTAAACAAACACAGGACAAAACTGCACAATATATACAATACCCAGTAACACGCTACATACGCAGGGGCACGCAGCATAGTACGGGATAATTACTGCATATACGGTGTGGCGCCTTCGTTTTCAGTGATACGAGTACCCCTAAAACACACATAGGGAATGTATCCAAACCATTCGCAGGTAACCACGATGTTCTAATTCTCCTTACTGTCAGGAAACCTGTCTTAAATGTGGTTTAAGACCAGTCTCAAATGGTGTCTGGCCAATCAGAATGCAGAAAATCGATAGAAGTGTTTATGAATTGCCGTCCAAAACTGTATTTAAACTTCAACAATATACAAATAACCGGTTTAATTTACCTAATAGTATACAAACAATGAATGTTTATGAGTGTGATAGTATGAATTATTTCATGAGTCGAAACATACTCTTTTCCAAATAGGAATTACAAAGGATTGTGGGATAGATGTTTGGTGTGCATCATTTTTTGCCACAGCAAAATGCCATTGACAAAAACATCGCGTACCTGGTCAGAACTTATCCCACAAGCCATTGCAATTGCTATTTGGAAAAGGGTCTATTGATCGTTCTATTCAACGAGGCGAAGCCGATGTTGAATAGAACGTTAAATCTTCCAAGAAATGAAATTATTGATACTATCGCACGAATGAAAAACATTTGTTTTATATAACATCTTATAACTTTGATGTAGTCGTTGGTTCAGTACATTTGTGTTTTGACGACACTATGGTTCATGTTTGTCCGTGCGGTAGCTCCACGATTTGCTAGCTACACGTTAATGTACTTAAGTTACGTACGTACGGTATGCAGAGCTTTTAAAGCACATAGAAACAGGCACTGAGGAACAAAAAACCGAAACCGGACCGGAGCAAAACGTAACCGACAACCACCCACAGAATCGCCAACATGCTCTCACCATCTACAACCAGCAAAGGAAACGAAAGAGTCTTTGCCATGGCTAACAAACAGAAACCACCACCACACCCATCACCAACGACCACAACAACAAAAGGCCAAAACAACACATGTCCAAAGGCCACAAACACACCCAAGGCAATAACAGGCCCGAAGGCAATCAAAGCGCGGAGGGATACGGGGGTCCACCTGCCACACTCAAATCACTATTTACAGTTTATTTATAGTATATAAAACTATTTACAAGCAACAAAAACAAAACTCCTAAAGAGATCGAACGAGCCCGGCGGGGGATCGGGAACGTCCACTCTCTTGGGGGACCAAAACTGAACCGGGCAAATACAGGCGCACCTTGCCCAAGGGTGCCCCGGAGGCAGTTGTGGTAAAGGGTAACCTCATTATCCCCACGCTTAAACAAGCTTCACAACCGGATGCAGTTTAAAGTCCTACCCAGGACCGGTACGGTATGCAATGTGCTATCCACGAAGCTGCATTGATTATTTATTTGAATCAATTTGTGAGGTATACTTTTTTCTAATTGGGGTGACCGCATTTTACCTTTAAGAGGCACCTGTCAACATAGTCATAGCGGCGATAGCGCCGCCTAAACTAGTGATAACCTGTTTAATGTTTTAATATACACAGAATGAAACTATTTCACACTCTCTAACCTGCGAGTGTCCTTGTGCCTCCTTTAATGTCTACCCCTCCTCTTCTTCTAAGTAGTTACCTTTTTAAAAGATGTTTTGACTTTACAAGTAACAAGAATATTTTTGAAAATGTATCAGCGGTAAGAAATGACGACGAAGCGACCCTGCCGTTATATGCTCATGAGCGCTAATTATTGTAGTGCGCATGCGCGCTACAATATTGACATTTATGCCATCTCCGATCAACTACTTGGCTGATCGGTGCATGTTTTCCATTCGCTCTTGCGATACACTAAACTCCCTGCGTTTCAAGCTAACAGGTTCGCTAAGCAGAGAAATCTAGAGCTCGCAGACTTGAAAATATGCATATGTCCGCGGAACCACTGTTTTCCCTTTGCATGGAAAGAAAAGTAGATCGCTTTGAAAAACGTATTTCTTCCATGTATTAGTGCAAGAGGTACATGTTTTTCACGCCAGTGGTTTACAATGCTGTCACAAGACAGATCAGACTTGAACATACTGATAACGTTAAATGCAGAATGAAAACAGAAAATTTTAATCGAAATTTGACGATTGAGTATTAATCCGTGAAAGTGAGCTACATTGTTTCCACTTTTTCAGAAATTCGACATTTACTTCAAAAGTACTTCTTCAGTGTTAATTTTTGAAGTTGGCACTGCACTGGATGATGATAGCGTGCCCACGTCTCCCTTGGTAATGGCACTGAATGGACTTCCGGTGGAACCCCCCCCCCCCACACACACGCACCCAAATCTCAGAACTGTTGGTACCCTTGCAGAGAGCTTGAATGATAAAAGACAGTGCTCTCAGTAAGTTCACATCAAGTGATGCAAAAAGTTACCCGTTACACAACAAACCAAAATACTGTAGCCATCCACATTCTTTTTAAGAACTGGACTACTTACCAAACACTCAGCTGTTTTAATTCCAGTAACCAGCTCCTGCTTTACAGCAGTCAGACTAAAGATGGAGGGACCCATGCAGCAGTTATGAATTAACATGGGTCCCAATTTCCTAAAATCCTGTATGCTGCAACTGTATCCAGCTACTGTAATGTAATATTTCAAGTACTGGAACCTAAAGAAGCAAATTTGTTGGATACTGTAGTGCAGTGAAACTCAGCTTTTGGATAATATCAAAGTGAATTTTCAACAAACATTTGCCTTGGATTAATTTAACTCTCTCCTTTTGCAGTGCATGTTCTTGGTAGATGTAGGATTTTTTGGACTGTAACTGACAGTGGCTATGAACTTCATTTGACACTATTCTGTTCAATGAATCTCTGTGAAGTTTAAGTACGTGTGCTGAAATGTTCATTTACAGATTCTCTGATGGTCTTTTGTCAAGTACGGTAGTAAGTACAGCACAATTAAAAAAGCCATGTGCTTGTTTTGATATATAATAATGACTGACTTTATGTTAGCCATGCAAAATACGGCTATGAAATAGAGTGTTATATAGAGTGATATAGAGTGACACAGTGGAAGAATAAAAATTTAGTATTTTGGAAGTTGTGTGTACTGTAAGTATTGTTGTGTGTAGAGTGATTCAAAAACCTAGTTGACCAAAACCCAGTTAACCAAAACCTGGTTGAGGATTTTCCAAAACACACATTCAACCTAGTTAAAAAACCCAGTTCAACCTAGTTTAAATTTCCAACTGGGTTCAACAACACATAGTTTCAACGATGATATCGAACAACCTGACGAATGTCAAATTGTTATGTCAATTGCAAATTGTTCCCGTAATATGTCGGTGGTTGCCGTTCCAAGACTGACTCCTAAACTTGAGACGTTTTACTTACCGCCAAGATAACAGTAACCCGATCTTCTCTTCAGATCTAATTTTGTATTCTGTTTCTTATTGACACTCTATGCTCATATTAGCCTAGTTTGATCCTGTGCAGGCTGGTGCAATTTATAACAATTTAAAGTACTAACGCCTGTATAGAAATATTCACGATTGAGCGGTTAAGGCACTCGGTATTCATAACTTAGCTCACGCTAAGCTTTCTTTTCAACCGTCGGGTCCCTAACATATTTATCACACCAGAAAAGATGTTTAAAGACAGATATTCGTCACCCCAAGTATGACTTTTATTTGGGGGTAAGCAAAAGTCTCAATTGGTGTCTGCTCTTTGATTCCCATCAGAGTTACAAAATTCTAAAGATGCACAGTAGCTCATATCACACAGTATGTACAGAAAGTGTTTGATTACATATTACGGCCTTGTTTACTCACTACGATATGACCTTAAGCAATAACCTATGTTTATGTCTGCACAAGGATAAGCAAAAGACAGTTTTGGGCGGGGCTAGAACTAACTTAGTTGAGAAACTTTGAGCTGTCTGGGATGCAGTGGCGTAGCTACGGGGGCTTGGGACAGCCCCCCACAAAATCGTCGCACCCCCAAGCGCCCGCCACTGGCGATCTGGACCAAAAACTTCACTCGACTAAGGCTACTCAGCTTGATAATGATAGACTCTAGTCGTGGAAAATCTGCACTCCAATCATTCCGATCAAATAAAATCAAACTTTACATTTTTTCAGCTAAGGTGCACATCTTGATGACCCCTATCAACCTGGCCAGTGCCATTTCCGGCGATCAGGAAAGTATTAAAATCTCAGATTTTAACTTATGGTGGCGCTCCGCTTAGATAGTAAACGGGATTTAAACTTGCAATCCTCGGACCCGTAGTCCGGCCACCTGAGCTAATTTGTCCTCACAGAAATGTGTCGCAGAATAAAATAAAATCAAATCAAACAAAACATTTTCTCACCAAAATTGCACTTCTTGATAGCTGCTATCAAGCCTAGCAAGTGCCATTTCAGGCGATGTGGAATGTATTAAAATCTTTCATATTTTCTTGGTACGCTCGGGCCAGACCATGGCTGCGCTCTCCTTAGACAGTAAACGGGCCCCCACAAAAATATCCAGCCCCCAAGAGCCCTCAAACAAAAAAAAAGATCTAGCTACGCCACTGTTGTGATGAGAAGATTTCCCCTTTAAAGCAACTTTTCAGAAGAATTTCATATGGAAAGTAAAAACAGTTTTTTCCTTCAGATTACAATGTATTCTTTTTCAAGATACATCAGTCCTGGTCCCGTGCACAAGTACGTTTGGTGTAATTAGTTATTTCAGCACATACCATATAGATTTCCTGTTGAAAAGCACTTAAATTTTCAAAGTGACTCGTGTCCTCTAAACCCCTTTGGAGGCTTCAACAAGCCCATCTACCAACCACTTATCCGCTAACAGGCTGTCAATTTATAGTACATTCGAAGTCAGAACAAGTATACCTTGCAGGAGCGTAGCCGGACGAGTTACTAGAGGGGGCGAGACAGCTTCCAGAAGGGCGAAAAATATATAGTCATACTTAAGGCAATAGCAAATTTTTAATTTTCTAGGGCCTCCCACTCTACCTCCACCCTTAGCTTGGGCTTGTTTCCTTGATCGTGTAATTCCCAGTTAGAAGGGTCCATGTCTTTCTTACTTCCACTCAGACCTTTTGACAACTACGACGATTTCCACTCTCAACTTTCAATAAGATTACTCGGTGACAAGTCAAGACAGTATTCCAATAATTCGTTTTGGCAGTCTTCTTGATGGATATTAATTCGAGCCGATCGCCAGCTTTGCGTGTGCAACTTTCAGGAACGTGCACCTGCTGAACACGCAAATTACTTTCGTCGTCTGCTCAACATGAACCGCAGTGATCATATTTATTGCAGGATGACAGCAGTACACTTTGGGCTCACGGTGCAAACTGCTCATTCCACTTTTTCAAATATCTCTACCAATTCATATGATACCGCTATACTCTTGCATTTAAAGAACGAATCTATATCGTTAATATATACTTATAAGCATGGGCGGCTCTAAGAAATTTTGTTTGGATGGGACTCAAGTCCGTATTCAGGGAGGTTCGGAAGACCCCCCCCCCCCCGCAATATTAATGGTCAGCTCCCGGATAGTACAATAGGAGTATTGTTATTATTATGTATTACGACGATGCCCCATGTAGTTTTCAAAAGCTCTTCAAAAACCATTTCAGGCAGTCAGTCATGAGCTGACTACTAACGGGGTGGAGTAAGAGGCAGGTGGAATGGGCACAGCGGTTTGATCCACTTTGTCACTATAAAATGAGCCCCACCTTTAAGTACTTTGTTGTTCCTTTCATTGTGTCACAATATGTTTCAACTTTGCCAAGAAGCCATAAAATATTGCTTTTCTGGATTGCTTTCTTAAACTAACGAAAAGTTCGAGCATGAAGACATTTGAAAACGATGAAATGATAGCACTATTTTGGATCTCAGTAACGATCCAAAACAAAATATTTTAAAGGGGGGAGGGGAATCCCCCTTACTTAGAACGACGTCTTATCCTATTTACAAATAGCTAGGCCACTAGTCAAAAGTCTCATTACACTGAGCTTAGATTGACTGTTTGGTGTGTTTATTTTAAATCAATTGAAACGGTATACTTTAGCACAGAGGTGGAGAACCTTTTTCTTATAACAGGCCATGTGACAGTCATAAGACCGCTCGTGGGACAACGGTGCTGTCAATTTGGACAAGGAAAGGAAACCTCTAATTCTATGGGAAACACAATACGTTTAGGCTACATGTCCGTTACTTTTTGTAAACAGATACCTATGCTAATCTGGCCAGGTGACATCCGGGCAAGACTGCTTTGAGCCGTGGATGATAATTAACACGGCTAATGGATTGTGTATCTAATGACCCCGAAAGCTCTGAAGTGTCTGCAAAACCAGTGACGTAGCTAGACTTTTTTCCGGGGGAGGGGAGGGGGGAAGCACCTAAATTTTCCGATTTTTTAAAAGACTGCATAAGGGTACGTTCTGCATTCTGCAATGTAGGTTACAAATATACGGCTTAATGTACATGTAATACATACCAGACACATAAGGTTGTTCACTGATAGTGTTCTTTTACATCTGAATCGTGAAATTGCAAAGCGCGCGAAGCGCGCGAAACTTTTTGGTAGGCTTACACACCCAAAAAATTTATGTAATCATTAAGAACAAAAAGAGAAAAAAGGGAAAAATTTTAAGGGTTGTAGACCGTATCGTTGATAACATACACTGTAGACCTATCATACAGGGCTGTAAACTTTTAGAGAATGGTGAGAGTGAGATTTGCTGGGAGACTACTGACGCGGAGCGCGGAGTGTCCCGCCAGGGAAACTTTTTGCCAAAAATACCCTACATTGCAGTAAATGACACTTCCCGTGCCTCATTATCGCATGCCCAGAATTGCCAGTTTTCTGATGTTTCATGTTCCTGGAAAATTTTAAGGAGACATTTTGTTCACGTTTAAAATAGGCTTGGAAATCCTAAGGCCTACCGGCATGTATTACTGTATAATGCACTACTGTCAGCTTACTGCAGACTATGATCAGCTGGGCGAGAAGGAACTCAGGTTGTGTGATAACTGGCGTTTTACCGACACCGGACGCATCATTTGCGTTGTAAGTGGAATTTTTACACCATACTGAGGCATTGCGTGAGGAACTGATGCTTCATCGTGAGAGCGTAAGATTGCGTGACCCACAAGCTGAATGCATGAGAGGTGACAGCCCTGTTTTACAGTACAGAACCACGTGGTCTACCCGATGAAATAGCCCAACTTTGCTCCGTGAGTCGCTCACCAACTGATCGTACAGCATAACAAACACAAGAGAATAGCAACTAGGCTTTGCGATATGGGATGAAATTTACGACGTCTACATAAAGGCTTTACTCTACCTCCATGTACTTGGTAAGGTGGGCAGTACATGTTCTATGTAGCTATGTGCAATGGAACTAATGAAGAAACTGGAGTAACTATACAGTGCGCGTAGCGCGCCGAACATTTTGGGTTCATATAAGAGAAATTGTCTTCTTGAGAGCAAAAAACAGGTAAACTGTCGGGGCGACTTGTCGCCGTCAGGGACTGCATACCTTATCGTTTTAAATTTTCGAATTTTCATTTTTTTAGCCGTGGGCGATCGCCCCCCCCCCCCCACCTTTCCCCTGTAGCTACGCCAGTGTGCAAAACTCTGGGCATTTAACTCCAGCATTACCGTGTAAATGACATTATGATGCCTAAGCTAATCAGATTAAAAAATATCACAGTGTGATCATTTGTTTTGATTACCTTGGCTCGCACTAATGGCAGGTCCATTTGTGATGTCTGAAGTACATATACAGTAGTAGCAAACTAAGAAAACGCGCGCGAAGCGCGCCGATAAAATGTCTTTATGAATGTTTAACCTTCGCATTGCATTGGAAAGTTATTCACTTCTTTAATTTTAAACCCACTCAAGGAAAAGGGAGTGCCCAACCCATCTCGAATTACATGTTTTATTTATTTTTTATTTTTTGGAAAATTGAAGACCACGCTTTGAAAACAGTGCTTATAAGAACAGCTACTCCTCAGTGTATCCCCAGAGAAAAAATGTTCTAGGCTTTATAACAAAAAAGTTAAAGAAAACGGATTGCCATTTCCCGTTTTTTCTCTCAAAAGAAATACCGTACATTTTAGGTGCTGGTATATGTAGACCTGAATGTATATCATTCCAGACAATTGTTAAAAATGCTGGTTACGTTTGTTTTGTACCGCCATACATGTACTGCCATATATAAATAGTGACCGAAACCGGAAAACTGACCACCACCGAGGAAAGAGCCACAACACGAAATAAGTATTTGAAGAAAAACAACAACAATTGCAATTACAAATTTATAGAGGTGCGACGATATAAAGTCAGTGGGTACTATTTCAAAGCTGAGAAGGCAAAAGAAGTTTAGATCATGCCTCTATTACCAGGTGTAATAAAAGTACAATTAATTGTCTATCGTCCCCCACCCTCGCAAGTCAATAACCTGAAAACAACTGATTTCCTGATTGAATTTGATGAATTCATAGGGGAGATCTCCCTTCTCCCCAGTAAAGTTATGACAGCTGGTGATTTCAATGTCCACGTAGATGATCCTGATAAACCTGATGTTAGGCGATTCATTTCATCGTATGAATCTGTTGGCTTCCGTCAGTATGTTGATGGCCCAACACATCGATATGGTCATACACTGGACCTCGTTTTTGCCAGAGAGGATGATCAGATTATCCATGGATGCGAAGTACAAGAAAATGATATTTCGGATCATTATATGATCCATTGTTATGTTAACAGAAATAAACCACTCCAAATGAAATCATGTGTTAAAATACGTAACTACAAGCAAATAAATCTAGATGCATTCAAAGTGGATCTGCTCGAAGGCTTCAACAACATCCCAGAGGACCTGAGTCTTGATGAAGTAGTCAATGAGTATAACACCCGGGTCCGGAATGTTCTTGATAATCATGTCCCTCAAACAGAGAAGGAAAAGGTACTGAAAACACGATTCCCTTGGTATGATGATGAAATTAGAACTCAAACTCATGTTAGACGCAGACTTGAGAGGAAGTGGCGTAGAAGTCGTGTACCTTGAGGACTAGGCAGGCTTTTAAGGACCAAAGGGAAATCGTAAATAAGTTAATTGAATCAAAGAAAATTGGTTTTTATAAGGAAAAACTATCATGTGCTAATGATAAAGAGGTTTACAAAATGGTTAACTCTCTTCTTAATAAAAATGATCGTGTTTTGCCATCCTCTGATTCCACTTATGTATTATGCAATCAATTTTCAAAATTCTTCTCTGACAAAGTTACAAAAAATAAGGGAAGGGCTTAATGATTGCCCACAACCTGCTAGTAGTTTTAGGGCAGGTAGTTCTAATGATGGTGCTTTTCAGACTAATCCTGATTTTGAATTATTTTCTGAATTTTCCATGATTTCTGTTGATGAAATTACTAAGATTGTAACAGGTTGTAATAGGAAGTCTAGCATAATGGACCCAATCCCAACGTGGTTGTTGCGGGACACCATTGATGTTTTTCTACCAATCTTCTCACGTATTATTAATGAATCACTGGAATCCGGTATTTTCCCAAAATTTCTTGGTAGCGCTGTTATATCCCCTGTACTCAAGAAATCATCTCTTGATCGCAATATTCTTAAGAATTACAGACCTGTGTCTAATATATTGTTTTTGTCCAAGGTTTTGGAGAAAGTTGTTGCAATGCAACTTAAGATTCATATTCAAGCGAATAACTTGGATGACATGTACCAGTCAGCTTATAAGTCAAACTGTAGCACTGAAACTGCATTGCTAAAGGTTAAGTCTGATGTGTTGAATGCTGTAGACAGGGGGGAGGTAGTTTTCATGGCCCTTCTTGACCTGTCTGCAGCATTCGATACAGTTGATCATGATTTGCTACTACACTGTCTTCATGATAACTTTGGTATTACTGGAAATGTACTTCGGTGGTTCACAAGTTATTTGAAAAGCAGAACATGTTATGTGAACATTAATGGTGTCTCTTCTGATCAAAGTAGGTTGTTATGTGGGGTACCACAAGGTTCAGTTTTGGGGCCTCTTTTGTATGTAATGTATAATCAACCAATGTGTAGCATAATGCAAAACCATAATGTCAATTTTCACTCTTATGCTGATGACACTCAGCTTTATGTATCCTTCAGTTCTAACATAACAGGTGAGGCGGAACTAGCCTTGCATAAATTGCAGGACTGTATTTCTGACATTATGTGGTGGATGAATTCTAATAAGCTCAAATTAAATAATGACAAAACTGAGTTTTTTATAGCTGGCACAAACAAAGTCTCCAAAAACTTCCTTCACTGCAACTGGAAGTTGGATCTTGTCATATCAACCCCTCCAGTGAAATTCGTAATCTAGGTATTATATTTGATTCAAACTTTAAAATGACAAAGCATGTTAACAGCCTAGTCTCAGCTTGTAATTATCATCTTAGAAATTTATTTCGCATTGGCCGCTATCCTGATAAAGAGACTCGTCATTCTGTTGTCCGTGCTTTTCTCCTTTCACGCTTTGACTACGGCAATGCCCTTTTGTATGGTGCGTCATCAAATGACCTTAATCGCATTCAATCCTTGCAAAATCGTTGTGCTAAATTTATTTTCTCGGCAGCTAGATTAGATAGTCCGAAACCTCTTCTGCGTGCCCTTCACTGGCTACCTATTCGTGAAAGAATCCAATTTAAATTTTGTTTATATGTTTACAAATGTTTGAATAACTTTGCTAAGACTTATCTCTCTAGTATGCTTCACAGGAAAACCTCACCTTTATATGGTCCTGTTACCAGGTCTGCAATGGATGGGACCCTACTCCTGATACCTCCTTCCAAAAAGCGAGTAGGTGATGGTGCCTTTTCTATTGCTGGCCCTGTGTTATGGAATTCTCTGCCCTTTCACATACGGCATTCGAAATCTGTTACACTGTTCAAAAAACAACTTAAGACTTACCTATTTAATTGACTGATATTTTGTTGGCATCGATTTTTCTTGTTTTGGTAAGCGCATTGATCATATGGAATTTGCGCTATATAAAAGTCGGTATGTATGTATGTATGTATGTATGTATGTATGTATGTATGTATGTATGTATGTATGTATGTATGTATGTATGTATGTATGTATGTATGTATGTATGTATGTATGTATGTATGTATGTATGTATGTATGTATGTATCTATGTATGTATGTATGTATGTATGTATGTATGTATGTATGTATGTATGTATGTATGTATGTATGTATGTATGTATGTATGTATGTATGTATGTATGTAAGGCATCGTAAGCTTAAGATGTTAAGCAGGGGAACTCAACTCCTGTTGCGTGTTCTCTGTTAATCATTTCAGCCTCAAAACTTTCTGTAGGAACTGTTTCAGCCAAATACGGAAACATGTCTCGAAACATTCCTGTCATGTTAGTAACCTTCATAGATCCTGGCAATCTCTCGGATGAGCTTGTTGCTATTTGAAGACACACATCTCCTCCCACGGCGGCTAGTTGACATCGAACTTCTTCTAAGGCTCGACAAAAACTAATTTGAGACCCGATAAAATCGCAACCCCAATCAAACGGCAAAGGGTAACTGGTTAGTGTTAAAATTTTACCATGGACTTTGTCGAAACCTTTGCCAACGTTCTTTCCTGAGCGATCATTAGCCCCATCTTGCACTTTGAAAGCCATAACGTCATCACCAATTTGAAGCCTCACCGTCCCATCTTCTTCCTCCTCCATACTCTCCACGCGAGTTATTTCCTGGATGCTGGTAGAGTAAGGGTGGATTATCTTCTTCTTACTATGGGTGAAGATACGGAGATACAATATCCCATGCTTCTCAGTGTTTCCGATAATAACCGGCATCATGACTGTCAAGGATCTGTGGGTTGTTGCAACTTGTTCTTTTAAATCATTCGTTAGTTCATTGGCCAATGTTAAGTCTGTAATGTTTCCATAAAACAGTAAAATTTCGCCTTCCTGAGATGTATTGCATGCTGAAGGAGTTAGAGACTGGGGTAGCTGAAGATTCACATCTAACAAGGAGAAAATATTTTATGAAAAATTATTCAATGTTTCTTTAAAAACATAAATGAAATTAAAGTTTGCTTTATTGCATGCGGTTTTAGGTAGGTTAAATTATTCCTGGTCTCTTGCATTTACGAAAAATATTTTCATGAAGTAAAAGCAATGTGCATTTTGTGTGTGTTTCCGAACTTGAAACGGTCGACTTGAAATGGTCGTTAACTGTCTTTTCTTGAGAGGACTTGTTTCAGAGCAGTTTAAAAGGTTTTCGAAGTTTGACTTCTGGTGACCTCAGATGACCTTAGACCTCCACCCAAACCAATATGATTCTTACTCTTAATAAGACAATTTACATACCAAGTCTAAAAAATGCACATCATTGTTATTATCGTGCATCGGGGCCCGGGGATGTAGTTCAAATAACAAAGAACGATCCAGGAAAAGATGACTCAGATAAAGCTTCTTCGGGTGTCGAGTTTATTGAAAAACTCAGAGAGAAATCCCTTCTCTGACCGGCCAAAGAAATAAATTTACTCCACGAGTATCACATGCTGTAAAGACTTAAGTTCTTCACTACTCTATTCGGAGAGGTGTTCTCCCTACAAACTAAGTTTACTTCCCTTCTTAAGGTTTTTAAAATCGGTTCCTTTCAAAAATTTGGAGTCCAAAAAAAAAAAATAACCAAAAGCTAGCGGGCGTAGCCCAGCGGCAAAAGCCGCGGGACTGTACGTGTTATTAATTTAGTCCTCTCTCTCTGAGTGTCGGTTCTACTCTGTCTAGAAAGGGAGTTCCCTAAAAGTTACTTGCGTGGTTTCTAGACTGCGTTGTCTGGAAACTATGGGATGGGGAATCCCGATTGGATTTGCTCCTGCACATGCTTAACAGACTGGCCAATGGGAAAAGTTTCCAAGCAGAGTGACCCAGATAAGCGACCTCTATTTCAGCATTTGAGCATGACCTGTTAGGGTCACAAGATGGGCTTTATCAAAACCATTGGTAACAAATAATCTGACAGCGAATAGAATTTATTGCATGGGAACGTCCGAGTAAATGGGGCTAAACTGTCAACACCTGACTGCTTAAATTCCCAAGGTAAACTCCCTCAAGTGGAATGTCGAAGAGAGGTATTTTAAGTGGGCAATTAGCCCTATTATTTGACATTATCTAAAAATGTCATGTTAACGATGTGGGGTTTTTGGACCTTCAGGGGACATCAAATGATATCCGACCTTCATCACAAGCAATAGGAAACTTCATCGCAACTTAAGAAATCTATGTATCCAGTATGAAAAATTATCCATAATAGCTATCTTTAAATAACGTGATTTTAAGCAGTTTACAAATTCTTTGTAGCCTCAGCTCTGGTGACCTCAGATGACCTTTGATCTCCACCACAGCAATAAGGTCCTTTCTTGTAATATGAAAACTGTATACATTAGGCACTATAAGTGTTAATCATTCCTATTTTGAAATATCTAGTTCACAAGCTTTTCGGTTGTTTACTCCAGGTGAATTCTAATGACCTCTGAATTTCCCGGACAAACAATACGGCTTGTTAAAACTATCCATCTTTCCTATTTTGTCAATTGCCCATCAGAGAGGAGTTTTTGTAGTACTTTTTGACCTTATCAGCGCGTTTGACAATATGAACCACATCTTCTTGTCAGTATGATGGAATCAGAGTTGGGACTAAGACTTGTCATTTTGAGTTGGTTTTCATCTTTATCTAGCAGACATAACAAGCAGAATTTAATTTAATGGTATGTTTTCTAAGCCCATTTAACTGGCATGTGGAATATCCGAGGTTCTACTGTCGGACCTTCGGCTCTCACTTTTTATACATTACCACAAGATAAGATCATAAAATCATTTGGGTTATGTTATGTCATATGTATGCAGACGACGTACAACTCTATACCGCTTGTTATCCTACGAACCCCACTTCCAGTGCCTCTTTACTTAATATTTTGTCCTTGTGTATTGATGATATCTCAGTGAAGCAGCGCTTTATTCATACCTACTATGTACATTTGTTATAAATTAACTCCGAAACCGGTAGGAATGGGCTGAATCATTCGGCAAATTCTCAATTGACGTTACTGTTAGTAAAAGACAGTGACGTGTCCAGGGAGGGTCCAGAGGGACATGGCCTCCATTAAAGAATAAGGAAAAATAAATGCGAAAAAGGCGGATGAAAAGGGAAAAGAGAAAGAAGGGTGAGAAAAGAGGAGAAAGAGGGGACAGAGAGAAAAAAGGAAACATACGAAACTGTCCCATATACTTATATATATATATATATATATATATATATATATATATATATATATATATATATATATGATCAAACGAATTTTTAATATTTAACCTTTCACCTTTTTGGCTCATTTGCATAGAGCAGGAGTGTTTTGTTGCGCGTGCCTGATTGTTTGGTGGCAATAAACAGTCGTTTTGTATTCAAGTACATTAATTTGCTCCTGACTGTGGACAACTCGACATGAAAGCTTTGTTGCCTGTCAAGTCCCTGTCTTAGGATGTATTTGGCAAGGGTGACGTTGCCTGGGTACCACACAAAGAGGTAAATAACGTTAAATGCAGTCGTTACTGATAGCATATTCCCCAGGCACGCACTGAAGTGGATTAAAGTGTTTCCGATGTATCTCCAGCTAACACCAACTCTCTGATCTCATCAGGGACTATGTGTCGAAATAGCAACTTTCTGGTTTCACCTAGCCTTGTTACCTTTTTCTGTTTTTTATAAGTGACACACCGGAACGGGGGGGGGGGGGGACGTGCACCCCTAATTGATTTCCGAAAATTTTGCCCATAATTTTAATGTGAGCCACAAAGGCTTTTAGGTTATAGATTTCTGTAGGTGGGTAGGGTGAGGTCTCACTCACTGATGAATCTATTTTATTCATTTTTTAATGCACAAGTCGTTCTCAAACTATCACTACTCTCGCAAATCCTTCCCAAAGTATAGCAATTTTCGCGCCTTACCACATGGATGTGGTACCATCAATACCGTCTCAAACATATTCGTATTATTCAATGGTGGGTCTACAATTACATAGATTGTTCGTGTACATAGAAGTCATTATGGAGGAACACAGCATTTCAAGAATGCAAAGTAGTGTAATTCAGGGATGACACATTTTATGAAATTGAAAACTTACACTAATTACTAGACAGAAGGCTCTCGGCCCTCTAACTGGCCGATGCATTTTGCTAGGAATTTAAATCGTCTCAGTGCAAAGTCTGCAAGCAACTTTTGTTATGGTAATGATTTCTAATGCAAAACTTCGACCCGCTTCGCGAGCACGTCACGGTACACACTTCATAACGTGAAACCATTACTGGGGCAATAATAAATAACTTTGACCAAAGCACTTGTCCGAAATAAGTACATCTCCGACCTCTGCAGTTACCCTGCATCAATAGAGTATCTTAGAGTAATCTAATATCATGTGTAGCATATACGGTTGCATTCGTAGCATGTATTTGTCGCTGTACGTTTTTATAACGAATGCCATGCCAAAGCCAAAATGCCACAAAAGAATGAGAAATTACCATTAATGTCTAAGCAAGAAATAAATTGAAAAATTTGCTAAAGATACCACCATTTTGCATCCAAGCTACCTTTCACTAAGATAACGCACCTTTCCTTTACAGTCAATCAAATATTAGAGTTTACTAAATTGTGAGTTTTCCAATACACAATCAATTAAATATTTGTCAAAAATAGCATCATTTTGCATCTTAGCTATCGTAAATGAACAAAACCCTTAGACGTCCCCCAGGACATCACCTGCACAAGGTGACAAAGGAAGGACTTGCGCCGAATGCAAACTGCCAACGATGCGAATATGCACAACTTTCTGGATTTGTCTGGGTGGGCTTAAGGCATTCTGTTCTGTAGTGCCCCCATCACCAACCTCTGCCGGCGCCACTGTTTTTTCGTTACAATATCGACAATCCCGAGAGGCTAGGTTGCATCTTCTTGTTCGCATATTCAGGTTTATTAAATCATCATTTGGAAACACAATTGTTTCCTTGTTAAATGTGTTTTCATTTTTATTTTATTATCACATGTTTTGAGCATTGTTAATGACAACGATACGTTACTGTACATTTCCTTTTAACAGCTGGCAATTAATAGTTGTATAGCTTACAAGTGTTTGACTTCTTTAATTTATGAGACAAATTATTTCTTCATTCATTAATTTGTACATTCTCTCCAAATTGACTAAACTGAGGAACGAGTCGTCTTGTCCTATATGTATAGCAAGAGGAATTATCGCAAAAATGAAAAGAACAAAAACTATCCTTAAAATTTGCAAAATATTACAACAAATTGCGTCTAAGGACCCTAAAATATTCAAAGGGGGAGGGAACCCCTCTCCTTAGACCCCTCCCCAGGACGGCCTTCCGAAACAACGTTCAACCCCCCCCCCCCGTCAAGAATACAGCTTCCTACGCCATTAAAACAAATACAAAAGATTTCTTACTTGAAAATTTCTAACAAATGAGATATCAAAATTTGGACTGTTTAAATGCAACTTAAAATATCCAGAAAGTGCCATTTCCTGCAATCTGGCAGGCATTTCTCGGTACGCTCAGCGCCAACTCAAGGTGGCGCTGAGCCTACCGTACCTTAGATAGTATCGGGGCATATTTTGCCCCCCCCCCCCATAAATACAATCCTGGGCACGCCATTGATAAAAGATCTTGATTTCCACTCTAAACATGGATAGGTCCAGTTCCTAATTTCAGGGTTGGCTATTTGACTAGGGGGCTATAAGACATAGAGATCCAATGCTTGTCCCTACTATGAACCCAGGTTGTCGACAGTTAAGTCCGTTTTTGATTGGCCCCTGGAAGTCTCCAAAAGTAAGAGGAATACGGCTGAAAAGAAAATGGCTTTTTTCGTCTGTTTCATCTGAGAAAGCCCATGGGGTGATTTCATCCCTTTGTTTAACGTTGCCAGTTGCCAAGGAGAGTAAAATACAGTGTTTCTTTATTCTCTAAATATAAAAGAGTAAAATTCAGTCTTCGACGATTGCCTACAGTGACCACTCTTTCTTCGAGTGAAAATTTCACTCTGCTGGGAGTGGTAATTCACTCCAAGTGAGTGAATTACCACTCCAGGCAGAGTGGAATTCCACTCGAAACAGAGAGTGGTCACTGTAGGCAATCGTCGAAGAGTGAAATTCACCCTTTTACATTTAGAGAGTAGGTATGTTTTTAAACATGGATACATTTTCTCCTATTTCAGGAACAATTTGGAATCGTTTGAAATGTAACACAAAAAATAGACTACTAAATGGTTAACCAAAGGAATATATTCCTTACTTGAGGAAGAAATTAAAATGGAAATGGAATTTTATAATTCAAAATTGCAAGTTCAGTCGTTTAAATTCAAATGGTGAAAACGTTTCACTTTTATCAGGAAGTTGCGTCAAATAGCAACTCCCTGCTTTTATCGACTGCACACTTATCTTCAAAGCAGAACTTTAATGAATTTTGATAGCATTTTGTCGAGTACTTGGCATCACTCTAAAGATCACTCAATTCATTAAAGCGTTTGGGGTACTGAAAAAAACTCTTTGCAACTATGTGTATGAAGCTACGAAATTCCTTTTCTCTAATTGTTTCTAATTTGTGTGTTAAATCTTTACCTTGGCCGCAGAAACCGTCTTCTCGTTTTCTGTTCTGGAGCACTTGTTCGAGGGCTTCTCGATCTACAGCGAATCTAGCAAGCACTCCTTCAACTTGAAATCGGGTAAGATCAGTCAGCGTTGATTGTTGGTTTCCATTGGTGGTACGAAATATAAAGCTTGGTAAAGAAATGAGCAAAAGTAAAGTAAACTTTTTGTACTCCATGATTTTTTCGAAACAGTGTGATGTCTCACCCTCTTCTTCTGAAAGGTGTTTATGGCAATTGTGTAAAAAGGAGGGGTCTTATGTACTTGCCTGTCTAAACAGTTCTTTATCAAAAAAACTATGTCATAAAACTACCTCTGAAGCTTTGCCAATATAGTCAAAATAAAATCCGTTAGGGGCTTGTCGCTTGGATGAGTAGTCACGCTGTGATTTTGCAAACATCGTTGTTTCCTTCTTCCGTTTTTCATTTGTCAAACAGCTAATATGATGGCATTTGTAGTTGTGGACTACCCTTTTCGTCTCTTTGATAAAAGCGATCGGTATAAAAAAGCCATTGAATTAGAAAAAAATAGAAGCTGTATAGAAATGGTAATTAAAAAAGGTAGACAAATAGCTCTTCAACAATATAAGGCTGCATAAAATAGTAAAATATTATACAAAATGTGTACGACGGATGAAATTCAGCTCATGGGCTGAGATTTTTTTTTATAGCCAATTTGTATGATACTTTCCAATTCTATTTTTGTGTCTTTTTGTTACGAGACAGTATGTCCCTTAAAAGTGTTATGGTGATCATTAGTATACATTACAGCTATGCACACACATATTCAATGGAAGGGATTGGCTGTTCGACTTCTCAAGTGACCCAAGGGTGGCAAATAATAATTGTTTGTTCAGAAAATATTCCGATATGACCCTCTTCTCTCGACCCGGAATCAACATAACCTAGAGACGCTGTAGAACAGATCCCTAAACAAGGGCGTAGCTAAGGGGCAGAGAGATCGTGCTCTCTACAAATATGATTTCCCCATGGCCCCTAAAAGAGTTTGGATTGAATATTTTCATGCTCCGGTCAGTCCACTAGGCGCGGAAAAGTCTTCGTTTTTGTTATTCTATAGAATATACTTGGGTCATTGTCAGTTATCATACTGTTGTGCTTAACATTTCTCTTCTCTTTCCTTTAAATTAATGAGATCAGATGAAGATCTACACTTCATTTTGATTGCATTTCTGCACCACTCTGGAACCAGTTCAATTCGTAAAATCAAATTCCCATACAAATTATTATGTAATGCTTTTACTACAGTACACTTTCAATCGAATTACCTCTAATCTGTACTTTCTTTACCGTAGCCACAAATCTGTCTTGTTGTTTCTGTTCTGACACACTTGACCAAGTTCTTGTAGATCTACAACGAAACCAACAACCACTCTTCAACTCCAATCGTCTACGTTCAGTCAGTGTTTCCTGTGGGTTTCCCCTGCTGGAACCAAATATTAGAACTGATGAAGAATCCACACAATTAGAATAAATTCATTTTATTCCGTTGTTTCCTAATATCTAAAGAATTGTGTACCTTGTCTCGTTTTCGTTCTTATCGTGTGTATCTTGCGACCATGCATAGTGATCAAAGACCATTGGTGGTTTCATTGCAGAAGCTTCTTACGTTTTTGCGTGTCTACTAAAAACTTAAAAAGAAATCATCATGTATTCAAGCTTTAGGAATATTTTATTAAAAGTTATATATGTTTTACTAAGATGAGTACTTACTCCGACAATATGTTATCAATATCTTACTTTAAAAACTGAAACAGGCACACAAGACACGAAATGACGTAGATAACTCGTGTGAGTCACTACTGGTAGGAAAGTTCATACATTTAATACTCTTTCAAGAGGAAGTACTGTTAATAATATGTGAGCATAAAACCAAATCACAAATTTATGAGCACAACCATCAGACCCGTAGCAATTGATTCTGACACAGGCACCAGCACAGCCAAGGGGTCTACAAAGAATATTGTTCTTTGGTGGCAAAGTTGACGAGAAAAGTTGGAAATTGAGGGGCATCACAGTCGATGATACATTATCCCCACCACAGATAGCCTGTGGAAATCAGTCTAAACTGCATATGCGTGCAAAGTTGTAAACATTATCCCTCCATAGCAATGCTTTTCCTCCTCGTGCTCATAAAAGCTTAGGAGGTATCTCAAAGTGAAGGGGAGAAGGTTATAATCAAATTTCTTTACCTCCGAAAGCGCATTTGGAGAGTGGAGCAGCGGGGGTCTACGGCCCACCAACCATCCATAGCTATCTGAGTATCAATAACCTCATTGCTGCATACGCCTAATACCCCATGCCAGCACCTTCGTTTATAGGGAGTAAAATTTGCCCCTGCCTGCCCATTACTGTGAAAAAGATCGATGGTTATGTTCGAATTAGCTAAACTTGTAGACCCAGATACTAGTTCAACTTTCAACAATGATATTATGAGCACGCAACGCAACGAGCCAATATCAATATGGAATAAAAGGGAGGTTGGAAGCATTTTAGAAGGGTATACTAAGAAACTTTTTGTAAAACTATGACCTAGAAAGACCGTAAAGTCATCTTCCATGCGTAGTTAATACGTCTCAAAGTTTATTAACTTTGTTTGAGATACCATTCTTTAGAAATATAGACCACGAAAAAGGAATTAGGGAAAAAGTCAAGGTGGAATAAATCTGACTTCAAACTTAACTCAGCAATTGAGTCCTATTCAATATTTTTACCCAGGTATGTACAAGTATTTTGTAAAAGCGCACTTGATTTTTATTTACATAAGGTGATTAAGCTTCCATATGTGTTATATTTGTCATAGTTTTACCCTAACTATACTCACTTAAATGTAATTTTGAAGAGAGAGTATTTCTAATGTCTCCTACTATGAGCTTTGCGAAACTACTTTCAACTGTGGTTGAGCAGATTTACTCAAAATATTACAGGATTACCCCAAAAAGGACACATTTTGCCCAAAGATAACAGATATTCTATGGGGAGTGAGCTGCCGTCCCGAGCCTTTCACATATTTCTCCCAGGGATTTTATCTACTTCTTTATGCATTCCCCTTACTGTTATTGGTCTAAGACAGACCTAGTCTGTTGACGCTTTTGTAAGCCTTTTTTGTAGAGATGTAGCCACAGAAAATGACTTGATGATGTTTACTTAAAACGAGTTCTAATTTCTAAATGGATAATCCTATGTTTATTCATTATTTCCATGAAATATGTCTGTTACCTTCGGGATAGAGCAGAAGCAGAGAATGTTCAAGAGAATGCCTTTTTTGCCAATAATCTCCGATTAATTGTCGACAAGGAGTCTGTCCGTTTCCTTCCACTAGAAGCTGAGAAAGTGATTTTTGGTAATATCACGTACTTCTGACTCCTTGCCAATGGTTTCGCAAGAAGTTCTGCGAAAAGAGCTTTCCAGCTAGATAGAAGTATGTTCCATTTTCAGAACAGAACTTCTTTGAAGATGTGTACTGTCTAATAAATATAAAGCAGTTTCTCATTCACGGAAAAGTACTGTATTGTTTCATATAGCTGAAGCATTGCGCCACTTATGTATGAGAGGGTGTGCCTAGTGACAGATTTAAGCTCAGGTCTTGAAGTCTTGAGGCAACCCAGCAGTAGATTTCAAGAACGGGAAGCCACTTGTAGTTCTGCAGAGATTTACAACTTTGTGTGAATCAGAATAAAGCATTATAAGCACCTTCAGAATGCATTTGATGAACACTGAAATAACCACGAAATACAAATTGACACTTATTTCTTAAATTACTTGAAATAACGAATGGTTGGTGTTACTGGTGCAGGGCCATTAGGAATGGGAGTTGGAGAGGTATTTAGGATTGCATGAGACCTGTGAAAAATAAAAACAAAAATAATAATGATGAAGACGATGATAATGGGGATGACGATGATGATGGGGATGATAATAAAATGACAGTCAAACTTTGAGTGGAAAAAAGTGTTTTAATTGATAATCCCAAAATCATTTGCAGCTCATCTAAACGAAGTATCGTCGCCGTAGTACTTTTGGCATGAAGATTTTGTGCAGCTTGCGACCCTGGGGAAGTGTTTAGCTAGTAGTTTAAGGAAGCTTCTACCAACATTCGATTTAACAGTTTTGCTAAGCGAAGTTCGAACCATGTAATTTTCCTATGCCCATGTGTCCTCGATCTTCTTGGGGCTGGTAGTCTCTCACCTGGGTACTCTAGTTTGTGGTGATAACCGCTAGAATCCAGTGCCTGTAAATAGATAGGTGCCACATTATTAAAAGCTGCTTGGTGCAAGAAGGTTCGGCTACACGTTTGTTTACTGCCACGGAAATACTTTAAAGTATGTTGGTTGGGTGAGTTGACTTGATGTGAATAAACAAGGGGTGTAATTAAGTTTTCTGTAGGGGGTAGGTATCTTCATTCATGTTAAGCGTAACATCGAGGAATTTAAAGACGTGGAGGTTTGTCTCGTTGGTGACTTTCAAGCTAGACTCGCTGACGGTTTAATTAAATCCTTGTTGGTTCTGTCGGGGAGCCTTCCGGAGCGCGTTTTCAAGGATGCTAGGCCATCATCTCTGTGGAGGCTGACATCGGAGAGATTACAGTGCCTAGTAAGGCTGTTCAGAATGTAAAATGCCGACCAGTTCACATACCTCAGCGCCATCAAAACTGCCCATTGTGACATCAAAGGAGTGAGGGTTACCTCACTTTAGTTCTGAGATGAGGATACGTGATATTTTCTACGTTAAAGCTATCATGAGAAGCTGAGGAGATACGGAGGGATAAAAGTCTACAATATCAAAGACCATTAAAGTACGGGACTGTTCATCCTTGAGGGAACTAAATTAGTCAATTACTGATGATCTGTTCCGCCACTGGTTTACCTTAGTTTGTGGCGGCCTAAGACTTTCGTTCATACCGTCTAGGATAACTTTTCTAACTCGTCCATTTCACTATTGAGAGGATTGATAAGTCTGCATAGGGAAGTTATCTACATGGTCTTTGATAGTGATAAAGGCTTCTCTCTCCTTCATGTGACTGACAAGGCGTTTAAAGTCTGGCGTATAGGCAATGTCAGTCTGTTCTTAATTGATGCTAGCTACAAGGGATGTATCAGCAACCTTGTACTTCTGGGTGATGTTGTCCTTCGAGAGTGTTGCATAGTCATCTGCGTTTTTTGCGCACAAATTCCTACCTTTTTGGCAGGTATCAGGCCTTTGTCAATGGATGACATTTTCATCATGTTGTTTCTCATTTTGTATTGGGAGGCACATGAAGAGTTTTTCAATTCGATGTTCTCTACCATGGCTTTTAAATAAATTTCGAACGGTTTGAGGTGACTGCTTGCAGGCCGATTCCTTTTTGACCTTGAAACCAAACTTTTTGTCACCTCAAGGGTCCTCATTACCATCCTCTTGTCGCTCGTGAAAGAATGTTTTCCATCCCATACGTTTGATCAGGCTCTCTACCTTACTAAAAAGTTTACGTTTGTACTCATAAGGGATGGCAAGGTTATATTCTTCAGTAACCAGTTGAAAGCTGACTAGATCAAGATTGACCGTGCTCATTTTTTGCACGTAACTGCTTATTGTACCGTAAGAAGCGTCCAGTTCTGCAGCAGTGCCCAACTGCAAAATCAGAAGAGTAAATACAAATAAAGTGTCCAAATGACAGAACTTAAAAAAGTGCTCAATTCTGCAAACAAAGGCAGATTCCCTGACACTTGCAGCATAGACTTAAAGAAAGAGGCTGGTGGCTGATGACTGCAGTTCGCTATTCCAGGCGAATATATGCTATTTGCAAGCAAATTTAACAAATGCAAGTTATTTAATGGCAAACATGTATTAAAATTTCTGTAAAGTGCCCACCCTAGGTTGGAAGTTGTCCTGTTTTTCCTGAAGTTTTTTTTTGTTTTTTTCTGAAGCAAAATCAAAAGGATGAAAATTTATTGCACTCCATTTCTATCAGAGTTTGGAAAATTATACCATGTTGTAATTCTCTTATCGGTTTTAAAATGTATTCTAAATGGACGGTAATGTTGATAATATTACAGTTCTTTACAGAGCAGTACTTTGGGTAGTGAGCTTCGTCACCAGAGCTTTTCTTGTAAGAAAAAATAAAATGATCAAATGCACAAGCGCTTAGCTTATAGACAGACTAATAGACACTAATTGTCGGAACCTATTAGATGAATGTTGATAATATTACAGTTCTTTACAGAGAAGTATTTTGGGTAGTGAGCTTCGTCACCAGAGCTTTTCTTGTTAGAAAAAATAAAATGGTTAAATGCACAAGCGCTTAGCTTATAGATAGACTAATAGACACTAATTGTCGGAACCTATTAGATTCTGTTTACGCCTAGATGGGTAGCCAAGGTATAAATTTTCTAGTCGTGTAAGGCATTATTTGTTTAGCTTTTTTAACAATAGAGTTGCAGGCTGCTCTTGCTGCCCTCTCAATGAAATAAAAACCAAAAAAAAAAAAACCAAAATGTTGATAATATTACAGTTCTTTACAGAGAAGTACTTTGGGTAGTGAGCTTCGTCACCAGAGCTTTTCTTGCTAGAAAAAATAAAATTGTCAAATGCACAAGCGCTTAGCTAATAGATAGACTAATAGACACTAATTGTCGGAACCTATTAGATTCTGTTTACGCCTAGATGAGTAGCCAAGGTATAAATTTTCTAGTCGTGTAAGGCATTATTTGTTTAGCTTTTTTAACAGTAGAGTTGCAGGCTGCTCTTGCTGCCCTCTCAATGTAATAAAAACCAAACATTAAAACAAATGGACTGTGCTAGCAAAGTAATTAAATTATCAATAGCTTACAGAAATTCCAAACTGGTGGATTTAATGAAACTGATACTCGTGTTAAGGTAATATGACTTACTGCTTCTAGCTGCCATAAGCTTTATGGCTTGTTAGCTATTCAAAGAGTTTTAATTTTTTTTCATACCAGCATGGAGAAGTAAATATTCCTCTGGAAATCTAGGAGTGCGATGTCAAAACACTTATGACCGAACAATGACCTTTCAATATCTTCATACAGCTACAGAGAGTAGTAGTCCAAAAAGTATTAATCCGAAAGAATCCAATTAAGTTAGCCATTCTGCGTTCCGTGAACAAGGTTCACAACTTGCCATGCTTGTTATATCTCTTTTCCAATCGCTACACATTTACACATCACAATGTTCCTAGATTCTATCCAATACCTCGTGTATGCAAATTGTTGTAATACTGCTACTCCCAAGAGCAAAACCCTCACAAAAAGGAACTTAGACTTGACAAAGTCGGGAACGTTGCAGTAGGGAACAACAAAGCTTACGGTCACAATGACGTTAAACTTCTGAGATATCACGATTTATTATCTTCTAAAATTGTCCAGCTGACGATCACATAAAGGACATTTGCTATTTCAACTGTGTTTGGCAATTTCACAAGAAAATATATTAGCTTTGAATCATTGCTGATATCGAGCATAATTTGGTATAACAACAAACAAAAATTGGACGGAAGAACGTATTTCAGCATGTATTGACACTTCTCTAATCTTATATTTAAATAAGGTAATAATAAGGCAAGCGTTTCCTCTCAACGTCGTATGAGTATCTTTAAAAAAATACCCTATTTTGCCTTCTTTTAAATACAATTAAGGAAAAGTCTGTGCACAGACTGTTCTTTAATTTCAATTTGGTGATACCTCCATTTTAGATCTTATTTGCTAAACACTGAACCTTTGTTCACGTTTTGAAGTATTCCATCAACTGTTGGAATGGAAAACCGTTCCCTGATAATATTCCTTACTACATTTCTATGCACGAGTGGATATCACACCTGCTTTGTTTTGAATTAATATAGGGTTTACCCAGGTAGTTGGACCCTTAGCCTCTTCAATGATATCCATAGATAGAAGAATTGCTAAGAGATGAAAGCTGCATTTTTTTAGTATAAATGTCCCACTAAGCATGAGTGCTCCATGGGGCAACAGAAAGATATTCATTTAGTTAGTTAGTTGGTTGGTTGGTTGGTTGGTTGGTTGGTTGGTTAGTTAGTTGGTTAGTTAGTTAGTTAGTTAGTTTCTTAGTTAGATAGATAGACAGATAGACAGACAGGAGACGGATGGACGGATGGACGGATGGAAGGATGGACGGATGGACAGATAGACAGTTAGATAGATAGACAGATAGATAGAGTTTTACGCCTCAGCTTATAACCTCTTGGTTTAATGTAGCGACGCCCACAGCTTTTTCCAGTTATGGGGTACTGGCTTGTTTCTCCTATTCCATTGCCTATGCGGAGCATCACGCCCAATGACAGTAGGTTCTATTTTTAAAGTCTTTGATATGACTCGACCTGGGAATCCAACCCTGGCCTCCCGCGTGAGAGGCGGATGTACTACCACAGGCAGGGGTCGGCAACCTTTCGGGGGCGCGGGCCAACTTGCTATCTGGCGAATTAGCGGAGGGCCAAAGGGAAAGTTGAAATAGCATTGTTACGAAGTCAATAAGCCAGGCTGCAATAAGCGATGCAGGCCATAGCAAACTATGAAAACGATTTTGCAGGGTTGAGACAACGTGGGTTATGGTACGGTAGTGATATAAAGTGGCTGAAACTTTAGTGTGAAGATTGATTCTGCATATCTCGCGCAAGACAGTGGCGGATCCAGGGGGGGGGTCGCCGGCGTCCGGACCCCCCTCAAATTTTCCAATGTGCCCTTTTTCAAAAAATGTTTTTTTTTCACACTAGCAAAAAAAAAAAAAAAAAAAACAAACGAGACAGTTTCACAGGTAATGATGACAGTGTTGTCCAATTCCGAGGAGATTTTGGTTACCCCCATCCAGTATCGATCAATCCACTCGTAAAAGTCTAGCCATGTATCGCAGAAACTTTCGGCAATATATTTGACTACGGTAGCCTATATTGATTGGCCGCCCCGAAACCCGAACAGTGCAATCGTTTTACAGAGAATGTGACTACAGTATGTCTGCGCAGCTCCCTGGTCTGCGTGACAATCAGGCATTCTAATCACTTTTCGCTTGGAACAGGGAGCTGTCCTAACAGCTCCCTGCTTGGAACCACGTGTGGCGTGCTTGGGCATTCAGAGCAATACAAAACACTCAGATATTACGTCATACTCACCAGCTAGTGCTTTATGCAACGTATTACTATTGGGTTTTAATATTGATTCCAAAAGGTCACTGCTAGTCTTTTGGTCTTACAAAATAATGATCTGTTCACACTCCATAAACGCTACATCTACGAAACCTTCCCTCCACCCTCTAGTATCCATCCTCTCGTGAACAAGAGAGGGTACGTAAATACGTTTCGCTATGATATTTATAGTCTGGAATTACTCTCTTCTTTTATAGTGTTGTCCTAGTGATGGGAATAAAGAGCCAGTCTTAGGTTAAGTCCACAGCCAAGAGTTGACCAGAAGTCACAATAGACGAATCGGTGTTTGTTTCATTTTAAAATTACTATATAAAATCGCCACCAGGTCAAATAACGCGATGTCAGCCGGTTCAAGTTTTTGACGTCTTTGGACCGATGACCGGTCTGCTGTCGCAAATGAAAAGCAAACATTCGACTTCAGTCATCTGTTCTGACAGAGTGTTTTTGACAGTCGCGCCGCAACTATATAGGGAACACAAGTACAGTATTTTAACCTCCTCCCCAGTCGAGATAGCGGTGGCTAGGTTCATGCCCCCCGTCGGGGAAGACTGGCCCCCTATCGGAGCAGTTTTACACTGAGTTTCGTAGGGGAGTCTTAGTCCGAAGTAAGCAGTCCCCGACGACAACTAATCGACGGTTTACCTGTTTTTTGCTCTCAAGAGGATAATTTCTGTAATGAGAACCCAAAATTTTCGGCGTGCTACGCGCGCTGTAGAGTCACTCTTTTCTTTCAATAGTTCCATTCCACATAGCAGGATAGCACAAGTCCTGTCCACCTTACCAAGTAACATATGGGCAGAATACATAGTTTATGTAAAGGTCGTAACTTTCATCCCATATCGCAAAGCCTAGTTGGTGTTCTCTTGTGTGTGTGTCATGCGGTACAGTCAGTTGCTGAGCGACTTACGGAGCAAAGTTTGGCTATTTCATCGTGTAGTCCAGGTGGTTTCGATACAATGTATGTTACACCCGACACTGTCTACAAACACTACAGTTCTTTTTTTCGTTTCGTCATATGTTTTATGTGTAATTCTATCAAAAATTTCGCCCGCTTCGCGCGCTTTTCAATTTCACGATCCAGATTCAAAAAACACTATCAGTGCGTAACTCGGATCATGAAGTATTAAGTGATATAATGCAAAATATGCCTGCAATTGCATGGGATAATGAGGCTCCCACATTTTCCCTTCTCATCATACCCTCGAAATAGGGAATGTCGGAACTTGGGGTAGCTGACATGGCCCGGCCCCCTGTTGGAAAAATTCTGCCGCCACCCATGGTCAGTTTACTTATTTTGGCTTTCATAAGGGTAATTTCTGGGATAAAACCCAAAATTTTCGGTACGCTTTGTCCACTCTTCCTCAGTTCAGTTATGCTTATAGCTAAATATAGTACAAACCCTTTCCACCTTTTCAAGTTAATAAGTAGAATACATGGATTTATGTAAATGTCGGGAACTGAATCGCATTTCGCTAAACCTGGTTAACGTTCACTTGTGGCTGTCGTACAGTACGGCTAGTGACTCGAGGAGGGAAGTACAATAAAGTTACGCCCGATAGGCCCAACTGTCCGCTCAATTGTTCTATATCAGCTTTAAATTAGTACAAATTCTTATAAGTGTAGGCTTACCCAAAAAATTTTCGCGCGCTTCGCGCGCTTTGCAATTTCACCGTTTAGATCCCAGGTTTTGATTCCATTTTTTTTTCATGTCCTTTGGTTTATCCTTTCTTTGTCAGTATGCGGTAAGTTGTGTAATCGCTGACGTTTATGGTAACCAAAATTTAAAAAAATTAATGTGCCCTTTTTATGTTGGACCCCCCCCCCTCAGAAAAGACCCTAGATCCGCCCCTGCAAGATCACCAGTCTTTGGATTTATAGAGGAGATGGCGAGTCTGAGCACTCCTTCGAGGTGACTATCAGTTATTCTACTGCGTAGTCGGCTCTTTGTGCATTTCAGTTTTGAGAAAAATTGCTCACAGACATAGGTGCCCCCAAACATGCAAGCCACTTACTTGGCATGGGCAACGATATGCGGAAATGTATTGTTCTCCATCAAGTATCTCCTGTAGAAGTCCAATAACGAAACTCCGTCCGCGTTGCCCTTTGATCGGAGGAGATCGTTCGACTGCAATTCGATGAGTTCTATTTGAATTTCAGCCGGGGAAGCGTCAACATCAGTATCAAATGGAGTTGCGAACAATTTGAAACTTTCGCGTTTACTCCTTTTTTCTTTAAATCTGTTGGAAAACTGATTTTTGAGCTCAGCCACGACTTCGTAAAAAGCAGTCGTATCTTGGGTGTTCGTTAATGTCCACCAGGAAAGCAAGTTGTGTAATCCATTCGGCATCGACTTTCCATTCCTTTCAGTTCCATGAATTCTGCAATTTCATTCCTCAAATGGTAGACTCGTGTCAGCACGTCCCCCAGGCTGAACCAACAAACTTCACAGTAGTAAAGTAAATCCCCATATGCGCCCTCCGTTTCTCTTAGCAACTCCTGGAACTGCCTGGGATTTAGTCCCTTGGATCGAATGAAATTGACTGTCTTCACAACCACATTCATCACATCATTCAGTGTAGCAGATCTGGCGCACAACGCCTCCATGTGGATGATGCAGTGCAGTTTAACCAGTTCTCTATTTAGTCCCCTGTCCTTCATTTCATTCTCTAACAGAGATAGGCACCTTTTCTTGCACCATAGCTGATACTCCATCAGTAGTAACAAAAACTAATTTTTCCATCTCCAAGCCCATATCCTCTATGCATGTTTTAGTTGCCTGAAAAATATCTTCTCCTGTTGTAGTGACCTTCATTTGGACCATGCGAGCTAAATCCTCAGTAATTATCAAATCAGGTGGTACACCGCGCACAAAAGTTACCAGCTAAACGGTATATGTAGTATCCGTGCTCTCATCCAAAGCCAAAGAAAAGTACTCAGTACTCTTACATATATCTTGAAGAGAGTGCTTTACGTCGGTAGCCAGTGCCTCGTCACTGTTCTCGCGGAAAGGCTAACGTTGGAGAACAGGTTCTTTTTTCCGGACAAAGTATATCTGCTGCGGTTGTTAGGCACTCCTTGACGAATTTCGTCTGCCTGTGTATCTTTGAATAACCTCACATACGGTACTGCAACGGGCCTGCATGACTATTATAAATTAAGTGGCTTTGCGTACTATACACTGCAGTACGCCTTAATACACTGCAACGGGCCCGGGCCGACTGCATGCACTTCTCACGTTCAAATGCAATCGCAGAGCGGTCATTGTACAGTGCAGAAGCTGTACCCCCTTGTCTGTATATAATGTGTATTTACTGGCACATATTTCACACCCAGTTTTAGTTATTTATAGCTTTAGGGAAAATTTAAGCTATAGGTTCTCTGGAGGCGAAGCGTGTTCGGGAATTTGATAGTTGAAATAAGTATTACAGACATGCATGGCTAGCAGTTCTCGCCAGTATTGCACACTGTGATTTTTGTACGCGATTTTGACTGCTTTCCGGGGGCCGGATTCTCCACACCGGCGGGCCGGACTTGACCCGCGGGCCGTAGGTTACCGACCCCTGCTTGAGTCTACCACTAAACCAAACACACGGTTTCATCCAAAGAGACACTTAATATCTATGCATAGAACGCCTTAGCAACTCCATTAAGATTGCAATTCGTCTGATCTCTTATCACGTTTGTTTAATTCTTAAACTGTAATTTATTCTTCTAGCTTTTAGATCCACAGGCTTTGTTTTTTTCGGGCTACAAGTAATTGAACCTGATAGCCTTTCAATTTCCCCACACCTTTGAAGCACTCTGGAAAATTTCTCTTGAGATCACCCAACTCTACCTGTGATTGAGGTCCTTCAATTTGGTCACAATCAACCGTATTCACATTGTAACCAATAGCCAAAACCTTTCATTTCTCTGCCGTCTCTTTGCTTAAGAGTGTTTGGCTTACCCCTTTTATTACCAAAAATTCAACATTTTCTGCTTTTGTGTATTTTCATCAATTAAATACTTACCTATAATATCTACTCGCTTTGACTTACCACATGAATACAATGTTTTAATTACTTTCTCTGATTTACACTGTGTTGTTTCTTTTAAATGAGTCCATGTGTCCATATCGGTAATGTTACATGACGCTTCTGAATCTATCATCACTGAGAAATTAGCACCATCTGCAACAGCATCAAGTATACCAGATTGCAGGGGATCCCTCTGTTAATCTCGCACACTAAGCGCAGAGCCTGATGCAGTACTAGTATTACTGGGTTCTACGTAACTTACTGTATCGCTAGACGAAATTGTATCTAACGCATTGGTACCACTTTCACTACTATGTCTGTCTACGTTTCCTTTCCCAGCGTTTCCTGACTCTTGGCTTTGTTTAAAAGCAAATGGCAAAATGTCCGATTAATCCGCAAATTTTGCACTGACTGTTTGTCTCTGGCTGGACAGTCTTTTGTCTTTCGTACAGTGTTCATCTTTTCAGCAAAAATAGCAGTTCCCCATTCCCGTTCTTTTTACATTTTCCTGGATCTTGTTTACTCGGCCGTGTTGACACTCTGTTCATGTGACCAGGTTCTTGGATATTTTGTCATGCTAGCGTTAGATTTCTCCATATCCTTGAATTTTCACAGCCTCCTTCTCCTTTGAGATTTCTTGTGCTGTTTTTAAGTCCAGTGAGTTTCCTTACACCAATAATTTCCTTCGTAATTCGGATGATCTGGATTTGGCAATTAAATGGGGAAAACATAAATTGGACACATTTGAGCACCGCTTAATATTCATTATATTACGTACCTATTTTTGCCCATCCTACTTACATACGTCACCCCCGGTGCTGAAATCAGAGAGAACGATCCAGCACTTGTTACTGCACTGCGTGTTTTTGCAGATGACACAGAACAGCAAGACTTAGCGTACAGTGTAATCCCGGCCGACATGAAATGTATAAGGAATTTACAGGTCCCTCACGGAAGCCTGGAAATAATGTAACTGAAAACTTTCTAGGAGCCAGAGAGTCAGGGGACTTTTGGAAAAAAAGCTTTGTTGTCTTCACGAAAGGTAGTTTTATTGTTACATGCAAAGCACATGGTGTTATAACTTTTGAATCTGTTATGTTTAGTAACCTTTTCTTACTAAACATTTCTTCCTCAATATTGAAGCAGCGTACCAGCATAAGAGTTAAAGTATGCCGAAAACAGGTTCACTTTCGACACGTACTTGCTGTGAAGGTATACTATAGGGTGAGTTGAAGGGGGGGGGGGGGGAAATTAGCTGCCAGCCTGAGTGTCCAATTTATAGTACAGTGGATAACACCTTCCCTTTTGAAAAAGTATGTGTGACCGGGGCCCGGACGTAATGGTGTAGACTTACCATCAGTTTGCCAATGCTTTTAGCTAGGCGGCCATTTCATGAACTCGGGGAGGAGCTTGTCAATTGCCACCTCATCAAATTGTGCAATGTTCTGCTACAATAAACATATCCCTCGTTTCAAATGGTAAGGGAAAGCATGTCTGACACTGCATTTTACTGAAGCTGGGATTGGTTTCAGCGGTGCAGCAGGAATGTTCTGATTCGTCCTACTAACCATCTGACGTGTGTGACAAATTTAACGAAATATGGCAACATCACACTTTTTTCGACCAACAAAAGTATTGCAATACACGGTGGTAAATATTTTGACCTCTAAGGACCCTGTAAATGATATTTTATGATCAACGTAGATCTTAGTTACCAGGCGTTCATGGTAAACTCTCCACTCCTCATTTAATGGTGCGTCAGGTGGGCTCCATTTACACATCAAAGTTTCATTCTTTACATAAAAGCAAACGGGGACAACTTTCGATTCTTCATCAGTAAGTGCATCGTCTAGTAATGGAAAAAAAGTTCTTGCTTGTTTTGTTTACTTGAAAACTAATCTCTTTAATGAGTATCAGAGGAAATACTTGAGAACAGATATTTGTCCTGTTGTTCACTCTCACAATTTTGCAGGGTCAGGACATTCAAACATCCTGACTATCATTAAGATTACCCACAATTGACCTGCTTAATGTGATACTCAATAACTTTAGAATAATTTTTGAATTTCGACTCCTACTTTGGTAGTTGTAATCCTTGTTGGAACTGAAACTTCACTATGCTGAACTTTTGTTATTTTCTCCATCTTTGAGCTTTTTTTCTTGTAACTGAACAGGCAGGGAACAAATTTCGAGGTTTGTTTTTGTAACTGCCCGGTATTGTGGAAGCCCATTTGTTTTAACTGCATTGCATGCTATAGGCTACCCTCTTCTCCAGCTAGGTCGACTTTGTCAAACAACAAATGTACCCCTTAAACAGGTAATTTAGGCCTCATTCGTTCTATGACCGACCCAAAAACTAGATCTGACTTCAAACTAATTTTGTGAAAAGGGACAGAATAAGACCTCACTAAACCCCCTGAACCGTAGAGTCTGATACTTGCAAAATCTTACCTAAAAGCAATGATTGAGTTGCGACAGTATTACGTAAGATGTTAATTTTAACGGAAGGCTGAGCTGAAGCTCCACTTACGGATAACAGTCTCTCATATAAAGATGGAAGATATTCAATTTCCTTAATTTTGTCAGTCAAAGGCCTCAAACTCACGTTTACCCTTAAAGACCCCAGAAAATGGCTAAAATATTTAAGTTATTTTGTTCGGAATAATAAATTCCTAAATTAACATAAGTGTTACGTTTAATGAACGTACTGGGCGAACTTTTGCACAGTTGTTACTTTATCTGTATTACTTTACATGTGAATGGCGAAGAGACAAAGTAACAGTACAGTAGATAGTTTTTTGCGTTTTTTAATAACAGCCATGTAGGTTATAAAATGTTCTTTTGGTAGTTTTTTGTTTGTTCAATTACTGGTATATCATAACAAATCTTTGCATGGTAGACAAGGAAAACTTCATGGCGAGGTTTGAAGAGAACTTCATGTCGTGAAATATACTAACAGTTATAAGAGGGCCTCACATAAAGTGTATGTAATCTTCCCTGGGGAGTTTTCAAATATTTTTCAAGAAAGGCTAGTCTTCATGTTTCATTCTGTTCAGGGAGATGTCTTTGGATGGTGAGATGTTTTGCTAAGTTTGATGTGCTGCTGGGGGTGCATCATATATTCTTATTTTTGTACTAGAATTAGACGGTAATCATAATTTAGTATCAACGGTTAAGTAACTAAGTCGCAAAAAACACGAACTCGTGTGGCGATTAGGGCCTTGATCGGCTGAGAAGTTATTTTTAACAATGGCGTGCACATACTTTGTAAAGAAATGTCGGTGAATAATGTCGTTAATCTCACTCTTTTTAGCACGATAACATGAATGTTGTTAATGCAGTTAACTCCATTTGAGCATGTAATATCGATACCTTGAAAGGGGGGTGAATAGGTTAGACGGTGCACAGCATTAATATTCATATTTGCTTTCAGGGAGAACTAGTATACTCTAATGGCTATATTTTGATTCCATAGTCTTGTTTGGATATTAGGCCCTTGTCAGGGTGCTATTTCCAAGGTTCCTGGGAAATCTGGTCAAGTTACACACTGTATGAACACCTGACCTACTTGTGGACAGTTCACTTAATCAAGTGTCTTGCCTTACCGTCACAGAGCTAGTTTGAAGGCCTTTTCAAATATTTAAGACCTGGTTTGAAATCTTACAAACTTATGAATCCCTGATTCTAAGAAGTTGGTGAAATACCTAAACAATGAAGTCATATGCAAAAATTCAGTTAAGCAGTAACTTTTTGTCTTTGCATTTAATTTAAATGCACGGAATGCAGTAAGGATCCTTTGTATATTTTTTGCAAGGTTGGAGTAGTCAATGGCTGAAAAAAAAATAATGTTTGTTGAATTTAAAAAAGTCACCTTATCTTTATGTTGGGTCAACTGCACCAGTCCTAGTTAGTTTAAACGAACATATTTCCCAATCACATATTGGTGGCATTCACACCAAGACTAGAATCTGATTTAAAAATGCCCTAGTTTTGCGGCCTGTTAATTTGCCAGACAGAGATAAAGGTAGGCCGGAAACTGAAATTGATACGTATTTTGTTGTAGTAACTTCAGTACAATGAAAACATCCTTTTGTAAAGGATCATTGGATGAACCCATCAAGTCTACACTATTTTGTATGGTCCACCTTAATCAATATGCAAATAGTTACCCTGACAAAGAGATTACTTAGAACAATGCTTTAAAGTGCAACCAGTTGCTATGAGTCAAGTACAATCCACTGTCGTAATATTCAAAACAATTTAAGCAGGGGGTGTTATTAGCTGGAGATCCATCAAAAACTTCTTCTTTGAACCCTACTAGTTGCCGACAATAATCTTTTTTGTGTGTTGTTTTTGATGATTCAATAGGCTTCAGAGGTGTTAAGAACTAAGTACAAGAAGGACACGTCGTCTGCTACATCTCGTTAGGCAGATCGGGAAATTTGCCACTTGCCTTAACATTGCCAGTCGCTTAAGATGAAAATTAATTTGAAGGTTTCGATGCGTTTCAACGATGTTTACAACATACTTGTTCAGTTCCCTATAACTTTCTCAATATGGGTGTGTCTTTTAAATCATGCGAGCGAATGCGGAAATTGGTCAAAGTCCGACAGCGAAGTTTAGTCTTATACTTCTTTTGCTTATTTGCATAAATCATGAGCATTGGTTTATTGCAAGGATCTTTAGGTTCCTTGGCAATTAACAGTCGTTTTGAATGTCAGAACAGTCACCTTCCACCTTCGTACTTGAATGTCGGCAACTAGTTAGACATTCAAGCATTGTTCCAAATAATCCTTGTTGTTGGGGTCGCTGTAGGCATGGACGAGGTTGCCCAGATATTAGACAAAGAAATTCAGTGCCCTTCAGTGCAATAGTCCCCAATTAAAGGATTTAGTCTCCACTCTGAGGGCAATCTAATTGGATTAGCATAAATTAAAGCTTTCGATGGATCTCCAGCTAGTAACACCTTCCTGATTTAATTTCGCTTTTATCAAATTAGTTCAATCCCGTCATCACTGCAGAAGGGTCATCTATGATAAACGTGTTGCATAGATCCAAACTGATAGTTAAAACAGGGAGTTGGTATCCGAATGGAAATGGCTCTCCAAAACTTTCTCTGGAGTGAGGTTTGGGTATTCAAGGTCATCTAGTAATCATTCGATTATCTTGCTCTTAAGATTTCTATAAGCACTAGGCTAGATTAAAAGGTTAGTACAAAGAAGTCTGTCGTCTGCTACATCTGGAGTATAACTATGGCGATTTTACCCATGGACATAACATTGCCAGTCGCCTGAAAAATAAGCATATTTTCTCTCTGGTGTAGCTTGGTGTGGCCAATGAGACCACATCAGCTTGATTTTATGAAGGATTGTGAACATAGCTTTATGCCCGGTTATTTTAAGAATCTTGAGGAAACTTTTCAGAATACAGTATAAGATTTAGGCTTCTGTCTCTTTCGCTCATTTGCATGTGGTCTCTTTAGATAAAGTGGGGGCGTTTGCCTTGATCTAGTTCTATTAAACAGTCGTTTTGAGTTGAAAAACCCTGCCATTATTATGATGGCGGTATACAAACCTACACATCAATTAAGTATTATTCAGTTTAAGCCTCTTGTTAAAGTATTACTAGAGGTGAATGATGTCACAAGGAGAAATATGTCAAGTTGGAAGCATTAAATAAAGGACCTCAGTCCTTATAAGTCTTATCACCAGCTAATAGTTTTAACATTTTCAGTGCATCTGGGTACACAGTATACTCAGAAAAAGCTGCCTTTTTAAAAAAATATAACTTTGTCAATTTTCACTCCTCAGCCTTCATTTAACCACCAAAATAAAGCTTACAAAGAGTTCTGTGCAATGCTACCATTTTTTTGGGGGGGGGGGGGGTTGTATGTTAAAAATTTTCACAAAACATCGAAAAATAGTTGTTTACATTCAAAAAATGCTCCAAAAAATCAAAAATTCTAAAAATGACATCATAATTTTCATAAAATTAGTTCAGGCACTTAGGAAAAGGTCACCCTACTCACTTTTTTTTCTGAATACCTTAGAACCTAAAAAAACACCATGAGAGGTGATTAGATGCCAGGTATAGGGAATTTATAGATATTTCAAGTATAAAAATTCAAAAATGCGTATTTACGGTCAATTTTTGCCCAAAATAGCCGACCCCCAAAGAAATTCATTACTCAGCAACGGAAAGTCCGATCTTTTTCATTCAAAGACTAAAATGGCTTTTACAAAATTTGCAATAAAACCATACCAAAAGATATCCAAAAATGGCAAGGGTAGGGTGAGTTAGAGAGTTTGAAAGATCCAGACATATGCATTTTTGAAAAATACGTCAAATTTGGCCCAAAACATGCATTTCTGACCCAAAAATCCCATTCCAATATCAAAAACTATAACCCACAACACCCCTCCGACTTTTTCACTCACTAAAATGGCCATTCAGAGCTACCTTACAAAGCCATGCAGCTCTGTTTTATAGATCCAAAGTTGTTAACGTTTCACTGTGCACTGAGCCATAGCGTTCTGTGTAGTGGTCACATAAGGTCAGTGTGTGTTAGTTCAGTGTGGGCTGTATACTAAAAGTAAAATAGGCATATCTTCCTCATTTTTAGTCCAATTTCCTCAAATTTGGTATCAAATAAAAGAGAAAAGGATGCCAAACAATCTCCTGCACCATAAATTTCAAACTAATAGTGATCTGCATTTTTTTTTTACGATTTTCTGTGAAAAAACCGTATGACGTCATCTAATTTGCATATTTGCATACATAATGAGAAAAGTTTACAAAAATAAAAAATTCATTCAAATTTCCCATCTTTGCTCTTTACAATGATATATAGGTTTTGACAGAGAATATTCTTCTAAATCAACCAAAAAAATAAATTAATATATTCCTAAAAAGAGGTGCTTTGAAAAGGGTTTTAACACTTAGATAGGTCTTAAAGTAGTAGCATAAAATAAACTTCTCGTGCTACCTCCATTCGGATAACAACTCCCTGGTTAAAATCATAGGCGTAGGAGGCGGAGGGGCTGGGGGCTGTGGCCCCCTAACAAAATATTTTTGTAAAATTTCGGGAACTATACTGAAAGAAAAATAATGCAATGATGTAGCTAAAGGTAATCAATAGTTAAAAACTTCCTTGGTAATTAAAATTAATTTCTCATTTGAATTACACCAGCACCTATATATTCGGTATTAATTCAACAGTGTGTAAGCTTATATTATGATTATCAGTGGTGTATTTAGGGGGGCTATTTGGCCATGCCTCCCTCAATGATGCCGATTTCTTTTTCTTTGTAGTACCTAAATATATAATTTTTTAACGTAAATTTTACTTCAAAGGTAGCATATGTGGCACCAGATTGCATGTAATGACACCTAATTTTTCAACTTATATTACGATTACCAGTGGTGTATTTAGGGGACATTCGGCCATGACTCCCTCACTGATGCCGATATTTTTTTAGTACCTAAATATGTATTTTTTTAGCCCAAATTGTACAGATAGCATGTGTGGCACTAGATTCCATGTAAGGACACCTACTCTTTCAAAACATTTTCAAAGGAAAGGGGACACCCCTCCCCTTAGACCCCTCCCCCAGGCCGTCGATCACACAACACAATGCATGCTCCCCACCCCCATGAGAAAAATAAAAAGAATATTAAAAGTATGGAAAATGGTAGAAACATGCAAATTATTGTAATTGGCAAGCGGTGTGATAAAAACGACGCATACCTATGTAATACATACATTAAAATGTTGAACGTGCGTGGAGCACAAGGGCTTTTGAGGTCAAATTTTTCGGGCAAGTCTTTACAGCCACCACCCCCCCCCCCCCCATCAACTTGGGCTCCTACGCCAATGGTTAAAATTCATCGAGGTAAGTCGGAATCCTCCAACTATACTGCAACTAAAACCTCGTAACAAATAAAAGAGGGCATAAAGCCACTAAAATTAAGATTGCCAGTACCTTCACAGAAGGTTACATATTGCTATCTTACTATTTAAGCAGAACAAATTATACTCTTGAGCTATACGATTTCAAGTAAAGTAAGTCTATGACTCGATGGAAGCAGGAAAAATCTTCTCAAGTGTAGTCTGTATATTAATAAATACAGTCAATAAAACACTGGTTCCCTAGCCTAATACACTGGTCAAAGAATTAAAATATTCAGTCCACATTAATTAGGGGCACCTGTTGCGGTGCAAATGGGGAAATCATATTTGTGGGCCGGGCAGCACTTTCCTCTTTCTCTCTTAGATATACGCGCTTGTGTAGGGGATCTGTCTCAGGAAGTTTCTTAAACTTTCTTCGTTATGTTGTTTGCAGGTCGTAGGTAGGTCATATCGGAATATTATCTGAAGAATCAAGTAATTGGTCCAATATTTGTAGCACATGGGACACTTGAGTGCTGTAAAAACCAATCTTTCCCATTGGCTACGCGCCAGCGTAACTGTACGTTTATGGTTTTCATAAAGCTCTTACGGATCCTATTTTACAAATGTCTTATAAAAAGGGAAATAGACAAGGTAGAAGGTTGAGAATTATCCAACGAAATAGAAAAAAGTATAAAGCATCTTAAATCTATGCCCTTAATTTTATTTACCATCCCTCTTTCTTATTTTATGTAGAGTTTCATTTTTGACGAGCTATATTGGTCCTCCTTCTAAATTATTACTTCTGTACAGATTGTGCTTGTTTCACCTCAATTAGTTTTATCTAGAACGAAGGCTTTTTTTATTAAAGACACGAAAACGATAGTCCACAATATATATATATATATATATATATATATATATATATATATATATATATATATATATTAAAATATAAAAGGTAACCCTGATTAAAAATCCACTGCATGACTGCTCATCTAAACGCAAAGTACCTAACTTGTTATTTGAAATATACTTACAAATCTTCAAGGCTATTCATTCTTTCACAAACTAGTATCCAGATAGGCAGTGATATAAGACTCTTATAAGGCCATCAGATACACGTATTAAATGCAAAAGCGCTAGAAGTTACACGATTTCAAGGAAGAATGGAATTCAACAAATACACTTTACTTCTGATAATATGTTTACCGAGCCTTATATTTCGTACGACCAATGGAAGACAACAGAAAACGCTCCCTGACCTTAACCGATTTAGAATTGAAAGTGTGTTTGCCAGATTCGTTGTAGCTCGAGACGCTCTCGAAGAGGTTCTTCAAAACAGAAAACAGGAGGACGATTTCTGCGGCCAAGGTAAGCAATACGCAAGTAACGGCCCCCTCTCCATACTTCAAGATAACGTAATTAAGTCATGACGTTCAGACCTGAGCTATGTCAGTAATTGGCTTGACACGACATAGGCCAACCTATATCAGTATATAGGCCTATGGTTTTTTATACCTTACCTCATGTGACAGTGAGATGATTCGATTGTGAGCGTATAATAGCGAGAGATTTATTTTTCTGTAGAATTACTTTTACAATACTTTATAGATCATTTGATTTCAAGAATAGAATAACTTCCAAAGCATTGGCAGTCAAGTTATTTTAAAGGAAATTAACAGTTTTATGGAAATTTGTACAAATCTGAGCATTGTTCTCAAAATGTTGTTTACACTGATTTACCCAGTAAGAGTTTAAGCAGGGAAGATGCTATGACATGTGAAGGTATCCTCACTCTTGACGAATGTACCAAGTTTTTGTTATCTTTAAGTAATGATAAAGCTCCTGGCAGCGATGGTCTCTCAGCTAATTTCTATAAAACGCCCTCAATTTTTCTTACTTACACCATCATCATCATTCCGCAGAACAGTCACGAGGTATCATTAAACTCATCCCCAAACCTGAAAAAGATAATACCTTGTTAAAAAATTATCGCCCAACAACCCTCTTAAACACAGATTACAAAACTGGTGCAAAGGCCATCGCTGCTAGGCTTAAGAATGTTATTCCTGGACTGATTAGTCCAAACCAAACTGGATTTATTCAGGGCAGATTTATAGGAGAAAATATACGGTATGTTTTAGATTTAATAGATCATTCAATTGCCTATAATATTCCGGGTTTCATGTTAATGGTTGACTTTGAGAAAGGCTTTGACAAACTAGACATGAGATTTCATCCGTTAAAGACTTGCATTCTTTAACTTTGGTGCTAGCTTTTTAAATTTGATAGATACATTTTACAGTGACAGCACGGGTTGTGAGTGTAATAATGGTTATTCAACAGTTTTTTTTTTCTATTCAGAGAGGCGTGCGACAGGGCTGTCCTCTCAGCCCTTATCTTTTCATACTCTGTGCTGAAGTTCTATCGCTTTAAACCATTAATAGTAAGAATTTTATGGGTATTGCAATTGGAGGGCAAGAAACTAAACTTATTCAGTACGCAGACGATGTTACTTTTATCCTCGATGGAAGCAAAAATTCTTTAGGGGAAACAATCAGAATTTTAAACGTATTCAAACTCTCTTCAGGGTTGACTATCAATCTAAGTAAGTGTAATTTATTCCCACTCGGCCCGTGTATTCATCGTCAGCCTACTTTCTTAAAGGATATTGCAAATAATTTATCACTAGTACCGATGACGATGTTAGGTACTACTTTTATTAATGATGGTGATGATCATTTTCGGCTGAATTTTTTGCCGAAGCTGTCACGCCTGAAAAGTTGCTTACGTCTGTGGTCCACTAGGGATCTCACTCCTGTATGTCGAAGTATTATGGTAAAAACCCTTGCTTTGTCACAATTAGCTTATCTTTTTTTAGTACTCCGAAATCCCCCTCAGAGTTTTATTAAGGAAGTTGAAAGTCCTATTTCAAATTTTGTATGGTCAGGAAACCCTGATAAAATCAGACCTACCAGTTTATTAAATAGTACAGTTGAGGGGGGGGGGACTAAAAGTGAAGGATATTAAGACATTTATGAATAGTTTAAAGTGGCCATGACACGTAAATTGGAGTAACGGGAGACTAATTTAGCCTAAAGTACACAAAAAGCTCTTTCTAAAACTGTTTTCATCACCCTTACAGCCTTGAGCATTAAAAAGAAATTAATGTTTCAAAAAGTTGCACCAAAGAATAGACTGTTGAAAATGAGATTTCAAGCCAACACGATAATGACGTCATTTTAGGAACACCAGCCTCCGTATACCGAACCTGGTGTACAGCATAGCCTATACATACGTAAGAGATAGTAAAGATTGTAATTCGCGGCATGTCTTGAATTTGAACTTTATTCTGCCTGTTTGGTGTTGTACTTTTACCTCACCTTACAGTCTCAAATCGATACGGTCCTATGCGCCGTAACGAATTACTCACCCCATCTGCACCACTGACGTCTAGTTCAGTATCGCCTTCGCCTTTCTGATTTCAAATCCAAGAAAACTCACTTTACCCACAGTCGGATCAGGGAGTTGCCCTCTATGGCTCAGATCCGCCATTTCAAAGAAAGTATTAAATTTGATTTCACATGGTACCTACTACGAAACAGTGCTGGTGCTACATTGTGTAGTATCAGGTATGTTGTGTACTGGAAGTACTTCCATGCTGTACCTATGCTGTTGCGCTGTGAATGATTGTACGCGGCAGCTACTTATCATGACACCAAGACGAAAAACCTGCGTAAAATGCATTTAATTGACTAAAACAACTGGTAAGCACGAGAAAAGGGATAACAATTCCAAAATTTACAACTTTTCACGCAGGTTTTACATTGTATCGACCTTGGTAACCGGTACAATGGAATGCAAACACTGTATCAAATGCCCGAGGGATACCACAGCAAACAACGACCAGTTCCTAAAGTGACGTCACATGACGTAACAAGGTTTTGAAAATTTTCGGGAAGACTAACTTTTCAAGGCTGGAAGAGGGTGTATTTTTTCTCAATTTTCGAGTGGAAAAATAAGTTGTAAACAAACTGAATGGTTGATTTTCGTTGTAGGAAACGTATTCCTAAAGATGCCAAAGGGTTTAAACCGTTAATTTACACGTAGCATAGCCACTTTAAAGTCTACTTGGATTAGACGCTATTGTGGTGACACCAAAGGAGTCTGAAAAGTTTTCTTTGACCAGAACTTAGAACCTTTGGAAATGATTTACTAATTTATTGTAATTGTAGAGAGGTTGATATTTCTAGAATTTCTACTATTTTTGTTAAGCAAGTTGTCGGTGCATGGGTTGAAGCCTCTTATCATAATCCAACCGATACTTTTGGTAACCAGGTTATTTGTAATAACCATCATATTACTATTGATAATAAAGTCTTGTTTCATGAATTCATGAACAGTAAAGGCGTTAAATTTGTAGCAGACCTTTTTGATCACATGGGAAACTCTCTAAACTTTGATTCTTTTAAGCAGAAACTTAACCTTAATGCCTTCCCATTCACATTGTATTGAGGGCTCATTAACACTTTTCCAAGAGGGTGGGGAGATGCTGGGTGTGGCCCAGCGGAAGCTCTTAACCAATGTAGTACTTGCGTACAACAAGCCCTCCAAACCCCTTCACTTTCTCAGTTTGCTTACAATACCGTTATCAAGAAAGTTGTAACTAAACCTACTGCCCTTAAGAAATGGAGAGTTGAATTACTTAACTTTGATACTTATGTCTGGGAAAATATTTTGAATATGCCCTGGGTCTCGGTGCGGGAGACTAAAGTGTCGTATTTCCAGTTTCAATTTTTGCATAGAATTCTCCCCACAAATAAATTGCTTTCACTTGTGGGTAAGGTCAATTCAAGTATGTGTTCTTTTTATGAGAATGAGGTGGAGAATCTCGACCACTTGTTCTGGGTATGTAGCTATTTATCGAAGTTAATATAAGATGTAGAATTAAAATTTCTGAATAGGCAATTTGCATTTTCCAACGATGACATCTTTTTCGGTTATCGAAATCATAAATACCACCGTTATAATTTTCTCATATTACATCTCAAGTATTATATTTTTAGTAAGAAATTGAAAAGGGTCCTACTTGGTATTAATGAGTTTTACTACAAGTTTAAATTTGCTTTGCTAGTTGAGAAGCAAAATAGTTACTATGCTATGAACATAAAATGAAGAAAATGTATGAATTATACCAAGCTAGAGGAGGATTTCCACATGTCTTAAAGTTAGATCTTTTGGGATCAATTTTATTTATTTGTGTTATATTTGAATAATGTCATTAATGTTCTCGTCAAATATTATCTTCAAACCTCATTTACAGGTTATTAACGTAAGGTTATAGCAATTGTTAAAATTTTTTTGAATGCCAGATGGTAATTCGTTCTAAATATTGAATCACGATTAAGGTGTCATAGGATGTAAAAATCCTAAAAATGCTCGGTACGCATGATGGTAAATATTGTAAATACGGAAGTTCAAAAACCAACACAAAATGGAGGAAAAAAGAATGATTTCCAAAGTGATGATGCTTAAAATATAATTGAATGTAATCCAAGTCAATGAAAGTCTTTCTATATCGTAACTTCCGTCAATGCAGCTGAGTGATCAGTTTAAGAAACACGAGACTTATAACACAGGTATTTAGGGAAAGGTTAAGTAATGTAATTTTAGTGCTCTTAGTCAAACGCTCAATCCCGAGTTTAGAACCTTGTTTACCCCTTCCAATTTACATGGGGACTGCACGTTTTTACTGATTGTAACCTTCAAATGAGGGTATTCGGAATGATCCCAACCGCCTACCTCCCGTTAAGTCAATTAATTTAGATTGATGAAAGGCATGAAAAAAGAGAAGTTCCTCAGAGCCGCAGCTGTTGTAAACAGGATTTGGTGGCAATAATACGGAATCGTTCAAACGTCGAGGTCCCATATCAAAGCTAGTAAAAAAATTCCATCTTAGAGAAAATGTAATTAATGAAGAAATGGAAATTTAATAGTCTTTTTGCGAATTGCCTCCAATTAAAACTTTCTAATATTTTGCACTCATGAGGTAAAGTACCGGACACGTTGAAAAATGCTGCAATATTAAGTAACACACGTTGCGCTAGGTTTTACAAGTTGTTCTCTACAACAATATTTTGCCTCACAAAGAATGGTTCCAATTTGTCTCATAGCTTAAAGTTGTCGGACAAAATGTGAGAAACTCATTGACAAATGCATATTGCTTTAAAGTCATGTAAATATAAGAAATAAGATAGCAAAATTTGAGTAACCTGTTACCTATACTATGAGCTTACTTTAATTCCATTCACAGGTTATGAAAAATAACATTGAAAAATTTCCTACAATAACTCTTTTGTTTTCTACTTCTTAGACGTGAAACTTCAGCTCCCCCCATCTGTACCCCATTCAGTGTACAATTCATCGTGGAAAGGTGAAATTTTCCTTTTTCAAGGCACCATTACAGACCACACATTGGCCAATGAGTTGACCAGTTATTTAAAAGAACAAATTGCCACAACTCACAGATTTTTGTCAGTCGGATTTCCGGTTGTAATGGGGGAGGACGAAAGACATGGTCTTTTATATCTTCGCATTTTAACTGACAGTAAAAAGAAGATTATCCATCCTTACTCTACCAGCATCAGGGAAGTAACACATCTAGATAGTATGGAGGAGGAAGAAGATGGGACAGTGACGATTCGAATCGGTGATGACGTCATGGCTTATACAACGCAAGATGAAGTAAATTGTCAAGGAAAAAAGAACGTTGGCAAAGATTTCGACAAACTGCACGGTAAAATTGTAACATTGACTAGTTACCCTTTGCCATTTGATTGGGGTTGCGATGTAATGGGATCTCAGATCAGTTTCTGCCAGGCCTTAGAAGAAGTTAAGTGCGAACTGGCTGCAGTGGAAGGAGATGTGTGCCTTCGACTATCAACAAGCTCATCCGAGAGATTACCAGCATCTATGAAGGTTACTAACATGACAGGAATATTTCGAGACATGTTTCCGTATTTGGCTGAAACAGTTCCTACTGAAAGTTTTGAGGCTGAATTGACTGACAGAGAGCATGCCACGGGAATAACGTTTCCGTGTTTAACTGCTTAACATGCATGATTTTTCTATTCTTATTCCTTTAAGAACTATGAGTATAATCTAAATTTAGTTTGGCTTCTCAGTTATGAAAGTATACTAACTGGGCTGTTCCATGGCATCCCTGTCCGTCTGTAATTGTAACTTATGTTGCTAGCCACGAAATCTTCTTTACTAATGGTTACGGTTTTTCAGTTCGTGAACCCTTTTTCATTTACTTTGATCATTATTCTATTGTATTTACTAAGTAATGAAAAGAAGAACTAGAGACCCTCTAAAAGATTGGTACCAAACTGCATTTGGTTTTCGTACTCTGAAAGCGTACTTTAGACTAGGCCATAAATGAAGTTTTATGTAGAAAATAAATTATTGTGTATGTTTACATATATGTATAGCTATATCTATAATGTATATGTTCATGTGTACAAGTATATGTGTGTATAAATATATTAAATTACATGCGTATGTGTGTATTTATATATTAATCTTTATATACATATATATACATATATATACATATATAAATTATGTATGACCTACCTGTATGACCTACATATGTGACCTATTTAACTTACCAATACAATTATGTAGCCTTCATATGTAACCTACATACATAACCTACAGCCCATATATAGCCTGCGTATGTAACAAACATATAAAATTTTTACAAGTAATCAAACACGAACGCAACGAAAAGCAAATCTGTTAGTATTTTCCTCCTTACCCATCAACATTAGTAACGACTCAAGAGTCTAAACGCTTTTTAGAAAAGTTGCGGAAGATCCGATAGAGAATAAAGTAACGTGCGTGGGAATACAGCGGGTGCGTTTTGTACCCTTCACAAACTTTCACCAGGTGTGTTTGGTCCGGCGTATTCGCTCTACTTACCTCAATCACAGATATGTAATATTTAGGAAAATTGAACATCTTACTAAATTACACTTACACCAAAAATGTGAAGCTCTGTGTGTGAGAGAGAGTCTCTGGGTGTGTTTGACCAAACTCATTGTAGCGGCAAAGTCTAATCAACCTGCAACCAAGTTTGTAGATACCGGACAATTAAAAATTTTGTGAATGATGACGTCATTCATCATAAATCAGAGGTCAGAGGTCAGAGGTCAGATATGAGTTAAAGGTCAAATCAACCTTAATTTTAAGAAACAGTGTAGCAAACTCTTCTTGAACTTCAGCCTCTTCAAACTCAAACTTGGCTGAATTCTTAAGAAGTTTGGACTTGGTGGGTAAGTACAGAGATACAAAAAGTACCTGCGTAATTAGTGAAATAGAGGTCAAACGTGAAAGATAATCTAATATTTTCCCATTTTCTTGCAGCTAAAAAGACTAAGCAAATCACCCTTACAAAAAAATTTGTGTGACAAATGTTTCAATAAGTACAAACGTGAAGTACTGTGTCAAACTGTGCAAAACTATGGTAGGGTGTGGAGAGGCGAAAAGTTTCTTTGAATTTTAGTATGACATTATGTGTCATCAATAAACAGTTAACACATATTTCCAAAGTGCCATGTATTGACCTGCATTTCCACAGGTTGGATATGAGGCAATGTGCGGAAAACCAAAAAAAAAACGCTCTGACACAGGGTTATAGGAGGCAAACTGGGGTAAAGTAGGCAAAGTGTGAAAATGTGTGGAGAAGTGCGGTGTTGAGTAAAGTAAATTCAATATTTCGATTTCGTCCACTGGCCTTGTTTGTCACACTGGCCTTACCTTGGTTTGTCAACTTTGACCCAGATTTCAAAGTGTGACAATCATGCTGGAAAAAGTAAGGTCCTGTGTGTCAGATCGGTGCCAATACCACATGTGCTACGACTCATAGCCACACTTTTTTCCTTACGTATTTTCATATGTCCTGCCACATGTAATTATGCGTGTTCATGGCATGCCATGGAAGTATCCAAGTTTATTAATACTTTATTAATTACAAAAGTATTTACATGGTATTTTAACGATTCTTTTGCGTTTGTTTACCGCACTGTAGATAAGGATGTCAGCGATACAGCTACAATCCCTTCTTTACGTGCGCCTTACCCTCACCAAAAAAGGGTAAGGCGTACGTACATAATGATTCGCAAATTATAAGTGCTGTAATAGACAGTTAATCAACAGCTACAGTGAGTAGTATCTCTTTACATTTTATGCTCAGTCTGTTCATATTTTATTCTAGTTTTTGTTATTATTTCTCAGTTGAATCATGGTTATTACAAGTTACCAATGTTTTCTTGCTAAATTGAACAATATTAATGCATTTTATGCATGATATAAACCATTACAAGCTTCACAGTCTAGCACGATGTCTTACTCATTTCGTACCAAAATTTGCTGCATCAAAATTTTGTTTCGTGACGTCTTTAATATCTGCCAAGTTCCTTCGGCTTGAAATTAAATGTTGATCATGGGATAGTTTAATACCAGATCTCCTTTTCCTTTAAAACACTGTCTGATATTTTATATCTTATTTGTTTAATTTGTCATACTTTGATTTGTCATACGTTTCGTCTAAGTTTAATTATTGTGTTTCGGAATTACACTAGTGCTCTTCTAGATAGTTTCTCATCATAAAATCCCGTTGGAGTCCACCTTCGAATTTCCATTCATTGATATCTTTTTCATTTGCATTTTGATAAACACTTGTGTCAAAGAGTTATAGATATATGTACCATCAACTAATCTGTTGAGAGAATAAGAAGTAGCATTTTGTGATATTGAAACGAAAGATGCTGCAGCATAGATGAAAACTCAACCCAAGTAATGCAGCTACTAAAGTTGTCCTAGTCCACTCCGTTGTAGCCTGGACCAGAGAGACTATCTATGATAATCTATGATAACTCTCTAGCTAGACTAGCTAAACCATAAAGCAGATTTATTATTGAAAGTTACCAGGAGAGTTCCCATGCATTCACTTTGGGAAATGTTGACTGGTTGCAAAAACTAGTTTCATTAGTTTCCAGGTTCCGACGGTTATTAATTATGTAAATCCCCACTCATTTTTATCTTCTAATCGAAGGTTACGCTAATTGCTCAAACTGATAGTTTTGGTATTCACTTTTCACCCCCAGCCTGGGCTCACTTGTAACCCTTGTGTAACTGACCAAAATTGTGTAAGCATCTCAGTTGGGACGGAGACCCCATCTTTCGTACCCCAGGAAGCAGTGTTGTAACGATTCATTACTCGAGTCACTAATTTTCAAAAGGGAAATGACTCGAGCAATTGTATCATAATTTTCCTCATAGAAATAATACAATGACTCGAGTCACTCAATCGACTCTAGTCACATTGAAAGTAGTAAATTACTCGACTTGACTGCAAAATTGAGTACTTCGTTACCACACTGCTAGGGAGACAATGGTTTCCCCATGAGGCAAGTGGCGATAGTGGGATCTTTGACCTTGACCGGGATATCTCGGACATGTTATTCCAGTCTTCCAACATGTCGAAACATTTGACTTGTAACTGACTTGCCTATATGTTGTCGTCTTAATTATTTTTAAATTTTGTAATAGAAAAGAATATTTTAGAAATGTGCCTACCAAAATAGTACACCGCTTGCAATTTCGACAGTGAATGATGATACTAGCCGTAGCAGTAGCTCTTTACATCCTTTCGGCAACCCACCTTTGTCGGGACTTGGGGTTGCTGCCCTCACAAGTCGGGGGCATAGCCTCCGTGTTGGGCAACTTTAATCCTGGCGCTTTACAAGGGTTTGTACGGTCAAGTTGCTCTGTAACAGCAAGACAACGATGACGTTTAAAACATGGTGTAGTTACTTTAAAAAGCACAAAAACTGCAAAAAAAAAAAAAAAAAAAAGAAAAGAAAAGAAAAAGAAAACCCACAATCTCAATAAATAAAATTAAACATTCCAACTGAAGGTGTATCCTACAAAGACGTTACTTAAATCAATGAGTATTATAACTCAAGCCTGCTAGTCATAATATTTGCATTGTTAGACCTCAAGATTTTTTGAGCTGGTCCCTAGATTGAAGGCATAGGCGGGATTACGGGGGGCACGGGAGGCACTTGCTCCTCCACTTTTTTCCAGAGCTTAAAAAATAAAAATAAATTAAAAAATGAGCGAAAGGAAGCGAGACCAGAGAAATTAAAAGAGAAGTTTTAATAGTCTATCATGATTAAAATTTTTCAATGTTAAATGAAGGAAAACATTAATGTCAAAAACCATTAAAATGCTAGGAAGATTTTTCGGATCGCTTCGCGCGCATCTCTAGAGAAAACTGACTAATACAATTGAAAATTTTGTCTGCCGCCTTAAACTTTCTTTTCTCCTACGCCTCACACTATTCTGACTTGAAGCTCAGTACGTCACAAAATGTACCATGGTCCTTGCAAAACAAAGTCCCAAACCCTACCCATGTGAAGGGAGTCGCACTTCTCGAAAAAATTCGGCGTGCCTCGCATACTCCTCATATTAACCGATTAGTCTCATTAGTACTGCTGTACTACTGTGCGCGTAGGAAAAGTTAGGTGGAATTGCCTCGTTATTACTCTCTGTAGGGCATGCTTGAGTAAATTACTATTTCCAAAATCCTCGCTACACCTCTTGCTGTTTACTTTCCCCAGCCTCCGGGGTTAGGGTCCCCAGCCTCCGGCTTCGCTCCTTCGGCGCTTACGGTTAAAGGCTTCGCCGACCACAACTTCCCAAGATGCAGCCTTCAATAAAAATTAAAATTACTTCCCTGGCACTTTAACTGCTCTTGACCATGTCCATGTCCATGTAAAAACTGCTCATAAAACAATTCATTGATTTTTAAAGCACCTGTTTGTGTATAACCCTCAAAATCGACACTAACTTATTTTTCACACTAACAAAGTTGAGGGTTACGTTCATAACAATAGTCGAATATGTAGTCCTCTTTTAAAGTACATACTCTAATACTCAAGTTTGCGGAAGTTGGGATTACGAGTGCAGCCGATATAGGTGCAGGAGTAATACACGTGCGCCAAGCGGGCAAACTTTGAGGAGGACTTGTCCAAAACCATCGACAAAATGAAACATGACAGAAAGAACCATAGAGCAGGATGTAGGTTCCTATACCCTGCTCTATGGAAAGAACAGGCACCCGGGGAAAAATTATGCAACGAAAATACTGCATTTAAAACTAAAGAAAAACAATAGGCTACAAATAAAAGTCTCAAACGCTGTTTTTTTTTGGCGCGCTTCGCGCGCACTCGTTTTATATTGTTTCGGGATTCGCGGTTACTTCCTGTGGAACATCTTTCTTCTCATAGCTTCGCAAAAACTCTTTTATTATCATTGGGACCACCAATGTCCCCATGGTCATACGCAGCGGAGGGGAATTTCCCTTCCAAGAAATTTTCAAAGCAAAATTTTTATCACTATCCATCTGTGTAAACTTACCGACTCTGTAAAGATTGTTTAGATGCAAGTTATAAGGCACGGAAAGTGTCAAATCAGGGTACATAATAAGGGACAGACGCTTATAGAAGGAGGCGGGGGCAAGAGCCCTCTAGCTCCTTCAGGGCATTTTTCTTAGCTTTCCTATTACTCATATCGCTAAAAAGTCTGAAAAGGCGATTTTTTTCAGCCCTCGCACCCACTCTGAATACTACATCTCCCATTCTTAAAATTATTGTTCCAAAGCCCCGGGAAACGCTCAAAATAATCCATTCTCCCCTCCTTTCACAAGCCCTCTGCATTATCAATCTTATCTGATTGGTATTGAGTAAGAATATAATTGAAAAAATTCAAACTGTGATTTTTGTGGTCTGTTAAGTACCCACCTAATGTCATTTGAGGTTGAAGCTAAAACGCATCATATAAATACCTACAATTTGTAAATACCCGAGAGCTTCCGGGGGCTTCGTCCCCTGGACCCCGCCAGGGGTCCTCAGGAGGGCCCCTGGACCCCACGCCCTTATGGGGGAGCACTTCACGCTCCCGAGGCGCCTTCGGCGCCGTTTGACAGTCTACCCAGCTTTGCCCCCACCCCCACTTTCAGACATCAAATCCCGCCCATGATCGAAGGAATCTTTATTGCTTAACGTTTTGTAATTCCTTATTCCCTGTGATGCAATATTTCAAAACTATTGATTGTAACATCACTTCGTAATTAAGTTTGTGTAGCAGATAAGGAAATAAAAAAGGGCAAGAAATGATTAATTTTGTAAGGCAAGTTTGTTTCAAAATTAACAAACTTGGCTTTATCTCTTGACAAGCTTTTCTTGCATTTTCGTTGCACGATATATTGAAATAAATTTAAATTCCCGTGAAGAAGGTACCAGTAACTTTAGTGAGTCTATTTCAATAACATGATGGCTTCAACAGTTTTATGCATCTACAGCTGTTAGTTTTTCTTCTACTGTAGAATAAGGGCAAGTAGGTTGGTATTATGTTGAAAAGCCGAATATGGTAGTACACCTCGTAGAACACTATTCACAACACAAAAAGAACTCTGGAGGCTACAACGAGAAGACATTTCATGTTTCATCGGGTCGTTGAATCTCACAAAAGAAATGGATTATTACACAGTTCCGTTCGTTTTGTTCTTTGCTTTGACACTATTTGGAACGGTCTGTCCCACTCAGGTTAAATCTATCAGAGATCTTCGCCAATTCAAATTCAATTTTAAATAATAAAGTTTTACAAGTAAATTTAAATTCCGTGGCTAACTAGGCATCGAAACAATCTTCGATACCGTAAAACTGATTAAGATTTGCTGAAAATATCGAAAGTACTTTTTACAAAAGTCTGGCAGTAATAGAAATTTTCAAAACAGCAAGGTCATGTTAATTCTCGTGATTATGTGACCATGTCAAAAACAGCCCGTTTCATGTCTTGGTTGCCCAGTTTAAAGTGCAGATCTTTATATAGGGAGAAATTCTTGTGGTAATAAGTGGGATGACACTTCGCACCGACTTTCCACCCATAATTCTGAACGATTACGGATGTTTCTTTTCAAACAGGCCGCTTACAAGGGTGTGCGCCAAATTAATGCTCGACCAGCAGTTGCAAGAAAAATGTCTGTAAAAGGTTAAAAATCTAGCAATTATGGACCTCTGTTTCATCATACTGTAATTTATGTTACATCGTATACGTTAAAAGTATAAAGCCTAGTAACTTGATATAAGTGATATGGCATAATCGTCTTTGCGATGAAGACAGTCGAAGAATCTTTGTGAGAATTTCAATTTATTTTTATTCCTCTTCAGATGCAAACTTACAGTTACCTCAGTATCTACCCCATGCAGCTTACAATATATCTCGTCAAGGTGAAGCATTGCTTGCGTATGGCAACATTATAGACGACGGTTTGGCTGGAGATTTGTCGAATGACTTGAAAGGACAGGTTGCCACATCCTACCGATACTTCGATGTCAATATACCGGTTGTTATCAGAAATGGCACCCACGGTTTTTTGTCTGTCCATGTGTTTACCGATAGTACAAAGAAAGTCATGTATCCTTATCATACAACGATCAATGACGTGACGCAGGTCGATAGTATCGAAGAGACAGACGACGGAACGGTGACTATTCGACTAGGTGATGACTTAATGGTTCTTAACGTGCAACGTAATGTAAACTGTGACTCCTATGGAAACAGTAAGATTGGCAAAGTGTTTGACAAAGTTATAGGTCACGTTATCACAAGTGCCAGCTACCCTTTCAAGTTCGACTGGGGTTGCGAGCTTTTGGGATGTCAGGGTTTCTGTGAGGTTTTAAATGAAGTTCGGTGTGAATTGGAAGCTGTAGGAGGTGACGTTTGTGCCCTCATATCAACCTACTCGTCCAAACGATGTTCGACAACTTTCGCGGTTGTTGAAATGGCCGGAATATTTCAAAAAATGTTGCCATTCGTGTATGAAACTGTTCCTTCTGAAAGCTTTGAGGCTGAATCAATCGAGAGAGAACACACAGCGGGTATAACTTACCCTTGTTTAATTTCTGTGTCTGCCTAGAAAAGATCCGTTGCGGGATGTGGTCACGTGTGTCTTCATGGTTCAGAAGAATCATGAAACAAACTTTTTCCGGAAAACCCATACCCAACCTCCACATCACATAGAACTCAATCATACATTGATATGACTTTAATTCAATTCAGCTTTATTTCGGCAGTTCTTAGAATACAAAAGAATTACAAGATCACTAGAACAGTATTTGGTTCGAAAAAAAGATACAGCCAAGGAGATTACACAGGAAGTTACAGGTTTAATTAGTGCTTTAATGTAAGGATATAAATTGAATACATTCCGACTTCGTGAGCTACACCTCGGTGATGACCAGAGAAGTGCCATTCTCGCCTTTAATAGTTCCCACTAAAAGTTCAAGGCTAAACCGAGCAGTTTTTTTATCATGTGACTATACTTGTGTCACTTAGTTGTTAAATTCATGTAAAATATCTCCTTTCTTTTCATTTGCTTCTAATAGGTATGTTTAAAACATCTTCAGAGGAACTTGTAAAGTATTTGCAAGATTACTGATTTTTCAACGCAATTTTGGGGCCACTGCCTGTTGCCTTGCAAATTATCCTTTACTAATTTACTATTGTTTACATTCTGCCAGTGTTTCAGGCCATTACCAGCAAAGTAATAACTTTATAATAATGGAAAGGGAGGGGTTTGAGCATTCAGCAACGTTAGTGGCATGAATACAATAAAGACAAGATTGAGTGATCGTTTTGCCGCATCATTTTTCAATCGTAATGCTTCTCAATTTAAAAAAAATAATCTAATTTTCTTGTCACCTTTCCCTCTTTTAATCGTTAGAGACCGGCTTGGAGTCAATACGAGACCTTTTCGGCTTTACTTTAAATAAGGCTATAACTGATGGAGTTTCCATGAAATGGGCAAGTCTTTGCTTCGATTCATCAAATTTTTCAGCAGGTAGCACACCAACATTTGAAAACAAAATACACAACTTTTGTACACTATTTACAATAAAGTTTTCATGTTCATTGATTAGCTCTCATTGGTTACCGTCAGATTACCTCTGTCGGTAAATTTGTCCTGATGGTTTTGGATTTGTACTACTTGCCTCTCCCAGGGGAGGCCTTGACCAGGTGAAGAAAATCTCCCTTCTTCTTTTCTGGGCCTGTTTTTTGGTTAGCTTCCTTTCTAAGCGCTAGGTCTCTTTGTCGCCCATCTTTAGTCATGTCATGCTTTATATTAACTCTCCTGAAATAAGCATTTCTCATAACTTTAGTTTTTGTAGAATCATTCAGTGTTACTAACAGAACTCTTGAAACTATTTGTTCCTCTGCATGAACCAACCTAGTCTGGTCTTTCCAAGTCTTCTCACTGTATAATATCTTCAACCTATACATTCACCTGTATCTGCTGACAAACCTGTTGTATATTCTTTTTGTCTTCCTTGAGAATTTCACTTTTAAAATTACTTGGCGGTTCTTTCACATTAAATAATACTGTGTTATTCTTTCTGTCAAGTCTAGCTTGTATTTCACTTGTCACTATGCTAACAGCGGAATCTGCGGATGTTGAATAGTCACCGGACAATGTTCCTTTTGAATACTCTGACTTCTCTGAGTAAAATATGACACATTTTTCACTTCATTTAGAATCTCTGTCTTAATATTAGATAGGTTTGATCTCATCTGCTGTGCTTCTCTTTCAATTCTAACCATTCTCTCCTCTACCTTTTCTCGGAATTCAGATATGAACTCTGAACAACGGTCTTCAATTGACTTGGTCTGCTGTACACTTTCCAGAGATTTTACAATGCAATTGTTGCAAAACCATAGTAAATCAACACGATTGCTTATCACCTTGAAAACAGTCTTGTTCATTTCAAGACATGTTATATATCTATGCTTTCCACAGTACTCACATGTAAGCAGCTTATTTTTCCTGTCACAAAACTTAGATTCACATGTGTCACAAAGCCATTTTTCATCAGGCGAAGATGCTTTTCTTTTACTATAAATCTGTTATATTCTCGCTTTCATGAATTGATGCTGTCCCAATACCAGCCATGATGAACAATGTCAAGGTTAAATACTGTAGTACCTAAGTTCAACACAGTTTTGCAGAACTGGTATATGGAGTTTCCACAATTAAATATTTCTCGCAACAGGTACATATGTCTAACTACGGAGCTCTGAAGGTGTCATGCAGATGTTGAGATATTATGTGACTTTCTCGACTTTTTTCAGTAAAATATTCAGATGTTGACATCTGAGATCTTTTCACCTCAATATTTTAGCGTAAAATATTGAGATATTATTGAGATATATATTACATAAGAGGATCTCAATATCTGTATATCTTGACTGAACGATATTGTGATATTGACATCCAACATCTCGTTATTTGAATATTTAGTGTAAAATATTGAAATGTTATGTTACAGGATCTCAATATCTTAATATCTTTTCTGAAGGATATTGAGAAATTGACATCCGAAATCTTGTGTTCTCAATATTTTAGCGTAAAATATTGAAATATTACATCAAAGGATCTTAACATTTAAATATCTTTTTAGAAGGTTATTAAGATATTGAAATCCTGTAATGAAATGTTTCAATATTTTACGTTAAAATATTGACATAACGAGAGGCTGGATGTCAATATCTCAATATCGTTCAGTAAAGATTTAAAGATACTGAAATCCTGTTAAGAAATATTTCAATATTTTACACTAAAATATTGAGATAATGAGAAGTTTGATGTCAATATCTCAATATCCTTCAGAAAAGATATCAAAATATTGAGATCCTGTAATGTATTAAGCCTATTTCAATATTTTACACTAAAATATTGAAATAACGAGATGCTGGATGTCAATATCTTAACATCTTTCAGTGAAGATATTTGGATATTGAGATCCTGTAATAAAATATTGCAATATTTTACACTAAAATATTGAGAATACAAGATTTCGGATGTCAATATCTCAATATGTTTCAGTAAAGATATTAAAATATTGAGATCCTGTAATGTAATATTTTAATATTTTACAATAAAATATTGAAATAACGAGATGTTGGATGTCAATACTTCAATATCCTACAGAAAAGATATTAAGATATTAAGATCCTGTATTGTAATATTTTAATATTTTACAGTAAAATATTGAAAAAAAAACGAGCCGTTGGATGTCATTATCTTAATACCCTTCAAAAAAGATATTAAGATATTGAGATCCTGTAATGTAATATTTCAATATTTCACTCTAAAATACTGAGAACACAAGATTTTGGATGTCAATATCTCAATATCGTTCAGTAAAGATATTAAGATATTGAGATCCTGTTATGTAATATTTCAATATTTTACGCTAAAATATTGAGATAAAAAGATCTCGGATGTCAATATCTGAATATTTTACTGATAAAAAAGTCGAGAAAGTGACATAATATCTCAACATCTGCATGACACCTTAAAAGCTCCGTATCTAACAGCATGGCGTTTCCACAGTTAAATATTTCTCACAACAGGTACATATGTCTAGCATCATGCATCATGTTCAAGTAAAAATACTTCCACTTTTAAATCCAACTGCACCAGTACCAAGCCATGATACCAACGCTCAATCTTTCAATGACAGCAACTCAAGTTTTTAATAGTAACAAATGCTATCAAGTTTTACTCTCAATAAGAGGTTCTGATGTAGGAAAAGATATGGAAAATCTCAGGAAAACACAAACTCACAACCTTTCTCCAAGCATGTCACACCACTTCATTAAAAAAATGCATATGTGCCTAGTTTGGGGAAAGAAACGTACGTCGTTATCCAATTACACCAAACTTTCGGGAAACAGCCCATGCTTAATGTTTGGTTGTAAAGTAGGAATCGCAACTAACACTTCTGCCTTGCAATGACTACTTCAATTTTTGAAAAAGAAATTAATGGCATCCGCAATCCTCCTCTGTAGTTTTAATATTAAGAAAGTGCGTGTATAAACGGCAATGGATCGTTACCTGTTGTTCTGGTATTAATTTCCATTTTCATCCTTGTAAATAAAGCAATTTTAACAATATTACAATGAATATCAACTTCACTGGGGGTGGAGTGGTAGGGTGATGGCAATTTGGGATATTTCGAAGGTCTGTGATGAGACCTTTACGGTTTGTCAGTTGCCTACGTAGCAGGCTATGAGGCATATCTCTCGTTCAGTCATATCTTCTGTTTGGGACTCCTTAAACAAGGGCTGAGCAGAGTCGGCTCTGTGAGGTAGATCGCCAAATGCTACAGACACAGAAATACATTAATAATTTTGGATCATATAAAAAAATCTATCCATTTTATCACTGTACGTTTTGCAGACATGAGCCATTGAAATCACACAACCGTAAAAAAAAAATAAATTTATATAATTTGAGATCCTACCTGCAATTTTTCTTTATAGATTTTGCATTCCTGAATGTAATTAATAAATAACAATATACAGTACGTCATTCCAATTACAACTTTAAGTCAAAACTCTTTTATTCTTTAATTCGTGGAAAAAACAGGGAATGTTAACCCTTATAAGCGCAACATTGTTAAAAATGGAATAATGCATATATGGTGAGCAAAACGTTATTTTGCCAAGCAAACTGTAACAGCTAAGATTCCAGAGCAGAACCTCACTAAAGAAATGGAAAATGCAAAACTGCTCGTTTTGTTCATTTTGATAACAAGCAACATTTTTCACAAAATCTGTGGAATCCAACAAATCTCGGTCACCGATCTTCGTCGGTTTGAAGATGAAGCAGTAGTAGGAAGGTTTACCGTAAACCGAGAGGCACTCGAAAGAGTAATTCAGAATAGAAAGGAAAAAGATACCGACTGTAAACACGGTAAGCCAAGAAAATGTTGAGTGAATTTTATTTGACTACAGTATATATGGAGAATTGCTCGCATTTTAGTTAACGCTCAATGCATTCAAAATATGCAAGAGCTCATGTCTCAAAATATTTTTCTTGTGCCATGAGTAACTCTCATCTTGTGTCAAGAACTTTCAGGAAAATGCATGAACCTCCCTAGCTTAATATCCGTTTTCACTGCATGTTCATTGACCGAAATATAAAATTTTGAAATTATTCAGTCTATTATAGTAGCGACCATGATTGCGCAATAATTAATGATTAATTGTATTGCTAGTCGGACTAAAGAATGTCATTTTCCAACACAAGTTACGTATGTTTAATTCAGTTTCACTTTTGTTATGTCCGATTTCTTAGAAGTACTTAAAATTGTAAAACTTGATCCAAACTTATGAGCCTGTTAGTGTTGTAAATATTTTTGATGCAAAGAAGAAATCAAACTGATTTTTGGCAAAACAAAAACTGTCTGTTATATTTCTTTGTTTCCAGATGTGAATCTCCAGTTACCTCACTCTCTACCAGACTCACCTTACAATACAAAATATCAGGGTGAAGCAATGTTCGCTTATGGTAACATTACCGACAAAGGTTTGGCACGTGATTTGTCAAATGACTTGAAAGGACACTCACCACATCATACCGATACTTCGATGCACTTATACCGGTTGTTATCGGAAATGACAATCACGGCATACTATCTCTCCGTCTGTTTACCGATAGTACTAAGAAAGTCCTGTGTCCTTACCATACCACCGTCAATGATGTAACACAGGTTGACAGTATTGAAGAGACCGATGATGGAACCGTGACAATTCGACTAGGGGATGATGTCATGGTTTTTCGTGTGCAACGTGATGTCAAATGTGACTTCAAAGAGAAAGAAAAGATTGGTAAAGTTTTTGACCAAGTCGTAGGTAAAATAATACCAACTACCAGCTATCCCTCAAGATTTGACTGGGGTTGCCAGTTTTTGGGGTCTGACGTGAGTTTCTGTAAGGTATTACATAAAGTTGGATGTGAATTAGCAGCTGTAGAGGGGGACGTCTGTACCCTAACATCAACAACGTCTTCCAAGCGATGTTTAGCAACTTTCACATTTGTTGAAATGACCGGAATATTTCAAGAACTGTTGTCACTCTTGGCCGAAATTGTTCCCTCTGAAAGCTTCGAGTCTGAATCCATTAAGAGAGACCACACAACGGGAATTATCTACCCTTGTTTAACTCCTCGGCCCACATAAATTCAGGTCTGTAGACAAGGGCGTTGGGGTTCATGGTAGTCCTTCAAACTCCCAGCTCTGTCACATACTTTAATGTAGACTTACGTTCCTTAATAGTAGATGAAATTGAACCTTTAAAATATTATTAAAGTCATAAAATATCACAGTCTGACGTATTAAAACATGGTCAGTTAGTACTAACAATGTATCAGCACATCTAGAAACAATTATCAGTAAGCATGAAAAATATATCACTCAGAATAAGAGATATGTCAGTAAGTATTGGCTGGTGACTTCATAGGCGTATGAGAAGTTGGGCAGGGGGCACTGTTCCCCCTCCCCAATTGTTGGCTAACCCAAACTTCCGGTAGAATCTGAGAAATATTCGGGCAAAGTTCTAAAAAAGTCTCAGAGATTCGGGCAGAAAGTGTCCCCCCCCCCCCTCCCTCCAAAATCTAAATGCTCCGATACGCCTTTTCTGTGATACAGATATTGCCTCATTTCAAAGGCAGCTATGCAAGACTTACGATACCTGACTATATTTATTCAGTTAAAGTGACTGATTTGCCCTATAATCCGAAATCATCACAACACCCTTGAAGAACATTAAAGGTCAAAAGCAGTCGCCCCAAACTTATTTTGAAACAATAGCTAAATGTCACAAATTTCTTCTTATTTCTCTTCCAAGTATCTTTCATAATATTTTAGGACATAAATATTGCATATTCAAGGTAAACCAGGCAGTTGCTCCTTGTAAATTTTACAACTGAGTGAGAAAAATACTGTCACATGATTCTCAAGATCCATTCAGGAAACAGGATAGTCTACTGTACATTGGGGTGACTGCATTCTCCCTTTAATTAAGGGCGCATGCTATATACCATCATACTTTTCGTTATTAGAGCAATATATGTTCCATATACGCCTTCATTATAGTCCTATTGAATCTATTTAATTCAATACTTTAATTTATTTGGAGTTTGGGAAAACTGGGTTTTCTTTAGAAGTAATGAGCACTCTTCCCTTGCAGTATGAAATAAGTAAACATGGGAGTAATAAAACCTGTTGAGTAACACAAAAAACCTCGTAGGGCCTACTGATCTGGCAATATCAGAATAAGTATAATAATCCACAAAGATTGGCTGGGCTGGACAACCAGGCCCGTAGCCAGGAATTCTGATATAGGGGGCACCGACATGGCCTAGAGGGGCACCAAAGAAGATTATGTTTGTAGACAGTAGTGCCACCATATAATAACAGTTCGCGGGAACCACAGGGGATGATATCTCAAGCTTACCACAGATAGCATAAAAGTATCGGCTTAACGTGTGCACATACTCGCAAAGCGCGCAAAAATTTCGCTCTTCTGATAGAATTTTCCCCTCCCCTTGCAATACAGAGACATGGAAAGTTTCCATAAGCGAAGGGAACAAGACCATGATCACGATGAAGCTTCTTAAGCTCCGCAAGCGCATGTGAAGAGCTGAGTACTTTGCGAACGGTGAGGAGACCAGGGACTACCATTAGCCAAACTTGGTGTGGTCAGTATGATTTTGATCATAGGATCCAGAGGGAAATTGCGTGACAGCGAGAGCACACTAAGCTCTTCAAAGTTCACAATTCATATAGTAGTTATCGTATTTCTACTTTGAACGAAATTTTGCATAAACAGAAAGAGTTTTTTGAATAAACTTGTGGAACATGTAAATTTAGCTTTAAACCATACGTTGCCAAACCATCAAGCTACGAATGTACTCAAGGTATTAGATCATATACATGAAAACCCCTTGACGTCCGGAATGTAACTTTGAGCCTTCACCAACCTTTGGCTAGAATAGTTCACTGGAATTTTTGTGCTAATAATGCTCATAGGTGAGACAATGTTGATCGTGAGAATTGCAAACTAAGCGCCACCGAAATTTTGCAGGAAAATTAAAGTAAAACCTACATGCAGAATCAGCAAGGGGAGGTGAAAGGCTAAACCCAGCTAGGGGACCAATTTCCCCTAAGGGGTCCAGCAAATCGAAGCCCGCCAGAAGTGACTGGTTGCCAAAAAGACGGGCCCTCGAAGCTAGCCGATTTGACAGAGGTTCTGTGGAAGAAAAATTTAAAATATTTAGTTCGTATTAGGGAAAGTTAGAAAATTTTGGTTTTTATGAAAGAGTCTGTTCCCATCCTCATCCCAGAGAATTCCAATTCTCCCAATTATGTAATTACCCTAACCCTTCCAAAGCTTTCTGGAGCCCCTACTCGCGCAGACACAAACTTCGGTTATTGCTAGTTTATTGTCTGAATTAAGAATCTTCTAAATGGTAAGAGAAAGAGGACAGAACGTCTCATGGATTCAATTTTGTGTTTTTCCAGAATCACACCCACACGGAAGAACAACAGCTTAATTGTGGAACCTTTACCTTTATAAAGCCAACATATCTGAAACGGTTATTAGAGTTATATATAACTGAAGATAAAGGCGCACGGCCCCTGTGCCCGCGCCTGGCTAACGGACCTGTGGTCAACCCCAAAACACATTTATGTCACGAAACGTCGACCGTTGTGACTTTGCACTTTTACTGACTTAAACACTTGTGAAAAAAGGTATGTAGCAAACAATCCAGAATATCGTGACAGAACCTTTCCCTCCCTCTTCGTATAGCTTTTTTGCATAGTAATTAGTATACATCATCGGGGTGTTAGGAAAACTCTACCACTTATTAGACAGGTACCCTTTCCACAGGCCTGACCATTCCCCGTTAAATCGTTATCGTTTTATAGTCTGTGTCAATGTTAAACCGACTACGTTTCCGTTTGCAAATCCGTTTGACGTCCAATCGCCCTTAGCAAGGAGGCCTGTCAGATGTCCTTCAGACTAAAATCCGAATGCTCCGAGTCAGAGCCCAGCTAACATCATACCGACAGAAAGGGGGCTACAATATTTTCAACGTCCATCTAACGTCGTATTGAATTTACAAATGGGCTTTTGGAGAAACGTCAATCTGACCTTAAACCAACCAACTAAAATGACACGACGTCAATCCTATCAATTCCACAAACCCCTAACGTTGCTCTGACGGCGTGTTCTCTACTGCCTCGTGAGCCATATGTCAGTGGCGCCTGCACAAAAGGGGGACATGGGGTACGCGCTCCCTACAGTAATATAGATTTCTGTAGGGGATAGGGTGAGGTGTGTCTTAGACGGAGTGATGGATCTATATATTTTAATCATTTTCTGTCACAAATGGTTCTCAAATTATCAGAATTTTCGAAAATCCTTCGCAAACTACAAATATTCGCGCGCTTTAAACCTTATCTTAATATTGTCCTTATTATAAAAAGTTGAAGCAAAAGCCGAGAGCATTTTACAAATTCCCAGGTAAAAGGCTGGCTTTTTGATTGGCAGATAGATTTTGTTGGTGAATTGAGAGTTTTACGATGCAGAGCTTAATGAAAATTTCGGTGCGTTTCGCGCGCATTCGACACGATTTGCACTCCATCTCATGATCATTGTTAAGGTAATAATGCAAGGAACTATTCTGATTTCAACACTTTCCCAAACCACAGAGGTACATCTCCAGCCTCTGTAGGAGCCTCACATCAACAAGGGATCTTCCAATCTTATTTGTAGCATGATGTGGGAGGTTGAACGTACGTATTTGTCGTTATTCATTTTTCCAAAAATTTAACCGAGAGCTTTGCGAGCAGCCATTATCGGTATAGATGATGAATGTTAATACACTTTCGACGAAAAAGCATTCTGAAACGCAATTGTTACCCTTTTGCTATACCTTCTAAAAGGTCTAACACAGTATCACCTCATTGCACCTATACTCTCCCTCCCATTCCCCATTCCTGGAAGCTGTTCGTCTCGATTTTCGTTCAGAATTAGCAAAAATGCGATCGTTGTAAAGTGCTCGGCGTCGTACTCTATGTTATCATTTGGATGTCCTGTAATAAGCATTATGTCAGTGCCCCATTTTATATTATTAATCCAGAGCTTCCAGGAGGCCCTATGACGGTGTCATCCAGACTTAGATATCCTTTTATAATGCACAATGGAGCAAAGGAAATTTTTCGTAGTAGTCCAAGAATGTTTCTGCAGACTCCAAGCACGTAGTTCTGCATAAAAACTTTTCCGGAACAGATGGCGGTAAAGTATCAAAAAGGGAAGCTTCAGGAGGTTTGTTGACAACATAACCTTCTCTTAGATAACATACTCTCCTCTTTAACCTAACAAAAAATTAGAATTCACCAAACTATGGACATTTTCCAGCCATATGTGATCAGTTCCAAAAATATCCCCAAAATATCACCATTTTGCATCTAAGCATCCTTAAATGAACTAAAAGTTTTCTCAAAGGGGAGGGGGCACCCTTAGACCACTACCCCAGGAAGGCACCCAAAGGAAGGATCCCTCACTGCTATACACAGTCGCAGGGACGGATAAAAAGGTACAATTTACGCAGGGTTGGTTAAGTGAGGTGGCATTGCGAGTTTTTCCTGACTTTCGGGTATGCATGATAATAGAAAAGTCTAGTTCTGAGGTGGGCATCCGTGATATCCCACGTTAAGGCTGAAGTAAGAATCTGCTGTGATATGGAGGGATAGAAGTCTACAATATCAAAGACCATAAAAGTACGGGAATATTTATCCTTGAGGAAACCAGGGAGCTGGAAGACATGGAGATTGCTCGCTCTCAAAAATCTGTCAATAGCCAATTGCCTCGTAAAAATTTGATGTTTTCCTCTTTACTTATTCCTTGGAAATTCCTTCCACTCCTTCTGTCCCTTGAGAGCAATACAGTTCCTTTGAAGTCGATGTGCTTATCCGCCACAGGACATGATATATTACGTAATCACAGTCACTGAGATTCTTCTCGTTCACAACTGCAGGACTCACTGGATGCATACTACGGCTGCGAGTAAATATGCTTTGTTTACACTGTTCTAGTATGGATGTGCAGTGATAGACAGACTTTTTACTTTGAAGACACAAAAAGTCCGATTTAAATCCGATTTTCCTAAGGTGAGTTATGTCATTCTATTCATAGGCACTAAGAGTTCCAAAAAGATGAAAAACTTGCAAAATCTAGCCTCAAATTAAGCCAATTTTGACCATTTTCCGGTGAGTTCCTAAAGCTAACGATAGTATGTCGCGAAAAGGGTACGTGTAGAGTATTCAATGGTATACGCCATATGAGCGACACCAAGCGACACCTTTGCCAAAAATTACGATCTTTTTTGGCACTTTTTCCATTCTGAAAAGGGTTTCCATAGTAACAGATGTTGTTAGTGTTGTGTATGTTATTGACAACACCACAAAACGTCTTTCAAATTCAAGAAATAGGCTAGAAACGAGGCCTAGTCCAAGCCTAAAAATTGTGTTTAGAGGTACTGGAGTATTATTAAGCCTTTAAGGGCCCTATGGCTTGGTAGTAAGTATACTTTCAGCAAGTTGCCTCGGGTAGAGTAAATTTATGCTTCATATTTTCGTGAATTTAGTGTCTTCCAGCTCCCTGAGGAAACTAAACTACTCAGTTACTAAGGATGTGTTCCTTCACTGGTTCACCTTTCTTGTGACCTTCAGACTTTCGTTCATACTGTTGAGGATTACTTTTCTAACTCGCCCCATTTCACTATTAAGAGGGTTGATAAGTCTGCATGACACTTTGATAGGGAAGTTATCTAATTCAATTTCAATTCAATTAGTCGAACTTTATTCCAACCGATAGTCGACATAATACATGAATATGATACAATATAATACGATCAAATACTTACAGGAGCTTTCAAGATAGAAACAATATGCATATCTAATATAAATGAAAGGTTGAGGGGAAACCAAAGAAGCTCATAAAAAGCTTATGTATGGTCCCCTAACAAAATAACACATAAAGATAAACAAAAATGTTATAAAGCACAAAATCACAAAGTATGAACCATTCGATACGAATGACAGGAAAAAAATGCAGTACAGGAGTACAAAGGTTGATTTTAAGAGACATAATTAGCAATGCGGAAACTCTTTAAGTGACTTTTAAAACAACTAAGGGAGGGCCTACTTCTAATTGCAATGGGAAGGGCATTCCAAATTTTTGGACCTGTATATTTAACAAAACGCTGGCTACCCTTCAGCCTATAAAAGCGGGGTATAATGGAAGTAGTGCTTCCTTGCCTGGTATGATAATTACAGGTATGATTCTCAAAGAAATTATTAAAGTTAGAGGGGAGCAAACCATTTATATACGCATAAGTGAAAGCTGCTATTTGATACCTACCAATGTCAAATACACTTAAAATATTCAAATGGGAGAACAAGGGGGCAGAATGAGTACAAGAAGGTGCATTACAAATAATTCGTACAATCCGTTTTTGCAAGGTGTGTACTTTACTCACATGAGAAGGAAAAGAAAACCCCCAAAGAAGAGTACCGTAAGACAAGTATGGGAGAATGATAGCCTTATAGATTGATAAAAGGGCATAATTAGGAAGGTAATCCCTCGTTCTATACAGAATACCTATTACTTTAGTGATTTTATTACAGATATAATTATTGTGAGGTGACCAGGAAAGATTACTATCAATAATGATACCGAGAAATTTTGTAGAAGGGGAAAAAGGAATAACACACCCCTAGTAGAATAATACCACAATCATGCAATTGAACAGATTTTTGATAATGATGAAATAACATGGCAACGGTTTTATTGGCATTGAGGTGAAGTTTGTTTGCTAAAAACCAGTTAATAACACTAGGGAGTGCAGCATTGATACCAGCAATAAGGCTGTTTGAGTCAGTTCCGTTATAAAAAATACTGGTGTCATCAGCGTACATAGTGAAATTTAAGCTTGGATTACAGTTCGGTAAATCATTAATGTAAATAATAAAAAGTAAGGGACCCAGGATTGAACCTTGTGGTACACCAGTATTTATGATCTCAGGTGGGGAACATGCATTAGAGAATGAAACAAACTGAGAGCGTTCATGCAGATAACTAATAAACCAATTAAGGGCCATACCACGAATACCATAGTGAAAAAGTTTTGAAATAAGTATGTTATGATCTAAGGTGTCAAAAGCCTTAGACAGATCCAGAAAGACACCACAGGCTAACTCTTTATTCTCAAAGCTATTAATAATAAGATCTGTTACATGAGTAACCGCATGTATTGTGGACTTGCCTGGGAGAAAACCATATTGATGTTTATATAGAATACCATTCATAGACAGAAAGTTGTACAGGCGATTATAAACAATACTTTCAAGGATTTTGGAAAAACAAGGAAGAACAGAAATTGGCCTATAATTGGTCACATTAAGTTTCTCTCCATTTTTAAAAATAGGAGATACACGAGCCTTTTTAAGTGAAGAAGGAACGACACCATTAGAAAAAGAGCAATTGAAAATATGAGCCAGGGGTCTAGCTATGAAGTTACAAACATATTTTACGACCCTAGGATTTATTTCATCAAAGCCAGCACTGGTGTTTTTCAGGTTGAGGATAATACCACAAATCTCGTCCACATCCGTAGGAGCCAGAAAGAAATTATTAGCAGTAGGATTATGTAAGTAGTCCCTGAAGGTAGAGTTACTCTGAGCAAGACTCTCGGCAAGTGAAGGGCCGATTTTACTAAAATAATTATTAAATATAGTACAAATTTCAGAAGAGTTCTGAGTAACAACATTGTCATGTGTAATCTTAGTAGGGAAGTGACTACCTTCGTTGTTCCTTTTAATGAGGGAATTCAAAACATTCCAGTACCCCTTAATATTATTCTGAGCATCAAGTAAAGAAGAGTAATACATACGTTTAGCGTTTCTAATGACACTATTTAAACGATTACGGAATCGTACATAGTCATGTCGATTACTATCACTGGGGTTCTTAATATACCTTTTATAAAGTTTCTGTTTAGTTTTACAAGATTTGATAATACCCTGAGTACACCATTTCTTAGAATTTCTATAAGAACCGCCGCGGCTTTGCAAAGTAAAACAGCGAAAATAGTCAAACGAAAATTTACGAAGAAAGGAATCATAGGCAGTCTCAGGGTTACTTTGAGCTAAAACATCATCCCAGGTTTCGTGGGAAAGGATAGTCTTGAACTCTCTAAGCTTTGGTTCAGTAATAGGGCGGGATAAACACTTAGAGGCATGAGATTGACAACGTGAATCACTACGTATGCAAGTAAAAATTGGGAAATGATCAGAGATATCATCAATAAGTACACCAGAGAACAGAATCCTAGATTGCACATTAGTGAAAATATTATCAATCAGTGTTTGTGAACTGGGTGTGACACGAGTGGGTATATTTGTAAGACCATGGAAGTAATATTGATTTAGAGTATTACTAAAATAATTAACATCATTGTTGTTCTGGTTTTGAATATCATAGTTAAAGTCTCCAACTAAGAAACATTTCTTTGATCCCAATTTCTCAAGTATTCTAACCAAATTATCAAAAAATAAGTCTGGATCCCCATTAGGGGGTCGGTATATTACTCCGATCACAAATTCACTGGACACCTCAACAAAGAGAGACTCCAGACAGCCATCTATGAACACGGAAAGATCATTTAAGATTTTATAAATAACAGCACTCTTTAAATAAAGGCCGACGCCCCCACCACGCCTAGCATTCCTACCAATATGCTCAAAAGTGTAACCATTGAGTCCAAACATAGATGTATGGTCCTGAGAAGAGAGCCAGGTTTCGGTAATTGCAATGAAATCAAAATCATGATTGAAAGAATTCGTTAAACTGTACAAATGGTCAAAGTTACAACTCAAACTCCTTGCATTTACATGTAAAAGAGAAGTATTATTATCTTTCGCCAAATCGTCAGGCAAATCCCAAGGATCGTAGTAGTTACAATCATAGGTGCTTTCATTAAAAGTAAGATTAAAATCTGGATCATAGTTTCTTAAGTAGTCATTAGTGTCATTTCTTTCACTGCTAAGAGACGTCTGACTAGGCAACATAAATTGAAAGAAAAAAGGAAAAACACAAACACCTAGAAGACCAAGAACAGTTAGTCATGGTCTTTAACAGTGATCAAGGCTTTTCTCTCCTGCATGTGGCTGATACGACCTTGGATGTCAAGGTTATAGGCAAGGTCAGTCTGTTCTTTATTGATGCCAGCTACAAGGGATGTTTCAGCAACCGTGTACTTCTGGGTGATGTTGTCCTTCAGGAGTACGTTTGGCATAGTCATCTGGGTTTGCTGCGTACAAATTCCTAGTTTTGTAGTATGGAACGCCAAAAGGGTAACGTATGTTGTTGTTCCAAATTATTTCGTTCATTTTTATGTCGTTGTTCCTTTCTATTTTGTTGTCAATTTTAATATGTGTCTGTTTATTTCTATTTCGTTGTCAGTTTTTATTTCTTTGTTCCGTTCTATTTCGCTGTCAGTTACTATTTTATTGTCCATTTTTGTTTCTCTGTCCATTTCTATTTCTTTGTTCTTTTTTATTCCTCTGTTTCTTTCTATTTCGTTGTCTCTTTCTATTTTGTTATCAATTTATATTTCGTTGTCCATTTGTATTTCTTTGTTCCCGTTTATTTCGTTGTAAGTTCCTATTTCGTTGTGCATTTCTATTTCGTTGTCAATTTCTATTTCATTGTCAATTTCTGTTTCGTTGTTCCTTTTTATTTTGTTGTAAGTTCCTATTTCGTTGTGCATTTCTATCTCGTTGTCAATTTCTACTTCGTTGTTCTGCGCGATTTGGTTGTTCCCGCTTTACAGCCCGTTGTCTCAGTTTAGTTTGTTGCACAGTAGCCTACGTTTGTTGTTCTATTTTATTTGGTTGTTCGATTTTAATCGGTTCGTTTCTAATCGGTTCTAATCGGTTCCAATCGTCTTGTGTGTGGCGCTGTTCACATATACGGGTCTGAGTCTTTGCAGACAGAGCGCGGGATTTGTTTTACACCGTAATATATTTGCATATCTCACGTTGTACCTGTACGCGTGCAGTTAGCTAGCTCAAGGTGTAAGGTAGGGTTCATACCGTACCTGCATGATATGCGTGCATGCATACTCCTAACTTACGCCAGGTATAGATCGATTATATCTGCGTGTGTGGTGCAGTACAGGTACCTGGAATACATTCGTACATTAACATACTTTAACACCTGTAGTATGGAGGCAATCTTGGTCAGACTCGGCTATGATCGACGGGTCGTCGATGCCTTCAATTGAGAAGGGGTATGTAATCTCCCGTCTATTTTACGGCTAACCTTACGGTAATACTGTTAGTGTTACAACTAGCCTAGCCTAGGCCTAGGCCTAGGTGATCTTTTAAAGAAAATGGCCGACTCTCCAAAAACTCAGTGACGTGTTCGCAGACCAATATGCTCGGGATAAATTTAACCGTGATGATAGTTTAAATCTCTTGAATTCGCTTTCAAATTCTTGCGTGATGCGGGAGGATATTACCCAGCAAAGAAAAATTAAGCAACTTTCCAGTGATGTGTTAATATTGGAGAGTCTTAATTTTGGAGAGTCGACCATTTTCTTATTGTTGTTTTCTTCTCCATCTTTGATGTGAGACGGCCTTGGCTGGTACATTTTGAATCCTAGACGATCCTCAGGTTGTGCAAGCTGTTCCATTGACCGGAAAAGCAATTCGCTTCCAAATATGCTCCCCACCTATTTCGGTGGAACTTTAACACTGTTTACTCTTGTGTTCGTGATTCAGACACTTCAGTGTACCACATACGGTTAAAATCCAAGGTGCTAAAGATATTTTGCAACTTTTTCGTGAATTATCACTTGAGAACGATCATCCCTGCATTTCAACTTGCAATTGAGAATAAATCATCAAATATTCTAGTATCCTATTCACCTGTCTCTGTCATAAGTGCTGTTATTTGCCTGTCAGGCGGAATTTTTTAACTCAAAATAGCACAAAATGACTGCATCTATCCTATCTCTCAAAATGTTGATTTGCCCACCATCCGTGTCAGCCAATCAGATTGCGTATATTACTGTATTCTCTTGCACGTCCAAACTTGGCTTGCGAGCGATACTCTGATACACCCAGTGCCTCATACCAGTATAGCGTTAACGTCTCTTTGCCAAACACCGGCATAACCCTACCAAGCGTTTGAGCTATACTTCTAATTGCCAAATCACGACTTATCCCACATTTGTTCTCTTTACAATTTTACCATATAATCATAACTATTTTAATATGACCTACGACACACCTGTCGGCCCCGCGAATATCACCGGGGTAAGGTTATATCTAAAAGGGCTACAGTACCGTGACTTTAATTTCTCAAGCCAGCCGCGACAAATCTTAATCGGCCTACCGGCAATCTGAGAAGTTACTATTATTCATTTTGACACTTGGGATTTTACCGTAAGTTCCACTTGTTTCATTTGGATAATGTCCATACCCGTTTATAAGTGACATCCTGGCACCATTGCCTACTAATTACCATATATCCTGCTACTGATGAGCCCCGAAAATAATCTTTCTGGGCGAAACGCGTCTAGCGATAGTATACCATGCTATGGCTTGTTACTTAACAAGGTCTAAAAACCATTTGAACTCAAACCTTTGGGTCTCCTATTAACACATCACTGGAAAGTTGCTTATTTTTTTTTTTTTGCTGGGTAATATCCTCCCGCATCACGCAAGAATTTGAAAGCGAATTCAAGAGATTTAACCTATCATCACGGTTAAATTTATCCCGAACATATTGGTCTGCGAACACGTCACTGAGTTTTTGGAGAGTCGGCCATTTTCTTTAAAAGATCACCTAGGCCTAGGCCTAGGCTAGGCTAGTTGTAACACTAACAGTATTACCGTAAGGTTAGTCGTAAAATAGACGGGAGATTACATACCCCTTCTCCATTGAAGGCATTGACGACCCGTCGATCTCAGCCGAGTCTGACCAAGATTGCCTCCATACTACAGGTGTTAAAGTATGTTACTTTACGAATGTATTCCAGGTACCTATACTGCACCACACACGCAGATATAATCGATCTATACCCGGCGTAAGTTAGGAGTATGCATGCATGCATATCATGCAGGTACGGTATATGAACCCTACCTTACACCTTGAGCTAGCTAACTGCACGCGTACAGGTACAACGTGAGATATGCAAATATATTACGGTGTAAAACAAATCCCGCGCTGTCTGCAAAGTCTCAGACCCGTATATGTGAACAGCGCCACACACAAGACGATTGAACAACCAAATAAAATAGAACAACAAACGTAGGCTACTGTGCAACAAACTAAACTGAGACAACGGGCTGTAAAGGTGCGTTCACACCAAAACCGAAATCTGCTGCGTTTTGCGGGCGGGATGCGAAATTTTTTATCTAAGAACAAATGGGGCGATTTTCTTAATTTTCACTGACAATGCAATTGCCCCCATTTGTAATGAAAAAAAAATTCCGCGTCCCGCCCGCAAAACGCAGCAGATTTCGGTTTTGGTGTGAACGCACCTTAAAGCGGGAACAACCAAATCGCGCAGAACAACGAAGTAGAAATTGACAACGAGATAGAAATGCACAACGAAATAGGAACTTACAACGAAATAAACGGGAACAAAGAAATACAAACGGACAACGAAATATAAATTGATAACAAAATAGAAAGAGACAACGAAATAGAAAGAAACAGAGGATTAAAAAAGAACAAAGAAATAGAAATGGACAGAAAAACAAAAATGGACAATAAAATAGTAACTGACAGCGAAATAGAATGGAACAAAGAAATAAAAACTGACATCGAAATAGAAATAAACAGACACATATAATGGAACAAAGAAATGAAAACGGACAACGAAACTGAAAGGAACAGATAAATAGAACTGGGCAACGAAATAGAAAAGAACAGATAAATAAAAAGGAACAAAATAAAAATTGACAACAAAATAGAAAGGAACAACGACATAAAAATGAACGAAATAATTTGGAACGACAACATACGTTACCCTTTTGGCGTTCCATATTGTTGGCAGGTATTAGGTCTTTGTCAATGGATGACGTTTTCATTATCTCGTTTCTCAGTTTTTATTGGGAGAGATAAGGAGAGTTTCATTTTCGATGTTCTCTGCCATGGCTTTTAAGTCATTTTCGAACTGTTTAAAGGCAATAGGCAGTCACCCCAAAAATTTTCTTTGAAAAATTAGCAAACTCTTGCAAATCTCCTCTTATTGCATTACAAGCAACTCTGAAGACATTTTAAACATAACTACTATAAACATAACTATTACAAGCAATAGGCAAAGCAAGGAGAAATTCTTCTTAAATTTCACAATTCACTAACAAAAATATTATCACATGATCAAAATAGGCCAGTCATGAACTAGAGTGACCGGGCACACTCACTCTGATTTGGGTGACTGTACTTTACCTTTAAGGTCACTGATTGCGGGTGAATTTCTTTTTGAATTGGAACCGAACTTTTCGTCACCGCAAGGTCCTCAACACCATCCTCTTGTCGCTCGAAAAAGAATGTTTTCTATCTCACACGTTTTATCGGGCTTTCTACCTTCCTAACAAGTCTACATTTGTACTCATGACTCGATCAAGATTGACCGTGCTCATTTTTACACTTAACTGCATTTTCTACGAAACATCCAGTTTTGGAGAAGTGCATGTCACAACGTCGGGGCAGGAACAAAATCTAGTCCCCCTCTAGTTGCAACCCCGGATTCTTCCTCAAGCCTTTAAGGCCGTAAAATGAAAAGAAATTCAAATTCTTCGGGAAAATAAACACAAAGGGGTCCAATAAGATCAATGAGAAGTATCTGAAAGTTTAACAACAACAAATAAGTGATATATTAACGTTTGAACAACTATAATAATTACTGAATATTGTACATAAGCGGAAATTTTGAGATCTCAAATTACAATCTTTAGCTTAAACCAAAACTCACTCAATCGTCTTTCGGTACCGTTCTGTATTCTGGTCTGACCTCCTAGTACCACCAGTAACGCTGTCGGGAATAGTTCCCTCGTTGACCGGCACACAACCACTATACAGCAGATACGCAATTCCTACGAAGTCTTTAGAACCCGCTCGCGTTTTTAACCCAAGAAATGCGTCCTCCTGGATAGCCTTCGAATAAAAATCTAGACTATGCCTGTAGCGGTATCGGTACTCCCATCTAATAAACACACAGTCCAACGGTTCTTTCGTCCCTCTCTTCGGTAATTAAAGGGGAATTTTCATGATCCCAGACAGTTCCAATTCTCCCAACTATATGCATCTTCTAGCTCCTCCCATAACTGTATGAAGTTCTTCCTTGTGCAGGAATAAACCTGTTTTATTGCTTAAGGCCATGTCCTGGTGAGCATACAAGGCTATAAAATGTAATAAAAGCACTCTCTCTGCCTTGTGTGGAATGTGAGCTACTCTGCATCTTTCAAATTTTCAAACTTTGATGTCAATCAAAGAGCAGTCACCAACTGAGAATTTTGATATACCCACTCTAAAAATATACTTTGGGGTGATGACTGTCTCCCTTTAAAGTCAAATCTCCGTCACGATTATTCGGCCTTAGCTTCCCGAACTTAAAATAACATGATTTTGTCGTCTCAGGGGTCTGGATCTCCAAGCTCTCTTGTCCAAATATCGCCTTGTTCATATATGGCGAGATTTATTCTCTGGAAAGTTCCTTTCGAAGAATTCTGATAAAAGAGTATGCAATTATTCTATAATGTTCCCCTTTTCAAAGAAAATCTGGCGAAATAGTTTCGAGAATCATCTACAATGTCCTCTACAGGTTTGACATATATAGATCAAAGAGTCAAAGCTGATAGGCTGTCGGTGTGTTAATCCGATAATAGTAAGATGATGTAAACGGGACTTTCCCTTCGCCGTGGCAACAGAGGTCACTCGTAGTTTCCGAAACATTCGCCCTTTGTCTATTGTTTAGCGTGGGGTGATAGGTTACAATGAATGACCTACTATCTTACTTAAAGGTTTTTACAAAGAACGCACGTCAACTGTGACAGTGCCCAATTGCAAAAACAGGAGAGTAAATACAAATGAAGTGTCCTAATGACAGAACTAAACAAAGTGCTCAAGTTTGCAAACAAAAGTAAACTCCCTGACACTTGTAGAATAGACTTAAAGGAAGGGGCTGGAGGCTGGTGGCTGCAGCCCACTATTCGCTATTTACATGCAAATATAACAAATGTAAGTTATTTTGTGGCAAATATGTATTAAAATTTCGGTTAAGCGCCCAGCCTCTGCTGGAAGTTGTCCTGTTTTTTCTCTTCTGAAGCTAAATCAAAAGGATGTAAAATTTATTGTACTTCATTTCTATCAGTTTTTGGAAAATTATACCATGTTGTAATTCTCTTATCGAATTTAAAATGTATTCTGAATGGAACAAAATGTTGATTATAACAGTCCTCTACAGAGAAGTACTTAGGGTAGTGATCTTCCTCACCAGAGCTTTTTTTTTTTTTTGATAGCAAAATAAAACGGTCAAATATGCACAAGCGCTTAGCTTACGTTTAGACTTGACCACTAATTGTCGAAACCTATTCGATTTTCGATTTCGTCAACATTTATTCGAGTCACTTTTCAGGATTTTATCCAAAGAAACATATACAGAAATCAGACAGAGATGAAAAATGACTCAGGAGGAACTCAGAGAAAGCCCCATGGAGCTTGTTGTATGAGTCGTCCTAAAAACATTTACAGAGGATAGAAAAAGAAAAGGAAAATACATACATAAAAAGAAAAAGGACAAAGTCACCTATATTTGTGCATTAAATGGAGTTTCAGAGATTTCTTGAATGGGTACTTAGAGTTACAGGATTAAATTTGGAGGGGAAGGGAGTTCCAAAGGGTAGGACAGGTAAAGCGAATTGATTTTGGGAAGAGGTGAGTCTAAAAGCGGGATAGAAAGGGAGTTCCTAGCGCGTGTGAGGTGAGAATAAGTTTCGTGACGGAATTAAAAAGTGGATCGAAAGATATTGGGAAAGGTATCCTGTATCCATGAGTACATGAAAATACCAACTTGAGAACGATAAATATCGAAAAAAGGAAGAATATTAAAGCTTAGCGAAAGAGTCACGAGACGAATGTAACAGCTGGTAATTAAGTATTAGACGAATAGCTCTCTTCTGAAGAATTAAGAGGGGGTAAATCTTAGAACAATAGGAACCACCCCAAAGAAGGGCACAGTAAGATAAGTACGGATTAATTAGAGTATTATACAGAGTAACCAGGGTCTTTCAGGGAAGATAATGTCGTAGACCGGCAATGATTCAAATATTCTTAGAAATTGTATTAGAGATGGAATGAATGTGATCATTCCTAATAAGATGGCTGTCACTGATAAAAACACCAAGGAACTTGACATTGTTACAAAGTGAAACATCAATTCCACAAAAATCAATACAACGAAAAGATGGGTCGGGCATCCTAATTAAAGTACAGAAGAGAATAGAGGCCGTTTTGCTTAAATTGAGTCTGTAATAACTTACTGACACGAAACCATTCACGACCCTTGCATAGTTCATTATGTATAGTTTCCATTAAAGTCATGGGATCTTCATGAGAACAAAAAATATTAGTATCGTCGGCATATAAAATAAAATGAAGCTTATCGCTAGCATTAGAAAGATTATTTATATAAATATACAATCAATAGGTAAGAAATCTGAATTTACATTGCGAATTACAACGTACTGCTTTCTCTCATTCAAATAACTCCTAAACCAGTTTAGTACGCCCCCCCCCCCCCCCCCCGTACACTATAGTGCTCGAGTTTACTTAACAGAATTTTATGATGGAGGCAGTCAAATGCCTTGGAGACGGTCGAGAAAAGTTTCCGAGATATAACGTTTCTTTTCAAATGCATCTGTTAATAAATCAGTGAAGTGTAAAAGAGCATGAACTGTCGAGAGCCCAGGCAAGAAGCCAAATTGAAAATCATATAAATTTCATAATGAACAAAGAACCTATATATCTAGGAGTGCCATGTCGATAAACTTATGACTCAACAATGGCATACCAATATCTTCATACAGCTACACTGTGGTAGTCAAAAACGTAATTTTGCGGAAAGAATCCATTTTAAGTTAGTCATCCTGCGTTCCTTGAACAAATACCACAACTTGCTATGCTTGTTATTTCTCTTTTACAATCGCTATACATTTACACATTACAATGTCCCTAGATTCTATCCGATACCTCTCGTGTAAGCAACTAGTTGTAATACTGCTACTTTTAAGAACAAAACCTTACAAAAAAGAACTTAGACTTGACAAATTTAGGAACGTTGCAACAGAGAACAATAAAGCTCCAAGTCACAATGACGTTAGCGGTCGGCGCAATTATTGTCATCTTGAAATTAACTAATTCTTAGAGGAGGCCTTAGTATGTAAGAAAATAATGAATGATAAATTGAGGCATAAAACTTAAATCTTACTAAACGTCTGTAAACCTGATAAAATGCTGATGTGACCATGCTGCCTCAGATGTGGCAGGGTGAAATGCTCGATTTTAATAGTATAATAATCGCATGTGAATTGAGGGCTCTCTAAACTTAAAAATATATACATTTAAAAATCTAGAAAGATGAAGGGAACAGAGACTAAAGAATGAAATGTTACATATTTACATGCAGTTGTTTCACTTCTGGATTGTTGTACTCCTTCAACCAATAAACCAAGTTTATATAAACTGCAGGCGCGTAGCCAAGGGCGAGGGGGCAAAGGGGCAGCCGCCCCCCTTAGCATATTTTTGATATTTTTAATGATTTTTCTATCATATTGCTAGTAACTCAAAATAAAAAAAAAGTTTACATGCAACTTACAAGCCATGGAAAGTGCCATTTTCGACGATCTGGGAATTATTTTCGGCCAAATTTTCTTGTACCCTTTGAGCCAACCTGTGGTGGCGCTACGCTTAGATAGTTAGCCCAAAGGCTTCCCCCCCCCCCTTGGCAAATTTCTGGCTACGAACCTGTCAATTTATGGTTTAGTTTTGAATGGTCTTTACAAGAGTTAAAAGAGTCAATAGCATAGAAGTGAGCATTAAACAATTGTTTGAAATCTCTTATTCGTTTTTGCAATTCCTTGCATATCCACTGGCCTAGAAGTGTTCAACAAAAATGTAAAAGAATATCTTTCAAAGTGGTTGGACTTGCTGTTTACAAGGGTAAAGGCATTTCGGGAAAGGGTATTCAGCATATATTAGGGCCACACAAAGAAGAACCTGAAAGCCAAAAGGCTCAGTGATTCCTTGCCTCTGATAATATTTCTAAAGTACACTCACTTTCCGTGGTTTTAGCAGAAACTTTTTTGCCAAAATAAGCTCCCTCCTGTTGCAGGTAAAAACGTGAAACTACTCCCAAAAGGAGTTACCACCCCATATGCTTAGTATAGCTCTATCACTGTTGCTCCAAAACCTCGGATAGCCTTTGAAATAAACATGGGTTCGCTCCAATCTCGGACATATTCTTGAAAAAGCATACATGAATTTATTGTAACTTAATCGAGAGCTTTCTGGTACCGAATCCAGTGTTATCTGTGAATGGAAATTGCTCGCCAAAACTTCCTTTGAAGTAAGGTTTGCGCATTAAAGGTCATCTAGTAATCTTTCGATTGTTTTGCTCTTGAGAAACTGAGTTGGATTAGAAAGTTAACACAAAAGGGTTTGTCGTCTGCTACGTCTTGAGGAGAACTATGGCGATTTTTTCATTACCATGGCATTGCCCGTCGCCTGAAAAATAAGAATATTTTCTCTCTGGTGTCGCTTGTTGTTGCGAATGAGAGCACATCTGCTTGATTTTATGTGAAATTGTAAACATAGATTTATGTCCGGTTATTTCAGAAAACCTAAGGAAACTTTTCAGAATGCAGTAAAAGAATTAGGCTTTTGTCCTTTTAGCTTATTTGCATAAGGTCCCTTGCATATAGCCTCCTTATATGGAGAAGGGGTATTTGTATTGATTTATTTATATTAAACAGTCGTTTTGAGTTGAAATAATTCTGTCATTGTAATACTGGCGCTACCAACCTATTACACATCAAATTACGTTTCACTTTATGCACCTTGCTAAAGTATTACTAGATGTCACAAGGAGACAGACGTCAAAGAAGATAAAAATCAAATTGAAAGCATTAAATAAAGGACCGTAAGTCATTGTAAACCTTATTACCAGCTAATAGTTTGTAATTTTTTAAAATTTAAATAGGTCTTAAAGAATTAGCATAAATTAAATTAAACTTCCCGTGCTATCTCTATTAGGATAACAACTCCTTGCCGAACCGGGCTATCGCAGCCCTTACAGTAGTACTGATTGTGATTTACAGCAAGAATGAACCTTAAGCCTTCTATTTAGATCTTTTTCAATAAATCGATATCAGCATACTCTGCAAAAGTTTCGGCATTCCCTTGAATCAGAGTTAGTAATAAAGAACCCACCCATCTTATCCTCTTTTGCATCCACATGCGGTTATCTCAAAAAAGTTTTAAAACCTTCCATCAGAGCATGGTACACCTAACAACCAATCAACTCTGTTATGTCGAATGTATGTCTAATGTTTATACTGAAGCGCCCCAAAATTGGAAGGTTAAACCCCCAGGCCGAGAGGTGGCGGGGTACTCGGTCAACTGGAGGTCACCAGAGGAAAGGATAAAAGGGGGGACCGCTAGTACTTAGGGAAAGGACGGTACAGGACAACAAAAGAGAGACAATTAAACATTTCTTTACAGTTACAATACAGTTACAAATGCGTAGTATAATTAATCAATCCAACTCTCTCAGAGTAAAAAAAAAAAAAAACAAACAAACAAAACTTTCCCTTAACTAAACTACAAAATAAGAATTCTAGCTTTCTCTTGTGCAAATAGAATACTTCCGGCTCTCTCGGAGCAAATAATCATCTCGATACGTAAATAATCATCTCGATACGGGAAGAATCATCTCGATACGTGAATAATCATCGTGATACGTGAACATAACCTTAACCAAAAACTAACTTAACTAACCTGCCGTTGGTGAATATATGACTTTTGTTAAGGGCGTATAATCGGGATTTTCCTTCATTTAAATGCGTAAGCGGTGTCTGCTTTTAGCAACAATCTTGGGTATATACTACACTTGCTATATGTAGTATGGTGAAGAGTCGGTCACCTAATTTCACACAACGCCACCGAATTTATAATTGAGCTTAGAATATCTAGATTCTACTTTCCATTACACTCACTTCGGGGTAATTATATGAGATAGCATAATTGGTTAGCCAGCTTTCCTGCCTGATTAGGTTCCGGAGAGAGCGGACGTATATTACTGATGCTCTCTCCGTATAGCCAGGCTGGGATTGTGTACGTGACTATATGTATTACAACTCCAGCATTCACTCTTGTCTCAAATTACAAGTACAGCATACCGCCAAGAGATCGATGCATTGTTGTGCACGTGTGTTCTTTCTTCATTAAATCCTCGTTATCAACAGAGAGAGGATATAAATTCTTGGCCCAGAACAGCTTAGCTTACTTTTGTCGGGGGAAAACAGCAGCGCTTACGCGTAAGTAGCATCACATTGGTAAACTTGGGAAGTAGAGACTCCGTTTACCTGTCACTTGCTTATAATATCGATCGTTAATATAAACGCTCATCACTGCCAGTAATAGGCTAGGCCTAGGCTGGTTGCTAATACTGAGAAGCGCAAAAATGTTGCAATAGCTCAGCTGATGGTCTTTACAGAGCGGTGTTTTTCTCACCAGCATGACACGATATACGGTATCACGAGAGACATTAGATAAAAAAAAGTTGGCCAAGGAGAAAGTGTGTAATGGGAAGAAGGGTATCATGAAAACGTAAACAAGGTCCATACGTATTCTTTCTTGCAAAAAGATGCAGACAGTGTGGCTAAGAACAGTCCAAGGTTCAGTTATGTCAGTAATTTCTATACCTTTTCCCATATTTTTTCTAACTGTATTATAAATTTTAGGGTATCGTACTGGTAATACAAATTCTAAAGTGAAAATGTAAGTAAAATTTCTGTCCATCGGCTATGATGCATGTATGTGTTGCTAGGGGTGCAAGTCGGTCCTGTGCCCTAAACGAAATTTTCAAAACAACACACTTCGCAATTTTCACCCGTATCTTTACCTTAAATTATGTATAAAATACTTCAAAATAACATTGAAACTACTGTTAAACTGTTGAATTACGCTGAAGAGATTCACTGAAACATATTGAACGTATATTATTATAGCCTAGTACGTTTCTTAAGTTCGTTCGATACCGAGTAAAACTATTTTCTCCTGCAGCCTCAACTCAAGAAACAAATATTTTTCAAGCCAGACCAAAAACGACATAAAAATGTATATCTTGATTTGAACGCTTTTAAAAACCGTTCTGAAATATGCTAAAAATATAGTATGAACACAAGACTATTCCCGTGTTCGAGGCAATAATAAGAAGCTGGCCAAGTGTTCCTCTAAAGACTGGAGATTAGAAAGTTCAGCTTCTCTCATAGAGTTGTCAATGAGTGGAACAGCCTGCCTGAGTGGGTTGTTAATTCCACTTCGGTCGATTGTTTCAAGATGAACACTGACAAGTTTTATTGTGACTGTGGCAGAATCTGATTGGGCTGGGCAAGTTGTTGGATATTTGGTTTGGTTTGGTTTTGGATCTGGTTTATATGGCATCTTATGGGGCTTTTGCCCTCCTTTGCCTTTTACGTGTTATGTTTTGTTAAGTGTACTGTTCTTACCTCTGATACTTCACACCAGGCGATTCTCATGGCATGTACTGTTACTGGACACGTGGTGAAAGACCGCTTCCAACCATTACTGTGATATGCCATAGCATGGTAGCACGGAAAACATAAAAATCGCTATAATCTTTCTTATTTTTTCCCTTAAAGGAAAAACTATTTCGAATAATAAACACATATACACTATTTATAAAGGATAAATAGGCTTAGCAAGTAAAATGAAAATAATTCAATATAACACTCGTCAATCAGAATTAAACACGAATAAACAAAAAAAGATTCCCCTAACCCTAACCGTATCAATAAGAATAACGCTAAAAGCTATATATTATTATTAATGGGACTCGAACCAAGAACACCTGGAGACACGGGTAAAGGTAATCACTCTTTACCAACTGTGCCAAGTGGAGCAATCAATTTTTTCGCCTAAATTAAATATTTCATTGTGAATCACTCAACAGTGTCATACCATTCAGAAATCATGGCACAGACTCGTAATTACTGCACAATCTAGTACAGCACAGACAAGTAATTACTTTACAACCTATGAGGATCTGGTGTACACACACAACTACCGGACTATTCAAATCCTCAAGCCGGTCAGGTCAAGAATGTGTTTGTATTACAGAGAATAACCAAACTAGATCGGAACCATGCAAGAAAAGTGGACTTCACTGCTGTAGATCTAAGACTTGCATGTAACAACACAGAAAACTATCGTAATTTGGGCCCTCAAATAACGATAGTTTTATTGGATTTGTACAAGCTTGGTCCACGACAGCTCTGACTTCACATTCCCGGCCAACTACAAAAAAATAAACAAAAACTGAGCGAAAAATTAGCCATTTAACGTTTTGAAAAAAAAAATGACTTGAAATGACCTCGAATGAAGTTTAATTTCATCAAATACGATTGCATCAAGTGGTCCTTGAATCCAAGAAGTAGCTCACCAAATTTGAGCTTAGTCAGAGTACGAATCAGAAAATACCACTGTGAAATAAGCACCGAGGCAAAACATGACAGAAAGTTGGGCCGACCCGCACGATCGCCATAGCTTAGCTGAGCTAAAAATAGTAAAAGAATATGTAGCACGGAAATTAGATTGCTTTCCTCGTGCATTCTTCTGCATCACTATCAGTATATTGATCGGTGTGTGGGTACAGCGGCTGTTATTGCTAAAAACATATTAGCCTAAATAGTAACTTTATAGAGCTAAAAAGCAATTTCACCCAAACGTCATACAATTTCATCCCATACGGGCTCGTTTGTGATATTACCGAATTTATAATTATGATAACTTGAGCTTAGAATATCTAGATTAGAACTTACATTTTGCTCGTGAGGACGGCGTACGTGAGGGTTAGGACTGTACGGTGTTGCTTCGATGCCCAGGAGTTGCTATTTGACTAAAACGCAAGGGTTTGGCAACATGTTCTATGAACTGGTACTTGATTTTTTTATACACGTAGAAGTCTTTTAATGTTACTTATTAGTGAAAAGAATAATTGACATTGTTGTTGCCGAAATTTTCAAAAATATTATTCAACAAGTGATGCATGATATTTCTGGAGTTATCGATTTTAGCGGCGACATACTCATTTTTGGAGCAACACAAAGCGACCATGAAAAATCTCTGGATGCAGTATTCAAACGTTTGAGCGAAAACAACCTGACTATCAACAAGGATAAGTGTTATTTTAACAAACATAATAAAATACCACAGGTACGTATTTTCACTTCAAGGAATTTCTGCAGACCCTCAGAAAATATCGTTCACCCAAAACGCATCACCGCCCGAGAACGCGACTGATGCAGGAAGCATTCTTGACATGGTTAACTACTGCTCTCGTTTCATCCCGGACTTGGCAACAATCGCCCAGCCTATTCGCAAAGATTCAAAATGGGTATGGACTGACCAACACCAAATAGCCTTTGAGGAGCTAAAAGCAAAGCTAATAAGCAATCAAGTGTGTGCTTTTTACGTGCTAAACAAACGGGCACGCCCAGACCAGCGAAAGCATATAACATATGGCCAACAACCAAAAACCGAACACCAACAACACCCTTGCAAACGAAACAAAAACCATCAATACTGCTACTGAGCAGCCACAGACACCGAAACTGAAAGACACCACAAGACCAAATTACCATCACCTAACAACAAGCAAAAAACCTGAAACACCAAGAACACCACACCAAACTACCATCATCCACAAGTAACTACCCGAAGGGCCACAACCCTAAAGGGCCACGAGGGGTCGGGGTCCACTTGCTATATTTACAGTATGTACAGTATATATACTATTTGCAATCAAGTGATGACATATGTTGATCCTGGGAAGCAAACAGAATTAGTTGTGGATGCAGAATTAGCGCATTTAGCGTCAGAATTATCGCGATTCTGTTGCAGCGCGAGGATTATATATATATATATATATATATATATATATATATATATATATATATATATATATATATATATATATATATATATATATTATATATATATATATATATATATATATATATATATATATTTCGTATCACTGTATATTGTATATATTTGCTATAAATTTGCAATAGATCGAATACGTGCTTCAAAATGTCAACCGGCCTGTTGGCCTTCTTAACGTCTACATATCTTCCAACAATGGAAACTTGTACAGTCTCTTCGTACATTATCTTTTGACAAGATTAAATTAGGACGCTGTTGCTTCGAGTGACATTTCCTATCTTGTATTAATTGTAACGTAAGCACCAATTTGTGGGGTAGAATGGAAGATCCGTAACCGACCTTCTGATAAAGATTGCACGTAGTGACGAATGTCGAAATGGTTTCAACTGTGTGGAGGAAAAGGGGAGAAAGGTTCGTAGAGAATGGCAGACTTGTAGTGTGAATTCAAACTTCCGAGAAGGGGGAAGAGTACAAGTCTTCGAGTACGAGTATGTGTGCGTGTACACAGCAAGAGTACAAGTACCTGATTTTAAAATGTTCTGAATAGAAATACGAGTACATTTCTGAGTAAATATATAGAATTTATGGCTGGATAAATATACTGAAACAGCATTAGTATACAATTGAATTTAAGGAAACTGTTTGTCTGTTTGAAAACCTATTAGAAATAACTGCTGCATATGATTTCCACATACTATGTTCAATATTACATTTATTAAAAATGAAATGTTGGTGAATGTCTGTGCAATATGATTATTTCAAAGGTTATAAAGACTCTGCCTACCTCAACTTTATCAGATCTTAGGATCTGTAGCCTATTGACTAATTTGCAAGGATGGATTTTCCTACTATTCACAATTTGCAGACTTTGTTGTGAAAACTGATTATACAAGCCGTTGTTTTGAATTTTCCTAGCTTATTGCTAGATGTTGTCAGTTTTTACAATGTCAGCTTCAATTTACTTCAGTTTCTAAGGCCAAGCACATTGCTGTTTACAACCATGTCTGTCTCAAACCTTTATCATTGCAAGTGGAGCATATCTCTAACAACTAGAAGTACTATGTCAGCTGGGTGATTGTGTTTAGAGTTGTAAACTCTGGACTACCTCACTGATCCAAGTTAATTCAATCACTGTATTTCAAGCCTACACCAACGCAAGATAATTTTCTTTTGAAAGGAGGAGGCCAAAGTGCTGATATGCAAAAGGAAACGATACTCTTAAGAGTTTATTGAGTATACCTTAGAGATTGATTTAATATTTTGTTTATACAAAGACAGATTGCTCTTAAATCTCTTGTCGCCGGTCTTCTTAACAGCATAATTATTGGTATGTCTTGAGATGCGTCTGTTCTGATCAGCACAGGATGCCTTAAATTCTTAAAAGTTATGTAGTAGCGTGACCGGCGTAGTAAGAAGTTACTGTAAAAAGAATTTAAAGTGATCAACCTGAGATACGACAGTGATCTGTATTACACACAGAAAATTCTGTCTGCATCCAGGGTCTTTTATTGCACGGCTTGGTGAGCGCCCATATATTACGGCTGTTTGATAATCTATCTCAGAGATATGTTATTGGGCCATCTGCATTTATGATTCATCTGTGGTCAGGATTTCCGGGGTCAAATATTTACATGGATAACTTTTTACAGTTCTATGAAACTATGAAAGGATCAAGAAAGATTACAAATGTTAACATCCTGAGCTGAGGTATCCTTCATCATAAATACAAATGTCCAAGTACGAGTACAAAGTCCTGAGTATGAGTATGAGTACACATAAGCTTATACAAAGGCGTGAGTACGCATACGAGCAAAAATACTTCATTTTCAAATTCTGCGGATAAGAGTCCAGTACAAAGTAATGACTGCGAGTACAGAAAATGTAGCCTACTCGAGTACGAATATGTACTTGAGTATTACAAGTCTGGTGAGTTGTACTTAAAAAGTGGGCAACTGAAGTTGAACAAAGTACCGTAGGCCACTGAAAATCAGCCTAGTACCAATTGAGTAACTGCAGAAATCTTGCACAAAGAAAGTTTCTCAGGTATAAATTGTGTTTCATAATTGATTACCACGGGTAACTCATCAAATACCAATCAATTTATCTTAATGGCATCGTCATTAGTTCTCACTTGTTTTAACTCGCAAATAGAATGATTTATTTTTACTCGATGGAATAAAAACAGAAAACAAAACAGTTATCGTGAAGGTCATACCAACTTAAAACGTTGCCATTAATGTTGTCTTGTTACCATAGTTTCATCAACAAACTTTAAAATCCGCATGGTACTGGGAAATTGTACCCTGAACCTCCATATCGGTGTTTGCCCTACAAGCTCAAAAGATATAACATTACCATGTAATTACTTGAACTCTAATCACAAAGATTTACAAAAAAAAAGTCTCTACCAATGTTAAGAAATTCCGAAGTAATAGATGATATATTGTGTCCCCATTAACTTCTCTATTTCAATGGTTAGTAAACGTATTTTTGGTTATGGACAATTTGATTCGGTGTTGTGCAAATAACATGCCCAGACACCGTAGGTATCAGACATGACCTATATTTGATGAGCTCCATTATCTTCATATAACATTTGTTGCACGAGCCGTCGTTTAACTGACAAGTTGCATGATTATTTCGGCCCCAACCTAAGCGCTTGCCCGACATGCTTCCTCATCACTTTTTACAGAGATATTTGCTCATTGCTCTGTTGTACTTATTTTTATACGAATGGTAAAATGGCTTGCCAAATATCTTTTGCAACCGTTACGTTTATACCTGCTTAAGTGCAAGTTATCTTTTAACTTCCTTACGACATGGCAGTATTTGTAAACTAATGAATTCATGGGTATCTCAGGATCAGAGCATTTAAAAATTTTTGAAAGAGGATCTCGCTACAATGCTCTTTACACTGAGGCATTAAACTGAAAGCATAGAAAGAAAGCGTTGAAATGTGTGTACCTTTCTTACTTGGACATACTTTCAGAACCAAAGGCTTCTGGTCGAATATTTTCTATGGTTGATTTAAAGAATCTCCACTCTTCAAAACATTTGAAAGATATAAAATAGAAATATTAAGAGAAATGAAAGGTAAAACTTTAATAATCAGCAACGTATTTGAGGTATCCACGTTTATAAGCTTTGCCAAGCTTCCTGTGGGTACTCCCCGATCTGTCACATGTATTTATATATTTACTTATTGAACTTATTCTGTGTGCTAAATGACTGACCGAAATAAAGTTGTTGAAACTTAAAAAACGATATATTTAAAAAAAGATTGGGGTTTACAACTTTACAGAATGGACCAATCACCGAGGCAACAACTTCGGAGAAAGAACAAGCAATACTTTTACACTCATTGCTTTCCAGACCTCCTATCTTATACAATGACTCGGAATTGAGCCTAAAATGCAACTAGAATTGACCTCTCGGGACTTGCTTTTACGCTGAAATTTTTAATTTTTAGTTTCTTGTTGTATCCAACCAACGTTTATGCATTCCCCAATTTATCGATATTTTGGACGCGAAGGAGTAAAAGTCGTTGCAAAGATGATACTATCGGCCAAAAGTTAGTTGGTTGGTTGGTTGGTTGGTTGGTTGGTTGGTTGGTTGGTTGGTTGGTTGGTTGGTTGGTTGGTTGGTTGGTTGGTTGGTTGGTTGGTTGGTTCGTTCGTTAGATGGAGTTTTACGACAAACCAACACGATTGTGTTATATAGTGTCATCTAGAAAACAAAAAAGGTGCAATGCTCGGGTACAATTAACTGAAAAAGGCGGGGTCAAATTCCACTAGAGTGTCCAGGCAAATGCGGGAGAGTCATGTCAAACATTTCGGCCAAAAGAAAGGGTTTCCAGAAGTTGTATAGTGAACAGATGCAGACGGTTGAGTCAAAGAAAAACACGATGAAGGAATATAAAATTTTACTGAGTGCTAAAACATGAAGGTCTGCTGAAGCAGGGTTTAGACAGGGACAAATCCTGATCAAAGAAGACGATGAAAGAAGAAAAAAGAGACATCAAAAGAATTAGAATTATGAAAACAATGGAAACGTGACAGTATAGTAAAGATCGAACAAAACGGAAGGCCAATTAAACCAATACGACTGCAGAATACTAGAAGGTTCTTTAGTTTAATCACATTCAGGAATCGGTGTGTTGGTTGGGAAACAGTTTTGAATGGGAAGGCCTCCTTGGTGAAAACTGAGTTTGTTACGTACACTAATTTTTCACTCGCATTCCATAAACATCGTTCAAGCATCAAAGTTCAATCTCGATTTGAGGTCCAGTTTCGTAAGTTTGCCTTTGTATATACAGTGCTTTAAGTAAGCATGTAAGCGTACGAATGATGCATTCAATGCATTAACTCCATGGGAACTTTTTCATGATTTTAAGAAGTAAAATATTGCTGCATTTAACGTCAAAATGACCTAGATCAAGTACACGTATCATAATAAAGTGAAACTGATATGTAAGGTGATTAATCTGACAAGTGCCAGTTTGTTGTTGAATGTATGCTCAGTCGGGGTGGATTAATCCATAATAATTGCCAAGAACATTAGGCAGTACACTCTTCGATCATTAACTTCTCATGTTGTTCACACTGAGATTATAACCCTCTGTCTCAAGAGTGAAGCACCGAAGCATGTGTCACCTCAGCTCCTCGTCATCTTCATTTGCGATTAGGAAGCTGTATGTTATAGGCAATTTTTCAAACAGGGGATTGTAAAAAATGAGTCATTTTTTATTTTCAAAACAATTTCGTTGTAGGAGCTGAAGGTCAGTTTGGGAGTCGCATGGGAGTAATGTGACTGTACAGGTTTCTCCACATGCAGGGGCGCCATTACCGGTGTGGGGTGTTACCACTCACAGAAAATTTCAGTGCGTCATCTGTCGGGAAAATTTGGGGATCCGTTGGAAAAAAATCATTTTCTTTTGCAATTCATTTACTTTGTGGGAAACATCTTTTAACTGGGGCTACAGAAAATTTGGGCACATTTATGATCACAACGTTTTATTTGAAAGTGAATTAAAGTTGGTTGGAAATGTGATTGTTTTGTATACATTTAACTGGGGTCATAAGTCATCATATTGCTCGGCAATTGCGTTTTTGCATGAAAGCCATACCCTGCAAATGGTGCGTTTTTACAATGTAGTCAATCACTGTTCAATTGATCTTATACATTTAATGTTGCATAAAAAGTGGTTATTCCCTAAAACTGCAGCCGGAAGGTCTGGAGTTCGACTCCTGGCCGGGTCATACCAAAGACTTTAAAAGTGGAACCTATTGCCATTGTTCTTGGTGCTCAGCATAAGCAATGGAGTAGGGAAAACAAGCCAGTGAGCCACAACTGGGAAAAAGGCCGTGACCGGTCCGACTTGAATTAATTGATTAGAAACTGAGCCGTAAAAGCTCATCTAACTCTATTCCACTAAAACGTGAAAAAACTATAACTGATAAAATTTCTTTACAATTACTGAAATCTACCTACCTTATGTGGAAGTTTGGGACGAAATCTGGCCGCTCAAGAAAAGCAAAATCAAGCAAAGTAAACTAAACATTGCGAAATCTGGATTTGTCAAGAGTCGGGTGGACTGTGTTGGTTGTTTTTCATGAACAAGGTCTCAAATGTAACCTTTCAGTTGATAAGAGATTGTTTGATCAAGCAAATCTGTATTTCTTGAGTTTGGTGTTAGTCTTTTTAGAACTATTTGGCATGCAGAATATGCCCAAGTGCAGTAACCCCCATAACTTTTCTTTCAAAAGTCAAAACGGCTTCGTAGGGCGAAGGCAAACCTTGCACTTAATTACAGATGGTCAAATAATAAGAAGTCACTACTAATCAGTGTACGTGGGAAGGCATGGTCTGTGCTATAGATACATTTTAATAACTACTTGATTCTTATCATTGCAACTCGTCAACGAAATGTCGAAAGTCATCTGTGAAGTTACGTTATGTAGCACTGGCAGGGCAATGCATCATGATCGCTAACACAAAAAACAAAACAAATACATAAATCTCAGCAATAATGATAGGTGCTGAAGTTGTGTATAAAATACCGCGAATGACAGAATAGGCATATGACATTAATGTAGCTTTGTTTATGCTGAATAACTACTTCGTGCTATAGCGGTTATACAGTTAACCATGAGATCTAGCCGCTCTCAGATGTAGCTGTATCGGGAAGCTATTTCAATTGTCTGAAATTTCCGGAAAAGTGATTAGAAATTAAAGGGTTCTGTGTCTGTAAGTGATCTCTACTACTCTATTCTGGAAGCCATATTCTCTTGAAGAAATGCAAGCTACCGGGAAAATAGAAATGTTGAATTGCATAATTGTTTGCCATGAAATAGACAGCATGACCGACACTGCAAAGTAAAGGCCATCTGGAATGAAATGTTGCTCAACTTGTCTGCTCTTCAGCGGGGATGAGTTGTAGGTATTAGTGTTTATTTGCATTCGTTGCAGTCGGATTTTGGGTTAACCACACAACACACTACCGAGGTGGATATAGGTCGCATAAACCACACTTGGGGGTGGGCACATTGACGTCTGCAACCGTCGTCTAACTTTGCTAACGCTTCTTTATTGGCAAATTTACAAAAAAGAACAAACATGGGTTGCAGTTGGGTCGATGAGAGCTACATCGTGCCACGACCATTCAACTGCATGGTGACCCCCTTCCCGACTCCACTACGAGTGTCAAAAAGTTTGATATTTCCGACGTGGTCACGGCGAAGACTTTCGGTCCCAATAGGGGCCAGCAGTTGTGTCGAGAACAAAATGTGGCACACACCAAACTAACCCGTCTTCTACTCGAGTGGTTGTCACTCTCGCGCCGCACTCGGGTCGATGCAGTGCGCTGGTGTTCCAGTTACTCAAATCGTGGATATAGAGGGCGTTCGTGTTTACTGGAACACTTGAAAGAGCAACCTTGTGTTTTGCGATGGTTGCAGAGGAATCTCATTTTCCGAATCCTTCTGTCGATGCTGTGCCTAAAACCATTGCTAACATGCCTTTAAAATGCAATTCCCCGTGCCTATCCTGCATACGCGATAATGGTCGAATCAAGGACGGAGCGTGCCTTTCAGTATTTTGAAAACTCCCACGCAACCTTTGCGTTTGCCCATCGTAGCTTCCAACCTTCCAATCTCCTCCATCATAAAGAAATCGATTGGCAGTTAGCACTGGCTGTTATTAAATAATAGGGTTAACAGCGATTTTTAGGTCTGTTTAATGCTACTTGTAAAAAGGTTAATGCTTTGTTAAATGAAGGCAGACATAACTAAAATGTTCGTAAAAGCGTTAGTTTTAGGGGCACTTTGAGCTCATTTATCTTCTACTCTTGTCCTATAATAACTTCTCATGGAACGCACTTTGTATAACAGAAAAAAAATCTGTTCAAACACGCTATTTTGAAAAGATATATCCTGGTCCCCACAATTGTGTTAATGCTCCAAAGATTCCAGGGGGTCGGCCTCCTGATCCCCCACAGAGGGACATTACCAAAATGGGCCTGAGGCGAGCAACTTAACCCCACGTCAAGGACCACCTTATGATCCTACCATGAAAGTATTACCTTGGAGCTCGTACTCCCCTTTACCAATTCGACCTTGCTGTTGTAGCAGACAAATGAAGACGGGTGTGTCAAAGTCAAATTGACATTTTCACATTGCCAACGTGAAACTGCGTTTTCAGGTTTTTTTTTCACAGATATTTTGTCGGTAACTATATAAGCCAAATTTGTCTGGAAAAGTCCAGCATCCCCCCCCCCCATCATTGATCCTTAAGGGCGCCCCTGTCCGTACGTTGCTTACGATTCTCGCGATATTTGTTTTGCTGCAATATTCATTGCGCGAAGTTTAATCGGATGGGATCTAGGAAAATTCTCAGGGAAAATTCCCATTAGAGTAACCCTCCCGACTGGATAACTTCCACAATTGGTGGAAGTCTTCTGAGAGATGAGTGTCAATGGTGAGAATTACCACAGGGAGTTCTCCGAAGTTGTCCGGGTATGATTTGACCGGAAAAGACCTGCGGATGTAGGAAATCTTATTTTGTGACGCAGAAGCAAACCTTATTCACGCCTTCTGTAAGATGTGGTGCAAGAGCTAACACAATAAAGTATTCTTTGCATTTGCTGGAACAGAAGACTCGGTTAAAATGGTCACAACTTAACTTATCTTTTGTTTATACAATTTGTTCCCGTAACAGATCGAGGCAAAGTACGACGTAACATCATGTCGCTGTCAAAGGAAGAAGCAGTACTTTTCTTAAGGGATGTTCTTCAGGTACCTAACTCACTTTTATTGGAAAAACAACCTTCTCTTTCCTTCTTGAATGGGATTATTAAATCATACCAAAATGCAATTCCTTGGCAAAGCGTTACTTCTTGGGCAGTGCCGAACAGTCAGCGTCACCTTCCCTCTTGGGAGGAAATAAAAAAAAGACAGTTTTCAAAAGAAGGTGGAATGTGTTACGAGAATAACATGTTTATGAAGGAACTACTTAATGCACTCAACTTCGATGTATGCTTCATTCCTTGTCAATTCTGGGACCCCGACGATCACATGACTGTTATGGTGAGTGGATTGACGGGCCGTTCCAGCAGACATTGGGTAGACGTGGGTAGTACATGTCCCCTGTTTCAGGCCATCCCGTTTGATTTTGAGACAGATTTTACTGAATGTGATGTTGGATTCCTTCGCCATAGGTTTGTGAAGTCGAAAGATTGTATAGAGTGGCAACATTCACGACACTTTCCTTCCTTTGATGATGGCAACAATACGAAGGAGGGTAAATGGTTCACAATTGCCAAGATAATGGCCGATACACCTTGTGATGTAGATCACTTCCAATACAGAATGACAATCAGGTACACGATGCTAGAACAAATCGCGTTTTTTCATAAGATAAGAGCAGTTGTGTTCGAGAAAAACAAACTTATTGCTATGAAAGGTATGCAGTTGGTTTTGGAAACTAAGGATAAAACAGTTGAAGAAAGGAGTATGAAAAATACGGACGAGGTTGTAGAAGCTTACAAGGCTTACTTTCCTCAGATACCAATTGGAATTTTGCAGGATGCACTGAAGAATAATATTAAAACAATGAAGGAGAGTAAGCATTAACAGAAACAATATTAAATTATTCAATTACGTAAATAGGTTGAGCTGTTTAACTATCCGGGTAAGTGATGCTTCATAACCGTTCAGTCTAATAAGGAATTTGTCAAGACATTGTTGGTTAAAGTAAGGTATAATGCTCACTTTACTATTTAAATGTAAAACCAGAAAGCCAAAAGGGTCAGTGATTCCTTGCCAAATTGGGATGCTTTGTTGCACTGAGGCTTATCCCTCAAATTTATCTTTTTTGACTATATCATTTTACGATGTTCTAACAATTGGACGTCTGCTGATCCCACACGACCTTTGAACCCCACCAAATATAACAAAAGAAAGAAAAAAAGAAGTGTCTTGAAAAGGATTTGACCTCCAATTGATCTTGCATCTTAAAACGGCTAGGGAATTTTTGTTTTTGACTTCTGGTGACCCCAGATGACGATCTTGGGAATTCTTGGGATATTTTGCTTTTTGACTTCTAGTGCCCCATATGACAATCTTGGGAATTTTTGGGAAATTTTGTTTTTGACCTCTGTTGACTCCAGATGGCGATCTTGGAAATCCTTGAGATATTTACGTACCCTCACAGGCTACGTTCCTGGATTCGTCCTACAGATTTTCCGTGATTTGTCACGCACGAAGATACAAATGCATACACTTAGGGGAAAAATAACTCCTTTTAGCACACAATCTCCATAAAGCGGATCAATACACGACGACTGCAAGTGTTTTCCGACATCTTACTTTCCCGTGATTTGTAATTATCACAGAGACGTTCTATAATGTTCATGATCGAAAACCATCAAGGACCAAGACAAGGTGTTGTCAGCAATCAAAGCATAGATTGTGACTATGTGCAATGAAACTAAGCGACACTTTCGACAGGATGAATTTTTGTTATGCATTTTATGAAGATGATTACGATTAGCGCCGTCAATCTAGCATAATTTAAATGATCACTTTTAGATGCTACATGCCCCGAGTAAAACGATTAAAGCTCAGCAACATGGCTGTCATTTTCTGTTACGTTCTCCAGCTCGCACGGGAAGTACCAATTATCTAATTCAGGTGTTCAGCTCGTTCACCCAGTGCTTCCATGGGTCTAGTACAGTATAGTGCACCACCGACATGTAAAGTTGATTAGACGAATCAACGGACGTACACGACTGCAGTTCTTCGGAACTAAGTTTATTGTAAGATGAGAGACTCTACGATCGAGGTGACAACAATGGAACACGGCAGATACTTGAGTATTTAGGGTCTAAATTTTAACAGTGGCTTTTAGAGTACGTGACAGAACATAGTCTAGATGAGGGGAATAGTTGATAAAAACAAATCAGGACATGAATGCCACGCACAAGTTTCATATTTCACCTAAATTCATCACATCAGGTTAACTGTAGGTACTACAGCATAGGCTGGTACGTAGTTGATCACCACCTGTAGTAAGCTGACACATTGAATAGTGTACGTTGCACTATAGAGTACCAAGGCCAACTGAACAAGCCTGTGCATTACCAGACAGTTGCTCTGGCTAGTATACATGTGCCGTGACTGCATTTTCTTTGTAAAGACGATTTTGGAAGAATGCAGGGTCGTAGTTGATAAACAATTGTCACTGGTATACAGTGCATGTTTCTCCGTAACACAGATCTCGCATGACCTTTGGTCGATTTATTGAGTAGCATGAGCAAGGTGTTCTGAAGAGTCAGTTTTAGGCCGACCGCATGAGGACCACTTTTCGATAACTGACTTTTCATTTTAGCCCATAACAATCGGATAACCAGAACTCAGTCGCTTTTCACATGCTACTAAAAGGTTTTATTTCGAACTCATCGTGAGGCTACATAGAACTTGCCATGCAAATTCAATTTCTAGTTTGCTTTTTGAACTCTTGTGACACCTGACGACGATCTTGGGAATTCTTGGAAAAGTTTGCTTTTTGACTTCTGGTGTCCCCATACGACAGACAATCTTGGGAAATCTTGGGAAATTTTGCTTTTCGACCTCTGGTGACTCCAGATGGCGATCTTGGAAATTCTTGGGATATTTTGCTTTTTGAACTCTTTTGACACCTGATGATGATCTTGGGAATATTTGGAAAATTTGGTCTTTGACCTCTGTTAACCCCAGATGACAATCTTGGGAATTCTTGGGAAATTTTGCTTTTCGACCTCTGAGACCTCAGATGACGATCTTGATAATTAATAAGTAATTTTGCTTTTTGACATCTGGTGACCCCATATGACCTTTGACCTCAATAAAAACAAAAGGGTATTTCATCGGATTATAAGGCACCCAGGTACCAAGTATGGAACCTATGCAAGCTTCCTACCTTGAGAAATCACGTTAAGTTCTCAGAGTTTGATCCACGGTAACCCCAAATGACCTTTGACCTCAACCACAGACAATAAGTGCTTCTCCACCATAAGGATGCACATACCAAGTATGAAACCTATCCAGGCTTTCTATCTGGAGATATCGTGTTAACAAGGTTTCCGTGTTTCAGCCCCAGCGACTTCAGATGACCTATGACCTCCACTGAAAACAGCAGGCTTTTACTACCATAACGCATCCACATACTAAGTATGAAATCTATTCAAGCTTCCTACCTTGAAATATTGCGTTTAAAAGTTTTCAGTGTTTGACACCCAGTGACCCCAGATGACCTTTGACTTCCATCAAAACAATAGGCTTCTTTTTCTTACCATAACGCATCCACATAATAAGTATGAAATCTATCCAAGTTTCCTACCTTGAGATATTACGTTGACAAAGTTTTCAGTGTTTGACTCCAGTAACCCCAGACAACCTTTGACCTCCATCAAAAACAACAGGTTCTTCTTCTCGACATTACAAAGCTACACACCAAATATGAAAGTGAGATTTCGTATTTACAAGCCATTTAGAAGGCTTTCGAAGTTTCACTTTCGGTGACCTAAGATGACCTTTGACCATCACCAAAGACAAAAGGTTTCTTCCTTACATCATGACAAATCTATATACCAAATATGAATAGTGTCCGTCTTTGCTATCTTGATATATTACGTTTACAAGCTTTCCGGTTTTCGATTCCTTTGGTGACCTTAAATGGCCTCCACCAAAGACAAGAGCGTTTTTTCTCTTAACATGACAAATCTATACACCAAATATGGGAATTGTCCATCATTGCTACCTTGAGATATTGTGTTTACAAGTTTTTTGCTGTTTATCCTATTGTGACCTCAAATGACCTTTGACCTCCGCCGAAAACAACACCATTGTTTCTCACACAATGAAAAATGTTATATACCAAATATCAAAAGTGTCCGTCATTGCTATCTTTGAGATAATGTGTTTACAAGCTAAGCGTCACATACACACATACATACACATACACACAAGCGACATCACCATCGCATAGATTGCTTGCCTGCCTTCGGCAAGGAATCAAAAATACGAAAAGAGTTGCAACTGTACCTTCAAATGTATGAGAATTCCATTTCCTGTGCCAAGTGAGAGCAAAGACAAAGAAGGATGGTTTGTTAAGAGAATAGTTACTCATGAAGTAAAAGAGTGTGCAATCAATCTTCCTTCAAATTACTGTCGTCATCGTAAAATCCAGCGTTATGCATGGAAGCCAATTGGCCAGCTAACAATTTTATTTGGGAATTTAATGATGTTAAATGCTAAGTCAAATGTGCGGATGATGTTGAAAGGATAGTATTGTACCTTCCAGGAGCAACGTGTAAAACAAAATTCCAATAACCTGTACACCTACGGAATAATCATAACATGACCAAAAAGGCCAAAGACCTAGTGATGCCTTGCCGAAAAGAAATACTCTGTGGCACCACGGCTCCAAACCTTTGATGTTACTGTGTAGTCACATAGGTGTAGAATGTTTCAGTTACATTGGATATAACTAACTTTATCGTGAACAATTACAGTGTGATTAATAAAAGTTCTAACTCTTAAATATCATGTTATCAGTTTATTGTCTTCGAATGTCTAATGAATGCTGACATTTAGAAACACATATGATATTTGCTTCAAAATATAAACTTTGGGGCCTACTTACTCACAAGTACAATCGAAGACAGTTTCAGGTATGATTATAACATAAATGGTAGTATTTTGAGTGATGTGACTTTTCAGAAAGATCTGGGTGTAGTTGTTACAGGGGATTTAAAGTCATCTAGGCAGTGTGCAGCTGCTGCTGAAAGGGCTTGTAGGGTGCTTGGATTGATCAAGAGGAATTTCAGTAGTTTTAGTAAAGATATTATACTCAATCTTTGTAAGCAATTGTAAGACCCCATATCTCGACTATGCAGGCCAGGCTTTGGGTCCCTGCAATGAAAAGGACAAGCTCATAGGAGAGCCAATCGCCTTTTACCCGAGGAGAGACATCTACCTTATCATGTTAGACTTAAGCATCTTGAGCTTACCACCCTGGAGTTGACAAGGATTAGGGGGACATGCTCCAGATGTACACATTTCTCTCTGAAACGAATCCTTTGTTATCTTGTATTTATATAAAGGTTCAAAGTAATTCTCTGGTCAGAGGACATTGTAAAAATCTAGTAATGTGTTTTGCAAAGCTTGATATTAGGAAAACAGTTCAACTTCTCTCATAGTGTTGTCAACGAGTGAAAATGTCTACCTGAGTGGGTAGTCAACTCCACATCAGTGGGCTGCTTTAAGGATAAGATTGACAAATTCTCCCAAGTTTCTGTGGTAGAATCTAATTGTTCTGGGCTCGTTTGGCGTTGTTAGTTGTCTGTTTTCAGTTAAGGGTTTATGGACTTCAGAGCATCTTATGGGGCCTTAGCCTTCCTTTGCCCTTTAACCTGTTATGTTATGTTAAGTATAAGGCGAAGTACAGAATTCCTTCTTGAAATATCATGCAAGCTTCTTTAACGTTTAGCTAGTAGTGATGAAAAATGACGTTTAAAGTCCACCAAGAAGAACGTCCGTTGTATGATTTATAGCTTCTGGTAAATAGTTAGGGTTTCGTCACGTTTTTGTTTTTAAAGTGCCGGGCGATGTTTGGCAGTACCGGGCAGACTCTTAGACCTATATATTGATGCTATTTACAGTATATGGGATATGCTTGCAGGACTCAAATTTGAGCTCTGGTTACCAAAAACGACCTTTGGCGTCTACCAGACTATATGATTCCTTAAATTCATGTGGAATATCTGCATGAAAAGTATGAGTGCTAATAATAATACTAATAATAATACTAATAATAATAATAATAATAATAATAATAATAATAATAATAATAATAATAATAATAATAATAATAATAATAATAATAATAATAATAATAATAATAATAATAATGATGATAATAATAATACTAATAAGAATAATAATAACGATAATAATAACGATAATAATAACGATAATAATAACCATAATAATAACAATAATAATAACAATAACAATAGCAATAGCAATAGCAATAGCAATAGCAATAGCAATAGCAATAGCAATAGCAATAGCAATAGCAATAGCAATAGCAATAGCAATAGCAATAACAATAACAATAACAATAACAATAACAATAACAATAACAATAACAATAACAATAACAATAACAATAACAATAACAATAACAATAACAATAACAATAACAATAACAATAACAATAACAATAACAATAACAATAACAATAACAATAATAATAATAATAATAATAATAATAAGCGTGGATACCTACTTAGGGCGACAGTTACATTGACTTGTGTACAAAAATTTGAATTTTTCGAACCCTAAACCAAACCCTACCCCTAACCCTACCCTAACCAAATTTTGTAGGGATACATTCGAGAGGAGGACGAACAATTTAAGCCTATTTCCGACCATAAAATTATTTTTCTATCTAGTACCTGAGAAATAAGGCGACACATAAACTGTCACCTTAATTCCAAGTGTCGCCTTAATGTTGTTGAATTAGCATGAACTATCGCCTTAAGGTGGAATCCATGCGGATAATAATAATAATAATAATAATAATAATAATAATAATAATAATAATAATAATAATAATAATAATAATAATAATAATAATAATAATAATAATAATAATAATAATAATAATAATAATAATAATAATAATAATAATAATAATAATAATAATAATAATAATAATAATAATAATAATAATAATAATAATAATAATAATAATAATAATAATAATAATAATAATAATAATAATAATAATAATAATAATAATAATAATAATAATAATAATAATAAGCGTGAATACTAACTTAGGGCGACAGTTACACTGACTTGCACACTAAAAATTCAAATTTTCTAACCCTAACCCTAACCCTACCCCTAACCCCACCCTAACCAAATTTGGTATACATACGTATTAGACCAAAATGAACAATTTAAGCCTATTTGCGACAATAAAATTATTTTTCTAAATGGTACCTGTTCCTTTAAGGCGACAGTTATGTGTCGCCTTAATTCCAGGTGTCGCCTTAATGTTGTTGAATTAGCACGAAGTGTCGCCTTAAGTCATAATCCATGCTGATAATAATAATAATAATAATAATAATAATAATAATAATAATAATAATAATAATAACAACAACAACAACAACAACAACAACAACAACAACAACAACAACAACAACAACAACAACAACAACAACAACAACAACAACAACAACAACAACAACAACAACAACAACAACAACAACAACAACAACAACAACAACAACAACAACAACAACAACAACAACAACAACAACAACAACAACAACAACAACAACAACAACAACAACAACAACAACAACAACAACAACAACAACAACAACAACAACAATAATAATAATAATAATAATAATAATAATAATAATAATAATAATAATAATAAGCGTGGATACTGACTTAGGGCGACAGTTACATTGACTTGCACACTAAAAATTCAAATTTTCTAACCCTAACCCTAACCCTACCCCTAACCCCACCCTAACCAAATTTAGTAGACATACTTTTTAGACCAAAAGGAACAATTTAAGCCTATTTGCGACAATAAAATTATTTTTCTAAATGGTACCTATTCCTTTAAGGCGACAGTTATGTGTCACCTTAATTCCAGGTGTCGTCTTAATGTTGTTGAATTAGCACGAAGTGTCGCCCCTCAGGCATAATCCATGCGGATAATAATAATAATAATAATAATAATAATAATAATAATAATAATAATAATAATAATAATAACAATGATAACAATGATAACAATGATAACAATGATAACAATGATAACAATGATAACAATGATAACAATGATAACAATGATAACAATGATAACAATGATAACAATGATAACAATGATAACAATGATAACAATGATAACAATGATAACAATGATAACAATGATAACAATGATAACAATGATAACAATGATAACAATGATAACAATGATAACAATCATAACAATCATAATAATCATAATAATCATAATAATAATAATAATAATAATAATAATAATAATAATAATAATAATAATAATAATAATAATAATAATAATAATAATAATAATAATAATAATAATAATAATAATAATAATATAATAATAATAATAATAATAATAATATAATAATAATAATAATAATAATAATAATAATAATAATAATAATAATATAATAATAATAATAATAATAATAATAATAATAATAATAATAATAATAATAATAATAATAATAATAATAATAATAATAATAATAATAATAATAATAATAATAATAATAATAATAATAATAATAATAATAATAATAATAATAATAATAATAATAATAATAATAATAATAATAATAATAATAATAATAATAATAATAATAATAATAATAATAATAATAATAATAATAATAATAATAATAATAATAATAATAATAATAATAATAATAATAATAATAATAATATAATAATAATAATAATAATGATAATGATAATAATAATAATAATAATAATAATAATAATAATAATAATAATAATAATAATAATAATAATAATAATAATAATAATAATAATAATAATAATAATAATAATAATAATAATAATAATAATAATAATAAAACTGGTACGAGCCTGACATGGCGGAGTAGAGACACGACAAGATACCGCTCTTATCGAAATTTACCATTTTGCGAGTCCAACTGTAAGTTTTTCCCGGATTTTCATTATTCTAAGTTCAGTTACTAATCCTGAAACCAGCGAGGATGTCAAAAAGGGGTAGAGGGCGACCATCCCTTACCCCGAGGACGGGAAGTCCTAGAGGCAGCCCGGCCACATCATCACATAGGCCTACATCATCGATCGGCACAACGTCTTCCTTGGTCATTCAACAGGAGAATACTGACCTCCCATCCTGGCGATCTGCCTTCGATTCTTTTAAAACAGTAGTTGAAGAGTCAATAGCCTCTGTACAGGATGCAATAAAGCAATTGCACATGGACCTAGGCCAGGCCATCGAATTTCAGAGCAAACGAATTGATGACCTAGAATCAAAGACTGCGGCCATGGGAAACGATCATGCTAATTTTAGCGCTAAAATTGTACAGTTGGAGGATGCCTTGTTGAAAAAAGACGACGAAATCAACAAGCTAGAGAGAATGTCCAGGCGGAACAACTTCCGCATTGTCGGCGTGCCTCAGACCAGTGGAGAAAGCATTGAAAACATTGTTAAGGATGAAATCCTTCCTTTGTTCAACAACCCCTGTTATCGAGCGTTGTCATAGAGACGGCCGAGGATCTAATGGACGCCCTCCACACATTCTAGTAAGATGTCTTTCCTACCCGATGAAGGTGGACATTATGACAAAACGTAGAACAGTTTTGAACGGAAAGCCATTTTTCATCGTTGACGACTTGACGAAGATGGATCTCACTGAACGTAAGAAATGGGCGCCTCAAGTGAAACAGCTCTATGATAGTGGTACCAGGCTTCGTTTTTCTGGAGGTAAATGGAGAGATAGCGCTGGGAAACCCTACATGTTTGAAACCAGGACCACATAACTCTACTCTTACTGGAAAGCCTTAACTGTGACGTTGTTTGGACTACTTACTAAGGATTGTCTCATTTCATGCGGTATGTAGTCATTTCAGGCTCATCAAAGGTCTTTTCTTGACCTTTTTCAGCATTGTTATTTTTTTTATTTTTTTAACTCTTTGCTGAATTAAGAGTTTTTTTTTCTTTTTACTGCTGTGGTTATATATAATGGTCTATAGCAACCTGAAATTTGCAAGTTATAACTGTAGAGGGCTTCGTAATGCTGATAAAAGACATATGGTTTTTGCTTATCTACATCGACATAAATTAGATATTATTTCAATACAAGAAACTCACAGTGTCCTGAGCGATGAGCGCCGTTGGCGCACAGAGTGGGGTAATGACATTATTTTTTCTCATGGTACTAATACAAGTAAGGGGGTGGCTGTTCTTTTCAGAGCAGACCTTTCCCCAACTGTGTCGAAAAAGATTACAGATGTTCATGGTCGATTCATTATTTTAGATATTACTGTAAACAACGATATTTTTACTTTTGTTTGTGTATATGGGCCAAATATCGACAATGCAACCTTTTTTCACACCGTATATGAGCATCTCGAAAGTTTAAAGTGTGACAACATTATTTGTGGGGGCGATTTCAATTTTGTTTTCAATCTGACGTTAGACAAATACGGAGGTGTTCAAAAAACCAATTTTAAGGCACGTGACGCCTGTCTCTCTTATTTAGATAAATTTAGTCTTGATGATGTTTGGAGAACTAGGAATCCACTATCGTCTGGCTTTACGTGGACCTCTAATATTGATAATATTCCTTGTAGGCTCGACTTTTTTCTTATTTCAAAAAAATTAGTGAACAAGGTCATTGATTGTTACTTCCAACCTCCCCTTCAGTCCGATCATCAGATCGTTATTCTGCACTGTGACATCTCGACAGAGCCCAGAGGTCCGGGGTATTGGAAATTTAACAACTCGTTACTTTTAGACCCCGCTTACATAGATTTAGTGAATTCTTTAATTTCTAACTACTCATCAGACCCCCATAATTTGAACCAGAACCCTGCGAGTTTTTGGGAGGGACTGAAATTTACCATTCGGAACAATACCATTCGCTTTAGTAAATTGAAGGCGAATGATTCCCGCATTTATGAAAAAAATCTAATTAAGAAAATTGCTCAGTTAGAATCGGATTCTATGAGTGATGAAAATCTGCTTAGGGAGTTAAAGGATGCCAGAAACAATCTCCATTTGCTGTATAAGAACAAGCTTGAGGGTATAATGATCCGATCTAAAGCAAGGTGGGTAGAAGAAGGGAAACAAAACTCAAAATACTTTCTTTCTCTTGAAAAAAGAAATAAGCAGTACAACACAATTTATAAATTAAATGATACTAGAGATATACCGCTTACAATAAATTCAGATATCTTAAGCCATATCCGTGACTTTTACACTGAACTATACTCCTCTCATTATAGTAATCCTGATATTTGTTTTTCTTTACTCCCTGATTTCCAAAGCATTGTCGATTACGATTTATGCGAGGGGCCTTTAGACATTACTGAATGTTCCTCTGCCCTTTTTTCTATGCCTAATGGGAAATCACCTGGAAGTGATGGCTTTTCCACGGACTTCTACAAAAAATTTTGGCCTAGTATTGGTACTTTTGTTTTGAACTCTTTAAATTATGCATTCGAGCTGCAAATGCTCTCTTGTGAACAGAGAAGAGGTATTATTACTTTAATTCCGAAACCCGAAAAAGACCCTTGCTATATCGCAAATTATAGACCTATAGCTCTTTTAAATACCGATTATAAGATCGCGGCAAAGGCCATCGCTTCTAGACTTAAAAAGGTTCTCTCTTCACTGATCGGTAACACTCAGACTGGTTTTATGAGTAACAGATTCATTGGCGAGAATGTACGATTTGTTTTAGACCTCATCGATTATTCAAATCATAACAATATACCTGGTTTCCTGTTTTTTCTTGATTTTGAAAAAGCATTTGATACTCTAGAGTGGAATTTTATTTATGCTACACTTCATTACTTTAAGTTTGGTAACAACTTCACAACTTGGGTACGTACATTTTACAACAACACCAATTCATGTATATTCAACAATGGTTTTTCTACGGGTTACTTCCCGGTAAACAGAGGCGTACGTCAGGGATGTCCTTTAAGCCCCTATCTTTTCATTCTCTGTACTGAAATTTTAGCAAGGGTTATTCTTAATAATGCTCAGATTCAAGGCATCACCATTTTGAGTTGCGAAACTAAATTATTGCAATACGCTGATGATACAGTACTTTTCTTAAACGGAGACCGAAGGTCTTTAGAGTTAACCATCCAACTTCTTCATGACTTTCGACGTGCTTCTGGGCTAAAAATTAACCTTCAAAAATCTCATCTGTTCCCACTAGGCCCATTTCTTACTAACCACCCAACTTTTATTTCTTACTTCAATCTGTCGCTTCACCTCGGCCCCGTAAAATTTCTTGGCATTACTTTCACTCATAATGGTGATGATTTGTACCGCTTAAATTATGTAACTAAATTATCTCGCCTTAAAAACATTTTAAACGTATGGTCGACTAGAGACCTGACGCCAGTAGGCAGAAATATTATCGTGAAGTCTTTTGCCCTATCACAATTAGTGTATTTATTTCAAGTTCTTCCTGATCCACCGGACTCTTTTATAAATGAGGTCCAAACTACAATATTTGATTTTTTATTTGGTCAAAAAACCCGGACAAGGTCAGAAGAAGGACAATGTACAATGATTATAGTAACGGTGGATTAAAAATTACTCATGTGAGAAGTTTCATTTATGCTTTAAAAATTTCTTGGGTAAAAAGGTATTTTGGCAGTGATGATGGTATCTGGAAAATTTTCTTCGATTACCACTTAACTTCCTTTGGAAGGCGTTTAATTTTTCAGTGTAATTTTACCTATGAGGACATTACATCAGTTGAAAATATTTTCATTAGACAAGTTTGCCATGCTTGGAGTTCTTTACATTTTCATACACCTGTGAATAATTATGGTAATCAAGTTCTCTGGAACAATCATTTTATAAAGGTCGATGGTAAAATTGTGTACCATTAAAAGCTTTATAGAGCCGGTGTATTACATGTTAAGGACTTATTTGATGATAACGGCAGTTTGATTTCTTATGTTGAATTTTGTAACAAGTTTCATATTACGCAGTATCCTTTTACTCTTTTCTTCGGACTGTTGGCCTCAATTCCCTAATCATGCCCGCGTCACGAAGTTTGACTATTGTAAGCTCAATGATAAAATCGTCCTTCCACCTAGATGTATTGTTAAATGGAATGCTACATTTAACTTCACTGAGGATGACTGGCAGAAAATATTCACTATCCCCTGGATTACTCTTTCTGATAGTAAGCTTCTTTATTTCCAGTTTCGCTTTTTGCACCGAATCCTTGCCACCAACAAGTTGCTTTTCGCCATGAATAAAATTGAGTCTCCTAATTGTGAATTTTGTAAAAGTGAAATCGAAACTCTTGATCATTTATTTTGGGGCTGTCCGTACACGTCCTCTTTTCTTTTAGACACAGAGCAATATCTCTTTGGCAGACAATTCATTTTAACTAAATCCGACTTTTTCTTTGGTTATAAGCTCCTTTTGCAGCACCCGTACAATTTTGTTTTCTTGTATTGCAAATATTTTGTTTACTGTTGTAAACTGAATTCCACAATTCCTGATGTCGAAAGTTTTTATTATAAACTCTTATTTATACTGAAAGTCGAAAACCATATATGTTCCAAACCTAATTGTTCCTCGAAGAGAGTCAAGAGATATAACGAAGTTGCAAATGCCCTTTCTTTTCGAATTAATTCTCCTTAGATCTTTCCTTTTTTTCTTTTTGTATTGTTATTATCCTCCATTGTTTAATTGTAAAATTACTCCGATTAACGACTAGTGATGGTTCATTTATGCTTCGTGCTGTTTCAAGCACTGCACTTCTGTAATTTATTACTGTAGTTACGTAATTTGTAATTATGTCAAGATCAGTACGTTTTTTATTATTCGTAATAATAATAATATTTTTTTTATCCTCCATGTCTGTATTGAATTTTGAACTTCCTTATTTTACAGTAATTACCATCATGCTTAAAAGTTGGTTGTGTGATTGAACTACATAATATTTTACATACATACACTGTTACATAATACTATATACAATAATCCAAGCAATGCAAAAAGTGTTTACAGTGAATCAATAGATACCTGTATCCCAAAATGAGAGTGTTTATTAGTGGGTTGTACAACACAATACATAACAGGACTAGAAAGTAAATAACACTGGAATAGAGTTAACGTATAGGCATGCGACTAAACGCATCAATAATCATGAATACCTGAATAGAACCAATTCGATTTCAGAGGGAACGAGAACAATCGATTCCCCTTTAAAAGTCATGGGTGAGATTACAGTGAGCAAAGGCATCTTTGAGATCCATGAAGTTAATAACACTTTTACCTCGTTTTTTACTGTTTACATAAATATGTTTCTCTACTCGAAGGGCAAACTGAAATTTATACAGAAAGTCAACATAATTTAAAGTCTTATTTTGGCGTTTCATACTAAAAATGAAATATTTCAGATGCAGAATGAGAAAGTTATACGGATGGAGTTTTTGCTTTTGGAATCCAAAGAAAATATCCTCTTTTGAAAAATGAATATCAGAGCCAAACATGAAACTTTCAACATCGCTTAAAAATGAAGCTACATGGTTACATTCAACAAAAAGATGACTTAGTGTTTCAGTCTCAGAGTTACAAAAATAACATAAATCAGATTCAGAAATACCCATTAAAGATAACATCCTATTCGTAGGGAGAATTCTGTGTAAGAAACGGAATTGAAAATAGGAGAGTATAACGGGAAGATCACCAGAATTACAGTTACAATGAAAAATAAGCTTTTTTCCCACAGCAGACAAACTCTCATCAAAGAACAGTTTCCAAACTCCCTCATTAATGTCACAATATCGCTTAATCCAGGTACATTTTAAGCTTTTAATAAAACTTGGAATATGAGTTACCTTCAGGCCTCCTTTATTAAAATTATTGATAATGCAACTCCTTTTAACTTTATCCTGGTTACCCGCCCAAATGAAGTCGTAAATAACTTTCTCAACATCCTTGATGAAAGAAGGGGGAGGGTCGGGAAGTACAATAAAGAGATAAACTAGCTGTGATAATCCAAAGGTTTTAATCAAAAGAGTACGGCCAACCGGAGTTAAGTCTCTCGTGGACCAAACCCGGAGACAACTTTTAAGCCTAGATAACTTTGGGACAAAATTTAGCCTAAAGAGATCATTGTCATTATGATTAAAAGTAATACCTAACATTTTAACTGGACCAGAAGAGAATTTAAGGGTATAGAGGTAAACAAATTCAGGGGGCCTCTGGATAAAAGCACCAAGAGGGAACAAAACCGACTTATAAGTATTGATAGTTAGACCGGATATTTTCCAACCACAATTTATTTCTCTCTTTTGCTTTGATGCATTAACAAACACTGAGTTTTTTTCTTACATGTAACACTTGTTTTCAAACAAATATAAAAGGAAGATCATAAAACAATCACAAAAATAAACGTATAATCAATGTATTCGTGCTACAGAATATCTTTAAATTTTCTAACTAACTCATTGTACGTAAAATACTGCTTTTGCTATCTCACATTGAAATATGTTTTTCAACTGTCAAAGCAAATTTAAACTTATACTCAAAATCGAAGATATTTGGTAACTTATTTTCGTGCTTGCATTGGAAAACATAAAATTTAAAATGATAAATCAAAAAATTATAAGGATGCTTAACTAGTTGCTTAAAACCAAAAAAGATATCATCTTTTGCGAAAAAAAGCATTTTCCAATAAACCTCATTTCAACATCTAGCAAGAAAGAGGAAACAAAAGAACAATCCCAAAATAAGTGTTCAAGAGTCTCATGATAAATTTTACAAAATGAACATAACGGGCTTTCAATCATTTTCATAGGATGTAATCTCCTATTGGTACCTAAAATTCTGTGTAAAAAACGAAACTGAAAATACTGTAGCCTAGCATCTCTTTCTGAAGACCAGACACTTGAAAAAATTTTCTGACCAAGTATCATTGTCAAAATTAAAAATTAAGTTCCATTTTTACAGGGCTGTAGGTGGAATAATGATATCCTTAATTATAATACTATACGCCCATCGTGAGGTACGCTGTTCTTTAAGCAATTTCTCCAATAAAAACTCACAATGATTTTCTGAGTGGTCTGTCACTTGTAACTCTTGTTTCCACGAATTTGGGATACCAGAAATTAATCCATTATAAAGTGTAAAAGGAAAATTGTCTAAATTGTAGGCTGTCACAAACCCTCTGTAGGTCAGAGGCCTTTTATTACCATCAAAAAAGTTGTGTATGTTATCAATGCCTTTCAGATGAAAAAAATCATAAACACAGTCTTATTATTAACTTTATCATTTGAATTGTTCCAAATAATCTCATTTTCGAACTTGCTTATTGGATTTTTGAAACTCAGAGTAGACCAAGCTTTACACACATCAGTTATGAATGAGTTATTGATTTTTGGACTATCTTCTTTATTCAAATTACATCTAAAATAAAAGTCTTTTCCAACACCACTCAAATAATATTCAAAAAATATCTTCCACGCCCCCTTATTCTCATTTAAATACCTTTTTATCCATGAAATTTTTAAACTATGTATAAAGCTTTCTAAATGAATTAACTTTATCCCCCCTTAATTAATAGGACTAATTATAGTATGACGTTTGATCTTTTCAGGTTTATCCTTCCAAATAAATCCATAAAGACTTTTATTTAAGTCCATGACAAAACTTTTTGGAGGATTTGGAAAAGTTTGAAAGAGAAAAACGAGTTGTGAAATTGCAAAGGTCTTAAAAGTAATGTTTCTTCCAATGGGAGTTATATTGCGATAATTCCAAAGGCTTAACACCCGTTTAAGCCTAGACAATTTAGGGCGAAAATTTAGACGAAAAAGGTCCTCCCTGTCACAAGTGAACGTGATACCCAATAATGTTACCGGCCCATTTGACCAAATGATCGGAAGGTCCTTAACAAAATAAGATTTGGAATGTGTAAATGGATCAAGGGGAAAAAGAATGGTTTTATCAAAATTTACTTTTAGAGCAGAAGCGTTCCAAAAATCATCTAACATACGGAAAATTTCCTGAACAGAATCTGGGCTAATATCTAAATAAATAATCTGGGCTAATATCTAAATAAATAGTCGTATCATCAGCATATTGTAAAATTTTGATTTCTTGATTGAAGACACGGGGACCTCTAATTACATGACTAAGAATAACTTTTTGGGCTAGAATTTCAATTGCAATAATAAACAAATACGGGCTAAGAGGACATCCTTGTCTCACATCTCTTTCCAAGTTAATATATCTGGAGGAGTATCCATTATTTATAAGGCACGCTGATCTATTTTTCTGAAAAGTATGGATCCAGTTTGTAAATGAATCGCCGAACTTAAATTCCTTTAAGCAGTGATGTAAAAATTTCCATTTAAGAGTATCGAAGGCTTTTTCAAAGTCAACGAACATAATGAACCCGGAAAATACTTTTTCCTCTGCAATAATCTATCAGATCTAAAGAAAATCGAATATTCTTTCCAATAAAGCGATTTTTTCAAAAAGCGTGTTTGACTATAACCAATCATTTGCTGCAAAACCTTCTTCAGACGGTTGGCAATGGCTTTACCAGCGATTTTATAATCAGTGTTAAGGAGCGTAATCGGTCTTAAATTTTTAACAACTGAAGAATCTTTGTTAGGCTTTGGAATCACATTTACAATGCCCCTGCATTCCTCAGGTGATAATTTCCCCTTTGAAAAACCATAATTAAAATACTTCACTACAAAAGGGCCTATTGTGTCTCAAAAGAATTTGTAAAACTCTGAAGTAAGGTCATCTGAACCAGGTGATTTATTAGCGGCCATACTTTCCAGCGCAACACGACATTCATCTACAGTTAATATACCATTACACGAATCGGCTTCATCATCTGTCAATGTACGATTGAAAGTAACATCACCAAAGAAGTTCGAAAGATTTAGATCTGTTGAGGTTGAACTAAACAAATTACTATAAAACTGATAAAATTCATTCAAAATTCCTTCATTCGAGGTTATGAGAGAACCATTCGTTTTTGTAGTAAAATCAACCGTATTCTGAGTTTTATGCCTTTTTTCCAAATTAAGGAAATACTTGCCATTTTTCTCCCCATCCTCAACCCACCTGGCTCGTGATCTAATCTGAATCCCCTTCAATTTAAAATTATATAACTGCAACGTTTCATTTTGGGCTTCCTTCAGAAGACTATTTGTATTGAGATCCAATTTAGCAAAAAGCTGCCTTTCCAACGAATTGATAAACTTAATAAGATTTCTTTCCCGTCGTCTTCTATTTTGAGCCAATTTTTTACTAAATTTAATTGTAATTTTACGAATATCATACTAGATATAATCCCACGCAAGAGCTGGGTTTCCAGGTTCTCATTAACATTTAGTATATTGTCATTTAAAAAAGACTGGATCATATTTACATATTCCTTGTTTTCCAACAAGGAATTATTAAACTTCCAAAATCCTGGCCCTCTTTTACCAGTGGCAGTACTGATTGTAATAAAAACAAAAGAATGATCTGATCTAAATCCTGACATTAAATCATAATGAATTACTTTCGTGATAAGAGTGTTGGATATGAGAAAAAATCGAGGCGACAATAGACGTCGTCATTGATACTTGACTTCCACGTGAATTGCTTTGAAAGCGGATGTCTATTACGCCAAATATCTACTAAGCTATAATGCGTCATTAGATTCAGACATTCCTCTCGAGCCTTAAAATTTGTGTGACGCACACCATTCCTTTTATCTAAATCAAAATTAAAAACAAAGTTAAAGTCTCCACCAAAAATAATGTTATCACCTTCAAAGTCTCCCATCTTATGTAAAATTCTATTGTAGAACACTGGGTTATCCATATTTGGACCGTAAATGTTAACAAGTGTAAAAATTTTATCCCTAATCCTAACATCAGAAATAATGTAACGACCAACATTGTCGATATCGATTTTAATAAGCTCGAAAGAAATTGACGGCTTAAAAGGAACCATTACTCCCCTACTGTCATTAGAACCATGTGAAAACAACACTTTCCCATCCCATTCATTAGACCAATAAACTTCCTGATCAGGAGTGCTATGTGACTCTTGAATGAAAGTGACATCAGGTTTTTGATTGTGAAAAAAGTAAACAGTTGTCTCCTTTACGACATTTGCCTCAACCCCCTCACATTATATGTACAAAACATTAAAGTACCCATCTGACTAGGGTTTTAAACACCGTAACCTTAGGAGATAACATCAAATGTATGTGCAAAATTTTTACGGGTAAGGCAATTATTTCATAATGTAAAAAGAAATGGCATTTAAGGTCAAAAGAATCACATACCTTATATCCTATCGAGTTTGGATTCCAAATAGTAAATGTAACACGTACATGGTCCTTTACACCAAACTTAGCTATTAGAATGCATCCATTGAGCACTAGTTCCTTTGCAATGTAAAAACATTATGGTTGGGATCTGAAAACATTGAGTCTTGAAACACAAAAGCATATAACACAATAACATAAAAAGGACAAAGAACATGCTGCAGTCGAGCTCCGGTTTCTTGGTAGCACAACTCCACCAAAAGACAGCAACACATCGCTACAGAAAATCAATCCAGTTACCTGGACAAAACAGAGACGATCAGTTTCCAAAGGGCTTCAAACCAATCTTTGAACAGCGATTTACTGAAATTGAAACGGTTTTCCATCTTGTCCTCGCCATTTTCCTGCAAAGAATCTGAGTTTGGTACCATTCTCATAGAGCTCTGCAACCTGCTGTTTCCATTTTCCTTTTTCCGAAAGATCAACAAAGGTTAAGTCATCAGTAATAAAATATCCTTCATCTTTCAATTTTTCGCGTTGGTTTCTGAGTGTTGTGATCTTGTCTTGAAAGAAGGACAATCGAACCAGGAGATGGCGATTACGACCTTCACGTCTTGCACCATCCCTATGTGTTCTCTCGATGTTTGCATCTGGAATGCCAACTTTCTCTAGGACCTTTTTAGCGATGTCGATACAATTTTCGTCAGGAGTCGTTGGATATCCCACAATCCGAATATTACTCCTCCGTGAAAATCTCTCTTGTTTGTTGAGTTGTTCAGCTGTTTGATTTTTTTTTCCGATTCGAGTTCTCGAATTCGTTGCTCCCGCAATTTGTACTTGTGCTCATTCTCCTTTTTTTTCAAGTGCAGCAACTCTTGCATTTGTGAAGCCTAAAGGCTTATCAAAGTTCATCTCTAATCGTTTCAACTCTTTTGAAATGCGACGTTTTTTTTTCCAAAAGTCCCCTGACTCTCTGGCGAAGAGCCAGGGCGAAAACCAAACAATACTCCCGAAGGAGTTCTGCTCCCTGAAGAAGTAATAATGTCCCCAAGGGACAAACTTTGACTTAACTGACACCACCCGACAGTGGTCCCATTCTAGACTGGCTGAATAGAACAGGTCCCACCTGGGAGCTCCGCCGTCGTAATCACGGATACTCCTGCGCCAGGTATGCGACGTAGAGAGACTTCAATGTGACTACTTAGATCTGTCATTGTATCTTGCACGCCAGAAATACTTTCATTGCCCGATGTTTCATTCATCGAGTCTGATAATAACTCTTGCGAATCTATGTCAGCATGTGCAGCGGCTTGGCTAAGCTGAAACGCCCTCGTGGTAGGTCTGTATTGGCTTAACGTGCTTTGAGAAAGGCTAGGCTTCTTTTTATGAGATCCTTTTGGTCTTCCACGTTTTTTCTTTGATTGAGATTCCATAACTCCGTTCTGTTGTTCTATTAATTGCCGGCGAGGATAACTCGAAGTAAAGGCTGTACTTCACGGGTTCAAACCCCCATGAATAGATGAAAAAGAATAATTATCAGCACCCCTGTGGAAGCTGATCTTGCTACGCCGCCAACTTGTGGCCAATAATAATAACAATAACAATAATAACAATAATAACAACAACAATAACAATAATAATGATAATAATATTAATAATAATAATAATGATAATGATAATGATAATGATAATGATAATGATAATGATAATGAAAATGAAAATGAAAATGATAATGATAATGATAATGATAATGATAATGAAAATGAAAATGAAAATGATAATGATAATGATAATGATAATGATAATAATAATACTAATACTACTACTAATAATACTACTACTACGACAACGACGACGACGACGACGACGACGACGACGACGACGACGACGACGACGACGACGACGACGACGACGACGACGACGACGACGACGACAACAACAACAACAACAATAATAATAATAATAATAATAATAATAATAATAATAACAATAATAATAATAATAATAATAATAATAATAATAATATTTTTTTCCTCCGTATATTTTATTTATCTCAGTTCAATTGTTTTGTAACACGGTTCAGTTCAGAGCATCAAGCCGTATAAGCGGTATGTACAATCTATAATCACAATTACAATTAACACCTAATACATTGTATAAATATCTAAAGGCAGACAGATGTAAAAATACAATTCTCGTATATATCTTTATACATTATTTACAGTTTCAAGTTTACTTAGTTCAACCCATGAAATGAAGCCGGTCATAAAAATTAACAGGTCAAAAGCTACAACAGTTATACGAATTTTACCCAAAAGTAAATCGGCACGACCATTTAAACATGATGCTTTAAATGTTTACCAGACACTTCAGCATTTTTTCACTTATTTGAAAAATACATAGACCCGTACTTCTTCCAACTGACATACAAGCGTTCATGCATATAATTTTTCCCATGGAATCATACAAAACGTGTCAAGACTTCTAGAAAAAGAAAACACAAATACGTCACCAGGTGATACATAAAATCATGAGAACAAATCTGGACATGGAGAGAACGCTTGATAGAGATCACCATAACTGACCCTGTTTTTCTTATAGGGGCGAATCCTTGCATCATTAAATCTTTCAATACTAAGGGCAAACTTAAACTTTAAAAAGAATTCATCAACTGTAGGTCTTCGTTCATGTCTCTTGCAGCCATAAATATAGTATTTCATGTGAAGAATTAAAAAGTTATAAGGGTGACTTGGTCTATCGCTATAACCGAAAAAGACATCTCTTTTAGAAAAGCAAAACTGTTTTTTAAGCGCACGTGCCTCAACATCTAAAATAAACGAAGCAGTAAAATTACACTCCCAGAAAAGATGTTCAAGGGTCTCTACAGCCGTACCACAAAAGGAACATAGATCTGAATCATTCTTTTTCATTAAATAAAGTAATCTGTTAGTCGCAATTATCCTGTGTAAGAATTTAAATTGAAAGAACCTAAGTTTGGCCCCTGAAACAGTGAGGTAAGGCATCCTGAAGAACCTACGCCAATCGTTATCAGTAAGAGTATTAAAGTGACTTTGCCATTTAATCCTAGAGGTTGGAGCTTTAGAGAAACGATTTATCAGCCTGGAGTAAATAACTTGAGACGCTGAGGTAGACTGACAAACTTTGTTAAAGAATTCAATAGTTTCATTCAACGACATAGTTCCTACACAATGGGATCTTCTCCAAGTTTGAGGAATCGCGTTGATCAATCCATGATAAAGTGTGAATGGAAAAGAATCAATCCCGAAGGCATATTTGAAATGTTCAAATGGTAAAGGAAGATTATCTTGGTCAAATAAGTGACTAACATACATGACGTTTTTGGCAAAAAGATTTTTGTACATAACAACATTATTATCAATGCGAATAAAGAAGTTATTCCAAATTATTTGGCTACCAAAATTTTCAACCGGGGTTGTAAACACTGTCTCACTCCATGCTTCCAACACTTGCAGGATAAAAACATTATTAATGGCTTGAACATCTTTACTATGATAATTACATTGCAATATAAAAATGTTGCCAAAGGGTTTTAAATATAGATCAAAAAATAGTTTCCAGTTACCTACACTCTCATTACAATAACGTTTAATCCAACTACATTTTAAACTGTTCATGAAAGAAGGCACATGTGTAACTTTAAGGCCTCCATCGCTAATTGTATTGATAATAGTGGAACGTTTCATCTTATCTGGATTACCTCCCCAAATAAAATCATAAATCAATCTTTCTAACTCTTTAACAAAGTGATGGGGTGGATTTGGCAAAACCTGAAAAAGAAAAACAAGTTGAGACAGAGCAAAAGTCTTAAGAATATTATTACGGCCAATTGGGGTCAAGTCTCTGGTAGCCCATGCTTTTAGACAGCTTTTAAGGCTAGACAATTTGGGCATATAGTTTAGTTGGAACAAATCGTTGCCTTCCCGGCTTTTAAAAGAGATACCAAGAACTTGGACTGGTCCGCGGGTAATGTTAATATTTAAGTCATTAATGGCAAATGGAATAGCTCTAACGTATGGTCCTAACGGGAATAAATTCGATTTACCAAGATTAATGGATAGGCCAGAGGCCTCTTTCAATAAGTTAAAAGTATGAATAGTCTCAATTACAGAAGTTCTACTACCATCGAGAAAAATAGTTGTATCATCGGCATATTGCATAAGTTTAACTTCCTTATTACCTATCCTAATACCCCTAATGTTACCATTCATCTTAATTTTCAGTGCCAGAATCTCCGCAACAAGTAGAAATAGGTAGGGGCTCAGTGGGCACCCTTGACGTACTCCCCTTTGAATGGGGAAGAAACCTGTAGAATATCCATTGTTACAAATGGCAGTAGTACTCTTATTGTAAAATGCATTAATCCAGTTTCTGAAGCTAATACCAAACTTAAAGTAATTGAGGGTTCTATGAATAAAAGACCATTCAATTCTATCAAACGCTTTCTCAAAATCTATTTGAAGTAGAAAGCCAGGGATCTCCTTTTGTCTAGAAAAGTCAATTAAATCTAATATGAACCTTATATTTTCACCAATAAATCTGTTTTTCAAGAACCTGTTTGTTGAGGACCAATCAAGTCTTGAATGATATTTTTAAGTCTTAAAGCGATCGCCTTTGCTCCAATTTTATAATCTGTATTCAGGAGAGTAATGGGACGGTAATTTTGAAGCAGGGTGCGTTCCTTATTTGGCTTTAAGATTAAAGTAATTATACCTCTATTTTGTTCTGGTGAAAGTTCCCCTTTACAATAACCATAGTTTAATGAATCTAGCATCAACTTACCGATAGAGTGCCAGAATTTCTTGTAAAAATTAACAGAAAGGCCATCACAGCCTGGGGACTTATCGTTCTTCATTGAACAAAGAGCATTATAACATTCCCTCAATGTAAGTTTACCCTCACAAGATTCAAAATCAACATCATCAGTATCAAAAATTGGAAGACCAGTAAAAAAAGGGTTGGGAACACAATCACTGGACTTATAAAGTCCCTGGTAAAAGGTTTTGATCTGCAAGAGAATCTCATCATTGGAGGAGATTAAATCACCATCTGCGTTTTTAAGCGCATGAATTGAATTAAGAGATTTGTTTCTTTTTTCCAAATTTAAAAAATATTTTGTATTTTTTTCCCCTTCTTCTACCCACTTTGCACGAGACCTAATGATCGTGCCTTGCAGCTTGTAATTATAATGTAGTAAAAGGTCATTTTGGGCCTCCCTGAGCAGCCTTCTAGTGTTCGGAGATTCATTAACATACAACATTTGCTCAAGTTCCGAAGTTCTATTAATTAGTTCATTTTCTTTGGCACGTTTTTGTTTCGCCAACAGCTTAGAGTACTTAATGGTAGCAGCACGGATTTTATATTTAAGAAGTTCCCAACGAACAGAAGGATTAAGTCATTGTTGTCCATCTCCTTAAGAATGAGATCATTGATAATGTGAACGTAATTTGGATCATTCAGGAGCGAATTATTAATTTTCCAGAAGCCGAAACCCCTTTTTACAGAATGCGTGTGAAAAGAAAAAGAAATGAAAGAATGGTCTGACTGTAATCCCGGCGAGTAGACAATATCCTCTACAGACTGATCAATATGTCTCGAAATTAGAAAATAATCCAAACGACAATGAAACCCCGGCGTTATATTAGAACTCCAAGTGTAATTTTTAACCAATGGATTTTTCTCCCTCCAAATGTCAACTAGGTCGTGGGTATTCATTAGGTCTAGACATGCTTCCCTTGCTTTAAAGTTAGTTTTTGCGTTGCCACCAATTTTGTCAATTTCCAAATTAAAGACAAAGTTGAGATCCCCTCCACAGATAATAGTTTCACGTTCAAACTGATTCAGATCATTTGAAATATCAACAAAGAACCCTGGGTTGTCAACATTAGGGGCATAAATACATACAACGGTGAAAATGTATATGCTGAATGTTAATATCTACTACAATGTAACGTCCGTGTGGACAGATATCCTGCTTGAGTATTTTAAAAGTCAAGTTGGGATTGACCCCACGACTAGTAGTAGATCCATGAGAAAAAATGATCGTGCCTCCCCACTCATACGTCCAGTACTTTGTATCTTCTAAACAGCTGTGGGTTTCTTGTAGTAAGACTATGTCAGCATTGCGCTTGTGCAAGTAAGTGAATAGCTGTCTCCTCTTTTTTGCCTGTCTTAGCACTCTTGCGTTAAATGAGATCAACTTTAAGTCTGCTGCCATAATCCACGAAGACGGTTCAGAGGACAATAAGGTTTAGGGCTACTGACAATTGAGTAATGAGAACACGTTCTAATACTTGATATCGCTGACAAAAACCATAGCATCTTTGCACGGAGGTTGGAAAAAGAAAGAAAGGAAAAGTCAACCCAATCGGATAAGAAAAGAGAATTCAAAAGAAGGAAGACAAAAACAAAGTTATCCGATGAAACAGTTCGGCATACAAACATGTCGAGTTCGCAGGACATGATGGGGCTGTATACAGGCTCATACATAGAAACACAGGTAAAAGAAAAAACAACCTTCTCCGTTTTCCTGTGGACATAATTTTTATCAAATGAATGAATGAAGGACATAATGTTTGCAAATCCAAGGAAACAAATAACAACTCTCAAAGTGTTGGAAATACGTAAGGCTTGCCATTTGCTTGTCTCCAACAACCTCCAAAGAATCTAAGTTTAGTTCCTTGTTGAAACAATTGATTAACCTTCTGGGACCATTTTCTCTTTTCTTTAAGATCCATCTTAGTGAGGTCATCAATCACATAAAAACTTTCATTTGAAAGACTCTGTCTTGCATTTTTCATAATAGTTACCTTGTCCTGATAGTAGGAGAGCTTAAGAAGGAGGTGTCTGTCTCTTCCTGGCACATTCCTTCCATCCCGATGGGCCCTTTCTATTTTACAATTGGGTACATATTCCAATTTTAGACATCACCTCAAAGGCCATCTTTATCGGGTCTTCATCACTTTCAGTTTTCAGACCAACAATAAGAAAATTGTTCCGGCGCGAAAAACGCTCTTGCTTGTTAATTAACTCAGAATGAGCCCCCTATGATTTTTCTAAGGCTGCGACCCTGGCTTCCAAGCTTTCACATTTGCTTTTTAGTTCTAAGTTTTCTGTTTTAAGATCTTCAGTTACTTTATCGTGGTCGGCGATTGCTTTAGAGAAGTCTTTTCGGATTTTCTGAAGTTGTTTGTTAATTTCGTCCATCGCATTATCTAGGGATGTAGCCAGATTCTCAGTTGTTAACTCTTCCTCGCTGTCATCGTAGACCTCTTCGGTAGGCTCCCTACTGTTACGTAGACTAGTTGTAAGGCTAGAGCCTAGGCTACGCAAAGTCCCTTGGGAAGCAATCTCATCACGTTTTTTCTTCCCCAAACTGCCTGGAGGCCTACCTCGCTGGAGCATTTTTACAGCTCACAGTGTGAAGGAGGGTCCAAAGATATGCTGCACCTCACCTGCAATTCCGAGGGAATATCTAAAGGTCGAAAATAAGATGAAAAATCTAGAGCCAAACGACAGGTGATGTTACTAGGCCGCCATCACAGGCTCGTTCCCTATAATAATAATAATAATAATAATGATGATGATGATGATGATGATGATGATGATGATGATGATGATGATGATGATGATGATGATGATGATGATGATGATGATGATGATGATGATGATGATGATGATGATGATGATGATGATGATGATGATTATGATGATGATGATGATGATGATGATGATGATGATGATGATGATGATGATGATGATGATGATGATGATGATGATGATGATGATGATGATGATGATGATGATGATGATGATGATGATGATGATGATGATGATGATGATGATGATGATGATTATAATAATAATAATAATAATAATAATAATAATAATAAGCGTGGATACTAACTTAGGGCGACAGTTACATTGACTTGCACACTAAAAATTCAAATTTTCTAACCCTAACCCTAACCCTACCCCTAACCCCACCCTAACCAAATTTGGTAGACATACTTATTAGACCAAAATGAACAATTTAAGCCTATTTGCGACGGTAAAATTATTTTTCTAAATGGTACCTATTCCTTTAAGGCGACAGTTATGTGTCGCCTTAATTCCAGGTGTCGCCTTAATGTCGTTGAATTAGCACGAAGTGTCGCCTTAAGGCATAATCCATGCTGATAATAATATTGATAATGATAATGATAATGATAATGATAATGATAATGATAATGATAATGATAATGATAATGATAATGATAATGATAATGATAATGATAATAATGATGATAATGATGATGATAATAATGATAATGATAATAATGATGATAATGATAATGATAATGATAATGATAATAATAATGATAATGATAATGATAACAATGATAATGATAATAATGATGATAATGATGATGATAATAATGATAATGATAATAATGATGATAATGATAATGATAATGATAATGATAATGATAATGATAATGATAATAATAATAGTCATAATAATAATAATAATAATAATAATAATAATAATAATAATAATAATGATAATGATAATGATAATGATAATGATAATGATAATAATAATAATAATAATAATAATAATAATAATAATAATAATAATAATAATAATAATAATAATAATAATAATAATAATAATAATAATAATAATACAACAAGGCAAGGCTAAGATTCTCTGGGACTTCGAGATCAGGACAGATAGAGTCATGACAGCTCGAAGACCAGACCTGGTGATCATCGACAAAGGCAACAAGATAGCCACGATAGTCGATGTGGCCGTCCCGTCAGACACAATATTAGACCAAAATGAACAATTTAAGCCTATTTGCGACAATAAAAATTATTTTTCTAAATGGTACCTATTCCTTTAAGGCGACAGTTATGTGTCGCTTAATTCCAAGTGTCGCCTTAATGTTGTTGAATTAGCATGCAAAGTCGTACCAGTGGTTGTCGGGGCACTAGGAGCCACTACACAAAACCTAGATAAACATCTCGAGGAGATACCAGGTATACACAAAGCCCCCGACCTCCTGAAAGCTGCACTTCTAGGGACCGCTCATATACTACGACGATTCCTCGACCTCCCAGACTCCAGGTAGGAGTCCGAGATCTGGAACGAAAAATGCAGAAATGCAGAAAATAAGAACCAACCGAGAAGGGTTGTGAATGAAAATAATAATAATAATAATAATAATAATAATAATAATAATAATAATAATAATAATAATAATAATAATAATAATAATAATAATAATAATAATAATAATAATAATAATAATAATAATAATAATAATAACAAAATGAACAATTGACATGAAACTTTGTACATATGATAGTGACGGGATAATGCGTTCTACCAAAATATGTATATGTATATATTGGCAACCGAGGTCAAAGGACACGTAATACTTGACTTGACTGTATGACTATATTGTGAATGGTTCGTCGCTTCGCGATAACTGCTTAACATCCACGATAGTCAAGTAAATGAACAGTACACAGTGTAGGCGCACTTGTTACTAGTACTTGCTATCTATCACAATATGTACACAGATTTCCTGTAAAGCGCGCTGGACGCGTTGTTTTGCACAACTAAAGGGTGCATGTAGAGAGGTTAACACACGCGCACGCAGAACCACGCGTGCATTTTGGCCACTGCCTCGAAGTCTCCAACGCGGTCCGCCTTTGGTTCTCTGTATGTTATATATATACCATTCCATCTAGCGCACACCCTGTTTACAATAGGCGCTATCATGTAGTCTGTAGGCCAGTGGGGTTTTAGATTCGTATTGCTGGACAAACAAAATACATAAAGGTAATGATAAAAACTTTTTGCACTTTTTGTGCAGTCAGCCCGTGATAGGGCACCAATTAGCGCATAAAAGGCCAAATAAGAGCAAAGCTGAGCTAGGGCGCGTTAGCATACTCATCATTGCCACTTCTGGATACCCGTTTCTAGGGCAGCGGAATCGACTTGAGTAAGCTAACCTGGATCATATGACCCCCAAGTAGGCCTCAAGTTCGAGGCATATTCCACACTAAAATGCGTCCTTCAGTTATATAGTTTAGCGGGTGTGTTAGCGATGAGATGCAATTCCGTGGATTGCCCTCTTGTGCTTTCTTTTAATGACACAGTATAAATACTGTGTATCCTTAGTAAGAAAAGTCTCCCATCTTAAGAAGCAATTTACAATGTTTCCGATCTGATCCCTGATGATCTGAGGCAATCTTTGACAAAAGTGCATTCACATGTCAAGAACGAAGAAGTATGTAAGGCTCAATCTTGACACATCCTTTTACACAATGAAGTCAGTTTCTGACCACTGGTTACCTCAAGCTTTCAGCTGACCTCCACTAATATCAATGCGGTACTTTTTCTTACTGTGACAAATTTATATATAAACTTCTTGTAAGATGTTCCCATTATCCCAATCTTTGAAGACATCACATGTCAAGTTATAGCTAAGATATATAATTACACCCACAGAAACACTCAGTCTACCGCAGCTACTGATCAAAAAACGAGATAAATAGTTTAAGGTGAAGTTCAAGTTTCAATCTTATTTTTCTCCAGCTGTTACGCAAGAGAAATTAAAATTAAATTATAGAAACGTGGTCTTAAAAATCATTTGCTTTCAAAAGAGATAGCATACATAGTCCTCTTGCCATCTTCTGTAAATACCTTGATTTGTTTATACTGTATACGGCATTTACTATAAGAAAAAATTGGTTTCCCTAAGAATCAAAAAGAATGACACCTTTGATAGATTTGAAGGTCAAGAAGTACACACTTAAACTGAGACAACTTATAAAGTAGAACACGTATCCTGGTACTCAAGTGTGTTTGCATAATCACTGCCATCTTCCATTACAACAATCTTCATCAGTTTATGGTTTACCAAAGTATATCTGTGGAACATGCCAAGTCCCACCCACAGAACCTGTCGAAACCAAGACTGAAGTAACTCGGATAAAACCTGGAACAACTCGGATAACACCTCTTGTTTATTTGGCGAATTAAAAGGTTGACGCATAGATTAGAGAAACGACTTCCCCTCCTTCACATGAAAAGTACTGATTTAAAATGCTTTATGTTGTGAGAATCGTTTTCAGTGGTTAAATTAGATACATCTAGAGATGTTAAGCACGAAGATCGGAGCTAAAATGGCTTCACACTGAACGTAAAAAAAGACCAAAAGCGTCTAAAATGCTGTGGCCGCTATTTGTTCTACTCCCATTTGATGACTAACCACCTGCTGCCTTTCTGTGAGAAAATTTCCACATAAAGGCAAGGGGGGTTATTTTGGAGTAACTCGGATAGCAAGTACTGACTTGTAATTAGGATGAAAATGCATACTACCAACGACAAAAAAATTTAAAAGGTGAAAATTTATTACAAATAACCCCTTGCTTTACCGTTTGTTTGCAATAGTTTTGTTAAAAAAAAAACCCTAAGAGGAACCTGTAAGGCAAATAAGAAAAGTTTGCAAGCGGCCTTGCTGATTTTTCAAAGCAATTTTAGGGCGACTGACTATTGTATTAAGTCTCCAACACGAAGTGAAAGGGTAACTCGATAACGTCAGTACGCCTTGATGTATCAACTAATCATACATTTTGAGGAAAAATCACTCGGAGCCCAATGTCCAGTACACGAGGGAATGATTAATCTTGGATTAAATAGAGTTCCTCATAGTTTGCCCTGTTCTTGTTTGCTTTGATTACGCTGACATGCATGGTAATGTATGGTTTACCAACTGAGGAGGTAGCACAGATGGACTGGAGTCACAGAATTATTTCATTCCAGGCTCCAAGCATACGCCACTGCTATGACCACCGAGACCCTTCATCCCTAACCATATTTCATTTCTCCTTCTTTACCCTAACCTTGTGACATGGTATCATGCATGATATGCATGTTTCGAGAAAAAATGTGACACATCAGTAACAAAACGAGATGTGAGGATTTGGTGCAGTCCCAAAGCTACTAATGAATATGTATTCTTATTTTGATTGCCAGACGTCATGAAATACCATTTAATTGTCTAAATTTCAAATTTATTTGTAGATCCCCTTATATCGAAGCTTTGTAAATTTCAGGTTTGCACGTGCAAATTTTGTCCTCGTGGAGATAGCCCCCCTTTTTGAAATCCTGGATCCGCCCCTGCGGAAAGGCCAACGAAAGTTCGGTAATTTACCCCTCTGGGTGTAATGTTTCTGTTTTAAATTATATCAGGGGTCTTCTTTCCTGCATTTACCCTTTAAACTGAAAATACTCTTCCAAAGCAAAAAAACACATACGATTGAACTGGGTCTTAATTCAACATTACAGCCTGCAACAAACTCAGCTTCCAACACAAACCGGGTTTTCGATCAAGCAAAAACTACATCTTAAACTTTGCGTGGCCGAAAAGTAAGACCATTAATCACGTTCCTAATGCGATCAAAAAATACCCGTCTTCTCAATATTCTTCTTTTTTATTTCTTAGCAAACAATAAACATTGCTTGTATGAAAGTCATTTTGCACCAGTATTTGAGTAGCAACTTATTAGGGCTAAAGTCCAGTGTCTAATATTCTCCTTGCCAGAGAGCGTTTCACCTGACGATGATTCAAGTAGACTTTTATAGTAGCCTACCCGTAAATAAGTACGTATAGATAGGTCTACAGTACAGCTGTTAAACTAAGCTCTGCAGAAAGCAGGAAGGAAGTACAAAAATTCAACAACTTGCAGTGGCTAGCAGGTTTCCTGTCCAAGATGGACATTTCACACCTGAGAGCACCTTCCTCAAAGTAAACAAAGTGTAAATTTCGACTACTATAAGTATTATTGGTCAAAGTCTTTGACGGGATTTTAATTATAACAGGTCTGCCAAATGGTTTTCAAGGTCAACTTTAGATTGCCAGATTAGATAGGACTAGTGACTGAAAAGTTCAATCGTCAGTGTATGTTGACTTTTCATCTTATCTTTCATGAGAGGTCCTGTGCACAGAACGCGTGCCCGTAGACTACACAGTCTGGGAAAATGTTATTACAAAAGTTGATCCTATTGAAAAAGGTTTCTTGGCCTTATGCTTAAACTTTCTTTGATTACCATCGATGTGTATAAGCCTGTCTAAAACTGACATACTCATGTGTCAACTACAAGTTTTAAGGATGAGAGATTTGTCAATAGATTTGTTTGTTCCCTTCTGGGGCAGTTCGACTCTGGCTTTCGACTTTGAGAAACTTTAAATCCAACTTCAATTGCTTATATAATGCTTAGACTATTTTTATGGTACAAACCAGGCGTGACAATCCTGGGGAATGGGGATCGATGTATCCCACCATAAATGGGTGGGTACGGTATGAAAGAAACCCCCGAAGTAAAGCCGAAGACTTTGTACACTCTAAATGTAAGCTCTTATCAGCTCGGTCTCTAGCCGGAATCTGGTCAGCTGTTGGTCTGGATTCGGTCAAAAAATGTAGAAAAGACTGAGTTCATTACTGTTTCCCGGCCATAACTCATAATGCCCACCCACAAGCTCACTGCGTCATGAAATCGACCGGCTTAAGTAAGGATATTATAAGAACAAAATGAAAAAAAGTAATGGTCTGCAAAGTCCCTTTCAAGACCACTACTTTGAAGAGGATTTAATGCTTCATTATGATGCTCATAAATTGTTATTATCCTAGAGTTTCAGGACCCCCCCCCCCCCTTACTTCACCGATGAGAATTTTTAATTTTAAAATATTAATGTTAAACCTTTGCAATGCCAAATGAACTAAAATATCACTTATCTAAAAAAAATTAATTTATTTTTAGTGTGCTTTGCTGCCAACTATCGTACATGGGAGATTTGATGGATTTGTTGTTTATTACTTGACGCAGGGTTGCTGGAGTGGGGTTATTGCTCTGAACCCCACGGTTTATCCCGCCTGTCGTAAGAGGAGACTAAAGGGAAGGACTTAAACCGTATTTAAACTTGTTGACACTATATAACACATTCGTGTTGGTGTGTCGTTAAATCTCATCTATCTAACTAACTAACTAACTTACTAACTGAAGCCTACTGCAGTCAGTACCATTATGCATACGTCTCACCAACACTCTCCCTGCCTCACCAAAATAACTGCTCGCTCCCGCCAGCCCTTATTAACAAAACAAGAGAAAACAATGTTGACTAGCATGCAATTGTTCTTGGCGTCGTGCCAGCGTCAAGGCCTGCGGAGAAAGAGACAAGAATACAAACTACAATGCGAGGCATTCATACTCGCGAATCGACGGGGGAAAATTCCAAAACACTGAGCAGAGAGGGATCAAACCTAAAATACCTACTACATTTCGAATAAGACAGTAGTGCCGCATCCAACTAGGCCACAACAGCTTCTCAACAATGTTGCCATTGTATTCATATATAAAGTCTGCAGAGCATCGTGCTTACATATTAAGGTAAATCAGTATAGTCATGGCAACAAATGTAATGGAGTTTTGCATTTAGAGGGTTATTTTTACTCTCTTTAATCATGATAAGTGCTCACTCGAAGGTAGTAGGCCTGCTCCACTTGCTTTAACTGGCGATCGCTCACCAGTTCAGCAATCGCCCTTTGCCACTTTGGTGGTCACGAACGACACAGTGTGGAGGCTTCGGCAGCCTAACGGATGGTATGGATGTATGCTAAGGCGTTCTGAGGCTTTACTGCTTCTAAAAAATATTACTGTATGTTAGCACTGAAAGCAGGATACACGAACCTGCGATCTGCGCCATGAAGCAGTCAGTTGAGCTCATCTCGCACTGTTCGTCTATCGTTCCGACCCTCATTATGCATCATGGATTCATGGGTGCAAGCGTGTTTTCAAAATTCCCAAGATCATCTGCCTAAAAGTCCCAACATTTCCCAAGGATGAATAAGCGTACAAACTGCGTGTTTTGGACTATTTAAATAGCATTATGTAGCAATCAAGAAAAGACATTTCATTCAAGCTTAAAGAGGGCCATGTACCTCCGTCTGCATGACAATTACCTGTAAACTAATGATGTAATCAAGGAGGTTCTACCAGGGCGAAATGTTTGAAATTGGCTTATATTCCCAAGATATTCTGTCTAAATTCCACGGTAAATTGTCCACATTCCCAAGTTACCTACTCCAATTCCCAAGTCAATCCGAAGATGCCCAACATCTTGAGAAAATTTCCAAGCGTTGCTATCACTGATATATGAATATGGAAATATTGTTACGGATACACAACCTACTCCTTAGGAAACCCTAGTTTTGAAGTACTCTAAACTGAGACCGTATTTTGTGATTACTGTGATTTAATTTTAATGATTAACTTATATCTGTGTTCACTGGATCCTTTGAAACTAGTCCCTTGATATCATTGCTTGGTTCTCAACCTAAAATAGTACTGTTGGGGGAGAGTGAGCAATTTGTTTAGGACAGCAGTCTAGGAAACGGCAGAGAGGCCTGGAAACTTCAAATTAGGCTTAGGCCAGTCGATTAGGAGCAAGAAAAGCATAATTTCTTTCTTCAGATAATTAACAATCTTATTTTTGTCACTTAACTTACATAGACTTTAGTTTTAAAAAAAATTGCAACATTGTGCAAGAAGTACAGGATAGAACAAGACAAGAGAAATGTCACTTTATGGGACTTAATGACTGTGGCAAGTCTAAAACACGACCCCTATACTTCGCTATTCGCTCATAAAAGGGTAAGTACTACATACATGCAGGGAGTTGCTACAGATCCCTGATACATGCAAAGTCACCCGACAATGAAATTATTGAGGTCTGAAGGTCTTGGGGTCGGTCAGTAAGGTTTGTTTTCCTTTCGGGGACGTAGCTCCTTTGGGGAGCAGACCTCCTTCGGGAGTAACGTTTCGTTTCGCCGCTTGGCTCTTCGCCAGAGAGTCGAGGGGACTTTGGAAAAAGTTATGAAATTCCTTGCGTCTGGTACCAGATAGATACTACTGAAACGATCAGACTTAGTTGACAGAGCAAAGAACCGAGAGAGCGACCCCAATCGATTGCTACAATACTACCTTTCCGACTGCTTTTTGATCGTGATACTCACCTTCCTTGACACGTTTTATTTATTCAATCTGTTACCAAATTTCGTACATTTTATCTATAAAATATTCCTGTAGACACTTCTTACATTGCATTATTTCCGTATGTATTGAAACTGTCGTTGTACAATTTCTTTGGGTTAATACTTACCCCTCAGATAGTTTGTGGCCTTTTCACCCACAGAAAAGCATCACTGAGCGTTAAGACTCAGTTGTCCTGAATATGTTGCTCGTTTCAGGTACATGTACTTAAACATTCTTTTACTCATATCTATGAAATGACATACCATCTACTAGGCGACATTTTTCGAGAGCGCCTTCCACTTGGTTCCCTTGGCTACGAGCTTGGCACTACTCATCATAATTATCCATGTATACAATTTTACATCTTACATAAGTAAAATGTTGATTGACAAGACTTTCTTGGGAACAAGTCCAATAGGTGAAGAACACTTAACTTTGGATGATTCAAGAGTTTTGTCTTCTCTCTTCGATCAACCAGATGATGCTTTGCAAATCTTGAGCTGTTTATCAACGCACTACCAATTCAATAGGGTTTTACATTCCTATCATAGTGAAAGAGGCCAACTTCTTATCTCCAGGAAAGATCAATGCATCAAAAAAGTGGCTTAGCTTGAGTGTGTCATCCGACCTGGTCAGCGACTGTTTCCCAGCCTCTTAATACCAATAGGTTCATTTCAGCGAAATCACCAACTGCATATAAGAAATTCAATGCTAAGAGGGTAACTCCACAAACATTAGTGAAGCGGGGAGAGTATTTGGTACAAGATAACAAAAATATATTATAGCTTTTGATAAAGCTTCTAAAACAAAATTACAATGGCTAACAAAACGTAATCAGAATCAAAATTTCTCACTTAAGCTTTAACTGACCCAGTTGCTTACCTGTTTCTCTGACAGAAATTGAAAGCCTTCTTGGATTAAGAGGGAGCTTACAAATAGCTCAAGCAAGTTATAATTGCATAATCTGGCTGATAAAGGGAGTAAACATAGCTTTTGAAGCGTCCCATGCATACAAATTAAAAACTATGTTCATCCGATCACAGCAGGACCTAGGGCAATTCGAATAACGGACAAATTCAGATGACTAGGGTTTCAAGTTTGGGGTTGTAGTACGGTACACTGGGTCCCTAAAAAAGGGTGCTAAAATATTTCCCATGTCATTTCGGATCGGCTAGGAAATCACGAAAAACTATATTTAGTCATGAATTGTTTTCATGGTTCGTTTGCGGTTTTTTTTTTTTTTTTACATTTTTCCTTTTTTATATTTTTCCTTGTAATGCTCTGAATAAGTGGTGGATACCTCCTTAATTGTGCTAAATATTATTTTAGTAAAATCGAGAGGTCAGTTCAGATAAACGGGGTTCCGGATAAGTGGGTTCGAAAAAACAGGATTTTACTGTAAGTGGCCCCTGTTAGACTCGTTCACAAGAAAAGTTCTGTCAAAGAAACACTACAATCCAGATAAATTTATTCAAGAACAGTGATACGTCCGTTTACGCGTATGGCGTTCAGTTTGGAATACACTGTCTTTACAAACCTAGGCCTGCTATGTCTCCTGTGCATCCTACACTGTGTCTACCATTCTCATTGATAGATGGATGGATGGATGGATGGATGGACGGACGGACGGATGCATATAGACAGACAGAGAGAGATATATAGATAGATAGACAGATAGATAGACAGACAGACAGACAGACGGACGGACGGACGGACGGACGGACGGCTGGCTGGCTGGCTGGCTGGCTGGCTGGCTGGATGGATGGATGGATGGATGGATGGATGGATGGATGGATGGATGGATGGATGGATGGATGGATGGATAGATATAGATAGATAGACAGACAGACAGACAGACAGAACAGTTAGAATAATCACCGAGGCAACATCTTCGGAGAAGGAACAAGCAATACTTTTACACTCATTGCTTTCCAGACCTCCTATCTTATACAATGACTCGGAAGAGCCCAAAAGCAACTAGAACTGACCTCTCGGGACTTGCATTAGAGCCAGAATTTTTAATATTTAGTTTCTTGTTGTATCCAACCAACGTTTATGCATTCCCCAATTTATCTATATTGCGAAGGAGGAAAAGTGGTTGCAAAGATGATGCCATCGGCCAAAAGAAAGGATTCCCAGAAGGGGTATGGTGAACAGCTGCAGACCTGACGGTTGAGTCAAACAACGCTATGATGGAATATAAGATTTCATTGAGTGCTGAAACGTTAAGGTTTGGTGAAGCAGGGTTCAGAAAGGGACAAATCCTGATCAAAGGAGGCGATGAAAGAAGAAAAAAGAGAGACATCAAGAGAGTTTTTGAATGTGAGGGCGTCCTTGATGAAAACTGAGTTTGTCACGGACACTAATATTTCCCTCGCATTCGATAGACATCGTTCAAGCATCGAAGTTCAATCTTGCATCTGAGGTCCAAATTTGTAAGTTTGCCTTTGTGTATACAGTGATTTAAGTAAAAATTTAAGTGTGAGGATGATACATTCACTGCATAATTCCATGGATACTTTTTTCATGATTTTAAGAAGTAAATATTGGAGTATTTAACGTAAAACTACCTAGGACAAGTACACTTATCATATTAAACTGAAACTGATATGTAAGGTGAATTATCTGACTACCCAAGTGGTAGTTGTTGGTGAATATATGCTCAGTCGGGGCGGCTTATTTTTTGAACCCCCGGTGCACCGAGTGGATTAATCCACAATAATTGGCAAGTACATTAGGCAGTTTCTCGAAGTTCGATCATTAAGTTCTCATGTTGTTCACACTGAGAGTATGATCCTCTGTCTCAAGAGTGAAGCACCGTAGGGTACAACATGTACAGCATGTGTCATCTCAGCTCATCATCATCGTCGTTAACCCTGGCTATAATGTAATAAAAACTTTAGCAGCAATTTTTAGGTCTGTTTAGTGTTATTTGTAGAAAGGTTATTGCTTTGTTAAATGAACGCAAACATTACTAAAATGTAAAATTGTAAAAGCGTCAGTTTTAAGGACGCGTTGCGTGCATATTTTACTCTTGTTGTCCTGTAATTAATTCTCATAGGACAAATTTTGTATAACTGAAGCAACAATCCATTCAAACTCTATGACACTCCACCCTCCCTACCATTACTCCCTTTGCATCTCGAAGAAATCGACCTATGGTTAGTCCAATTACGCTATTTTGAAACGATATAGACAGACTGCGATTTGGTGGTCTGTTAAGTGCGTATTCAATGACATTTGTAGACAGTTAAAAACTTTATACTGGTCCACACAATTGTGTTAAAGCTCCAAAGATTCCAGGGGCTCGGCCCCCTGATCAACCCACAGAGGGACATATCGAAATTGGCCCTAAGTCGGGCAACTTAGCCCTAGTCGTCCTCGACGTAGGCCTACGTCGAGGACGACATTAATTATGATCCTACCATTAAAGTACTACTCTGGAGCTTTTACTTCCCTTACCAATTCGACCTTGCTGTTGTAGCAGGGACATAAAGACGGGTGCGCCAAAGTCAAATTCAAATTTTGACATTGCCAATGTTAAACTGCTTTTCAGGTTTTTTTTTTCATTTATTATTATTTTTGCTTACCTTGTCCCTTTATACTTAAAAATTTCCATTCTGTACTTTTTGCAATATTACCTTAAAACGGGGTCAGTAGTTAACCATTCTCGACACGGATATTTTGTCTGTAATGTAACCCGTATTTGTCTGGAAAAGATCTAGCACTCTATCTCCCCCCCCCCCCCTATTGATCCTTCTGGCGTCCCGTCCACATGTTGCTTACGATTCTCGCGATATTTGTTTTGTTGCAATATTCATTGCGCAAGGTTTGATCAGATGAGATCTAGAAAAATTCCAAGGGACAATTCCAATAGAGTAACCCTTCCCCCTGGACAACTTGGTAAGATTTTCCCCAGGGAGATCTCCAGAGAGAAATTTTCCGGGTATGAGTTGACCGATAAAGACCCGCGGATGTAGGAAATCTAACTTTGTGACGCAGATGCACACCTTATTTACGCTTTCTATATGATGAGTATGTGGTGCAAGAGCTTACTCAATAGAGTATTCTTTGCATTTGCTGGAACAGAAGACTCAGTTAAAATGGTCACAATTTTTTTAACTTTTGTTTTTACAATTCGTTCCTGTAACAGATCGAGGCAAAGAACGACGTAGCATCATGTCGCTGTCAAAGGAAGAAGCAGTACTTTTCTTAAGGGATGTTCTTCAGGTACCTAACTCACTTTTATTGGAAAAACAACCTTCTCTTCCCTTCTTGAATGGGATTATTAAATCATACCAAAATACAATTCCTTGGCAAACCGTTACTTCCTGGGCAGTGCCGAACAGTCAGCGTCACCTACCCACATGGGGGGAAATAAAGAAAAGACAGTTTGCAAAGGAAGGTGGAATGTGTTACGAGAATAACATGTTTATGAAGGAACTACTTAATGCACTCAACTTCGATGTATGCTATATTCCTTGTCAATTCTGGGACCCTGACGATCACATGAGTGTTATGGTGCGTGGATTGACGGGCCGTTCCAGCAGACATTGGGTAGAAGCAGGTAGTTCATGTCCCCTGTTTCAGGCCATCCCGTTTGATTTCGAGACAGATTCTACTGAATGTGATGTTGGATTCCTTCGCCACAGGTTTGTGAAGTCGAAAGATTGTATAGAGTGGCAACATTCACGGATCTTTCCTCCCTTTGATGCTTCCGACCTTACGAAGGAGGGTAAATGGTTCAAAATTGCCACGATAATGGCCGATACACCTTGTGATGTAGATCACTTCAAATACAGAATGACAATCAGGTACACAATGCTAGAACAAATCGCGTTTTTTCACAAGATAAGAGCAGTTGTGTTCGAGAAAAACAAACTTATTTCTATGAAAGGTATGCAGTTGGTTTTGGAAACTAAAGATAAAACAGTTGAAGAAAGGAGTATGAAAAATACCGAAGAGGTTGTACAAGCATACAAGGCTTACTTTCCTCAAATACCAACTGGAATTTTGCAGGACGCACTGAAGAATAATATTAAAACAATGACGGAGAGTAAGCATTCACATAACCTACCATAAATTATTGAATTACGTAAAAAAGGTTGAGCTGTTTAACTATCCGGGTAAGTGATGTTTCATAGCCATTCAGTCTAACAAGAAATTTTTCAGGACATTGTTGGTTAAAGTGAGCTATAATGATTACTTTACTATTTCAGCTGTACCTTCCAGTGTCTGAGAGTTCCGTTTCCTGTGCCACTTGAGAGCAAAGACAGTTTGCTGAACAAGAAGGAAGGCGTTACGAGAATAACTTACGAAGTAAAAGAGTGTACACCCAATATCATTTCAAATGGATGTCGTCATTGTAAAATCCAGCATTATGCATGGAAGCCAATAGGCCATCTTACAATTTTACTTGTGAATTCAATAGTTTAAAGTGCTAAATTCAAATGTGAAGAAGATATTTAAAGGATAGTGTTTTACCTTCCAAGAGGAAAGTGTAAAACAAAATTCCAATAAGCTGTGCACCTACGGAATAATCATTACATAACCAGGAAGGCCCAAGACCTAGTGGCAAGTTCCATTTTCAAAATGGATTTCCTACCTCTATCGGGACAGCTCTTTTTGCGTAACTTCTGTTCCAATTTTTCACAAAATTTTAACCAAGTGCCATATTCTTACATGCTATTCTACAGGAAAAGGACAGACTCCTTGTCGCACATGAGACAAGTAATCGGGGATTATCAGCAAAAATGGCATTATTTCTTGGGTAGTAAAATGGCATTATTTCTTGGGTGTTCTTGGCTTCAATCCCAAAGGAAACACATTTTTCATGAAATGATGAATATACATGGAATTTAGAATTCCAATTTGAAATTGAAACTTGTTTAGTGATGCCTTGCCAAAAGGAAATGCTCTGTGGCACCAGGGCTTCAAACTTTTGATGTTACTGTGTTTTCACGTAGGTGTAGAATGTTTCAGATACATTGAACATAAGGCTCTATCGTGAACAATTAATAACAGTATGATTAATAAAAGTTCTAATTCTTAAATATCATGTTATCAGTTTATTGTCTTCTAATGTTTAATGAATGTTGACATTTAGAAACACATATGATATTTCTTACAAAATATAAGCTTTGGGGCCTACTTGCTCACAACCACAGAAGAAACAATTTCAGCTATTATTATAACATAACTGGTAGTATTTTGAGGTATGTGACTTTTGAGAAAGATCTGGGTGTAGTTGTTACAGCCGATTTAAAGCCATCTAGACAGTGTGCAGTTGCTGCTGCTATGGCAAGGGTGCTTGGATTGATCAAGAGGAACTTCAATAGTAAAGAAATTGTACTAAATCTGTATGAGCAGTTGGTAAGACCCCATCTCGACTAGGCTTGGTGTTCTTCTATGAAAAGAACAAGTTTCGTTTAGAACAATTTCAGATCAGAAGAGTGCCACTCGCCTTATACCTGAGGTGAGACATCTGTCTTATCATGTTTAAATTTAGTATCTTGGGCTTACCATCCTGGAGTTGAGAAGGATTAGGGGGACATGCTCCAGTTGTACATATTTATCTCTGACAGGAATCCTTTGTTATTTTGTATGTATTTAAAGGTTCACCTGTTATGTTATCTTAAGTATAAGTCAAGGTACAGAGTTAGTTATTGGAATATAATGAAGCTTTTCGTATATTTAGCTATTAGTGATAAAAAATGACCTTTAAAGTCCACCGAAAAGAACGCCTGTTGTATGACTTAATAGCCTTTGGTAAATAGAAGGGTATTCGTCACGTTTTTATTTCTTACAGTGTTGGAAGATGCTTGGCAGTACCGGGCAGAATAAAATACCTGGATATCCATGCTATTAACAGTATATGGGATAAAATATGCTTTGATGACTCAAATTTGACCTCTGGTTGCAAACGGTCTTTGGTCTTTACTGGACTATATGATTCCTTATATTAATGTGAAATATCTACATGCGAAGTATGAGCCCCTAAAAAGTTATACTTCTTGAGATATCATTTTACAGGTGTTCTCGATTTGACCTGGTGGGACCTCAAATAATCTTTGACCTCCATGGAAAGGAAGATTCGTCTTGATCTTAATATGGAGTATCCTCATGCTAACTGTGAAATCCATCAGGGTTTAAGTTTATGAGTAATCGTGTATACAGCGTTTTTAGTATTTGGCCTCTGGTGGCGTTATATGACTACCAACCTCCACCAACAGCAATAACATTCTTGTGCTTAATACGTGCCAACCACAAACTAAGTAAAAGATCCCTCACTCTTACCCTTTTGGATATACCATGTTTACAAGCAGTTTCAAATTTTCATAGTTTCACCTCTGATGAAATCATATGACCTTTGACATCTTCCAAAATAATGCGGTCCTACCTCTGAATATGCAAAATCTATGTCCAAGTTGTTGAAAGTATCCATCATTGTTATCTTGAAATGTCATGTTTACAGGATTTGTGGTTTTTGATCTCCACCCAATGCAACAGATCTTTCTCCCAATATAAGTGTATATAAAAACTATAAAAAGTTGCATAGAATCTTTACTTCTCCATCAATGAATAGAGTATAGTATGCATTTTTGAGTTAATGTTGAGCATGTTCATCTGACCTTTTGATCTCAAGTGACCTTAGACTAGTTCCAAAAGTTAGCTTTTTCCGACTCAATGTGGAGGATGTACATGCTGGATATGGAGATTCCTAAAGTTATCGAGGTTTTAACAATTTGACCACTGGTGACCTCATATAGCCTTTGACTTTAATCAAAAACCTTAAAGTTCTCATAAATAACATAGGTCATTGTGTATGGTATTCCTTATGGGTAGCCTCTTGAGATACCATACTCACAAGATTTTCACCGTTCGACCTGTTTTGCATTCAAATGACGTTTAAAAACCACCAAAATCTAACAGCTTCTTCAACTTAGTAAAGAGAACTCTGTTGAGATTATCGTGTTTACGATGTGTACTAATTTGACATCTGGTAAAATCAAATGACTGATGACCTCAACAAAAACAACCGCGTTTTAAGAATTTACATCCTGAATCCTGATGCTAACTATGGGATTCATAGAAGTTACTCCCCATGAGACATCGTGTTTATTAGATTGTACCGTTTGACCTCGAGTGACTCAATTTTACCTCTGGGCTGGACGAAAACAGCAGCGTCTTTGTACGTTATAAAGGAAACCTACGAGCTAAGTATTAGTCCGCTTATTTTTACCATATTTTAGAAGTCGTGTTAAAAAGCGGTTTTCAAGGTTTTTAACACTGGGTGATCATAGATAACATTTTGCCTCTTTAAAAAGTTACAGGATTCTACGGGCGTAGTAAGAAAGGTTCCATTATTCCACACTTGTTATATCGCGCTTTTTTCGCGAGGTTTTCAATATTGACCGCTGGTGACCTCAAACGAACTTCTACTTAGATCAAAAACAACGGCAAAAATGGGAAACGAGAGCCTAGTTTTGTTTTTATCTCATTTTTCCGTGGAGAGTATGAGATATTATTGTAGTCTGTTTGTCAGTTGAGTCATATACGGCATTCTTACATGAATAGCAACCGTTGCCATGGTAATAGTTGATGTTTCCAAATCACTAGTCTCAGGGTCTAACCTCAGGTGGGGTGCCCCAGGGTGTCCACAAGTCCATGACTGAAGGAGGGGGCAAAACGTGTCTGTGTGTGTCTAGTTTTGTTTTGTTAGTATCTCCTAAACAAATCAACCGATTTTCTTCAAACATGGTGGGTAGGTGCACTGGGTAAGACCATTGTATATCACCCACTACCGGAAGTAAAAGTCAAGGTCAGAAGACCAAAGGTTAAATTTGGTGAAAATAACCTTGTTTACTGCATTTCTAAAGGAAAACATTCCCCTGACATGGAACTTCGTACATAAAATGAATATGTCTAGATCCACCAAAATATGTGGTTGCCATGGCAACAGAGGTCAAATGTAACGCGATGGAAGGGAAAATACACATTTTTCGGGACAATTTGTGCCAAGAACTACTCCTAGTGAGCTGGACAGATTCCCTTCGACCTTGTTGGGAAGGTATTCCAGGTAGGAGGTCGTGTCTCACAGACCTAAATTGTGTCTCTATTTTGTTATTACGGAAAAAACGGTCAAGCGTCAAATAGGATCAAAATCGTTTTTGGCTAAAATTCGAAAATGAACCATTGCATTGGCATGAAACTTCACACATATAGTAAGGATAACAATTTCCAAACTATGTGGTTGCCATAGTAACCGAGGTCAAAGGACTAGTAATAGAAGGTCAAATGACCTTCCGTTACGTGATTCTATGACTATATTGTGAATGGTTCGTCGGTACGAGGTGACTGCTTAACATCCGCGATAGCCAAGTAAATGAACAGTACACAGTGTAGGCGCACTTGTTACTAGTACTTGCTATCTATCACAATATGTACACAGATTTCCTGTAAAGCGCGCTGGACGCGTCCTTTTGCACAATTAAAGGGCGCATGTAGAGAGGCTAACACACGCGCACGCAGAACCACATGTACATTTTGGCCACTGCCTCGAAGCCTCCAACGCTGTCCGCCTTTGGTGCTCTGTATGTTATACATGTAGGCCTGCCTTTCCATTTAGCGCACACCCTGTTTACAAAAAGCGCTATCATGTAGTTTGTAGGCAAATGGGGTTTTAGATTCGTATTGTTTTCGTTGGACCAGGGAGTTGTTAGGAGCTCCCTGGTTGGACTAACAAAATACATAAAGGTAATAACAAAAACTTACTTTTTTTACTTTTTGTGCAGTCAGCGCGTGATAACGCACCAATTAGAGCATAAAAGGCCAAATAAGAGCAAAGCTGAGCTAGGGCGCGTAAGCATACACATCATTGCCACAGTGTTACATTATTTCCTACTTCTGGATACGCGTTTCTAGGGCAGCGGAATCTAGAGTAAGCTAACCTAGATCATGTGACCCCCAAGTAGGCTTCAAGTTCGTTCAAGGCATATTCCACGCTGAAGTGCGTCCTACAGTTATATAGCTCAGTGCGTGTGTCAGCGATGAGATGCAAATCCGTGGATTGCCCTCTTGTGCTTTGTTTTAATGACACAGTATAAATACTGTGTATCCTTAGTAAGAAAAGTCTCTCATCTTAATTTACACTGTTTCCGATCTGATCCCTGTTGATCTCAGAAAATCTTTGACAAAAGTGCATTCACATGTCAAGAACGAAAAAGTATGTAAGGCTCAATCTTGACATATCATATTATACAATGAATTCAGTTTCTGACCTCTGGTGACCTCAAGCTTACAGCTGACCTCCACTAAAATCAATGCGGTACTTTTTCGTACTGTGACAAATCTATATAAACTTCATGCGAAAAGTACCAATTATCCCAATCTTTGAAGACATCGGATGTCAAGTGATAGCTAAGATATATGATTACACCCACACAGAAACAGTCAGCCTACCGCAACTACTGATCAGAAAATGAGATAAATAGTTTAAGATCAAGTTAAAGTTTCAATGTTATTTTTCTCTAGCTGTTACGCAAGAGAAATTAAAATTAAATTATAGGAGCGTGGTCTTAAAAATGCTTTGCTTTCAAAAGAGACAGCATACATAGTCCTCGAACCATCTTCTGTAAATACCTTGATCTGTTTATACTGTATACGACATTTGTTACATAGAAAAAATTGTTTCCCTAAGACTCAAAAAGAATGGCACCTTTGACATATTTGAAGGTCCAGAAGTACACACGTAAACTGAGAAACCTTATAAACTAGAACACGTGTCCTTGTACTCCAGTGGGTATGCACAATCACTGCCATCTTCCATAACAACAAATCTTCACCAGTTTATGGTTTACGAAAGTCAATTTGTGGGAAGATAAGATGAAAAGTCAACATACACTGACAATTGGACTTTTCAGTCACTAGTACTATCTAATCTGGCAATCTAAAGTTGACGTTGAATACCATTTGACAGACCTGTTATAATTATAATCCCGTCAAAGACTTTGACCAACAGTACTTAGTCGTGCCCATTAACTACACAGTATGGGAAAATGTTATTACAAAAGTTGATCCTATTGAAAAAGTTTCTTGGCCTTTTGCTCATGGGAGTGGATCATGGGGGACTGTGGGACGCGTCCCCTTCACTTTTTTGGAAGGGGGGACATCTCCAAAAAGTCTCCCTCACTTTTTGAAAATGATGAAAACTAAAACTGTGAAGAAGATAATATAACAGTAGAGAAAATTCCAAAACGCGGCGCAGAGAGGGATCGCACCTAAGATACCTACTATTTTTCGAGTAGGAGATGAATGCCTTATCAAACTAGGCCAAAACAGCTTCTCGACAACGTTGTCATTGTATTTAATATATAAACTCTGTAGGGCATACTTATTAAGGTGAATCAGTATAGTAATGGTAACAAATGTGATGGAGTTTTGCATTTGGAGGGTTATTTTTATTCTCTTTAACCATGACAAGTGCTCACTCAAAGGTAGCAGGCTAACTTCCACTTGCTTTAACTGGGGATCATTCACCAGTTAAGCAATCGCCCTTTGCCACTTTGGTGGTCACGAACGACACAGTGTAGAGGCTTTGGCAGCCTAATGGATGGCATGGATGTAGGCTAAGGGGGTATTAAGGCTTTACTGCTGTGTGTGTGGTAGCACAGACAGCAGGATACACGAACCTGCTCTGTGCCACACCGTATTTGAAGCAGTCAGTTGAGCTCATCTCTCACTGTACGTAGATCCTTCCGACCCTCATTAACATTTATTATGCACCATCACTGTAAAAATTGATTAACACTTTTTAGTAACAGATAATAAACACGTCTTGGCGTTTATGTAACAGAAAAAACAATAAAATACATAAGCAAATGAAACGTCTAAACCGCCAACTTTAACACATTGACGCCACTTTAACGCCATCTCGTAAACACGTTTATGCGTTTATTTCATGATTATTGTAAACATAAAGTTGTTTTTAATAAAGAAAAATTAACATATATATATAAATCATGTAAACGTGTTTGCGGAGTGCACTTTAATTGACGTCATTATCCTTATCATGTGTTAATATTCGTTCAGTCATTTACTGTGCGTATCCATTTTGTTGTTCGTTTTCTAATTCTTAAACGCCATATATGTGTTAAAAATGAAGACGTCTATTTTTACAGTGATGGATTCATGGTGAGAGCGTGTTTTCAAAATTGCCAAGATCATCTACCCAAAAGTCCCAAGAATTCCAAAGGTTGACTAAAGAGCACAAGTTCTTCACATTCCCAAGTTATCTACACCAATTTTCTCAAGTCAATCCATAGAATTCCCAATATCTTGGGAAAATTCCCAAGCGCTGCTATCACTGATGTATGGATATGGAATTATTGTTACGGATACATAGCCTACTCCTAAGGAAACCCTAGTTTTGAAGTACTCTAAACCAAAGCCGTTTTTTGTGATTACTGTGATTTAATTTTAATGATAAACTTATATTTGTGTTCTTTGGATTCTTTGAAATTAGTCCCTTGATATCATTGCTTAGTTATCAATCTAAAATAGTACGGTTGGGGGAAATTGAGCAGTCGGTTTAGGACAGCAATCTGGAAAACGGCAGCGAGGCCTAGAAGCTTGAAATTAGGCTTAGGCCAGTGGCTCAGGAGCAAGAAAAGCATTACTTCTTTCTTCAGATTACTTACAATCTTATTTTTGTCGCTTAACTTTCATATCCTTGTAAAATCGAGAGGTGAGTTCGGATAAACGGGATTCCGGACAAGCGGGCTCGGATAAACGGGGTTTCACTGTAAGTGGTCACCTGTTAGACTCGTTCACAAGAGAAGTTCTGTCAAAGAAACAAAACACTAAAATCCAGATGAACTTATTCAAGAACAGTGATATGTCCCTTTACGCGTATGGCGTTCAGTTTGGAATACACTTTCTTTACAAACCTCCTGTGTCTCCTGTACATCCTACACTGTGTCTACCATTCTCATATATATATATATATATATATATATATATATATATATATATATATATATATATATATATATATATGTATATATATATATATATATATATATATATATATATATATATATATATATTTATATATACATAACCCTAAATGGTCACTTTGGGCGACACGGTACAAAATGGTCACCTTGGGCGACAACTAGTTAATTAAATATATTTGCATATTCATGCAGGTAAAAATTAGACAAAAGATACCTTAATGATCTTCAGGAACGCCCTCAAGTTGAATATATGTTCAATTACCTGTGAGACGTACGCACAACGTTTTATTAAATAAAACAGAAATAAACTGGTATTGCGCAATAAGGGTGTGTCCACCTGACATACAAATTTTTTACATGCATGATATACACCCCCAAATTTCAATAGCACATTAATACATAATGGGATTCTAGTGCAACTTACCTATAGTAACCCCAAAAAGAGGGCGCTAGGATACTTTTATATATTTCAAAACTTTTGAAATAACATGCATGTTGTTATAATGTTGTAAACATTTAGGCGACACGTATATGTACCCCTAATGTCAATGTCGCCTAAAAGTACCATTTTTTCACCCGATATGTCGCCTGAAGTGACCATTTAGGGAAATATATACATATATATATATACATATATATATATCCGACCTTGTGATAAAGATTGCACGTAGTGACGAATGTCGAAATGGTTTCAAATGTGTAAAAGGGAGGGGGAGAAATGCTCTTAGTGAATAGCAGACTTCTAGTGCGAATGCAAACTTCCGAGAAGGGGGAAGAGTACAAGTCTTCGAGTACGTGTATGTGTGCGTGTACAAAGCATTGAGTACAAGTACCTGCTTTTAAAATTTTCTGAATAGGAGTACGAGTACATTTCTGAGTAAATATGTTTGCGTCTCTCGGTGACAAGACAAGGCTGGTCTGAAATCGGGTCAGAAATGTGAATCTAAATGAGCTGAGAAGACAATCGTCAACCTCAAAATGTGGCGTTATAGACAGCTACTTACACCTACAGCTAGATTTAATGTCTGTGAACTCTGATATTTTGGCCAAATCAAGACATTTCTGCCTTGTCCAGCAACTGGTTGGTATGTTTACAGCCTAAGCCCAGTATCCTGTCCAAGTACCGAAGACTTTCACTATACGCGTACCGTACTATACCATTCCATCAGTATGTCATTACGCTCTGCTACCCAACGAAAAGTACAAGGAGCTAGTAGTGAAACGTTGATTGAGGCTAAAGATCTAGTTCATGATATATTGGCTGAAGTAACAGAGAGTAAAGAATTCAAAAAAAAAATGCTTACAACATGTGTGGAAAAAGCAATTCAAAAAAAGCTGGACAAAATTATCCGCGAACAAGAACAACATGAAGGAAAAATATTTGTTCTGGAGCAAGCTCTAGATGAAAAGCAGAAAGAGCTGAAAGAGCTCAACGAGAACGATGGAAGAATTCAAATTAGCCAATGCCAAGTAACAGGACAAGAGGATTACTTAAGTCACTGTTTGGCATGCTCTGAAAAACTTCACAGCATTTACCATCTCTGATCTTTGTCATGCTTGCCTTAGCAACGCCTTTCCGTTTCAGAGTGTTTCCACTAATCAGGAATTTTATGATGCTGTAGGTATACATACTGACCACTCATTCTCTTTTTCACACACTGATGATGTTCAAACCAGCTGTTACTTTATTAATGATGATCAAAATAGTAATCGCTACTTCCAAATAGATGATTTTCGCAATGTAAACAAGGATGGTTTTAATGTTTTCCACCTGAACAGCCGTAGTCTCAACAAAAGCTTTGAATGTATAACTGATTACCTAAGACTTCTTGATCACAATTTTGCAGCACTAGGGTTTACTGAAACTTGGTTTCATGACAACTTTTCCCCCTTGTTGGGAATTGATGGTTATTCACTAGTAGAAAGCCATCGGAAAAACAAGAAAGGGGGTGGTGTCACTCTGTTTATTAAAGATGAGTTTCAATCTTATGTGCGTAATGATATCTCAGTTTTCAATGCTGATATTGAAAGTATTTTTGTGGAAATTAGTATGCCTTATGTTCATCACAACATTATAATTGGGGTTGTTTATCGTCCACCAAGTGGAGATGTCACGTGTTTCAACGACTGCATGTATAATATTTTAAGTAAAATGTCAGAGGAGGTCAAGTTTGGTTACGTAATGGGTGATTTCAACATTGATCTTAGGAAAAACATTTCATCGGATTTTATTCACGTTATAAATTCAAGTGAGTTCCAACCAACTATAGCTCAGCCTACTATGGTATGTCGCACTAGAGCTTCCCTCATTGATAATATCTTAGCAAATGTCAGTACTATTGATACGAATGTTAAAATTGATGTGAGTGGTATACTTGTAACAGATTTAGGTGATCATTTCCCAGTATTTATTAATTCTGTAAGGTTAAAGTTCATGCAAGGCTTGTGTACAGTTTGTTATTCGTGCTATGTTTCATTATGCAAATTAAGGAGTCTGTTATTTCTGTAATGTTTTGTTATGTAAATTATTTCTTGAGTCTTCTTCTCTGTTCGTTTTGCTTTCCAAGATTTTTGTTAGTCTTCCTCGAGGGAGCCGAGGAGCTCGGTGAAATATAGTTAATCGTGAACATGTTGGTATCCGCCTAGTTTCCAGTTGGTTTTTTTATTTAATGTCTCATAGGCCTACCTAACCAGTTTCCGGCCATGTTCCTGCCCTTTATCGGGAACTGAAAACCACGCTACAATTCTTCTCTTAGAACACAAAAACCAAATGTTGAGCCAGTTTTTATCCGAAACTTGTGCAAACGTAATATACAAAATTTTACCTCTTGTATTTATAATACAAGCTGGGAGGAAGTCTATTCCACTAATGACCCCAATACATCATACAGCTATTTTCTTGATATACTTTGTAGAGCCTATGATTCTTGCTTCCCCTTTGTGCAAATTGTTCGTAACAAGAAAAGAAGGAAAGATTGGATGACTGTAGGTATTGCAAACTCAATCAAGCTTAAAAACAAGCTATACGGAAATTTTTTGAAGTCTCCAACGGATGCAAATAAGTCACATTTTAAAAAGTACCGTAACAAACTGAACCACGTTATACACATTGCTAAAAGAAATTTCTATCATGAATTATTCAACGACTGCAGTAACGATATGAAAGGCACATGGCAAAATATTAACAAAATTATCAGTAAGAAAAGGTCAAACGGTCATTTTCCAGAAACTTTCAAAGATGGAAATTGTCTACTTACGGAGCCCTGCAAAATCGTTAACGCATTCAATAATTTTTTTGTTAATCTTGGACCGTCTCTGGCCGAAAAAATACACCAATACTTCTGCTTTTGAAAGTCTCCCCGAAAGAAACGATTCTTGCTTATTCCTCTTTCCGAACTGTGAGGAGTAAATTGCTAAATTAGCTTTCGAATGCCTAAAACCAAAAAAATCTGCAGTTTGCGACGGCTTACGCCTGTCAATAATACGTACTGTGATACCATTCATTACCAAGCCATTGGAACACATCTTCAATAGTTCTTTAAAGCAAGGGATTTTTCCTGATGAAATGACAATGGCAAAAGTTGTTCCAATTTATAAGAGTGGCGACGCGGAGTGCTTTGTAAATTACCGCCCTGTTTCTGTTTTGCCATGTCTTTCTAAAATTCTAGAAAGATTAATGTTTAACGAGTACAAAGCTTCCTGACAAAACATAATATTTTATTTAAAGGACAGTATGGTTTTCGCCCAGGGCACTCAACCGAGCTAGCCGTAACTGATGCTATTGATATGATTACTAAAGACATTGACTTGCACGAAACTTGAGTAGGTTTCTTTCTGGATTTATCGAAGGCTTTCGATACAATAGACCACGATATCCTTTAATACAAACTAGACCATTACGGTATGAGAGGTTCTTTACTTTCTTGGTTTAAGAGCTACTTACATTCTCGAAAGCAGTTTGTATCAGTTAACAATTGTAAATCCAACCACTTTTTAATTGTTTAATGTGGAGTTCCGCAGGGTTCTATTCTTGGTCCTCTGCTATTCATAATTTATATGAATGACATCAGTTTTGCTTCTAAACATTCTAACCTCATTGTATTTGCCGACGATACAAACATTTTTTTCTCAGATAGTGACTTACCAACATTACATAATACTGTCTGTAGTGAGTTATCTGAAACTTCAAACTGGTTTGCAGCAAATTAGCTATCTTTGAATGCTTCTAAAACTAACTACATGGTATTTATCTCTTGTAAAAAAACTACACCTTTGATATACATATTAAAGGCCAACGAATCAAACAGGCCAATCATGTAAAGTTTCTTGGGGTCTATATCGATTCAAATCTTTCATGGGAAAATTACATCTTACACGTCTGTAATCAGGTTTCTAAGGTGTTGGACGGTATTCTTTGTCGGTTGAAGCATATTTTACCCCGTTCAATCCTGACAAAGATTTACCTTACTCTTATTTTACCACATTTGTCTTATTGTTGTACTGTCTGGTCTGACACCACTAATCGTCATTTGAATAAATTAATTGTTCTTCAAAAACGAGCCCTTCGTCACATTTACGCTGCTGGGCCTCGTAATAATACCAACGAGTTATTTAAATCATTGAACCTTCTAAAACTTAGCGACATTATAAGGCTAAGTATTTCAATATTTACTTATCGTTTTTTATAAACGTCTGCCATCTTCTTTTTACGATTTCTTCGAGAAAAATTGTTCATACAGCACTAGAAATATATCACTCCTTCGTCCTGTGTATGGGAAAAACCTCACTCGATACAGCTTGCGATATCGCGCTGTGAAAGTTTGGAACAACCTATCAAGTCAAGTTAATATAGCTGGTAAACCTTCAGTAATGTCTGTCAGAAATGTCCTACGGCGTTACATGATAAATCTATACTAAGTATATCCTTTTTGTAGCTTCTTATGATATGGAAGGGGAGGGGGTTGAGGGACTGGGAAAGGGGAGGAGGGGAGGGATTGTTATTGTGATCTAGTTAGGCCTAAGTATACTTTTTGTAATTTTTGAAGAATACTGCTCGTAGTTCTTTCGGTTTTGTAATTTCCGGGGAGTGTGTTCACGTCAAGCCCTCCAAGGTTTTTAACACACTTCCCTTTTCACGACATGTATTGTTAATACGATGTTATGTAAATCGTTATTGCATGTATGATTATTGTTTTGAAAAGAAAGAATAAATGAAATGAAATGAAATATATAGAATTTAGGGCTGGATAAATATACTGAAACAGCATTAGTATACAATTAAATTTAAGGGAACTGTTTGTCTTTTTGAAAACCTATTACAAGTAACGGCTGCATTTGATTTCCATATAGTATACTCTTAAATATTTTAACCAACTTTTTGCCAATGCTGGGCAAGTATATGGTCAAACCAATATTGGGCAAATTTTGCAGAATAGCCGTTGGGTAATAGCTTTACCTAATGGCTGGGTAAAAAGTGACCCCCAAATTTCCCAACAGTACCTTTCCCAATATTGCTTAAAAACGTCCCTTTTAATTGGTATATTTTAGTGATATTAGCTGGGCAAGCATTTTTTAATGGGACAATGTATGGCTTGGCCACATATATACCGTACTACATTGCATAAATCTCACATTATCTTAAAAAATGGAAGACTGGAGACTCGAAGATTGTGTTGAAGTAAACATGAGCACAAGAATATCGTGTGCATTATTCAATGCTTGTATCGAACTTATAATCTAAACGATCAGGGAAAAAGATGCTGCTGCTAGTAGACCAATCCCAATTCTTTTTAGGCTAACCGAGTCTAGGCTAACCAAGCTCCAACTCACACGTTAAAGTATCCTAGCTTATCGTTAGGTTAGGCTAGCCTAGCCTGGGTGGGCCTAAAGATTTGGGCTTGAGCTCACCTGCGGCACCTAGTTCTTCCTTAACCGTTTTGATTATATAAGTTCAGTATAAACATCAAGTTTAAACATCAAGTTTAACATGAAGTGCACAAAATACATTGTGCTCATATTTACTCTAAAACACAATCTACAATTCTCAAAGCACCATTCCTCAAGGTAATCAGAGACTTCCATCATCGGTATGTCGTCGTTCCATGAACTAGCTCTGACTGTGGACGTGATATACGTAAGTTCGTACGTAACGTTCACATGTCCATATGTTCAATGCTTTTATCAAATTTACGGTATGCGGATTGCGCAAAATTTGAGGGGAAAATTGCCCAGAGTTAGACAAAAAAACTTTTACTCATAATTAGTCGATTCCTTTTTTATTATTCTTTCCCTAAAAAAGCCTTACGTTGGTGAAGGGAATGCCCAGCACTAGGTCATAAACACAAGTGCCCACCTTAAATTACCCAACTTTTTAGAGTGTATGTTCAAAATTACATGTAGTAAAAATGAGATGCTGGTGAAGGCCTATGCCATATGATTATTTCAAGGCTATAGAGACTCCGCCTACCTCAACTTTATCAAGTTTTAAGATTTACAGACGTTTGACTAACTTGCAAGTATAGTTTTTTCTACTCTTCAAAATTGCAGACTTTGTTGTGAAAACTGATTATACAGGCTGTCGTTTTGAATTTTTCTAGTTTATTCCTAGAGGTTGTCAGTTTTTACAGTATCAGCTTCAATTTAGTTCAGTTTCTAAGGCCAAGCACATTGCTGTTTTCAACCATGTCTGTCTCAAACCTTTATAATTGTAAGTGGAGCATATCTCCAACAACTAGAAGTATTATGTCAGCTGGGCATTGTGTTTTGAGTGAACTCTGGACTTCTAAACTGATCCAAGTAAATTTCAAACACTGTAGTTTAAGCCTACACCAATGCAAGATGATTTGCTTTTCAAAGGAGGAGGCCAAAGTACTGATATGCAAAAGGGAATGATACTATTTGAGTTTATTTAGTATACCCTAGAGACTGATTTAATATTCTGTTTATACAAAAACAGATTGTTTTTTAATCCCTTGTCGCCGATCTTCTTAACGGCACAATATTTGTTTGTCTTGAGATGCGTCTGTTTTGATCAGCACAGAATGCCCTAAATTCTTAAAAGTTCTGTAGTAGCGTGACTGGCGTAGTAAGAAGTTAGATAGCCAACTGAGATGGTAAAAAGAATTTAAAGTGATCAACCTGAGGTACGACAGTGATCTGTATTACACACAGAAATTCCGGCTGCATCCAGGGTCTTTTGTTGCACGGCTGGGTGAGCTCCCATATATTACGTTTGTTTGGTAATCTATATCAGAGATATGTAATACAGCCATCTGTGTTTATGATTCATCTGTGGTCAGGATTTTCCGGGGTGAAATATTTACATGGTCAACATTTTTAGAGTTCTATCAAACTATACAAGAATCAAGAAAGATTACAAATATTAACATCCTGAGCTGATGTATCCTTCATCACAAGTACACATGTCCAAGTACGAGTACGAGTACAGAGTCCTGAGTACGAGTGTGAGTACACATAAGCCTACAAAGGCGTGAGTACCAGTACGAACAGAAGTACTTCATTTTCAAATTCTCTGAATGAGAGTTGAGTACAAAGTAATGAGTACGAGTGCAGAAAATTGTAGCCCACTCGGGTAGGAATATGTACTTGAGTACTGCAAGTCTAGCGAGTCGTACTTAAAACGTAGGCAGGTTGAACAAAGTACCGTAGGCCACTAAAAATCAGTTCCAATTGAGCAACTGCCGAAATCTTGCACATAGAAAGTTTTTCGGGCATATATTATATTTTCCCTGTTTATTACCGAGGCTAAGTCATCAGACACAAATCAATCTTATTGGCATCTTCATTAGTTCTCAACTGTTTTAAGTCGCAAATAGCATGATTTGTTACTCGATGGAATAAATGCAGAAAACAGAACCAATATATTCGGTTTTATATTGAGAATTCTATCTTATAGGCTGTTCCTAAACCACCAACTACCATTACCTTACGTATGGTGACGCTAAATTTACCTAAACCCCTTCAATATTATTTTTACTACTACAAAGTGTTCAATGCTGGTTCTTCAGCGTGTTCCGTGACCTCAAACAGACTTTGTCGCATAAGCGCTTGAAATGTTACCATGACTTTATTTTCAAAAAGGTCATACCAACTTAAACGTTGCCATTAATGTTGTCTTGTGACCACAGTTTCATCAACAAACTCTAAAATCTGAATGATACTGGGGAATTGCATCCTGAACCCCTCACACCGGTGTTCACCCTACAAGCTCAGAAGAGATAACATTACTATGTAATTACTTTAACTCTAATCACAAGGATTTACAAAAAAAAAAACTTTCTTCCAATGTTAAGAAATAGCATGCGCAGACACCGATGGCATCAGACCTATTACCTATATTTGATGAGCTCCCTTACCTTTATATAACATTTGTTGCACGAGCCGTCGTTTAACTGAAAAAGTTAAATGATTATGCGACCCCATCCTAAGCGCTTGCCCGACATGCTTCCTGATCACTTTTTACAGGAATATTAGATCATTGCTCTGTTGTACTTATCTATATACGACTGGCAAAATGACTTCCAAAGATCTTTTGCAACCGTGATCGTCTTTTTCACCTCATGCAATCGAGGTAAAGTTTACGCCTGCATAAGTCCAAGTTACCTTTTAACTTCCTTATGACATAGCAATATTTGTAAACTTATGAATACATGGGTATATCAGAATCAGAGCATTTTAAATTTTTTGAAAGAGGATCTCGCTACAACGCTCTTTACACTGACGCATTAAACTGAAAGCACAGAAATGAAAGCGTTGAAAGGTGTTAACTTTTCTTGTCTGGACATGCTATAAAAACCAAATGCTTCTGGTCCAATATTTTCTATGGGTGATTTAAAGACTCTCCACTTTTCAAAACATTTGAAATATATTAAGAAAAGTGAAATGTGAAATTTTCATAATCAGCAACGTATTTGAGATAAATTAAAAATACGATTGGGGTTTACAACTTTACAGAATGGACTGATTACCGAAGCAACAGCTTTGGAGGAAGAACAAACAATACTTTAAAACTCATTGCTTTCCAGACCTCTATCTAATACAATGACTAGAAGGAGCCCAAAAGGAAACTAGAATTGACCTCTCGGGGCTTGCATTTGAGCATGAATTTTTAATATTTTGTTTCTTGTTGTATCCAACCAACGTTTATGCATTCCCCAATTTATCTTAATTGTGGAGGCGAAGGAGGAAATGTGGTTGCAAAGATGATACCATCGGCCAAAAGAAAGGATTTCCACAAGTTGTATGGTGAACAGCTGCAGACGGTTGAGTCACACAAAACACTATGGAGGAATATAAGATTTAACTGAGTGCTAAAACATGAAGGTCTGGTGAAGCATGGTTGAGAAAGGGACAAATTCTGATCTAAGGAGACGATGAAAGAATAAAAACAGAGAGACATCAAGAGAGTTTTTGAATGTGGTGGCGTCCTTGATGAAAACTGAGTTTGTCATGGACACTAATCTTTCGCTCGCATTCGATGAACATCGTTCAAGCATCGAAGTTCAATCTTGCGTCTGGGGTCCAATTTCGTAAGTTTGCCTTTGTATATACAATAATTTAAGTAAACATTTATGCATGACAAGGATACATTCGATGCATAATTCCATGGGAACTTTTTCATGATTTTAAGAAGTAAATATTGGAGTATTTAACGTCAAAATTACCTAGGAGAAATACACTTATCATATTAAACTGAAACTGATATGTAAGGTGATTAATCTGACTACCCAAGTGGTAGGTTGTTGGTGAATATATGTGCAGTGGAGACTGCTTATTTTTTGCACCTCCGGTGCACCGAGTGGATTAGGTATTAGGTAGTTCACTCTTCGATCATTAAGTTCTCATGTTTTTCACACTGAGAGTATGATCCTCTGTCTCAAGAGTGAAGCACCGTAGGGTACAACACTCAAGCATGTGTCATCTCAACCCCTCATCATTGTCATCACCGTCATTTGCAATCAAGAAGCTGTATGTAATAGGTAATTTCTCAAATAGCGGACTGTAAAAAACACGGGTCATTTTTCTTTATTTTCAAAACAATTTCCATTTCCGTGCTATCACCCATAGATAATTTCAGTGCGTCATCAGTTCGCAAAAATTTTGAAGTCCGTTGGGAAAAAATTCCATGTCTTTTGCAATTCATTTACTTTGTGGGGAACATCTTTTAATAAGGAGTACAGAAATGTCGGGAAATTTTACGATAACATCGTTTTTGTGAAAGTGAATGAGAGTTGGATGGAAATAGGATTGTTTTGTATACATTTAACAAGAGATCTACCCACTCTCAGATTTAGCTGCATAGGGAAGCTATTTCAATTGTCTGAAATTGTTGGGAAAGTAATCACAAATTAAGGTTTCGTGTCAGTAAGTGATCTCTACTACATTATTCTGAAAGTCATTTTCTCTTGAAGAAATGCAAGCTGCCGGGAAAATAGAAATGCTGAATCGCATAATTGTTTGCCATGAAATAGACAGCATGACCTACACTGCGAAATAAAGTTTCATTCCATTTGGAATGAAACGTTGCTCAACCTGACTGCTCGTCGGGGATGAGTTCTAGGTATTCGTGTTCATTTGCATCCGTGGCAGTCGAATTATAGGTTAACTACACAATACACTACCGAGGTGGATATAAGTCTATGTTCCGTACATCACACATGGAGACGAGCACATTGACTTTCTAAAACCGTCGTCTAATTTTGCTAACGCTTCTTTATTAGAATATTTACAAAAAATGGGTTGCAGTTGGGTTGATGAAAGCTACACAATGCCACGACCACTCAAAGCGACCGCCCTCCCCGACTCCAATACGAATATCAAACAGTTCTAAAATTCCGACGTGGTCACATCAAAGACTGTCGATCGTAATCTTGAAAAGAAATAGACTGCGATTTGTTGGTCTGTTAAGTGCGTATTCAATGGCATTTGTAGACGGTTAAATACTTTATGCTGGTCCCTACAATTGCTCCAATGCCCCAAAGATCCCCCACAGGGAAACATTATCGAAATGAGCCCTGAGGCGGGCAACTTAGCCCTACGTCGAGGACGACATTATGATCCTACCATGAAAGTACTTCTTTGGAGCTTTCATTTCCGTTACCAATTAGACCTTGCTGTTGTAGCAGACAAATGAAGACGGGGTGACCTAAAGTCAAATTGACATTTTTTTTTTGACATTGCAAATGTTAAACTGCGTTTTCAGGTTTTTTTTTCATTTATTATTATTTTGCTTACCTTGTTCCGTTATGCTTAAAAATTTCCATTCTGTACTTTTTGCAAATATACCTTAAAACGAGAGTTATTAGTTAACTATTCTTGACAAAGATATTTTCTCGGTAGTGTACCCGTATTTGTCCTAAAAAGGTCCAGCACTCCATCCCCTCCCCATAAGTGATCCTTCGGGCGTTCGGGGTCCGTACGTTGCTTATGATTCTCTCGATATTTGTTTTGTTGCAATATTCATTGCGCAAGGCTTGATCAGAGGGGACCTAGAAAAATTCCCAGAGACAATTCCATTACAGTTCCCCCCCCCCCCCGACAACTTGGTGAGATTTTTCCCCAGGGAGTTCTCCAGAGGGAAATTGTCCGGGTATGTGATGACCGGTAAAGACTCACGGATGTAGGAAATCTAACTTTGTGACGCAGAAGCAGACCTTATTCACGCCTTCTGTATGATGGGTACAGGCGCGAATCCAAGGGGGGCTTTCCCGGCCTCAGCCCCCTTCCCCTTTCGCCACATAAAAAAAAACAAATACCCGAAAATTAGCATGGTGTTACTCTAGGAGAATACTCAAGGGGCTTTCAGCCCTCCCTTTTCGAAATGTCTGGATCCGAGCCTGGAGTATTTGGTGCAAGAACTTACACAATAGAGTATCCTTTGCCTTTGCAGGAACAGAAGATTTGGTTAAAATGGTCATAATTTCATTAACTTTTGTTTTTACAATTTGTTCCTGTAACAGATCGAGGCAAAGTACGACGTAGCATCATGTCGCTGTCAAAGGAAGAAGCATTACTTTTCTTAAGGGAGGTTCTTCAGGTACCTTACTCACTTTTATTTGAAATACAACCTTCTCTTCCCTTCTTGAATGGGATTATTAAATCATACCAAAATGCCGTTCCTTGGCAAAGCGTTACTTCCTGGGCAGTACCGAACAGTCAGCGTCACCTTCCCTCTTGGGAGGAAATAAAGAAAAGACAGTTTGCAAAAGAAGGTGGAATGTGTTACGAGAATAATATGTTTATGAAGGAACTTCTTAATGCACTCAACTTCGATGTATGCTATATTCCTTGTCAATTCTGGGACCCTGACGATCACCTGAGTGTTATGGTTCGTGGATTGACGGGCCGTTCCAGCAGACATTGGGTAGACGTAGGTAATTCATGTCCCCTGTTTCAGGCCATCTCGTTTGATTTCGACACAGATTCTATTGAATGTGATGTTGGATTCCTTCGCCACAGGTTTGTGAAGTCGAAAGATTGTATAGAGTGGCAACATTCACGGATCTTTCCTCCCCTTGATGATTGCAACCATACGAAGGAGGGTAAATGGTTCACAATTGCCAAGATAATGGTCGATACACCTTGTGATGTAGATCACTTCAAATACAGAATGACAATCAGGTACACGATGCTAGAACAAATCGCGTTTTTTCACAAGATAAGAGCAGTTGTGTTCGAGAAAAACAAATTTATTTCTATGAAAGGTATGCAGTTGGTTTTGGAAACTAAGGATAATACAGTTGAAGGAAAGAGTATGAAAAACACCGAAGAGGTTGTAGAAGCTTACAGGGTTTACTTCCCTCAAATACCAACTGGGATTTTACAGGACGCACTGAAGAATAATAGTAAAACAATGACGGAGAGTAAACATTCACATAAACAATATTAAATTATTTAATTACGTAAAAACGTAAAAAAAAGTTTGAGCTGTTTAACTATCCGGGTAAGTGATGCTTCTTAACTGTTTAGTCTAATAAGAAATTTTTCAGGACATTGTTGGTTAAAGTAAGCTATAATGCTTTCTTTACTATTTAAACTTAAAAAATACAAAAAGAGTTGCCACTGTACCGTCAAGTGTCGGAGAATTCCGTTTCTTGTGACGCTTGAGAGCAAAGACAGTTTACCAAACAAGAAGGAAGGTGCTACGATAATAAGTTATTCATGAAGTAAAAGAGTGTGCAATCAATTTTCTTTCACATCCAGCATTATGCATGAAAGCCAAAAGGCCAACTTACAATTTTATTTGGGAATTTAAGTGTAAAGTGCTAAATCAAATGTGAAGAAGACCTTTAAAGGACAGTCTTGTACCTTTCAGGAGGAAAGTACAAAACAAAATTCCAATAACCTCTACACCTACCGAATAATCATTACATAACCAGAAAGACCAAAGACCTAGTAACAAGTTCCATTTTCAAAATGGATTTCCTATCTTTATCTGGACAGCTCTTTTTGCGTAACTTCTGCACATGCGACAAGTCTGGGATTGTTCCCAAAACTGGCATTCTTTCGGACATGGACAGACCCCTTGTCGCCCGTGCGACAAGTAATCGGGGATTATTAGCAAAAATGACATCATTTCTTGGGTATTAAAATGACATTATTTCTTGAGTATTCTCGGCTTGAATCCCAAGGGAAACAGACCTTTTTCATGAAATGATGAATATAGATGGAATTCAGAATTCCATTTTGAAATTGAAACTTGTTTAGTGATGCCTTGCCAAAAGGAAATGCTTTGTGGCACCATGGTTCCAAACTTTTGCTGTTACTGTGTTTTCACGTAGGTGTAGAATGTTTCAGATACATTGAACATAAGGCTCTATCGTGAACAATTAACAAGAGTATGATTAATAAAAGTTCTAATTCTTAAAAATCATGTTATCAGTTTATCGTTTTCTAATGTTTAATGAGTGTTGGCATTTAGAAACACATATGATATTTCTTACAAAATATAAGCTTTGGGACCACATGCTCACAACCACAACCGAAGACAATTTCAGCTATTATTATAGCATACATGGTAGTATTTTGAGTGATGTGATTTTGAAAATGATCTGGGTGTAGTTCTTACAGGCGATTTAAAGCCATCTAGACAGTGTGCAGCTGCTGCTAGGGCTAATCGGGTGCTTGGATTTATCAAGAGGAAATTGTACTAAATCTGTATAAGCAGTTGGTAAGACCCCATCTCGACTATGCAGCCCAGGCTTGAAGTTCCTTCTATAAAAAGGACAAGTTCAGAGGAGAGTCACTCGCCTTATACCCGAGGTGAGACATTTACTGTTACAAGACGACCAGTCAGGAACACCGGATTGCATCCATCGACGAGAGAATGGAAAGCTCCAGAGAATTCAACTTCAACGCAGCCTTTCTAGAATTTTCTCGACAGAACTGTTTACGCGGCCTGACGACACTTCTAAGAAATATTGACATTGTTTACTACCGTACTCTAGAAGTTTCTATTAAGGAACGTTCTCGTAATTACTGGACTGTATGCACTAGAAGTTTCTGTTAAATTCTGGAGAGTTCTCGAATATAAGCCTAGCATATAAAACTCAGTTCAACAACTGTTATGGGGAGAAATATCAACGAGACCAGACTGTCACACTGCTGAGATATCATAAGACATCATCGAGACCAGACGCTGTTGAGAAGTTATTCTCTGACAGAATCACCTAAAGCCAGCCACTGACACTGTACACTTGTGATAAATTGCCTTACGCCGTTTCTACACTGTGTATTGAGATTGTTATCATCCATCATCGCCTAGCCTTGTCGTTATTCGCTCGTGGAACCAGTTCCTACGCTACAGCACGCTGCAGGTCTACTACTGTACCATCGTCAACGTGCATGCACTACCAGCCCTTGGACAAGACCAGGCAAATATTAAGTAAAGGATTGAGAGTAAATCTAATTAAATATTGTAAATTTAAGTAAAATAAGGAGATTGTAAATAATCATTAAGTTGTTGAATTTTAATCTCGTTCTTCTGTGATCTTTCGCTGTTTTTGGTTTGACTTGCGACCACAAGCCGTAACACTACCTCATTATGTTATACTTATAAGGGGTGTGTACAAAACTAAGACCTAAGACCCAAGACCCTACTAGGTACAAAACTAAGACCCTACCAGGTACAAAACTAAGACCCTACCAGGTACAAAACTAAGACCCTACCAGGTACAAAACTAAGACCCTACTAGGTACAAAACTAAGACCCTACCAGGTACAAAACTAAGACGCTACCAGGTACAAAACTAAGACCCTACCAGGTACAAAACTAAGACCCTACCAGGTACAAAACTAAGACCCTACTAGGTACAAAACTAAGACCCTACCAGGTACAAAACTAAGACCCTACCAGGTACAAAACTAAGACCCTACCAGGTACAAAACTAAGACCCTACCAGATACAAAACGCGTGACAGGATGCGCTTCTCGTGTGGTTGAACTGTAATATACTTATCAAAATTGATTGTAGACGAGCTGTTGCATGCCAAGATGATGCGATGCCACAGAACTGACAGTCAGCAGAGTTGGCAATGAATTGGGGAAGTCTGGCAACGAATTGGGAGATTTGTCCTTCACTGTTGCTTTATTTTATGGACTTCTCAAGTTTGAGTTGTTGTGGGAGTATTATAACACAGAATTTTCTTCAAAATATGTATTTAGCAAAAATTGTATCTAAAAATTCAGATTCTATGAGAAATTTACGCCTATCTGGAAACAAATTTTGTCAAGTCGAAGTCCCAAGAACGTTATAAATGAAAGAAGAAAATTTACAAAGATATCAAAATAACACCTGTTGGACTAGATTTATAACTAGGCTGCTGGGTTTTATTGCACTGTGCGACCGTGTGTTCTGTGGGATCAACCTCTCATGTGATTTGTATCCTTGACATAGAGTGATTGAACCGTTCTCCAATCAATAATAATGACCAATGCAATTCATGCACATAATCAATTCTCTGATGGGTTTATACCACAAGCTACGCAGAGGAAAAGAGGAAAGAAAGTCCAAAAATATCTCATATGAAATATCTATTTATTTTTACGAAAACCATCAATCATCTCTTCCCTTCCAGTACTCCAATATGGAGTAATTTTTGTATCACATTCAGCCTAACTTAATAAAAGAATGCTATATTTAAATCAGACTTAAAACATGACTTTAAACAGGACAGAAATCGTGAGGTTAGTACAGCGAAGATATGCAAATCTCAATTCAAATTTCTTTTTCCCACGATCGAGATTGTCAAACAAGAAGTACCAAGAAATAGTACAGCTGAGATATTGAAAACAGGATAGTGCATTTTCGGAGTACATCTGTAATTTAAGCCATAGAAAGTAAACGGAGAGTTAAGTTGTGTCCTCTTTAAAATGTTAGGGTTACTCAGAATATAGGAGTCAGATCTCGAATCGGGGTGGGGGGGGGTGCTTGATTTTGAAGCATGGCTCACCTGGACTGCTGAAGGCAATTACAAGCATAGTCAACACGACTAAATCGTGACTAAATCGTGACTAAACCATGGAAGGAAAAATTTAATTAACTAGAAACATTTTGTTTGGACAAAATTTGCTCAGACCATGTGACACCTGATTTCATCTAAATCTAACAAGATGACCGTTTTACGGTATGAGTCCGTAACAACACATGCGGTAGTGAGTCCCGCATGCCGGCGACAGATAAATGTGCTTTTGTGCGTGCTGTTCGCCTGCAGTGAAAGCGAGAAGGAAATGATGTGCTGTCACAAGTTATTCATATTTCATATTCTGTAATTCCTTCCTCAAACTGCAAAATTTGTCATGTTTCAGTGGGTGCACGGGATGCACATGGACTTCAGCAAGACAGCATTATAGTTTCACTCTTTGTATAACCCCTCTCGATTGAGAGTTTAGGAGAGTCTGTATATTGCGTGCTCTTTCATTATTCAATGAACTGTCTAGTTGAGACTGTCACCTCAAATATCTCATTTTGGATGCTTTTTGCAACATGCACAACTACCAAAACCTGAAGAAAAATATGAAGGAAATATCGCATTAAGAGTAACGGTGTTGTTAAAACGTCTTAAATTTAAGTGTTCAATATCTTAAATCAGCTATGTCACTGCCTGGTACGATAGGCGAAACATGTAGAATAGCTAAGGCCTAAAGTAACGTAGACACTGGGTAGCTATGATAAATTGAGCATTGATATAAGCCTAATCTATTATTAAGCTATAAGCCCAGGGTTCAGTGGGCGGAATGCACATGGACCTGAACAAGACAGCTAATAGTTTCTTCCTTATATAACTCCTCTTGCTTGAGAATTTGGGAGCAAAAGTATAAACATGGTGTGTTCGTTCATTATTTATCGGATAATCAAATTCTGGGGTTTTTGGTCGTACGTACTGTAACGGATAATTGTGTAGTATTATTTATGAAACATCAAATAATAACCCCCTGATTTTTTAACGAATTGTCTGATATTTTTCTGGTTAGCTGCCACTATGTTTATGTGACCACTGGGGAGCTTTGAAAATGACGAAATATGAATAACTTGTGACAGCACATCATTTCCTTCTCGCTTTCACTGCAGGCGAACAGCACGCACAAAAGCACATTTATCTGTCGCCGGCATGCGGGACTCACTACCGCATGTGTTGTTACGGACTCATACCGTAAAACGGTCATCTTGTTAGATTTAGATGAAATCAGGTGTCACATGGTCTGAGCAAATTTTGCCCAAACAAAATGTTTCTAGTTAATTAAATTTTTCCTTCCATGGTTTAGTCACGATTTAGTCGTGTTGACTATGCTTGTAATTGCCTTCAGCAGTCCAGGTTAGCCATGCTTCAGAATCAAGCCCCTTCCCCCACCCCGATTCGAGATCTGACTCCTATATTCTGAGTAACCCTAACATTTTAAAGAGGACACAACTTAACTCTCCGTTTACTTTCTGTGGCTTAAATTACAGATGTACTCCGAAAATGCACTATCCTGTTTTCAATATCTCAGCTGTACTATTTCTTGGTACTTCTTGTTTGACAATCTCGATCATGAGAAAAAGAAATTTAAATTGAGATTTGCATATCTTCGCTGTACTAACCTCACGATTTCTGTCCTGTTTAAAGTCATGTTTTAAGTCTGATTTAAATATAGCATTCTTTTATTAAGTTAGGCTGAATGTGATACAAAAATTACTCCATATTGGAGTACTGGAAGGGAAGAGATGATTGATGGTTTTCGTAAAAATAAATAGATATTTCATATGAGATATTTTTGGACTTTCTTTCCTCTTTTCCTCTGCGTAGCTTGTGGCATAAACCCATCAGAGAATTGATTATGTGCATGAATTGCATTGGTCATTATTATTGATTGGAGAACGGTTCAATCACTCTATGTCAAGGATACAAATCACATGAGAGGTTGATCCCACAGAACACACGGTCGCACAGTGCAATAAAACCCAGCAGCCTAGTTATAAGTCTAGTCCAACAGGTGTTATTTTGATATCTTTATAAATTTTCTTCTTTCATTTATAACGTTCTTGGGACTTCGACTTGACAAAATTTGTTTCCAGATAGGCGTAAATTTCTCATAGAATCTGAATTTTTAGATACAATTTTTGCTAAATACATTATTTTGAAGAAAATTCTGTGTTATAATACTCCCACTACAACTCAAACTTGAGAAGTCCATAAAATAAAGCAACAGTGAAGGACAAATCTCCCAATTCGTTGCCAGACTTCCCCAATTCATTGCCAACTCTGCTGACTGTCAGTTCTGTGGCATCGCATCATCTTGGCATGCAACAGCTCGTCTACAATCAATTTTGATAAGTATATTACAGTTCAACCACACGAGAAGCGCATCCTGTCACGCGTTTTGTATCTGGTAGGGTCTTAGTTTTGTACCTGGTAGGGTCTTTGTTTTGTACCTGGTAGGGTCTTGGTTTTGTACCTGGTAGGGTCTTAGTTTTGTACCTAGTAGGGTCTTAGTTTTGTACGTGGTAGGGTCTTAGTTTTGTACCTAGTAGGGTCTTAGTTTTGTACCTGGTAGGGTCTTAGTTTTGTACCTGGTAGGGTCTTAGTTTTGTACCTAGTAGGGTCTTAGTTTTGTACCTGGTAGGGTCTTAGTTTTGTACCTAGTAGGGTCTTAGTTTTGTACCTAGTAGGGTCTTAGTTTTGTACCTAGTAGGGTCTTAGTTTTGTACCTGGTAAGGTCTTAGTTTTGTACCTAGTAGGGTCTTAGTTTTGTACCTGGTAGGGTCTTAGTTTTGTACCTAGTAGGGTCTTAGTTTTGTACCTGGTAGGGTCTTAGTTTTGTACCTGGTAGGGTCTTAGTTTTGTACCTGGTAGGGTCTTAGTTTTGTGCCTAGTCGGATCTTAGTTTTGTACCTGGTAGGGTCTTAGTTTTGTACCTGGTAGGGTCTTGGGTCTTAGGTCTTAGGTCTTAGTTTTGTACACACCCACTTATAAGCATCTTGAGCTTATCACCCTGGAGTTGGGAAGGGGAACATGCTCCAGGTGTACATATTTCTCTCTGAAAGAAATCCTTTGTTATGTTGTAGTTATTTAAAGGTTCAAAGTAATTCTCGGGTTCGAGGCTATTGTAAGAAGCGTGTGAAGTCTTTTGCAAGGCTTGCCTTTAGGAAGTTCAGCTTCTCTCATAGAGTTGTCAAGGAGTGGAACTATCTGCCTGAGTGGGCAGTTACGTGGTAGACACTAATTGTTCTGGGCTCGTTTGCTGTTGGTTTGTTGTCTGTTCTCAGTTAAAGGTTTATGGACTTCAGAGCATCTTATGGGGCCTTAGCCCTAATTTTCCCTTTAACCTGTTATGCTATGTTAAGTATAAGACAAGACACAGAGTTCCTTCTTGAAATATCATGCAAGCTTTTCTAATGTTTAGCTATTAGTGATGAAAAATGACGTTTAAAGTCCACCGAAAAGAACGCCCGTTGTATGATTTAATAGCCTTTGGTAAATACAAAGTTATACGTCACGTTTTTATTTCTTAAAAGTGCCGGGCGATGCTTGGCAGTACCGGCAGAATAAAATACCTGGATATCCATGCTATTTACAGTATAAGGAATAAATTATGCTTGCAGGACTCAAATTTGACCTCTGGTTGCCAAAAACGACTTTGGTCTCTAACAGACCATATGATTCCTTAATTTAATGTGGAATATCTACATGGAAGTATGAGCCCCTCAAAAGTTATACTTCTTGAGATATCATTTTACAGGTGTTCTCGATTTGACTTGGTGGGACCTCAAATAATCTTTGACCTCCATGGAAGGAATGATTCGTCTTGATCTTAATATGGAGCATCCACGTGCTAACTGTGAAATCCATCAGGGTTTAAGTTTATGAGAAAACTTGTGCACACGTTTTTAGCATTTGGCCTCTGGTAGCGTTATATGACGACCAATCTCCACCAACAGCAATAACATTCTTGTGCTTAATACGTGCCAACCACAAACTAAGTAAAAGATCCCTCATTCTTACCCTTTTGGATATACCATGTTCACAAGCAGTTTTTAAAGTTTGATAGTTTCACCTCTGATAAAATCATATTACCTTTGACCTCTTCCAAAATAATGCGGCCCTGAGTCTAAATATGCAAAATCTATGCCCAAGGTATTGAAAGTATCCATCATTTTTATCTTGAAATATCATGTTTACAGGATTTTTGGTTTTTGACCTATACCTAAAAGCACAGATCTTTCTCCCAATATAAGTGCATATAACAACTATAAAAAGTTGCATAGAACCTTTATATCTTCATCAATGAATAGACTACTTATGCATTTTTGAGCTAATGTTGAGCATGTTCATCTGATCTCTTGATCTCAAGTGACCTTAGACTAGTTCCAAAAGTTAGGTATTTCGACTCAATGTGGAGGATGTACATGCTAGGTATGAGGATTCTTAAAGTTATCGAGGTTTTAACAATTTGACCACTAGTGACCTCATATAGCCTTTGACTTTAATCAAAAATCTTAAAGCTCTCATAAATAACATAGGTCATTGTGTATGGTATTCATTATGGGTAGCCTCTTGACATACCATGTTCACAAGATTTTCACCGTTCCACCTGTTTTGTATTCAAATGAAGTTTAAAAAACACCAAAATCTAACAGCTTCTTTAATTTAGTATAGTGATCTCTCTTGAATAATGTGTTTACGATGTGTACTAATTTGACATCTGGTAAACTCAAATGACTTATGACCTCAACAAAAACAACCGCGTTTTAAGAATTTACATCCGGCATCCTGATGCTAACTATGGGATTCATAGGAGTTACTTTCCATAAGAAATCGTGTTTATTAGATTGTACCGTTTGACCTTGAGTGACTCAATTTTACCTCTGGGCTTGACGAAAACAGCAGCGTTCTTGTACGTAATAAAGGAAACCTACAAGCTAAGTATTAGTCCACTTATTTTTACCATATGTTAGAAACCGTGTAAAAAGCTCTTTTCAAGGTTTTGTAGTTTTCCACACCAGGTGATCAAAGATAGCCTTTTGCCTCTTTTAAACGTTACATTACTCTTCAGACGTAGTTAGGAAGGTTCCATGATTCCTCACTTGATAGATCGTGTTTTCGAGGCTTTCAGTATTGACCGCTGGTGACTTCAAACGAACTTCGACCTAGGTCAAAAAACAACGGCAAAAATGGGAAAAAGAGAGCCTAGTTTTGTTTTTATCTCATTGTTCCGTGAAGAGGATGAGATATTATTTTAGTCCGATTTTCAGTTACCCTCATAGCAGGTGTCGAACATGTACTCCTCTTTTGACGTACATACTCCAACACCTGCGAACAATGATAGAGATCATCCAATTTCTCTACATTTATGAGCCCAATTTGATGCTACTCCTTGACTGTTGATTGATTTCAATACATGAATATTCATATTGCTTGACTACGATTCAGCTGTAATGTTCACTTTTACACAGTAAGTCGATGGGACTTCATTGTGTGAGCTTGAAGCGGGAGAAATCACCCACTAAAACCCCATTGACGTTGGTCGTCTGTAACAGTATGTTAATCAGACTTGCTTTAGTCGATTTTTAGTTGAATATTTATAATTTATGTTTTTTTTATGATCGTATGTATGAATAGTTAATAGCGTACAGTCTTTACACAGTTTCACAAAGAATTCTTGAGAAAGTTGGCGATTGTTGGTATTGATTGCAGTGCAGTCAATATAGGTGCAGGAGTAAGTAATACACGTCCGCCGAGTGGGCAAGTTTGTCAGGTGAACCATATACGTCATTCTCACCTGAATAGCAACCGTTGCCATGGTAACAGTTGATGTTTCCAAGCCACTAGTCTCAGGGTCTAACCTTATGTGGGGTACCCCAGGGTGACCACAATTCAGTGACTGAAGGAGGGGTCAAAAGACCATTGTATATCACCCATTATCGAAAGTAAAGCTCAAACGTCAGAAGGTCAATGGTAAAATTTGGTGAAAATCACCTTGTTACTGCATTTCTAAAGGGAAACATTCCACTGAAATGAAACTTCGCACATATAAGGAATATGTGTAGACCCACCAAAATATGTGGTTTCCATGGCAACAGAGGTCAAAGGTCACGTGATGAAAGGGATATACACAGTTTTAGGGAAAATTTGTGCTACAAACTACTCCTAGTGAGCAGGACAGATACCCCTCGAACTTGTTGGGAAGGTAACCCAGGGTAGAAATTGTATCTAATTTGCTAGTACCGAAGAAACGGTCAAACGAGTTGTGTCAAAATCGTTTTTGGCTAAAATTCCAAAAAGTGAACCATTGCATTGACATGAAATTTTACACAAAATAGTAAGTATAACACGTTCTACCAAAATATGTGGTTGCCATGGCAACCGAGGTCAAAGGATACGTAATAGTAGGTCAAATGACCTTACGTTACGCGACTCTATGACTATATTGAGGTGAATGGTTCGTCGGTATGCGGTGACTGCTTAATTAACATCCACGATAGCCACGTAAATGAAAAGTGCACAGTAAAGCGCACGTGTTACTAGTACTTGCTGTCCATCACAATATGTACACAGATTTCCTGTAAAGGACGCTGAACGCGTCCTTTTGCACAACAAAAGGGCACATGTAGGGAACTAACACACGCGCACGCAGAACCACAGGTGCATTTTGACCACTGCATCAAAGCCTCAACGCGGTCCGCCTTTGGTGCTCTGTATGTTATACATATACCTTTCCATTTAGCGCACACCCTGTTTACAATAGGCCAAATGGGGTTTTAGATTCGTATTGTTTTGGTTGGATTAACAAAATACAAAAAGGTAATATAAAACCTTGCTGTTCTTTTTGTGCAGTTAGCGCGTGATAGCGCACCAATTAGCGCATAAAAGGCCAAATAAGTGTAAAGGTGAGCTAAGGCTCGTAAGCATACACATCATTGCCACAGTGTTACATTATTTACACTTCTGGATACCCGTTTCTAGAGCAGTGGAATTGACTTGTGTAAGCTAACCTGGATCATATGACCCCCAAGTACGTTTCAGGTTAGAGGCATATTCCACACTGAAGTGCGTCCTTCAGTTATATATCTCACTGCGTGTGCTAGCGATGAGATGCAACTCCGTGGATTGCCCTCTTGTGTTTTGTTTTAATTACACAGGTTAAGTACTGTGTATCCTTAGTAAGAAAAGTCTCGTATGTTAAGAAGTAGTTTACAATGTTTCCAATTTTAACCCTGATGATCTCAGACAATCTTTGACAAAAGTGCATTCACATGCCAAGAACGAAAGGGTATGTAAGGCTCAATCTTGACATATCATATTATACAATGAAGTCTGTTTCTGACCTCTGATTACCTCAAACTTACAGCTGATCTCTACTAAAATCAATGTGGTACTTTTTCGTACTGTGACAAATCTATATATAAACTTCATGTAAAAAGTACCCATTATCCCAATCTTTGAAGACATCGCATGTCAAGTAGTAGCTAAGATATATGATAACACCCACACAGAAACAGTCAGCCTACCGCAACTACTGATCAAAAAATGAAATAAATAGTTTAAGGTGAAGTTCAAGTTTCAATCTTACTTTTTTCTAGCTGTTACGCAAGAGAAATTAAAATTAAATTATAGGAGCGAGGTCCTAAAAATGCTTTGCTTTCAAAAGCGACAGCATACATAGTCCTTGAACCATCTTATGTAAATACCTTGATCTGTTTATACTGTATACCAAACCCAAGGCCAAACGTTTTAGCCCAATCAACAACACGAAGAAGGAACATCATCGCATTCGTAGTCGATGTATGTTCGTAAGCAAGTCCTAGCCCTATCAATCTGCTAAACCAGTGGTTCCCAACCGGGGGCGTTATCGCCCCGGGGGGCGTTTGCACAAATCAGGGGGCGATGAGCGCTAAGGGGTGGCAGGGAACGTTTTGAAAATATAGGATACTCAATTTAAACCAAGGCTTTACAAGATATCAAAAGCTTTTCTCTAGCTGAACTCTCAAATTGCTTCGCACAAAAAGGGAATGAATGGAGTCAACAAGTTGAGTAGGTCTAATTTTCCCTTCCCAGATGCCACAAAATCGCATCTACTGTAAGTTAGTGTTTAATTCCAACTTTCCTACAAAAAGATCCTCATATTCCCATCAGTGACAGTGAAAACTGTGATCGAAGGGGTCATAGCTAAAAATCGTCCTGTAAATTTAACCTTGAATGTAGTTTCAGTAGTATGCAGTCCATAAACATGACATACTGACAGAAGTGACAATTTTAGGTAACTGTAACAAAACAGATAGCTTTGCCAATGCACTATAAAGTAAAAATGTTGCAATCTTTTTAGTTTGTATTTAAGGTTATTAGGTAATCGGATGATAGCCAAAATTTGACTGACAGTACGTCATTCCCGTGTCAACAATATCGTAAATACTTCACAGCTTCCGGGGAGAATCCCCCAGTCGCCCACTGGGATGTTGACCTTTGGCCTCATTTTGGGGAACAGTCCACAAAGGGCCCTGGCAAAGTCAGTTAAATACCAAAGACGGTTCTCCTCTCTTGACCGCGATCAAGCCTTCCAGCTTTTGAAAATCGTGGGTTAAAGAGTCGCCATCTCAAAAGGGGTGTCAGTTTCTTAAGTCCCGCATTGCTGTTTTGCTACCCTGAGTCGAACCCACACGTAAAACGATGTATGTCACGGTAGGCCTACCGTTATTTCAGCGTGTTTTGTTTTATTATCGTCGTTTCATCCATAGCAATAGTAAGCTATAGAAAAAGGGGGCGTTTGCCCATCTTCAATTAGTGAAAAGGGGCGTTTAGCTGGAAAAGGTCGCAAACCACTGTGTTAGACTGTTCTATGGCCTCAATCCGCGCAAATGCAGAGATGAAAAAAGCAATTCTGGTCGATAGGTTTGCGACTTTTATAATTTTGTATCTGGCCATCTTTTCAATCTGAGTATAATGCTAAATAATTCTTCAAGGCAAACAGAGTTGCATTATTTGTCCATCGTTAAAGAACAGAATTTAGCCAATACACAGCTACATAGACTTTTTAATATAATTGATTAAAAATGAATTTATATGGGTGAAAGCACCTTCAAAAGAGTACAGTGGATAAGTTCCTCAGGTATGAAATTAACTGCCAGATGGTGGCTTGTCCGGCTGCCTTGGAAGAAAAGGTTGTTTCATTCAGAGCTACATACTATTCGGGTATTAGAGGAGGGCTGGAATGATTAATAAAGAATCCCCCCCCCCCTCCCCAGCTTCAACCTTGTGAAAAAAAATTGAGGTCATGAGCTCAAGTATTTAAAGCATGATATTGCTGCAGCCAAAGATGACAGTGTGGCAAATGGCACTCTGTACACCCATAGCTGGACGACGGACAGAAGGGCTGGGCTTCAGCTTTGGGGGGAGGTTAAAAGAAGGTGAGATGAATTTGTGGTTACTCTTTTATTATCTTGGTGGTGGTTGTTCCCCTGTCCCTACCCCTTAGTTGTAGCCCTACCCCATAGCTGCCAACTTTAATCCTATTGGGCACAAAACATGTTTCTCTTAGACCCTCACCATCATTTCAAGCAGTAAGTACTCAAAGTGACTTTAAAAAAATAATTTCCATGTCGAAACTATGTACATCACCTTTCCATCTTAAAATAGGATTATCCTCTTTTTGATTGTTTGCAAACACATCATGTTTATAAAAGAAGCATGTCTAACATACTGCATGTTTACCCTTGCAGAGCTTTTGTCACCTCGCAAGTTTTCATGCATCGTAAAGTTTTAGAGGAAATCATGGAGATATTCACATCAATTTCACAAAAATGTTTATACCCCATTCGCTCCTGTGTGATTTGAACATTTGCATTGTGGCTTCTTTATTTGTAATGTGAAAATAGGGTAACAGTCTAGACTGCAAAGGTCTGTTTACAGTTTGCATTAACTCTGATATCTGCGGTAGTATCATGTACAAGTGGAGTTTTGTTAATTGTCTTTGTAACGTCAGATAATGATATACTGTATAACATAGGCCTAGGAAGTAGGAGGGGTGGCTGCAGGGGCTAAAGTTCTTCAAAAGTATGCTTCTGCCCCTAAGTTCAAGGACAAAACCTCTTTAATTGTTACCTCTGTAAAAATGTCACTATTTTGCAATACATGACCTTACAATTTTCCAGTATATTGCAGCAAATTGCATCTATGGAGCCTCAAATATTCAAAAATTTTCCGAAGATGAGGGGAACACCCCTTCCCCTTAGACCCCTCCCCAGGACGATGGTCCGAAACTACAATGAGCATCCCCCACAAGTGAAAAACAGCTTCCCACGCCTATGCTGTACTATATGCCAATTCTCCCTGCATGGGTAAGTTTAAGCTCACTTGCAATGAAAAATTCCAACTGCAAATAATGCGAAGTGTTTATATTGGTAACTGCACAGCAGTCAGACAATGTCTGTCTGACATGCTTTGTATGTTATCACGACAACTGGTCAGTTCCTTGTACCTTTCTAGTAAATTCATACACGTGCAAACATAATTCATAACTTACCAATTTGATTTTCTTATTGCCTATGCACAGTTTTAGCATCAACGTCTCAAAAGCTTCTGGAAGGTGTTGTTTAATGTGGTTCATGGAACCTAAAATGTAACCACACATTGATACACTTCTGAAGGGAGTTTGCTTTAAAGTGTCACAGTGATGGACTGCTATGGTTTGACTAGCTGCAGATGACCTCATGGGAACTCCAAAAGTTGTACTACTTTGATCGATCTTTGTCGTGGAGGTAGATGCATGTTATAAATCTAGACCAAAGACCCCATGGACCTTTGGAATATGCATAGACTTTGGGATATATTAAATGAGATGATAAGTTTCCCTTCACTATAAAGTGACTCCGAAAGTTTGACTACAGTAAATGATGGACCCTACTTTTAAAGGCATACATTTACCCAACTGTATCATCACAACTTCAAAGCTTATTTGAAATCAACAAACGTTTAACCTTACCATCTTGAAAACTGTTCCTCCATATCTTTCACTCCAGGACTCCATGATAATTTGCGTTAGTAGATACTGCGGATAATTTTTACTAAACAATGGTTCAGATGAATGTACGCATGTAATCAAAAGTGGCCAAGAATTCAAGTGAAATTAAGCAAAGACAAAATATTATGAGACTTTGTCATGTCATGAGTTAAGAGAGTACGTATTTTTTAAAATAACCATATAAGAAACCTGCAGGATACCATCCATTTAGCCTACTTATCCCAGATAACATGTCCAGTATGTATGCTCAAGAACAACACAGTTAACATTAACGCTAAGTTGTGGTAAATGTGATTGGCTCTAAATAATAGGATTTTCTTATCCCTACCTAGCCCTACCTAGGTCCACAGAGTGGGTGAAATTCCTAGGTGGACATCTCTTGACACAGCCTAAGTGGAGCACCAAGTTGTGTGACTAGGACAGTTGGCCAGCATGGTGGATCCTTCCTTTGTCACCGCATGCAGGGGTCACATTCTTAGGGGTCTAAGGGGAGGGGTGTACCCTCCGCAATGAAAAGTTTTGTTTTAAAAGGTGGAGTAGATTCAAATGGTACTACCATTGACAAAGCTTTGGTGTAATTATTTTTGAATAAACTTTCTCACTCTTTAGTGAATTTTTCCATATTTTTATTGCCAGGTGTAAGGAAAAATGATGTCATCATTATGTCTTGGTTCCACACCTCTATTCAAGAAGTGTTCATTTATGTAAGGTGGCAAATGCAAATGGTGCAGTCTTGGGCCAAACAATAATTACAAGTTTTATAGGAGTACTAATTTAGTGATATTTCCACTGAGCATGGTGTGGCACCCCTTCAAGGCTGGTACTTGGGTGGACTGACCCCCCCCCCCCCTATTACAATTGGGAAAGCCACCACTGGTTATCGTGCATTGTAGACCTTTAAAAGAATTGTTGTAAGTTGCATCTGAATATTCTGTATTTTGAGATTTCATGTAGTCAGTACAACATTAGAAATGAAGGGTAGAGACAACAATTCTGTATAAAGACCCAGAGTTGTAACCAAGTGGGTTTTTTTCAAGTCAAGTCCCTAGTCATCTACCTTCAAGTCAAGTTAAGTATCAAGTCATTTAACTTCAAGTCAAGTAGCAAGTCATTTTCACCCTAGACAATTCAAGTCACAAGTCATTTTCGCTCAAGTCAAGTCACAATTCATACTTTTCAAAATGAAAAATTTAGTAAGCCTATAAACTAGACTGCAGTCATAGATAGAGTCTTAATTTGGAGACCAGGTGGTGGATCTTGAAAAATTTAGGTTTTCTGTGAACCTGTGAAAAGCCACCCATTAAACTGAATGTATGCTTATAATACACCTGCTAATAGTTTCCTAAAAGGTTCATGAAGCTTTTTTATTGAATTACATTATAAAAAGGTTTCAGAAAATTTCTGAAAAGCAAAGTTGAGGATGCCATGGTTTTCTCTAATCGTGCAATGCGTGCGTGTATGATTATGATGGACCGTACGTTCCCACATAAATATGGAAATTCTTTGATGATAAGGAAAGGGGGGTTTTGCTATTCATGAGGAGGGGGAATGGTAAGGGCAGCAGGGGGCTTTGAAAACTAATAATCTTTAAACACGATGGAACTTTACAAGATATTAAACATTTACCATCGTGCTCTCGAATAGGTTTTCACAAAGTGGAGATAAAATGAGATCAACAAGTATTACCCCTTCTTAAGGTGCACTGAAATATGGGTAAATTATTTCAATTGCCAGATGCCAGCAAAATGCATCGAACCATGTAAATGTTAATTTGTTTCTTGGAAGGAGCCCTTACCCCTTGCCTTGGCCATTTGACTGATGAATAAACATTACTGACTATGCTATTCCGGAATTGGTAACAATGCCATATATATATATATATATACATATATATATATATATATATACAATTGGTAAAGAAGAAACTGTAAAACAACAGTGCTACAAAATTGAATGGCTGGATCTCGGAAGAGATACAAATTAGCGGGAGGCTTGAAATTCGGTAAATAAAACAGCCAGAAATAGTTTTTTGCAGAGCTTTCGAGCAATACTAGCTCTTCTTCAGTGCAAGGTCAGAGACTGACAAGGAGTTTGAAATTTTGGAAGCTTTTAATAGGTGGCGACAATGGTCCCACCCATTGCTTTTCAAAGCAATTAATCAATTGTGTTGACCGGGAGGGTCTAATCGGATTACTTGGGTGTAGTCCCCAAGAACAAGATAATCCCTTACAATTCAATAAGGCAAATTGAGAGACCGAAGAGGTCTAATCGGATTACTAGGGTGTGACACATCAGTAAGCTGGTAAGTCGCTTCTGATATTCAGGCCGAAGGGCACTGTGGTTTTGAGATTAAGTTCCCAAAAATTTTCTTTGGCTTTCCTAGTTTTGTCGGTCCATGCATCGTTTTGGTCGATAGCAATGACACGTAAATTAGTGATCGAATGATGAGGTAAATTGAAATGGTTTGCCACAGGCTGTTCAACCTTTTTGGTTTTAATTGCTGACCTGTGCTGTGTCATTCTCATTCTCAGGGAATTTTTTGATTTCCCAACATACTGCACTCCACATAAATTGCAGTATATGAGATAGATGACATTTTTGGAAAGACAATAAATTGATTGTCTAATTTTGAAGGTGCGTGCATTTTGATTGCTCTGGAAACTCTTTGTAGAGTCAACCAGAGCGCACGTCTTTCAGTTGGAAGGGCAAGGTAAACAACCAAAATTCTCGTTGTTTTCCTCGACTGAGGCTTTGTCCTGAAATCTTGCCCGAACCAAAATGTCCCTTAAATTGGAAGGACGCGAAAAGGCAACATATATATATATATATATATATATATATATATATATATATATATATATATATATATATATATATATATATATAAATTTCATAAAAGAAAGCTCGCCGTTTGCGACCTAATCTTGATTGTCAGATGCAAAGAAGTTGCGTTTTACACTGTTTTATTGTTTGTTTTTTTTTTCTCAAGGGGGACGCTACACCCCCATTAGGTCATCACGCCTTTGACGATTATAAGTTTAGGCTTTGCCATCGCATAGTGAACCTGCATTTGTATTCCCTTGATCAACACATACAAACACCGTATTTAATACACTTTATTTTCAAACCATGTAGTTTCATTTTCTTGTCAGGCATATTTTACAGACATAGGGTTTTATCTTTATTTGTATATATGAGGGTAGAGAGTTTTCTCAATTCAATTCTGTGAAAGTAGCGATGAATAGATAGGGCAATGAGCCGAAACATATTGAAAAGTACTGATTTACACTTACTATAAGTGCGACGTATGCTTGTAATAAGGGGTGAACCTTGTATGGTATACCACATGGGTTTGAAAGATTGACTCAGCTATAGTGCTACATTACAGATGTACTGTTTTACCCCTGAGTGGCTTTTCAGAATCTGTCTCACTCGGGAACAATGCAGTCTCGAATACATGACAGTAACTTTGTTGTTACTTAATTTTGTGGTAAAGAACTACACTCAGCCACAACATTATCATTTGATGTCGCCAAGTCAAATATGTTCAAGTCGCAAGTCATTTGTCTTCAAGTCAAGTCAAGTGGCAAGTCAAGAAAGTTAGCGACTCAATTCAACAACTCTGTAAAGAGCTCTCAGCGGACAGATATCAGGTGTGCTCTGTGTATATTACAGGCAGGGAAACAACATTTGTAACCAGTGAAAGGTTGATCCAGTATGTGAGTGAAGCGAGCTCATTCGTAAGGGTGCATAAACCCCTTAGGAACATGTCTAAGCCAGGAAATCAGGGACTCCCTCGTGAAAACTTTGGAGCAAGTGGACTCTTACTTGCAATTCCCAGGTTCTGAGTGTCTTTAAATCATGAGTAGGTGAATGAAATACTCATCATTTTCAATATTTTTTTTCAAGCAGGCTAATTTTCAATTAAGACAGTGAAATCTCGGCGATTTCGGGGGGAGGACTCCCTCTTCACCTGTCAGGCTGCAGACCTGCTACAAAATTTCATTTGATTGTAAATTTGTGACGCTTTAGATGTAACAACTCTCTGTACAATGTTGTCAAAGTTGCAAATTCATGTAACCTATGCATTTCAGGGAATACATATATTTGGCAAACTTTTGTAAGTGGTTTACATCTTTGAAATTTCAAAGTTGGGAAAATAATGGACAAGGCAAAACCTGTTTCAGTACTTTGACGATTTGAGGTACAACCGACTCAGGGGAAAACTACGGGACAAATTCGAAAGGTACTCAAATAGTCCAGGAGCCAAGTAGCAAAAATTGTCGTCTCACCCCCGAGGTGGAAAAGGTTTGGCACGTATAATTGGTAGAGGGAACCCTCCTGGTTATTTTGAAACCGGGTGTGGAGATCCATTGTACCAGCAAGGTACTAAAAATCTCAGATTTGTGAAATTTTCCCCTAGTGCTTTTTCAAGAAAAATTAGGGGGTAGGGGAAAGTCAAATGCCCTTTTTATATCAATATCCACTTAAACCAAACAATGTTTAGTATCGTTAGAAAGTATGAGAAATGGTCTATAATTCTGATGCCCAGTGTGTGTTGATGACATCACCGGTGATGTCATCAGAGGTCAGAAGGTCGTTGAACTGGAGTCAAGCTGGAAATTTTCGACTTCTCAAAGTTAGTAGGTTAGTATTCATAGACAGAAACTCATTCAGATACCAAACTTATACATACTTGAGAGAGGGAATCATAAAAGTTTTTAACATGAAGAATGGTTACATCTGTTGAATCAGCATCCTGTTTATCTCTCAGGTCCGAAGGCCAAATATTGACAAAAAAACATAAAATGGAATTTTCGTGTTTTGTTCACTTCATTTCTTTCTCGAAAGATGGAACGGAATAAATTGGAAACTATCCATGGTCGCCCTGTTTTCCAGATGTAACCTACCTATATTGGGGTACTGTAAGATACAGCAGCATCTAAAATGTTGTTCGTCAATAATTAATTTACTGCAACCTTTGCACACGCAAACATTTACTATTAAAATAGTTCCCTGAGGCGAAAACATCTGAAATTGACAACAATTGCTGATAGTCAAAAGATATAGCTTAATCTAAATAGTTCCTACCATCTGCTTCATGTAATCGAGCAACAGGGGCTCATTAAGCGGAGATACCGTAAGGCCAGTGGCGTACTCAGAAAGTTTCCCTAGGGGCGCAGTGCATATAGAAGATGGGCCACTTTCATGGGGGAAGGGTGAGAGTGCCAGTTAGGTCCGATTTTCAATGGGAATGTGTACTTTTCATCTTTTGATGGTTACAGTAGGGTTTCTGGAGGACGTTATAGTTTTCTCGGGCGTCAGCCTCCTTCCAAGCTCCTCTCCTCTGTCTACGCCACTGGCTTCGATCATCATGTGACAAATTCCTGTAGAGGTTTCTTTCCATGAGAAAGCCCAGAATGAGAGAAGGGTCTTTGTGCTCAAACAACGTCTTCAGTTTTGGCGCAGTGTAGTACTTCTGACCAATATGGGAGTATTCATAACAGTCAACGAGACTGTGACTGACGGTGACAGCACAATCACAGGGAATACAATATAGTCTCTCATTCCCATGCAGTAGATAGGCATGGGTAAAGCAAGTGTGGCCAACGCCAGCCCTAGTCAGGACTAAATCATCTCTTCACCTTCGGGAGGGGGGGGGGCATTACCCAAAATTCCGACCGCTGGCTTTATTTGGTACAATTTGTTCTCGGGGAAGGAATCCCACAGTTCTTGCCATTCGATTTTACATAACAATTGAGTTTCGTGCTCTGCATAGCTGATGAACGATGGCTAAGTCGGTCCAGCGGCTCAAGTCAAAGAGATGTTCAGGATACTACTCTGAGTCGTTTGAAACGTTTGCAAAGATTCAGAGTTCAATGACTGGTTTCCAAGCCGGCGCCATAACGCAAACGCTAGTTCCGTAGGGGATTGTCTGAGCCATGAAGTCTATAGAACAGAACGCGACCTCTTCTGGCTACCCTTCTGCTAAAACTGTAATTTTAAAGAAATCTGGCCAGCGTTTAACTGAAAATATATGCTGCCCACTCATAGGTATTCCTCCCGGTTGAAAATATTTCTCTTCCCGACATGTTAACGCTTCCTCTGCATTCATCTAGATCTAATGTGATATCACTGTTCCATAACACCACGAACCGCTTGCGGTACCGCGAATTTACCGGGAATCCTCCAAATTCAGCACTCCCTTATGACTTTCCCGACCGCTTCCCCGCCATTGTGGGGCCGTGTCCGTGACACGTACCTGAATATGCGCTTTACGCAGTGTTAGATTTCAGCCTGGAGAACACAGACGTATAATAATAGTATTAACATGTCGCTGGCGTAGGAACCAGGGGGTAGCGCCATGGCCCCCTCAATATTTTTTGTAGGGGACCAAATGCCATTTTGCCCCCCCCCCCGATCGCGGTAGTGTTCAACACACATAAAATAGACATGTAAGGCCTTAGCCTGGGCGAAACCTGTAGGGGGCAGTTCATGACACTAAGCGGAGCACCAAGTGGATGCTTCCTTTTTCACATGTTCTGGGTAGAGTCGCGAAGGGGGAGGGGATGAGGGGAGGGGATGTTATTGAAGAGGATATTGTCTACGGGGAGGAATTACACCTCTAAACTTTGAGAAATTTTCTTGTTGTAAGTTTTCCCAGATCCAAAATGGTGTTATTTTTGGTGAAGCTTTGGACTCATAAAATGATCTAAACTTTTAATTATTTACTGCATTCTTCGGCTGTGGCATACATGCATGCAAGGCTAATACCCGGTGCAGGGTTCCCCTAGCGCTCTTAGTGCGACACTAGTGAGCCACCATCGGTTGGCGCGTAGGTATAGAGAAGGCCTTGCAAGAAAACGGGGGAAATGAAGCATTTTAGACCTTAACAGTTGCATCTAAGCATTCTTTTACTTTCGAAACAAAGTTAGATTTCAAGGAAAGATAGATTTTATTTAAAGTAGAAATGCAGTCATCCCAATCTGACTTAGTGTCCCCGGGCATCCTATTTCATGAATGGCTCTGAGAAATCATGTTACCATAAATTTCTCACTGCATTAGTTGAGAAGTTTACGTATAGACTAACTTCTTGGTTTACCTTCAATATGCAATATCTATGTTTTGAAACATCATGAAAGATATACTTGAAGTGAAATAGGGATATTTGTGAGATTTATCTGTTGTTCAAAATAAGTTTTCGGCGACTGCTTATGCCCTTTAAATAAAAAGCTACTTTATAAGCTCATTGACTTAAGCTAATAATAAAAAGCAAAACTTGGCTATTTTATCTTTAGCCAGTGTATATGGCGATGTATTCAAGCTGTGTTTCTTGAAGGAGGAAGATGGTTTATCCGTCAGGCAGGGAAACCCACATAAAAACGCGTCATGGCGGGGATCTGGGGATCTCCCCGGAAAACAATGGTGAAAATAAACCCTTAAATGCGATTTTCTAAGATTTTGGGGTGAAAATTTCAGCACTTCTGTATATTTTCGCAAGTAGACCAACTTTCATTTACGGTTTGGAAATCTCAGGGGGGCAGTACCCCTCTCCCCCCCCCAGGCTACATCCCTGTTATACCTTAGGATACCTTAGGAACCTCAGTGGACGCAGGTCTAATGACCTCTATGTCCGCATCTTCTTAATCTTCATGATCTGGAACTGTAGTAACGATCAAAGAGCTGTGGGTGACTGCCAAACTAAACTTACAAAAAGTCTGCCTTGTAGTTATATAACATCTCATGGCCAGCCCAAAACCTATCCAAAGCCTTCTCAAACTGCAAAACAGTAGTTGCAGAAACTATACTCTCAGGAAGGCTATTCCAAATATCGACAACTCTACAGACAAAACTAAATTTTCTAATGTTGAGCCTACAAAACTCTTTGAGTAACTTCCGACTATGACCACAGGTATGAGTAATTGAACTAAACTTGAGAAAACCTTCAGTAACACCTCTGTCATACACACCTGAAACAATTTTAAAAACCTCAATCATATCTCCTCTTAATCTACGGTACTTGAGAGTTGGCAGCTTAAGTTTCTTTAACCTTTCTGTAAAAGTTAAACCCTTCAAGGATGGAATCAACTTAGTTGCCCTCCTCTGAACATTTTCAATAGCATCAATATCACGTTGATAATGAGGCGACCAAACAGCAGCAGTATATTCCAAATGTGGCCTAACAAGGGCCTGAAATAAAAGCTTGAAGCATTGCGCATCCAAAAATGTATAAGTACGTCTGATAAGGCCCATAATACTATTAGCCTTGTTTACTTGGTGCTGAATGTGCTCTGAAAAACCAAGACCACTGTCCACAAGAACACCTATATCCTTCTCACAATCCGACTTTTCCAGGAACACTTCATCCCCACTATCACCATATAAGTGGTAACTCCGAGGAAGACAATCATGGTACCTATTTAGAGAGACAATTAAAACTTTGCACTTATCAGGATGAAACTTCAAGAGCCACTTGTCTGACCAACTCTGGAGTTGATCAAGATCATTCTGTAAATTCTCAATATCGTCCATACTTCTAATTTCTTTAAAAATTTTCGTATCATCCGCAAATAAATAGGCCGTACCATTCACACACCGAGGTAAATCATTAATATATATAACAAACAAGATAGGACCTAAAACACTACCCTGCGGAATACCACTAGTAACTGCATGCTCACTAGATTCAACTCCATTAACAATAACCTTTTGGCTTCTTCCATTTAAAAAATCTTCAATCCATCGCCTAATTTGAATACTAAAGCCATATGCCCTAAGTTTCTCCATAAGTCTTCTGTGTGGCACTTTGTCAAAGGCCTTCATAAAGTCCATATATACAGTATCAACACAACCACTATTGTCTATCACTTTCGTCCACACATCCATAACCTTCAACAACTGCAGTGTAGTCGATCTCCCAGAAATAAATCCAAACTGCCTGTCACTAAACAAATTATTCATCTTCATATGGTCCACCATTAAAGATCGAATTATTTTCTCAAGTATTTTGCACGCTACACTTGTTAAACTGACTGGCCTATAATTTCCTGGAAGAGCCTTGTCACCTTTCTTAAATAATGCAGTAATATTGCCGACTTTCCAAACATCTGGAACTTTACCAGTGGAAAGAGATAAATTAAATATTTTAGTCAACGGCTTTGTGATAGTCTGGGCTAATTCTTTTAATGCCTTTGGATGAAGTCCATCAGGACCAGGTGATTTGTTGACATCCAAATCTTGAAGTAAGTTCAAAACATCGCATTCCTTCACCATCTTATCCATACAAGGACTAACAACCTGAACCCGTTCCACAAAAGGAACTGGACCCGCAGGTTCAGCAGTAAAGACACTGCTAAAAAATTTAGCTAGGACCTCAGCCTTTTCATTATCATCTTTAGTCATTTTAATCTCACCACCAGCTTGATTTGTCTTTAAATTGGGTATTCCTGATTTAATTTTACGCTTCGAGTTTGCATACTGCCAAAATTTTTTAGGGTTACTCTTGATATTTTTGGCAATATCCTTTTCCATGATTACCTTTGCCTTTCTTACTGAATTTTTCACTTGGTTTCTGAGTCTAGTATAGTCATGATACTTCTTTTTGTCTCGTGTTTCCATATACCTTTTTTTTCTTTATGTACAGACTCTCATAAAGTAGGCCCTATCGTCTGCTTATCTGATGTCATGAAAGCACAATCATGCCCGTACCATACTCTTATACAAAAAAGTGATTATTTTACAAGAAAAAGACCATCAATAACACTTCTATCAAGGTCAATACTGATGTTACAAAAAGTCAGTATTTCATCTTCCAAGGAAATTTTCCCAAAACTTCCGGGAATTCACATTGAGTTCGGGATATTTTTTAAGAAATCAGATATTTTTGAGAAATAACTTGCAGGAAACTTTCTTAGTCCTAATACCCAGATTAATTAAAAATTATTTATAAGTTTATTATGAAGTGAATTATTAACTTCCGATTTTCAAAGAGAGATAAAATGTAGTAATCGGAGTTCTGCGCCCTCCTTTGTGCAAGCCCCCTGTGGGCTGGGGGTTGTAGAATACGCCCACGGTATTCCCCGCCTGTCGTAAGAGGCGACTAAAGCGGAGGACTTCCACCGTATTTAAACTTTACTTGACACTATATAACACATTTGTGTTGGTGTGTCGTTAAATTTCATCTAACTAACTAACTCCTTTGTGCAAATACATACGGTCGACGACCGTCTTTTTCTGGAAATGGGGAAATGACTACTCTGTTCAAGTATGTGTAGTGACAAAGGAAGGATCCCCACTACTGAATACAAACGCAGGACGCATAAAATGGTGCACATTAAGTGTCGCCACTCAGTTGAAAAAAATCTTGCCAGGCGGAAAAATTGAATACACTCCATTATGGACATTTTCAAACCATACAGGTATGTCATCAGCTCCAAAAATGTCACAAAGATAGCACCATTTTGCATCTTAGCAATCTTAAATTGACAAAAGTTTGAAACCCCTCCCCCTTAGACCCCTCCCCAGAATGGAACCTTTATGTGCCACATTACAAAACAGGGTCCATACTGTGTGTATGAACGCAGGGGCTCATGAAAAAGCTGCAAGTTAGACAGACTTGGGGGATCTGGAAAAAAATGTTCCTTAAATCAAAAATCATTCTTTGCCGTTGTCAGATGTGGTGTTGATGTTGCTGTTGTTTCTTTTTTCTTTTTGAATATTTTTTGTTGCTCAAACTAAAATCAGAAAAATCAAATTGATCAAGTGTGATGTTTTAGTGTGGAAAGGATGATCAAGGTCAAGAAATCGCGCCTGGCCTGCCCCCCCCCCCCATGTCCAACATCTTCCTACGACGCTGCATGTAATATGATAGTGTGAGGGTTCACAGCCTTGTCCATTTTTGGAGATTGCATTCCTAGTCCTTTACTTTTTGAGTAACTCGTTGTCCCTTCCCTCCTTGCTTGATAAAAATGGTGTGTCGTAATTTCGATTCTTACTTTTCCAGTCGCATTGAACGCATTATTCGCGGAATCTTGAAACTGAAGAGATACAGCCCTTTTGACAGGCGAGGTCCACTCGAACCGTTCCGTTGCAAGCTAGCAGTTATAGAAACCTTTGAACAAGAAGGTGCACTCGTGAAATCACGAAATGAACAATCAGGGCAATATGAAACAGTGCTTTCTCACCAGGAATTTGGATTATCAGCAAGCAACTCTTCATGGAAGGCTATGGCCTGTTTGGGGATAAATTAAGTTAGGTTTCCTTGTGTTTGGTCAATAAATATACCATGAAATTCTAGATGAGGACTATAGCCAGTGGTGTAGAGGAGTGGAGATTGGAAGGGACTGATTCCCCAGAAAACCATTCATCCTCCAGAACCCCCCACTGGAATCTTCAAAACATTCCATTGACAATCGGACCTTATTGGCACTCTCACCATTCCCCCCATGGAAGTGGCCCCATCTTCCTACGTACTGCGACCCTAGGGAAAATTTTCTGGGCATGCCACTGGCCTTAGATCCGCTAAATGAGCCCTGTTGCTCGATTACATACATGAAGCAAATGGATATCTATTGACTATCAGTAGTTTTTGTCAATTTCAGATGTCGTCAAGTCAGTGTTCAGTACTCGATAGTAAATGTTTGCGTGTGCAAAGGTTACAGTGCCAGGGTTACAAAATACCGTGGACGAACAACGTGTTCGCTGCTGCTGTATCCTACAGTATCCTAATATCGGTATATAGGTGATATCTCGAGACCGGGGCGAACATCGATAATTTCCAGTTTATTCCGTTCCATCTTTCGAGAAGGAAATGAAGTGAACAAAATACGAAAATTCCATTTTACGATTTTTTTTGTCAATATTTGGCCTTCGGACCTGAGAGATAAACAGGATGCTGATTCAACAGATGTAACCATCCTTCATATTAGAACCTTTTATGGTTCCCCCTCTCAAGTATGTGTAAGTTTGGTATCTGAATGAGTTTCTGTATATGAATACCAACCCACTAACTTTGGGAAGTCGAAAATTTCCAGCTTGACTCCAGTTCAATAATCTTTTGACCTCTGATGACTTCACCGGTGACGTCATCAACACACACTGGACATCAAAATTATAGACCATTTCTCATACTTTCAAATGATACTAAACATTGTTTGGTTTAAGTTGCATATTGATATGAAAAGTGCATTTGAATTTCCCTTACGCCTTAATTTTTCATGAAAAAGCACTAGGGGAAAACTTCACAAATCTGAGATTTTTAGTACCTTGCTGGTACAATGGATCTCCACACCCGGTCTCAAATTGAACAGGAGGGTCCCCTCTACCAATTAAAAGTGGCAAGCCTTTTCCACCTCGGGGGTGAAGCGAACTCGAAAAATAGATTTGAGATTTGGCTCCCAGACTGAAAACTTGATGGGGAAAATTGCAATTGAAGGCCACAAATGTCAAACAGACTTGCAGTCTGTTGCATGTAAGATAACCAGCTGTCTTGACGCACAAGGATCCGCATGGAATATACCTAACTTAGTCCCCTGGTGAAACAGAGAACTCCTTTAGCTTTAGATTGTTACAAATTTGCATCTTGATTCGTTAACATATACAGCAGAAACAGTTCGTGTTTCGAAGCCACACACGTTAAAAAGAAAATAACAAACAATTTGCACGTCTAACTCAATTATTCATGTTCTAACCAGTTGATAACTTGAATGTACTGCAGGTTTACTGTCAACTCAAAAATTCCACACATGCTACCGTCCTCCCCTACCACAAAATAATAACGAAGCAAGAAATACACCTGAAACTGAATTATGTAATGTGGCATTAGCAATGAGGTCTGTATTTATAAAATCATAACTATAGTCTCTAACCAGTGTTGCTGCTTGCAAGACTGAACCCATTTCAATATTTGTGGCCTCAGCATTGTGCGGAAATGTAATGACCATGTATCCTCTGCTCTCAGGAACTTGAGATGAGTCCACCTTGCAATTTCTTACAGATCTCATGCAAAAGTGTATACCTTTTCTCCAAGGATCATTTTCCAGTCTCACCAAGTGTGGCATACAATATGGAGTCAAGATGTACAGGTCATAACACAAATTGAAATAGATAAGGCAAGGTCTTTTGAATGGTGAATCACATTAGTACGTGGTTTGCTGACCTCTGCATAGGCGGGTGTGGCATGTGCCTGCGGTGAGGGACCAAATCCAAGTTCTGTCTCCCCTAATCCTCATTTAGTCCATTAGCACTTTTCAGGATATTTAATGGGGTAATTCAATTGTCACAACTCAGACCAAGGAGCCAGTAACTGTTTTGGGATCATTTGCTTCACTTTATCGATAGTGAGGAATTTCCTGTGGATTTGTATGAAACTGGTGAACAAGTCCAGGATCACATACAGAGGAGATATGAATAAAGCACAAATCGTATTATGTAACAATTATGTAGCTAAAAACATCAGAAGGGATATGAGTTTAAATATCTCCCTGATAGCAGCAGATAACAAGGCTGTCAGTTAGGAAATTCTCCGAGATTCAGATGAGGGAGATCATTCTGAGATCTTTTAGCTCCTGGAATTTGGTATTTTCTTGGGCAATGTTTTCTGTCCCCAGGTACACCTAATAGTACATTACGTTTTAGAAGAAACTAAAATCACTTGGAGGAAGGGCGGTTGCAGATATGCCCCTGATTCCAGTGACCCTGGTAAGCCTATACAAAGGTGAACCACTATAGCTTAGCAGAGTTAGATCATAAAATAGTCCACTAACATGCATGTTATTGACTGATGTTGTGTCCCAGTGGATAAAGGTGGTGGCATTGAAAGGATAAAGATTAGCTTGCAGAAGTTTTGGGGTTCGATCCCGGCCGGTTCAAAGTAAGTGTTTTTACGACGATAACGACGAAAGTGACGGCGCACTATAGGAAGCATTTAAAAAATTCTATCATATCCCATACTTAAACTTTGAAATGATAATTTTCAGTCAATTGTCTCTACACTACAAAAACCTTAAGTGCACATCTTATAGAAACGCTCTTTGTACTAAGCTGTTTCTATTAAAAATATGTGTAAGTGATCCTTGAAGGGCAGTAACAGTCACCAAACATTACTTTGAAATAACAACTTAATTTGCAGAATTCCTGTGATTTTGTAACGCGGGTCTTATATGGTTTTCTTATATTTGATATTTACAAAAAGACAAACAAAAAACAAAATTTCATGCATATGTATATCATAATGTTCCGTCCACAACTGCAACTTGATACCAACTGTGGCATCAATGTGCACGTCATGCATGTGCAAGAGTCTTGCTCAAGTTCAAACCTTCTTCTCCGACTGCTCGATTTGGATGCTGTACTCATATGAACAAGAGATACGTTGGTTATTCTTTGACTGCAACATCGATGTCCTGGTAATGTGACAGAGTATGTCTGTTAGTATTTTTGACCATACGAAATTATTTTTTACTGTACACTACGGCCACTGAGTAACTCTTCTCTTATGTAAAAATAAGTGAATGATTTAGCTGAGAAACTGACACTGGAACACCCACCTGGTATACTTTTACAGCAGGCTAAGGCAAGAATTACTAGCTAAAGAAATATGTTATAACTATTTCCATAATCCTCTAAATTTGTCAACATCAGTATGTTACCTTATATTCAGTGACTGAATGCAGTTACATTATTTCCAAATCCACACAGTATAACCACCTTGAAATTCTTTTTGACAAGCTGGCAACATCCAAAAAGTTAAAATGTTTTGAACTTGTTATTTGTTGCCATAGTTCTTGGGCTAAAAGTTATACCCACCTCCAAATAGTCTACTTACCAGTCAATTCTCTCTGCCCTTGTTTTAGCCCTTACCCGAAATCCAGATATGGGCCAGATATGAAATTCAATATAAGGATAATATATGGATGTCATATCTGGCCCATATCTGATGCAGATATGGGACTTATATGGGCAGATACAATCCAGATATAATCAGAACCAGATCTAAGCCATATATGGGCCAGATAAACTTTCATCTGGATCAAGTCTTTATATGGAACAGTTATGGACCATATAATACAATTCCATATGTTCTTTATATAAAGCTATTACATATGAACACCATATAAGGTAATACCATATCCGGTGAATATAAAGCTATTCCATATGTATCCCATATAAAACTGTACCACATCTGTTTTACATAAAGATATACCATATTTATCCCATATGGGCCAGATATAAAATTCCATATATATGCCAGATATGGATTTTATATCTGGCCCATATCTGCACCAGATCTGGAATTTATATCTAGCCAGATTAAAAATATTGAGCAGATATACGCCAGATATGAGCCAGAACTTTACATATGCCATATATGGACCAGATAAGGTTTTATCTGGCTCAGACTTTTTGTCCGTATAAAATGTAATAGGGCTCAGACTTATCTGTGCCAGACATAGTCTATGCCTGGACCATATCTGCTTCAGTTATGAATCATAAATGGACTCTTAGTCCACACTCTTCATGAAGACATGGGGGGGGGGGGCTTTTTACGTGCTAAAAAACGGACACGGCCAGACCGGCGAAAGAACTACACATGGCCAACAACCAAAAATTAAAGACTAACAACACCTACACAAACAAAACATAAACCACCAACACCGCTCCCGAATCCCGAAACGAAAGTACGACACCAGACTAAACTACCTGGCAGAAACTGTCCAGAAGGGTCACAACTCCGAAGGGAAAACTAATGGACCACCTTATTTACAAACTATTTACAGTATGTGTACACTATTTACACAGAACCAAAACAGCCAAACAAAAACCAAACCAAAGTCCCGAAGAGATCAAACGAGCCAGGTGAGGCTCCATCACCAAGCACGTCCGCTCCCTTTGGCGACCTGAACTGCCTGAACTGAACACTGAACAGACATATTTTCCTTTAACGTGTTTCGAAACGGACACGATCGAAAACAAAACCAAACAAAACCCGACGGATGACAAACAAAATACCAAAACTATTTGCACGCCTCACAAGAAACGAAAGAGTCTTTGTTACGACTAATAAACGGAGACCTTGAGAGAGCTTTTTTAAGTATGTAGAAACAGGTACTGAGAAACTAAAGAGAACCCCAAACCCAAACAAAAACCCTATCGGATCGCAATCACCAAAAATTCCACACAAAACCTATACACACCATGCAGCAGGGAACAAAAGAGTCTTTGTTACTACTGAGATTCAGAAACTGCCACTGCAGCCAACGCCAAAACAACACCCTAGCCCAACAACCACAAACCACCCCAAAACAAAGTCCCACCCGTCAACCGCCCAAAGGCTACCACACGGCCGAGGACGACACCACGCCCGAAGGAAACACCACCCCCAAAGGCAACATTACGCCCGATGGCAACACTACGCTCAAAGGCAACAGCACTTAAAAACACTGGACAAATACTCAAAGCTTGTATCATGGCAAAGCTAATAGGTTATATATCACACCTTTTAGGAAAAACACAAAGTAAATACACTTCTCCAAAAACTTTCTACACAATGTATACATGTAATCAAAGCACAAATTTCTACAATACACCGGTCATCATACACTGTAGCACCTGTTTTTCAAAATTTTGAACACCTGAATATATCTGTCAACTTTCATTAATTCCCGGGCATGTTGACTACGAGGTTTTTGCACAGGGCAGTAATCTAAAATATTGGCATCACATAAAAACATCTGCCATTGTGCTTGGTGCTTAGCATAAGGAATGGACCAGGGAAAACAGGCCAGTGAGTCACAACTGGAAAAAAGGCCGTGGCCGGCCCGACTTAAACCAATTGGTTAGAAACTGAGCAGTAAAACATCATCTAAGTAACTAACTAACTAACACATAAAAACATCAAAATGAAATGACAGCTAAAATGATAGTCGTACCAATAAGACATCAGCGTTGTATAACAAACGAATCACCTCAAATGCAAACATAGCATGTGACTATGCAAAGAGTTTTTTGAGCATTTTACCAAGTGAACCTGTAAGATTTAAATTATTTTGCAACAAAAACTTCATCTTTTTCAGTATGCGCATATTTTGCGACAGACCACCGAAAAGAAAATGGTACAGCATTATTTTCTTGCTGTAACTCTAATAAAATTTGTAAATGACCTGCCTTAAATCGTGCTTTCTTTGCTGTGTATTCCTTTGTGGGAGATTTGGCAGTCAAGGCAAGGTGTTGCTGTATTGTCGCTGTTTATTGAAGACTTGGAAAGGCGAGATTGATATTCTCTTTTGAGTCAAAACATGTAAGAAATATCTATTGGATCCGCATTAGCAACACATAAAGTATCTGACGATGTCAGAGATGGCAAAATTGTCCCTTTTTCATCACAAAAGAAACAAGAGTCTTTTTCTTCTGAAACAAAATGAACTTTGTCTTGAGTGTTTTTCTCAAGCATTTCTTTTAACTTAGAAACATCAGTAATATTTTCCTTAACTGACAAAGCCTTAACGTAACATGGTTTCAAACGATTGTAATGAAAGACATCACTAAGAGTTTCACCTTGCAGTGTGGCTAGGAGATAATGTGTACGATCCAACACTTGGTGTACAACCAAGGGTCCACACCATTCTGCCCTTATCTTTCGTTAGTTAGCAGTAAGGCTAGAACTCGATGGATGGTATACATGCACTAATTGTCCTACTCGATAAATAGGATTCCTAGAAAGCTTACTAGCAACTTTGGCTGTCTGCATATTTTGATGGCGTCTTTGCAATTCCAATTGAATCTTAGACAAATGATCAAAGCTATCATTCAAAACTTGGACATACTCTTCATATGAACGAGACAGTCCTTCCATCGGATTAAATGAAAAGTAAGTAAGATTTGGTAGTTTTCTACCAAAGGCAAGTTCGAACGGACTATAATCGCCCAAATACGGAGAGGCAAAAGAGTTATAGGCATACGCTGTGGTAGGTACGAATCTTATCCAGTCTGAACCGAGTTGGTTCAAATTAACCTTTAAGAAATTAGATAACGTTTGAATGTGTCTCTCAAAGTGTAAAGAACCATCATTTAAGACACTGATCATTTCTTGATCAATACCAAGCGCTTAACATATTGTTCAACTAGCTTGCCTGTTAAGGAGGCAGCAGCGTCAGTAATAAGTTGAGTGTGGGGGGAATGATTATTTTTTGCAGAATTGCTTTGCAAATTGTCTCGGCATCCAGAGTTTTCAAGGGTACGCATATTACAAATCTCGTAGTCTCATCTCATGCCACCATAAGATGTCTATATCCCGATACGGAGATTGGCATTGTCTTAAAATCGAGACTGATTTTGTCAAACGGTCGATAGGAGTCTGGAATTCTGGTGTGAAGTGACCGTAACTTATCTGGTTTGCCCTTAAATTCCTGGCCACTTAAACATGCTTGTACATAATTACTTAAACACTGGAACATATTCCTCATGTAGACATATTGTCGGAGAGTATGATAAGTACGCATTACACCCTGGTGGCAACTTAAAATCTTATCATGATACTTTAAAATAACTTGGTCCACCATATTGTCTGGAATGATTAATTGAAGAGTCATCTTATCGTCACGTTTTTATGAAGAAAAAAAACGAAATAATACACCATTGTAGAGAATATAACTTTCGGCTTTAAGTAAAACGGAACGTGCTTTCTTAGGATTAGATGGTAGAATATCGTAAACCAAATAGACATATATAGGTTTAAAATGTGGGTAAGACTCCTGTTGAATTCGTAACCCTGAAGGGTCAAAGGTTAGATTATAATCTTTTATTATTTTACGTTGGATGTTTTTCATAACCCTTTGCAATTTCCTTTGCTTCGGAATATGGCCTGTAACTAGCTTGTCTACTCTGGGAACAAGCGGCTTAGGCTGGTGTATACAACACAAGCGGGGAATCTCTAAAAAGATCGGGGGGAGGGGTTAACTGATCCACTAAGCAAGGTTCGGGTTGTTCTTGATGGGGTTCCTTGTTCTGCGAAAATTGTGGTCGAGGGGGAAAGCTAGAGATCGCAGAAGGCCTATATGACTTCATGGTTACAGGAGGTGGTGGCGCTTTACTAGTTTTAACATGCTCCGTAACAGGTTTGAATTTTGGAAGGCTTTGATTTTGTTGGCAAAGTCTTCGGGGCACCACACTAGATTTGGGAGGATTACTACCCGTTGTTCGGTGCTGTCACTTTAGCTGTTTGATACTGAGAAGTTTTCTCTTTTGGTTAAAGGTCTGGAACTACCACACCTAATGCTTTGGCCTTTGACCTTGTTATAACTGGATGAAGTTGTTCAACTGAAGTGTCATCATCAAAGGAAACTGGCAGAATCTTATCAATTTCTGAGTCATCCTGAAGGAGGGCACGTGATAAATAGTCTGCTAATACAAGTTCTGAATCCTTCTTGTAGCCTACTTTCATTTTATACTCTGATAAGTGAAAGAGCAATTTGCCAACTCTTGAAGTGGGAGGTTCCCGTTTAGACTTAAAATGTCTGCGATAGCAGAATGATTAACATATGCATCAAACTCAACTCCTTTCAGTAAATATTTGAATGCAGTAACATTGCTGAGAAGTCCAAATAATTCCAGTTCGGTTACACTATACGTTTGACATGCATTTGGCAGAACTTTAGAATAATAACCAAATATTCTTTCTTTGCCATCGATTAATTGTGTAACATAAGAATCTGTGGCATGCCGTGAATCTGTGACATAAGATCACATATCTTATCAAATGCTTCTTGGTGAACATCTGTCCAACAAAATTCTTTACGTTTCTTACTCAAAGCATGTAAAGGTCTCAAAATCTCTTGCATAGAAGGATAAAATTGTGATATATAATTAAATGCACCAACAACTTTTCTTACAGACTTAAGGGTGGATGGCGTTGGTGTATTTCGTATTGCATCATATCTTGACTTAAGAAGTTCAACACATGTATGACCTTCCTTACTGAATGAAATGAGATGTCCCATATAGATTAATGACCTTCTAAAGAATGCACATTTCTTTGGTACAATTTTCAAGCCATGGGCAATCAGAGCTCTAAGTAAAGCTTGCAAATGCTTTTTATGAGCTGATATACTGGGCGAATAAACAATTAAATCATCATGGTGTACTATGACAAATTTGTCAAATTCGGAATAGTTGACAACACATCGTCAATTTTGGCTTGGAAAACTATTTGGGGCACGCCTTACCCCTGGGGCAACCTACGGTGGAAATAATGCTTTGAACCTAAAAATGGGGCAACACCTGTATATGGCTGGGAACGCTCACTGATTTTCAAGCAGAAAAATGCATTTTTCAAGTCTAGTGTACTAGGTACGATGGCATTTGAATGACCAATTTTCATCAAGGTGTCATTCACCAAGCAAGGGGAACGGGTAATTTAACAGTTTGATTCTGCTATTGAGATACCGAAAGTCGGTGACAATACTTTTTTCCTGAGAGTCTTTCTTGGAAATTAAAAATACTGGAATGTGTAGGATTCATGACCGACTGCTAATATACCCATTTTGACTAATTTTTCCATTTCGTCAGGTACAATTTTCTTGGCATTCTCTGACAGCCTATACGGTGAAATGAAAAATGGGTCCGTGTTATCCAATGTGAAGTCAACTTCAAAATCCCTTCAAGGGCAAATCTCACCATACAAAAAATGCTTCTCTATGTTGTTTCAACATGTCATAGACTGTAACATGATCATCAACATGCAGTACACTCTTGTCTAAATATACAAATTTACGAAAAACTTCCTCCACTGTCAGAGATACCAAAGGATCAGTGATCTTTAAATGTGGATATTCCCTCAAATTAAAAGAACGTATGTCATTGCAGGCTTCCGCATTGTTTACAAATCGTTAGTGTGAATGGAATGTAATGACTTATTGTTTTGCACTGAACATTGATGTGCGAAAATGTCCTGTACAAACGCTACATGATCTTTTGTGGTTCAGCATATGCCACTGCAAAAGTAGTGCGAATAACAATGGGCTTGGGAGAATGATTTGTCAAAAGCATTCTTGACCTATTTGAACCCAATTTAATAACATATTTGATGGACAAAAGGCGTTAAATTTTCTTGTTGGATAGGCCAAGATATCTGAATTTTTGACAACTGTTGGCAGGGAGGTACGAACATTCACATATGATTCATATAGTTGACCTGGAAAAACAACGGTTCTTACAACAGGTTTGAAATATACCTTGCGTGTTTTTAGACGTTTTAGACGAAAGGCGTTAGAACCAAAATCTAGAACACCATTTAAAGATTTCATGTTAGGCTTACCAAGAATTAAATCTAAACTAACAAGACCTGGTGCAATAATAGCAGCTACTTGAAATCTATGACCCTGAATAGAGACTTGAAATGTCAATGCTTTACTTCCACAAATGTAGGCACCGTTTCCTAAAAATGTTGGGTAACATTTTCATCAACAATGGGCAGGTATATTAAAATATTGAAATTGAGCAAAGTTTGCACAATAATTGTTGATCAGTGGGTTTATTGAGATGTTGGTTATCCAATTAAGTATTAACCAGTCTCTCGCGTATCCCATTAATCGACAATTATTGTGCAGATTTACCCAGTTTTCAGTCTTTCCACATACGTTCCCAGTGTTGATGAACTTTTTACCTATCTGTTTTCTCAGTGTGTTAAATGTTTATTGTGATGACGATTCGAAACGTACTCCACCTCGACATGTCACAAAAATATGTTTCTGAGTAGTGTTGTGATCAGAACAGCAGAGCAAAGCCACCCAGTGTTAAAAAAATTGAAAATGTGTTACCCCCTAGCTGGGAGCAACATAGAACCTTAATTCTGTCAAAGACCTCCTTTTAGTAATGACGGTCGGGTTTTTTTTTTTTTGTCTTAAGTGCTTCTAATATTAGTGTCATCGCTGGTTCTAAAAGAACAACATACATCTTTGCTTTTCAATCATAACTTGGATTATAGGTTAAGCCAGAAAGGTACTTGGGGGTTCCCATATTACCTTAAAAGGCTTTATAATCTCACCTCCAAAAACACAAAATCTCTCTACTAAGTTTACTTCTAGCCCCTCCTACAGTTAATACAAAAATACATGTCTGGTACACCTCCAAGACAGAGCCACAATATAGCCTGCAGAGATTTTCGATTCCTCGGGGCTAAATTGACGTCATCATTGACCAACGAGAGTGGATCTATTTTTTGAATGAATGTCAATCAAAGTGCAGTCACCCATTGAATTAGGAAATATAGGGCTATCCCTAAACATGTTTGGGGGATAAGCCCTCAATTACTAATGACACTGTTCTCGTACTCACATTCGTATTCAAAAAATTTGAAAATCAAGTACTAGTTCTGGTACTCGTATAACACTGAAAAATATTTTTACCTCAAATGAGTGTCATTACGCCCAAACGTCGAGTAAACTTCCAAAGAACTCATTTTCTGTGGTATCTTTATTCAAATCTTTCTTGACTAAACGATGCTATCATCATACTTTAACTCCTGTCGGGTAATTTAACCCAACCCTTGAGGGTTTGAACACCTCGGTGAGATTCTGTACTCGTCAGTTGATAAATCTCCTCAGCTTTGTTTAGAATCACTCAAAGTGCGTAATGCACGTATTTTGATGGGAGAAAATAAAACTAGGAAGGGAGTTTTTTTTTACTCAAACTTGTGCACATTTATGCTCCAACCAAGCACACCCAAACATCAACTGAGTAATATTACACAAAAATGCATTCATTTACGCGAACATGCGTATATGAGCAGTGCCTCGCTGTTTTTCAAACTGTGATCCAAACTAAACATTTTCGTCATTTTTCCATTTAATATTGACAAAAATAACAAGATGGTTACTTAATTTGGTTGAATAATTAAAATAATCTCTTCATGGGACCCCTAAAGTGTTAATATGGGAAACATTTTGGACACTTGGAGTGCCTTTATGCGAGGATTGTCATTGCTATTAAGATAGGCTATCTCACTCCCAACGTTAGGCATAACGTAACTTCGTAAGCCTCATAGCCCACCCCTAACCTCCCATTAGGCTAGGCGTAGGCTACCTACAGAGCATAACAGTTCTAGCACGGAGGGCAAACGTACATGGTTGTATGCGGTAAAATATATGCACCATTCAAAGTGTTTAAATAATAACTTGCAGAAGCGTTGTACAACATTAACGTGGCAATACAGGCCAGGGCTAGTGTGAAGCTGGAGAAGGAACTTTACTGGACTTCAGCTTGAGAATCAGTCAACATCATACATTGGTCAATAAAACAACAGATTTGAACAACATTGTATGGAGGCCTTAAAGTTAAAAAACCTTTGACTAAAAATACTAAGCAAACGCGAGTAAAACTCTCCCCTACAGTATGCACCAGTTTACTCTGTTATGAAAAGCATATTTACTCGTGGAAAGGTTTGAATACTCAGTACGTGTTTAATTTTAAACAAAGGTGCATGAAATAAGCGACAACTGAATGCTATAGCGGACAAATGACGAAAACGCACGTATACTGAGTATTCAAAGCTTTCGATGAGTAAATACACTCACCATAGCAGAGTAAACTTATGCAAATGGTGCATACTATAGCGGACAGCTTTACTCGCGTTTTTAGCGTATTTCTAGCCAAAAAAGTTTTTACAGTGTACTTACAGGCTTTAAAATCGTACCCATACCAGTACTCGTACTAGAAATTTGTAGTCATATGTTTAGTCTGTTATACGTATACGTTTACTTAGGCCTACATCATGCATCCTCGAAAGAACACAAACCGTCCATTTTTCTTCCTTGGGCTTCAAATCTCAAAAAGCATTTATATGGGTGCACGATTAACATTCAATTATTTAGCCGCCAGCAAGGAAGCGCAGAGAAAAAAAAATCAATGTCGACTCCCATTCTAAGAACCCTGCCGTGTACATTCCTTGAATCCATGCCTTTAGCCATTCGGGATGTGCCTCCGACAGCTCCTTCATAGCCACAAGCTGAACGAAAAGCCTCCTTTTGAGTCATCATTGCCGTGCATTAACTCCATGTTCAGTGGTTTTGCTTTCGGGGTACTATTTAAGTTCACTCTGCTAGTCGTCACGCAATAAGTATAGGCCTACATATAACTTTTCACACAGATAGATATTGAAGCCGAGATGTAGGGTTATTTGGGAGAGAGACCTTCTTACTGTGCAAAGGTTGCTAGTTTGGGAAAACAAATGTCCATCGTAATCCTCATCACACCAAACTTTCGGAAAACAGTTCACACTTAAGGTTTGGTTAAACAGTGGGCATTGCAACTAATAAGTCTGACTTGCAATGACTACTTCAAATTTTGATAAACAAAATTAATGGAACCCGCAAACCTCGTATGTAGTTGAAATATTGAGATAGCACGTGTATAAACGGCAAGGAATCGTTAGTTGTTCTATTATTAACTTATTCGTTTCCATTTTCATCTTGTAAATAAACCAATATTTATCTGTGATGGTAGATCGTCAATGCTATAGACACAGAAATACATTAATAGTTTTGGTTCATAAGAAAGGAATCTATCCCTTTATCACTATACGTTTTTGCAGACATGTGTCAATGAAATCACACAACCGTAAAGGAATTAGGTCTGTATACATCGAGATCCTACCTGCAAATTTTTTATAGATTCTGCATTTCTGAATGTAATTAATGAATTGCAATATAACCCAGCCCCACCACATCTTTAAGTGGAGAAAAATTGGGGAATGTTTATCCTTATCAGCGCATATTGTTAAAACGAAATAATGCATGTATAGTGAGCAAAACGCACTTTGCCGAGCAAACTGTAGCAGCTAAGATTACAGAGCAGAACTCACTGAAGAAATGGAATATACAAAACGTCTCATCGTTTTGTTCATTTTGATGTTAAGCAACATTTTTCACCCAATCTGTGGGATCCAACAAAAGTTTATCACCGATCTTCGTCAGTTTGAAGTTGAAGCAGTAGTTGGAAGGTTTACCGTAAACCGAAAGACACTCGAACGAGTGATTCAGAATAGAAAGGAAAAGGATGCCGTCTGCAAACATGGTAAGCCGAGACAATGTTGGTTGAATTTTAATTGACCACAGTATGTATGAAGAATTGCTTGCATTTTATTTAACGCTTAATGCATTCAAAATATGCAAGAGCTAATGTCTTCAAAAATTTTTCTTGTACCATGAGTAACTCACATCTTGTGTCTTGAAATTTCAGGGAAATGCATGCACCTCATTAGCTTAATATCCATTTTCATTGCATGTTCATTAACAGAAACATAAAATTTTGAAATTATTCAGTCTATTATAGAAGCAACCATGATTGCGCAAAATTGCCAGTCGGACTAGAGAATATCATTTTCCAACAGAAGTTACGTATGTTTTATTGCAGTTTCATTTTTGTTATGTCCGATTTCTTACACATACTTAAAACTGTAAAATTTGATCAAAACTTACAAGCCTGTTACTGCTATAATTTTTTAATTCAAAGAAGAAATCAAATTGATATTTGGCAAAAACAAATGTCTGCTTTATTTCTTTCTTTCCAGAGGTGAATCTCCAGTTACCTCACTCTCTACCAGACTCACCTTACAATACAAAATATCAGGGTGAAGCAATGTTCGCTTATGGTAACATTACCGACAAAGGTTTGGCAGGAGATTTGTCGAATGACTTGAAAGGACAGGTTGCCACATCTTACCGATACTTCGATGCACTTATACCGGTTGTTGTCGGAAATGGCAATCACGGTATACTATCTCTCCGTCTGTTTACCGATAGTACAAAGAAAGTCCTGTGTCCTTACCATACCACCGTAAATGATGTAACACAGGTCGACAGTATTGAAGAGACCGATGATGGAACCGTGATAATTCGACTAGGTGATGATGTCATGGTTTTTCGTGTGCAACGTGATGTCAAATGTGACTTCAACGAGACAGAAAAGATTAATAAAGATTTTGAACAAGTCATAGGTAAAATAATACCAACTACCAGCTACCCTTCAAGATTTGACTGGGGTTGCCAGTTTTTGGGGTCTGACGTGAGCTTCTGTAAGATATTAAATGAAGTTAGAAGCGAATTAGCAGCTGTAGAGGGGGACGTCTGTACCCTAACATCAACAACGGCGTCCAAGCGATGTTTAGCAACTTTCACAATTGATGAAATGACGGGAATATTTCAAGAATTGTTACCACTCTTGGCAGAAATTGTTCCCTGTGAAAGTTTCGAGGCTGAATCCATCAAGACAGACGACACAACGGGAATTACCTACCCTTGTTTAACTCCTCGGCCCACCTAAATGCAGGTCTGTAGACAGAGGCGTTTGAGTTCAACGTATTCCTTCAAACTCCCAGCTCTGTCTCATACTTCAATGTAGACTTACCTTCTTTAAAAAAAGATGAAAATAAATCTTTCCTTTGTTTCAGTAAATATCACTTAAATATTAAGAAACTTATTCCGTTAGTACTAACAATGTATTAGCACATCTAAAAACAATTATCAGTGCACATGAAAAATATATCACTCAAAATGAGAGACATGTCAGTGAGTATTGGCTTGTGACTTCATAGGCATATGAAAAATTAGACAGGGGGCACTGTTCCCCCTCCCCCATTGTTGGCTAATCCAAAATTCCGGTAGAATCTGAGAAAAATTCGGGCAAAGTTCTAAAAAAGTCTCAGAGATTCGGGCAAAAAGTGTGCCCCTCCAAAATCCAAATGGTCCCATACGCCTGTTCAGGGATACAAATATTGCCTCATTTCAAAAGGCAACTATACAAAACTTTGCCCTATAATCCGAAATCATCACAGCGCATGCTATGGCTAGGCCTACTTTTCGTTTTCAGAGCAATGTATATTTCATTTACACCTTTCATTATAGTCCTTTTGAATCTAGTTTCCTTGTATACAGTGGAATATTCAGTTCAATACTTTTGTTTATTACGAGTTTGGGAAAACTGGGTTTTCCTTAGAAGTTATAAGCACTCTTCCCTTGCAATATGAAATAAGTAAAAATGGGAGTAATAAAACCTGTTGAATAACACAAAAAATCCTCATGCTGGGCTGGACAAGCAGGTCCGTAGCCAGGAATTCTGATATAGGGAACAGTTTGCGGGAACCACAGAGGATGATATCTCAAGCTTACCACAGATAGCTTAAAAATTATCAGCTAAACGTGTGCACATATGCGCAAAGCGCGCAAAAATTTCGCTCTTCTGATGGGAATTTTCCCCTCCTCTTGCAATACAGAGACGTGGAAAGTCTCCATAAGCGAAGAGAACAAGACTATGATCACGATGAAGTTTTTTCAGCCCCGCAAACGCAGGTGAAGAGCTGAGTACTTTGAGAACGGGGAACGGACCAGGGACTGCCATTAGGCAAGCTTGGTGTGGTCCAGTATGATTTTGATATGATCCAGAGGGAAATTGCTGGACAGTGAGAGCACACCAAGCTCTTCAAAGTTCACAGTTCAAATAGTAGTTATCGTATTTCTACTTTGAAGGAAATTTTGCATGAACAGAAAAAGTGAACTTTTGAATAAATTTGTGGAACATGAAAATTTAGCTTCAAATCATACGTTACCAAACCATCACATTAGGAATGTTACTCAAGGTATTAGATCATATAAATGAAAACCCCTTGATATCCGGAATGTAACTCTGAGCCTTCACCAAGCTTTGAGTAGAATAGTTCACCGGAATATTTGTGCTAATAATGCTCATAGGTTAGACCATAGGCGTAGGAAGCTTTTCGAGACTGGGGAACCTTGTTTCGGATCGCCGTCCTGCGGGAGGGGTCTAAGGGGAAGGAGTGGAAAATTTTGGTGTATTTGAGGTTCCACAGATGCAATTTGGTGCAACATTTTGGAAAAACTCTAAGGAAAATTACTGCAAATTTTTGACATTTCTTACAGAAGAGACAAATAAGGGTTTTTTTGCCCTTAGATCTTGGGGGGCGGAAGCATACTTCAGCCCCCACATTTTTGACTAAAAAGCCCCCCCCCCCCCGGGCTTCCTAAGCCTATGAGTGAGACAATGTTGATCGTGAGAAGTGCAAGCAAAGCGCAGCCGAAATTTTGCGCCAGGAAAATTATGGTAAAACCATCATGATAAAACCTACATACAGATTCAGCAAGGGGAGGTGAAATGCTCAACCCAGCTAGGAGACCAAGTTCCCCATAGGGGTCCAACAACTCGAAGCCAGGCCAGAAGAGACGGGTTGCCAAAAAGATACCGAACGCGAAATTTTTGGCCCTCGAAGCGAGCCGAAAAATTTGGGGTTATGTGGGAGAAAAATTGAAAATATTTGGTTCTTACTAGGGAAAGTTAGAAAAGTTTGGTTTCTATGGAAGAGTCTGTCCCCAAACTCATCCTAGACAGTTCCAATACTTTCAACTGAGCAATTACTCCTAGCCCCTCCCAAAGCTGTCTAGAGCCCTACTTGCGCAAACACATACCTAGGTTATTGCTAGTTTACTGTCTGAATTAAGAATCTTCCAAATGGTAAGAGAAAGAGGACAGAACTTCTAATGGATTTAATATTGTGTTTTTCCAGAATCACGCCTACAGGGAAGAAAAATAGCGTATGGTGGAACCTTTACCTTTATAAAGTCAACATATCTGAAACGGCTGTTAAAGTTATATGTAACTGAAGATGAAAGCGCTTGTAGAGGGCGAAAACATTTGTAATTCTAGATAAAAAATGTTCCAGAAAACAAAATACGTCATTATTAAACGCCTTTTGGGATCATGTTTGGTCAAAAATTGCCTGGTGTCATACCGAGGCAACCGTTTACAGGTATTAAACTTTTATTTTCTAACGATTTTCCATATGGGGTCCACACGGGGGGCACGTCCCCTGTGCACCGCCTGGCTAACAGGCCTGTGGTTAAACCCAAAACACATGTAAGGTTACGTCACGGAACGTAGACTGCTATGACTGTCCACTTTTTCTGACTTAAAAACTTATGAAAAAAGGTATGTGGCAAACAATCCAGAATATCGAGATAAAAGAACATTTCCCTCCCTCTTCGTATCGTTTTGGTTTTTTTTCATAGTAATTAGTTTACAACATCGGGGTGTAAGACAACTCTAACACTTATTTAAAAAGTACCCTTTCAGTAGGCCTGACCATCCCCCGTTGAATCGCTATTGTTTTGTAGATAGTGTGAATGTTGGACCGACTTCCGCTGCGTTTCCGTTTGCAAATCGGTTTTATGTCCACTCGACGTAGGCAAAGAGGCCTGTCAGATGTCCTTCAGACTAAAATCCGAATGCTCCGAGTCAAAGCCCGGGTGACGTTATATTGACCGAAAAGAGGGCTACAACATGTCCAAACGTCCATCTAACGTCGTATTGAGTTTACAAATGGGTTTTTGGAGAAACGTCAATCTTACCTTAAACTAACCAACTAAAATTACACGACGTCAATCCTACCAATTGCACAAACCCCTAACGTTGCTCCAACTCCGTGTTCTCTACTGCCCCGTGAGGCATATGTCAGTAATGCCGACACAGGGGAGGCATGGGGGCACACGCCCCCGACAGAAATCTAGATTTCTGGAGGATAGGGTGAGGTGTGTTTTCAGGGGAGTGATGGATCTATTTTAATCATTTTCTGTCACAAATGGTTCTCAGACTATCAAAATTCCGCGGACTTTAAACCTTACCTCTTTATTGTCCTTATTATCAATATCTTTCAATAATTGCTCCCGGAGAAGCACTGCAGCAAACGTTGAAAGCTTTTTAGGAATTCCCCCGCAAAACGTTGGCTGTTTGATTGACAGATAGGTTTTGTTGGAGAATTGAGAGTTTTACGATGCAGAGCCTGAATGCAGGGTTTGTCATGGAAATCATACTTAATGAAAAATTTCGTTGCGCTTCGCGCGCATTCGTCTCGGTTTGCGCTCCATCTTATGACCATTATTAAGGTAATAATACATGGAACAATTCTGATGTCAACACTTTTCCGAAAAACAGATGTACATCTCGAACCTCTGTGGGGGCCTCGCATCAATATGGGATCTTTCTATTTTATTTGTAGCATGATATGGGAGGTTAAAAGTTCGTATTTGCCGTTTTACATTTTTTCAAAAAGTTTACCGAGAGCTTTGCGGGCAGCCATTATCGGTATAGATGATGAATGTTAACACAGTCACGACGAAAAAAGTATTCTGAAAAGCGCCTGTTAGTCCTCCATCCCTTTGGCTATACCTATCAAGCTGAGAGGTCTAATACCGTATCACCTCCCTGCACCTATACTCTCCCTCCCTCCCAAAAAGGGGGCTTCAGGAGGTTTGTTGACAACATAACCTTCTCTAAGAAAACACACTCTCCTCTTTCACCTAACCAAAAATTAGAACTCACCAAATAATGGATATTTTCCAGCCATATGTGATCAGTTCCAAAATATCCCAAAGCACCATTTTGCATCTAACCAACCATAAATTAACAACAATTTCTCAAGTGGAGGGGTCACACTTTACACCCCTCCCCTAGAACGGCATCCCTATGTAGGGACAAAGGAAGGATTTCCCACTGCTGTATAAAATCGCAGGGACGCATAAAAAGGTGCAATATACGCATTCTTTAAGGGTTAACTGAGGTGGCATTACGACGTCATCTGTGGTGCCCCCTCCCCCAATCACCGAACCTTGACGGCGCCACTGGCGTCAAAAGCTGCTTGGTTTCAAGAAAGCTCGATTACACGTTTGATTACTGCCATGGGAATATTTTTGAGTATGTTGAGTGGGTTATTTGACTTGGTGTGAATAAACAGGGGCAGTCATTAAGTTTTCTGTAGGTGTACCATCCCATGAGAAAATTCGCCCCATTGAAAGTTGGACAAACTTAATCTGTCCTTGAAGTCCTTCCTTGTTAAACAACTGACAAAAAGCCACATTCTTACAGATTACATGGTCCAGTGACCGCCTATACTTCTAGGGGAATTTGCACTCCCAGTCTATTGTCGGGCTGTGAAGACCTGGTATAAATTCCAAGAACATTTTGTTGTTTGCTGTTCTCTATGGTTGAAAAATCGGCCAAGTCGTGACGCTATCGGCCAAGTCATGACGCCCATTTTCAAAGGGCAGATGTTTCTAATGATTCGTGTTAATCGTAACATCGAGGAATTTAACGACGTGGAGGTTAGTCTCGATGGTAATTTTCAAGGCATACTCGATGAAGGTTTATAATGAAATCCTTGCGGGGTCTGTCTTCGAGTCTTCCGGAGCACGCTTTCAAGGATGATAGACCAACATCTTTGTAGAGGCTGACATCGGAGACCTTTGACACTGCCTACTAAGGCTGTTCAGAATGTAAAGGCCGACCAATTCACATACCTCAGCGCCATCAATGCTGCCCATTGTGACATCAAAGGAGTTAGGGTAACCTCGCTTTGGCCAATGGGTACCGTTACTAGACAGAACCGACTTTTTGACGTGCATGATGATAGAAAAGTCTAGTTCTGAGATGGGCATATGTGGTATTTCCCACGTTAAGGCTGTAGTAAGAAGCTGCTGTGATATGGAGGGATAGAAGTTTACAATATCAAAGACCATAAAAGTACTGGAATGTTTATCCTTGAGGGAACTAAACCACTCCTTATTGAGGATGTGTTTGGTCTTTAATAGTGATAACGGCTTCCCTCTCCTCCATGTGGATTATACAGTCTTGAATGTCTAGCTTATGGGCAAGGTCAGTCTGTTCTTTATTGATGCCAGCTACAAGAGATTTATCAGCAACCTTGTACTTCTAGGTGATGTTGTCTTTCAGGAGTTTGGCATAGCCATCTGCGTTTGCTGCGTACAAATTTCTAGTGTTATTGGCAGGTATTAGGTCTTTGTCAATGGATGACGTTTTCATCTTGTCGTTTCTTAGTTTGTATTGGACGAGATAAGTAGAGTCTCTATATTCGATTTTCTCTACCATCATGCCTTTTAAGTCATTTTAAAACTCTTTGAGGTCACTGCTTGCGGGAGGATTCATTTTTGATTTGAAACGGAACTTTTCGTCACCACAAGGGTACTCAATACCATCCTCTTGCCGCTCGAAAAAGAATGTTTTCCACCTCATACGTTTTATCAGGCTCTCTGACTTCCTAATAAGTTTACGTTTGTACTCATGGGGGATGACAAAGGTATAATATTCAGCAAATAACCAAGGCTGACTCGATCTAGATTGACCGTGCTCATTTTTACACGTAACTGCTCTTCCTACCGTGCGAAGCGTCCAGTTTTGGAGCGGTGCCCAACTGCAAAAACAGGAGAGTAAACACAAATGATGTGCCCAAAAGACAGAACTTAACAAAGTGCTCAATTTTGCTAACAAAAGTAGACTTCATGACACTTGCAGCATAGAATTAAAGGAAGAGGCTGGTGGCAGAGGACTGCAGCCCACTATTCCGGGAGAATATTCGCTATTTAGAAGCAACTATAACAAATGTAGGTTATTTTGTGGGAAACATGTATTAAAATTTCGATGAAACGCCCAGCCTTGATTGCAAGTTGTCCTGTTTTTGATTCCTTGCCGAAGGTAGGCAAGGAATCTATGCAATGGTGATATCGGTGTATGTGGGTGCGTATGTATGTGTATGAGTGTGTATGTGTGTGACAAGAATCTTGTTAGCACTCTAGTTTTTGAAGGGAAAGGGCGAGACACTTCAAAGTTGGTTTGTGGGTTAAGCATATAAAGATCTCAGGTGGGATTGGTTTTGGTGTGGTTCAAAGGTCATCTGAGGTCAGCAGCAGGTGAAATATGGATAAACCATGTTTGGAGTATCTCATCAGCTGTATGTTGCCTGAACTTCAGACATGGTGGGTAGAGTAGTAGCTCTTGAGTTATGAAAATTTCCGGAGATTTATTGGAGGTCAAAGGTCATACAGGGTCATGACAGGTCATGGAGTAAAAAGTTTGTTAGCACTCTAATTTTTGAAGGAAACATGCAGGATACTTCAAGCTTGGCACATTGGTGTATTATGCAAAGATCTCCTTTGGGATTGTTGTTGGTGTGGGTCAAAGGTCATTTGAGGTCACTGTGAAGCAGAAACAGAAAGCACAGAGCTGCATATATCTCAGGCACTACATGTTGCATGAAATTCAGACTTGTTTCGAAGTTGCTGCATTAAAGTTTACTAGCATTTTCGTTATTTCTTGGAGGTCACATGGGGTTAGGAGCAGTCATAGAGAGAAAAGTTTGGTTAACTCATGAAAAATTGGTTGATAGTTACTGTTTTAATGTTTAGTAATATTTTTATTTTCCCTAGAGGTCACACGGGGTCATGTGTGGTCAGAGAGTGAAAAGCTTGGTAACACTAATTTTTTACATGGAATATATGAAATACTCTGCAGCTGGGGTTGTTCTTATGTGTGGGTCACATAGTAGGTTGCAGGTGTTATATTTAATTCAAACACTATATATTTTCTGCCTTTCACTTATCCTTATGATTTTATTGCTTTTAATATAACCATTTTGAACAGATCCATTTGCAGTTACTTGGTTTATATTATGATTTTACAGGTTCTAAGCTCTTCTTTATTTGTGCCTCCCACTTTGTTGAGAACTGGAGACATTGCTATTGATACAACATTATACCACTTTAAGTACCAGAGGTAATAACAATTCCCCCTCTACTTGTCCACTGAGGATAACACTGTCACAGCTCACAAAGACAAATCACCCTTGTAGACTGATAACGCTAGCCTCTGACCCTAACTTGTTGGTGGTGTAGCTGCTAGAGTCACACCAGATTGACATATGATTGCCTATGGACCAGGCAAGAGAAAAAAAAATTGACAGTTTGTCCAGTGCAGTGTTGACAGCCCTTAAGTGTTTAGATTAATGTCAGTATAATGACCTAGTTTGTTGAAGGAGGATATATAAATCAGGCAATCCCTTGCTGTGTGTGAATCCCTGCTGTTGTGTGCAAAGTTATGGAATCTGTCATCAAGGATTGTTTGTTTAAATATCTTTTAGATAATGGGTTACTCAATCTGTCACAGCATGGTTTTTTACCGAGTGTTCTTGTGTTACTAATTTACTAAGCTTTCTTGAGGATGTTTCCTTATCTCTTGACTGTGGTCACAGTGTTGATGTCATTTACCTTGATTTTTCAAAAGCCTTTGATAAAGTTCCATTAGGTAGACTTATGGTTAAACTGCATAGGTTAGGCATCAAGGGCAATTGTGCTGACTGGATAAATTCATGGCTCAATAGTAGATCTCAGAGAGTTGTTGTTAATGGTAATTTCTCTTCTTGGAAAGAAGTTACAAGTGGAGTTCCACAGGGTTCTGTTCTTGGCCCGCTTCTTTTCTTAATTTTCATCAATGATATTGATAGCTCTCTCACATCTAGTATTAGTAAGTTCGCTGATGATACTAAGCTCTATAGGAAGGTTAGTGATAGGGATGATGCCTCATTACTGCAAAAAGACTTGGATAGGTTATTTTTATGGTCTCAGACTTGGCAAATGTCTTTTAATGCAGATAAGTGCAAAGTCCTTCACTTTGGTCCTAAAAATTTCAGCTATGATTATAACATGAATGGTAGTATTCTGAGTGAGGTGACTTTTGAGAAGGATCTGGGTGTAGTTATTACAGGTGATTTAAAGCCATCTAGACAGTGTGCAGCTGCTGCTGCTAGGGCTAAGGTGCTTGGATTGATCAAGAGGAATTTCAGTAGTTTTAGTAAAGAAATTGTACTAAATCTGTATAAGCAGTTGGTAAGACCCCACCTCGACTATGCAGCCCAGGCTTGGAGTCCCTTCTATGAAAAGGACAAGCTTCTTTTAGAGCAAGTTCAGAGGAGAGCCACTCGCCTTATACCCGAGGTGAGACAACTACCATATCATGTTAGACTTAAGCATCTTGGGCTTACCACCCTGGAGTTGAGAAGGATTAGGGGGGACATGCTTCAGGTGTACAAATTTCTCTCTGAAAGGAATCCTTTGTCCTCTTGCAATTATTTAAAGGTTCAATGTAATTCTCGGGTTCGAGGCCATTGTAAGAAGCTAGTTAAGAATTTTGCAAGGCTTGACATTAGGAAGTTCAGCTTTTCTCATAGAGTTGTTAACGAGTGGAATAGTCTGCCTGAGTGGGTAGTTAACTTCACATCTGTGCACTGCTTTAAGGTTAACATTGACAAGTTCTTCCATAAGTGTGGTAGAATCTAATTGTGCTGGGCTCGTTTGGTGTTGGTTGGTTCTTTGTTTTCAGTTAAGGTTGTATGGACTTCAGGGCATCTTATGGGGCCTTAGCCCTCCTTTGCCCTTTAACCTGTTATGTTATGTTATATGCAAGCACCAGTCATGTGGACCCATCTTTTCAGGGTGGCCTGTGTACTTACTGTAATTGTTAATGATGGTAATTGCTCTTTAGGGAATACAGTACACCTTCCATTTCCCTGACACCTAACCTCCTAAAATCATAGCCTTGACAGTGGGGCTTTTTGACTGCCTGAAAGCATTATGGAAACCTCAATATTCTACAGAAAAGTACTTTGGGTAGTGATCTTTCTCACCAGAGCTTTTCTTGGTAGCAAAAATAAAATGGTTAAATGCACAAGAACTTAGCTTGCGGTTAGACTTGACCACTTATTGTCGAAACTTATTAATGACAAAACTAAAATTACAAACTTAGTCCCTGTATTATCCTACCATTTTGCAATAAAATGATGAAATGTTCACTTATTATCGTAACATTTTGCAGTTAAATGATGAATCACAAACCTACCATATTTTAACAACTCAACATTTCGCAGAAAATTGATGAATTACCTACTTGTCGGATCTCCACAGTTTAACATTTTGCAGAATAATGATGAATTACTCACTCATTGAAACTCAACAAATTGACATTTTGCAGAAAATTGATGAATTACCCATTTAGAAGATCTCATCAATTTTACATTTTGCAACAAAATGATAAATTACTCACTTACTAAATGTTATCAATTTAACAATTTGCAGAAAAATGACGAATTACACATTTACCAGATCTCAACAATTTAACAATATGTAGAAAAATGATGAATTTCTCACTAACCAAATTTCATCACATAATCATTTTGCAGAAAAATGTAAAATTACTCACATACCAAATTTCATCAATTCAACATTTTGATGAAAAATGATAAATTACTCAGTTATCAGATCTCAGCAATTTAACAATTTTCAGCAAAATGACGATTTACTCATTTACAAGATTTCAACAGTTTAACAATTTGCGGAAATAATGATGAATTACTCACTTACTAGATATCAGCAATTCAACATTTTGCAGAAAAATGATGAATTACGCACTTAAGAGATTTCATCAATTCAACATTTTCCAACAAAATGATACATTACTTATTTATCGGATATAAAAAAATTAACATTTTGCAGAAAATTGATGAATTACTCACTTATTGAAACTGTACAAATTGACATTTTGCAGAAAATTGATGAATTATGCATTTAAATCATCTCATCAATTCAGCATTTTGCAACAAAATGATGAATTACACACTTATCGGAACTCAACAATTAAACATTTTGCAGAAAAATGATGAATTACTTACTTACCAAATCTCAACAATTGAACAATTTGCAGAAAAATGAATTACACATTTACCAGATGTCAACAATTTAACATTTTGCAGAAAAATGGTGAATTACTCACTCGTACCAGATATCATCAATTCAACAACTTGCAGAAAAATGACGAATTACGAACTTGTTAAAAATGATTATTCCTACATTTTAAAGGAGTATAGTAAAGTGCGTTTTCTTAAAAGGAATCAATGAAACCTGTTTTCTACCCAAAGTTTCTCTTTCACTGTGTATTAGCGGCCATCCGACCCCTTAAGGTTTGTGTATGTGGGGGGTAGCACTTGCAGAACTCCCCTTAAATTCGAATTTGGGATTGGTGCAATATAATAGTTTTATGCAGGAAATAACCAGACCATTCAGTCGGTGGGTGGGGGATTAAAATTATCCTACCGATTCATGCTTTCCAAATTTAATTGTGGAGGTGGCGTTCCCTCCACCCCGAGTGCTTTGGGTCCAGGTCACGACACAAGGGGCCGGGCGAATCCTGAACATCTAGAGTAGCAACAAAATTGTGGACATTGAAATGAAGCATTTAATATTCAAATGACCTTATCGTTATGCGAACTTAACAAGTAACTATGATCACAATTTAACCACATTTTTGTTACAACCTAATTTGGACGGAATGACGATTGCCTTGATGGTGTCGGGTGGCTTGCAGGTGGAGAGGTGGCGGAATATCCAGGAATTTTCTCAGAAAGGCCCATGGCCCTTCCTCAAAGGGTTTTTCGAGACATCAGTGGGCAAACCCACGATTGATCTGGGGTATTTACGAAGTTGTAAGCAATAAAATGATACATTTTAGCTTCAACTTCAAATGACATTTAATGACATTTGTTGGGCTTTTGTAGCCATTCTGTACCATTTCTTGAGAAAATCCCCCAGATGTGGTTTGAAATGCAAATGAAATATTTCTCTTATGATGATTTCAATTTAATACAATGACTGTATGTCAATTTGCGTGGTGTTAGTTGGTGGGACAGTGAACAGCGAGAGGTGTAGAGAAAGTTTTAGAAATATCCATTTAGTCAAGCTATCCTAAGAAATAACGAGTTAGAGCCACCAAAGTTTTCCACCCAGAGCAGCACAGCAGTACTCACTAGCGTAACTGAAGGGGGAAGGGGGGTCGTCGCCCCCACTTGTTCCTGGGATGGTCTGTCGGTACATTTGCTGATCTTGTCGGTACATCCTCCCAGCGTGAACGACGATTAGTCTCCTCGACGGTTTACCAGTCTTTGCTCTCAACAGGACAATTTCTCTAATAAGAACCCAAATCTTTCGGCGCCCCACGCGCGCTGTAGGGTCACTCCAGTTTCTTCAATAGTTCCTTTCCACATAGCTAAATCGCATAAATCCTTTCACCCTTACCAACTAACATGTAGGTAGAGCACACAGGTTATGTAGAGGTCGTAAATTTCATCCCATATCGCAAAGCTATTTGCTGTTCTTTCGTGTGTGTCATGCGGTATGGTTAGTTGGTGAGCGACTAACGGAGCAAAGTTTGGCTATTCCATCGGGCAGTCCAGGTGCTTTCGACACAATATATGTTATCCCCAATATGATCTACAACCCCTCCAGTTTTTTTTCTTTATTGTTCTTAATAATTACATAAGTTTTTAGTGTAAGCCTACTAAATATTTTCGCGCGGGCTTTGCATTTTCACTCTTCAGACTCAAAAGCACACTATCAGTGGGCAAGTCGGCTCTTGAAGTTGTAAGTGATATTGTGCAAAATATGCCCTGCAATGGCATGGAATAGTTAGGCACCTTCATATCTACTTCGCAACAACCCCTCGGTAAAGGAGCTGACGGAAATTGGGGTCACTGGCATGGCCCTGCTCCCTGGGAAAATTCTGTCGCCACATATGGTCAATTTATTTATTTTGGCTTTCCAAAAAGGGTCATTTCTGAGATAAAACCCAAACCTTTCGGCACGCTTTATCCACTGGTCCTCAGTTTCGTTACTTATAGCTAAATATAGTAGGCTACAAGCACTTTCCATCTTTTCAAGCAACTTCATAAGTAGAATACATGGAATTATGTAAATGTCGGGAATTTCATCTCATTTCGCTAGACTTAGTTAATGTTCTCTTGTCTGCTTGTATCTGTCTTGCAGTGCGGCTAGTGACTCGAGGAGGGAAGTAAAATGTAAGTTGTGCCCGATAGGGTGCAAATGCAGGACAAATGATCTATGTAAGCTATAAATAAGCACAGATTCGTTTTAGTGTGTAGGCTCACCCAAAAAAATTTCGCGTGCTTCGCACGCTTTTTCACAGCTTAGAGTCCGGCAAATACATTAAATAGGCGCGGAACTATTTTCCTCTAGTAAATGCAAGTTTTATGCAAAATAGGCCTATGCCCCGCAATGACATGGTATAGTACACAGGTTTTCTTTAAATTCTGCCTCACCAACCTCTCGACAGGATGGGAGCTGCCCGAGGCTTCGGGTCTCTGGCCTTCCCGTCGGGAGTCGTTCCCTTATCGGGCAAATCTTGGCGCCCCCCCCCCCCGGTAGATGGGGGTCACGGGTGCGGGGGTGACTTGTTAAGTGATAACCCTTTGACACTCAGTGTCCGTACATTGACTATATGCTGTCGGTACATTTACCTTATTTTCATCCCTCCCCCCCCCCACTTCAAGCACCCCAGTTACGCTACTGGCAGTACTAATGATACCAGGGTCATATCTAGCACTTTATTTATGGGGGAAGGGGGACAAAATATTTCTGACACTATCTAAAAATTTTCAATCTCGTTTTCTGGAAATTGACAATACTGTCATAATTAATAATTATGTATCTTGTCTGTTGTTTTTACGTCGTATTTTCTAAGCTCCTCCAGAAATCAATATTTAGTTTTCCGCATGAGAAATATTTTCCAGCAAAGCTTTCCCCTTCTAGTAGGGCCGCCAGAGTTTGGTGATGAAAAGAGGGTGCACGACAGTGTCGTTATGGCACTTCAGATCCCCAGTCCTGCGTAAATTGCACTTTTTACACGGTCTAAAGGGAGGGAGTGTCTGTCCCTCTGGGAATTTTTTGTTATGTTAAGCATGCTTAGATGCAAAATGGTGTTAACTTTGGGATATAGTTTGAACTAATCATTTATGGCTAGAAAATGTCCATAATGTAGTGAATTCTATTTTTATGGTGAAACACGAGATTACCTGTTTGCTGTCTAAGAGAAGGATACGCTGTCAAGAACATCCTGAACCCCCCCCCCCCACTGTGTGGCTACTCTACCTTCTATTTGGGGAAGTTTTAGGCAAAAATACATGTATGGAGTCCACAGAAACATTCTTGGATTTGCATTGTGCATTGTAAAAGACATCTATAAGACTGGCAGATACATGTATGTGGTCACCTGGAAGCTCTGGATTAGTTGAATAAAATGGAGCAATGATTACCTGATATCCAAATGGTACTATCAAGTATGACGCCAAACACATTCCAGCTATCGTATTTTTATTTTGAACAAAAATCTAGACGAACAGCTTCCAGCTTCCAGCAATGGAAATAGGAGGGGGGAGGGGGGTAGGCCTACGATGTAGAAAGGTGATATCAAACCTCGCTGACGGTATATACCAAATGGGGCGAAGGACTAACAAGAGCGTTTCAAAAGGTTTCTTCGTCGTAAGCGTAGCCTATTACCCATCACCAGCTTATTGCGATCCAGTGCAAACAGTGACGAATGCTTCCTCACGAGGCGCTCATAAATTTTTCAGTCAGTCAAATTTCCATAACAAATCCTGCATTTATGCCCAGCATCGAGACACTTTCAATTACCCAACAAATCTGCATGCCACTCGAAAAGTTAGTCTTTTACCTGAAACTCGTAAACAGCTTTCAACTTTGAACTGTTGTGCTTCTCAGTCCGAAAGTTCCTATGGGAAGGTATTGATAATGAAAACAACACTGAGGTAAGATTTGTAGCGCATGGAGCGCGCAAACATAAAAGGTTAAAAAAACCATAAAAGGTTTAAAGGTTGGAAAAGGATTTGCAAAAGTTCTGATATTTAAGAACATTTAATTGTGATAGAAAAAGATTTCAATAGATTCATCACTCGGTCGGTAACACACCTCACCATACCCCCTTCAGTAATCTATAGCTTAAACGTATTTTGGATAATTTTAAAGTTTCTCCTAGTTTCTCGCTCCTTCTTTTTCTTTTCTCTCTTCAATTTCTCACATTATTCTCTTTTCTTTATTTTTCCTCATTTTTCAATGGGAGCATGGTCTGCTGGGCCCCCTGGATACGACACTGATCTACGAGACATCAATTTATGTAAGGCTCATGCGAAGCATCCTCGGAAAATTTATCAAAAATTGCGATTCCCTATCCACGGGTAGGGCTTGGGATTGCCCAAAATGCCCACGTCAGAAGAACTGCGGGGGCAAAGGCCCCCGTAGTCCCCTGTCTCCACGGTCCCTGTTCTGCAAGTGTTACGTCCCCACATGAAGAGGTCGGATGGCCGCTTACACCGCAAAGCATTTCTCATCAATGTTAGGAAGTGATATAATCCCTGCTTGCTTCAAGCTCACTTTTGGTCACAAATGTAGTAACTTCATTTACTGATATCTCGAGTAATACATGTCCGATTTGAATCAAAGTTTCACCAAACTTCGTAGATTTAGTTACTCTTTTACATATAAAAATTATTTTTTGCTTAAAACCTTGCTTAATCTCCAGTCCGGGATACCGTATCATGGAACAAGTGGAAGAGAACAGTTATCTGTGCGATTACAGATGAATTTTCAGACTTTTACAGAAATTGTGGAGGCTACGTATATCATCATGGTAATTTTGCAGAGGGTTCCCTATTAAGCTGTCTGAATCCTAACTACGATAAAAAAGAACCACTCCTTCGCAGAAAACGTTTGGCGAATTTCGAACAAATGATCTGCTTAACAGCTGAATCTCGTAATGAATTGAATCTTGCAATAAATTGAGTTGCCTGTACTTATTCTCATTCCGCGGCATTCTGCTTGTTATGAACAGTTCATTGCCCTAAAAGCTTTGATTGCTTTAAATTCATTTCACATTTGGGTCTTATCACATCATCCTTTAAATATTCAGACGTTTAAAGGGTTTACCAAGACCAAGGTGCTTAGACGGCACAGTGAAAGAGAAACTTTGGGTAGAAAACAGGTTTCATTGATTCCTTTTAAGAAAACGCACTTTACTATACTTCTTCAAAATGTAGGAATAATCATTTTTAACAAGTTCGTAATTCGTCATTTTTCTGCAAGTTGTTGAATTGATGATATCTGGTACGAGTGAGTAAGTCACCATTTTTCTGCAAAATGTTAAATTGTTGACATCTGGTAAATGTGTAATTCATTTTTCTGCAAATTGTTCAATTGTTGAGATTTGGTAAGTAAGTAATTCATCATTTTTCTGCAAAATGTTTAATTGTTGAGTTCCGATAAGTGTGTAATTCATCATTTTGTTGCAAAATGCTAAATTTATGAGATGATTTAAATGCATAATTCATCAATTTTCTGCAAAATGTCAATTTGTACAGTTTCAATAAGTGAGTAATTCATCAATTTTCTGCAAAATGTTAATTTTTTTATATCCGATAAATAAGTAATGTATCATTTTGTTGGAAAATGTTGAATTGATGAAATCTCTTAAGTGCGTAATTCATCATTTTTCTGCAAAATGTTGAATTGCTGATATCTAGTAAGTGAGTAATTCATCATTATTTCCGCAAATTGTTAAACTGTTGAAATCTTGTAAATGAGTAAATCGTCATTTTGCTGAAATTGATAAATTGTTAAGATCTTTATAAATGAGTAATTTATCATTTTTCATCAAAATGTTGAATTGATGAAATTTGGTATGTGAGTAATTTTACATTTTTCTGCAAAATGATTAATTGATGAAACTTGGTTAGTGAGAAATTCATCATTTTTCTACATATTGTTAAATTGTTGAGATCTGGTAAATGTGTAATTCGTCATTTTTCTGCAAATTGTCAATTTGTTGAGTTTCAATAAGTGAGTAATTCATCATTATTCTGCAAAATGTTAAATTGTGGAGATCCGACAAGTAGGTAATTCATCAATTTTCTGCGAAATGTTGAGTTGTTAAAATATGGTAGGTTTTTGATTCATCATTTAACTGCAAAATGTTACGATAATAAGTGAACATTTCATCATTTTATTGCAAAATGGTAAGATAATACAGGGACTAAGTTTGTAATTTGACGGCACCTTAACGTTTCCGTACTTACTGGATTCCGTTTACGCATAGATGAGAAGCAATGGTGTAAATTTTATAGTCGTGTGTGGCATTGTTTGTTTAGCTTTTAAAAAAAAACGGAGTTGCAGGCTGTTCTTTTCTGCCATCTTAATATAATGAAAACCAAGGACTAAATGAACTGTGCTGGCAAAGTAATTAAATTATTAATAGCTTACAGAAATTTCATACTCTGCAGGTGGGTTTAAAGAAACTGATACTGGTGTAAAGGTAATATGACTTAACTGCTACTAGCTGCTATTAGCTTTATTGCTTGTTAGCGTTTCAAAGAGTTTTAATTTTTTTATTTCATCGTAGCGTGAAGAAATAAATATTCCAATAGAAATCTGGGAGTGCGATGTCAATAAACTTATGACTCAACAATGACCTACCGATATCTTTATACAACTATATCTACAGTGGTAGTCAAGAACGTATTTTTGCTGAAAGAATCCATTTTAAGTTTGCCATTCTGCCTTCCGTGAACAAAGACCACAACTTGCTATGCTTGTATTTCTTTTCCAAACGCTGTACATTTACACTTCACAATGCCCCTTGATTCTACCCGATATTGACTGCATGGTCAAGTGGTTAGAGCATCCGACTTGCAGCCGGAAAGTCTGTGGTTTGACTCCTCGCCGGGTCATACCGAAGACTATAAAAATGGAACCTGCTGCCATTGTGCTTGGTGCTCAGCATAAGCAATGGAGTAGGGAAAACAAGCCAGTGAACCACAACTTAAAAAAGGCCGTGGCCGGCCCGACTTTAACAAATTGGTTAGAAACTGAGCTGTAAAACCTCATCTGACTAATCGATACCTCGTGTATGCATCTAGTTGTAATACTGCTACTCCCAACACCAAAACCCTTGCAAACAGAACTCAGGTTGACAAATTCAGGAACGTTGCAGTAGAGGACAATAAAGCTCCAGGTCACAATGACATCATCGGTCGGCACAATTACTGACAAGTTGAAGGCATAAAAATTAAATCTTTCTAGATGTCTGTGAGCCTGACAAAATGCTGATGTGACCATGCTGCCTCAAAAGTGGAAGGGTGACATGCTCGATTTTACAAATAATCGCATGTGAATTGAGGGCTCTCTAAACTCAAAATATACACATAAAAAGAGAAAGATGAAGGGAACACAGACTAAAGAATGAAATGTTACACATTTACATGCAGTTGTTTCACTTCTGTATTGTTTTACTCTTTCAACCAATAAAACCAAGTTTATATATGGTTTAGATTTGAATGATCTTTACAAGAATGAAAAGGGTCAATAGCGTAGAAGTTAACATAAACAATTGTTTGAAATCTTTCAAAGTCGTTAAGCCGGCCTCCCACTCAGCGACCAACGGCTTGCGAGCTCTTGCGACCTCGAGAAGATCGCTAAAGCCAGGTGCCCACTGCACGACTTTTGTTTACGATTTCTCACGATTCCAAACGATTCGTCACGACGTGGAAATCGCAAAAATTTGCTGGAAAAATGTACGATTTTCTGCGATATGCTGCGACTCACGACTTTTCACGATTTATGGGTGCACACTGCACGATTTTTGGAGAGAATTTGTCTACGACACCTGGCGATTTGAGCCTGCAAAACCGATGAATTACTGCATAGTTGGGACATTTGCCGGCTTTGCATGCTTATTCACAAGAGATGTGCTCCTGGGATAGAAACTCATGACGCCCGGCCTTGTCGACTACTGCGGACATGGGCAGATGGGTGCAAGTTGATCCAATGCAGCGACAGCAAAATGATAATGCAAATAACCGTATACTTTGCGTAGGCGCAGGAGAATGAGGAAGAGGAGCAAAGTCAAAATTTGGTGGCCCCATGGCTAGCCAAATTTAAGGCCACTAAGTTTCTCAGGGGAGGAGTTGTCACCACTTCACTTAGACACGGACACATTCGAGAATTTTTCAATCAATTCCAAAATTTGTGAAGCATAGCACCATAAATTTGCATCTAAGCAGGGCCGGATTTACGAGTGTGAGGCCCTGGGCACGACCATATTTGGTTGCCCCTGGCCGGACACTCATTTGGCTCTTTCAAAAAAGGACCGACATAATTGATTGAGCAATATGCATAAACCTACCTCTTCAGCGGCTGGGTGCTTTTATACAGACCATAAAAAGGATTTTACTGTAAAGAACCGGGGGAAGGGGTTATAGTTTGTCAAGAGCTTTACTATGCTGCAGGTTGAGTGGCCTGAGAGGAAGTTTTCATTTTTCAGAAAAAAAGCTAACAAGGTGCAATTTGGTGCATTTTAGCTGTTGAAAATTATTACTTTCTATTACAGAACCTTCATGAAAGTATAAAAAATAAATGGAACTAAGCTAGACCTAGACATACGGAGTTTTGGACGATTTTATTTAAAAAAATGTCCGAATTTTCAGACCTCGCTCAGATGTCATGTTGAGTAAAGTCGATGCAAAACAAAGTATGATGGTAGACCTGGGACTAAAATTTGTCGAAAAGAAATAGGGTGGGGGTAAACTCTCAGACCAATTGGCATAAGAATTCAGGTGTGGATCTAGCTTTTGGGCAAAAATTCTTCGAAAGAACAATACGAAAGCCGAGACGGAGCCAACGGTGGATGGCGCCATGCGCTTGAAAAAATTTGCATGAAAACACCTCTTAGATCGCCAGAATCGGCACTTCCCGGCACTATTTGTCGTATGGAACGACACCACAGGGCCATTCTGACACTCTCTCCCTATATGGGACTATCTTCTTTATTTTTCCCATCATTTTTTGTTTTCACTCCTCCAATTTGTGGGCCCCCGAATTTGAGGGTCCGAGGCCCGGGCTTATCTGGCCCAATGGGAAATCCGGGACTGCATCTAAGCTACCTTAGACGAACAAAACATTCTCAAAGGGGGAGGGAAATGCTTACACCCCTCCCCTAGGACGGCGCCTGCACGAGGCTGTATATGAAGGATCCGCCGATTACACTAAATTTGGGGGTGTGTGGGGTGAAATTACAACATACTCTTCTGCTGTGCCCCCAATCACATTTCCTGGTATTGCAACCGGTATTGGTGATAACATGAAAGTAAAATTTGCAACTACTTTACTTTTGACAAACGTCATTTTCCAGTGGACAGTTCTTTAATATAGTTACCGCAAAAAATTGATAAAAAAGAGGAAAAAGAAAGGAAAATATTCAGGCTAGCTTTTATTTGACTCTAGCACTTCCGGCCCTGTTTACACTGATTGTGACCATTAAACAGGCCTATAACATCTCAGGACGTAGCAAGACGTGGATTGGGTGGACAAAGTCAAGGGGTACCAAGAATTCTGAGTCCAAGATATCAACAAAAATATTAGTTTCGCTGGGGCCGATCTATGATGCTCAATTTTTCTACTTTGACCTAGACTTGCCTCTTTCATAATTGTAAATATTTGGGTGCATGGTTTATGTTATTGGGTTTATGGTACCATTGTTTTGCCGGGTCCCTCAATGCTCCTTGCTCTTTGGCACAGTCTTGTTACGTTCCTGCGACATCTCAAGACATGGATGCGACCTACGAATATCCACCTTTTTCCGATGCACACTGTACGACATTGTTTGCAATTTCTCATGACATCTCACGACATCCCACGACATGGATGCGGAATCCGCAGAAATTTTGAACATGTTCAAAACTGTGCAACCTAGATGCGACTTCCCACGAATTGCCACGACTTTCAGAATTGCCACGACTTCTCACGACCTACCGTTGCACACTGTGCGACTTTTTGATGTCGCGAACGGAGTCTTCAGACATCGTGAGGAATCGCTTCCATGTCATATGTCAAAAGTCGTGCAGTGGGCACCTGGCTTAAGTGTGAGAGGGTTTGCTCGCAAGAGGTCGTAGCTCGCAAGCCATGATCTCAAGAGCTCGCAAGGTTTTAAACATGTTTAAAAATCTTGCGACCGTCGCAAGAGCTCGAAGAGGTCGTAAGTCGATCGCATAGTGTGAGAGGGTGGTCGTAAGAACTCGCAAGAGGTCGCAAGGTTTTGCTGCACGAAAAGTGAAAATCTCTATCCAAAATCGAAGATGCTGGTAATTTTAAAAAGAAGGTTCCTGCCGGTAAGAGAGCGTATGTCATCTAATTGTGTTCAAAATGGAGGCTTTCCACTTACTGCGAACACTGTTGAGCATGTCCCTCTTTTCCTAGTCAAGCAAATCGGCAAGAGGACTTGAGAGATACCGGTTGCTTGTTTCATTACAATATAGGGAGAGAGTTGAAAGTTATACGGGCCGTGGACATTGTGGACTAGAAAGAGAGGTCTTCAGCAAACCACACCTTCCCATTTTCATGGTTTACAATAACATACTACCGTAAAACATTGAAATTTCCCCGTCTTTATCACCTTTGACACCTGCAACCATCTTCATTTGAGAATTGAAATCAAATTTCATTTTCATCCAAAATCAGTTTGATAAATACTATGATTGGGTCTCGTATATTGGGATTCAGTCTTGATCTACGTCAAAAGACTCACGTTACTTGGTATGTAGCCTACCCTGGATCTCATCCACTAAAGGGTGCGCTTCACAATGTAGGAATGGTATGCTTTTAATAAATCCTGTTTGTGAAGAGCTGCTTAAAAATGGGACTGTATTGGTACCCTTATATAATCCAGCTCTGCAAGCTGTCAGCCCCTATATAGAATACTAAAACTTACTTTTGGCTTAGTTCATTCGGGGCGGTTCTACAAGGGGTAGGGAGGGCTTTAGGTCCATACCTTTTCTAAGCCCACCCCCCAAACTTAGGCAAAATTTTGTGTATAGGCCAGTAGTGGTGTGTTCATTTCCACACATCTCACCCCTAAGGTAAGATTTTACCCCCCACCCCACCCTCTTTAGAAGGCTACCTTTTCCGGCGACGTCTGAAAATGGTCTTCAAATTTGAAATATGGAAGATATATAGGCGTAAGAAAAGATCTGGTGTAGGCCTAAGTCTGTAGGGAGTTTCAAAAAGTCCAGTAGGACTGCCGTCTTTATGGGAAAATTCTTCAAGTCAAATAAACTTGTTGCTAGGAAACGGAGTGTCCAGACGAACTATAGCAGGGATTGGTGCCCACATTCTAGTACATTTCTTCTGGATCATTGGTCCAACCTTATTCAACAACTCCTGGAAGAATTCTGGGCAAACTCTCTGGAATGATACGTATCCAGGTATGCCCTAAGCAGCCAGTTCCTGCATAGGGGTATCATAGTCAGTGGCGTAGTTAGAGGCTTTGGCGCCCACTGGTGCAAGAGCAGAAAATCGCGCCCCGGTTATAATTATAGTATCGTGAAATAAACTGATATTGGTTGTATAGGCTTTAAGCACATCTGCACCGTACCATTCACTGTAAAACTAGGCAGGGGTGGCCCCAGGATTTGACGGACGGGGGTAAGCTCACCGAAGAGGGGCTAACAACCCTATGCTCCGACAAAGGCGATAAGTTGCCCCCCCCCCAAAAAAAAACAGAATCGTAAAATATTCGGCGCGCTAAGCGCTCTGAAAATTTTTGACCTATTTTGGCAAAAATGTAAAAATTTAAGGCTGTTCTTGAAGATAATTTTAAAAATTTGGGGTTTTTGAAGTAAAAGTGGAAAATTTCGGGTCTTCATTAAAGAATCTTTCGCCGTAGTTCTCGATCCAGTCGAAACTCAAAACTCCCCGTTTGACATCTGATTGAAGAGTGCCACGAAGAAGGCACATAGAACTAGGGGTTGTTTGAAATTTAACTCACCTTCGATGGAATCTGTGCAGTCCTAATACTCGCGCGACGTGGTGGTATATATCATTCCACCTTTCAAAATATATTGCCTTGGAACTGTACACTGAAGTACCCGAAATTTCCCTGACATGTAGTCAGTACAGAACAGGATAAAAAGAGAGAAATATTCTAAAATACATTGATGTGTATCTTGCAAAGAAATCTGTTCTAATGAAGCGTCAGCCATGTTGAACTTCGCAGGCCACTAGGATGTAGATTTATGTACAAATAATACAAAATCCAGGCTAAAATTAGCATGATATAGCACCTATGTGGTCGCAAGAAGTCGCTGGGTGTGAGAGCAATAAGCTCGCAACCGGTCGCAAGCGCAGATGATCGTAAGAGATCGCAAGAAAAGGCGGTCGCAAGAGCTCGCAAGCCGTTGGTCGCTAAGTGGGAAGCCGGCTTTAGGCTTGCTGTTTAAGAAGGTACAGGCATTTCGGGAAAGGGTATTCAGAATGTATGAGGGCCACACGAAGAACCAGAAAGCCAAAAGGCTGAGTGATTCCTTGTCTCTGAAAATATTTCTTAAGTACTTTCACTTTCCGTGGTTTTAGCAGAAAAAAGACTTTTGCCAGAATAAGCTCCCTCATGTTGCAGGCAAAAACGTGAAACTACTCCCAAAAGGAGTTACCACCCCTTATGCTAAGTATAGCTCTATCAATGTTGCTCCACAACCTCGGATAGCCTTTGAACTGAACATTGGTTCGCTTCCATCTCTGACACAGTTTTACAATTCAGAATAGTATAATCAACCCAGCTCTCTCAGAGCAAAAAAAAAAAAAAACAACCTTTTTCTAAACTAAACCACAAAATAAGAATTCTAGCTTTCTCTTGTGCAAATAGAATACTTCCGGCTCTCCTGGAGCAAATAATCATCTCGATACGTGAATAATCATCTCGATACGTGAATAATCATCTCGATACGTAAATAATCATCTCGACACGTGAATAATCATCTCGACACTAACTTAACTAACGTGCCGTGGTGGAAACCGCCGACGTGACTCGTCCTTACGGGGCCGGGCACAAACACGAGACGCTCTAAATTACTAATCCCTAAACTAACGTCTAATCGAAGGCAGGGACCATGCTTGATTTTGGGAACATTTTAAAAAGACAAACGTTACAAGCCAACTGAGGAACATCCTAACTTCCTAATAACGGTGGGGAAAGGGGGGAGATATCCCAGCGTTCCTAGCCCGAACCGAAGCCCCGGACCCTCTCCAAACTATATACGGAATTAAACTTGAGAAACTTACAAAATACATGCACTAGTCACGCTTGTCGGCCTCCGGATATCTCCCCACAAGGACTTACAACAAGACACACAAAAGCAATGTTACTCTGGAGCTCTTAACTCAAACGCAAGGAGCGAGTGATTTTTAGTTGCGGTGCCTGCCACGCAAGCAACCGCAACTATTGCAGTAGACAGGGAAATAGCAATTTTGGCTGGTCCCGCGATCTCCTCCTAGACGGACGGTGGTATCGAAATACGCCATTGTCCAAGTTGTAGGGATAACATAACATAACAGGTTAAAGGGCAAAGGAGGGCTAAGGCCCCATAAGATGCCCTGAAGTCCATACAACCTTAACTGAAAACAAACAACCAACACCAAACGAGCCCAGCACAATTAGATAAAAGTACCACAATTATGGAAGAACTTGTCAATGTTAACCTTAAAGCAGTGCACAGATGAAGAGTTAACTACCCACTCAGGCAGACTATTCCACTGGTTAACAACTCTGTGAGAGAAGCTGAACTTCCTAATGTCGAGCCTTGCAAAACAACTAGCTTCTTACAATGGCCTCGAACCCGAGAATTACTATTAACCCTTAAATAATTGCAAGATGACAAAGGATTCCTTTCAGAGAGAAATTTGTACACCTGAAGCATGTCCCCCCTATTCTTTCTCAAGTCCAGAGTGGTAAGCCCAAGATGCTTAAGTCTAACATGATAAGGTAGGTGTTTCACCTCTGGTATAAAGCGAGTGGCTCTCCTCTGAACCTACCCTAAAAGAAACTTGTCCTTTTCATAGAAGGGACTCCAAGCCTGGGCTGTATAGTCGAGGTGGGGTCTTACCAACTGCTTATATAGATTTAGTACAATGTCTTTACTAAAACTACTGAAATTCCTCTTGATCAATCCAAGCACCCTATTAGTCCTACCAGCATGCAGCAGCTGCACACTCTCTAGATGGTTTTAAATCGCCTGTAATAACTACACCCAGATCCTTCTCAAAAGTCACATCACTCAGAATACTACCATTCATGTTATAATCATAGCTGAAATTTTTAGGACCAAAGTGAAGGACTTTGCACTTATCTGCATTAAAAGACAATTACCAAGTCTGAGACCAAGAATATAACCTATCCAAGCCTTTTTGCAGTAAGGAAGCATCATCCTTATCACTAACCTTCGTATAGAGCTTCGTATCATCAGCAAACTTACTAATACTAGATGTGAGAGAGCTATCAATATCATTGATGAAAATCAAGAAAAGAAGCGGGCCAAGAACAGAACCCCGTGGAACTCCACTTGTAACTTCTTTCCAAGAAGAGACATTACCATTAACAACAACTCTCTGAGATCTACCATTGAGCCATGAATTTATCCAGTCAGCACAACTGCCCTTGATGCCTAACCTATGCAGTTTAACCATAAGTCTACCTAATGGAACTTTATCAAAAGCTTTTTGAAAATCAAGGTAAATGACATCAACACTGAGACCAGAATCAAGAGATAAAGAAACATCCTCAAGAAAGCTTAGTAAATTAGTAACACAAGATCTACTAGGTAAGAAACCATGTTGTGACAGATGGAATAACCCATTATCTAAAAAATATTTAAGCAAGCAATCCTTGATTACAGATTCCATAACTTTGCACACAACACTATTTAAACTGACCGGCCTATAATTGAAATGCAAGCTCCGATCCCCCTTTTTGAAAATTGGAGTAACATTAGCAATCCGCCAGTCAGCAGGTACAAAGTTTGAATCCAGATGGTTGTTCCGTTGCAGTGGGGTAATGTTGGTGAACATGTGACTTCTGTAACGGCTTATAATCAGGATTTTCCTTCATTTAAATGCGTGAGCGGTGTCTCTTTTTAGCAATAATCTTGGACATATACCACATTCGCTATATGTTGTATGGTAAAGAGTCGACCAACTAATTTCAAACAGCGCCACTGAATTTATAATTGTGTTAAATTGAGCTTGGAATATTTATAGATTCTATTTCCCATTATACTCACTTCGGGGTGATTATATGAGATAGCATAATTGGTTAATTAGCTTCCCTGCGTGATTGAGCGGACGTATATTACTGATGCTCTCTCCGCATAGCCAGGCTGGGATTGTGTACGTAACTACATGTATTACAACTCCAGCATTCACTATTGTCTCTATTCATAAGTACATCATACCGCCAAGAGATCGATGCATTGTTGTGCAGGTGTGTTCCTCCTTCATTAAATCCTAGTTATCAACAGACAGAGGATAAAAACTCTTGGCCCAAAACAGCTTAGCTTACTCTTGTCGGAGGAAAACAGCAGCGTTTACTCGCAGGTAGCATCACATTGCTAAACTTGGGAAGTAGAGACTCCGCTTACCTGTCACTTCCTTTTTATATCGATCGTTAGTATTAACGCTCATCACTACCAGTTATAGGCTGGCCTAGGCTAATTGCTAAGACTAACTACTAACAATCTTGTAATAGCTCAGCTGATGGTCATGTGAAAACAGCATGACACCATATACGGTATCACGAGACACATTAGATAAAAAAGGTGGCCAAGGAGAAAGCGTGTAATGGGAAGAAGGGCATCATGAAAACGTTAACAAGGTCCTGACGTACTCTTTCTTGTAAAAGATGCAGACAGTGTGGTGTGGCTAAGAACAGTCCAAGGTTCAGTTATATCAGTAATTTCTTTACCTTTTCCCATATCTTTTCTAACTGTATAAAATTTTACAACTCTTTACTAGTGAAAATAAATTTTAGGGTATCGTACTGGTAACACAAGTTCTAAAGTGAAAATGTAAGCAGAATTTCTGTCCCTCCGCTATGATGCATGTATTTGTTGCTAGGCCTGTGCCCTAAACTAAATTTTCAGAACAACACACTTCGCAATTTTCGCCTGTATCTTTACCTTAAATTATGTATAAAATACTTCGAAATAACATTTAAACTACTATTAAAACTGTTGAATTATTCTGAAGCATATTGAACGTATATTATTATAGCCTAGTGTTCCTTAAGTTCGTTCGTGTAGTGTATCCGGATATTTCTGTTAGTGCGCCCCCCGTAGATACATGTGACAATAAAGTGTTTGCAACCAAATTTGAATCTTTTTGTGATTTCATTCGATCTCATGCATCTCAGCAGGACGAATGCTACATCTGACGAGGATTAATTAAAAGTTTAATTTGACCATCCGGAGGACAATTATGGCAATTAAAGTTGAAATTGGCCAAATACCGCAATTTGAAATAGCGGGAGATGCAACTAGCTTATCACCAAGATGACAACGCTGGAAGGGTGCATTTGAGTATTATCTTGTTAGCAAAGGTGTGACAAATGACGGTCAGAAACGTGCATTACTATTACTGTACATTCAGCCGGAATGGCGGTTCCAGATATCTTCGGAACCCTTGCAGACCCTGGTGTAACTGGAGAAGATACGGCAGGGAAATATGAGAAAGCCATGAGAACTTTGGACGCATATTTCAAGCCGAAACTCAACATTCCATACGAGCGCCATGTGTTTAGACAAATGCACCAAACAGAGCAGAATCAACTGACCAGTTTGTGGCGAGATTGTCACGCCAGGCAGCAAACTGTGATTTCAAAACAACGAAAAATGATCAAATAAGGGACCAGTTGATTGACAAATGCAAATGATCAGAACTGCGCCGAAAATTATTGGGAAAAGGAACAGCCTTAGACTTGAAAACAGAGCAAGAAATCGCAAGGTCAATGGAGGCTGTCAGCATACAACTTCAGATCATGGAGAAATCCAGTAGTAACGTTAGAGTAACACAAGCACAGAATCCGGTAACGTGAGCAGAGTGTCAATGCGCAATGCGGCCGAGTAGTACGAGTAACCCTGAGAAAAGCAAAACCAACCGAAAAAGGAACTGTTACCGCTGCGGACGAAATGCCTGGACACTTCGCAAAAGACAGACTTTCCAGCTAGGGACAAACAGTGCAAAAAATGTGGTCTAATTGGACATTTTGCTATTTGTTGTAAAACTATGCCAAGAAATAGTCTGGAAAGGGGAACGTGGACAGACATAAGCCTCACGCTAGTCGCGGAAACAGTACCAGTGACACAAATCCACGATCGTCTAGTGAGACAGTGAGTTATGTAGAACCCAGCATTAGTATTATTAGTAACACCGCATCAGGCTATGCATTTGTTGTGGAAGAGAAGAGGAATCCAGTGCAGTCTGGTATACTTGATATTGTCGCAGGTGGAGTTAATTTGTCAGTGATGATAGACTCTGGATCTTCATGTAACATTAATGACATGGACAATTGGACTCAGTTAAGAGAAAGTAAAGTTCAATGTTAGTCAGAGAAAGTTAACAAAACACTGTATCCATATGGTAAGTCAGATCCATTAGACATAATTGGTAAGTTTTCAACTGATGTGTATGCAGGGGACATCAAAGCAAGAAATGTTGAGTTCTTTGAAATGAATGGGGTAGGCCAAGCACTCTTAGCAAAAGGGACAGCTGAGAAATAAAAGCTTTTGGCAATTGGGTACAACGTGAATAAGGTTAATGGTAAACAAACCGAGGAATCTGAATTACCAGTAGAGTTGGATGATCCTATGAAGGAGTTCACTGAATGCTTCAATAGGGTGGGAAAAATGAAAGGATATCAGGCAAAATTACATATAGACCCAGAAACAAAACCTGTAGCTCAAAAAGCTAGAAAAATACCATTTGGGTCGAGAGACAAACTTGATAAGAAATTGGATGAATTGTTGTCCAAGGATATCATAGAGGAGGTTAAAGGCCCTACTACTTGAGTAAGTCCTATTGTAATTCAAAGGAAAACAGAGGGTGATATTCTCTTGTGCATAGATTTGAGGCAAGCAAACAAGGCAATTATAAGGGAACGATTTCCAATCCCAACAATGGATGAGGTACCCCAAGACCTACACAAATGTTCAGCATTTAGCAATTTAGATCTGAAATGGGGTTACCACCAAATCGAAATTGATGAGCAGTCTAGACATATCACTACATTTGCCACTCACAGAGGTTCCTACAGATACAAAGATTATTGTTCGGAATAACATCTGCACCTGAGTTATATCAGCATGTTCATTCATACTTAGTTAAAATCCTCAACTTCTATTGGTTCATTACGGTCAGGTGACCGTGCATTATCCTAGGATAACCCACGGTAAATTAAGAATAAAATCACCGGCGGATGAATACAATACCGTACTATATACACTGTACTGTATTTATAAGATAACCTAGTTTTATACATGGCTGGCTTGACACACACATGCATAGGCCTAGCTGAGCATGATATGATATATCCAACGTAAGGCCTATGGTGTCAAACTACCATAGAAAAGGATATACCTCCTGCTCTATGGACACTACACACTAGGCCTAGCCTAGTCTAGTCCGCAGTCTGCTGACCTAGTATTTGGGTCGCCTTAGAGCTTCCCATACTAGTTCAGGGAGCAAAGTCAAGTGTACGTGAGAACTAGGCCTAGGTTCCCTTGGCTGGGCCTAGTCACATCAAGACCTACGAAAACGCTTCCATTTATGAGAGACACTTTTGTTCCCAAATCTTACGTGAAACCCTATAGAGCAAAGGATCCATAAACGGTTATAATTCAAAGTCAAATAACCTAGGCCCAAGCCTCAGTAACGTTACAACTTACACAAAAGTTCCTTGTCGAGCACTGAATCCTCGAACGAAATCAACGTTACTAACGTTACCGCTGTTAGGGCTGAGATCTCTAATATGTCCAAACTTTTCTCCAAATGTACGTTTGAAATGCTGTGACTGTTTTTCTCCCAAAATCAGTAGCTGAATCCTAGGCAAATTCCATCATTTGAAGTAACTTAAAAGCTCCAGAATACCTGAACAAGTCCATTAGGGTTTGAACAAATGACGAACAATTTTAAAAAGACCGCGCTACTTTGCATACTGGTGGATATGTCACTACTAGACTGCAGTATATACGTCGTACGTGGATGTGTTTATGTACACAGCATGCGCACCAACAGCGTACACAACGTACCATGACAGGCCTAGTAAATATGTTCTGTGTGCAGTGCAAATGTACATGATACAAATGCAAGATATCGTGGCTAAGGGGTTGACATGGAGTCATAATACCTCTAGTTACATTGCCAACTGTTAATTTTTTGCCCTTTTCGGCTGTTAAAGTCTTTAAAGAGGAATACCATTTCTCAAGTTTAGTCACATCGTTTTTATATTTCATGATTTATGAATATTTCATTGAATTCATTTTGTGTAATAGTAGGCTACTTTATTAATTGCGCATGAAAAGGCCTATTGTTTTGAAAGGTTGTGAATACGTCTCATCTTTCCTCGGGGTTTTCAATTCAATAGAAATGTGGTTATCTGCAAACACAAATTTTCTTTCTTTTGAGTCTTTTTTCATCAAATTCTTGAGTATGAATGAACAGGGTTAATCAACGCTAGACCGTGCATTAAATAGAGGCTGCGCCCTCGTGCATCGCTTGCATTAACCCCCGATCGTGCATTATCCTCTACTTAATGCACGGTCCAGCGTTGATTAACCCTTTATTACTCAACAAGTGTTAATGGAGTATGAAGGTGCTGAGAATATTTCTGATGATATTGTGGTTCATGGGGCAAACAAAAAGGAGCATGATGAAAGACTGAGGACAGTGTTGTACAAGCTTAAATTAGAAGGGTTGACACTGAACCCTGATAAGTGTGAGTATGGAATAAGTAAGCTTAAGTACATGGGACACAATCTGTCAAATCTGTCAAAAGATGGTATTGGGCCGTCTGATGATAAGGTCCACGCAATCAAATATGCTAGTAAGCCTGAAACAGCAGCAGAAGTGCGCAGTTTTCTAGGGTTAGTTTGAAGGGAGGTTCATACCTGATCTGGCAACGGTGTGGGAACCACTGCGAAGATTAACTAGGAAAAATGAACCATTAATGTGGGGTCCAGATCAAAACAAAGCTTTCAATACGTTAAGAGAGTCATTGACTATTTCTGAAACATTGGGGTATTTTGATAAAGATGCGACTACCCAAATTATCACTGTTGCATATTCAGAATGGGGAGTCTAGAGTTATCTCGTACGCTAGCAGAAGTCTGTCTGATGTTGAAAGACGATATTCCCAGACAGCGAAGGGGAGTCTGGCAATAGTGTGGACATGCGAGCGATTCCATTTGTATTTAATGGTTTGAAGTTTGTAATCTTAACTGATCATAAACCACTAGAGTTGATTTACTCAGAGAGAGCAAAACCATCAGCTAGAATTGAGCGTTGGGTTTTAAGACTTCACTCTTACGATAACTGAGTATATTCTATTTGTAGCTCTACAGGCTACACCAATTGCAATGTCTATCCAAGAGATAGAAAAGGAATCAGATAAGGATGAAGAGATGTCCATAGTAAGAGAATGTGTTCAATCTGAAAATTGGGATAACTTACCTGTATCCTACAAGTTGGTACACACTGAATTGTCAGTGATTGGTAAAATAGTTTAGAGAGGTACTACATTAGTCATTCCACAAAATCTTAGAGAGCAAGTGCTAGAACTTGCCCATGAGGGACACCAAGGGATAGTCAAATGTAAACAGAGGCCTAGGACGAAAGTATGGTGGCCTGGGATTGACAAAGAAATAGAACGTAAGTGTAGAAGTTGTTATGGGTGTCAAGTTGTAAGTGATCTACGTAAACAGGAGCCCATACAGTCAACGTCTCTACCATCAGGTCCTTGGAAGGATTTAGCAGCTGATATATTGGGACCACTACCCGATGGCACAAATGTGTTAGTAGTAGTTGACTATTACAGTAGATATTTTGTGGTTAAGTTAATGAATTCAATCACTTCAGAGAAAACAATTCCAGCTTTAGAGGAAATATTTGCACTCTATGGTTATCCAAAGTCACTGAAGACTGATAATGGGTCAAATTTCACATCATCAAAATTTAAGGAATTTTTGGTAGAGTGTGATATTGTACACCGTACCACAACTCCTTTGTGGCCGCAAGCCAATGGAGAAGTTGAACGGCAGAACAGAACCTTGCTAAAGGCAATAAAAGTGGCGCAAGTAGAGAAAAGAGATTGGAAAAAGGAATTAAATAGACCTCCTGGCCTACAGATCAACGCCACATTCCACTACTGGTGCGACGCCAGCCAAAGTTATGTTTGGTAGACAAACTAAGTGTAAATTACCAGTGTTGAGTGAAGACAATCAGTCTCATCATGAGATGAGGGATAGCGATTATGGACGAAAACAAGTTGTTAAAGATTTTACAGATCAAAAGAGGAATTTCAGTGAGAGTGACATTAGTGTAGGTGACCAAGTGCTTCTTAGGAGACCTAGAGTTGACAAATTGTCAGCATCATTTCATGAAACACCTTTTGAAGTTGTAGATAAATATCATGGTCAGGTTACAGTCCAGTCACCTGAGGGAGTCACTTACAAGAGAAATTCATCTCATGTCAAAAAGTTTGAGTCGGTTCGAGATGTCAGTTCACAAGTGGAGAGTAGTGAGGAAGGTTCAAAGTCAGAGGCATCAGGAGATATTGCTGATGATGTTGGCGTCAAGCCAAGCAGACCTGTACATACACATAAGATGCCAAGTCGATTCAAAGGTTTGTAATTGGTACTAAGTAAAGCATAAGAACCAGAAAGGAAACTCTGACACAAAAGGTTTGTGTTATCCAAGTTCGATACTTTATTATGTTATTCATCATTGCATATAAGAAAACACTTTGACAAGTAGTTGCAAGCATATGAAGAAGTTTGAAATAATGTATGAGAGTAAGATAAGAGCTTAACAGATGAAATGTCAGTTTTAATAAAAAGGGGAGGGATGTAGTGTATCACGATATTTCTGTAAGTGCGTCCTCCGTATATACATGTGACAATGAAGTGTTTGCAACCAAAGTTGAATCTGTTTGTAATTTTACTCGATCTCATGCATCTCAGCAGGGAGAATACTACAGTTCTACACCGAGTTAAACTATTTTCTCCTGCAGCCTCAATTCAAGAAACAAATATTTTTCAAGCCAAACCAAAAACGACATAAAAATGCATATCTTGATTTTAACCTTTTTAAAAACCGTTATAGTATGAACATAAGACTATTCACGTGTTCAAAGTCATAACCTGGTCAAGTGTGAAGTGTTCCCCTAGACTGGACAGTAGAAAGTTCAGCTTCTCTCATATAGTTGTCAATGAGTGGAACAGCCTGCCTGAGTGGGTTGTTAATTCCACTTCGGTCAATTAATTTAAGATGAACATTGACAAGTTTTATCGTGACTATGGCAGAATCTGATTGTGCTGGGCTTTGTTGGATATTTGGTTTGGTTTGGTTTGGTTTTGGGTCTGGTTTATAATAATAGGGCATCTTATGGGGCTTTTGATCTCCTTTGCCTTTAACGTGTTATGCTATGTTACGTTATATTATGTTATGTTTTGTTAAGTGAACTGTTCTTACCTCTGATACTTCACACCAGGCGATTCTCATAGCATGTACAGTTACTGGACGAGTGATGGAAGACCATTTCCAGTTATTACAGTGATATATATACCATAGTATGGTAGCACGGAAAACATATAAAAATCGATGTAATCTTTCTTTCTTTTTCCTTAAAGGAAAAAAATTATTTCGAATAATAACACATGTACACTATTTACAAAGGATAAGTAGGATTATCAAGTCAAATGAAAGGAATTCAATGTAACCCCCTCAATCAAAATTAAACAAGAATAAACCAGACAAAAATCGCGAATCTTCCCCAACCCTAACTGAAAGGTAAGTATTATTATTATTAAGGGGAATCGAACCAAGAACACCTGGGGACACGGGTATAGGTAATCACTCTTTACCAACTGTGCCACCTGGAGCAACCAAATTTTGTCGCTAAATTGAATATTTAATTGTGAATCACCCAGCCATATCACACCACTAAGAAATTTTATATAACACGTTATTAATTTCTCTACATTTGATTGGAAGATTGGTGGTCACATGCCATGCGTGATTCGGCACAATCATCAAGATTGTGGTGCTCGACCGTTGGTTAGTATATATTATATAACACCTTATTAATTTCTCTACATCTGATTGGAAGATTGATGGTCACATGCCATGCGTGATTCGGCACTATCATCAAGATAGCGGTGCTCGACCGTTGGTTAGTATATACTAACCCACGGCCGTTGGTTAGTATATATTATATAACACCTTATTAATTTCTCTACATTTGATTGGAGGACTGGTGGTCACATGCCATTGGTGATTCGGTACTATCATCAAGATTGTGGTGCTCGACCGTTTGTTAGTATATACTAACCTACGGTCGTTGGTTAGTATATACTAACCAACGGCAATGACGTCACCGATCATTGCAGTACGTACAAGCTATGCCGCGACTCAAATTGGGGACCGTACATTGCATATCGTACGTAATAGGCACGTAAACGCGTATCGAGCAAACGACAAACCATGGAGCTGCGCTACACGGACAAACACGAACCATCGCGGCCTCAAAAACACAACTTTAACCAACGACTAGATCAAGGTAGATAGTTATAAGGTGTTATATAAAACAAATAATGAATGTTTTTCTTTCGTGCGATAGTATGAATTATATTTCATTCGTTGAAAGATTTAACATTCTATTCAACTCGGCTTCGCCTCGTTGAATAGAACGTTCAATCTTTCAACTCATAAAATATAATTCATACTATCGCACTCAAAAACATTCATTATTTGTATACTAACCCACGGCAATGAGTCAGCGATGCATTGAGCGCGCTACGTACAAGCTATGCCGCGTCTCAATAAATCACTGCAGCACTGGGGATCGTACATTGTTTCACCAACGCCAAGTGATCGCGCGTCTCTTTGGTTTTGAAGGACAAGCGTCCATTGTGTCACAGAAGTATCTATGGTAATGCCGTGCGCGTGTGCTGTAAATACGCTTACTGCGTATGTGTGTTTTGCCCTTCAGTGCCTGAGAATCCAACGCGCTTGACGTCACAAAGAATCCCTCTATATCAGGCTAGCCTACATAAACGGGCAGTTAGAAAACGACAAACCATGGAGCTACTACAAGGACAAACACGAATCCATAGTGATCGCCAAAACACAAATTTAACCAACTACTAGCAAAATTATAAGGTGTTATTTAAAACAAATAATGAATGTTTATGAGTGCGATAGTATGAATAATTTCATTCGTTGAAAGCTTTAAAAGCATGGTCTGGTGACCAAATTTGATGCTTTCAAAAAAAGCAGAAAAATTTTCTGTGTTAGGCAGTGAAATCCCCATCTCAATAGCATCTTGCATTCGGAAGATACAAATCTTTGAAGAAATACTACATTTTCAGTTTCTCTAGTGCATGATGGGAAATCTGTGATGTCATCTGGGCAAATGGATTTGATGTAGCTTTTGTATTTCTTTATAATGTTGATATCACTATATTGAATATTCCATAACTTTATTTGCTGTACCATAAGTATGGAACAGTTTTTCACTATATCTACACGGAAAAATATCTAAACATTCCAACGGTATCAAATTTCAAGGACAAACAAGGTAGCCGATTATAAAGAATAACAAAAGGAATCTGAGGCAATTTGCCCACTTTGGATCACGTTTTGTGACCTTGAGGAAACTAAGAGGTATTTCTTATTAAAAGTAACCAATCTTTAGGAAGAGATATCTTGAGTTAGGAATGGAGTTTTGATATGGGGTTTGGGTGACATGTAATGAAAAATTTTTATCTTTCATATAAGACCCCTACAAAATGCCACCAGACAATGCTTTTAACGTTCTATTCAACTCGGCTTCGCCTCGTTGAATAGAACGTTCAATCTTTCAACTCATGAAATTACTCATACTATCGCACTCATAAACATTCATTATTTGTATACTAACCCACGGCAATGAGTCACTGATGAATTGCACGCGTTACGTACAAGCTATGCCGCGTCTCAATAAATCACTGCAGCACTAGGGATCGTACATAGACCCTTTTCCAAATAGCAATTACACAGGATTGTGGGACAGAACGTTGGTGTGCGCCGTTTTTTGGCCACAATAAAACACCATTGACTAAAACGACGCACACGAAAACTCTGTCCCACAATACTTTGTGATCGTTATTTGGAAAAGGGTCTATTGTTTCACCGACGTCAAGTAATCGGGCGTCTCTTTGGTTTTGAAGGGCAAGAGTTCAATCATGAAAGTCCTTCCATGGTCCAATTGTGTCACAGAAGTATCTATGGTAATGCCGTGCGTGTGTGCTGTAAATACGCTTACTGCATATGTGTGTTCTGCCCTTCAGTGCCTTCCAGTGAGAATCCAACGCGCTTGACGTCACAAAGAATCCCTTTATATTAGGTACATAAACGCGTAGTTAGAAAACGACAAACCATGGAGCTACTACAAACACGAATCCATAGTGACCGCCAAAACACAAATTTAACCAACGACTAGATCAAAATTATATGGTGTTATATAAAACAAATAATGAATGTTTTTCATTCGTGCGATAGTATGGATAATTTCATTCGTTGAACGCTTTAACGTTCTATTTAACTCGGCTTCGCCTCGTTGAATAGAACATTCAATCTTTCAACTCATGAAATAATTCATACTATCGCACTCATAAACATTCATTATTTGTATAATAGCACAGATAAGTAATTACTGTACAAGCTAGTATAGCACTGACATGTTTTTACTGTACAACCTACGAGGATTGGGTGTACACACACAACTTCAGGACAATTCAAATCTTCAAGCCGGTCAGGTCAAGAATGTTTTTGTATCACAGACAATAACCAAACTAGATCGGGATCATGCAAGCAAAGTAGACTTCATTGGTATAGATCTAAGATTTGCATGTAACAACACAGAAGAAGTGCATATGAGAAAAAAATCGTATCTCCACTGACAACCGTAAGTCCGATTTTTTGTTCATTCAAAGCCCGAAATGGCCTTTACAAGATTCCTAACCTCACTGAATACTGCCACAGCGCCATCTCTTTTGAGCACTGCGGAAAGAGCCTGTGTAAACAACAAGGTCACAGTGTCATTTCGCTGTGTGGAGCCAGCCGTCGCTTATCACGTAACTGTGTATACGCCCTTAGCCTATTGTTAACCGTTAGGCCTAATGTTAGGCTATCCTACTTTGTAGGCTTGTAACGTTGATGATTTTTATCTAATATCTTGGTCATTGTACCACCGTTTGGCACAAATGAGGTGTCAAACAAAAAGGGAGGGGGTGTCCTCACTTGTGCCGATTTTTTTTTTAGTTCCTTAAAATACGTAAATTTTTTAAAACAAATTTTACTTCAAAAGGTAGCATATGTGGCACCAGATTGAATGATTGAATGTAAGGACACCTAATTTTTCAAACATTTTACGTAGACCCCGCCCCCAGGCCGGCGATCACACAACATACTGCATGCCCCCCCCCCCCCGTGAGAGAAATCCTGGGTACGCCACTGAGTAAAACGGGATTCAAACTTGCTAACCTTGGACCAAAAGGCCCACCCGCCGAGCCAATCCGTCCTCACAGAAATGTGTAATAAAATAAAATAAAACTTCACATTTTGTTCACAAAAATTGCACTTCTTAATGGCTGCTATCAAGCCTGACAAGTGCCATTTCCAGCGATCTGGGATGTATTAAAATCTCAAATTTTCTTGGTACGTTCCGCGCCAACTCTTGGTGGCGCTCCGCTTAAATAGTAAACGGGCGCCCCCCCCCCCCCCCCAAAAAAAAACCCAAAAAGTCCTAGCTACGCTACTGCAAGAGAATTAAAATGGAAAATCATGCGAATTACAAGGCCTTAGAAGTTTCTTTTCCGGCTTTCCGGGATGTGTTTTTACCCAAATTTTCTGGCATGCTACGCATATAGGCGGCGGAGAGCGGGGGGACGGGGGGAGGACACTTCCTTCCCTAAAATTCTCAGTGAGGGGGAAGTCCCTCCATAAATAAATTCCTTAAGGAGAAAAATGAGGAATTATAAATTAAGTAAAAATCTAAAAATCAGCAATCAACAAGTGTAAACATAATCAATGACAAACTGAATGGCCAAATGCTGTTCTGTCAGATAATTAATCCCTCCATTTTTCTCTGAAAGACGTTCAGATTGGCCTACAGTGCACGTCACCAACAGAATTTATTTAGAAATATAGTGGTCGGAATCATTACAATTCGGTCATTCAGTTTTGATACTATGTAAGGCCTACAATAATACCATGATTACACTGCCTGGAAGTACCCCCAAAACAATGACAGGGCTGCCAAGTCTCGTGCATTTTGGGTCATTTTCACTTTCTCACTGAGTCCACGCAAACAAGGAATTAGGCAGAGGGGCACATGCAAGTGATAAAACGTACATTGAAGTTCACATGTCAATGCAAGATACCTGGGTCCTGGCATTAAGTCGAACTAAGATATCACAAATTTCTCAAGGAAGTCCTTCAATATTCAAACAAGTTAGAATATGACTACTAAAGATCTGATTAGACGCCTTGAACAGGATGCATTGTAGTAAGGCACTGTGCCTATGATAACTGTCTTCTGTTAATAACTTGTGGAAAAATTAATGTGTTGAGAGTTGAGACATGAAATTATATGAAGCAGAAAATGCAAAAATAAGACATGGGAAGTGCTATTTCGGGCGATCTGGGACTCTATTTTGTCAAAAATTTTCTTGTACGCTCCGCGCCAAGCGATGGTGGCGCTCCGCTTAGATGGTATAGTGCCGTCAATCACAGGTCGAACAACTTCGCCCCCCCCCCCCTCCTCCCTTCAGAGATCCTGGATCCGCTCCTGGTATACGATACTCACGCAAGCTGCGCTGTTCTAACAATGGCGTTTTCTGTGATGCGTTCCTATGCAGGTCTAGGGTTCAAATCCTGGCCGGGTCATACCAAAGACTTTAAAAATGGAACCTATTGCCTTTGTGCTTGGTGCTCAGCATAAGCAATGGAGTAGGAAAAACAAGCCAGTGAGCCACAACTGGAAAAAAGGCCGTGGTCGTCTCGACTTGAACCAATTGGTTGGAAACTGGGACGTTAAACCTCATCTAACTAACTAAACTAACCTTTGCACATCCCCGAATAGAAAGGCGCGTATATCAAGTCCACACTTCCGCACTAATATTTGCGTCTCCTTGAAGAGTAAATTTCCGTAACAGTGTACGTACGGGAGTTTGGTATCTATGCTTATAATATCTTTGATGTGGGTATGGTAACGCGCGCGCCCTACATCTGTACAGTGCCTTTAGAGCCTGTTCGGATATCACGCGTTAGGGCACGTGCACATCATTACATATTTGCACTGAGTCTAGTACATGCAATTGCCTTAGCAAATAAATGAAGTGGTTACATCACAGTATGTGGGGCAAATGACACCAGTGTATGACAAAAACGAAAGTACATATCATTACCTAGCTTTCAGTTAACAGTACAAGTCAATCCAACCCGAAGAATACAAATCTAGAACTCCATTGGCCTACAAACTTATGGATAGCACTTATTGCAAATTAGGGTGTCCGCTAAATTGAAAGATTACAAGCAAGGCACCAATCACGGACCTATGTGTAGCAAACGAAGATAAAGCACAGATTGAAATGGCATGGTGACTCCTCATGGAGGCCAAAATATCGGTGAGAAAATACTGATGACAGTTCAGTCATTTGGAAAACAATCAGGCAAATGAATGTCTTACAAAAGTAACCTACTAAACACCGGCGGTTTGGGAACATTATTAACTAAGAAGTATCACTCCTCAGTAAATATTCCACTTACAAGAAGTTTTATCTCTTTCTAGTGGCATTACACATAAGTGCACTTGAATATGAACGCACAATGACTGGTTTGAAGTTTAGGCCTATAGACTTATCGATAGGCCAGCAATTTCTATGGCATCTTGAAGTTACGCACTTTTGTATGCGTGTTTAATTTCTCACGCGCTCACAACGGGAAAGCAACTAACAGAAATATTGTAGATTAGGTTTATTGTGTTCTGTTGAAGTTCATCATCAATAAATATCCAGTCGTTCTAACCCAAGAAAACTCTTGCAACATCGTTATTGATAACTTATTTATAACGTCGGAGCGTAGGGACCTTAAATCCTGCAGCGCGTATATTGCCCTGCCCGCCATAAGCGGGATCACTTCATTACCATCAAGGGGGGCTTTTTATCATCGGGATTTCCGAAGAATGGTCGAAGCGTATGCGAAGGGTAGCACAGCTCATATTAGACTGTAATTTATTGAAATGAACTGGAATCTGAATCCATTCAGCATTTATAACTTCCAGTTATAAAACAAAATGATTACTAAAGAGAGATTCATAAGTTGAATGGCAATCGAGCACTTCAACCTACGCAGAGTATATGGTAAAACAGCACAAATTGTTGAATTTGCATAATATGACACATGATGTTCAACGGCACACAGACTTCCAGTGTACCGGATTCAGGCGTGTGGATCGATGGTTTCTGATGCAGAAGGGCCTTTACTACAACTCTAATGTGTTTTTGAGTTGTGCCAGATTTTGTAGCACGAAATCCAATTTTTAGGCCTTATATTCCACTCTGGCCCACGGCCTAGTTCGCTCTCCATGTTCTCAGAAGTGTGCGTCAAGTATTTCGGCGGATAAAAAATACGTATACTGCGCGTATACTGAACGCGTTGAAAAAGTCCACGCACGCTAACCTCTTTAAACGATGGAATTTTCTGTGACGCGGCTAGCCTATCGTACGCAGATGGCCGATTAGAACGGCGCGCATATCAAATTTACACTTCCGCCCTGATATTTGCGTCTACATGAAGAGTCATTTTTCGTAACAGTTTAGGTATAGTAGTAAGGTGTCTATGCTTAGACCTGTAATATCTTTGATGTGTAGACTACACGTATGGATCAGTGTGAAAATTTTCGAGGCTTCTGCGGCGCGTGTTAACTTCTCAACATGGGCCCTTTTGTTGTGCAAAAATAATGCTTTCAGTGCGCTATAGGCCTTATGCATTGACATCACACTGACGTCATTTTGGTTGAAAACAATGGAGCACACGTGTCGAACGGCGTAGATTTTGCAGCACGTGTAGTAGACTTACGCGCGTATACGATTGGTTGACAAATCAGCTGTCTGCATTTATTGGTGTAACTTGCAATGATACGCGATTTTCCGCCATTTTCCTCCAAAAGAGGGAGTACTTTCTCCATTGTGACATCATATGCAAACGGTCCATAGAGGGGTTTCACAACGTCACTTGATCGCGCGTAGGCTGTTTGGTTTTGAAGAGCAAGGTCGAACTTCTCTTTGGTTTTGAAGGGCTCGCGTTCATTGTGTCGAGTATTATCGATGGCAATGAGTTGCGTGTGTGCTGTAAGTTCTTTACTGCGCGTGTTTTGCCCTTCAGTGCCTGAGAACCCCAGGGGTGTGACGTCATGTGAAATCCTTGTATACAGAAAATCAGTGCACTTATTATGATATGCATGCTAGCGCGCGTTAGCAAGCTTGTGCGCGTTAGCATGCACATCATTGGAATGGACAGGCAGTACCGTACAGGCACGCCTGTACCGTGTACTGTCCATTTATGATGCTATCACCAGTGTTAAGCAGCCATCGCGTACCGAGGCTCTGTTTACAGTGCGGACACACGCCTTATACTAAAAATACTGGACCACTCGTTAAAGTCGCGTTGGTATCTTAAGCCCGGGTCCCATATATGCGATTCAACTAAGTTGACACACCAGTTGCACAGTGGGACCGGGAATCAACTTGACAATCGATTCAACTCGGTCGAGTTGAAAGAAATAGAACATGTTCTATTTGTTGCAATTTTAAATCAACTTTTTCAATTGCGCATGCGCCACAGTGTGTATTCCGCGAAATTTGACCGATCAAGCGAACACAAAATTTGTAAATATGGCAGCAAAGACAGCCAATTACTTCGCATTTATAGAAAAAGTATACGTCCTAAGAGTATCTCTGCCAAACGGAATCAAAGGATAACAGTTAACTAAGCGTCCACCGGTTAGCTTTGGAAAATATTTTCAAGGGATTTGATTTTGCAGGTAAAAAAAGTGTCAGAAAGATGCGTGTGGATGCACAACCGCTGTGCCCAACGTAAAGGCGAGTGTACAACCTAGCACATACTAGGCCTATAGACAGTGCACGTAACCATCCATACACTCGGCCTAGGCTTGAAAGCTAGTCTAGCAGTCTAGTCACACAGGCTAGAGCACAATATATCCTGCCCTGCGCCTATATACTGCCTTAGTCGAGGTTTATAGTAAAAAACTAGCACGCACTAGGCCAAATACGTACTGTTCCAGCACTAGGCCTAATACTGTTGTACGATACCTTACTGTATCTAGGCCTAACAGTTAGTGACTTTGGAAGATATGAGAACCTAGGCCTACAACTTAAATTATAAACGTTCATGTTACCCTAACTTTATAGTGGTAAACACCTGCAGTTCTAACGTTATTTAACGTTAGGGCATCATGCCGTACATAAAGCAAATAAGAATTACATAAAGTTCAATTGTATGTATGCAATAAATAACGTTATAACCGCATGTGGTTGTGAACCTGACGATTGGATCGGTATAACGCTACCATTGCAAGCTTGTTGTATGATATGTTATGCTAGATGTGCCCTCGACGGGCCCGCGCAGTCGACGGTCACCCCATCATACATGAAAGTGATGAAACCTAAGTTAGGCAGTTAGGCCTCGGGATTAATCACAGAGTCATTTGCATGTTAACACTTCGCTTTGTAACGTTAACGTTTAGGCTATCGTTAATGAGATGGCAAGAAAAAATAATTTAGACCTAACTTAACATTCGATTTGTGACCTAGGCCTAACATTAGATTTGTGTCATAGACGGGGCCTACTGGTTTATTACTAGTTCTAGGGGCCTAGGCTAGTCTGTAACAAATAGGCCTAGGCCCCTATACTTTTTCCAAAGTCCCTGCGACTCTCTGGCCGAGAGCAAAGGGGCGAAACCAAACTCTTGAAGGAGTTCTGCTCCCCCAAGGGCCCGAAAAGACAACAAACTTAACTGACCAACCTCTTGACCCTCAGACCTCTACACAGGGGCGGAGATATGTTAAAATTATTGGGAGGGCACCTGCTTGAGTGAACACTTTGCGCCTCTGGCCAGGGTACAGGGGACCTTCATACCAGATGTACTGTTGTCCAGGGGTAAAGCCAAGCAATTTGGTGCATTCTCGACTGAGGACAAAGATCACATGTTTCTGATCAAAAGTTCTCCCCAGCTGTCATTAATAGGCTAATATCACAATTATTCATATCGAAAATGCGTGTAACATTTATTTTTCTGGATAAGTACCTCATAATATTGGGGGGGATTTGAAATATGCCCCCACTAAAAATATTGAGGGGGACATGTCCCCAGTGGCGGCACCAAGAGAAGAATAGGGGACATTTTCCCCCCAGTCAGAAGCTGTTCCTCCAGATGCCCCCCACTCAGCTCCTGAAGTAAATTGGCCTGACGGGAGGAATAGCCTAATACATTGAAATTATTTGGAAACTTTGCATTGGATGATGTATTATAAACCAAACTATACCTATCCTGAGGCTTAATTTTTTACCAAGTGATAAGCTAAAACCTCAGAGATTCCGAGGACTTCGCCCCCTGGACCCACCAGGGGCTCTCAGGTGGGCCCCTAGGCCCCAACTGCATTTAAAGGTATAGTGGTCTGGCGGGGGGAATAGCCTAATACATGAAAAGTATTTGGAATCTTTGCATTTGATGATGCATTGTGAACCAAAATATATCCATCCTGAGACTTAATTTTTCACCCACAGATATGCTAAAACCTCAGAGAGTCAGGGGCTTCGCCCCTGGGCCCCCACCAGGGGCCCTAAGGCGGGTTCCTGGATCCTGATAGGAAGAAAATTATTTGGAATCTTTGCATTTGATGATGCATTACGAAACAAAAATATCCTTCTTGAGACATAATTTTTCACTCAGTGATATAGCTTCGCCCCCTGGACCCCACCAGGGCTTTGCTCCTGGACCCCACTAGGTGCCCTAAGGCGGGCCCCTTGACCCCACGCGCTAAAGCTCGCGCTTCGTGCTCTATTTCGTGCTAAGCCCGAAAATTCCCCCACCATTTTCTTTTGCCCTCCGTTTACCCCAACTTTTAAAATCTTGGTGCTGCCACTGCATGTCCCCGTGTCCTCCCGCCCCCCGTGTCGCCGCCCAAACCTCAGCTCTACATTCAGGATCTGTCATGCGTGGTCCCATTCTCACCTGGCTGGGAAGAACAAATACTACATAAAACATAACAGGTAAAAGGTCTAAGGAGGGCTATAAGTGGCTTCAGTTTCACTTGGGGTAAACTTGAGGTTGGGTTTTAGACAGGGGTTTGGGGCTAGGTGAAGGTGAAGTCAGTTTAGAGGTTAGGGATAAGTGGACATCGGAAAAGACAACCGTGAAAAGTGAAAGAAATGAAATCATTCTTCACACCACTGCAGTGGGAACAAACACTATTCAATATGGGGTTTGATAGTTATATGCTGCGGTCAATATATATCGTGTTACTGTAGTTACTGATACATGAGCCAGGCCTTTGAAAGGCTTCCGAATAGGGTCAGAGGACTGAATCATCCTGGGATAAGCCTACGCCTGGTTGAATGAGAAGGTATTCGTACTCAAGTACATTTCTCTGTACTCGTAGAGTCGTACGCATATCGTACCCGTATACTTACGTCTTCATTGTACTTGTACAAGGTGTTTTATACATATGAATGTAACTTACAACTCCGAAATGTTAAGTCTGTTAATATTTCGTGATTTTTTTTTCAATTTTAATAGTACTTGTTTTAATGTTTAATGTATTTAACTGATTGTCACTAAAGACTCCATCAAAACTTGTAAAAAATAAACTGAAGTGTGAGGAAGAAGTGACGGTGCTACGGAGTATGGGTGGAATCCTCCTCCCTTTCCGTTTCTCCGCCGTCTTGCTCCCCTGCCAAACTGAGTCTGGTACCATATCCAGCATAAGTATGAAATATGTAGATCTATAGTTATTTGTCTTAGAAACAGCCTCCCATTCAATGTATCAGACGCTGGATTAGTAGGGTAAGCCCATGAACCCTACGCTTATGGGGCAACCTTTCGTACTTCTGCCGGCCTTCGGCACCGTTGGGTCGTTCCCTCTGTCTTATTTCTTGTGTTCCTCGTTTACCCCCAACTTCAAAAATTTTAGAGCCTCCACTCAATGTACCGTACCTATTCTTTTAATCTGAAAGTCCCATACAAATGGAAGAAGTTACTACATCATCACTTGCCAAGTGACACTTAATAACAGGGCTTCTCGAGTGTTTTGGGCCGATGGCCACTTTCCGAGATTTTCTTTGTATCAGTACTAGCAACAAAAATTGAGTAACAAAGCTCAATTCTCATTTAACATTTGGGCTTCTTAATTTTTAGGGGCCACTTTAGAGCGTGTCACAGGCCGCATATGGCCTGCAGGCCGCTGCTTGAGAACCTAGGCTATATGAAAAACTTATTTTATCATTTTCGTGTGCAATCGTGCATGTATTATGATTAATTTGACCTTCCTTACGTGTTTATGGTCATTTCATGATGCAGTTACTTAAAAATACTCATCGATTTTCAATTATTTGCTTTGCTGTTGTACTATTTTATCTTTATTCGTGCTGTTGAAAAGAGAGCTTTGGATTAAGCTAAAGTGTTCTAAAAATCCTACCTTTTAATAACACATAATACAAATCTTGGAAATGAATCCGAATGGTCGAACTCCAAACTTCACAGGACATGCCTGAGCTGAGATGTAGAATGTTGAAGCTCATTTGCTAACTTCAAAATGGTAGATTGCGCCGTAATTTGTAATGTCCTCTTGAACTACTCAAATTGCCGTCTACATGTTTCTTTGTTTTTTTTTTCAAAAGCCACTGCACCTTGTGCCAAAGTGTGATCACTCTCTTACTGTTACAGGGTGATTTTACTACAACTCTCCCTCTACAACATGCAATGCAAAAAAAAAAAAACTTGGAAAAAAAAAACAGTTAACTTTTCTTGGTCATGTAAACATTTCAATTTCAAAAGAAACTAAGGCAATTTGAGTTGTACAAGAAGGACATCACAAATTATTGCGCAACTGACCATTTCAAGGTACGTGAATAAATTTCAACATTTTCTATCAGAACAATGGAATATGCCTTGAAAGCCAAATATAGTGTTTTGTAATTCTAGATTTAAGGTACGGTACACTTAAAGTTAAGTTGTCGTTACCGAGCTTACCCTTTCAAAGTATAAAAATGTAACATCAGGAATTATTTAAACACACTTGGTTTAACTTCATGTCTGTAACAGAGTCTATTGCCTGGCTATGACCTTGTGCAGAAATCCCGTAGGATGGAGAGACCCCTCCATTTTCAAGTTGCACACAAAGAATTAACATGTTCATAAAATTTTTCATTTGACATCAACAAGTTTACTTAAGTGTTGTTTATACTCTCGCTGTCCATTTATTCTAAAGTGATGGTCCACTTAAAAGCATAGCCCGTGTTCAGTTTGCCTTATATTGCAAGGACTTCTGATGGGTTCGTCTTTTGGCGCACACTTAGGTATGTTTTTTGTGGGTAAATATTGTATCAAATCATGAGCAAATGCCTTCTTCTCCCCTCTGAAAATCATCAAATCAGTAAATCACTTGTTTGAAACTAAATTGCGTCATACCAGTCTAGCGGAGACACTTCATCAACCTCCTTCCCATATAGTGCAACATAGACAGAAATAAGATGAATTTAATTCGAAGTATTCCTTTAGTTATCGTTATTATATTCTTTTGGCGTAGATTTCTGGAGCCGTAGTTTGCGGAGGCAGCTCCATCAGAGAATACCAAGTCCTAAATAAAGGTTAGTCCATTTACAAAAAAAAAAAAATACCAAAAATTATGCTAAAAATTTCACTGTCCTAATTTTGATTTGAAGGCCCTCAGGCCATGGAAATTGCATGCAAGGGCACCAGTTTCTTCGAATTTCCCCGAGGAGATCCCCGAACCCCGCTACAGATGCGTTTTGTGTTAGGCCTCTTCCTTAAAGTTTGGATCCACCCATGTCCTGGTAGGAATAGTGCTGCACTAACTGTAACTTCATGATGCATGTAATACACATGAGCCATGTAGATTTAAGATTTTTCGAAGACCTACTCTTTCTTTTTACAAATGGGACAGCGTGCTATTTCTCCTACGAAGGGATTTTACTGAAAAACTTTTTCTAATTTACCCTTTTTCTTTGAAGTCTAAATTAATAAAGCATGAAATCTGAAGATACAGAATGATGAGATGCAAGTTGCAAGGCATACAAAGTACCGTTTCTCGCAACGTTGGCGGCATTTTGACGAAAATTTTCTTGCTAAGCCTTCTGTATGTGACTACAAAGTGGTGACCTTTGGGCGTGGCCATGAGAAGACCGAAGAAAATTACTAAATACAAAGACTGTTGTAAACATACTCCGGTGATAAGTTCAATGCTTCAAGTACCCAATTGCTAGAGAACTATTTTGTATCTAAGCCATCACCATATCATGTTAAATTTTCTCAGAGGTGATACCTTAGGCAACACCTCTTCTTATCCTTAAAAAATCCGGAAAATGCACTCAACAATGAAAGATAATTTTAAGCCCTGTAATCAGTTTAAAGCTTTGACAGAGATAGCAACATTTTTCATCTAGATATACATAAAAAAGTTTCTCAAAGGGTGAGGGTGTCATCCTGTCCCCTTTACCCGAGATAAGAAACACGAAATATTCACTACACAATGATCATTCTAATCTTATTAAATCATAAAATTAATTTAAAACTTTTCCAAAGAAAGCACCAGCTTGCATCTTAGCTAACTTACGTAAATGTCCTTCCTGCCCTTAGACCTTTCCCTTATAGGCGGCTCCCTGGCGGGGTGATAAAGGAAAGATTGGTACGGGTGTCAACTATAATTGGTACGCCACCGGGGCTCCACAATTAGTGTTGTTAACTCCCCCCCCCCCTCCCATTTCCCCTTGGATTTTGTTCAGGCTACGGCCCTGATTGTGTCTTCTATATAGAATGGTGGAAATAAAATTTCCAGCCCGCATAACATGCATCAATACAAATTCTTTTCTTTGAGGTCTCAAAAGAAATAAACTTACACACGAAAAAAATAAGCTGTCAAATAGCAACTCACTGGACAGACCAGTATCGGTAGAATCCTAAGTAATAGGTCTCTGCGCAGCGTTAGTGTGTGTTTTAACAATGGAAAAGGCCGATTGAACAAACAACGGACACGCAGTAATTTTGCAGTGTGTCTGTAGGCCTATCATTGGGGTATTATATTACATCTGCCATCTCCTCTTGATCAAACGTAGGGGACTCTATCACCCCTAGCCATCCGTTATTGAGTATCTTGCATCTGACTGGTTAAGCACTGACCTGTTTTTCCACAACACACGGTCAGTAAACGTAAATACTGATAGAAATAAGATTTTTCACACATTTTCGATGGAAGAATAGGAGTAAACCACATTTGTCGGAATGTTATTGTCTCATAAACCGTCTTGACTCTAAATTTGGCAAAATAACGGACTTGGCGTCCCCTTGTCCGTTTTTTTTTTTTTTGTCAAATTTGGAGTCTCGGCGGTTTATTTACCAATAATAACTCCCAAAATGCGATTTATTCCTGAAATATATCTCCCATCCCCGAGACTTGCGTCTTCACTTACATTAATTACCTAGTAAGGTATTTAGGCAACAATAAAAAGTTGCATGATAGTTGCGCGTGTGGGACCAGCCAACAGTTGCGTCGAAAGTTGATTGAAAAATCGCGCAACTTGTTGAAAGTTGAATCGCCAGTTGAATCGCGTATATGGGACCCGGGCTTTACACGCTTACTGTCGCGGGAAACCAATTTCAACATTTGTGTCTTTTAACGCGCGTTAGGGTGCGCGTCAAGTATATTTAAGATTGATACACAGAGAAATGTATTTTGTCTGTATACCAAAAGCAGGCCCGGAAAGCTGTTATTTACCTCTGACATTTGACCTCTACTTCCGGGCTGGGTGAGACATATTTTTCCACCCTTGGGTACATCCCCACCAAGTTTGAAGAGAATCGGTCCAGCCGTTTGGTAGAAGTTTTCAAAATAAGAAGGTGTAAATTTACCTTATGTCACATGACCTTAGATCTGGGTTGCCATGGCAACCAAATTTTTTGTTAGTAGGAGATACGTTTATTACGTGTATGAAGTGTCAGGTAGGTGGGATGTTTTCTTTTGGAATTATACTGAAAAATACTAAAAATTGTGATTTTTCACAAACTTTGACCTTTGATCTTCAATTCCGAGGGTCCTGGGAGACATAAGTTTTGACACTGAGGTACCATCCCACCAAGTTTGAAGAGAAACGGTGCATCCGTTGAGTAGCAGTAACAAAATAAGAAAATGTACATTTGGCCTTCTGTCAGGTGACCTTTGAACTTCGTTGCCATGGTAACCATGTATTTATATAGTACTAGACACATTTATTATATATGTGCAGTTTCATTTGAGTGGGATCTTTTTTTCTGAATAATACTAAAAAGTGATTTTTCAATTTTTCACAAAACTTTACCTTTGACCTTTACTTCCGAGGGTTCCGCGAGACACACGTTTCCACCCTGGGGTGCCTTTCCCACCAAGTTTGAAAAGAGTCGGTCTGGTCCACAAGGAAGAGTTTTTGACACACTTTTTGGATTAAAAATATGTAAAAATAGGTATTTTCCTTTTCATCACCTAACCTTTGACCTTGGTTGCACACATGGTTGCACACATTTTGTTAGTATTAGATATGTTTATTATATGTGTGAAATTCCATGTCAACGGAATGTTTCCTTTTGGAGTTATTGTAAAAGAGTGATTTTCACATAATTTGACCTTCGACCTCTGACCTTTGACCTTAACTTCGAGTAATACAGTGTGTACAATGGTTTTACCTGGGGTACCTTCCTACGAAGTTTGAAGAGAATTGGCCATTTGAGAGATATTAACAAAACAAATATTCAAACACACACCCAAGACATCACCATTGCATAATAGATTCCTTCATGGCCGCACGGGACTGTTTTTCTCAGGAAGGGTGGTGATTTTTTCCCGACAAGAGATCTAATTTATCTGCTCAAGTTTCCACCCGACTGAGACAAAATGTCTGTCCGATTTTGTCAGGTTTCTGTCATTGGGGGTGCCCCCCCCCCCCCGCACCGCTTCCCCGGCCCGTACGGCCATGGATTCCCTGCCTCAACACTTTCAGCAAGGAATCAAAAATACACTGTATGACATGTGTGTACAATGTCCTCCTTTCAAAATGAAATATTTTTGAAGCACCTGGAATCCCTAATTCCCAAAAAACTTTGGATACTTTCAATCTGCATTACATGACTAGACTTCAAAGTAATGACACGCATGTACTGTACAACCATGAAAGTACTACCTCGTAGGTAGTAGGCTACTTCCATGGTACAACTTTGGCAAATGTCACCCTCAAAACAACTTCTAATGAGCTAATGAGGAATAAACCCTTTACCAGAAACAATTCATGTGCTACTTGACAGCCTGTCAAGGACCAAAATTCCTGAAAAAGCTTTCAAATTTTTTTAACTTCCTTTCGTGAATACAATTACACATTACTGAGCTTTAAAATACACTACATCTGTATATGACAAGAAAAAAGTTGTTAAACTTACTTCTAAATTTCAAAAAAAATCTTAAGACATTTACTTTCACTCTGCATTACATGACTAGACTTCAATGTGATAACAACCATGTACGCCTACTTTAAAACTTCTTATGAGAAATAAACCTTTAGAAGGGACAAGGCATGTGCTTTAAAAAACTTCACTAGATAATCTTGGTCATTTGAAGTGAAAACTTTTTGCCGAAATATACACAACTATGGGCCTACATTATAGCCTTTAAACTGACTGAGTCTTGTACACACGTACTACACAGTACAATGTTTTGGGTAATTATCTATCCCGCCGAGCTACTATCTTTCACACTGTTGAACTTTGAGGTCAATATGATAGTTAAGTGGTCGTTTATCAAAGAATTCGAACTTACAGGTCATCGCTGACTATCAGTCACAAAGGACTCGGCGTACTGGAGGGAAAGTCCTGCTATAAGATGCAGCAGGCTATAGACAAGTGGAATCTGTACTGTAAAAGTTCCCTGTTACTTATTTCCCTCTAGGGGCCCACTGAAGGGTGCAATTTTTGGTGTAGCTTGTCAACCGGAAATTTCCCCTTTGTGATTCAATATTTTGTCATGGCAACTCGCAAGTCTTGTAGTCAAAAACTGTTCTAAAAATAGACACTGGCCACGCATTCTAAATAAAGAAATGTCCCCATAATACTCAGGCGCGGTTTTACGGGGGGGACTTTGGGGGCTCAAGCCCCCCCCCAAAAAAAAAATTCGCTCAGGCCCCCCCCCCTCCCCAAATTTTCAGAGGTTGTGTTATGCTATTTTACGTGTACCGAGAAAAACAAAATTGCCCAATACACTTGTGCACATCTTGGTCCAGTGGATTTAGCAGGGAGGTGTTTTCAAGGTAACACCTCCCTGGATTTAGTTTGTCAAGGGAAACTGTCGTCTGTGTCTCGAAATCACATATAAGGTTCACGATTTCATACAATGGAAGTTGGGTCAGATAAGTAACATAAGTAACATCTATGATAGTAAGTACGTACATGTAAATCAAGTTAACGGAGTAATCTGTTGGAAGTTCAAAACTAGTCATTTTGTCGCTGATCTCGTCAAGCTATACTAGCAGTCCTTTTAAGTCAAATCTACAGGCCGAATCGTTATTACCATTAATGTGAACAGGTCCAGTTGCTCGTATCTCTCAGTTACGTTTGCTACATTCTTCCAAATAAAAATATATATATACCTGTATATACGTTACATCTATGTCATGGTCAGGGGCGGTACCACTCGGGGGAAGGGACGCCTACCCCCCCCCCTGTAATTTGCAAGAAAAGAGAAAAAGAGTAGGAAAAGAAGACGGAAAGGAGAAGAAAAGAGGAGGGCGGGGTAGGCCTGTATCTGATCCATGTAGTTAATCCAGAGCTTCCAAGAGGCCATATTTCGGTTTCTACCAGCCTTTAGATACGATTATATAATGCACAAATGAAGCAAGGCAAATTTTCTTAATAGTTCGAGAATATTTCTGTGGACTCCACGCACGTATTTTTGCGTAAAACTTTCCCCGACTAGAAGGCCGTAATGTGTCCAAAAGGGGACTTCAGGAGGTTTGTTGATACATACCCTTAGACAAAAAAGGCTCCTCTTTCACCTAACCAAAAATATTAAGAATGTTTTGAAGCCATATAATCGGGTCCAAAAATACCCCAAAGACAACACCATTTTTGCATCTTAGTGACCTTCAAGTAACCAAAATTTCTCAAAAGACCCCTTCCCTTAGACCTATCCCCTAGAACAGCCCTCTTTTACCCAACCAAAAATTAGAATTCACGAAGTTATGAACATTTCCAGCCATATATCAGTCAAAACTGTCCCGAAGACCGTACCATTTTGCACCTTAGCAACCTTAAAGTAACCAAAATTTCTCACAGGAGAGGGGAACACCCCTGCCTTTAGACCTCTCCCCTAGGACCGGCTTCTTTCCCCAAACCAAAAATTAGAATTCACAAAATTATGAACATTTTCCAGCCATATATATCAGTCAAAAAATAACCCAAAGACCACACCATTTTGCTTCTTAGCACCCTTAAATTAGCAAAAATTTCTCAAAGGGAGGGGAACACCCTTCCCCTTAGACCTCTCCCCTAAGAAAGCCCTCTTTCCCCCAACCAAAAATTAGAATTCACAAAGTTATGAACATTTTCCAGTCATATAGTCAAAAAGTTACCCAAAGAACGCACCATTTTGCATCTTAGCAACCTTAAATTAGCAAAAATTTCTCAGAGGAAGGGGACTACCCCTCCCCTTAGACCCCTCCCCCAGGACGCCGATCACTCAACCCATGTCCCCTATCAAAATAACCTTGCGCCGTCCCTGGTTATGGTACTGTTTTTATTATCATTGGTTTCAGCGTGCGCGTGGCCGATTTACATATTTGAGAGAAAATGTTATGATTCTTCCGTTTCAAGCCCCCCTAAGCCCCCCAAAAGTCTCGATCTAGAACCGCGCCTGATAATACTCCCTTAGAAAGGTCATTAGGTCACCAAATTAACATGGCCAAAACAAAACAACCGTCTCTTTAACTTAGACTAAACTGTATTTCGATAAAACCAACCGTCTAAGAAGGGATCTTTTGAAAAGCCAAGATTCGTAGTTTTGTGTCGGTTACATTAGTTGATGGGGCCTGCCAGGCACCTCATCTAAGAGGTAAGTTTTACAAACATACAGGGAGTTGCTAGAGACCTCTGATACAGGCAAAGTCACCCAACAATGAAATCTTTGAGGTCTGAAGGTCTAGGGTCGGTCAGTTAAGTTTGTTGTCCTTTCGGGGAGCAGTCCTCCTTCGGGAGTAACGTTTGGTTTCGCCGCTTGGCTCTTCGCCATTGAGTCGAGGGGACTTTGGAAAAAGTAATGAAATTCCTTGCGTCTAGTACCAGATGGATAGAATACTTCTGACACGATCAGACTTAGATAACAGAGCAAAGAGAACGACCCCAATCGGTCGCTTCAATACTATCTTTCCGACTGCTTTTTGATCGTGATATATACTCACCTTCCTTGACATGTTTTATTGATTCAATCTGTTAACAAATTTCGTACATTTTATGTATAAAATATTCCTGTAGACACTTCTTACATTGCATTATTTCCGTATGTATTGAAACTGTTTTTGTGCAATTTCTTTGGGTTAATACTTACCCCTCAAATAGTTTGTAGCCTTTCCACCCACAGAAAAGCATCACTGAGCGTTAAGACTTAGTTGTCCTGAATATGCTGCTCGTTTCAGATATATGTACTTAAACATTCTTTTACTCATATCTATGAAATGATGCTAAGATTATATATATCATCTAGGAGTCGAAAGCTTCTCGAGGGCGCCTTCCATTTGGTCCCCTTGGCTACGAGCTTGGCACTACCTCATTATAATTATCCATGCACACAATTTTACATCTTACATAAGTAAAATGTTGATTGACATGAAATGTTTCTTGAGAGCAAGTCCAATAAGTGAATAACACTTACTTCAAGAGCTTTGTCTTCTCTCTTCATCATCCACATAATGCTTTGCAATTCTTATGCTGTTTATCAACGCACTACCTATTCAAGAGGGTTTTACATTCCTATCATAGTAAAAGAGGCCAACGTCTTATCTCCAGGAAAGATCACTGCATCAAATTAGTGGATTAGCTTGAGTGTGTCATCAGACCTGGTGAGTGACTGTTGCCCAGCCTCTTTATACCAAGGGGTTCATTTGAGCAAAACAACCGACTGCACATATGAATTCCACGCCAAGGGTGTAACTCCACAAACATTAGCCAAGTGGGGAGAGTATTTAGTACAAAACAAAAACATGTTAGAGCTGTTGATAAGGCTTCTAAAACAAAATTACAATGGCTAACAAAACGTAACCGGAATCAAAATTCCTCACACCAGCTTTAACTGACCATGTCGCTTACCTCTTTCACTTATAGGAATTAAAAGCCTTCTTGGGTTAGGAGGGAGCTAACAAATAGCCTGCTGTAAGCAGGCTATTGTTGAGTTTCATCAGCTACAAGTACATTATACTTAATATTTACTTACCCTAAATGTTCATGTACAGTATACAGACGAAGTTTAATACAATACAATAGCCTGCCAACTTTCTAGCCAATCTCATTTCCGAGACAAAAATAACTTCATGATAATTAATGCACACGCCACCAGCGTTGGTACGGGGTGGAGTCAACATGAGCGACCGGTTGCTTCGCTACAGCCCACAGCAGACAACTCTTTTCACTGGTATACACGTTATGCAGTGCAGTACAGTACGGCTATTACTGTATAGTAATTACTGGCTAAGCTGCTACCGTGTACATGTATACATACACAGCTAGCAAGGAACGTTGTCGTCTTGTCCATGCGAGGGCCTAAGTACAGGCCAGTTTGCACAAACCGGCAAGATCTGGGACAACATCCTACGCCTAACGTTAGGCTTGACTTTTTACTGCAAAGGATTAGCTCGATTGTTAGCCCATACATGATAATTACGTACCTTTTTAAGATGTCACCCTATCTTCAGAAGTGTTCGTATATGTGCATCGTCGCAGGCCGTTGTAAATATGAATAGTCAGTAGCCGTGAACACCATGTGACCTTCTTATGAATAATAATTTATCCCGTATTTTGGGGATTCGTGTAAATGAAAACTGGACGAAGGTTTGCAGACTCTGTATAGAATATATACAGGGGTGTATTATGATTTCTGAGAGAGCGCCATCTCCTGGAAGGCTGCTACAGAGTCTGCTCCGCAGGCTAGCTAACAAATAGCTCGAGCAATTTATAAGTACGTGCATGATCTGGCTTCCAATTGTGTTTTGCTTGGAAAGGTTGGGCTTAATTGGGTTTGGGCTGAGGTTGGTGTTTACCTCGGGTTCCAACTGGGGTCCAAATGGGCTCATGAAACAGATGAGAGACATGCTGTTGACTCATTTGGTCCAAGTTGCCCACCTGGGATTAATTGGGCTAAGTTAGCCCGATTGAGGCCTGATGAAATGCGTGTGACAAAATAGACTGGGCCCCAGTTGGTAGCCCAGTTGGGACCCAATATGGTGCGTTGTTGGGGTAAATTGTTGGGGTAAAGAGAGCAAACATAGCTTTTGAAGCGTCCCACGTAAACACATTAAAAATTATGTTTAACCGAATATAACGGGACCGAGGGTAATTCGGATAACGGAAAAATTCAAGTTTTGGGGGTTTTAGCACTGTACACTGGGTCCCTAAGAAAGGGTGCTAAAACATTTTCCATATGTCATTTCGGATCAACTAGGAAGTTACGACAAAAAATATTGTAGTCATGAATCGTTTTCATGGTTCGTTGCGGTTTTTTATATTTTTCCTTGTTTTTCTCCTTGTAATCCTCTGCATACATGGTAGATACTTCCTTAATTGTGCTAAATTTTATTCTAGTAAAATCGAGAGGTCAGTTCGGATAAACTTGGTTCCGGATAAGCGGATTGGGATAAACGGGGTTTTACTGTGAGTGGTCACCTGTTAGACTCGTTCACAACAGGGAGGTGTTACCTTGACAGGAGACACATCTTCAGTCCTTTCTTTGAACTGTTCTAGTTGCCGACTGTAATTCCTTCTTTGTAGTAATCTTACATATATAATAGGCTTAAAGGTACTTAAGGAACTAAACACAAAGGTTCACGTCGTCTGCTAAATCTTGAAGAGCGGCATATGAATATTTGCCCATTTATTTTACATTGCCAGTCGTTCAAGTTGCAAATTAATTTGCGCCTTCATGGCGCGTTATGCCACTTTTAAAAATACTCCATTGTCATCCCGTGTTACATTTTGAATACGAATACATCACCTTCAAGTTGCGAAATAATGCGCAAATTGATGAAAAATAAACAGTAACTTATAGCCTCATACCTCTTTTTTGCATTTGCAAATAGCATAAGCAGTGTTTTCTTTAGGCTTAGTAGCGACAAACAGTCGTTTTGAATTTTAAAACATTGGTGCTCACTAGGCTATCGGTAACTTGCTAAACATCACACCATTGTTCCTGATAATCTTATTGTCAGCGTAGTAGAGTCGTTAACAAAGGTTGACTGGGACAGGAAATAGCACTAATTGTAAGTATTAGACAAAAGAACTGAAGGTTCAGAAGTCGTATGATCTGTCATTAAATGATTATCTCCTCTCTCTTAATTGGATCAAACAGGATTAGAATAAATTACTTTTTAGTTGGATCTCCTGTCAAAGTAACACCTCCCTGTTCACAAGAAACGTTCTGTCAAAAACCATATTTATAATAAGTAACGAGCTATATTCAGTGCCATTAGTGAAAACAATCAAAAAAGAGTGACAAGTATCTCAAAAACAAAAAGAAAGGAATGTTGTCATACATTGTGGTCCAATGAAGCCTTATAATAGACAGCTTACGAACAACCAATTGAAATGCTCTTTATGTATTTTATGCAGTCGAATTAAATTAAAGCTGCTTTATCACCTGTTAATAATCTTATTCTGCTAATTTGAAATAAACATATATGCATTACATTACAATGAGTTCAAGGTCAGGAAGTGGTACCAGAGAGGGGAAGGAGGTCCTTTTATCCCACCCCTCCCATCGAGGAAGAGCGCGACATCCGGACATTTTAAGCTAGGTGAGCCATAGTTAAAAATAATTAAGTGTGTAATACCCGATGATGGTTAGCTCGACTGTTTAGCTGTTTGTGTTCCCGAGAATAGCAGAGATTACAAGACGAATTCAAAATTTTCTCGGGCTTAACAAGAAATTCGTAGACATACGAGCTTCCTCAATGTCCAGCATTAAATCGTTAATCCTATAATAGCGTCCTTTTATTTGTGCGACGAACGAATAGAGTAGGCAGGTTAAATACGGTATAATGCATGTAATATGTTAATCTAATTTTTCCTCAATGAATCCAATTCACCTGACTGTACTAATTACATATTCTAGTACTTTTCGTGCCCTGCCCAATGATCCCTTCCACCTTCAAAAGTCGAGGGGACATTCCCTTCCCCCACCCGTACACTCCCATATTTGTATAGCTGCTGTTAGAACGTTTTTTTTTTCGACTTTTTCTAGTAGGGAAAGGAAGAGGCAAAAGCAAAACGGATATTAGTCGCAAGAGTCTTACCATTAATTGAGGAATAGGATTTTTACATTCAAAAACCTTAAAGTCATTTAATGACCCTCATCAGACACTTACTGATGATAGCTGATATTTTGGTTGTTAGCAAAATATTTGGGGAGTATATGATTCTCCCTCTGTGTGCCTTCGAATGTCTTGACAATAATCAAAAATGTAGTAAATGGTTACGAGGAAAGAGAGTAGAATATGTATTTCATGACCATGTTACGGATGATGACTAAATATTAAGGAGTTGTCCCCCTAAATCATTTACTTGTTACAGAATATGTCTCAGACTCATAACAGCAGCAAATGTTGTATTCATTTCCTCCTAGTATAATTATTGGGGTAATGCACCCCTTCAAAGTGATCAATTTCTTTGCCTTCTCCTTTAACTTGTCGAAATCTTCACTTATCTTCATCCATTTAGTTCTTTGTCTTAATCCTGCACTTGAAAAGCTCTTACATAGTTTCCGAGTCGAATGCTTCAGTGTACTAAGTCTGCCACCTAGCTACTGTCAACATGTGTGCTTGTAGTATTCGAAAGTAGCGGAATATGTCATGTTTCTAGTGTATCCCAATAACAACTTGTCACTCGTTGGTAAGATAAGGCAACGTGCTCTTTCAAATATTGGTCAATTGGGCGTGCCCCTCCAGTCTGTATACTTGCTATGAGGTAAAGGATGGCGCCAGAATTTGCCGGACGGGGGGCCAAGCTCCCGCACTAGGGACAGCAACACCCCGAAGTCCCACCAAAAATGACGAGTTGGGTTTCTATTACGAAATTTTGAAAATTTTGCGGTCATTTTTACTGAAAAAAAAACTTGATTACAGAAAATTTGGATATTTCGGGTCATTTTTGAAGACAACATGACAATTTAAGGTTTCCATTGAAGATTTGCTGTCCCTGGGGGAAAATCGAGTATACCGTGGGCGAGTGTTTGCAATCAGAGATTACATACGTATGGAATGGACTAAGGTTCCCCTTCTAAACTGGGATTTTCGCAGACTCGGGAGGGGAGCATGACCCTCTGTCCCTTACATGGCAACACACCTGTAAGGGAGCACAATGTCAAGAGTACGATTGCAAGTGTGTATTCACTGGTCCTGAGTACGAGTATGAGCACATATTTTTCACCAGTACAGGTAACAAAGTTTGCATCAGCAGCCATTTTGAATGTTTTAGATTTTGTTAGTACAGTGCGAGTATAAACCCAGTCACACTCACGAGCATGAGTTGCATACAAGTATACAAAAGTGTAAGTAATAATTAGGTCGCACTGCAAGTTTGTTCATCTTTAGGTTTTGTTTTAATCAGAACTATTTCATCCTCTTTTGATATGTTGTTCCCTAATTCTGTTACATACTTGAAAATCGTATCTACCCGTGCTGTGGCGGAGTGGCTAATGACGGTGGCATTTGAAGCTATGAAGCTTGGCAACCGGGAGTTTGGGGTTCTATCCCCGGCTGGGTCAAAGTAAGGTGGGTTTTTCAAGAACAATCTGGGGTTTCCCATCTGGACTGGCTTTTCAATTCAAAAGAAACCAAATTTGATCTAAATTGTTGAGTTGGTTACCCAAACGAGGTAAGGTGTAATTCATAAGCCATTTGAGCTGTTTCCACATTTGTGATCGCTTAGCGTCGTAAAACAACTGCCCTTTCAGGCCTCAAGTTTAGTATACGAGAAACTATGAAAAAGGAATTTCAAATCCACAAAAAAAATCTTAGATGTCTTTCCTCTCCTTTCATCAATGTTTATTTTACGTATATAGGATTTATATTGTGCGGTTCTGCAACCTGTATAAAGTTTTCACAACGGCGCACCAGTAAATATTTCCCATATTATGAAAACTATGATCTAAGTTACGTAAATTTCTAATAGTTGCAAACGTGATCTTCATCTTTCCTTATTACATCATCAACGTTAAACCTTTTTGAATTTCAGTCACCTATAGTTAATGTAGCATGGTTTGAGCATCAGCTTCCAGGCCCCACAAGAGCAAAAAGGGTGAAAAATTCTTTCGGACAGGTTTGAGTAGAAAACGCACTTACTTCTATTGAAGACTGGGCTAGAACTAAACATACACAAAGTGCAACTTAAGTAATTGGACATATAATAGATCTTAATTACCATTGTATTGATACCACAACAAAGTACACTGTAAAAATTTTCTTTTAATTTACAGAACTTTTTTACAGTAATTTTATGTTTTTGCTCTTTTATATAGGTATACTGTTATTTAGCTAAAAAACATGTTTTTTAACGTAATAAATCAGTTAAATAATATTAAGGCTCTGTTTTGTTTCAATTACAAACATTTTCAGTTTTTAAGACATACCGTTCTGTAAAATATCTGTAAATATACCGGTTTATGACGTTTGCTAAAATTGAACTTAAATGGGCGGAGTTTATTTTGGTCAATATGTTTCTTTTACAATGATTTCTACCTCATTGCTTAATGTTTTTGTGCCTGTTTTTTTTATCAGGAACTGAGTAACTAACTATTTACTTTGCTTGTAAATGTTTACAACTGATGTATTGGGATTGTTGTAATATTTATTTCATAAACAATTATTACATTATTTAGAAATTCAGTAATATTCCGATATATGAGGTCCTTTTACAGAAACATTGTAATAAAGCAGAAATGCCAGATGTAGGCACTGTTTTCTCGGCCTTAAGACTAGGACCATTAAGTCTAAAGGCCGAGAGATTGGTTACATTACCTGCATGGGGACAATATGTGAATCGTAAAGAAATTAAGTTTAATATTGAAATAACTTCCACATAATTGTTCCAGGTTCACTTGTAATCTCTGCTAATTTTAACATAAAAGATCTGTAAATTTTACACAAAAAATGTCATAAAATTAAATAGAACATTTCAATAATTTGATTTTACAGAAATTGTTTGGAAACTCTATTACCAGAGAATTTCTCTAAATTAACAGATTAATTTTTTACAGTGTAGTATTAACATGTCAACGCTCATTCCATCTCAGATGTAATATAATAGTACAAAGTAATTGCACATAAAGTTACACAATACATTACAATACAACAACACAAAACATTCCTTACATTAACTTTATTGGATTATGACTATTTCTCTAAACTTCTATTCACATAACCGTAAAGACAGTCTAGTGAAATGCTATTTATCTGGTCCGTCTTGCAATTAAAACTATCATTTTGTATTGTAAGAAGAAATACTGATGATCAAGACAGGGTCGGGATTTGATGTCTGAAAGTGGGAAGGCAAAGCCGGATGGACTGTCAAACGGCGCCGAGGGCGCCCAGGAGAGCGAATCGCTCCCCTTAATGGGGTGGGGTCCAGGGGCCAGCTTTAGGACCCCTGGCGGGGTCCAGGGACGGACCCCGTGGAGGTCCAAGATGCGAAGCCCCCTTAAGCTCTAGGGTATTTACAAAATTGTAGGCATGAAAATGATGTATTTTAGCTTCAACTTCAAATGACATAAGGTGGGCAATACCTACCACATAAATCACAATTTGACTTTTTTCAATTATATTCTTACTCCATGAGACTAACAGTCAGATGGGATCGATAATGCTAAGGACTTGAGGAAGTAGGGGAGAATGGATTATTTTGAGGGTCTTCAAAGGCTTTGGAACAATAATGTTAAGAATGAGAGTCTAGTATTCAGAATGGCATTTTTTATACATTTTAGTAGTATGAGTAATAGAAATGCTAAGAAAGGAGATTTTCCTCAAGGAGAGGGTTCTGCCCCGCCCCTTCGCTAAGCGCCTGTCTCTTATAACGGTATCGAAAGTTACACTTTTCCGTGTCCTACAACTTGCATCTAAACAATCTTTAAAGAGTCGGTAAATTTGCACAGATGGATGGTGATAAAAATTTTGCTTTGAAAATTTCTGGGGTAGGGAGAACTTCCCCTACGCTGCACACGGCCATGGGGGCATTGATGGTTTCAATCATAATAGAAGAATTTGTACAAAGCTATGAAAAGCAGGAGGTTCTACAGGAAGTAACCTCGAAACCACGAAGTAATATTTCAAACGGGTCAGCGCGAAGCGCGCAGAAAAAAACAGCGTTGAGACAGTTAATTGTACCCCATTGTTTTCTTTAGTTTTAAATGCAGTATTTTTATTGCATAAAAATTTTCCTTCTTTCCCCAGGTGCCTGTTCTTTCCATAGAGCAGGATATATCCTTTTTGCAGCCATTTTGGATCATTTTTTGAGAAAATCTTGCTTCCCCCAGGTGTAATTTGAAATGCTAATGAAATAGTTTTCATATGATGATCGCAAATTTTAGATAGTGACCGTCAGTCAATTCGCTCAGGATGGTGGCAGTTGGTGAGGAAATTAAACAGCAAGAGGTTTAGCGAGGGATTTGGAAATGGTAATTTAGTCAAGCTGTCCTACAGGAAGTAATGACGAAGCAATTCCACCAAAGTTTTCCTAGGCACAACAGTACAGCAGTACTCATATATAGGGCTCATGGGAAGCATGCCGATTTTTTTTCGAAAATTTGCGGTTCTCTATACATGGGCAAGGTTTGGAACTTTGTTGGGAAGGACCATGACGAATTTTTTCACGTACAAATGGAAATTCAGTGACCCTTATTTCAGAGCTTTAAGTCATAATCGTGTGGCGGATAGGAAGAAAGAAATTTTGCGGTGCCAAAAAAAATTTTCAACTGTTTAGTCACTTTTCTCTAGAGGTGCTCGCGAAGCGCCGAGAAAAATTGTCCTAGCAATTTTATGGTTTTGATATTAATATTTTCCTTCTTTAAACATTGCAAAATTTAATCATAATAGGCTATTGAAAAGACATACTTTCTCTGGTCTCGCTTACTTTCGCTCATTTTTTTTTTTTTATTTTAAGTTTTAAGCTCTGGAAAAAGTGGGGGGCAAGTGCCCTCGTTTGCCCCGTAGTCCCGCCTATGATGCTAGACCTTGTTAAACTACCACTTCTTAGTCAGGAGGACATAATCCGATAACATCAAGAGCGTCAGAAGGCTCTCAAAAGTGGTGGGGAAATGTAACCTTGAACAGACCTACTTTAAGCATGCTTAACATCAGTCCTGGTAGCAAGGGAGCCTGTGCTCACTTGTGGACCCTGTAAGAATTTGAAAAGCATCGTATGTGGTGTAATCTGAGGCATTTGCCTATGATATTAATCCATTAAAATGTCTTTTTCCAACATGTTCGAGTTTGATTTTATTGAATTTGCTATATTGAAAGCTATGGAATTAAACATCGGTTCTGGTAAAAACAGGGGATAATACCGCCTCTTTTAAAATCAGGGGGCAATTCCCCTACGTCCACTACCTGTTGGCGCCCAAGGATAACAATTAATACGTGGAGTAACATGCTCAGGGACGAGAGTACCCGGATGAAGAGACTGTCTCACTTTGGCATCGAATGGTTAAATTAATTACTACCAACTGCACACAAGACAGTACGCCAGTTGGGTAATTCAGTACTTCCGGTAGGGTCACAGGGTCAGCTGTACCGTGACAACTTTTCGCCAAGGTACGTTGTTCACTTGACTTTTGACCCATCCTATGACGCATTGCGTAAAAGCAGTTTTCCCAACTCTTCTATTCCGAGAAGGCCTCCTCATCTTAACGAAGTAGACTTGTGAACATTTTAAGTGCCTTTCTTGTGTTGTTACCACATAAAAGAGTAACAGACTGCTCGAGCCTATTGTTGACATTTTTAAATATCTTGGCTATGTAGCAATTTTTGGTAAGAAGCTATTGCACTGAAAGTAATTTACTGTTCGACAACCGTTCATTTGCACTAGAATTGCATTCCTTTTAAAACCATAAGCACTGAATCGATGGAACTGCTAAAACCTTTAGGTATGAGTAAACAATTGTTTTGATCATACCCACAGCCTGTCAGCTTCCAGGGTTTAACAGTAATTGTTTACTTGTGCTTTTATTTGGTACCCTCATCAAATCCGCACCGCTATTGACTATTCAGGAGTTACTTGTAAATCCTTCACAAATGAGATACAAAGTGGTTTGTGTTCGAAAGTTATTATTCACGTTTATAGCCAAAGAGCTGTGAGAGGCCCCGGGTCACTAAAATCTTCACATGGGACACGCACTTGATTTGAACCTAAATTTCAGTTTGATGAGCTACGAGCGAGATATAAATAAACAATTCATCCATGACTGAGTAATTAATGATAGATTAGAACTTAGATTTTAGTATCATGATGTCCTTGGTAATGGTAACAATGGAAATTGACTAATCGGAGTTACACTCAATAGTCTCCTAGTAGTTTTAACAAGAATTACAACTTTTTCATCAACAGCTATTCCAGAATGTCAAATTTAAAGTCAGTCAAACGTGAATGCTTGTTCGTAAATCATTTTGCTTTTTGCAATTTACGAATGAATGTTTTCCTTTCACAAAGTATACTGACAAAATTTATATTATACACACTTTTCCCTTTATTTTTGAGTGTCTTGACAATGATGTTATTTTCCGTTAAAAGCTAAAATTTAATACCTCTTACATCTCTGTTAGCAATTCTTATATAATTTTGAAAGATTTGAAACAAAATTTAGCTTCCATTCACGGTCTGACATAGGAACATGATTTATGTACTTGTTTGTTAAAAATGTAGTTTGAATTTTTCTTTGAAAAAAATTCAGCTTGAAGTATAAACTGATGAACTCTCCACTTTTCAGCGTTTTACCTAAGTAAAAATCAGTCAACAAAAATCGCAAAGTTGTAACTTTACAAGTAAATATGCTGCTTGTTTCGCAGTAAATCTAATTTAGAATTTTACCAGAGCCTATACAATTTTCCAGGCTCATTTTTGTATAATTCTCTGTTTTCTAAGGAATTTTTTCAAAACGTCCAAATTTTACAAATTGAAAGCTAATTGAGGCAAAGTTTGGACTTTCTCTCAAATTCCCTGTTTGCAAAAAAGGAGCAAAACATCTCATTGATCTGTGTAATGCAATGCTTTGTACTGTGGTAAAACCACTGTTTCCTTATTATAAATATATGCGTTCCTTTATAAAGCATACAATGTTTCTAGTAGGCGTACAATCTCTTAACTTACAAGCACATAAATTTTTAACGTTGTGACATGTAATTAATTGGTGCTATTCACAGTTTCATGTCTTAGTTTTTTTTTTTTTTTTTTGCTGAGAGAGAAAGCGTTGAAATGTATTTTATCATTTGAAGTAATCGATATCTAAATATATTTGAAATACCTTGGGAGTTTCTCTTCTTCCATGCCCACCCCCCCCCCCCCGGAAATTTTCTAATTTAGTCAGGGAACCTTACGTAAGATAAAATTTACAGTCCGCGAAGATCCCCAGTAAACCCGGACGATGATTTTGATTTTGCTCTCAAGTAGGACAATTCTTGAATAAAATTTGCTCACTACATCCTTTCGACAACCGGCCTTTTTCGGGACTTCGGGTTGCCCCCACCCACGTTGGGGGCAGGGCCTCCCTGTCGGGTAAATCTAGGCGCTTTGCGGGGTTTTGGTTGGTCAAGCTACTCTGTATCAACAAGGCAATGATGACATTTGAAATAATGTGAAGTAACATTAAAAAGCACAAAAATTGCAAAAAAAACCCACACCCTCAATAAATAAAGTTACACATTCCGAGGGAACCTTTGTCCTACGAAGACATCACTTAAATCAATGATATCATTTCTCAAGCCTGCTAGTCATAATATTTGTATTGTGAGACTGCAATATTTTTGGAGTTGGTCCCTAGATTAAAGCACTTTTATTGATTACCTTTTTGTAATTCTTCAGGCTCTGAGACGTAATATTTTAAAACTACGTACGGGTTACATCACTTCGTACTTAAGTTTATATAACTGTCAAGGGAATGAAATGCGCATAAAAATAATTAATTTTTTAAAAACGGTTTTTATTCAAAATGAACAAACTTGGCTTTATCGCTTGACAAGCTGTTCTTCCATTTTCGTGGCACGATACATGAGGAAAACTAGCCCAATGCTCTCCATATAGCAACTTTACAGTTGATTAAGTCAATTGTAAATAATGCTCACATGTCCCACTGACCACACTGCTCATTGATTGACCATACTGAGATAACAGTAGACAAGCATCAAAAAAGTTTTTCTTATGTAGTCATAGTATAGCTTCCTGTAAAAAAGCCTCCTGGCAACTTATGTGTAACTTTGTGGTCCACTGGGCCAGGCATGTGTTATGTGAGTGCTCAACTAATGAAGCAGAAATACCCTGAAAAAGGCTAGAAATCAGGGTTTTTGTAGTATCGGGGAAATTTGGGTAATGGTCCCAAGATTAAAGCACTTTTTACTGATTAACTTTTGTAATTCCTCAGGCCCTGAGATGTAATATTTCAAAACTACGTATTGTTACATCGCTTCGTACTGAAGTTTATATAACAGTCAAGGGAATGAAATGCGCACAAAAGTAATTAATTTTGTAAAAACAATTTTGATTCAAAATGAACAAACTTGGCTTTATCGCTTGACAAGCCGTTCTTTCATTTTCGTTGCACGATATAGTGTAATAAATTTACATTTCCGTGACGAAGGTACCAGTAACTTTATTGAGCGCATTTAAATAATATAACAGTCTTTACACTTTAACGCATCTCTAGCTGTTACTTTTCATGTAGAAAAGGTGCAATTAGGTTGATATTATGGTTGAATAGCCGAATATGTTAGTATACCTCATACACTATTGACAAAACAAAAACAAACACTGGAGACCACAAAGAGCAAAACATTTCATTTTTTTCAAAAGTGGGAGATTCTCGCAAAAGAAATGGATTGATATGCAGTTTTTGTTCTTAGCTTTGCCATTATTCGGCACGGTCAGTCCCACACTCTTAAGAAAATTGGGCAAAATTTGCCCAACTTTTTGACCAGCACTGGGCATCTATTCAACAACCTAAACAGTTGGGCAAAATTTTAACCAACCAAATTTGGTAAAGTTTGAACCCAACCGTTGGGAGGAAAATTACCCAACTGCTAAGTAAATGATCATTTCACAAGATACCTAGTTGTTGGGCGCTTCTTTCGTCAAGCTGTTAGGCAAATGCATTAAGCAACCCTTGGTTTTATGTTAACCATCTTTGCCTAACCATTGGTGTTTCCTTACTTCACAATAGCATGCACGCATGCTGGGCATTTCTTTTCCAGCAGAGTTGGGTGAATTTTCTACACAACAGTCGTTAAAATTGTATTAATTTATTGGGGAAGACATTAACCACTTCCTAGACAGTTTATCTTTGGATGTTCATGTGCACTTTATATTTGCCCATTATATCTAGGCCCCGATTACTGGAAACTGAGGTCATTACAGTCTGAGCAAATATGGTAAATAGTGTCATTCATTTTACACTATGAAACGTCTTTAATGTATATCAAAATATAATACCCGTTGCTGGAAAACATAACAAAAATGCACTACATTGCGATGTACATTTCAAATGATTTGGCCTAATGTGTTTGGTTTGTCACCGACTTCTGTTTAAGTCCAAAACAATCAGGTTTAGAAGTGACTGTGGAATGATGCTTTTAAAATGAATTAAAAGACAAGTCTGCATACTGAGAACTACTGTAGAAGTTCCGTATCGTTCAGACACTGGAGTAAGATAGCATTATCATTACGCATAAATATTTCAAAGTCTGCTATGTATACTCTCATTCGGACGTGACAGAAAATACCCAAGATTCTGAACTCCTATTGGATAGCCGTTTGGTGGTAAGTCCGAATTGTCGAATTTGATTCAAATGTGTGCTAGTTCTAAGTAAAACCTGCTACTCATTGTTCTAAGTAAAACCTGCTGCCAAAAATGTACCCAACTTCAAGCAAGCATTATGCTAATTAGCAATGAATTGTCCCACAAGAAGATAAAGCGAAAATATGCCAAACCGTTGAATAAAAGCTTGTCGCCAGTTTAATTCAACCAGTAATTGGATAGTACAATGACAGTACACGTGCATGGAAGGGAAATTTTTACCATTATATGAGCAAGGTTTGACCAAAATATAAGCAATAACTTTCGCCCAACAAAAACATTGCCGGGTGTTTTAATGGGGTAATCCGGTCACAAGTGAAGCCACCACCTGTAATCACGGAATGAATTCAGTGTTTCCTTTTGATGGTTTTTTATGTCAGTGATGACAGAAATGAGTTTGATTCAAGTGAAAATGCTTTGAACAACAGGCAGATGATTGATGAGCTAAGTGAAAATGCAAATGCCACTTATTGTAATATGAATGAGTTTAACATAAGAAGCACTTCCATTACAAGAAGTACCCAAAGTAGAAGCCATGAAGAAGAAAGAAAAGAAAAAAAAATAAGGAAATTCCAAATAAACAAAACCAAATAGAAGAACAGCCACACCGTTTCCGACCATCTCAAACTGATGTCCATTAATTTGGCGATGTAGTAAATGAATAGGATAAGCGATGATAATGAAAAGATAGCTATGTATAATCTGCACTTGAAGTGAGATAAATGAAGTGATTACTGACAGTAGAAATCCACCATTACAGCACAAGCTGGTGTCCATTGACTAGGGAATGCACTGTACTTGGGTAATAAATAGGATTACTACTTGTTATAATACAAAGCTGTGTAGGATCTGTGATGAATGTGTGATGGTTGTAACAGATAAATAATAGTAGAGTCTGCCATTTTGAAAAAAATCAAGAGGTGCTTTAAGTCATCTACACTTTTACTCGCTGTACGATGTCGTTCCCATGTTTTTTTTCAATAGTGCGAAGATGATACCATCTTTGGTCCATGCACTGCTGACTCTGGGTAGATCCAATGTTGCTCTAAGTGATTTATAGTTTTCCCTCGAAGATCTTCTTTGATCACAATGCCGGTACTTTTAAGCTTCCTTCGATTTCGAATGGCCAAGTCCCGTGTAGAATAAGAAATAAACTTTACAATAATGCCCCTAGTTTTACCGTCCTTTGACGCCTGACCAACTCTATGGGACCAATCAATCCGTGTTTTTTTGTCTCTACTCCCAGTTTTTCTTTGGCAAGTGAACAGATCACATCAGTTGTGATATCATTAGGTGACTCAGTCAATCCAAACACTCGCAAACAATTTCTCCTTGAATACTGTTCAAGAGAGTTCAGGGTGGCCTGAAGGGTTTCATTAAGGGAGTCAAGATTTTGCATGGAGCATTTTATCTCACTAATTTCTTTCTCCTTTTTTTTTCAAGGGCTTGTTCCAGATCAAAAATTTTGTCTTCCTGCCTCTCCTGTACTTCTTGGGATTTCTTCAGTTTTTGCTCAATCACTCTTTCTACACAATCGACGGGCACCTTGGTGAAGTCTGAATTTTCAAGCATATCAGAAAAGATTTCCTTGATGAGATCTTTCGTATAACATGCTGAAGTTAATTTGTCCATTACCTTTTTGGAAGATCATGTCGTCATGATTTAGATACGGACTCAGAGGGTGTAGCGGGATAGGTAGTAGTGCTTTGTCCGTACAAGATTCTGGTATAGACAGGGGCGTAGCGAAGGTGTTATCTTTTGGGGGGTGTGGAGATGTTTTACCGACGGTTCTGGTAATGCGTAGTGCGAAAACGAGCTTTAGCGGGTAGGGTCCAGGGCCCCGCCTATGGACCCCTGGTGGGGTCCAAAGGGCTCAGCCCCCAGAAGCTCTGAGTTTTAAGTATATCTCTGGGTGTAAAAATTAAGTCTCAGGATGGATATTTTATTGTTCATAATGCATCATCAAATACAAACAAATCGCCCACTAATTTTTATGTATTAGGCTATTCCTCTCGTCTAGCCGCTATAGTTTTAAGCGGTTGGGATCCAGAAGTCCGCCAGTGCTTTAGCTAGGACGTTTTCTCAATGCGATATTTACTGATCTGTGGCCTGGGGGAGGGGTCTAAGGGGTGTCCCCCTTTTGAAATTTTTGGAATTTGTAAGGTGCCTAGATAGCAAATGGTGCGATATATGAGTTGATTTCTGCCCTAATGAGGAACCTCAAAATTTACACCCGGGTAGAATTTCGCTTGTCAGATTTATTTGTGCGACATTTGTCGCCGTTTATGCAACATTGTCCTACAAATAGGAGCTGGCTCAAACACTGGGCCAGCCTCAGGGCCCCTGGTGGGGGTTCGGGGTGGGGGTCCGGGGGAGCTTCGCTCTGAGGTTTAAGCTTAATCTCTTAGTAAAAATTAAGTCTCATGCAGGATTGGTATATTTTGGTTCATAATGCATTATCCAATGCAAAGTTTCCGGTTAATTCTAATGTGTTAGGCTATTCCTCCCGTCATGCCACTATACTTCAGGAGCTGAACCTGTCGTTCAGAATTGGAACACTATGTGTTCAGCATTTGAACACCAGACGCGTCATGCGTTCAAATACGATAAGTGGATAGGCGTCCGGAGTTCAAAAAAGGAGAAAAAGTGTTCAGAATCTTAACACAAGCATTCAAAATATGCTTTGAACACCAGGATCTGAAGATGGGTTCTGTATCTGTTTCATTTCCATATTCAAAAGTTAAAAGCCTGAGATTGCAGTGAAGGGAAGACATGCGGCAGGCATTATTTTTTCCCGGGATGTTTGTGGGTAAACCGGATCCTCAGAAGTTTGCAAAATATGTTTGAAGTTAAGGTTAGGATTTAGAAGACGGGCTAACGATACCCTCTCCATGGGTAATCGGGTGCTGTTCCCCATGGTGATGATAAAAGTGAGGAATGATGTGCAGAAAGTGTTTTTTCAGGAATGTCGTATGACCCGAAACAGTGCATACGGAAGCCGTTAGTTCCCTTTCTTTTCTTTTCCCGAGTTGCCGACGGACTCAGTCACTCGTCCAAATACACCGACGGCCATTGATACGGCCGTATACGGCCGTCACATGCATAATCAATTTGCCGACGGGCCTTCAACTTGAATGGGCCAATTAGATGAAGAGCCGAAAATCGAAAGAGCCAAAATTCGAAATAGACGATGACAGACTGGCCCGTTCTCTCTTTCTCTTTTTTCCTTTTCATCCTCCGTCTTCCCTTTCACTCCCTTCCTTTCCCTTTCTTTTCCCTTTTTTCCTTTTTTCCCTCCTCTCCTCTTTTCCTCTTCTTTTCCTTTCTCTCTCCTCTTTTTGCCGACAGACCGAAAATTTGCAGACGGGCGACCAAATATTGGGGGTGTGACACCCCCACACCCCCTGCTCGCTACGGCCCTGGGTATAGGCTGCTACTATTCTGTTAACACAAAGATCACCGTTAGATCGTTGTACATTTCACCATTTTTCTGTTCTGAATATGCTTCGGTGATCATAACAGGTCTACAGATATTCCAATCACTTGCATATATCACCGACTATTGGCCACCACTCGTCTTGAGAAATTCGCTACATTTTCTTGTGCTTGGTTATGCTTCGCGTTGCACATACAGTAAACATTTGTACCTTATCTTTCACCCATAATTCTGAACGAGTACAGGTGTTTCTTTTCAAACAAAAACATGAAAAGTTAACATGGGTGTACGCCAAGTTAAATCTCAATCAGTAATTGCAAGGAAAAGGTATGTACAAGGTTCAAAAACGTAGCAATAGGCCTCTGTTACATCGTACTCTAATTTAACTGCAACAGTAATACTGATATCATCAAAAAAAGGAGAAATTATTTTTTATCTTACATGTTAAAGATACAGCCTAGTAATGCAGCCTAGTGATATGGGATATTTGCCTTTGCAAAGAAGATGGTAGAACAATTTTTGTGAGAATTTCATTTGTTTATTTCTTTTCTCTTCAGATGCAAATTTACAGTTACCTCAGTGTCTACCCCATGCAGCTTACAATATATCTCGCCAAGGTGAAGCATTGCTTGCGTATGACATTACAGACGACGGTTTGGCGGGAGGTTTGTCGAATGACTAGGAAGGACAGGTTGCCACATCCTACCGATACTTCGATGTCAATATACCGGTTGTTATCGGAAATAGCACCCACGGTTTATTGTCTGCCCATCTGTGTCCCGATAGTTAAAAGAAAGTCATACATCCTTACCACACAACAATCAGTAAAGTTAGTCTAACTTCCAGCGCATTGTTCGTTGTTTGTTATTTTCTTAAGTTACTCACTTCGTTGTAAGATTTCGCTGAACAAGGTTCCAGGGGGACCGAAAGTTTCGAAATAAAATTACAGATTCGTACTGCTCTAATCAACCAGTTATGCTCTTTATTGCATTCATTCTCATATTCTATATATATATATATATATATATATATATATATATATATATATATATATATATATATATATATATATTTATATATATATATATAACTACAGGTTGTATATATATATATATATATATATATTCAACAACATTGAAACTTGCAGGATTCAAAAGACTCAACTTTTAAGACTCATATATAGGAGGAGTAAAACGATAACAAGAAGTCAACTGGGCTAGCCCAGTTGCACTCGGCTCATCCGTTATGGCTCAACGCAAGGAAAAGTAAAACTCAAGCAAAAGAGTAAGCTTCTTATCCACTTATGAATTTTGGAGAAGTAGCTTGCCTTACAGTTTTAGGTTTTCAATTCACTTCACCAACTGGACTTCTTTTTTTAAAAAAGGTACAAGTTCAAATTCAATTTAATTCTTTTTGTCCTCCGAAGACCTATCAGAACTGAATACATACATGTACATACATAGCACAACAAAAAATATAAAAAAGAAAGGAAAAAAGAAAAAATTAAATACAATAACGTAATTAGCTGTCGAGTGACTTAAATACTGGCACCAGACTTTGGAAAGAAAGAAAATAAGCAAATGCAATGATCTCAACTAACGAAACGTTTCCATAATTTTCCAACAAAAATTACTCAAATTTCAAAGCACAACTTTATTTCTAGACTAAAAAAGTAATTCCATTTTGTTGAAATATTTTTTTCAAAAACTTACTACGCTCATTAGAAAAAAGGGGCACTCAAAAACAAAGTGAAGTTCATCTCCGATTTGGTTCTTAGGACACAGAATACAAACCCTTCCATATAAATCAAGACCTTGGTATCTACCAGAAATGGAAGGAATGTTGGTATTACTACATCGATATTTGCAAAGTTTTACTGATCCAGGGGGATTTAGGCTAACTAAATAATCTTCGAAATTAAGTCTTTGTTTAAACATCCTATATATTTTACAGTGTGAATGATTATTGACCTCGGCCAACCATTCTTGTTCGTAAATATAGCTCAGTCTTCTACTAATTGAATTATATAACCAGGATTGTCGAAAAGAGACTTGCATACTGTCTAATTAGCCTACGCCTAAATGTTATGGTAAATTCCAAACAAAATACATTCCAGACTTATTTAAAATGTTCTTGACCTTACCTTAATTACCCAAGGGGAACTGTAAATGTCATTATCATCAAGTGCTCTTAGGAATTGATACATAACATGCGCCGGCTTATGTTCACTACCAATAATAATACGATACCAAAAATTAATCATCCTTATTTCAATTGTTTTAAGTAATTTGTAACGTCCAAGTTCACCATACAGCTTCTAGGTACCAGTTAGGCTGCGTTTTGATTTCTTTTAGGTTTGTTTTATTAGTTTTGTTTTCTTAAGTATAGGTGGGTATCTTGCCAAGAAGGTGGAATGATTACCCAGACTTATATTTACTTCTCTTAAACTCCCTTGGGCTCCTTGTACAAGTTTTTTGCATTGGTATTTTATTCAACCATACATGGATACCCCATACTCTGAAAACATTGTTAACACGATATCTCAAGTTAGGAAGTTTGAAAAATTCCACACTCAATTTGAAGATGCGCTATGGTGAAAGGAAGAACCTATTGTTTTATGGTGGAGTTCAAGGTCATGGGTCACCAGAGGTCAAAATGGCAAAATTTCCAAATAATTCCCTATATCAGATGTGAACACAAAACTATTTTCCAACACGTTGAGATAGCATTTGAACGGTTGCTGAAGGAAATGGAACAACATGGCGTTATTAGAAATAACACATAAATCATCGAAACCACAATGCATTTTCGTATGCTGGTTAGTCAAAGGTCTACAGTATGTTGATTTGGCCGACTAAGTTTTTTTTTTTTTTAAACATAATAATTTGTACAATAAGACACATTTATTCGCACCTGTTGGCAATGCAGTCCCTAAAGAATGGGATATTATCCCTAAGATATCTACCAATTTCCTCAGAGGACAGTCCTTAGCCTTCTTTCTACTTCATGTTATCAGTACAATCTTCTCCATGTGTGAAGTAGTACAGAACACACACTTTCAAGAATGAGACTCAGAATTATCTTTGAAATTAACTGTTTACCAAGTGCTCGTTTCAATGAATATATATATATATATATATATATATATATATATATATATATATATATATATATATATATATATATATATATTCTGGGAACAGCACTGGATGTTATTGTTGAAAGTGTACTCCAAAAATGTTGGGTAAAACTTTCATCAACAATGTGCAGGTATATTAAAATATTAAAATTGAGCTATTAAAATTGAGCAAAGTTTGTACAATGATTGTTGATTAGTGGATTTATCGAGATGTTGGTTACCCAATTAAGTATGAACCAGTCTCTCACTTATCCCATTAATAGTCAATTATTGTGCAAATTTACCCAATTTCAGTCTTTCCACATACGTGCCCAGTGATGATGAACTTTTTACTCATCTGTTTTCTCAGTGTGTTAAATGTTTATTGTGATGACGATTCACCACGGACTCCACCTCGACATGTCATAAAAACATGTTTCTGAGTAGTGTTGTGGTAAAAACAGCAGAAAGAAGCCATCCAGTGTTAAAGAAATTGAAGATGTGTTACCCCCTAGCTGGGAGCAATATAAAACCTCAATTCTATCAAAGACCTCCTTTTAGTGCTTACCGTCGTTGGGGGGGGGGGGGTGTTTGGTTTTTTTTTTTTTGTTTGTTTGTTTCCTTAAGTGCTTGTAATATGAAGTCATCGCTGATTCTAAACAACAACATACATCTTTGCTTTTTTCAAACATACCTTGGATTATAGGTAAAGCCAGAGAGGTACTTGGGGATTTCTACGGAATTCGTTTTACCAGTAGTAATGGTCCCATATTACCTTAAAAGGCTCTGTTATCTCACCTCCAAAAGAACAAAATCTCTCTACTAAGTTTACTTCTAGCCCCTCCTTCAGTTCATACAAAAATACATGTCTAGTACACCTCCAAGACAGAGCCACAGTATAGTCTGCACAGATGTTCGATTCCTCAGGGCTATAGTATATTGACGCACAACTGTGTGTGAGCCTAATTGTGCATACAACTGACTGTACAACTCATCATTGACCACAGAGAGTGGATCTATTGTTTGAATGAATGTCAATCAAAGTGCAGTCACTCATTGACTTAGGAACTATAGGGCTATCCCTAAATATGTTTGGGGATACCACTGTCCCTTTAAGTCGTTGGCAATATGTCCAATAGTGGGGATTTTATACTCGAATTTTTTGTGAGGAGCAGTACACTGAACCCTGTTCATGCATGATACACTCGTAGGCCACCCGTGCTTATACTCACGTCCTTACACACATGTCCGCCCCCATACTAACGACACTGTTCTCGTACTCACATTCGTATCCAGAAATTTGAAAATCAGGTACTATTTCTCGTACTCAAACTTAGAGGTTTTAAAATCGTATTCATACCAGTACTCGTACTAGCAGTTTGTAGTCATATGTTTAGTCTGTTATACGTATACGTATTCTTACATCATGCAGCCTCGAAAGAACACAAACCGTTCCTTTTTAGTCCTTGGGTTTCCAATCTCAAAAAGCATTTATATGGGTGCACAACTAGCATTCAATTAGTCGCCAGCAAGGAAGCGCAGAGAAAAAATCATTGTCGACTCTCATTCTAAAGGTGCGTTCACACCAAAATTGAAATCTGCTGCGTTTTGCGGCGCGGGAGCTGAAAAGCAAATCACTTTATACGTATTTCTATGGACCCGTTCACACCAAAATCGCGTTTCGAAAAGCGTTTTGCGGGAAACGCGGCGGGTCCCGAATCGATCGATCTCAGACTGATCCAAAGCCGGAATCGTGCGATTTTTGTTCGGAGAACAATGGTAGCTGGCCATACAATACGGTTCTTGGCACACAGGTGTTTGGATTTTTCATTGTGCTGTGCACTGGCAGACTGCAGAGCATGATGCCTAAGAAGGATGTTGGAGAGTTAAATGTTTGAGAGTCGAAGACAAAAAAAATTCCCAATTTTTTATGACAAAATTTTTTCTAATTAGGAACGCAATGGTTTTTAGGCATTCCATATAAAGTGAAATAGCCAAAGAAATCTTCATTTGTTAGGTTAGGCTAGTGCAAAGTAATATCTTTATTCCTACACTGTATGATTTGTATATTTTTGCAGGGTAGCTTGTTTTGGAGGGAAAATCAAATAATTTTCATTTATGCAGGACGGAAGGAGTCGCACCCTAAAGTTTCGTCCCATGGGCTGTAATTCAGTGACATTAATGGGTACGGATCTAGAGGCAAATACAGGGGCTAAGGGTAGAAGCTTGAAGAAGCTATGGGGTATTCAAAAAATTGCCAGCATTAGAATGAAGTATTTCAGTATCTTAAAATGGCTTTAATTGTTAAATAGGCCTATGCAAAAAACAACCCAACCATCACCATTTCACCCTCTTTTGTTTTTACAAATGCCAACTTTGGATTGTTAATGATGATGGATCGAGCTTCTTGGACGTATAAAATTGGGTTATTTCATTAAAATTTGACATAAACATTGTACTTAAGTTGTCCAAAGAGGAAAAAGGTGTATACAGTGTAACAGTTACAGGTAGAAGTTAGACAACAATCTTTATGAATATTCATTTTGCGTAGTTACAGCTGCTAATGTCTTACGAATCTGATTATGTCATCTCCACAGGTGCCTGGGAAGAGTTGGAGGGTGTGTCGGGGAGTTGCCGAACATCTTGCAACGAGGAAACACGCATCCTGGTGAGGGAAACTCAAAGTCTGAGGTATAAGACGCCAACGTTGAAGGATTTTGGAGACGGGCGAATTGAAAGTATTGGTCAGCGAGGACCGTGCTCACGCCGAGCCAATTTCAAACGTAAATTTAAAGTAGTAGTAGGCTGAGGCTGTTTCGAGCCGTTACTTCCGTCACCAGGATAGCGCCGTCTATTTCCCTCCGGGTACCTGGCCAGTTGTACCATTCCTAAGTTTGGGCTGCATAGACGGGCCGCACTGTGCAGACCACCCCCGTACATGACGTAGACGTGGGTTTGCCGACAGGACTGTAAAAGTATCGTTCCATATGCTCACCTGTATATATATATATATATATATATATATATATATATATATATATATATATATATATATATATATATATATATTTCGGAAAGAATCGTCGCAAGACCCCGACGAAGAAGAATTACATAATTTAAACACCAAACCAGTGTTTTCTAATTTTTGCAGTCTGAGCCATATATTCCCGTGACATACAGTAACAATTATCTTAGTACTGTCGAAGGTTGTGTCAGGCTGAAGCGCGACGAAAAATAATCACACTTTAAAAACTGATTAAGGTGTGATCTCATTTTTCATTACAAATAGTTTCCATGTCGTCTCCTTCCCTTCCCATTTCACTAAACAGTTGCTGATTTGTGAATTTTGTTTACCAAAATGTAGTTTTCATTCCCTTTTTTAATTAGTGATATATTTCTGGCCCGTGCGTGTACACAAAGAGCCATCAAATGTCCCACATCATCTTCGGCATAGGCCATTTTACACGTGACTATCGAAAGCCCCCTGCGGGAACCGTCGCGTTTTCCCGCTGCAGTGTGAACCCTCTATTTTGAGGGAAACGGCACGTTTCTGGTGTGAACGCACCTTAAGCCCCCTGTCCTGTACATTCCTTGAATCCATGCCTTTAGCCATTCGGGATGTGCCTCCGACAGCTCCTTCATAGCGACAAGCTGAACGAAAAGCCTCCCTTTGAGTCATCATCTCCGTGCATTAACTCCATATTCTGTGGTTTTGCTTTCGGCGTACCATTTAGTTTACTCTGCTAGTCGTCAATCGGAAGGCCTGCAGATAACTTTTCACACAGATGCAGTAGATACTGAATTCGAGAAGTAGGATAATTTGAAAGGGAGACGCTCTTACGGTACAAAGGTTGCTAGTTTGGGGAAACAAACGCCCGTCGTAATCCTCATTACACCAAACTTTCGAAAAACAGTTCACATTTAAGGTTTGGTTAAACAGTAGGCATTGCAACTAATAATTCTGACTTGCAATGACTACTTCAAATTTTGATAAAGAAATTAATGGCACCCGCAAACCTCGTATGTAGTTGTAACATTAAGACAGCACGTGTATAAACAGCAAGGAATCGTTACTTTATCTGGTACTAACTTATTCGTTTCCATTTTTATCTTTTAAAAAACCAGTTTTTATCTGTGATGGTAGATTCTTAATGCTACAGGCACAGAAATAAATTAATATTTTTGGTTCATAAAAGAGGAATCTATCCCTTTATCACTATACGTTTTTGCAGGCATGGGCCAATGAAATCACACAACCGTAAAAGAATTAGGCCTGTATAAATTGAGATCCTAACTGCAAATTTCTTTATAGACTGCATTTCTGAATGCAATTAGTAAATTGCAATATAACTCAGTCCCACAACATCTTTAAGTCAAAACTCTTGTGTTGTTTAATTTGTGGAAAAAATAGGGGAATATTTACCCTTATCAGCATGTATAGTGAGCAAAACGTATTTTGCCGAGCAACCTGTAGCAGCTAAGATTACAGAGCAGAATCTCACTGAAGAAATGGAATATACAAAACGTCTCATCGTTTTCTTCATTTTGATGTTAAGCAACATTTTTCACACAATCTGTGGGATCCAACAAAAGTCTATCACCGATCTTCGTCAGTTTGAAATTGAAGCAGTAGTAGGAAGGTTTACCGTAAACCGAGAGGCACTCGAACGAGTGATTCAGAATAGAAAGGAAAAAGATGCCGTCTGTAAACATGGTAAGGCGAGAAAATGTTGAATGAATTTTATTTGACCACACTATGTATGAAGAATTGCTTGCATTTTATTTAACGCTTAATGCTTTCAAAATATGCCAAAGCTGATGGAAATGCATGAACCTCACTAGTTCAATATCCGTTTTCATCACATGTTCATTAACCGAAACATAAAATTTGGAAATTATTAAGTCTATTAAAGCAGCAGCCATGATTGCACAATAATTGATGATTATTTGTGTTGCCAGTCGGACTAGAGAATTTCATTTTCCAACACAAATTACCTATGTTTTATTTCAATTTTAGTTTTGTTATGTCCGATTACTTAGAATTACTTAAAGATGTAAACTTTGATCAAAACTTCGGAGCCTGTCATTGCTTTACATGTTTTCTTAATGCCAAGAAGAAATCAAATTGACTTTTGGCAAAAACTGTCTGCTATATTTCTTTCTTTCCAGATGTGAATCTCCAGTTACCTCACTCTCTTCCAGACTCACCTTACAATACAAGGTATCAGGGTGAAGCAATTTTCACTTATGGTAACACAACCGACAAAGGTTTGGTTGGAGATTTGTCGAATGACTTGAAAGGACAGGTTGCCACATCTTACCGACACTTCGATGCCGATATACCGGTTGTTATCGGAAATGGCAGTAACGGTATACTATCTCTCCGCCTATTAACCGATAGTAGAAAGAAAGTCATGTTTCCTTACTATACCACAATCAATGATGTAACACAGGTGGATAGTATTGAAGAGACCGATGATGGAACCGTGACAATTCGACTCGGTGATGATGTCATGGTTTTTCGCGTTCAACGTGATGTCAAATGTGACTTCAACGAGAAAGAAAAGATTGGTAAAGTTTTTGACCAAGTCGTAGGTAAAGTAATAGCAACTACCAGCTACCCCTCAAGATTTGACTGGGGTTGTCAGGTCTTGGGGTCTGGCGTGAGTTTCTGTAAGGTATTACATAAAGTTGGATGTGAATTAGCAGCTGTAGAGGGGGACGTCTGTACCCTAACATCAACAACGTCGTCCAAGCGATGTTTAGCAACTTTCACAATTGTTGAAATGACGGGAATATTTCAAGAATTTTTGCCAGTCTTGGCCGAAATGGTTCCCTCAGAAAGCTTTGAGGCTGAATCCATCAAGAGAAACCACACAACGGGAATTATCTACCCTTGTTTAACTCCCTAATCTACCTAAATGCAGGCCTGTAGACAGAAGCGTTGGGGTTCATGGTATTCCTGCACACTCCCAGCTCTGTCACATACTTTAATATAGACTTACGTTCTTTAATAGTAGATTAAAATGAATCTTTTCTTCGTTTCATAAAATACCACTCAAGTATTAAAAAACATAATCCGTTAGTACAAACAATCTATCAGCACATCTTAAAACATTTATAAGTAAACATTAAAAATGTATCACTAAGAATCAGAAACATATCAGTAAGTATTGGATTGTGACTTCACAGGCGTTTGAGAAGTTGGGCAGGGGATACTATGCCCCCTCCCCCATTGCTGGCTAATCGAAAACTTCCTGTGGAATCTGAGAAAAATTCGAGCAAAGTTCTTTTAAAAAGTCTCAGAGATTCATTCAAAAGTGCCCCTCTCCCTCCAAAATACAAATGGTTCCACACGCTTGTTCAGGGATACAGATATTGCCTCATATCAAAAGGCAGCTATACAAAACGTACGATACCTGAGTATATTCATTCAGTTTTAAGTGACTGATTTGCCCTGTAATCCGAAATCATCTCAACACCCTTGAAGAACAGTAATTAAGGGCGCATGCTATGTATCATCATAGGCCTACCTTTTGTTATCAGAGCAATGTATGTTCCATTAGCTCCTTCATTATAGTCATTTTGAGTCTAGTTTCCCTATATCAGATCGGATAAAACCATATATGGCACAGATCTGCTCTAGTTATGAATCATAGTTAGGACTTATAGTCCACACTCCTCATTAATGTAAGTATTAGGTTGAATTGACTTAAGTACATATTCAACTTATTTCATTATTTGCCTAAGTTCACTTAGTACACTGCGGTATTAACAGAAGTGTAGCCACTAAATAACTGCAATGTCTGGGAAGTGATGCTGTATCCAAAACATGTCTTAGTTTGTAACAAGCATAATCCAAGAATCAACAAATAAATAATGAAACAAACTAACAAAATGCTCATTTGCATAAAGTTATATCTGGCTTTATATGGCCATATCAAACTTTATATACATATCTGGATCACGATTATATCAAGTTATATCTGGCTTTATATGGCCATATCAAACTTTATATACATATCTGGATCATGATTATATCAAGTTATATCTGGCTTTATATGGCCATATCATATCAAACTTTATATACATATCTGGATCACCATTTATCAAGTTATATCTGGCTTTATATGGCCATAACGATTATATCAAGTTATATCTGGCTTTATATGGCCATATCAAACTTTATATACATATCTGGATCATGATTATATCAAGTTATATCTGGCTTTATATGGCCATATCAAACTTAATATACATATCTGGATCACAGTTTTATCAAGTTATATCTGGCTTTATATGGCCATATCAAACTTTATATACATATCTGGATCACAATTATATCAAGTTATATCTGGCTTTATATGGCCATATCAAACTTAATATGCATATCTAGGTTATGTTTTAATCAAGTTTTATCTGGCTTTATATGGCCATATCAAACTTAATATGCATATCTAGGTTATGTTTTAATCAAGTTTTATCTGGCTTTATATGGCCATATCAAACTTTATATACATATCTGGATCACAGTTTTATCAAGTAATATCTGGCTTTATATGGCCATATCAAACTTTATATACATATCTGGATCACGATTATATCAAGTTATATCTGGCTTTATATGGCCATATCAAACTTTATATACATATCTGGATCATGATTATATCAAGTTATATCTGGCTTTATATGGCCATATCAAACTTAATATACATATCTGGATCACAGTTTTATCAAGTTATATCTGGCTTTATATGGCCATATCAAACTTTATATACATATCTGGATCACCATTTATCAAGTTATATCTGGCTTTATATGGCCATATCAAACTTTATATACATATCTGGATCACGATTATATCAAGTTATATCTGGCTTTATATGGCCATATCAAACTTTATATACATATCTGGATCATGATTATATCAAGTTATATCTGGCTTTATATGGCCATATCAAACTTAATATACATATCTGGATCACAGTTTTATCAAGTTATATATGGCTTTATATGGCCATATCAAACTTTATATACATATCAGGATCACGATTATATCAAGTTATATCTGGCTTTATATGGCCATATCAAACTTAATATGCATATCTAGGTTATGTTTTAATCAAGTTTTATCTGGCTTTATATGGCCATATCAAACTTTATATACATATCTGGATCACCATTTTATCAAGTTATATCTGGCTTTATATGGCCATATCAAACTTTATATACATATCTGGATCACAGTTTTATCAAGTAATATCTGGCTTTATATGGCCATATCAAACTTTATATACATATCTGGATCACGATTATATCAAGTTATATCTGGCTTTATATGGCCATATCAAACTTTATATGCATATCTGGGCTGTGTTTTAATCAAGTTATATATGGCTTTATATGGCCATATAAAGTCTTTAATCAACCAGATATTTCCAGGTATAAAGCCAGATATGGATTTTGAGTAAGGGTTACTAGTATACAGTGCAATATTTAATTCAATAGTTTTATTTATTGCGAGTTTGGGAAAACTGGGTTTTCTTTAGAAGTAATGAGCATTTTTCCCTTCCGGTATGAAATAAGTAAACATGGAGTAATAAACCTGTTGAATAAAACAAACCAATCCTCATTCTGATCTATTAAACGTCAGATTTAGTATAACAATCCCCAAGGAGTCGGCTGGCCAACCCCAAAACAAATGTTTACGTCATGTAACGTCGACAGTTATGACTGTCAACTTTTTCTGACTTAAAAACTTGTAAAAAGGTATGTCGCAAACGCAATCGAGAACATCGAGATAAAAGAACCTTCCCCCCCCCCCCTTCGTAATTCTCTTTTGCATATTAATAAGTGTACAACATCGGTGTGTAAGACAACTCTACCACCTATTAGATAGAGCCCTTTCAGTAGGCCTGACCATTCCCCGTTGAATCTATATCGGTCTATATTCAATGTTGGACCGACTTCCGATGCGTTTCCGTTTGCAAATCGGTTTGACGTCCAATCGACGTAGGCAAAGAGGCCTGTCAGATGTCCATCAGACTAAAATCCGAATGTTCCGAGTCAGAGCCCAGCTAACGTTATGCCGTGGAAGTACTCCGAGGTAGTCCTCCATGGTCATACCGACAGAAAGGAGGACTACAACATTTTCAGACGTCATCTAACGTCATATGCTATTGCATTTACAAATGGGATTTTGGAGAAACGTCATTCTGACATTAAACTAACCAACTAGCTACGGAAAAACTTAATGTTAACATTACCAAGGATCAGATCGATCGCTCACATAGGATTTCTCCTAAACCCCGACCTAATCAATCCGGAGTAACCACCGGCAAGCCAAGGGCAATAATTGTAAAGTTTAGTACATATAACATTCGTCACAGTTTCTACAAGGCTCGGGTACAACTAAAAGGTACGGGGATCTACATCAACGAGGATCTAACAACAAAAGGCAAGAACTTTTTACAATCGCCCGCAGAAACCCAAATGTTAAACGTTCGTGGACATCCGATGGAACGATATTTGTTGTAGGGGAAGACGGAAACAGACGAAAAATCGTCAACAAATCTGACTTGGAGAAGCTTTAATCATAGTATTTCATCCCTATACTGCTCAGCTTTAAATTTCTCGTACTATCTTGGACGCCATATTTCGCAATTTCCCTGCTTGTGTCATTTGCATTGAATGGACTATCCTTGCCAGCTTTGTCATACTTTCAAATCCTCCATCTACATTGACGTTGCATTACCACTTCGTTTACACCTATTGAAGTTTTCTAAGAAGCTGGTTCTATTATCTTACCCAAAAGGATCTTTCAAACCCATCTGGATATCTTCGCATCTTCCGTTGGTTTCCATTGTAATCCGTCCACTTAGTCTTTGTTTCTTTTGTGTTTTTGTTCTCTAAGTCAGCTATGATAGATGGTATCCTTTCTCATCTTTGTTGTCTGTGTTTAAAGTCTTTACAAGATCAACCATTATATTCCGGAAAATGCTGTTCCTGTTCAGTGCTAATCAATTGCCATACTGTTTGTCTGAATAGCTCTACGTTATTCACTAATGATAATCTTCCCTGTGTTATCTGCAATCCATCCAAGCAAAGTTTTTCTTATTGGGAAAATAGTGGCAATCCATTCTCTTCAGATGAGCCTTTCTCAGTTGATAGTAATATTAGTAAATGTGCTTATTATGATTACAATGCTATGAATGAAATGTTACAATGTTCTATAAATAATCGTATTTCATTTTATCATGTTAATACTAGATCTTTGAATAGCAATTTCGACAAATTACAAATTTCTCTCAACTCAATTCATATTCCGTTTACAGCAATTGGAGTAACTGAAACGTGGTTTCGAGATGATGATACATTGTATTCTTTGTATGATCTGCAAGGCTACAAGACTGAATATTCCTCAAGGGTTGGAAGGGGTGGTGGTGTTGCTCTTTACATTAATGAAAGTTACGATTACTTTGTCAGACCTGACTTGACGATATTTTTAGAAGGCTTCCTGGAATCCCTTTTTATTGAGCTAGTGACATCTCACCGTACTTCTGTTCTGGTTGGAGTGATTTATTGTCCCACTGGTATTAATTCTGATGTTATTGAAAAGTTGACTCCAGTTTTCGAATCTAGTGAAGCATCCCGCAAGGGTTGTGTTCTAATGGGTGATTTTAATTGCAATTTAATGAGTACGAATGGTGGAGATGTTAACATGTTTATGAATTTGGTACATTCTAACGCTTTCGAAATTCTCCACACTCTTCCTACCAGAATCACTGGCAATTCAGCTACCCTTCTTGATATTATGTTAACTAATATTAATCAGCCATGTACCCCTGGGATCCTAGTAGACGATATCTCTGATCATTTCCCTGTTTTTACTGTTTTTGAGACCTCTTGCCAACGAAAAACAAGGAATACCGTAACATACTGTAGGAAGTATACTCGACGTAACATCTCATATTTTCAAGACCTTATATCAAACGAGAATTGGCAACATGTGTACCTAGAAAATCATACTGACGACGCGTTTGATAAGTTTCTTTCTACCTTTCTTCAGCACTTTGATAATTGTTTCCCAAAATCTGTCAACCGTAATAATAACGTCAATAACAGTAGTGGCCAGATCTGGATGTCAACTGGCATTGCAAATTCATGCAAAACTAAGCATAAACTGTATAAGAAGTATGTTCGTAAACGGACCAATGAGAATTTTATTGCCTACAAGGCCTTCCGCAATCGTTTAACCTCTGTTATTAGAATTGCTAAGAAACTTTATTACAATGAAATGTTTGATAACTGTGAGAATGATATTAAGAAAACATGGTCTTCCATTAATTCAATTGTTTATGGCAAGAGTAAGGATAAACCGATTGAGGAAAACAGTCACAACGGTACTACTATCCGTGATTCCCTTGTTATTGGTAATGTTTTTAACGACTTTTTTACGTCTGTTGGTACAAGAATTCAAAGCATGTTCCTCTGGTCTCTTCTACCTCCTTTGGTCATTATCTCAACTCTCCAAATCCTAACTCTATGTAGCCTATTTTGTAACCACCAACCATGACGAAGTTCTCCGTATTATTTTAAATCTTAAAAACTCAGCATCAGGTCCTGATGAAATACCGCCAAAAGTGGTAAAAGCTGTTGCTCCTCTGATATGTGGTCCCTTAGTTCATGTCTTTAACCTTTCACTTCAAAAGGGTCTTGTTCCCAAAGCTCTCAAAATCGCTCGTGTTGTTTCTGTATTTAAGAATGGAAATAGGAATGTTGTAACCAACTATAGGCCCATATCTGTATTACCATGTTTTTCCAAAGTTCTTGAGAAGTTAATGTTTGATCGTTTGTATAATTTTCTAGTTAAGTCTGACATGTTGTATGATTTTCAATTTGGCTTCCTACCAGGTCGCTCTACTGCACATGCTCTTTTACATTTTACTGATATGTTGACTGATGCATTTGAGAAGAAACTTTTTGTCTCAGGGACATTTCTTGATCTTTCCAAGGCATTTGATTGTCTACATCACAAAACATTACTAAGTAAATTAGCCTACTACGGTGTCAGGGGTGTTCTACTCAACTGGTTTAGGAGCTATTTATGTGATAGGAAGCAATTCGTAGTTATTCGTAATGTACATTCAACTTACCTACCTATTAATTGTGGTGTCCCTCAGGGCTCAATTCTTGGACCTCTTCTGTTCATTATTTACATCAACGATCTATCTAAGGCTAGTGACAAATTGCACTTTATTTTGTACGCAGATGATACTAATATTTTTTGCTCTCATGAAGATCCTACGACTTTAATGCATATTGTTAGCAATGAATTATTCAAGGTTCGCTAATGGTTCTGTGCAAATAAGCTATTACAGTACTTAATGTAAACAAAACTGCATCGATTCTTTTTAGTACTCCTAACAGGTTGCCAGTCCCACCTATCCGTAGCATTGATTCCTGTGGTACTGAGGTTCCCCTTTGTAAATCGGTAAAGTTTCTCGGTGTTCTTATAGACAGGCACCTTACTTGGAATGATCACATCCAGGCCATTTCTAAAACCATCTCAAAGAGCGTTGGAATTATAGCCCGCTTGCGTCATTATCTTCCTCGTAAGATCCTTGTCACACTGTATAATAGTCTGATTCATCCCCACTTATCCTATTGTGCTCTTCTCTGGGGTGGTACTTATTGTTCCAGGATTTATCCCCTCTTAGTCCTTCAAAAGAGAGCTCTTCGCCTCATAGTTAATTATCACCAGTCTCAAACAACCCGTGACTTGTTTGCAAAACTCAACATTCTCCACGTTTTCGATATTCATCGTTATCAAATTGGTATTTTTATGTACTCCTGGTGTAACAACACTCTTCCTGATATCTTCAGATCCATGTTTCACTTTCGACATGAGACACACACTCACCTTACACGTAACATGAATTCTCTTTCTACTCCCTCATTTAGGCTTATATCTTCCCAACAAACAATTCGTTTCACTGGACCCATTGTTTGGAACTCCCTCCCACTTGACATTCAACGTTGTCACTCTCTGAACTTATTCAGAAAATCTCTCAAACTTTTTCTAATGAGTAAACGTAGCTGACTTTTCTTTCTCATCTAGTTTGTTTGTTTTTGTTTTATTCTTTTCTTTCCTTTTTGTAAACATTGTCTCTTTGTTGTTGTAAAGTATTGTTACTTAGGGCTCTTTCCACAAGCTCCATGGAGCTTTTTTGAGTTTTCCTCCCGAGTCTTTTTCCAGTTTTATCTCAGCTGTATTATTTTTGATATTGTATAAAATCTAGTGAAAAAAGACTCAAATAAATGTCGTCGAAATCGATATCGAACTAAAATCACACGACATCAATCCGACCAATTTGACACACCTCTCACGTTGCTCCGACGGCTGGTTGTCTACTGGCCCGTGAGGCATATGTGACAAGCACAGGTTAAGCTCTTTTTCTAGTTAGACTAGTCGAAGTAATGCATTCGCAACAGCGGTTTTTTGAGGGGTTTCGAGATTTTCTACCTTTCGGATTCCCTTTTTTTTTTTGACCGTCTTAAAAGGTACGGACCTGAAATTTGTTAGGGATGTGGAAAGTGGAACGCAAATTTTACCTGTAAATGTTTGTGCTGATCAAATACAGTAGCTAGAGCATTTATTCAAATTTGGCCATAAATCCCTTCTATACTTCTAGAGATTTGATATTTGTGCTTGAAACTTTGCACATGTTGTTGTTGCACAAATATCGTTCGGGAATAATCGATATTGACGAAAAACGATGATTTTAGGGGGAAATTTTGAATCTAAATTTGATCTTTTCGGGTTGGAAGGAATTGCTCCTAATAGGAACGAAATATTAGAATGGTTTCAGTTGTTTTTAAAACTTTTCAGTAATCTACTCTGAAGATTTCGTTTCATTTTATCAAAGTATGTTGAAAAAAATTGGAAAAAATACCTTTTGTCTATCAGAAACAACTTATACTGCCGAGCCCAGACATGACTTAACGTGTTCATTAAAGGGTGCAAGCCAGGACAATTTTAAGACAATGCCAATGAAGTCATTTGGCGATGATGTATTTTTAGACTTATCCATACAAAGCACATTGACAGATCAACGCAGCAAGAAGAAGTGGTGATCGTCTTGCAAAGATCATGTTTACCTCAAGTTTAATTCGACCAAATAACAAACTGGTCACTCTTCAACCAACAGCTCCATGATCAGAAACTAGCCACACTAAAACCGGAGAGCGTATATAGCTTTATTCATCGTTCGTTTGAAAGTGTTGTTCAATGTTCATGATGAGCTCGAGATTGCGTAATAGGTTAACAGTCGATGCCGTAGGAGCCAAATAGTTTATACATATCTTACGAACATAAATAACGTTGGAACCTGTACCTGACCAGCCTCGTCGTAGTCAAAATTTGAACCAGGGGTGCTTTTTTCTCACGGTTTCTCCAAATAAAACCAGAAAGCTAAGATTCTTAATGTTTACTGGCCTCTGAAATTGTCTAAGTGATTTCACCTTCAGGGTTTCAAAATTTCATGGTTTGATCACAATCAGCGTCTAGAAAGCCCTAGACTATCTCCAACAGCAGACAAAAGCCTGAAAGTACCCTCAAAAGGAGGTACGACCATGAATTGTAACAGGACTTAATGAGACACATCAGACAGCCTTGCAAAAGTGCAAGCAACAACTGACTTGGATGGCTTAAACAGAGAGCTAGACTTGTCTCGAGCGGCTTTGAAGAAACCAAAGCAAAATGGACTATTTAAGTAGTCCCTAAGGAAGGCTTAACTCATCGGTTCCATTAACCTCAGATAACCTTTAACCTCTACCAAGAATTATGGAACTATAGGGACTAGGCATTTGGGTTTCAAGTTTGACAGAACCTGTGGTTCCATGGCCGTACGCAGCTGTTTTTCTCAGGGAGGGCTCGACTCCAGACTTAATTTAACTGTCCAATTTTCCGCCCGACTGAGACAAAATATCTGCCCGATTTAGTAGGGTTTCTGACATTTGGGGGGCGACCGCCCCCAACACCAGCGGCCCTTACGGCCATGTGTGGTTCCTATCTTGTGGTATAGTGTTTACAATGTTTTCGGTTTTTACCTCTGGTCAGTGGCGGAGCTAGGTAATTCGATCAGAGGGGGCGAGAATGGCCTGTGGGAGCCTGAGGGCTTTGAAGTAGGTAGATACCCTATGCCTCAGCATGATCTAAGTCATGTCTTTTCAACTTGCTTTGTTAGATTTCCCAACCTGGTAGGAAACTGCTTCTCATTCCTCCTCCCCAAGTAATTTCTATTAAAACATGTTTCCATTTGCAATCACTTCCTTTTACATACTAGTATAAAAGGCGACCATTATAATTCACTTAATGTTTATGCTTCTGTCAGGTCCAGATTCAAGATTTTATGTAGAAAGGGACTTTGTGAGGATTAAGTTTAATATGCTAGAGGCGAGGGAAAGGAAGAAATCTGGGAAATTAATCACTGTTAGATTTTTGGCATCTGGAAATCAAGATAAGAACACAAACTTTTACTATATCGTATAAGCCATCATTAGGCATATCATTATGTAACCGCTTTGCAATAGCCAGTACTTAAGTACATTGTTGGAAATGGCCAAGACGGATGGTCTGCCTGGCCCTCTAGAGTACGTTCTTCATGAACAATGAAAGTAAACTTATTAGATGTGATTTCCTGGCATTTGAGAATCAAGGAAGTACAGAAAGAAGCATTTCTATGGCATTATTATGTTGTGTCAGATGATCACTCTGCATTTACGGAGTAAGCTTGCTCGTTATCGTGCCCATGTGCCCTTGAAAATGGTCACTTAAAGGAAAGCAAACAAAAAGAAGCTGCTCATCAAATATGAGTCCAGTTCTGTAAAGCCATTACCACTAGGATAACAGTTTTATTTAATTTTACCCAGAAGACTCTTTTCGATTGTTTTGGGAAACAGTTTGTGAGAGCTATTTTGGGATCTACATAGACTATTTTTTATTGTTCATGTTGACATTAAACCCTGACGGGAGCAATGCTATTTTCGCAACAGTTATTGTTGCGCCCCCTCAACATCTTTCTTTGGACTGCAAGGCTGAAGTAAAGGTAACTTCGAATATATTTTTTAAGCTTACTACCACGCTGGATTGGGAAGCAATGACCTAAGCAAATTAGATCCACTATACATTTGTGCGTATATAGCGTGTACACAAGTCTGGGCTAAATCTACCACCTAGATCACAGAAGATGACCCTTCTCATTAGAATATAGTACAGATAATGGCCGCTGTTTGGGCGTTTTGTAATCTGGGCCTAAAAATAACACTTATAAATCATCGTGTTATTTGGAAGCAATGCCAATAATGGTGTAAGAGTAAAGTACGGTAAGAACCTAAACAGTACGGGAGATTCTTCCGTTTGGGGTAAAACCAAAATTCTGCCGGAAGGGGGGAAAACTTATGCAACACATTGTATAGGCTTGCCAGCCTAACAAAAACAAAGGTTAAGAAAGAATGGAAACCTCTCAAAAACTCGGAAATGGCGTGGTGAACCACCGATTAGGACGTGGCTTTCTGTAGCTATGACAATAACCCTCCCAAATATACATTTAATTCCTTCACATTAGACCGAAAATTTTTGCAAGGGGGTTCCAAAACCCATTCCCCACTGACAATGTATACAAAGAACGCGTGGGATTGCGCGTAAAATAGACAAAATGGTGGAGCCCATGAACAAGTTTTCTCCCTATCGGGGGAAAAGTACATACTCCCGAATGGGGGAATCTCCCTAACTGTTAAACAGGGCGTCGACAGGAGATTTGAGTCCTTCGAAGGGGGCGGACGACCCTGACTATATGGACGCTTCGCCTCTGAGGTGGGGTAAAGTGATTGAACTGGGATATTTTGAAGTTCTAAGATGACACCTTTACGGTTTGTCAGTTGCCACGTAGCAGGCCGTAACGCATATTCCCTTTTAGTCATATCTTTTTTACACTCCTTAAAGAGAGACTGAGCAAACAGAGTCCGCTCTGCAAGGATTTGTCAGATGTTGTAGACGGAGAAATATAAAAGTTTAATATTTTTGGTTCTTACAATAAAGGAATCTACCTCTTTGTCATCATAGGTTTTGCAGACATAAGTCAATGAAATCACACAACCGTAACAGAATTACACCTGTATATTGTACGATCCTAACTGAAGTATGCCCTCAGAGACACTGTATTCCTGAATATCTAGCTAATAAATTAATACATTTTTCAGGCCAGCCACTTTTATTTATTAGGTGGATTTTTTTTTATTTGTTAAATTTACGGGAATTATGGCAAAATTGTAACTTGGAACAAGGCATAAGACAAACAGTACGTGCTTCAGTGACGAGCAAAATGTAGCAAGTAACTTCACGTAGTAGAAACTTACCATACAAATGGATTACACAAAACTTCTCGTCGTTTTGTTGCTTTTGATGCCAAGCAACATTTTTTACACCGTCTGTGGAACCCGGCAAAAGTTTATCACCGATCTTCGTCGGTTCAGAAATGAAGGACTAGTAGGAAGGTTTACTGTAAACCGAGACGCACTCGAACGAGTGATTCAGAATAGAAAGGAACAGGATGCCGTCTTGGACATGATAAGCTGTAAGAACAATATTAGGTGAATTTCATTTGAGCCCACTTGCCTATCCGTATGTTTGTTTAAGAATTACTTGCATTTTAGTTAACATCCAATGTACCATGAGTATCTTGCACATTATGTGTAGAACTTACAGTGCAAGGGGCTCATTGAGTTGCTATCGATTTTGTGACGAGTTCAAAGAAAAATATTGCATGACAGTGAATAGGGGTTGCATATGATTAGTAATCAATTTTAACCAAAAGCCCGAAGGCTTAGTGATTCCTTCCTGAAACAGGGTGATTTGATTCACTGAGTTCATCCCTCAACTTTATACTTCTTGATTATATCATTTTAATGATATTTTCACAACTTGAACCCTGCTGCCCTCGTGTGACTTTTGAATCCCACCAAAAAGTAAGTAACAAAAAATGAAATGAAAAAAAAAAAACGTGTACAAGGGAGGCTTCGACCCCGGACCGTCTGCTTGAGGAACAGAGCTTTCATCCACTACGACTTTGAGGTACGCGTTCAGCTTAAGGTATTTCTAATCATTCTATAGTTACAGCATCTTTTTCACGTGTTAATAATAAGGTGATCTGAATTAGTTTTATTTCTGTAACAGTTACAATTGTGGAAAAGTAAATGTTTTTCCCTATTACTTTTTCTTTGGAATGGTAGAAAATTCAGACCAAACTTTTCGTTAGTCACGAAACGTTGGACGCAATTTAGGATTACCGTACACTGTGTATTTAGTTTACGAGGTTTTCTTATTTTCACTTCTGATGACCTCATATGACAATTGATTTCCAGCAAATCTATAGGGTCTCCTCTCTCTTAAAGTAACACATCTTTATACCAAGTATGAAACGGATCCATCATCCCAGTCTAGAATTATCGTTTTTTTTTCATGGTTTTTGGTCTTTGACCTCTGGTGACCTTACATGACCTTTGAACTCCACCAAAAACAATAGGCATCTTTTCCTTAACATGATAATTCTATATTTCAAGTTTGAAAATTCATCCATCATTGCTATCTGGAGATATCGTGTTGCATATTGCATAGATTCCTTTTGCTTACAGCTAGGAAGCAAAAAGTGTCTGTCAAGATTTTTTTATAAATGATTTTAATGGCCAATTAACCTATCATTACTGTTTCAGTAGTGTGTTAGGTGTACAGAATCCCTTACAATTCGTACATGTAGTCTCAAGACGTGAGTGAACAAAAATCATATTCTTGAACCAATTCAATATGCCCCTTTAAAGTCCCAATACGACTTTGTATACGAATTTGGATAAGAGAAATGAGTGGTGCTTAAGGTTACTTAAATCCATACATAACCAGAGAAATGATTTGTTGGAGAAAAAAGACATTTACGAAAGTGAAAGGTTGTTTTAAACAAATCGTGACTGTAAATGTAACGGCTGTTTCAATATGCACAAGGTTCATCACGATGGGAAGTTCTAGATCGTTATGAATATTCATTACTCAGCTGCTTCAAGATCACATCATGTCGACGACTGTCCAGCACGATGCAGCCAGTGTACATCTACTGCATACGCACTCGCTTACCGTATTTTCATTGTGCACTAATCAACGACGAATGCTAGGCTACGATGTGCTTGATGCACGAAGAATGTAGCTATAGGGCCGTAACACACAAGCAGTCAACTTGCGTGACATTGGCGGCCGGACTGCGGCTGTGCATGTTCGTATAGCCTGCCTGTATTTTGCCTCGCTGTGCCAGGCAACGTTATCTTGCTTAGGATTTCAGGTGATGTTTTCCTTCTTTTTCATGTTAGTTGTGCAGCAATTTGTTGGCGTGGGTAGTTATTTCTAACTACAATTCAATTCTAGGCCTACAGCAACCTGAGTATAGTCCTAGGCTGCATGTCCGTGTAGTCCATCCGTTGAATGTACAAGCAAATGCTCTGCACTGTTTACGTGCGTACATTACACTACAGTTGAGCATGTAGGCAAGGCACCTAAAGTTGTTTATTCATGAGTAATCATAAACAAACAGACTTTCATTGGTTCATACTCCTAACTGATAGGCTCATTACGAGGAGAGAACTCGAATTCCAGTTTGCACTCCGAATTCAACATCTGCATTTCGGACAAAAATTACTCCCGAGAGAAGCTAAGACTGTTCTTCTAGGTATGTTAGAGCCTCTTAAACTGTTAGAAACTTCATATATCTGGCTCACGTGCTATGACGATTTTTGGCTGTTTAAGTATTTCTTTATACAGAGTCGTATTGGGACTTTAAAGGAAAACACATGAACCTCATAACTTATCCAATACCTGTTTCGTTGCATGTTTATAAGCTAAAACATAAAATTTTGTTCCTTTTTTTCAAGTAGCACGCCTATAGAATGCGCAATGAATGATGATTAATTGTGTAACCAATTAGACTAGAGAATTTCATTTTCAGACCTTAGTTACATATATTTTATTGTAATGTCTACTTTAGTTTCGTAAGTCCTTTTACTTAAAACTGTCTTAAGGATGTAAAAACTGTCAAACTTATAAATATGAGACTGTAGCAGATATTTTACTTTCAAACAAAAATTTCATCAAATATTTTGACAAAAAATATTCCTTTCTGCTTAGACGTGAATCTCCAGTTACCTCAATCTCTACCAGACTCATCTTACAATACAACATATCAGGGCGAGGCAATGTTTATGTATGGTAACATTACGGACGAAGGTTTGACAAGAGATTTGTCGGATGACTTGAAAGAACAGGTTGCCACATGTTACCCATACCTCAATACCGATATACTGGTTGTTACTGGAAATGGCAATTACGGTGTATTGTCCCTCCATCTCTTTACGGATAGTACAAAGAAAGTCATGTTTCCTTATCATACCACGGTCAATGATGCGACACAGACACTCTTCATATTGAAGAGACCGATGATGGAACCGTGACAATTCGGATAGGTGATGATGTCATAGATTTTCGCGTGCAACGTGATGTCAAATGTGACTTCAACGAGAAAGAAAAGATTGGTAAAGTTTTTGACAAAGTCGTAGGTAAAGTAATACCGACTACCAGCTAGGCTACCCCTCAACATTTGACTGGAGTTGCAAGATTTTGGGGTCTGATGTGAGTTTCTGTAAGGTATTACATAAAGTTGGATGTGAATTAGCACCTGTAGAGGGGGACGTCTGTACCCTAACATCAACAACGTCTTCCAAGCGATGTTTAGCAACTTTCACAATTGTTGAAATGACGGGAATCCTTCAAGAATTGATTCCACTCTTGGCCGAAATTGTTTCCTCTGAAAGCTTCGAGGCTGTATCCATTGAGAGAGACCACACAACGGGAATTACCTACCCTTGTTTAACTCCCCAACCTACCTAAATGGAGGCGTGTAGCCAGATACGCTGACAGGCCCGTAGGCAGGGTAGGTTCGAGTGGTTCGTCACTAGGATCGTTTTTTAAATGGAATCTCCCTTTGATATCGACCCCCCTTTGTGAACTAGGGATCGTTTGCAGGGGCGGATCCAGGATTTCTGAAAAGGGGGGCCGAAGTTGTTCGACCTGTGATTGACGGCACTATACCATCTAAGCGGAGCGCCACCATCAGTTGGCGCGGAGCGTACCAAGAAAATTTGAGATTTTAATACATCCCAGATCGCAGGAAATGGCACTTGCCAGGCTTGATAGCAGCCATCAGGAAGTGCAATTTTTGTGAAAAAAATGTAAAGTTTGATTTTATTTTATTACACATTTCTGTGAGGACGGATTAGCTCAGCTGGTGGGACTTTTTGTCCAAGGGTTGCAAGTTTGAATCCCAGTTTACTCAGTAGCGTACCCAGGATTTCTCGCACGGGGGGGGGGGTGCAGTATGTTGTGCGATCACCGGCCTGGGGGCGGGGTCTAAGGGGAGGGGGTTCTCCCCTCCCCTTTGAAAATTTTTGAAAAATTAGGTGTCCTTACATGCAATCTGGTGCCACATATGCTACCTTTTGAAGTAAAATTTGTGTTAAAAACTTTACGTATTTTTAGGAACTGAAAAAAAAATCGGCACCAAAGAGGGGGGTCATGGCCAAATGACCTCCCCCCTGTGTACGCCACTGCGTTTACTATCTAAGCGGAGCGCCACCATAGGTTGGTCCGGAGCGTTCCAGAAAATTTGACGATTTAACACATCCCAGACGGCCGGAAATGGCACTTGAGAGGCTTGATAGCAGCCGATTCCAACTGATGCACACTGTCTCGTAAGGTATTTTTCGATTGGCTGGTGGTATTGTATCGGTATTGCATCGTATTGATTGTATCCAATCATGTGTAGTAAGATAGCATGCGTGTGAATGTCCCAATCGACGTTCAAACTGATCTGCTGTGCGCTATGACTCCCATGCTTTGAGGTTCAGTTGCTAATTGCAGCTTCGCTCTCTATCACTCCACTCTCTGTCCTTCTTGCCGTCTCTTCTCCTTTCCGTGTTTTTTCTCTCTCTTTTTTCCTTTGATTTTTTTTTTTTTTTTTTTTGCATTTTCAAAAAGGGGGGTGCCGGGGCCGGGTCGGCCCCCCAGATTCTCCCCTGTTTTGTCAATATTTCACCCTCTTGCAATGCAGAAACTGAGGTTGTTGCAAATTAAACCAATTCCACATGAATATTGGGATAACATAATAAGCATGATTACATAATTATCCCAAACACCTTCTTTTCCCGCGCTTCGCGCGTAATACCATTAATTCCATATCCTTTGATGTTCAATAGGAGGTTACCGTATATGTACCTTTGCTTTCTTTCGCACACCCATTCGCTAATAATGACTGGGCTGGTCCTGTCTGATGAAAATTCCGAAAGATGGCCACCATGGTTTATGTTTATTAATGTTAGAGGGAGCTTGCTCCAAAAGGTCAAATGGTCAAATGCAGTGGACGCGATAATTGTTGTGGGCGGCAAATGTGCCAAGCACCACTACCAAGCTCATTGCTTTTAGTACATGATACAGCATGCAAGTGTGTCTGTTTGCCCTCCAGCACTTTAATTTATAAACTTTCTTTAGCCAGGGTAACCCGTTCAGTCCCATGGGACTGTTCTTCGACGGGGCTCATGGTACAAAGTAAACGAAATAAGTATAAAGTGGTAAACATTTTAAGTTGATATCAGAACAAATTTCACCGGAAAAAAGACGTAATGAAACATTACCACAAAACATAAGCATAAAACAGGCATACGACTTAAGACGGTAAAATACAGAAGATGCCACAAAAAATACGAAAAGTAAAAAATTAATAGAGTAGGACAAGCAAATGTTAGAGAATAAAAGGAAATAACAAAATACAAAAACAAACAATTGGTTCCGGTGGTTGACATTTGCGAGGCTGAAACCTCTCTATATAGATCAGTGAGTGATTAACGGGGCCATCGTGGCAGCCCCCATGAAGCCTGATTTCAATTCAATTCTCCTTCCCACCATTTGTGGCGCACTACGCATTATGGACCGTGTTGAACTTCAGTGAAAACTTGTATTTTAGAGCCCAGTTTCTAGCAATCTAGAGCGTTTGTGATACCAAATCTCATCTGCAACACTCGGGGACTCGTGATAGATGAGAAATTCTGGTTACAAAGTTGGTCTTTTAGAGTGTAATTTTCTGTAATTAATGAGTATGTAAAATGCTAAATTTATCCCATACTGGCGACCGATGTATGATAGACGGAAATCTGTAATGACACGCTTGTGCTTTAGAATAATGAGGTATTCTGCAATTTAGGGTGTATCCATGCCCTCAGCTCAAACCATGGTAAAGGCAAAGGTCACGTCGAGCGCAGGTGGTCAAGAAGCCAGAGTCACTCATGACGCAATAAAGTGTGTAATCCCACTTGATTTCAGGGGTCGGTTCCTTAAACAAGAACCAATAATTTGTATCACTTTCTCACTTTTCCCTCATATTTTGGCTAAGCATTACTGAACGTAGTCTTACCGTTACTATACGCATGAAGCTACATGAGCTACAACGAACGTTGTAACTCCATGCTATACTTAACCCTCAATCGATTGGATGCTCTCGTACCTGTCTCGCTGCAAGGTACGAAAAACGAGTTGGGATGTGACCATTTCGTCGCCGTAGACGGGGTAGATACGATACTGTACATGTCATTCCGAAAGGGGTCAGTTTTTCTTCTTATGAATGCAGATTTTATCAAATCAGAACTACCAAAATTTTTGCGAATGTTTCGAAAACTCAAAATTTTCACTCACTTACTGAACCTCATAGCTATGCTTTTAATCAGTGCCGTCTTCAAATGTATTAGCATCATTCGATGGTAAGGGTTTGTCGAAATTATTCCGATTGTTTTAAACTAAGTTTGTGTGTGGTTGAGGAGTAACACAGCGTTTTACCTTTGGAAGACATATTTAATTAAAGAAAATGGAAAGATTTAGAGGATTAATTCAACATTGTCTGCGGGTAGACATGTTTTGTTTGGAAATTGGAATAGTCATTATGCGCGCCTATCAAATATCAAATATCTAGATATTTGATATCACATTGATATACGTCCAATCGACGTAGGCAAAGAGGCCTGTCAGATGTCCTTTAAACTGAAATCCGAATGCTCCGAGTCCAGCTAACGTCATATCGACAGAAAAGAGGACTACAACCTTTTCAGACGTCCATCTAACGTCGTATTGAATTGACAAATGGGTTTTTGGAGAAACGTTGATCTGACCTTAAAGTATCCAACTAAAAATAACACGACGTCAATCCGACCAATTGGACAAACCCTGACCTTCCTCCGACGGCGGGCTGCCCCGGTTCCGTGAGGCATATGTAACAAATTAGCGCATAATATCAAATGAATTAATATTTGTGATTTTGATATCACAATGATCAATATAAATATCAAATATAAATATAAAATATATCATATATAATAACATATATTATATATCATATATAATAATAAAATATATCAAATATTATATAAAATATATCATTTTGATCAAAATTTATCAAAGCTTGGATAAGTTTAGACATAAACTTTCAGTGCTCAAATCAATGTGATCTAGATATAAAATGAAACAGTCATTATGAGCGCCTATCTTGCCAATGACGTCCTTTGGCGATGGTGTATATTTAGACTTGTCCAACAAAACACATTGGTAAATTAACGCAGCAGGAACAAACGGCGGTCGTCTTGTCAAGAACAAGTAGTTTATCTGAGGTCTGCATGGTAACATCAAAATTATGTACTTGAATATTTGATGTAACAAGCATTAAAAATCCAGAAAATAGCCCCAGATTTCGTCAAAATCTATCAAATATTGACCATTCTACAGGATCATTTCCATTCACACTTGTTTTATGAATACACATGAGCTAAAATATGCAAATAGGCCCTATATGACGTGGAAAGATGGACTTTTTAAATATGGCTGACGTTAGAATTTGTTTTTCCAACCTATATTTCAAGGACACGTAGCATTGGTATCTGCTGAAGGATTTGTATGGAAGTTAAAATTCATTTGGTTTCTTGAAAAAAATTGATATCACTCTCAAAATTGTAACTATCTAATCAGTAATTAAGAGATAATTTTTATAGGTTTAACAAAAAAAAACGTCAACCCCGTGCGACACTCCAAATCATTATTTTTGCATAGGCAATGAGCTACGTCAGAAGTTCTGCCAGCGGAGCCAGGTATTTTTAGTTGGGAAGGCTAAGAGGGGGGCTGAGCAAATTTTGGGGGTGGCTCATAGTACTATAATTTCCGTGTTAGCGGCAATCCAAAAGGCGTAGCCCAAGGCCCGGGCATGTGGTCAAAGGGGCCGGCCTAGGGCCCTTGGTGGGGTCCAGGGGCACCGCCCTGGCGGGAGCTCTGCTAGGATTTTTTGTTGGGGGCTGAGGAGGGACTCGACATGTTGACGAGGGGGTGGTCTCCAAACACAGAAAATAAACTCAGATGATGATCATTCACGAACATCTGAAACATGGGAGGCATAGAGTACATGCCATAGGAAATTTAGGGCCAATGTGGAAATTCAAAAGCTTCTTATACGTATTGTAGGCCCTGGCATCTAATCACCCTTTTAACCCATGTAGCATATACGTCTGTGTAAATTGCTTCATGAACATTACTTGAAGTATACTTCTTCAATTGTCGAATAAACAAAAACTGAAATAAAAACAAAAACAAAAATGTGTCAAGGTTTATAAAACATTCATTTGAATGAAAATGATGTTCATATATAGCTGAACAAACACTTTTGAAACATAGGCACTTCCCCAGAAACTATTTACATATTTCGATTACAAAAATGTAATGCTCTTGCTAAACTTAATTGCAAGTTGTCCCTTAAGAATAGTTTTGAAAACAGAAAGAAATACATGTTTTCTTCATTCAGCGTCCTTAATATGAAAAAGCCAGTAAATCCTTGATGTTTTGATATTTCATGGATTTCAATCATAAACAGATAAAGCTAAAAAGAAAAAGAAACTCACGATCATATATCTCAGAAAATACATTGTTCCACCCACTTTAAAATGATACGCCTATTCCTATGGTTGGCAGCAAATGCATTACCCAAGTACCCAATACACATAGCATGTCCAGTTTAAACTGATCTGTGTTACAGAAACTGTAACACGTGTTACGAGAACTGTTAATGGTACGATACGGTTGAGTGATTTACAGATAAGTAGTTAATTTAGGAGAACGGCTGTCGAGTTCTCCACATGGTACAGTGGTCAAGAAGGAAGGCATGATACCATGATTTTCCGGGTTCTGGGTTCGATTCCTCTTATAAACTTAACAGAATTTACTCTTATTTTTTTGGAGGGTTAGGGTTATTCTTAGTGTTAGGGGAAAATTGGTGATATTTAAACGTTCCTTGTGTTACAAAATTATAACATGGCACAGTTTAAAACTGGAAACGGTATTCCACCATGTACAGTATTTACTGTACATGCTATGAAAATTGGCTGAATGCATCGATAGTCATATCCCTGTCTAACATCTTTGCTCTTTGGGAATTGATGTTTAATACTACAGGATTACTGGTACGTTTGTTACCACTACTGTTACGCAAGGCGTAAACAGGCGTGGGAATACCATTGTCGCCTTGCCACACCCTGATTCGTTGCATTGCCTAGCCTATCTGTAATGTGTGACATTTCTACAACGGGTTACAGGTGATTTAAGGCGTGGGTCATATATAATGAAAACAGTTGAACTTGCATAACGCCGTAAAAATACACATATATTTTCCTCATTTCAGATGGGGAGGGGGTTAATGGTAGGGCTAGAGCTGATGGCTGACAAATTTTTAGGGCCATTAAAAATTCCTCTTAATAAAATTGTTTTAATGAGTGTTTTAAATTTTCAATTTGCTCATTTCAGTTGGGGGGCTAATGGGGGCTGACCACTTTTTGGAGCCCCCCCGCCCCCTTGGCGCCGCCTCTGACTCAGAACCCATCGAACTTTGAATAAGTGTATCTTGAAAGGTGTAAAACATATTGAAAAATTCCAACGGATCTTTCATTGGGGCATTTTATTTTTCAACTTCCAATTGAAACAGGACTTTTGGTGGCATATCACTATAACTTCAATTGGACGTAATAGTAAAATGGTCACTCTCTTAACACGGATTGGCCACCAACAGCTCGATGACCAAACTAACGACACTGAAACAAGAGAGCGTGTGTAGCTTTATCCATCGTTCGTTTGCGAGTGTTATTTAACTATGCATGATGAGCTCGTGACTGCGTAATGTTACCAGTCGATGCCATATGGGCCACATTATTTATACAGATCTTACCAACAAAAAATATAGTTAGAACCAATACCAGTCCAGCCTCGTCGTAATCAAAGTTTGCACCAATTGTGCTCATTTTATTTCTCACGGTTTCTTCAAATAAAACCAGAAAGATAAAATTCTTAATGTTTACTTGCCTCTGAAAATATTTTAAGTGATTTCGACTTCAGGGGTTTCAAATTGACCCAGCTTGATCGCAATGTGCGTCTAGAAAACCCTGCAGGGTGTCTCCTACAGCAGATAAAAGCCTGAAACTACTACCAAAACGAGGTACGACCATGAATTGTAACAACTCGAGACTTTATGAGGAGCTATCAGACAGCCTTACAAAAGTGCAAGCAAGGATGGGCTGCATTGAGCGGCTTTAACAGAGTGCTATCAGGAAAGCCAGACTTGTCTTCAGTGGCTCCGACGAAAGCAAAGTGGGCTATTTAAGTAGTCCCTCAAGTGTACTTTCGACCCATGCAAAACCAAATTCATCGGCTCCATTAACCTCAGACAACTTTTCACCTCTACTAAAGACTATAGGATTCATGTATTGACTATAACGCATCTACCTGCCATGTGTAAAAGTATCTATGACTCCTATCTTGAGGTATACTGTTTACAGTGTTTTCGGGTTTTACCTCTAGTGACCTTAACTGACATTTGACCTGCACTAAACCCAAGAGGAATATTTCTCTAAATTTAAAATATCTGTAAACCAAGTAAGAAAAGCATCCATCATTCCTACCTTGAGATATTGTGTTTACAAGTAGTTAATTACACCTGTCTGATCCATTAGGAAATGAAGTTCGAGTGGACTTTTTCTCAATAAATGGTACACAGCATGATTCAAAATTTCAAAGAGCAACGTCTGACTAGGAGCTTAATAATCGAAATCTCGGATAAAAGTTAATTTGGCAATTAAGTCACAGCTACAGCCAAGAAACGGCGGTCATCATTTTTTTTTTCAAATCGTGGGCTTTTATTTTAAGTTTCACCCACCAACGAGATGTTTTTCCATATTGTTTCTAAATGGTGTCTGAGAAGCTTTGTCAAAGGTCATGCTGTGAAACGAATGATTTCGTCATTCCCAAGTTTCATAGCACCGCCTTGTCACTGACCATGTGCCACGAGTGGTGCTGGGATTACTTCGACTGGGGCCAACCTCCCCAAACGGGGAACCAGCAACCTCAAGCTCATCCAGAAGATGCCCTTTTGGGAGAAAGGACAAGAAAACTGTTGGGGTGCCTTATCGCCTCCGGAAAGTTGCATACTTTATCATACCCACGAACGTTCCTCGACCAAATTGGAAAATACCCTAACGGGGGTCAGTTTTCCAGGACAGGGGTATTGTACCTGTCCTCTACTAGGCGCCAACCCTGCAACGTGCTCATTGCAACCCGAGCGCAGACAAGAAAGGCAAAACTTCTAGAGAAAATTATATCATCTCTCCTAGGGTAATGAGAAGGTATAGAACAAAGTACCCAATACACTTCCAGAATAACCGCTGTTTACGAAGCTGAACAGAAGTACCTTTAGAGGAACAAAACACTAAACAAAACTGAACAAGTATGTTGTGTTTTGTCACAAACTGGGGAAACCCATCTAACACCTTTCTTTTCCATTTTAATTAATCAGCTTTCAATGTTAAAGTCTGAGACTGACTTAATATATATATAGTGATCTGAATTTTTTCTACCTGCAGATTTATTACAATTATTATGGCAGCCTTTCCACTCTAATTCACAAAGGTTTCTGCAATCCTCCTCCTAGTCCATCCCCAAATTTCTCCTTTATTTCACTGAAAAGTACGCCATTACAACAAGCAGTATTCATTCATACACTGCAACGTTGGACACGGTACCATTGATTGATACTTGACATTTTATGAAACTGATTTCTGGTCTTGAATTGTGTAAAACTAATGGCTTGCAGCACAATTTGGAGGAACAGTGAGGACAAAAAATGATCATATTATAGGTTTTTGTGAATACCCCAGAGCCTTTCCGGACGTAGGGTAAAGCTATAGCTTGGTTACCGTGCAGCCCTTCACTACGACTGGCCCTCTAACACAAAGTTCGATTACTGAAAAGAAAAGGAAAAGTTTCCTTCAAGGCTCGTCAACTTGATTAATCTTTCATCATTAAAATAAATAATGAAGTAGACAGAGTAGATTATTCCGGGCAGTATTGTTGTCAGACTTTTGTTTCCCAAACAAAACAAACTTGAAGCGTTTAAGGTACCATGGTAACGCGAATAGCGCCCTGACAGCGTTGGGGTCCAGGGGTCCTGATGGGGTCCAGAAAGGAGACACCTACCGATGGGGGTTAGGAGGTGAAACTCCCGAAGGCTCTGGGGTATTTACAAAATTGTAACCATTAGAATGAAGCATTTAACTATCTCCAAATGGCATTAGATGCGCACTAAGCAGTCCACAAAAAAATCACAATGTGACCATTTTATGTAATCCTCACTTGCACTAACGATTCAATGATTCGGGGCGTGGGTGGGAGGAGGATGAGTGGGGACGACAGATAAAGTTAAGGTTTGCATTGGGCTTTAGACCGACAATTGTATTCATGCTGCCCAATAGCAAATAATGTTGAGAAACTACTTTTCAGGTAGCCCACTGTCGGCTGTCAGGGGCCTCACATGTAAGCATCGAAAGCGCATCTACTCCGTCGGATACGGGCCCTCGCCGGGAAGATTTGGAAGAAAAAAGCCAACTGTATGTGATTTATTGGGTTTTGGGTAACTTGAAATTATAATTTCGACAAATATATTAATTGCATTTTCTTCTTTCTTATTTAGGAAACTTTCGTGCAAGTACAACCGGAAAAGTTGTCGAACACATTATTAAACCTAAATTATCAAAGGAAAACTTGTGAATGGTTCCAGACGTTGATCGCCTCAACTAAGCTTATTGGCTTGTTGTCTTAGCAAGATAGTGAAGGTTTGCCTAATAACGCCCCAGTTGCAACAATTCCAAGCTCAGTAAAAAAAAATAATCTGTGGTGCTAATACGTAACGTTCAGGGCCGACGCTAAAGGGGGTGACCCCCCCCCCCCCCAGATCCACGCAGTCGGCAAAGTCCTGCACTAGTCGGCAAAATGAAGGAAAGAGGCAAGTGTAAACGAAGGAAAGTTAGAGGAAAGAAGAAAAAGGGAAAAAAGAGAAAAAAGAGGAGAGAGAAGAGGTAGAGAGAAAGACCAAGCGAACAGAGAAAAGAACAGGAGAGGAAGGGACAAAGCAGGGCAAGAGAAAGGGGCTGGTGCAGACTGAAGACAGGAGATTGGAATGCATTTGTAGACAACGTTTATCACAATATTTTCAAAGCCCGTAACCAACACTTTTTGAAACTTAAAACATATTCTGTCGGCAAAGAAGGTACGTATGGCTTTCCAGTATCATTGTATACTAATGGAGTTCATCGTTCATGTAGTATTGTGGCACTGAGTCGGTAAATTCTGCATCAGTCTGAAAAATGAAGGAAACATGAGGAAAAGAAGTGAAAGAAAGAGGACAATTTCTGTAATCAGAACCCAAAATTTTCGACGTGCTACGCGCGCAGTAATGTCACCCCAGTTTCTTCAGTAATTCCATTCCACATAGCTAGATAGCATAAGTCCTGTCAACCTTACCATGTAACGTGTAGACTAGGGTACACAGGTTATGTAGAGGTCGTAAATTTCATCCCATATCGCAAAGCCTAGTTGCTGTTCTCTGGTTGTGTCATGCGGTACGGTCAGTTGGTGAGCGACTCATGGAGCAAAGTTTGGCTATTTCATCGGGTAGTCCAGGTGGTTTCGATACATTGTAGGTCCCTATGTTGTCCCCGATACAGTCTACAACTCCTACAGTTTTCATGTTTTTCTTTTTGTTCTTAATGATAACATGTCAGCCTACCAAAAATTTTCGCGCCCTTTGCAATTTCACGATTCAGACTCAAAAGAATAGTATCAGTGCGCAACTCGGCTCTTGACATATTAAGTGATATAATGCAAAGTATACGGTACTCTTCAATTGCATTGGATAGTTAGGCTCCTTCATATTCCCTTCTCACCCCCTCGACATGCTGTCGGAACTTGGGGTCGCTGGCATGGTCCTACCTCATGTCGGGAAAATTCTGTCGCCACCCATGGTTGGTTTACTTATTTTAGCTTCAAAAGGATCAATTCTGCGATAAAACCCAAAGCTTCTGCGATAAAACCCAAAGAAGTGTGCTTTTGCAAAATTCTAAAATACCCAATATCTCATTTGTGGTCGCGGTAAACGAGGAGGCAGCAAACATCTGGGGCACAAGCAACCCCGGCCTGCCCCCTTTGCAATGTCACTGACTTAGGGGTCTTTCCGAACTTGAAGGCGGGTCCTACCTTATTATTGGAACCGGAGTAGACGCTGGAATCCAAAGACACCGAGAGAGACTGAGCTGGTGGTGCTACTGTACTCGTAGTCTTTTTTTTTTCTTTTTCTTTTTCTTTTTTTTTTTCTGCATAGGTGTCTTACCAATTTCTTTTCCGACCCCTGCATTTTCAATCGTGTGTAAGAGTCCTCGGACGTACAAAGTCGTAATTGACTGCAATTGTAAGGACGTTTTGTGTGCTTGTCTTTGGCGCAACTGAAGCCTTAAGCATGTAAGTCGAAGATGGAGGAATTCATTCTGCTTTACGATTATGTCAAAGGTAGTCGTTACTATTTTTCTAGTAGGGGAATTGTAAATATTTAGATATACTTTTACACCACAGAATACATTATGAAAAGTATGCACAGACTTGAGTGCTTAAAAATATGCTCTAATTTAGTTTCGACGTTTTCTAGCATATGATCTTTACTACTTTTTTACCGAATTTACAACAGTATCTTCTTTTTATTTTGCCTTACTTTACAGTCGAAGAACTGTCTTCCTGCTAATTAGTCATTGCTATTATGTTGCTAGGGGTGCTTTTAACTGCAGACATAATTCTGCTTAGAACTGGTTTATGACTATTAGACAGTACTGCAATTTGGTTTATCGGATAAATAATAACTTCGAATTGAAAATAAGTATTTGAAAGACTGAATGTTTGTATATCAGCCTGTATTGAATTTTTCCATGTCTTTTTCAAGTAAAACCCGTTTCTCACAGTCGACGAATCTTACATTCTTCCAGGGAAGTTGCTATTTGACAATAGCAACTTCCCGATTCTTTAAAGGTTCGTGTCATTATGCAGGTAGGGGTATCGCAACACATGCAACCTAAACAGCGACAATGAAACTGACCGGAATCGTGCTAGACGCTTCCCAGAGCAAGTTATGTGGTAGAAATACAATTTTTTCAAGGTGTACTCAGTTTTGGCGTTGATCAAGTCAAAAATTTTATACGCAAATTGTACGTGTAAATCAGAGAGCTCCTATCAAAATTTTCGCTTCGAAAGTATGACCTACAGAGGTCGCGTACCTTCAAAATTTGCATAACCAAATCAGGGGCGGATCTAGGGGGGCCGACCCGGCCCGGCCCCCCCCCCCCCACTTTTGAAAATGCAAAAAAAAAATGAAAGGGAAAAAAGAGGGAAAAAACGGAAAGGAGAAGAGATAGAGAGAAGGACAGAGAGTGGAGTGATAGAGAATGAAGCTGCAATTAGCAACCTCGAAATATGGGAGTCATAGCGCACAGCAGATCAGTCTGAACGTCGATTGGGACGTTTACACACATGCTATCTTACTACACATGATTGGATACAATCAATACGATACAATACCGATACAATACCATCAGCCAATCGAAAAATACCTCGAGACAGTGCGCATCAGTTGGGATGGGGTGCTATCAAGCCTGGCAAGTGCCATTTCCGGCCATCTAGGAAGTATTAAAACCTCAAATTTTCTTGGAACGCTCCGCGCCAACCTATGGTGACGCTCCGCTTAGATAGTAAACGCAATGGCGTACACAAGGGGCAGGCCATATTTTAACACAAATTTTACTTCAAAAGGTAGCATATGTGGCACCAGATTGCATGTTAGGACACCTAATATTTCAAAAATTTTCAAAGGGGACACCCCCTCCCCTTAGACCCCTCCCCCAGGCCGCCGATCACACAACATACTGCATCCCCCCCCCCTACGGGATTCATACTTCCAACCGTTGGACCAAAAGTCCCAGCCAGCTGAGCTGATACGTCCTCACAGAAATGTGTAATAAAATAAAACCAAACTTGACATTTTGTTCACAAAAATTGCACTTCTTGATGGCTGCTATCAAGCCTGGCAAGTGCCATTTCCGGCCATCTGGGATGTATTAAAATCTCAAATTTTATTGGTACGCTCCGCGCCAACTCATGGTGGCGCTCCGCTTAGATAGTAAACGGGAGCCCCGCCCCCAAACAAAAAATCCTAGCTACGCCACTGAGTGAGAATTAAAATGGAAAATCATGGGAATCACAAGGCCTTAGAAGTGTCTTTTCCGGCTATCTGGGATGTGTTTATACCCAAATTTCCTGGTATGCTACGCATTGGCAGCGGTAGCGGGGGGACGGGGGAGGAGGAGGACACGTCCCTCCCTAAAATTTTCAGTGAGGGGAGCTCCCTCCATAAAAAATTCCTAAGGAGAAAAATGAGGAATTATAAATTAAGTAAAAATCAGAAATCAACAAGTATAACAATAATCAATGACAAAACTAAGTGGCCAAATGCTGTTCTGTCAGTTAATAAATCCCTCGATTTTTCTCTGAAAGACGTTAAGATTGTCCTACAGTGCACGTCACCAACAAAATTTTATTTAGAAGTATAGTGGTCGGAAACATTACAATTCGGTCATTCAGTTTTGATACTATGTAAGGCCTACAATAATGCCATCATTACACTGCCTGGACGTACCCCCAAAACAATGACAGGGCTACCAAGTCTCGTGCATTCTGGGTGATTTTCACTTTCTCACTGAGTCCACACAAAACAAGAAATTAGGCAAAGGGGAACATGCACGTGATAAAACGTACATTTACGCCCACATGTCAATGCAAGATACCTGAGTCCTGGCATCAAGTCGAACTAAGATATGGGTCACAAATTTCTCAAGGAAGTCCCTCAATATTCACCAAGTTAGAACATGACTACTAAAGATCTGATTAGACACCTTGAACAGGATGCATTGTAGTAAGGCACTGTGCCTATGATAACTGTCTTCTGTTAATAACTTGTGTAAAAATTAATGTGTTGAGAGTTGAGACATGAAATTATATGAAGCAGAAAATGCAAAAATAAGACATGGAAAGTGCTATTTCCGGCGATCTGGGAGGTCTATTTTGTCAAAAATTTTCTTGTACGCTCCGCGCCAACTAATGGTGGCGCTCCGCTTAGATGGTATAGTACCGTCAATTACAGGTCGAACAACTTCGGCCCCCCTTTTCAAAAATCCTGGATCCGCCCCTGCATAACAGGTACAATGAGCTCCTTATGTGTATAAACAATCACATCCGGTCGGTTACTGTATACTGAAATGGTATTTCCTCGGAGCTGGGTACTAACTTCACTACGCCGCACTACTAAACTGCTTAAGACCAGCTCGCTAACTATCACTTATACTTATATAGACTGCCATGTTGGGATTACTTGTTGTAAAGATTGTTTCTCCATATCTTTCAACTTTTTAGGACAAAAGGTCATCCCCCACAAGTATCCTTTCGGGAAACATACATAACTGTGGTTTTGATTTCTGTTTGGAGCTACACCCTAGATCCCCAACCAAGCCTTCACACGGAGTGATTGGCCCACAACACAATACGTTTTGCAGACAAGTCAATCAAATCACACAACCGTAGCATGATTACATCCGTAGCCTATATTTTATAATGCTGTAACTGCAGTATGCCTCCAAAGACTCTGTATTCCTGAATAGCTGTTTAATAAAATAATACATTTGTCAGGCCAGCCACTTTTATTTACTACGTTGATATTTTTTTTAGTTGTTTAACTCGAATCATGGCAATATTGTTAAATGCATGGTATACAATGCATAAGACGAACAGTACGTGCTTCAGTGACGCTTCTGTAGCAAGTAACTTTACGTAGTAGAATTTTACCAAACAAATGGATAACACAAAACTTCTCATCGTTTTGTTGATTTCGATGTCAAGCAACAGTTTTTGCACTGTCTGTGGAACCCGACAAAAGTTTATCACCGATCTTCGTGATTCAGAATAGAAAGGAACAGGATGCCTTCTGTGGACATGGTAAGCTGGAAGAACAATATTTCCAGAATTTCATAGGACCATGCACAGTTGCCTGTCCGTATGTATATATGTGTAAGAATTACTCGCATTCTAGTTAGCACTCAATGCATTCAAAAGTACCAAATCGGCTATCCAAATATTTTCTTGGTGTCATCATGCCATGAGTAACTTGCAGCTTATGTGAAGAACTTAAAGGCTCATTGAGTTGATATCGATTTTGTGACGAGTTTGAAGAAAAACATTGGATGGCAGTGAACAGGGGTTGCACGAATTAGGGAATAAAGTCAATGGTGCCCATGTCTCTACATCAGATTCGAACAGGCTATGACGTCACGCATATGGGCTGAGAGACCCGAGGCGAAGCCGAGGGTCTCTGCCTATATGCGTGACGTCACAGCCTGTTCGAATCTGATGTAGAGACATGGGCACCATGACTTTATTCCCATTCATAAATACTTTAATTTCGAGACGTTTAAAAGTGGAAAAGCTTGTTTTTTTAACGATTTTCCATTGATCATGAATTATTCTCCCAAACTGACTAAATTTTCGCAGAGTGCACATAAGACTGCGTATACGCTGCCTGCTAAATTAAGAGCTATGCATAGAAATAAATGGAGCTATGTAATATGTAGGCTATATAACAAGCTGCACGCTATAGCTTTGTCGTTTGTAAACACATGGCCATACTTTGTGACGTCTCTTTTCGAATTTGGATTTTTTGGAATATTTTGAGCTAGGTCATATTTGAAACGATTTCTCTGTTTGAATTGGAAATGTACTCCGCCTTGACAGTTCCATTAAAACCACATTTGGAGGACTTACTAGCGTGAGGAGATGTGGTTTTTGCGATATTGCTCACCGTGACGTTCAACACCGTCACTAACGTGCTGCTACGTTGTTGAAAACAACTAACGTTAGGCCAACGTTTGGCCTAGCCTTAACCTAGGCTACTAACTTATCGTTACGCTGTTTTCGAACGGTGAGTCAGTTCGAATTAGACTCGTACTAGACGAAGTGTCCTTACCCGAGTGTCATTTGCAAGCAATTTCCATCTTGCGATTTTGTGATACAAAGGAGACTTTTCAAATGTTATCTAAAACTGTTTACATCTGTGTACTGACAATATTGATACTGTTTCGGATCAAAGTAAAACCAGCGTGCTTATCCAGAACAGTTATCATGTGCTAGGGCCTCACGTTAGTTGCTTGACTTGTGCTGTAAGTTAACGTTAGACCTAACGTTAGTGGTTGGAAATGTGATCGCAGAGAGCTTGTTCTTTACGAGTGGAACTTAAACCAGAAAGATTTCTTTACCTGTTTACTAACGTTGAGCTTTTCTTACAAAAAGAATGTAGGATACCGCAATTTGGATAAGGTTTGTTGATGCAGTACTTTGTCATTAGGCCTGGGCATATTACACAGTAGCCCCCGGCCATCGTTTCCATAGCATATATTCTATTCTTCGATTGAAAATTCCCCTGATGATTTTGGAGCTATATTTCTTTGAAATATGGTGCACAGAATACGTGGGGCCAACGCTATCTTTCTGGAATGAAAGATTAGTTTTAAGGTTAGTGATCATCACTCATTTTACAACTGTATCTATATTATTACCCATCCCAGATAAAGGTCTATTACTGAGGTAAGAAATGCTGTATAATTTCTTCTTATCGGCGATGTACCAAAATCAAGCGGACGCACGATAGTTTGACACGCTTTTAAAGCTAACGTTAGAGCCTAACTTAGGCCTATAGGCCTGTAAAACACCTTACTCAGCGTGAAATCACTTTAATTTCTCAGAAAAGGCCTGAAATATCGTTTGTAGCCTAGAAGCTGATTATTTGTTTGGATGTACAACATTGCCGTCAACCAAAATATATTATTTGTAATTTGGACAGTTACTGAAAAAAAATTACAGTTGGAGGCCTAGTCCTACCTAGCCTATACAAACAAACTGTTTACTGTAGTGTTAGAGCTGTGTTTACAATCATGTTGATCAAAAAGTTGCTCTCCATACATCCTATGTCTCTACACTGGATTAGAACATGGGTAACTGACCAATCACAAGCCAGCATTCTCAAAAAGTATTTATGAATTTTTGATAAATAATTTTAATGGTCAATTACCCTATCATTACTGTTTCGGTAGGTGTCCCTTATAGTTTGACCATTTACCATCACGAAGTGAGTGAAACTCAACAGGTGTGACAAAAATCATGAAATTTATGAACCAACTCAGTATGCCCCTTTAAAGGAGTATACATGAACCTCATTACTTGTCCAATATCTATTTTTGTTGCAACATAAAATTTGAAATTGTTCATTCCTTTCATGTTGCTACGCCTATGGATTGCACAATAAATGATGATTTAATTGTGTAGGCAATTGGACTGGAGGATTTCATTTTCAGACCCCAGTTACAAATCTTTTAGTACAGTTTCAGTTTTCATACGTTCCTTTCACTTAGCACTATTTAAAGATGTAAAAGTTGATTGAAACTTATAAGTATGGGACTGTAGCATATGTTTTACATACAACAAAGAAATTCATCGAATATTTCGACAAAAACTGTCTGTTATATTCCTTTCTGCCTAGACGTGAATCTCCAGTTACCTCAGTCCCTCCCAGACTCACCCTACGACACAGCATATCAGGGCGAGGCAATATTTATGTATGGTAACTTTACGGACGAAGGTTTGACGAGAGATTTGTCTGATGATTTGAAGGAACAGGTTGCCACATCTTACCGATACTTCGATGCCAATATACCGGTTGTTACTGGAAATTGCAATCACGGTGTATTGTCTCTCTGTCTGTTTACCGATAGTACAAAGAAAGTCTTGTTTCCTTACCATTCCACCGTCAATGATGTAACACAGGTCGACAGTATTGAAGAGACCGATGATGGAACCGTGACAATTCGACTCGGTGATGATGTCATGGTTTTTCGGGTGCAACGTGACGTCAAATGTGACTTCAACGAGAAAGAAAACATTGGTAAAGTTTTTGACAAAGTCCTGGGTGAAGTAATAACAACTACTAGCTACCCTTCAAGATTTGACTGGGGTTGCGAAATTTTGGGGTCTGACGTCAGTATTTGTAAGGTATTAAATGATGTTAGATGCGAATGAGCAGCTGTAGAGGGGGACGTCTGTACCCTAACATCAACAACTGCGTCCAAGCGATGTTTAGCAACTTTCACAATTGACGAAATGACCGGAATATTTCAAGAATTGTTACCACTCTTGGCAGAAATTGTTCCCTCTGAAAGCTTTGAGGCTGAATCCATTGAGAGAGACCACACAACTGGAATTACTTACCCTTGTTTAACTCCCCAATCTACCTAAATATAGGTCTGTGGCCAGAGGCGTCGGGGTTCATGGTGTTCCTGCAAACTCCCCGCTCTGCCACATATTAATGTAGACTTACGTTCTTCAATAGCAGATTAAAATGAATCTTTTCTTTGTTTTAAACAATATCACTCAGGTATTGAAAAACACAATCCGTTGGTACTAACAATATATCAGCATATCTTAAGACATTTATCAGTAAGTATATTATTATTAAAAATGATCACTAAGAATAAAATACATACCAGTAAGTACTGAAATATATCATTAAGAATTGAAAACATAATAAGAATTAGGAAAATGTATCAGTAAGAATTAAAAAATCTTATCATAGAGTATTAAAACCACATTAGGTAAGAATTCAAACTGAACTAAACTCGCAGTTTTTGTTAGTTACACCTTCATTGGTCCCGACCGCACATACACCCTCGGTTCATAGAGGTACCTTCAAATCGGTTACTGGAACGCACACTGAAAACAAATTTCGAGGTCCCGTTTTTCAAAGCCAGGAAACGAAAATATAAAGCGGTTTTCTCTACTTAATTTCATTTCTTGTAGTTTCGCTTGGAATGTTTCTCATATGGAAGATTGTCCAGTATGAGGAGGCTAATGTAGTCTTTATTATATAAAGCAGCCTTCGGGCCAAATCTGGATTTAGAGAGGATTCAGTATATCTAGCGTAAAAATATCGGACTGTGAAATGTTACAATTATTTAAGAAAATGTTTTAGACTTAAGGTGTAACTTTAAGGGCACTCCGGTGAAATTTGCTTGTGACTTTATAGGCAGGGGACATTGCCCCCCTATTTCGGCTAGCCGAAAACTTTCGGCAGAATCTGAAAAAATTCGGGCAAACTTTTTCCAAAAAAGTCTCAGAGATTCGGGCAAAGTGTGCCCACCTCTCCCAAATCCAAATGGCCCCATACGTCCATGCCCACATATACAGATCTTGATTCATGGCAAAAGGGAGCTATACAAAAATTAACTGAGTGTATTCATTCAGTTTGAGTGACTGATTTGCCCTTTAATCCAAATCATCACAACACCCTTAATTGAGGAACAGGAGTTGAGGGCGCATGCTATATATCATATTAGACCTACCTTTCTTTGTATCTCAGAGCAATGTATGTTCCATTAACTCCTTCATTAAGGCCTGTATAAACGAGCAATATATGCAAAACATTTCCAAAACATCCACTGGCACAAATCCAAAAACATGCTTGTTTTCGGTTTGTTGCACAGTGTAGACAGGGTATACAGCTTGTTTTGAAAATGCTTTGAAAATGTTGCAAAAGAAATGTCCTGTCAATTCTTTTCAAAAAAAAAACATTTTCAAAATGTTTTTGAATTGTTTTTACTCTGTCTACACTGTGTAACAAACCGAACACAAGCATGGTTTGGGTTTTTTGCTAGTGAAGTGTTTTGAGAATTTTACAAATGTTGCTCGTGTATACAGGCCTTTATAGTCATATTGAGTCTAGTTTACTAGTATACAGTGCAATATTTAATTCAATACATTTATTTATTACGAGTGTGGGAAAACTGGGTTTTCTTTAGAAGTAATTAAGGCTTGCAGTATGAAATAAGTAAACATGGGAGCAATAAAACCTGTTGAATAAAACAAAACAATCCTCGTACTGATCTATTAAACGACAGAATTAGTATTACAATCCGCAAAAACTGGGGTGGCCAACGAAGAAACAAATAAGTTTACTTTACGTAACGTCGACTGTTATGACTGTTCATTTTCCCAACTTAAAAACTTTTGAGAAAAGGTATGTGGCAAAAACAATCCAGAACATCGAGATAAAAGGACCTTTTTAAACTCCCTCTTCGTATCGCTTTTCTGCATATTAATTGATATATAACATCGAGATTTGAAACAACTCTACCACTTATTGAATTAGTACCCTTTCAGTAGGCCTAACCATTCGCCGTTGAAACGATGTCGGTTTATGGTCAGCGTGAATGTTGGACCGACATCCGCTGTATTTCCGTTTGCAAATCGGTTTGATGTCCAATCGACGTAGACAAAGAGGTCTGTCAGATGTCCTTTTGACTGAAATCCGAATGCTCAGAGTCATAACGACAGAAAGGAAGACTACAGCATTTTCAGACGTCTATCTGAAGTCATAGGCTATTGAATTTACAAACGGGATTTTTGAAGAAACGTCAGTCTGACCTTAAACTAACCAACTAAAATTACACGAAGTCTGTCCGACCAATTGCACAATTTTCTGACGGTGCTCCTACAGCGTGTTCTCTACTGCCCCGTGAGCCATATGTCAGTGGCGCCGGCGGGTTGTCCCCTGCCCCGTGAGGCATATGTAACAACCACAGTTTATGCTCTTTTTCTTATTCAACTAGCCGAAGTAATGCAATAGCAACAGCGGTTTTGGCGAGTGGTTTCGAGATTCTCTGCCTTTCAGGTCTTTTCCCCGACCTTTTTAAAACGCGCACGGACCTGAAATTTGGTGGGATGTGGAACGTGTAAGGCAAATTTTCCCTGTAAAAGTTTGTGCTGATCGAGTTACTTGGAAGTCGCTAGAGCTTATTTTCCAAATTTGGCCATAAATCCCTTCAATACTCCTAGAGATTTTGATGTTTGTGCCTGAAACTTTGCACAGACATTCACATTTTGTTCTTGCACAAAGAATGCTCGGGAATAATCAATGGACTAACACTGATGTTTTTAGGGAAGGATTTTGTACCCAAAATTGATCCTTCCGGGTTGGAAGGAACTGCTCCTAATAGGAACGGAATAAAAAAATAACTGATCTCAAGTTATCTTCTCTGAAGATTTCGTTTCATTTTATCAAAGAATGGGTAAGGAAATTCGAAAAATACCTTCTGTTTCTCTCCGCCCGAAACTATCTATTCTGCCTAGCGCAAACTTGACTTTGAGTTTGCATTCAAGGGTGCAAGTCGGGGTAATTTCAAGATAATGCCAATGAAATCATTTGGCGCTGATGTATTGTTATATACACTTGGAGCTTCAACTGATGTGAGGACGCATGTATAAACCATGGATACTTGTGTATGGAATTGCATGATTTCTATATCAATGTGAGGACAGTGTATGACAATCTGAGGACAAAATTATATATTTGCATATCAACATGAGCATATTTCTATACACCCTACCCTTAGTGGATTTCACATCAATTTGAGCTCATTCACCATATTCACTGTGGTGGCCTATGGTGAAGTTTCACAACTTTTAAAGCATTAAAAAAGTGAGGACCGAGATTAGGTCCTCACATTGGCTTTCCTGTCCTCACATTACTAGTATTTTCCCTAAAATTGTCCCCACATGGGTTGGTTCTCAAGTACAAAGTACATTGGTACATCAACACAGCAGGAAGAAGCGGAGGTCGTCTTGCCAACGTTATGTTTATCTGACGTTTAATTCGACGTAATACAAAAAATGCAAAATGGTCGCTTTCCTAATACGAGTTGGCCAAACCAACAGCCCTGTGGCCAAACAAACGACACTGAAAAGCGGAGAGCGTATAGCTTTATTAATCGTTCGTATGCAAGTTTTTGTCAACTACGCATGATGAGCTCGTGATTGCGTAACATGTTACCTAGTCGGTGCCATATAATTTATGCATATCTTACGAAAAGGTTGCTGGAGCCAGTACCTGACCAGCCTCGTCGTAGTCAAAGTTTGCACCAATGGTGCTCTTTTTATTTTTCACCGTTTCTTTAAACAAAATCAGAAAGCTAACATTCTCAATGTTTACTGGCCTTTGAAAATATTTTTAAGTAATTTCACCTTCAGGGGTTTCAAAGTGACACAGTTTGATCACAAAGTGCGTCTAGAAATTTCTGCAGGCTATCTCTCAAAGACAAAAGCCTGAAACTACTCCCAAAAGGAGGTATGATCATGGATTATGACAAGACTTTATGAGAAGCCATCAGATAGCCTTGCAAAAGTGCAACAAGTAAGGACTGACTCGACTGGCGGATTTTACCAGGCGCGGATCCAGGTGGGGACGCACCCGGCGCACGCCTTCCCCCCTTTTCGATAACCAACGATTTTGTGACCAACGATTTTTTTACTCCGAAAAAGTGGGCAAATAGATATGGAAAATATGCTTCCCATATGCTGGGAAATCGCATCTAAGCGCATCTAGAATTCAAATTTTCTTGGAGGAGGACCCCAAACCCGTGGCTTCGCGCCTTCGGCGCTCGCTCGTCGGCCTTCGGCCTACGGTGTGTGCGCCCCCCCCCTTCCTCAAAAACCTGGATCCGCGCCTGTTTACGGAGTTCTATCAGGCAAGAAAGACTTGTCTGGAGCGGCTTCGACGAAAGCAAAGCAAATGGACTATTTAAGCAGTCTCTCAAGAGCCTCCGACCCATGAAAAACCAAATTCAGTTGCTCCATTAACCTCAGATAACTGTTCAAATCTACCAAAAACTGTAAGGGGTTCATATATTGACTATAAACCATCTACGTGCCTTGTGTGAAAGTATCTATGATTCCCATCTTGGGGTATAGTGTTTACAATGGTTTCGGTTTTTAGTTACCTCTGGTGACCTAAACTGACATTTGACCTTCACTAAAGCCAATAGGAAACTTTCTCTAAATATGAAAATCTGCATACCATTATGAGAAGCATCCATCATTCCTACCTTGAGATATCATGTTTACAAGTAGTTCATGAGGCTTTCGAAGTGTCACCGCTCCTGACTTTAAATAACGTGGCCTTTACCAAAAACAATATGCTTTTTGCTCTCATCATTTCAAATATATATAACGCATATGAAAAGTATCCATCACCCTTGTCTTGAGATAGCGTGTTTCCAAGCTACGCGTCTTGCACACAAACATGTATGCACACACACGCACACACAAACGCATACACTCGCCGGCGTAATTGCTGATTCCTTTCGCCTTCGGCAAGAAATAAAAAAGTGAAAAATAAATACAATAAAAGTGAAACTACTCACACAATTACACCTGTATGATCCATTAGAAAATACAGGTGGGAGCATTCTTTCTCAAAAAAAAAAAAACTAATACACAGGATATTCACAATTTCAAAGAGCAACGTCTGACTAGGTGGTTCTCGATAAAAGAAATCTCGGATAAAAGTTTATTTTACAATTAAGCCACGGCTACAGCCAAGAAACATCCATCATTTGTTAAAATGGCGGGTTTTATTTCAAATTACACCCACCAATGAGATGTTCCTTATTGTTTCTAAGCGATGTCTGAGAAGCTTTGTCAGAGGTCATGCTTCATGAAACGAATGTTTTCGCAGTGGCGTAGCTAGACATTTTTTGTCGGGGGCAAAAGCAAAAAATTTCCGACAGATTATTACCTTGAAACAGGCGCGGTTCTAGATCGAGACTTGGGGGGGGGGGCTTAGGGGGGCTTGAAACGGAAGAATCATAAAATTTTCTCTCAAATATGTAAATCGGCCACGCGCACGCTGAAACCAATGATAATAAAAACAGTACCCTAACCAGGGACGGCGCAAGGTTATTTTGATAGGGGACATGGGCTGAGTGATCGCCGTCGTGGGGGAGGGGTCTAAGGGGAGGGGTGTCCCCTTCCTCTGAGAAATTTTAGCTAATTTAAGGTTGCTAAGATGCAAAATGGTGCTTTCTTTGGGTAATTTTTTGACTATATTACTGGAAAATGTTCATAACTTTGTGAATTCTAATTTTTGGTTGGGGGAAAGAGGGCCTTCTTAGGGGAGAGGTCTAAGGAAAGGGTGTTCCCCTCCCTTTGAGAAATTTTTGCCAATTTAAGGTTGCTAAGATGCAAAATGGTGGGGTCTTTGGGTTATTTTTCGACTGATATATATGGCTGGAAAATGTTCATAATTTTGTGAATTCTAATTTTTGGTTGGGGGAAAGAGGGCTGTCCTAGGGGAGAGGTCTAAAGGGAGGAGTGTTCCCCTCTCCTGTGAGAAATTTTGGTTACTTTAAGGTTGCTAAGATGCAAAATGGTGCTGTCTTCGGGACAGTTTTGACTGATATATGGCTGGAAAATGTTCATAACTTCGTGAATTCTAATTTTTTGGTTGGGTAAAAGAGGGCTGTTCGAGGGGATAGGTCTAAGGGGAGGGGTCCTCCTCCCCCTTTGAGAAATTTTGGTTACTTGAAGGTTGCTTAGATGCAAAAATGGTGTTGTCTTTGGGATATTTTTTGGACCCGATCATATGGGTTCAAAACATTCTTAATATTTTTGGTTAGGTGAAAGAGGAGCCTTTTTGTCTAAGGGTATGTATCAACAAACCTCCTGAAGTCCCCTTTTGGACACATTACTGCCTTCTGGTCGGGGAAAGTTTTACGCAGAAATACGTGAGTGGAGTCTACAGAAATATTCTCGAACTATTAAGAAAATTTGCCTTGCTTCATTTGTCAGTGCATTATAAAATCGTATCTAAAGGCTGGTAGAAACCGGAATATGGCCTCTTGGAAGCTCTGGATTAACTATATGGATCAGATATAGGCCTACCACGCCCCTCCTCTTTTCTTCTCTTTTACGTCTACTTTTCCTACCCTTTTTCTCTTTTCCTGCAAATTACAGGGGGGATAGGCCTCCCTTCCCCCTGAGTGGCACCGCCCCTGACCATGACATAGATGTAACGTATATACAGGCATATATTTTTTTTATTTGGAAGAATGTAGCAAACGTTACTGAGAGATACAAGCAACTGGACCTGTTCACATTAATGGGAATAACGATTCGGCCTGTAGATTTGACTTAAAAGGACTGCTAGTATAGCTTGACGAGATCAGCGACGAAATGACTCGTTTTGAACTTCCAACAGATGATTAATCCGTTAACTTGATTGACAGGTACGTACATACTATCATAGATGTTACTTATGTTACTTATCTGACCCAACTTCCATTGTATGAAATCGTGAACCTAATATGTGATTTCGAGACACAGACGACAGTTTCCCTTGACAAAATAAATCCACTGGACCAAGATGTGCACAAGTGTATTGGGCAATTTTGTTTTTCTCAGTACACGCAAATATAGCATAACATAACCTCTGAAATTTTTTTTTTTTGGGGGGGGGGGGGGCTTGAGCGAACTTTGGGGGGACTTGAGCCCCCAAAAGCCCCCCCCCCCGCCCCGTAAAACCGCGCCTGCCTTGAAGTAACGGTACCATCATCTGGCAGTTGTACGATTCGACATTCTGGAGACCTTTTTTTGTTGCTTTCCGGGCAATTTGAGACCGACTTTTGATTTTCACGTTGACATATCGATGTGTAATTCTGCTCAAAAACGTAAGAAGTGTTGTAAGTGTTTCAAATGGATTGTTTTTATTTATTTCCGACAGAGGCCTTCGGAGGCTTTGTGGGGGGCATCGCTCCCACCCCCCCCCCTGCCCCCCTCCCTGCCCCCCTCTAGCTACGCCACTGTGTTTTCGTCATTCCCGGATTTCATAGCACCCCTTGTTACTGACCATGTGCGACGGGATTCGTTAAACTGGGGCCAAAAACCCCATCGGGCAGCCAGTAACTCGAAGCCCATCCAGAAGATGCCCTTTTTTGGAGCGGGGGAAGAAAACTGTTGAGATGACCTATCCCCTCTGGGAATTGCATATTTTATCATACCCACAAAGGTTCTTCGACGAAATTGGAAAAAATGCCCTAACGGGCCAGCCTTCCAGGACGGCCGGGGTACTGTCCCCGACTTGGCGCCAATCCAGCCACGTGCTCAGTACGACCCAAGCTCAGACAAGTAAGACAAAACTTCTAGAAAATATCATCATCTCTCTTAGGTTATGTGGGTGATAGAACAAAGCGACTTGTTTTAAAATAACACTGTTTAGGAAGTTGAACAAAACTGAACAAGTATGTTGCCTTTGGTCACAAATAAGTAACTCGGGGAAATCCATCCAACACCTATCTTTTTAGTTTTAATTAATCAGCTTTAACTGTTTAAGTCTGGGACTAACTGAATCCACAGAGGCACCACAATGACCAACTCCCCCATGATATGAATCCGTTTTTTCACCCACTCAACAGCATTCATCATAACTATCCTACAAGGGGAAGAGATAATCTGGTACAACCTTTCACAAGGACAATGCTCACTCTCACTTAAGAAGTTATGGCGTACACCTCTGGAATTCCATTGATACTAAATTACGAAGTTCTCCTAATATTAATTTCTTTAAGCAGCACTTCAAACAATTTCTCTTTTACCGATATCTATTTAAAATTGTTCCTCGTGTATCATGAGCCTCAAATTCCTTACGATTCATTGCTGCACTTTTTTGTACATAGCTGAATGATATTTTGTTTTATTTTTGAATGAAAACTTCTGGATAGGACCAGACTAGGAAAGCTTTTAGCTTCATCTGGTTCCGTTTTTTTTTCTTTTGATACGTACGTCAATTATTTGTCCGCTCTTCATTCTGTATAAACAAGTGTATGTATTGCAATCAGGGGGGCGCCACAGGGGGGCAGGGTAGGCATTTGCCCCCCCTATGGTTTTTTATCCAAAAAATAAAATCGTCTAAATAACGTTTTAAGACACATAATTTTTGTAGGAGGTGGGGTGAGGTGTAACAGTATCATGGAATAGAGTGTTGTGATACATTATCCGTCGCATATAGGACATTTTCGGTGTAAATCCTCGAAAATTTTGCGCACTTCGCGCGCGTTGATTTCTCTGTCTAACTCATTGTACATTGTCCGCCCCATACTGCAATAGTCCACGGTAAATATTTGGAATGTTCGAGTATACACGCATTCATCATTTACGATATAGCCTATCTTCATCCACCTCAGAGCTTACACTTACCCTAGGCCTATTCTACATCCCAGAAGACCCATGATTGAATTTCTCTCTGAGTTTTTTTTTTTTTTTTTTTTTGTGTCGTTTAAGGGTTAATACCTAGTAGCGTAAACAATAAGGGGGCCAAAATACAGTATATCCCCTGGCAAGATTCTGTGAAAATTGCTGTCTATTTGAAACAAACAAAACATAGTATTCAACACTAAACTGACTGATTTGAGTCATTAAAACTTAACTCAAACCCGTATTTGGCCGACGTATTTATCAATATTCTGTAAATTCTCGGACTACGCGCGAATGTGGTATCTATTACGAATTCCATGGCTACCTGCACGACCGTGGCTCACGGAGAAGTAGGCCTACATCATATTTTAGTGTGTAAATCCAGTACGCATGGACCTACCAGCTCTAGTTGTACACTTGCCCTACACATGCAGTGACATGTCTGTAGTGCAGTATCGTATCCAACCAGGGGAGGAGGGGGGTAGGATTTTCACTTCCGTGTACATTGTTCAATCATGTCACAACAATCACAAAATGGTTAAATTGGTACGCAGGGAAGGTTATACCAGAGGAAGAGTAACAGTTCCGTGAAAGTGGGAAAATATATATAAGGCGTGTAACATATCTAGATGTCTTCAGTGCAATTTGAAAGATCTGGGAAGGGCCATTTCTTGCGATCTGGGAGCTGTTTTGGCAAAAATTTTATCGGCGCAGCCAGCCAATAGAAATCATGCCACATATCAAGATGGCTTCAGTGCAATTTGAAAGGTCTGAGAAGGACCATTTAATTGCGATATAGAAGCCATTTTGGCAACATTTTAAACGGTACGCTCCGTGCCAACTGTTAGTGGCGCTCCTCTTCTATACCAACTCAACCAAACGCAGTTCACACGCTCATGCCTGTCAGTCGTCACGTATGAAGTATCGTACGGTTCAAAACTGCCTCCAAGATCCCGAGAAGTGCCATTTCATGCAGTCTGGGGGGTCTGTTGGACGAAAATTCTCTTGTACGCTTCGCACCAAACTATGATGGCGCTCCGCTTCGATGGCAACTTCCATTCTGCGCCCCTCCCCCAATAGCCAACACAAATCGCCGCCCTTGCCCGTTTGTTATGTAATCGTCGACAATATAAGTGCAACAAAATTGGAAAACTGTAGTCGGCCAAAAGTAAAGAACGTTGGATTAGTTACCTAGAAACTAGATTTTTCGAGAAAAAATATGACTTCAAAAGATGCAAAATATTGTACCAGATTGCGTCTAAGGCTTCCCGGTAGTCGAAAAATCTTTCACACCCCCTCCCCTTAACCCCTTCCTCAGAACCGCGATCACTCATCTCATGCCTGGGGCGGATGCAGGGGGGGGGGGAGGATGCAGTCGCACCCAAAACATTCAAGAAAAAACGGCAAAAACGTTTGTTAAGCTTTAGTATGAGGAGGGGACAGGATGCAAGTAAGCTGCATCTTCGGTCTATGTCCGTCCCCTATACGTTCTTTGCCTGTGTTTTTTCGTTTCTTCAGTTAAACGTACGTTACCTATCCGTTCGTTGTCAGTTCTATTCCTTTACGCTTCCGTTACACATGTTCCGTCGAACATTCGGTACAGGTACTGTACTTCTACGTTTCATCCGTTTGTTGTCCGGTAATGATCCTGTGAACAAATGAGCAATCACCGGAGATGAACGGATACTAACGGAGACGTCTAGTATGAGAAACGCACGAGAAAATGATAAAACGGAAGCTTAACGGATAAGTAACGAATACGTAAGGGGGACCTTTTTCGGTCGACGTCCGTTCCAAGTTTTGTGCATGTTCAAAATCTCTCGCCGTTCATACCGGACGTTCCCGGTCATGAAAGGCGATACCATACGATTATGAAGGACACTAAATCGGATTTAAATTTAATGACATACATAAATTAGTCTATTAATGTGAGGAAATGACGTCACTCCTGTTTGCGTAAAGTTTACTTTAGCTTGCAAATTTGGTTACATCATTGGTTCAAAAACTCGAAAACTATAGGTAAAAATTTAATGTTATCTCATAAGAGTTATGATTCCTCTACCTTTTATAAAATTTAATTTTGCGTATAACCCTTCCTCAGTGATTCGGCTTTTCTATAAGCAAGAAAAAAAATCACATGATGAGGATTAATTTTTTCTCATTAATTAAGAAATTGCATGGGATCCACATTTCAAGGATGAGTACATACAGTTTAGAACACTCGGGAAGTGCCGTTTCCGGCCATCTAGAGGGTTTGCAAAGTCAAAAATTTTCTTGAACGCTCCGCGCCAACCGATGGTGGCGCACCGCTTAGAAATATGTATTACCATTTTTCATAGATTTATTTTTTTTTTCTCCTTAATTGAGAAATTGCAGACATATGATCCATATTTCAATGCTGGGTACATGCAGCTTGGAACACTCGGGAAGTGCCATTTCCTGCCATCTGGAGGGTTTGTGAAGCCAAAAATTTTCTTGTACGCTCCGCGCCAACCGATGGTGGCGCTCCGCTTAGATAGTCTTGCTGCACTCAGTCCCCACCCCCCCCCCCAATATTTTTTTCGCTCCGCTGCGCCTGCTGCATAGTTGAAGCGTCTCATTCAGTGAGGGGCCGATTTTCACTGACAGGCGACACAAACCTACTCACAGTTCGTATTTATTTCAGAAAAAAAAGTTTTTTTTTGAGATAAAAATAAAGTCCAAGAAAATGAAAACGCCAAAATGCAGATTCTGACACGGAGGGGGAGGGGGGTGGGAGGGGGGAGGCTCGGAAGTCTTCAATACCTGCACCCAAAAACAATAAAGCTGGGTCCGACCCAGCATGCTGTGCCCCCCCCCCCCTATCGAAAAACCCTGGCGCCGCCCCTGATTGCAATTGAAAAAATAAACGAAACGAAACGAATGTAGAGTGGTTGAGATGTCAAATTTTGGCCATACTGGTGTCCCATGAGGTAAGTAAACGCAAAACTCTAGTGACTGATTTTAAGAAGATGCCATGATGTCTCTGATTGTAATCGCTCTGTAGCTACTCAATCATTACAGCATCGAAATTAATAAAACTGAAACAAAATTAAACCTCAATAAGGCTTAGTAATTGATATGCCGTAAATTTGTAATAACTTCCAGTGATTCCGACCAAGGACCTCTCCACGAGCTACAAAATGGAGGTCGAGAATGTGCCGAGCCTCTCATAACACTTGTCGAACTGCTACGGAGTATATCACATGCAGCCTTCATCGTTTTTATGGAATGGAGGAAAACTGACCATTTTGAAAGATAAATACTTATTCCATTTCTGATTGAATAAACATTCACCTTGCAGTTACGATTGGGACCACCAATTTATAGCGGACCCAGCAAGGAGTGGGAAGGGTTCCAAGTCGCACTAAGTATGTTGCCTTTAAGCTTCTCTTGTCCTAAGATATCATCAGAAAAAATTAAGGTTCTGGTAGATATACTGTGATCAGTCTCTACAACTGAGATGCACGGTTGTAGGCCTAGGCGAGTCACCGTCTGAAAGCGGGCGAAAACGAGTTTCCATCAAATCTCCTCGCAAAGGTTAAACTTCTGATTGATGAAATTTAGATTTTACAGTACTACCAGTTGAGGCTATCTGTACGTCCGTTTGTCTGTCTGTTTTGTCTTTTTAGTGTCTGTCTATCCGCCTGCCGGTACGTACGTACCACGTATACGATACAGGCCTTGTGCTAACTGCCAGTGCATACAACAAATGCCCTGTAGGTGCCCTCATAACATGCCGTGTTCTCCCTAACAATCAGTGGCCCACCAGAACTTCAAAAGTTGGGGGAAAGCAAAAATTTGGGGGACGTGTACGCGCATGCCTTTGTACAGTTGTATGCCTTTTCACCGGAGCGGACTGGGGAGAGGTGGGGGAAAGGCCATGGAAAGACCATGACTGGGGAAATGCCCCGAGCCTCCCTCCCCCCTGGCTGTTGGCGCCACGTTTAACAGTCGAGGTCAACTGATGGCAACAGCAGCTTGCCCCTAGCTATTTCAAATAGCTGTCACTGCCTTTTTTCCAAGGTTCAAACTTAAGATTACCTACAGTACGTGATATCGAACGACGCAGTATATGCTGCCGAATTATAAAAAATGTCACAGTTGTATGACAAATCCTTCCGTTACTGGTGGAAGTTCCTGGGTAGATGCATGCATACCACAGAAATTAACCTAACTTAAATTTCTACTATGCATGCTTATATTTATAGACCTTACGCCTATGACGTCACAGAGCAGAAATTGCTCCCTCGTTATGAAGTGACAAAGGAAGGATCCCCACTGCTGTATCATCCAAAAGTAACGCCCATTAAAACGAAAATGCAATTTAAGGGCCGCCACTCATTTGGATAAAGAATCAAACCAGTCGGAAAAATTATAATTCATTTAATAATGATTTTCTAGCCATATATGATCAGCTCCAAAAATATCCCAAAGATAGCTCCATTTTGCATCTGAGCAACCTTAAATTAACAAAAATTTCTCAAAGGGGAGGGGTCAACATCTCCCCTTAGACCCCTCCCCCACGACGGCTCCTTTATGTGGCGACAAAGGAAGGATTACCACTGCTGTATGTAAACGCAGGGCGCATAAAAATGGTGCAATTTACGCGCCACCATTCAGTTGGAAAAATATCCATCCAGTCGGAAATTGGGACTTACAACCCCCCCAAACATATGACCCTAGCTACGGCCCTGGTTGGACACGAACAAACACGCCATGAACACCTATCCTGTGTCACTGGAAATACTTTTAGACGTTTTCTGTGTATGTGCTCGTGACAACTAGTTTGACTTCATGAATTAGTATGGGAGTTGCTATAATAGAGCACTTTCAACTTTATTTTAATGAATTGTCCCTGTGCCTGCACATTTTAAGAAGAGCTGAGACAGTTTCTGACCCCCACCAACCACCTCTCCACCTATCTATTTATCTATCAATCATCCCACCCTGCCGTCCCCCCTTCCTCCCCACCTAAAAATTCCTTGCTCATCCCAGCACTTACTGCATAAAGCTTGTACTGTACATTGTTAACTTTTATGGCATTCGTATCCCGTTGCATTCACATCAACATCAACTGACAAAACGGCTGTTTACAGAAGTCTCGTTGTCTCTTAGCAACAGACGCTTGGTCACCGATGTAAACAGGAAGTTGCATTGTAAACACCGAATTTTAGGCATGTGTGGTAAAGCAGCTGATTGTACCGTAGGTTTGTTGCATTCATGATACAGGCCAGGGGTTTTGGTTATCACTTCTAGTTTTAAAGAGGTAAAAGCTTTAGCATAAGACCTGGAGTAAAACCTTTATGTGCCCTAAAAAGAACAAAGTAAAAACGGAAATAATCACTGTTTGAAAAGATAGTTGGTTGCATGGCAGCTACAGTCAAAGCGTTTTCAGGAGCTCCGTTTGGAACACAGAAAGCAAGGTGAGTGTTCAAACTTCGAATGTCGAGACCTAAAGCTACGATATAATCTGCCTAGGGCCTCACGTTAGGTCTATGCTAGGCCATTCATTCTACGCCTATAAATTTTAATATAATCAATAATAATATCAGGCCTTGAAGGGCAGTAATTTTACGCCGCCAAGCTAGGCTATCACGTATGTGGGACATCAACTTTACACTGGGTAGCTAAGCAACTCATCAATTTAGATCAAGTTTGGTGTCATTTTTTGAAAGGCCACTGGTTCAATTATTAATTAGCCTAAGCCGAAAATTAGGCCAGGCCTAATTATTAATTATTACGGCACTGGTTTAGAGGCTAGTCCATTGGGTTGCAGTCTGCAGGTGATAGTTATGCATGGTTTAGTGGTAAATCTAGGAAATTAAGTTGTCATGAAAAATAACATAACATAACATAACATAACAGGTTAAAGGGCAAAGGAGGGCTAAGGCCCCATAAGATGCCCTGAAGTCCATACAACCTTAACTGAAAAACAAAGAGCCAACCAACACCAAACGAGCCCAGCACAATTAGATTCTACCACACTTATGGAAGAACTTGTCAATGTTAACCTTAAAGCAGTGCACAGATGTGGAGTTAACTACCCACTCAGGCAGACTATTCCACTCGTTAACAACTCTATGAGAAAAGCTGAACTTCCTAATGTCGAGCCTTGCAAAATTCTTAACTAGCTTCTTACAATGGCCTCGAACCCGAGAATTACATTGAACCTTTAAATAATTGCAAGAGGACAAAGGATTCCTTTCAGAGAGAAATTTGTACACCTGAAGCATGTCCCCCCTAATCCTTCTCAACTCCAGGGTGGTAAGCCCAAGATGCTTAAGTCTAACATGATAAGGTAGGTGTCTCACCTCGGTATAAGGCGAGTGGCTCTCCTCTGAACTTGCTCTAAATGAAGCTTGTCCTTTTCATAGAAGGGACTCCAAGCCTGGGCTGCATAGTCGAGGTGGGGTCTTACCAACTGCTTATACAGATTTAGTACAATTTCTTTACTAAAACTACTGAAATTCCTCTTGATCAATCCAAGCACCCTATTAGCCCTAGCAGCAGCAGCTGCACACTGTCTAGATGGCTTTAAATCACCTGTAATAACTACACCCAGATCCTTCTCAAAAGTCACATCACTCAGAATACTACCATTCATGTTATAATCATAGCTGAAATTTTTAGGACCAAAGTGAAGGACTTTGCACTTATCTGCATTAAAAGACATTTGCCAAGTCTGAGACCATGAAAATAACCTATCCAAGTCTTTTTGCAGTAATGAGGCATCATCCTTATCACTAACCTTCCTATAGAGCTTAGTATCATCAGCGAACTTACTAATACTAGATGTGAGAGAGCTATCAATATCATTGATGAAATTAAGAAAAGAAGCGGGCCAAGAACAGAACCCTGTGGAACTCCACTTGTAACTTCTTTCCAGAAGAAATTACCATTAACAACAACTCTCTGAGATCTACCATTGAGCCATGAATTTATCCAGTCAGCACAACTGCCCTTGATGCCTAACCTATGCAGTTTAACCATAAGTCTACCTAATGGAACTTTATCAAAGGCTTTTGAAAAATCAAGGTAAATGACATCAACACTGTGACCACAGTCAAGAGATAAGAAAACATCCTCAAGAAAGCTTAGTAAATTAGTAACACAAGATCAACTCGGTAAAAAACCATGCTGTGACAGATTGAGTAACCCATTATCTAAAAGATATTTAAGCAAACAATCCTTGATTACAGATTCCATAACTTTGCACACAACACTGGTTAAACTGACCGGCCTATAATTGCAAGGCAAGCTCCGATCCCCCTTTTTGAAAATTGGAGTAACATTAGCAATCCGCCAGTCAGCAGGTACAAAGTTTGAATCCAGAAACTTCTGAAAAAATAATGCAAAGAGGAACTGGCAAACTCTCGGAGCATTCATGGAGAATGGCAGGATGGATCCCATCAGGCCCAGGGGCCTTACTAGCTTTTAAACTCTTCAACTTATTACAAACCAACTCTTCGGAGAAGACAACGTCACTAACTAAAGAAGAAATATCAGAATCCCTACAAGTCCCCAAAACAGATGATTCCTTGTTAAAAAACAGATACGAAATAATCATTTAACAAAATTAGCCATATCCTGATGATCAGTAACTAGTGTGCCTTCATTACCTTGGAGAGGCCCAACACCCTCCTTAACCTTCTGCTTAGACCTGACATAGGCATGAAAAAGATTTGGATTTACCTTAACCTCCTTGGCCAATTGCTTTTCAAACTTTAGCTTTAGTGTCAATAACCAAATTTTTAACTAAGAGTTCCTGCTTCTTGTAGACTGCAAAGTCATCAGAATTCTTTACTGACCCTATATCGACGCCAGCACTTACGTTTCTTCCTGGCTGCTCTAAGTACCTCTCTAGACATCCAGATTGGCCTATTTTTAACCACTGCTTTCTTTGAGTGGGATACACAACTTTGTAGTGTCAGTAACTATATTACGAAAGACACTCCATGCTTCAGCAGGACCTAAGTGAGACAAACGTGCAACCCAATCTATGGTAAGAAGCTCTTTAGCCTGAGTAAAGTTAGCCTTGCTGAAATCTAAAACAGTTTTGTCACTACCTTGAAGTTTGCTGAAACAAAGTAACTCAAAACTTATGAGGTCATGGTCACTAGATCCTATCTTACCACCACTAGCTACATTTCTAACCATGTTTTCATCAGTACTTAGTACCAAATCCAGACAATTGTCCTCGCGAGTGGGAAACAGAACATGCTGGGTAAAGAAACCATCAGACACTGCCTCGAGGAAATCCCTCCCATGTGCCCCACTAGTACATGAATGCCAATCAATATCAGGAAAGTTGAAATCCCCAAACACAACTGCCCTTTTCGAAGAAACTATCCTAAAACTTTCGAACAAACTCTGATTATTATCAGCACAAGAATTTGGTGAACGATAAATAATACCAACAACTAAAGGAGTGCAAGACTCATTACCAAAACTAATTTCACACCACAAGCAGTTAGAAAATCCTGAAGAAAACTTGTTGGTGACATCAACACAATTTATGCTATCCTTAACATACAGTAAAACCCCTCCACCCCTACCACAGACAGTATCAGCCCTATCCTGCCTGAAAATTTTGTACCCAGGACCCTGAAATTCAGATTTGCTGATATCGCTATTGAGCCAAGTTTCAGTAACCCCAACTATGTCTGGATTGTCTATGGAAATATGAGCAAGGAACTCACTGAACTTATTGAAAAGGCTGCGAACATTGGCAAAACATGACCTTCATTCCACAAACTGCCCTATTTACATGTTTCCCCTTGTTACTAACACAATCACTCTGAGCACAATAAAACTCAGAAACCCTTCCATTCTTGGCTGACCTCACCCCTGACTCTAGTTTGACACCTGCGAATCAACAGCCCTAGAAACCAGCCTACCCAGCTCATTAGCCCCTATGCTCGACAAGTGCAACCCATCTTTAGCAAAAAGATCCCTCCTATTTACAAAACCAGCCCAGGTATCAACAAAGAGAAAACCCTCAAGAGCACACTCGTTTTTCAACCACTTATTAAATCCCAAAATTTTGCCCCAAGAGACCTTCCTATCAAACCGAGGGAGAATACCACAAACAACCCCTTTTGAACGTGTCGACTTTAGCCTACAAATCAGTTCCTTATACTTTGACCTAAGTGAAATTTGATTGTCCCGACTGAGATTATTAGTGCCCACTTGCACAGCTACAACTTCCTCGTCCCCAACAATTTTGCCAACTCTGGCCGAGATGTCCTCAATTCTAGCACCCGGGAGACAAATCCTTACCCTGTTCCTTCGGTCCCTCTTACAAAATTCCCTATCAGTATACCGAGTAATGGAGTCCCCAACAAACAGTACCTTACCCTTAGCCTTTTCACCCTCCCACAGACCAAATAAGCAGTCATCAATCACTTTGCACATTGAGAATGAGCACAATTTAGACTGATTTTGGGGCCAATATGGAAAGTATGGCAATTGCACACCCGAGAGTTTTTTTTCTAGGTTTTTATTGCACACTTGAAAATTCACATTGCACACCCAGGGTTTTCACTCATCCTTTTTTTTCAGGAGTCACAGACCCTTCAAAATAAATTTACAAGAGTCAAATTGACAGGAGAAGGGGTCATAATAAATTTAAGTTTAATACAACAAACTTTATTCCTGTTTTTTGTTTACTTTCTATATTTGTGATGCTTTTCCAGGGATTCCGCCAGAAATACAAAAAAAGGGGGGGGATTAATTGCTCCCAAACCCCTAGTCCAAATTGATGCTGTCCCTGGCTAAAGTTACAAGTGGGTTCAGGGGGACAAAAGCTTGCTTGAAGACCCCTATAAGGTGCATTTTGAAGGGTTTTAAAGGCAATTTACTTATGAAAGTCCAAACATTGCTGCAAAGGTGTCCTCTTCTTAAAGGGGAATTTTCATGATCCCAGACAGTTCTAATTCTCCCAACTATGCATCTTCTAGCTCCTCCCATAACTGTATGAGGCTCTTCCTTGTGCAAGAATAAACCTGTTTTATTGCTTAAGGGCATGTCCTGGTGAGCATACAAGGCTATAAAATGTAATAAAAGTACTCTCTCTGCCTTGTGTGGAATGTGAGCTACTGTGCATTTTTCAAATTTTCAAACTTTGATGTCAATCAAAGAGCAGTCACCAACTGAGAATTTTGATATACATACACTAAAAATATACTTTGGGGTGATGACTGTCTGTCTTTAAGTAAGAAACCAAGATATGGACAATTTTTATGGAAATGAAAAGGGGGCGATTTTACCCACCTTCTTCTGGAAAGGGGGGGGGGACAAATACCCCTTTCCCCCTTTGACAGAAACCCTGTTTTTCACTATCTTTTTGTTGTAAGACATATGATATTCAATCTGTTGATAATCAATATGGGAACTGGAAAATGCTACATTTTGTGAATTAATTTGCACAATGAATGTATTGGCAAAATTGCATTATCATTACTGATTGTTGGGGCGAAAAAGCTGTGCGTCAGTTTGACCCCAGAGGTTTTGTGTCTGTGCGTCAAAATGAAAAGTTGTGCATCATTGACCCGGGTGCCCGAGTCAGTGAAATCACTGCACACCTGATTTTTAAGCTGACGGCGATTGCCTCGTATAACCCTAAGTATGTTGTATTGACTTGGCCTATTGAATGATCACAAGTTGTGATCATGGCATGCTGATGACTTGATTGAATGATGTATGCAGTGTCAGCCATCACTCGGCCAAGACCCGGCCCTGGAGTGAGGCATATTTGGAACTTATGATGCAGTATCGATACCATACTTTCTAGTCTGAATGTTAAGGCCTTCAAGGGTTTTGTTTAAATTTCTTCCAAGTATTTATTTCACACTTGACTTTTCGTGTTCACTTGCTTGGTATTTGTAAGGTCAGCTAACCTGTAGCATCTAAAATGGTACAAAATAATTGACTAGGAGGCAATACTGAATTATGTTACTTTCTGCCTTTGGTAGCATACCCCCAAACAAAAGATCTTCGTGTGCAAAATAAGTTTTGAACTTAAAACTATATTTTTTATTTTCTTCAACTAGAAAAGTTCATAAAACCATGAAATTATTAAGGTGTTTGTGAGATCAGAGGCTGTGAAAAACTAAATTTCACTAGGATGGCACCAGGTGGGGGAAGGGGGCCCAGACAGGGAAGGCTAGCCTCCCTGCTGGGAAAGCTCACCAACTCCAGGAACCATCATGTGTATGATAAAATTTTTAGCCCCTGAATAACCACCCCACCAATTTCCTTGATTTTGCTTTAAATTTGTACAAATTCCTTAATAAAAATCCAAAATTTCCCAATTCTTCTGGCTGGGAACTCAAATTTTTCTACTTTTCTTGAATAAAACCTAAGTTCTTCTACTTTGAGAAAAAAAACGTTTTCAATTTTCTTCAATGTAAACCACAAATTTTTCTTCCCACATCCTGCTTCAGCAACTTGCCACCTTGGCGGGGCTTTGGGTAGCTTCCCCCACCCTGTCAGCAAGCTCCCTGCCCCCCCCCCCGATCATGTTAGGCAAATCAATTTTTGCTTTAGTAGCTGTTAGGCCTAATTGTATTTGTTGCCAAAGGAAGCAAGTGCAGCACCAGATGTGGCTGCAGAAAAATCCAGTGAAATTTCATATGCTTGTTGCAAATTATTTTGGTAACATTTTCAAAAGTATTTGTGTTAACTGAAAATACGATACGAAGCAATGAAACAATGCTTAGCAGTCCTTCTTTGAGGAACAAAATCTATTCACCTAAAATCAGGAAACATTCACAAACTCCTCTGTGAGAATACTTTCCCATTCTAGGTATAAACTTGCCAGTAGTAGTTACCCAAGGCAACTACAATTCAACCTAGTACAGTCAGTTTTACTTATCTGCCATTCATAATTTTGTAAATTCCAAAAAGGTTATATCTATACCTGTTAATGTTTTACTACTTCACAGTCAAAAAAAAGTACAAGAACACTGCTCCAAAATATCAGGGTCAGGAAGCACCACTTTTGGGGGGCAAAAAGGAGTCCCACAATATTTTATGCAGTTATACTGTATTTAACTTTTTCCTTATGGACTTGCTGCACTGTACAGTAAGTGAACCAGGTGACATTAAGTGAACTGTCCTAGTTTTATTGGAAAAAACAAAAATCCTGAATTATTTATGCTCTTTCATACTTATTGCCTTATAAATTAAGAGTGAATTATGAACAGATAAGAAAGGCCATTCTGTTTCTTTATATCTCTAGGTTTGATGTCTCAGGGGTTCATCCTCAAAGTAAAACACCAGGAACATTTACACAAGTCTGGTATGACAAAAAGGCCACCAGCCCCTTGGTAAGATTACTCTCCTTTTGCCATTTTGTTGTCTCCTTTCTTCAGGTGTGTTAACTATTAGCTAATGGTCTTATGGTAAAATATGTCAACCAGCATACAGTAATTTAAAGGAAGGTATTTCATGTCACACTTTGCGCCATGAAGTCTGTGACATCTTATCATATTTCAACATATGCCAGCATGTGCAATATTTTTCTGCATATATGTATGTTGCCTGTGTAACAAGGTAAAGAGAAGCCCAGAAAAAGAAATTCTTTTATCATGAGGGATTGCAAAGTTAACATTGTGCCATATCTGTTTCGAACCTTGTTTTTGAAATTTTTGTATTTACAGGAGAGAAAGAGGGGACCAGGAACCTACAAAGTAGAGTTGGGAAGCTTTGCCAAGCATGAAGTGGACCGAAAGTCCTCAGGTCCTGGGTGGGCCCGGGCCTATGAGGTTTCAAGGATGGCAGCTATGCCACATCTTCTACACAAAGAGCAGTGGGAGAAGAAGAGAATGATTGTAAGATGCTCATTCATTTTCATTGTAAATTTTGTAGTGACTGCGCAAAAAAGCTGATTTTCAAATCCCACCATTCTATTGTTTAAATGGGGTAATCATGTTGCTAACCTCATTACTCTAGGCTATTGTAAACGCAAGGAGTCTGAAATGCACTTTTGTGGAACATGTTTGTGTGAGTCCATGTGTCTTCCAACACATTGCATCACCTAGACTATACACCTACAGGCAAAACTAGGGAAGATACAGTCAGACATTTTGTTATGAAGCCAATGGGTCCTGGGATGAAAGTTAGTCTTCTATAGTCTTGCAGCCCATTTAGTTCACTGCACATTGGGTTTAGTGGTCAAAAAAGAAGACTTTGGTTCAAAATTTATGGCAATGGAAACTAATGGAAATATTCCTTATAATTATAGCCTATTTGACTTCACTTTAACATGTCCTTACATCATTCATCTAAAATATTCAATAGCATTGTTTTCTGTTTTTGACTATACAGCTAGTACTTGTAAATAAAATGGTCTCATGAATGTTCTGTTTGGAATATCTAAGAAGCTATGGTGCCTTTTGGGATTTTTTCAGGCTCATTTGATGGAGTATCAAGTTTCTGGAATCTATCATTTTGATTCCTGCAGGCACGATGACAGAACTACTCATGGACATTGCTCAGTTAGGGTTCTCAAACTACAGTATATCAGTCCTGACATATTCTCCCTTTACCATACATGTTGATGTTTATCAAATGTATTGCTAGAACATTTGTTTTATGTGTAATTTTCTTCTTCTTTTTTGGGGGGAAGGGGTGTAATACTGCAGGCATTAACCCTTGAGTGAAGCAGCATACATGTATAGTGCTGCTATAGTGATTAGCAATGAATCATGGCAACTGTTTTGTAAAAGGTCACCTCCCTTACAATTCTCCAAACTTAGATTTCTTTTACTGTAGATCCTCCTTAAAAAAACATCTGTGCACTACAACTTCCAGACAAAGCTTTAGTGGTGGGTAATGAGTTTAAATTGCCCTCATACATTCTGCACAGGAGACCTACACCAATTACTCTGCATGACTTAAATGCTAAGTGTAGTCTGATTCATTCATGCATTGGGCTACACTACATCACATACTGTATTCACTGTTCTGCACAGGTCATTTACAAATCAGAATGAAGCTGTTGTTTGAAATTATGTTAGTCAAGTGCAGTCACCAACTGAAAGTAAAGATACTAGCTATGTGAAATTCCTAAATACTGTACTTTACTGCAAGTTTTGGGTGATGCAGTTCCCTTTAAATCTTAACACTGGCAACACAACATTGTCTTCCTTCATAATTTGAGGAAATTCACTTTCAGTTAACCTCCTCAGCAAAAAAACTTTGGGATTTAGACCATCTTTCTTGTTTTAGTGTATGTGAAGAGTGTTAAATTGTATGGACCAATACTCTCTCTACCAGATACTGCTCCTAGGTGTTGTGATCATTATGGTGTCCTGACTATGGTAGCACAATAAAATGACTAATATAACTTTAACTGATAGTTTTTCCTAATATTTTTATTCTGCCAACTTCTTACAGGAAAGAAATTTAGGCCCTGGCACTCATAACATAGATGATTTTGTGAAAGTGATGTCAGACAGGCCTTGTAGCAAGAGAGGCATTTGTCAAACCAGAGAGCGAAGATTCCGACATACTGCCACAGTAAGTTTGACTTGGCCAGTTACTGTACGTGTTAAACATAATGATGAATATTAATATTGGGAAAGTCTCCTGACATCTAAGTCCATATCCAAAATAACATCAGAGATTCAGCAAAGGACTAGAGCCTGTATCAGTCATTCTGCTCTGCATTCCATTATTTTGACAAGACTAGTAAAACTGTACAGGGATCATTGAATCCTCCCCCCCCCCCCCCTTGTCCCCTTTGCAATATTCATTATGTCGAGCCGTATAGAAAATTTTTTCTAGCAAAGCCATAATTATAAGATTTGGGGGTTTGCTGTAGAGCCTACCTTGTTATTTACTGAAAGCATTTTAAATCCTTTTAATATTTACAGAGTGAAGTTCCAGGTCCTGGTACATATGGTGAAGGGGGCGTTCCCCACTCAGCAGTGGAAAAGAAGAGCAGAGAGAGCACTAGCACAGTGGGAATGCTGGATGCTGGTTCATCTACACCTAGGCACTTGCCGACAGTTGTGAGTTTTTCAATATATTTGCAAAATTTCATATACCAAGGCTTTTAAATAGATGAAACATTACTATTTAAATTTGTCTGCTGCAAGAGGGGGTTGCCAAACAAAAAAAATGTATGACAAATGATGTTACAGCTAGTGTTACTCTTACTCATTGTTTCTTTATTATCCAACTCAATTATTTTGTTTGATGCAGTCTACTCTTTGTTTCTCTCAAAAATATTAATTTTCATAGTTAAAACTCATAGGGAAAAATATGAAGCTAGTAAATATACTTTAATATCCTAATAGTTAAATATCGATGAAACAAAGAAAATACTACTCTTTTGTGGCTCTGAAGTATATGATGTTACGTACTTCCTTTGGTCAACTGTTCAATGGTATTATTATTAATTGCCAGTTTCTTGATTACCATAAAACATTATTTCTGTTTTAAAATTTGTTATCCTATAATGCCAACCCAGCTTCTTTCTTTACTAAAACACATGCTTTCTTTTTTTCTTTTTCTTGAAAAATGAACAGTGCACAATGACAGACTTTAATCATGCCTAACATGGAAAATCGATCATATGTAAGGCTGTTTTTCTTCAACTGCAGAATTTCTATGGGAAAAATTGATAGTTTCTAGGGCGTACGGTCACAGTCACTTGCATGTTAGTTTCTAAAATTTAATTTAGAAATACCCACTTGTGGAAGATGAAAGCAGAAGTTTACTAACTGAGCACTTTCTCACAAGTTTGGTGGGTATTATATGCGAAGAGATTAACCTTAAAATTTTTAACATCCTTCTTTCCACCTAGGGTTGTGAATTAGGTCCAGGGACATATCAGCACAAAACTTTCACTGAAGAGAGGACAGAAAAGGTAACAAGCATCAGGGGACCCTATGATCTTTTCACAGGGGAGAGAAATGCAACTGTCAAAACTGGGCATTTTGCAAAACCGGTAAGACATTTTATTTACCTGACATTCACAGGGCAGTAGTTATGGTTTGGTATAGGAAAGAGGGGATTTTGGAGATGAAGTACTCTTTAACACGGTAAAACCCTGGTCTAAAATGGGGGTGAAATACCAAGGATGAAATTTCTACATATTTTGGAGAAATTTGTCATGACAAGATTGCACACCTTTTTTCATCCAAGTTTCGTTTTAGTTTTGGGAATATAGCAGTTTGGGAAAGTGTAAGGTTAACTGATGTATGATAGTGTACATGCTGTCATTTTAACTCCATCAAAGTCCAGTTGAAGTTGTCCTAGGTATAAAAACTACAAGACAGTAGCTGTCCTTATATTATGTTTATACTCTACATGTATTAAAGCATTGCTTGAAGACTAACATCCCTCACACTAGCCCCCTTTCAAAGAAGGGTCGAGAGGGTTTTAGTGCCCTCCGCCCTCCCCCCCCCCCCCCCATGGAAATGTTCATGCAAAACATGGTTACAACACAAAAGTTCATATCAGGGAAGAGCATCAACAGCTTTTCAAAAGTGGGGGTAAATGACCTCGACCAGGACTGTTGTTAGCCAAATAGCAAAACCTTAGGGATCCAGGGCTGATCACCTTATATCCCTGGAAAATTTTGGAGGCCAGCTAGATGATCTATAATCTGAGACATTTTTCCAAGGTTTAATTCACTCCAAAAGGAATTAAACACATGTGCCTGCTATTTTTATTGATAGGGTTCTGAAAAAAAGTGTGGGAGATTAAGGGGTGGGGACATCCTGTCCACTTTCAAAAGTGTCCCCCAACCTATTGATGCCCATGGCATCAGGATGAGTATTAACTACACTCTCCTTTTATCTTAAAACTTAAAATTGGAGAATTTGTCCCCTTCACCCACACCCCAACATTATGATGGCTGGGTATGAGCCTAACCACTCCCTAAAAACATTTTTAATTCATTTAAGCAAAGAATATTTTCAAAGATTTCTGAGAAATAAAATTTTGCATCTGAGCACCTTTTGCTGCATTTTGTATTTATCCTTCACTAGGGTCGTCATCCACTGGGCCCAGGCCAGTATAATTTGGATTCTTTTGCCGACAAATGGCAAGATGAACACAATCATTGGAAAGGACGGTTCAGTAAAATTAGCCAGTACCCTACAAGACCAGGAGAAAGAATCTTCTGTTCAACACTTTCACAGTGGCCGAGGAAAGAGGTAAGGTATGAGGGGTATGGATAGAAAGGTTAAGGGCCCTCTCATTGTAAATTGAAATAGCATTCTTTTAATAGCAAGGTGGGATGGGCTGGTGTTGTCAAGATCTAAGAGTGATGGAAGATAAGGGGGAAGGAGTGTTTCATGATGATACATCAACTTGTAAATATCTTGAGTCATGAACTAAATATCTTGAGTCATGAACCAGATGTTAGAAAGGGAGGCATGATGTCACCAAGGCTGCCTTCATGGTGTTCATGTCCACTACAGTATATATGCACCAGCATATGCAGGAATTTTTAATACAGATGGCATGGCTTAAATTTGACAAATCCCAAGTGTAGCATCCTATGAGAGAGTGTATAGTGTATTTTTTTGTTTCAACCTGGTGGCGCAGTACACTGGCCAAACCCCCCTCCTCTAGGGTACAGCCTGATACTAGGCTTGGGTGATGAACCCGTCTCTACTCCAGGAGTCCACTTTTTCCACCTTCCTTGAAATTACGACTCACAGGAAATTTTCAATACTGTCAAAAATATGCACCAAATCACATTTTGGAGAGTCCATTCACTTTTTTAATGCAAAACTAGCTCTTCTGGTCTTTTCCTTTATTTTGTCAGAAGTTTTAAGTCCACTACAATTCTTGAGATGGCACTTTGGTACCTCAGATGTTGAGAGACCAATACTGCAGGCCTACTGGTGTATTACTACTCATTAGAAGGCAAGCAATCGGTAATTGACTGTCTATAGCTCCCGAGATGTATGTCTCTGTGGCAGTTATGATGTCATTTTAGGAGTCCCGACTCCATTCAAAGTCACCACTCATAAGGCCACAGGTACCTGGCTCCAAAAATATTGGCGTCTCCCAAGCCTACCATACATGCTTGTCGCAAATATCAACACACTCTCCAGGACATTCTTTTCTATGACTTCTTTTATTCTAAAACATTTTTATTTTTCATCAGAGAGAGCCTGGCCCAGGATCTTACACAGTGAAGAAATTATCAAAGCCATCTGCAACAAACTCTCCTGCCTTTATATCATCAGCAGAACGTTTTGACAAACGTGCCAGAAAGTTTTTCACAGGACAAACCGTAAGCTGTTCCAGATGTACCTTGCATTTATGAGCCGCAACATCAAATTTCATATTGAAAGTTTTATTACACTAAAATCATTTAATTTCCAGTTAACTATAATTTACCACCCACAAATCCTACAGGAATAAAATTTAAAGGTTGGGTGAATACAATGGTATCAATTCATTCGCCACCATTCCTCATAAATATTTATGTCTCCCAAGGTTGCAGCAAGGCATATCCACATATTAAAGATTCACAATGGTGAATGACCTCACAAAAATCGAAATGCCACCATTTTTCATTGCCTTTTTTTTCTCAGTGCCTACACGCTGGCAGTGTTATATTAACTAATGAAATCTTGAAATTTAAATTCTTTTCTGCTAGAACCCTGTTGGTCCAGGTCGTTATGATGTACAAACCTGGAATGAGTGTCAGCATCAGAATGGTCACCAGAGTGTCTTCAACTCTAAAGTTATGCGTTCACAATCTCTCGCCAGAGATCTTGCCATGCAGTAAGTTGTATTTATATGTTCTCTTGCTATTGTATCTTACAAAAATGTATTCCCATTGACTGCTGCGCCATACCTCCTCCTTCTTACATTCACATTTTCCATGGTAACACATTTAAAGATATTTTATCACCATATACAGTCTGTAGCATGTAACGTTGCAAACGATGGTGTCAGTGTACAGCTTTCAGTGTTTTCACTCACATTCACAAGTGCAAAATTTTTGAAAGGATATCAGAAAAGTATCCTCCACTTGTGCAAACTTGCCTTTGTTAATGCATCTATCAAAATGAAATATAAGATTCTGCCTTGAATAACTTTTACTATTTTTTTTTTTGGTAGTACAGTAAAACCCCGTTTATCCGAACACATCGGGACCGAAGGTTGTTCGGATAACGAAAAAGTTCGGATAACTGGGTTCCGAGTTTTTGCCTTAAGTACAGTACGGTACACTGGGTCCATATAAGACAGTGTGTCAACACATTCCAAAATAATTCCGAAAAGGCTTAAAATTGCAGACAAAATCCCCCAAAATATTTCGTTACTATTTTTTGTGACCGATGATATGACAAATAAATTTTAAGACGTCTAAAACAGAGAGATTTTATTCCATAAATTTGAGCCTTCGCTCGTCAGAATGACCAATGCTTTCTACACACTAAATGAATATGTGTGCTGAAGAAAAGCTGTAACGATCTGGAGAGGTATCTAGCGTAAAAATTCTGCAAAAATTTCAAAAAATGTTAGAGACACATGTGTAGGAGACTCTCAAACAGCAGTTCGCAATGTTTTTGTAAGGTCTACTTTCATTATTGTTAGGTATGAAGCTCACTACGTTACTAACTTTTCAGATTTAGTGAAACTAAGACTTACGCTGGCCTAACATATTTTTGTATGAGAGGATATTGAGCCTATACCGACTCATGGCTCCTAACAAGAATGTCAAAGCAAATACGTACTATGATATTTCTTCCAAATTTGACAAAGAGATAACAGATTGTTTTCCATGTCCACATGTTGGCTGTTTTAGCCATCGTGACATCTTTCCATTACTTTTAAAGTCCCAAGAAAACTTAGTGCATTTCTGCAAAAATTTACGTTGAATTTTGCCTTGTAAAGCACTTAAAACTTGGTGTATATTACTGTAATTGTGTTGACTATTATTGTTGTTAAATTTGACGGCTAGTTCGGATAAACGGGGTTTCGGATAAACGGGGTTTTGGATAAACGGGGTTTTACTGTAATCGAATGAGGTGCATTTTAGGTTTATTTGTGCATTACTTAATGCAACAATTAAAATACAAAACTCTGCTCAATGTTAGTCTATCATCCACATCTGGCATAATTGATTTTGTAACTTTTTTCTTTATTGTGTAATTTCATTTTTTGTGCTTTCTTTTATTGGAAGCATTTTTTCCAAATATTTTTGGACCTCAGAGAAAATGCCTAAATGAATATAATACTTTTGGTGTTGCAGATTTGCAAGTGATTTGCCTTCTTACTATCCATATCAATGTTACAACAAAGTTGTATACTTAAATGATTTTGTATAATTTTATGGTCATTTAATGTTTTTTCTTTTTTTTTTCCCTTCAATTTTGACTAAACTTTTATGTATGCATGCCACAGTGAGAACTTAAATCAAAATTTCAACTACACAGGTTAAGTAAGACAAAAATGCATAAAATGGAAAGTGTCTCTTTTTCAGATATTTACATGTATTTCTCCACTTTTTTGTAACCAACAGAGAAAGAATAACTGGGAGTGGACGTTGGAAGGAAGAGACCGTTTCCAGGGTCAAAGACCAACCTGCCACTGATTATATACGAGCCAGGAAGGTTATCTACACTCAGTCAGTCTAAACTGAACATCATTCTGCTGCAACAAACATCAAAATCTGCACAAATATTCCACAAAGTTATTCATTCAATTTTACTTTAGTAGGCAAATTTTGTCTGCACTTTCACAATCAAAACAAATATGATAATTGCTTGAGAATATATATAAAAAAAAAAAAAATTATAGGAGGAAGAAGTCTTCCCAGTATACATGAATATTATCATTAGACTAACATTGCATTTAACTTTGCATTGATTTCACCTTGAACCAAATGCTTTCATACTCAATTGTAAAACCTTGCAATTCCATTCCAACTTATAACGATTCCACTGCTTCCATGCAATTATGATGTACAACAATATTCATTTATAAGTACAACTATGAGCAATTATGTGTGAATAGCTTGCAACTTTTTATAAAAAAAAAAAACATAAAATATAATTATTCCATACTGAAATATTGTTTTTATTATTTTCACTTGTCCAGTATTTTCTCAAAATTTAACTTGCAATCACCTCACCCTGGTTTTTTTTTCCCCCAAAAGGCTTGACATTTCTTCCTCTGAGGGTGGAGTTGAATTGGTGGTTTAGTTTACTGCCTTGCATCCTGAAGTTTCCTGGATAACTGTTAGCTGTTTGCAGTGATGTGGGGGGGGGGGGGAATTGGTGAATTAGAATTGGTTATCTAGTTGTCTGTCTTGGGGCATTGTCTCATTTAGGAAGCTGTCCAATTAACTCAGTTCAGCTGTCATGTCAAGCTGTGAAGCAGGGCAAGTATCCTCCACCCCTCCCAGCCATTAGGAGAGAGACTACAAACTCGGGAAACACTCGCATTCGTTGCATGGATACATTAAATGGCAATTTCCGTGGTAGGATTGGGGGGATTAGTACACCCCTGCTTCATTACCCTCTGAGCACTAGTCAAAAGGAAAAGGTGAATCTCACCAGTATTCATCCCAATCAATCTGTTTATAGGGTTCCCAAGGGGGCTTCCACACCTTGAAACATTTAATTAAACCTAAACCCATCACCCCATGAGGAGTTTTCGATCAAACTAATTGTACACAACCAGGATCAGAGAGGAAGTAAATCCACAAAAATATTAGAGGAAGAAAATTTGTTTAGAGGAAGGAGGGCTTTCAAGAATTGTGTTAACATATTTTACCTTATTTTTAGTCTTTTCTTCCACAAGTCCTTGCACATTTTATGTAACACAGAGGAGTATGCATTAAGAGATTTCCCTCATCAGCCTGTCTCACCCACTGTTCAGCAGGAATCATAGGATCCAGCTGCATAACTAAAACCACATATGGGTATGCCACTCTGAATACAGACAATGCAAAACATGGCCACCATTTTCCCAAGCAGAAAATTTGTAAAGAGTCTAGAGATGTGAGAAATTAAAGTGGAAGTCTGTGCACCATGCATTTTGTTCATATGTTAACCTTGTAAGTTTAAGGAGGTTCCAAGACATGTTTAGAATAACAAAGTCATAAGCAACATAGAGTACACTTACTCAGTATCATGGGTAATTATGGTATGATATCAGCATTCCAGGGATAACCCATAAATCAGTGTACCAGCATTTGTACATGAAAGCCCATACCCTGGGTATATTACTGTGTGTCCAATACCAACTGTGCATGGGTAAAGCATCAGACCCTAAGTAGCCAATTACAAGACTTCATAATGTCCCAGCCTGTTGTACAGTATGGTACTGCATGCCCTGTAGCTTCAATCAATTTAGCAAACTATGGGTGGCTTGAAATGCTACAGTGCACCTGATACCAATAAATTAATCAACTAATACTGAATACAACATTTATTGACATCACCAGGTACAATGAACTTAACCATGTAAGCCATCCTCCTTGGCAGGTATTTTCCTTCACACCAGTCACACATGATTCTTCTCCCCATAGCAAACACCATACAAGAAATATCTTGTTAGGGAGATTACACCTTGGTATAAGAAGCAATAATGAGATATTAAACTTGTGCAGCCAGATGGGCCTAGTTATTCACAAACTATCAACGTTCTACCAGCTCCAACTACAGTCTCTCAACAGCAGTCTGGGTTTAAGATGATGCTAAGAATCCTTTCAGTACAAAAACACATACAACAGCGGTTAAGCAGGTGTGTTACAACTGCACTATCCCTGACGAATAAATTACAGTCCCCGCTCCATGCTACAGTCATCATGCAAGTTCCAGGCAATATCCCACAATGAGGTGTGAGCTTCACTTTTGGAATTCAAATAGTTTTTTTCTTGATGAGGAATCAAAGTAGGCTGATACAATCTATTGCTTCTATGGAGTGCACGGCAACTCACTCTTTGAAGATGGAAGATGAGAACGATGTCATGTCTGAATGGAATATCTACTGCCCTCAGCCTCAGCCTGTACAGTCCATAGTTGTTTCACAAACAACAGATTTCATTTCTTTATTTTCTTCATCAAGTTGGCCTGTTCCACCGCAGCCTGTCTCCTCTTGCGTTGCTACATAAAGGAAGCAAAATTAATTTGTTAACTAATCCTTGTGCTAAGTCACATCATACAATCAAGCTAGATACATTTTGTATGAAAGTTAACAGTTTCTGTAAATGTGGCTGCACAGTCACAAACATTGTACCAAGTATACAGTTTGGAAACACTCCATAGTGCAGCTTAAAACAAGTACTGCACAATACTGTGTGAGAAATCAAATTAGTACTACATAAAACCATCTACAAGGTATTATTATGCATTTTCACCTTGATTTCTGCATGCTACATATAAAAATGTTATCTTCAGCATTATTTCTCATTACACTAAACTACAGTATTCCTTTTGATACACTATGTGTGCAATTCTTCCAGGAAATTTGTTCCAATGGTACATTTACTTTTAATGTTTACACCTTAAACGGCACTGCATCTCTTACTTTTACAGGCAGTATACTGCTGCTACTAGGTTTTATATAACATTCATGGCTGAATACAATACATATCCAATCACAGTATAATAGTAAGCCTTAAAGGCTATAACATGACACCCTTGCAAAACCCATTACCACATGAGATTAAGAATAGCAACCCCACACCTCTTATAAATATGGACAGAGCATCCTGCACTAACATCCTATCCTTACAGTATCACCATCATATATACTCAGTTATGCCTAAAAATATGGCTGTGTCCTAATGTATTCTGAGTAATTTTTTGAGTTACTTAAGTAGTTCAGTACTGACAGATTATGCAGGAAACTTAGGAAATTTTTGGATTAAATGCAAGCCTCAATTACAACCAACCATCAGACTGAAGCATTTTGATATTTGTTCTATCCACGCTTGTACTTTGTCTAAGAGTTGGCAAATTTGTTATCAAATTTCCCAAATCACCATAGCCATCGGCCACTTTGGCAGGCCTTATTTTCTGGAATGGTGGTGACAATTTTGATCATGTGATCCTCTGTCTATTTGTATAAGATGTCTGTGATAAAACATTTTGCAGCACAAAAGGTTCATGTTCATGTCATGTCAAAAGATTATACTTTTATTAAATATGTTTATGGTTCCAAACTCAGACTGACAAAAAGAATTTCAAACAAAATATGTCAGGATAAGTAAAGCTTATGAATTATTAATAAACCTCCTGGGTCAAAACACAGGCACACTGATTATTTCATACATTAATACACACCTTTATGCTACAATTTAAATAAAGTCTGTAATTCTTACCGGTGTTACTGTTATCGCTGGTGACTGAGGGGTAGTAGCTACAACATCTATTATCTCTGTAATCTGTGACAAAGCAAACATGAAACAAAATATTGACCTGTTTTTCTAAATTAACAAAACCTAACACTTAGCTTTAAAACAATGCTGCACAGAGAACGTGTTGTGCAATTCTTACTTCAGGAAAATTCAAAACAATGTTTTGCTTTTAATGACACATTAAATTTTACATTTGAAGAGACCAATGTCCTATTTATTGGAGCTTAAATCCTTCTTTACTATGAATCACAGAACATGTTTTGAACTGGTTCACAATTGGAAAGATATTAAGTGCAAAATCTTCAGGGAAATAGCGAGGAAAAGGAAAAAGGGGGGGGGGGCAAATGCCACCTGTAATACAGACACTAAAACATTGCACTGACAGCCCTCGAAAATAGCCTCGGCATTCGGCAATGCCGAGGTAAATGCCGAGACAAATTGACTTGACTTCGGCAAAAATTTTGCCGAGGCGATAGATTGCAGGACACGCGTACGGGGACTTACCGGTTACGAAAGCTGCACACTAGGCCTACACGGCTCGAAATGCAGCTTCGAGTAGCGACTTGAAAAGAAATCGTTTTCTGATAAAATTTCCACCACGATCGTAACATGAGCAAATATATTCAGTATTATTGCTTTATATACAAAACATAGTTGCAATTTTTCAAGTTTTAACGGAAAATCTTGATTTAAGAAGTTTGTTACGATGGGTATTTATATACTGTATGTACAAAACTCACTGTCTGCTGTAAAGAAAGTCATGAGTATGACACGGCAGAGTGTGACCTTTAGATTTCAGTACCAGCCGTTTTATCTTTTGTAATGTGTACTGAAGTGGGAAAAATTCCCAAAGCGGCTGTATTGGTTTTATCAATGGAATTCCGGAGCTTAAACAAACAAATTACGTTAACCTACTGTGGTAGAGGTTTGTAAACAAGTAGCATCGGACAGTTACCTAATGCCGAGGTAAAGTGTATTTTTGCCGAAGTAAATCCTTTTTACTTCAGCAATTTTTTTGCCGTAGCCAATATCTTATTTGGAAGGGCTGCACTGATACAAGTTCTAATGCAAATTTCACAGCAGAGTGTGTTGGCTTACATATACAATATCTGATACAGCTATGCTTTCACATTGAAACAATCTGTTTTCTTATGATCTCTTTGCATCACAGCTGTTTGCATATCTGGCAGCCTGTGATACAATACCGATTAATTTTGCCCACTTTGATCACATTATAAGATACATTTATAGCAATTTACCCAAATGCCAGGACCTTACACAGACACTAGCACCAAGATGATGCAAAAAGTCCCTCACTTTTCTCTGACTGGGAACATTGAAAATTACTTTAACCAAGTGTCTCTGAGGGACTGAGATCACTGACTGATTAAAACAAATACTACATCTCCAAAATTAAAAGTTTGCATCTCATTGAAAAAATATGTTGTTTCATTGTGGTAATTTGTTTTTTTTTTTGTTCTTTTTTTTTCTTTTCTTTTTTTTTTTTGCATAGTTTTTATCCTACATACCCCAGAACTGTGCTGATATAAAGATCCATCCACACAATGACACAAAGGCACACACAGGCCCATAACCACATGTATGCGAAAGTCACATAACAGTATTCCTCTATTAAGTAAGCCAAATTTTGCAAATTTTCACTCACTGAAAAAATGGTATTTTTTCCCAGTGTGTATGTATGACTGGCAACACTGCCTAACATAATGAAATCTGATAGCATTGCAGCAAGACTGATTACTTCTTCTGTGTAAAACTACATTGACCACCATTTGAGTTGACTTTCTATTCAAATTGTCACACTATACTTTTACAATTCTACATTACCCATTATGTATACCTCCAACGACTGTTAGAACCCTACATGTGCCAGTGTTCTGTCTTTAACTCCTAGTCTTCCGAGAACATGCCCCCCACAATAACTATTACATTGAGTTGGAAGTCCTTTTTCTTTTTGCTGCTGCTCAAATCCAGAATAACCATTCTTCCTTAGTCACAGTCCATCCTCATTCTTCTACGGATTCTCCATCTTTCCAGAAGGGGTGGGGGAGGGGAGATTAGATCTCTATGCTTGACTGGGGGCTGAAGAGGGGATATTTGATCTTCTGGCTGTGCCTGTGTGAGCACCATGAGCATCTTCTAGTGGGTACCATCACTATATCAAGTAATTATTGCTAACACCAACCTTTTTCACCTTGGAGGGTGAGCTGGGTGCCTCTGGTGGGGTAGCACTCTCACTCTTGTCCTCGACTTTATCAGATGGCTTGGCCAAGGATGCTAGAGATGCTGGTGTCAAGATAGATGTTGAGGGTAGTTTGCCAGGAGCAAGGGCATCAAATCTGTGACGCAGGGTCTGCATCTCAAATTCACAATTGGCATGGGCTAGTTTTAACTCATACAAAAGTACCATGTCTGATCTACAAATGGAAGCAAACAATTCATAAAATGAATATAAAAAAGCATGGAGGGATCACGGAATTGTGTTAACATATCTCTTAAGATCCCTTTCTTAATAGTCATCAAAATTGCAATTATTTGAGACAATTTTTTTTTTTTTCCAGTTAACCCTCTTCTGGATTGATGCATGGGATCTCTGTAATATGAAAAATCTAATGAATGGCCATACCAACCATACCTGAAGTCATTGTATAGCTGAAAGGTATGAAGGGATAACTACATGGCCCTTCTTGGCAACCATTAGTGCACTCAGGTTTCTAAGATGGGGAAGGGGGAGGGGACTAGCCATTTAACTCCTGACTTTTGGCATTTTCTAGGGTATATTTGGACTTTTATGACAAAAATACTACCAAACTAAAAATTATTGGGGAAATGCACCCCCCATTCTGGTTTGGACAGCCTTGACCATTTCTGTGGTCATGAAGTAGCTTACAGGTAGGATGGGACCATATCTGACATCATTGCGTAGCATACAGGTACAATGGGATATAAGTATATGGCATTTCCTGGCAACCATACCTGAGGTCATTATATAGCTGACATATTTCATCTGTTGGCATTGGCTGGATGGGAATACCAAGCTCATCAAGGAGATGTTCAATGGCTTTTGTCTTCTTCTGACCGACAGACGATGGAAGCTTCATCTACAAAATTCACATAAAAGAGAGAATGAAAGCTTTTGGCACCTCAAAAAAATCATAAAATTTGCAGCAATTTTTTACACAATTGCAAAGAAACCTAGGGTGTTCCTTTTCAATCAAAGAGCAGCTCATGTGACATTATCTTTCTCTCAACTCTGCTCCTTAAATTCCTGGTTTGGAAATGAAGTACAAACTTATTTCACTCTTCTACTGATACACACATTGGCATTAAGAAGCATGTTTTGGCCACCATCATTAATCTATACATGTATTATGGTATGCTGCCACTCTTTTGAAGTACATATCATTTGTTGCATTACACACACACGCTTTTGTGAACCTCAAAACTCGTCTACAAGGCAGTCAGCTAGGTATAAATCCAGCCAAAGAAAACAAATGGATTTCTTTCTATGCTTCAAAGTGCATATATCAAAATCTTGAGAACAGATTGTCATGCAAAGTGTCACATTATGATGTAAATGCACTGGGTTGTGACTCTCTATTGAGTGAAAAGCCACAACAAATATTTCTGGGCATTGCACTCATGGTCACAAGGTTCTGTTTGGAACAACTGGCCAAACCTGAAATCCAGTGCCAACTTGTAGTGCTTGGCCTATATTTTGGCAGCAATTCAATCAAGATTGAGTGGTATTTTCTCATGATCAACCATGCCTAATTAATCATCCATACTGCTAGCTAGACTGGTTAAGCATAGATTACACCTCTTACCAGTGTTCTAAATCACATTATGGGAGAAACCAGGCATTTAAATGAAATAGGCAGCAGGGTTGGCAGTTTTGGCCACAAGCGGTTTTTACCGGTGGTTTTTACCGGTAAAAACCGTCCCGGTAAAAACAGGTTTTTGCCGAAAAATGGAAAAATGGTAAAAACCTATTCTGATACATTGAATAAAATGTTGGTAACAAGTACTTTTTATGTTTTTTTCAAAGTCTAAACAAGAAAACCATTTTGTTACATCACGATTAATCAGTTTAGGCAACAAAATATACCATATTAGAGTTCAAATGTGATTTGTTTAGTGATTTTGGCCACTTTGTGCTTGATTTACACTGTTTTTGTGTTAAGTATACATACACTAGGTATATTTTATGCAAAAAAATGGGAAGGAAAATCATGGAATAATTTAAGGACTTATTTTCAGTTTGATGGGAAGCTTTCCTGAGCATACTGGCAAGTTGGTAACTCCAGTCTTGGGTATACCCTTTCAAGGGGAACCTGCAGCTGTGTAGGTCCTACAATAACTCGGTGTCTTACAGTACATTGACCTCCAGTAGTGTTATGTCTTGTTTATAATTGAACCATCCACCTTCCTTCAACCTTTCCACTTTCTTTTATAAAGTGCTGCAAGGCTTAAGCCAGAGAGCAGTCCAGGAGTCCTTTGGACTCCCAAAATTTTGGATTGCCCCCCATATGTATTTACATTTTAATGTACAAATTTCACTAGAATTTACTGTTTGGACTCCCAGATCTCACCATCCTGGCTAAAGCCCTGAAGTGCTGGCTTTCCACTTACGTTTCTTTCATTCTAACATTACTATTTGTGGTTATCAATTTTTTTCAGTGAAGATAACTTAGTCAAAAAATAGACTCTTCGTATTTGTTTGGCCGTCGATAAATTCTTACTTAATTACCTCTCAGTATGGTGGACTTGAAATACCCAGAGAAACTCATTTACTTCAAGTTGCTGTTTAGTCAGCATTTATGACACTGCAATTTTCTTCTCTGCTTAGTGCTATGTCAAACTGAAGTTTCTGACATGATAAAGGAAGTTGCTCGTCCACTTCATTCTCCTACTCAATATGTGTAACAGATATGCCCTACCAACTTTGTGACTGAACTTATATTGAGAACTTTCATAACTTTACACATAATTTTATTAATCCTCATTTTGAAAAACTTTGCTTGATAAATCTAGTCATTTTGCAAACCATCTGTAATTTCCAGACTATTCCTGTTGGCATGTAGTTGCTTTGTTTGTGGTTACACTTAAAATGCTAGGGCTTACAGTACTATTGTAATAACCCAGTATATTTCACTCTTTGTTCTGTGTTTGGCAAGTCTTAGTGCTTTTTTAGGCAAAATAGAAAGTGTAAATGAATGTAAATCATTTTATCTCAACTGGTTTATCCATCATGTGCAACGGGGTACAACAACTGTACTCTCCTAATTGCCAGAAGAGGTTTTTTTCCATTTTCTTTCGGTTTTTACCAGTTATTACCAGTTTCTACCACTGTCCCGGTAAAAACAGGTTTTTCCCGGCAAAAACCCAACCCTAATAGGCAGTCCACGTGAAAATGTCCCCCAAAATTGTAAAACACTGTATAGAATCCACTTGCAATGTTGCAAGCCGGGCCAACTTTGAAAGTGCCAATTTCAAAGATTTTGGCATCTAAATGCCCACCTTGCAGCTGTGACTGCACTACCAGGTTTTAGTTAGAATGGTATCCCCACCTTAACTGAATGTATGAATAAAAATCAAACAGGCAAGGAAGAGGGGCATACATAGGGATGAATCTTGATGAGTAGGGGAGACCGACAAAGGCACAAAGGGGTGACCTGCAACTAACCTTTTGACTTCTGAGGTAGACACCAGATTGTTTCATATCAGGGAATTTAATGCCTCCAGTTTCTGGAATCTGCAGAGGGCAGAGGAAATAATTATAAAAGCAAGCATGCTGAATGTTACAGACGGCAGAATATATAATATCAACAAAGATTCAAGGCAAGCTACTTTGGTTTTGAATTCTAGCCAAAGGCATTTGCAATGGTTATCAAACTTTCAATGTACTGAAATTTAAAGACGTTTCAAAATTTTGAAGACAAGTCTATACATCAAATTTTGAAATGATATCTTAAGTATAGTTCACTGTGTTAATAGAAGTAAAGGTTATGTTAACAGCAATTACAGAGTAGGAACTATATCAAAAACATGATTCTAAACACACACATATTTTGAAGATAGATTTCATCTCTCGGATCTTCCCTACTTTCTCCCACAGAAGGAAACCATGAGTTCAAACAAGGTTCCCTCCCATGTTCTTTGTATTTTTGTAATCCCACTGAGTCAAACAAATTACATCAAACAAACATCCTGTTCCATACCTGTAATTATTTACATCATACCTGGTATTCTCTTCTCTATTAAAGTTAACATAACTATATTTTTAGTAGGGGGGAGTATTTTAAATTGATTGACCAAATAAACTAAAAATAAGAATTACAAAGCCAATGTCCACAAAGGCTTACCGCAGCACAGCTTTCTCTAACTTCAAATTACAAGTTTGCACAGTTTACCTGTGGACTATGCCTGTCTGCTTCAATCTATCCCTAGGCAAATTAGTGCTAGAATCCTTCCCCAGACATTGATTAGTACTCAAGATGACCCAATTGAAAGGCAGCATAATCCATAATCCATAACAGTATAGAAATAGTAGTTTACTGTTTCTTGTTTTCAAGATGATACTTTGAAATAATGTCTCATTTTCACAAAATCCCAAGCTTTGCCTAAAAATTGTACACAATGCTTGAAATGATACTGTACATACATAATGCATACAGTATCTATCTTCTAAGACCTTATTTCAGATTCCAAATGTATGCTAAAGATTTAATCCAAAGCAAACCACTATGAAGCTTGTACGCCATAAAGCCCCTTGCCCGATTTGTTCTCACATTCGTAACATATGACAAAGGGAAGTAGCCAATTCACTCCTGAGGATTCTGGAGGATTGAACTCTGACCTATTCACTGTGTGCACCACCATGAAATGAGCACTGCAGACACTGCTGGTCAAGTCTGTGGCATTATGCATACATGGGAGGTGCTTACACACACTTCTGTGTGATGAACAAGGAGGGCTTAAGGCTGCATGCCAGAGGTAGTTGCTAGGTTTTATTGTGGAGCAAATGATCGCCTGAGAACTTCTTTTGAATCTATAAACTGCAAAAGTCCACCTTGACTGGGTAAAAGTCAATACTTGTTCACAAACGATTCTATTCCTTCCCCCCAAAGCTCATTCCTATTCATGACACTTCTGTGAGCTGTCATTTATACTTGGCTGTTAAGTAGTCTTTTGTTACATATCAGAAGGCCTTTCCCACATCTTGCTCATTACCTCTAGTGCAGCACAGGGCTGTGTGCATTGATGCATGGAAACTTACAAGAAATATACAATAGGCAGTATTTTACCAGCCAGAATCCTAAGGATTGATTTGGCTTTTAGCATAGCATATGACAACATAAGTCCTTCAAAGCCTCCATTACCATTTACTTCATATTCACAAAACCAAGAAAACAGAGAAAATTCTCACCTTCATGTTTCCATCCTGGTCCTTTTTACGGCTTAAAGTAATCGGCAGTTTCTTCTTTGTAATCTTCCTTTCTGTCCGTCTGAGGTCAGAGCTGTTGTCTGCAGCTGTTATGAGCTTCTGAAGATCCTGGGCTTTCTTCTCCCTCTCTTTCTTACGGAATTCTATCCTCTTCAATTCTTGAATGAGCATTTCTTCTTCCTCCACCTGCAAGCAGATTTATGAGGATGGCTTTTAAGTTTGTGCACTAATTACAAATTCACCAAACAACCTAGCTTCCAAGGGTCACATTGAGACAAAACCAGAAGACACACATATTGCCAACCTATGTTCATGCTCCTTGCTAAGGTATTCTAAAATCCCTTCTAGAATTGTCTCCCATCCTCCAATAGCTGCCACATCAGAGAAAAATTCTCAAATCTCTTTCCCAGAACTTTTATCACATAGTAAATTGGGATAGACATACAGTAGACCAACAATATGTCACATATCCTGTGATATTATCATAAATCTAGCAAGTCACTACATTAACAAATAACACATATCTGGAACTTCCTAGCTTATCCTCAAAACAAAACTGACTCTTCTGGCCATTTTATTTCTCAGGAATTTGTGCTCACCTAATAACCCCCTATGATACAGAACATTCACTAAACATTTATTTTTTATTTATGTGTGGTAGTTACAACAGTTTCATTATTTTATTTACAATTCTTTAGAGCATATGCAGCTGAACTCCAAACTAATTCATTACACCAAGAACTAAAATTATTACTACTACTGTCACTTTCTTTCTTAGATGAGATAATCCAGAGATCATCTACAGATTAAGTTTTCAGTCACATCTTCACCTGAAACATCGGATTTGCCATGGAGGGAACCTAGGAAAGATTAGGCTACCGACCTTCAGTACCATACTGTACAAATTGAACCTGATATCAATACTTCTAGTTTAGTCAATCGACGATAAACATACTGGCACACACTAGAATGCATCAGCCAAACCACTTGCTATCACTTAGGTTCAGCATGAATGATATGCTTTAATAATTTGACCGGTTGAAGCTCCATACATTCTTAATGTTAACTGTTCGGCTCATTATTATAGTTGTAGTGAACTGTTATAACAAAATAGAATATGATAGTAGTGATGAAATTCAGTGTCACAACGTTCCTCCTCATTGGTTAAAGTTTCTTCTCCATAGTTTTGTTCTAATTAAGATATAGTTGTCTTAAGCTTAGAAGCCGGAAACAGAACAAATTTAGAAAAGGGCCAGAAAAATTCATTTAAGTTTCTCTGCTACATAATCAATCTTTCCCTCTCAGATCTCAAATCTAGACTCTCCCTTGTTTACCACACTCATCCCTTTTCAAGTTCCACTGTTGCTACCAGCCCATCCTGGTTAGTTTGTCTAGTTATCTACATATTTAATTAAGCTTAATACAAAGCAATTGAACACAATAGGGTCATATGTCAGATTGTGTCACTTCTTATATTAGACCTCTCCCCCACTTGAATTTCCTGAAGACAATGGGTCACTCCCTGATCATGTGACTGCACTACCAGGTAATTGCTATGGGCAGAGGGAGAAAGTTGACCATTCTCTGACCTCATGCTCCCGCCAAAAGTTAGTTACTATGGGCACATGAAGCAACTGTTTCTCAGAGTAACTACAGTGGCCTTTAAAATCCATCCATTCATTACATTCAGTCTATTTTATTTTAACAAGAATGATCTTAGAGTATGGCAAAGTCCCATGATCGTATTCGTTACGGACTAATAACTTTTGTAACTTTGCTACTTTTATCTAAGTGTTACACAGTTTTCCACGGGACACCAGTTCCGGAAAAAAGGAACCAGGGCCTGATGGCAACAGTCAGGAATGGGTGAGACCGACAGAAATGATTCAGCCTTATGCAATATATACAAAACATAAAGTATTTCACACCTGTTCTGTAGTTCTGTTAAAGAGTCTGTTCAGCTGTGCCTTACGTTTCCTCTCGTGTTCAGCATCGTACATCTGTTGTGCTCTGTTACTCAGGTTGGGGTCACTTCGTACTTTACTCAGCTTGTTAACAATCGTGTAATATCTATCCTTGATATCCTCCACACTTCGTTTCTAAAAGAACAATGCAGTAGTCACATTTCAATGACATTGTCTTCAAAGAGAAAACTACACAATCTGTACAGCACTACAAGTTCTTATCAAAACTTAGGTTGTATGACAAAATTGCAATGAAATTTTGAGTTTCCTTATGACATACAGTAAGGTAAGTGAAGTGGCTGCATTTTAAGTTGTAATTAATTGCAAAATCCCAACTGTTGTTTGAAAAGTTGGAACACTCACTACTACAAGGCAACTGGCCTTGAAATATAAACAATAAGGACAGACCTGAAAGCACTCAGAAGTTAAATAACTGTTTCAAGTACCAGGGCTCAATTTAAACAATCGTCCGGTCTCCTGTGACAGCCAAAAGTTGTGACTGACAAAGTTGGTGGGTTGGTTGTCCACTGGACAACCAAAGTTCATGCAACAAGTAAAGGTTACTGCAAATTTATTTGTGGACTACTGAATTTTCTTTTGGACAATCAAAAAAGGCAGACAGGTTGTCCAATGGATGACAAATAAAATTTTCTTTAAATCGAGGTCTGAGCAGGGATGTGACATGCCCTGATATAATTGGGAAATCCCCAAATTTGGGGTTAGTAAGTATCTTTGTCTCACAATTTGATCAATATCCTGGGTGAATAATAACCTACTCGTATTTTAGCCAATGTCATAAAATACAATGTGAAACCACAATTGTACATCATGACACTTCCGTTCAGGACATTTTAACTTTGCAGGTTAGTTTTGATAAAAGGAAATATTTCTGGTGATACCTTAGAATTAAGAGTGTTAAGACAGCATAATTTGCAAGGACTGGAAGAGCCATTTCAGGCCTCTAAATGGTATTACAACAATAGCTTCTTTTTGTATGGTCCACCTTGTCCCCTCCTCCATGCCAGGGGAGGGTTCAGTGTCCCAGAATTTAACTCACATGGGTTGGTAACCAGAGCATCAAGAATCCTTGTTAAGTACTACTGTAGCGTAAGGTTATGAGTGTTTTCAGTGTACAACTTTGACCTTAAATTAAATATTTCCTTATTTACCATGGCATATCACAAAGCTTAATTACAATAGCAGGATCAATTCTTTGTTAATCATCAAACTATAAAATCCACTACTCCACAATAAACCTTACACTTAGTACCCAACTTACATCTACATTGTAACCACAAACACTGCAAATTACTAAACAGTATTGATTTAATCAAAGTGAGGTCTTGCTAGTTACCTAGAAACACCTGCCAAACTGATACCTTGAAAAAGAATAAAATGGACTCTTAAGGGACACTCCCTTCCTGCTATGTCAATACGAACAGTCAATATTTGATGTGTGTAGAATTTACTTAACATCTCAATACAAATTTTATTATGTACTTGAAGGTCTATATCTTTTGTCCAATTTATGGTATCATGTATGTACAGCACTTGTGTGTAAACTTCCTTAAACCTTTCTTGCTAATCATGTCAAACTGAAGCCAAAAGTTTTTCAGTACAGATTTCATAATGCTGCAAATCTTCACACTTCTTTTCTTTCATTCTCAGGTTTTATTTGTATGTACAGTGGTTCTAAGTGTAGTTCAAATATTTATTCACAGAATTTGTCACATCTTCCACTGATAAAGATTTATTCAGCAGTCATTGTATTAACCAAAATAGAAATTCTACAGAAGATAAAGACTAAATGAAAGGAGCTTACAGGAAGGAATGGAACATTAGCGTCCTTTCTGTCTGTGTGGTTCGATTAAAAAAGTGAACATTTAACTTCCTGGAATTCTGTATTAACCTATGGAGACACTACTCACATGGGTGATTCCATCAATTTGGCCACTAAGCTATTACATGACATATTTGGACCTAAACCATGAATTATTCTTTCCACAGGACACAGTATTTTGATTTTTTATATAGGGTAAACTGGGGTAAAAACGCCCATGGGGTAAAAACGCCCGGAAAACTTTTTTTCTCTGCCAGTAAAAAATTACATGATGTGTGATAGAATGGAACATATTTATATTGAAAACAATGTTAATATATAGTAATGTTAAAAAGAAAAAAAATTATTAACATATTTCAGGGGTATTGAGGAACTGTTGAAAAAAATATGACGAAAAAAGTTTTGAAAAATTCCCGTCACACGTTTAGCCTTCATCAGTTCATATTTACCCCATATGAAAATGATGTTAATTTTTTATCATTTTTTAGTTGATTTATGTTAAGAAGGGTCACTTACAGCAGTATGCTTAGTCAGTATATAAACATCTATTTTTATGTATGCTTAATACCTGAGATTTAAGTGGGCGTTTTTACCCCGCGCAAAATAAACTGACACGGGTAAAAACGCCCAGCAACATCCTTCACATGTAACTATAATTAAATCTCATCTTCAACCACCTCAGTAGTGGACCTTTCTACAATTACCTATCAATATTAGCTATTACAGACCTTTCTTACAATGTGATTCTTACTTAATGTTCTCCAGGTGTTATTATTATTTAGATTCAAGTTCATTACAATTTCGTAATTTCTCTTATGATGTAACTGACTTTCTTCAATCATCATGTAACACCCCCCCCCTCCCCCATAGTTTACTGAAGATACTGACAATAAATGAATTCCATTTTTCCAATCAATCTGATGAAAACTAATAAGTGCCATAAAATTATTTGCAGGTGTTTTTAAATCTATGAGATCATAGCACATAAGCACTTTTTGAGTACAGCCAAACATTCATCGCACTGTAATGACTGTGGTTGAAAAATTTCCCTTCATTGAAATGCAAATGTGCTCTCAAATGTACAATACATGTACAAGTTAGAGACCACAGATGTACCACAAACAGACAACAAACAAACAAACATACAACCCAAGACACATCTAAGAGAGCAAAATTAATATCTGAAGGATCCTCAGTTCACTTCAGGTGGCTTCACCAAGAACTCCAGAATCAGATCATCTGAAAACATCACTGCAAGTAACTATGTGGGAGAGTATGTGGCAGTTATACATGATGAGGATTAATTAATTGAACAAATGATGCTATCCCAATGTTTTAACTCATTTGACCATCTAGTACATGCATCTCCATAGTACCATTTCAGTAAGCCAGAAACAAAATGGTAACATTCAGTAGACTCAGAGATGAAGAAGAGTATCATTTCACTTTGCCTTGCAAGTTGCAGTCTATCATTCTGATAACATGTCAGTGGGGTTTGAAAGAGGAACTTGTATTTAGCAAATGAAGATGCAGTGCCCCCCCCCCCCAAGAAAGCTTCACAAAGTCATCATGGCTGTTAGTTTGCAAGGACCCAAAGCCTTTGTAACCAGTTGTATCTCTGTTGACTCTCCAGAGTGACAAGCCAGTGTGCGAGCCCATGCTCATTGTGCTGTAAGTTAATGTTTCACTTTCACATACATTTGTGTTAGGTACTGTAAATGACTTCATATTCATAGTCCTCCAGCTGTGATTGAGATGTTTGTGGTAGTTGAGGCTGCACTCCTCAGAATTACATAAAAAAATAAAAGAGAAATAATAACTTTACCACAGGGGAACCTGTGGAATAGTCATTTTTTTTAAAGGATAGGGATGGGCATTTTACCCCGAGATCTGGGTAAAAACGCCCGCCAAAATTGGTGTCGAAAACAGACGAAATTCCTCCTTATCAATTTCATAACCATGATGTTAAATAGGCAAATTATAAAGGAGACATGTATTGCAAAAAGCCACACTTTTGTTTCCTAAAGTCTGCAAGGAGTACAGAGATATTTACCAAAAACCTCAAAATCGGGCGTTTTTACCCCAGTTTACCCTACACTAATTGTCTTGACAATGATGGTTAGTTAGTTCTATTCATGGGTGCAGGAATTGTGTACATCCTCAAAATGGCCTCAATGTTCCTTATGCAAAGAGGGCCACCAAAATACTGAATTCATATTAAGACCATATATATATATATGGATCAGTTTAATACGATTTATGTGTATTCTTCAAATGACTTGAACAATTCGATGCCCAAAAAATCTATTTTTACCCAGTTCTTTTTAACTCAATTTCACAGTGTAAAAATACAGAGGGAACACAAAATTGATGATTCCTAATGTTTCAAATTTTAAAGAAGTTGGGAAACTTCTACAAACTGCATGTGAACAGCATTATGAAAACAAATACTGTAAGTCAGTTACAAAAGTCAAAATATCAAGTTTGGCCAATAGCTTTTGTTTCATCTGTAATGGCTCCCTGTGTACAGTAACTTTTCAAGGGAAACCAAATTATATACAGTTGACTTTTCAAGGGACACCAAATTATTGCATAGAAACTGTAAATAGATTTTTTTTTCATTTTTGTTGAAATTTCTCTATAAAATTTAAAATGCATGAATTCATATCCAGGCTTCAACAATCCACACAACTTAAAAAGACTGGAGTACTTAATATGCTCAATATTACTGCAAAAAAGGTACAAAAGTTCCTTTAAAAGGATTTGCCAGTGACAAAAATCAATGACTTCAAAAAATGCAGAAAATTTTTCTCTTCCATGAGGTGAAACCTGCATCTCAATAGCTGGTAGCGTTTGGAAGATACTAATTTTCAAAGAAATGCAATTTTTTCTCAAGATAAAGTGCATTATGGGAAATCTGTGATGTCATCACGGCACATTAATTTGACAAAGCCTTGAATTTCTTAATGATATTGACACTGTTGTAGGGAATATTTAGCAACTTTGTTTGTTATGTCGCATATATGGTGTAGATTTATGCTAAACCTACATGGAAAGATATTCAAACATTCCAACAGTATCAAATTTCAAGGACAATAGGACATTCAATTATAAAGGAAAACAAAAGAAATCTGAGGCAATGTGCCCACTTTACATAACGTTCTGTGACCTTGATGAGAACTGGAGGTATTTTTTTGACAAAAATAAGTAGTCTTTAATATTAGATATCTCGAGTTAGGAAAAGAGTATTGCTACGGGGTTTGGAGGGTATGAACTGGGTTGTTTTTCTCTTTCACATGGGACACTTGTGGAAAGCCACTGGAAAATGCCTTTAATGTTAACCAGGACACCAAAGTTTACATGTAGAAACTCTATTGTGTCTAACCCTGCTGCTGGGAAGTTTGAATTTTTCTGCAAAGCATATGACTTTTATCTCAATTGATGTGTCATCAACAATTTTGTGTTAAAGTTGAATAAGCCTAAAATAAGGAGAAAATCCAGCTTTTTAAAAGGTAACTTTTAATAACATAATTTTTGCCCCAAAAAGTCCTAAGTTTGGTTCATTTTTCATCAAAATTTAGAAGATATATTCCCATGATAAAAAATTCTGGGGAACTACGTAATTTACTTAACAATGCTGTAAAAGTTCAAGCACAACCAGGACCATGTGGATTCAAGTCACATGACTAATCCCCTGGAGAGCATACTGTATTTTTACCACTGTTACCCTAATTCATGGAAAATTACCACCTGACCACTACAAAAAAATTAGACAGGGTTTTAGCCATAGATCAGGGATACCTACCTGCCCCAAAGTCAAGTTTTACCCCATCCACTCCCTCCTCTTCTCCTGGAAAATCCTAATAAATGGTATTTTTACGGTTAAATTTGAATATTCATATATTTATTTGTCTAGGTATTCAACTTACACATAAGTTCAAAGCTTTGCCAAAGGCAGAGCTATTTTGATTGCAAGCCCTTTGGTTAAACACAAAATTTTGACTGAATTCAGTTCTGGTATTGTTCTCCCCCCCCCCCCCCCTTTCCTCCCTCCAAGGAAAACACGGAGCTCCTGGGAACACTGTATCTTGAAGTGTCACCAGTACAGACACTCTCCTCTGTACTGGCTACACTACATACACAGTGACTGAAATTAAAAATTCTTCATACACACAAGTCATTCAATAAGAATTAAATACTGTAGCTGGCTGGTTTTATTTCATTACAATTAAGTACAGTACACAGCCTCTGATCAAGACAAAAAAACATACTTTTTCCACAGCCCTGCCTACCTCCAACAACATATTTTGAAAATTGTGAAAAGGATACTTTGTAAAAATAATCATCATTTATTACATTTTGAAAAAGTATACACGGCTCTATAACCCCCTCCGACCAAAATATTGCACTCTTGTAACCAGAAGCTAAGAAGCTTAGTGATTTCTTGCCATGCAGATATAATTTTAGTACTCTGGTTTCATGCTGACATAGTTTCATTGTCAATTTACTATGCTAAAGTTAGGTATCAACACTTAAACTTCCATACGTAAAGATCAGTTTGATTCATGTTAAAACTGGTCATACATTGGACATTCCATGCCAGATATAAGATCCAAACGTGTCATACTTGAAAAATCATGTTTAGTAGGATTTTACAAAACATGAGGTCCCTCACTATTACTCATCTTGAATTTTCATGGGTACAAGCAGTTTTAAGGGTACACCATTAGATGTATAGTAGCCCCAAAAGACCTTTCACTTCCATCAAAATCAATAGGATTTTTCACCTTACCACTGTATGGAACACTTACATTACCAAGTGTGAAATTCAGAAAGGTTTCCCTTCTTGGGATATCATGTTTTACAAGGTTTTCACAGTTTGACCCCTAATGACCCCAGATGACCTTTCATATCCACTACAAATAATAGAGACCATCTACTAAATATGGGAAATGTGCATTTCATGTTGCTACAGGTTCCATTAGCCATATGCTGCACCTCTGCAGCACTCTCCATGTATCCCCAGAGTTGTAATCTTTACTTAAATCTCTTGAGCAAACAAGCTTCTAAGACACTACTGACCACAACTTCCTTAACAAGTTGTCAGAATTGTGGCAAGCCATCACTACCAAGTGTATTGTTTGAGGTTAGACATGCACCACTGCACAAGTGACTCATGGTCTAATAAACTTAGTCAGAAAAACCAACCCAGACAGGCATAGGATGAGATTTCGAGTTTTCAGAAGATTCTGCATAATACAGTACTAATGGGGAAATTAGCAGCATGTTAACTTTAAGATCCCTTACGCTTACCCTTCTTGAGATACATATGTTTACAAGGTTCTGAATGTTTGACCTCTCATAACCCTTAATGCCCTTTGACCACTACAAACAATAGGAATCATCTACTGAATATGAAGTACCCACATGTCAAGTATGAAAACCCCAAAGCTTACCTATCTTGAGATACCATGTTTATCAGCAACTTTCAAGATTTTTGCTGATTTTCCCTGTTTGACATCTGTTGACCCCATATGACCTTCAACCTCCATCAAAAGGATAAAAATCATCTGATGAATACATGCCATCCACTTGACAAGAATGAGATCCCTCACAGTTACTCTTCTTGAGACACTATGTTTAAAAGATTTTGACCTCTCATGACCCCAAATGGCCTTTGACCACCACATGTAATAAATCTGGTTCATCTACATGTCAAGGATGAGATTCCTTAATTTTAACCTACTTGAGATATCGTGTTTACAAGGTTTTGACCTTTTGACCTCTCATGACCCCAAATGACCTTTGCCCTCCACCAAAAATTGTAAGCTTCGTCATCTACTGAATAAGGGCCATAAACGTTCTTAGTATGGGATCCCTCATAGTTACCCCTCTTGATATATCCTGTTCACAATGTTTTGGCCTTTTGACCTCTAATGACCCCAATTGGCCACTGGTCTCCACTACAAATTTAAGGAATCATCCACTGAATATGAGCCATCCACATGTCAAGTATGAGCTCCATCACAGTTACCCTCCATGAGATATCCTGTTTGAAAGGTTTGACCTTCTGACTTCTCATAACCCCTAATGACCGTTGAATTCTACCAAAAACAATAGGGACCATCTACATGCTAAACATAAGATCACTTGTAGTTACCCTTTCTGAGATATCCTGCTTTTAAGGTTACACACATACATACACACATATATATATGCGCATACTTACACACACACAACATCACCATCCCATGGATTCCTTTTGCGTCCAGCAAGGAATCAAAAATGGATCAAACCAGAATATAAAAATGCATTGAGGTTTCGATGATACACGTTCTATTCCAAATAATAGCATGATGTCCCATATCTTTCAGTCACTGGTCAAATGCTATCTTAATGTGTTGGAAAAAATACAGTTTTGTGTTCCTATTTAATCTTGGGAATTCTTGAGAAATTTTGCATTTTGACCTCTGGTGACCCCAGATGACGATCTTAGGAATTCTTGGGAAATTATGCTTTTTGACCTCTGGTGAACCCATGTAATAATCTTGGCAGTTCTTGGGAAATTTTACTTTTTGACCCCAGTGACCCCAGATGACCTTTGACCTCCACCAAAAACAAAAGGGTCCATCTTTTCACCATAACACATCCACATACTAAGTAACAAATCTATCCAAGCTTCCTAACTGGAAATACCCTGTTGACACGTTTTCAACGTTTGACCCCAGTGACCTCAGATGACCTTTGATCTCCACCAAAAATGATACGACTCATCTTCTCACGAAAATGCATCTGAAGTATGAAATCTATTCAAGCTTTCTCTCTCAAGATATCCTGTTAACAAGGTTTTCAGTGTTTGACCCCAGTGACTCAAGATGACCTTTGACGTCCCCAAAAAAGAAAAGGGTTCTTTGTCTTACCATAACACATCCACATACTACATACAAAATCTATCCAAGCTTTCAACCTTGAGATATCGTGTTAACATTTTGTTTCACCCCCGGTGACACTAGATGACCTTTGAACTCCACCAGAACCAAAAGGGTTCATCTTCTCTCCAAAACGCATCCACATACTATGTATGAAATCTATCCAAGCTTCCTACCTGGAGATACTGTGTTAACAAGGTTTTCAGTGTTTGACCCCCAGTGACCCTAGATGACCTTTGACCTCCACCAAAAACAGGGATTTATCATCTCACTGTAACACATCCACATACCAAGAGTGAAATCTATCAAAACTTCCTGCCTTGAGATATCATGTCAACAAAGTTTTCACTGTTTGACCCCAGTGACCCTAGATGACCTTTGAACTCCACCAAAAACAGCAGGGTTCATCTTCTCACTATAATGCATCAACATACCAAGCATGAAATCTATCCAAGTTTTCTTCCTGGAGATATCATGTTAACAAGATTTTCAGACTTTGACCCTGGTGACCCCAAATGACCTTTGACATCCACCAAAAACTATAGGGTTCACCTTCTCACCGTAATGCATCCACATACTAAGTATGAAATCTATAAAAGCTTCCAGGCTTGAGATATCTTGTTAACAAGGTTTTCAGTGTTTGACCCCCAATGACCCCAGATGATATCTGACCTCCACCAAAAACAACAGGGTTCATCTTCTCACAATAACTCATCAATATACCAAGTACGAAATCTATCCACGCTTCTTAACTTGAAATATCATGTCAACAAGGTTTTCAGTGTTTGACCCCTGGAGACCCCAGATGATCTTTGACCCCACCAAACACAATAGGGTTCATCTTCTAACATAACAAATCCACATACTTCATATGAAATCCATCCAAGCTTCCTACCTGGAGATATCGTGTTAACAAGGTTTTCAGTTTTTGACCCCTGGTGACCCCAGATGACCTTTGACCTCCACCAAAAACTATAGGGTTCTTCCTCTCAACATGGGGCATCCATGTACCAAGTTTGAGAACTGTCAGTTTCCCTTCTTGAGATATCATGTTAACGAGCAGTGTCGCAAACACACATACAGTACACACACATGCACGCACATACACACATACACACGGCATCATGAAATAGGTTTCTCTTATCATCGAAACCAAAAACAGTAATCCCTAAAAAATGTACCACAATACACTTTGTACAGTAGTCAATAACTGAAAAGTGTATGCAAACAAGTTTGCTTTTAATTTCTCCTGCAAACACTTCCTCTGTCTTTAACAAGTCCCTGTTAATTATTATACAAGGGGCCACACATCCTCCCATGGGTCCCCTCACTCCCCCATCTCCACCTTAATTTTACCATCAAAGTTATGTTTCCTACTCACCCCATGTGACAAGTGATCAAATCTGTCTTCGATTACAATCCACCTAGCATCAAACCTTTCACAGAGCTCAAAGAGATGATCTGTAGCTGACCGAGACCACTTTTCATCATGAAGATGTAACTGATACTCCTGGTCAGTGTACTTGGGGACTTGTATGGTCTGGGGTAAAATTTTAGAGAAAACATGGAAAAATATCAAAAAGAAGATGACTATTCAGCATTAAGTTTAAGATAAATTGCAAGTAGAAGACATGGACACAATGAAAAATCTTTGACATTTAAAAACAATGCCTACAGTATGTGCCTAAAAATACCTCCCCATTTCTTTTTCCTTTCTTTTTCTTCTTGTTGCTATCTATCACTGCAGGTGAAGGCCACCATCCTTATCCGAAAGTAGGAGAGGCTGGGTAGAACAAGGAGGTCAGGGATAAAGCAATCAGCAGAAAGCAGATCAGAAGCCTACCCTATCGCTAAAAATGCTCTGGGAGAGGCATAGGGTACTGGAACCTGCCTTAGGTAATGAGCACTCCACAAAAACATGACGGCACAATGCATACGCATTCATTCATTTAATGGATCAATTGTTAGAAACAAGGTGGAGAAAGGTAGTGTAATATACACCCCCACGACCCTTAAGAAGAGTTGTTTTGATGATTGGCCTTTAGCTTTAGCTTGTTGATTACAAAGTTTAAATACTTTTCTGGTACAAGTGACGTACCTTGTTAAACTTTGCAAAAGGATAATCTTTGCCCTCTTCTGCAGCTCTTCGCCAGTGATAAAAAATTGCACCATCCTGAAAAAAGAATTTTACATACGTGATATGTTAACTGGGAAGAAATGCAAACTGAGTTGACCAAAATTACTCCAGAACTTTTTAACTGATGATACTGGACACCACATGACTCATCTGTGAAGCCCTCTACAAAATCACTTTTAAAAGTCACTTTTAAAGAATGGTTTCCAAACAATCCCCTCCCTGATGACAATTCCCATCATACAATTTCCCCTAAACAATTCCCCCAGTTACAATTCCTTCCTGAACAATACATTTTCCTTCTGAATAGTTCACACCCAGCCCAGACAATTCACACTCAGGACAATTTCAAATTTTCTGGTGGGGGAAGTTGTCTAACTTGTCTGAGGGGTAACTGTCATTGGTAAGAATTGTGCAGCAGAGAGTTGTCTGGTAATATACAGAATTTCTAGAGCTACTTCCAAAAAACTTCATGATCAATTCAAAGTCTTGATTCATAAAGTGTAAGCTTATCAAGAGTATCCTAAGCATTTATCTCACTAAAAATGCTTGCCACTTCAAAAGAGTTCCCATCATTTAAACTTTGGAAGGCTGTTGCAACTTCACGTAAGAATGTAAGACCCACAGACCATTCTCAGGGTGACATATGTTGCAAAATATGTTTATAGCTGCACAAAAGAGAAAACCTTAATAACCAGAAAGCCAAACTTAGGCATAGTGATTCCTTGCCATATGAATGTATTGTAACAAGCATGAATCATCCACATGACAAACATGAGATCCCTCACAGTTATTCTACTTGAGATATCATGTTAATTAGGTCAAAAGCTTTTGAAATCTTGTGACCAAAAATGACCTACATGTCAAATATGAACAATCCACAGGCCAAGTATGCGATCCCTCATACTGATCCTCCTTAAAATATCATGTTTACTAGGTTTTGACCTTTTATGACCTCAAACAACCTTTGACCTGCACAAAAAGTAATAGGTATCATATACTCAATACAAACAATCCACATGTCAAGTGTGAGATCCCTCACAGTTATCCTTCTTAAGATATTGTGTTTACCAGGTGTTGACCTTTTGGCCTATGGTGACCCAAATGACCTTTGACCTCTACCAAAATAACAGGGATCATCTACTCAATATGGGCAATCAACATGCTGCATGAGATCCCTCACAGTTACAGTACCCTTCTTGAGATACCATGTTTACAAGGTTGTGACCTTCTGTCCTCTGGTGACCCCAAATGACCTTTGACCTCACCCAAATACAATAGGGATCATCTACTCCATATGGGCAATCCACATGGTAAGTATGACATCCCTCACATTTACACACACACACACACACATACCCACACTCAATGCCTTACAGGGTACTGGCAAGAGACCCCGTAGGGAATGCTAGGGAATTCCCCAGCAGTGAAGGTGCCCACGAAGGAGCCGAGTAGACGGATGTGCAATGCTTGCAAAATTTAGGTCAACCCTACCTTCCTAGCTGGATTTGTGAAAGGCATCCATTTCCATGGACGGACACAGCACCTGCCAAGCTTAGCTTTCATCCGCTTGTAACCTTGTTGAGTATCTGTGGGTATCAGTGGAGGGGGATCCCTGCAAAGGAGAGAAATTGACCAAATTTTATTCTCAACAGAGATCTTCTTTCTTCTCTGACATGGGGCATTCAAATACTGTAAATGTATCTGATAACAATAGCATGAATCACAAACAAAGCCACCATTCTTAGTTCAGAGAGGCAAAGCCAAATTTCTGCACCCATTTTATGCCTAAGGAAATTCAAGTATCATACTTGTAGTGTCCAGCCATGGTATGTTTGAACCAGTTACTAACCAAAAAAGTATGTGGCTTTTTATTTTTCTGGATCCCTTCACTAGTAAGTTTATGGAAGTTGAGTTGACATCCACATGCAGTACAGTAACCTACTACTCAAATTAACAAATTTAATGCCATTTAAGGCTGAGAATCTCTCCTACACAATGCATACACATATACACAAAATATACAACAGAAGTTGTAAGGTTTGGGAGAAAGGTCAATTTGACCTTTTTTTTAATACAGGGTTCAGGACACCAATTGCAAAATGTCATTGAAAGACTATGTTTTATGGGGAAAACAGAAATTGTTCCCAGTTGCTCTTTTACAATATCTTCTTAACCTTTTCAGTTACAACCATGATTTTAGTCCCATTTGAGAAGTTGATATATCCTGTCTTATGATTCAAGTCAGCAACTTTTATGGCTAAGATAACAGGGTTGTAGCTAGGGCAAAAATAGTGCCGGTTATTTCTATGGACGGCAGCAGACACTTATCACTGCCCTGGAGGAGGGGTAATGTTGTTTTCAGCAAGTGGATTTCATCGTCGCGACAATGAAATTTTGCAATGTCATGTACAATCACCCAATGAAATTACTGTACGTTGATCAATGCATGTAAATACGATCCAACTGGGTGCATGGATTAAATGAATGTTTGCAATGTTTCACACATTGAAACTGGATTCCAATTTGGTGTAAAGCAGGGCTACATTTTGAGCAAGTTTTGCTCTTTTAATTGATCAGGAGTGGTGGACAGAAGAAGAGTGGAGTGCTGGGCGGCAATATTGAGTCTGGTTACTGCCGTCTGGCACCACCCACTATGCAGCTACAACCCTGAAAGTTATAACTTGCATACTGTATTTATTACTGGCAAAATATAAATAAATGTACAGTATGATCTTCATTATGATGTGTTATCACGTACAGTATGGAAGTGTGTCAACAGCACCAACCATTAAACACGTGTAAGCACTATCTTTTACACTAACTAATTTCAAAGGTGTAAAGTAAAACCCCATTTACACCCAACACAAATGGGTATATTGTACATTGGGTCCCTATGAATGTGTGTCAGTACACTTATATTATACAAGAGATATTGAGCTAGCAAGAATTTCAAAACAAATGTATAGGATTTTCCTTCCAGGGTTGACCAAGAGTCACACATTGTAATAACCAGATGAGAACTGTTTCAGACATTGTGACATCTTACCGTGACTGTACTACTGCAGTACAAAAGTACTTTAAGATGACTTGGATTGCCCTTGATTTTGGGACATTTTTCCAGATGGATATTAAGTCCATGCAGTACATACAGTACTTTCACACCTTGGCTGAAGACTCGTCTATTCTGTCTGCATATCAATTGTACAGTTCCATGAACAGTTTTCTCTGGATTTATGACTTCTTAAATGCCATCATCCCCTTTAAGCCGCGGTCATACTACAACGAATTCGGATCAGATTCCGATCCGATTTTTGTGAGTTTTTATTAAAATCTTCTCCATTTTGGGTTGGAAAGAACCCAAAATTTGCCAACCTGTGTAATTATATGATTTTTATCGCAGGATTACGAAAATTAGATTTTTACGAATTATTTCGTGACGTCACATCGACAGACAGCTTTTATCGGACTACGCATGTCTGATAAAAGCTGTTTGTCGGTGTGACGTCACGAACAAATCAGTTAACATTTTATTTTCATAGACCGCTGATGCAAATCATATATTTACACTGGTTGGCAAATTTTGGGCTCTTTCTGACCTGAAATGAAGAAGATTTTAATAAAAACTCACAAAAATCGGATCGGAATCCGATCCGAATTCGTTGTAGTGTGACCGCGGCTTTACAGTACTATCCCCATCGCCATTGTTATTATTAAATACTATTCTTGATGTTTTCTTCATTAAATATTGTTAGCTTCTGAATTTATGACTTAAAGCAAGTTTGCTGTTGAGAATTTTGAGAAAAACATAATATCACATAAAATTTTGAAGCAGACTTACTTTTTGTCAGAGTATAGTAAGGCATACACCTCTCTGTGCATCCCCTCTGGCCTCTTAAAGATTGCTTCATTGCTCTTCTTCGGTTTCTACACAAATGTAAGAAAAAAACACCATTTTGTTTGGTGTACAAAAATGAAAATGACAGTAATGAGAAGGATGAAATATCTAAGACAGTTGCAAAATCCTGCTATTTTACACAAAAATATGAATTTTTCTGCCAGTCACAATCATTTTGACAAGACTGCACCCACTGATAAACAAACAGAATTCATTCACCATGTTACTTTGTTTTACTGTTAATTCTAGGCCTACTGTAGGTTCTCAAGTCATGGCCCATGGGCCATTTGAGGTAACTTGCAACATGCCCATCAAGTGGAAGATTCAAGGAGACCAAAATCATAAAAAGAAAAGAAGCTGCTTAACAAATTACTACCTGCTAAAATAAATTTCAAGCAGAAAATAAGGATGGTCCACAGAAAGAAACACCTGAGATCCCCTGGTCTACAGCACATACAGTATCACATGTGTTGGCTACTGTATGTACCCATGTATGTACAGTACATTCTATCATTCCAAATTCATTTATGATTTACCAAAAGCTTTGCTGAAGCCTAAGTACTATGTACAGTACAGTATAAGGACTGAGTCACCCTCATGACTTCTGTACAGTAGCTTGAACATGCTTTGCTATTGACACAGTACATGACCTGATATTTTAGCTTTACATCACACTTAAAGATGTTTGCCATGTAGGAGTGTTATCAGAATGTGAAACATCAGCGAAAGAGTTCATGGATAAAGTTTGGTGAGAAAATATTATCATTAAGGGCGTGAAAAGTCTCCTGACATAATGGCTCAGAGGCACTGAGGCTGGAAAAATGTGTATGCTCTTCACAATGGCCACAGTGGAGAAGTACATACAACAGAAACATATGGCACTCTTCAAGGGCTAGGATAGGCCTGTTAAAATTCATTCCAACAGTAACCACACTTTTGATTATACTATCCTCTCTCCATACTTACAAAAATTTGTGAGTGGTCTGGCCCTTCGAACTGAGAAATCTGCGTACACTACAGTAGGCTAAAGACAAAGTGAATTAGGGGCTAACAAAGAAGCTTCAATTCTGCTGAACCTTTGGCAGTGTGGCTTGATTGCACAAATGATCTTGCACAGATATTCCACACACTTTGAGCAACTGTTTTCCCATCTTTCTGCTACAAATGCTTACTCCATAAATGCAACCTTATATCAGTCCAGTTTGAAGAGATATACTTCAAAGGTACCATTTTCTTCAAAACCAGTTCTTTTTCACCCACTCACTGATGTCAATCATAATCTACAGCCTCTGCAGCACAGAGCAATACAGCAAACTTCAGTTGTGGTGTAACAGAATAATCGTACCTACAACCTACTGTAGAACAAATGGAGTCTGCACTTTGAGGAGCATGCTCATACAGGTATATGTTCCACATGCACTATGAACAACACTATCATCGAATAGTCTGGGGGCATCATTCTGGGAAAGTTCAGCCGATTGGGGTTGGTACAGTAAAATCACACTCAGACAATAGAAAAGTGAGGTTGAAAAATCACCACCTCTGTAATGTGGAATATAGTATGACTAAGATGAACATTAGAACACTTCCTTTACTAAAACTATTGAGATTCCTCTTGATCAATCCAAACACCATATTAGCCCTACCAGCAGTACAGAAGCTGCACACTGCCTAGATCAGGGGTCGGCAAACTACTGTACGTGTCGTGACCCTTTTGAGGTCGGGAAAATATTTCGGAGGGTCGCGAAAAGGATTCAGGAGCGAAAAATAATTGTCAAATTTCTCATTAAAAATAAGCAATGGGAGTGATTCTAATCTAAGAACCAGTGATCTGCTTTATTAACACTGCATAACCAAGTAAAATCAGACTCCTTTCACTGACCCGTCAATCTGAGGGTCACCAAGATTCCGGAGTCGAAAATTGGGGCCACCAAGCGACACAGTTTGGACCCCTGGCCTAGATGGCTTCGAATTGCCTGTAAATACGACACCAAAATTTTTCTCAAAAGCCCATTCATACTACCATTCATGTTATACTGTAATCATAGCTGAACTTTTTAGGAACAAAATAAAGGACTTTGCACACGTGTACAGTATTCTGCATTGAAACACATTTGTCAAGTCTAAGACCATGAAAACAACCTACTATCCAATTCTTTTTGCAGCGATGAAGAATCTTCTTCATCTCTAACCTTCCTATAGAGCTTAGTACAATATGTATCATCAGCAAACTTACTAATACTAGATGTGAGAGAGCTATCAATATCATTGATGAAAATTAAGAGAAGAACTGGACCAAGAACAGAACCATTCGACGTTCCATTTGTGATTTCTTTCCAAGATGAGAAATTACCATTGACAACAATTCTCTGAAAGCTACAGTACCAGTCAGCACATCTGCCCTTGACACCTAACCTTTGTAGTTTTACCATACATGGAAGTCTACCTAATGTAACTTTATCAAAGGCTTTTTGAAAATCAAGGTAAATATCAACACAGTGACCAGAATCAAGAGAAAAAGAAACATCCTCAAACAAGTTTGGTAAATTAGTAACACAAGATCTACTGGACTGGAAACCATGTTGCTACAGATTGAGTGACCCATACCGAAAAGAAACGCAAACAATCCTTGATTCAAGATTCCCTAACTTTGCACACAACACTGACCGGCCTGTATTGCAAGGCAAGCTCAGATCCCCCTTTTAAAAACTGGAGTAACATAAGCTACAGTACCTGCAAATTAGCAGGAACAAAGTTTGAATCCAGACACTTCTAAAAAGTGATGGAAAGAGGAAGTGACAAAATCTCACAGTATTCATGAAGAATGGCTGAATGGACCTCATCTGGCCCTGGGGCCTTACTAGTCTTTAAACCCTTAAATTTATTACAAACCAGTTCCTCAGAGCAAACAATATTGTTTATTGAAGATGTGCTATCAGAACCCATCAAGTCCTCAAATAAATTATTCCTTGGTAAAAACAGATACAAATAACCACTTAAAAAATTAGCCATATCCTGATGACCACTAACAAATGTGTTTTGATTACCTTGGAGAAGCCCAACACTCTCCTCAACTATCTGTTGGGCCAATGATTTTCCGCGAAAAACGCGGAAAAAACGGAATTTACTTTTCTGCACGGAATTTACTTTTCTGCACGGAATTTTACGGAATTTAGCAAAAATTATCAGGCTCAAAATACATGTAAAGTTTTGACAAAAAAGTGAGCTACTTTTCTTCAAAACTATGCCATATGAATGGCTGCATATACCAAAGACATACACAGACACTTTACCGCCTAAAATGGTGGCAAATTTACCTGAAAACCATCAAAACACCTTGAAGTTACGATCAGAAAACAAGTAGGACATTTACGAAAATCGGCAAGATTTTGCCGGTATAGGCTCCAGTTTGCATATGCTATAGTGTGTTAGGCTAGGTCACTTGTGTGTTACAAGTGTTTGCTGCCTTCAGGATCGTAACCAGACAAGTTTAGGACTTGTTTTCAACATAATTACTCCAAAATCAGAAAATCACGGAAATTGGTTATGATTGAAACGGAATTTTGCGGATTTTGGAAAGTTAAAACGGAATTCTGTGATTTGTGAAGCGGAAAATCATTGGCCCTATATCTGCTTAGGCCTGATTTCGGAAGTAGAAACACATACTGTACATGTTCAAATGTTACTGTCAGTGTTGCCACTCAACGAAAACGAAAAACCCCAGATTTGAATCCTAAAAAAACCCAGATTGCCAAATAAAAACCCAGATCAGCTATAACTTCTGCAAAGTCCGACAAAAGACGTAATTACAGGATGCATTACCTTTACATGATGGATAAAATCAAAGGTAAACGGCCGGGTTTTTATTGCGGCGCGGCGGAATATATGTAATTTTCTTTTCTATTTTTTCTTTTTTATTTGGTGTTTATTGGCTGAATAGGAGCAAGTCCTGTTGTGTGGATCAGCTGCATATGGAGGGAAAGTCACGGTTATTTGGGGTGCGTGCGTGTATACATTCATAACGTAAGGTTAAATAAAAGAACAAAGGAGGCTGGCTATTAAGTCCCCATAAGATGCCTTGGAGACCAAACCCTTTATTAAAAACAGCCAACCAGACCAACATCAAGCGAGTCCAGTAAAATCAGAAACTTGTCAGTGTTGAACTGCAAGTTCTTCCATGATTGTGGTAGGATCATCTAATTTTACTGGCTCGTTTGGTGTTGGTCCGGTACTCTGGTTGACAGTTTTTGGTATGGAGCGTAGTTAACTACCCAATCTGGCAGAGTTGTCCACTCATTCGGTCAATTCTACGAGAGAGCGGAACTTCCATATTAAACCTTACAAAACAATTGGCAGGCTTCATACCATGACCTCGAACCCGAGAATCACCCTGAAGCTTTAAGTAGCTATACAAGATGACAAAGATTCATTTTCAGAGAGAAATTTGTAAACCTGGAGCAAGTTCTGACCCTCATCCTTCTTAACTCGCAATCATCAACAGTGGAATGGACTGCTGAACTCACACGAAGATAGGCCCCCTACATTACAGGGATGCATTGTAGGCTGCTGTTAGTCGGCTTCTCAGTAAGGTTGTTTTTCTATAGCTCTTAGGTGTTAGCCTGAAGTTACCAAAACACAGGCGTATAACTCAATTGTACTGGTAGCGACATGTTTTATCCATCATCCATCCCCTACCCTCAGAGTCAGAATCACGGATGGACGGGCACATGGACAGAATCACGCATGGACGGGCACATGGACTTGACCTGTACTGTTCCAGGGCAGCATATATTAAAGTGCAACCAACCACCGTATAGATATTTACATCTTAGGTCCTACAAGTTTATACCGTGGTTTCAAAAATATGTATGTGTGCGCATACATTTACCCAATATGGGATAGATACGGAAGTACGGTACCCTTCGACCGGGGCGGTGTGTTACGTTACATGTTTTGCACATGTTCTGCAACACGCAGCCCTGCTAGCGGTCATGAATACGAACTATGAACTGATAAACTATCTTCCTCTTCCAGAATTAGGCCTTTTCAGTATATTTCAGATGTTTTACGAACGTTTATTCACATGAAACTTGTGAAATGCAATGAAATGTTCGAGTTTCAACTACAAACTGTAAAAAAAAACCCAGATTTGTACCTTTCTGAAAAAAATAAACCTAGAAACCCAGATGAACCTAAAAAACATAGATCTAGTGAAAAAAACCTAGGAGTGGCAACACTGGTTACTGTAGACCTTGTCCCAGATTTTGCCGGTTTGTACTAACTGGCCTCAGCTATTACACAAGTAGGGAAGTTTAATATTTCAAGTTCACATTTATGGTTATTTTAATAGTGGATGAAGTGTTGTTCTCAATATAACCCTTTCAAATTGGAACTATCGTGCAACACTTATTTAACAAGTAGGTAAGGTAACATTTTGAGAATGACTTGGTCTTCTTTCTATTTGACAGGTTTCACAGTAATTGACCCAATTTCTTCCCACAATGGAGAAAAAATAAAAATTTCTAACAATGCTTAAAGCTCTCTTGGTTTGATGCATCAGGCTCCAATTTTCAATAAAAGAATAAAAAGGAGATACAGTAATTTCTTGTGTGTTTCGTTTGTTCAGAAGAAATTTAACTGAGTTGGTTTTAGGTTCCCATTACAGTGCTGTTAATAGTAACATTAGCAACATTAACACAGGGTGTCAAACATGAGACATATGTACCCTAGTATGCACAGGAAACAAATCTGTACTTTCATTTACCTTACACATTCAGCAGGGGTAAGATTTCTGAGAAATATGATATAAATATAATGTGTTCAATAATGGTTTAGATAAAAAAAATTTGGAAAGGTGTGTGCTAATGTTACTGTGTTGGAGAGGTTACATATTCTTGACAGCAAACTATACCCAGTCAGGTGAGGCAGCAGATTATGGATATTTGCCACCATTACTATTACATTACCTTTACACAGTCAGAAGCCATAAACTGATTATGAAAGGGTATGAATACATCCAGTATTTTTCCAGTGGAATGCATTTATTGTGTGCTAATGTTATTGCTAAAAGTTGACAGCATTGCAAGTAGTACCATTAGCAACATCTATGTAAAGCAGAAAACTAACCACTTTCACAATTAGCTACAAGCATGATCCTGGTATCACTGAATTGCCATCCTGGTAATCATTCATTCATGCAGCAGTCATACTGTTCCCTCTGTCTTTGTGAACTTCAGCTGCAGTATACATTTTTGTGTGATTTTTGACACCAACACATAACATTAGCACCAAAATTCAATTCAGTACCATCAACTACCCAAAACAGAAGCAGAGATGACAGGTTTTTAACTTTATCAAAGGAAGGGGTCAATGCTGTCTGGAATAAATACGTAGTTTATACAGAAGTGTTCATACACAGAGAATTGTTATCATGACTTTAGTCACATTTGGACAGTATTTTCTGTGTGGGGCAAATTTGCTATCAAATTTTAGTGCTTTTCAGTAATGAAACTTTTTTCTGTATTATATTGCACAAGCATATGTGCTTCATTTTAATTTTTCTATCTCACTAGCTGGTCTAGATGATAACTGGAGATCAAAAAAGTTATATACATATGTGATGAAATACTGTAGCCCCTTAGATGCAAGCTGGCAAGATCTGGGCCAAGATCCAAATGTAATTTTCTGCTCCAAGACTTTTACTACAAAGGCTACTAGTTTAAGGGGTATACTGGAGGTACAGTATCATGAGTCAATCACTTTAACGAACATTGTAACAGAAAAAGATAGAAAACATTTAATAAAATGAATTAAACTTTGCAGTTATATTTTCCAATGTGTCTTTCTCATTGTGCTATAGCGTTTTCTGGATTGAGTAATCCATAGAAAATGAGTTTTGAATTGAAGGTGGCAGTACACAACACAATGTTTATGAAGCAATCTTGAGTCAATCACTACACAAAAAAAGAGAAGACAAATACATACGTATACAGTAATTTCCACATTTTAAGAATAATAATGTTAATAAACAAAAAGAATGTTGTCTTTTCTATCAAACTTTTTACTGAAAGCTTCATCAAAGTAGTACTACATCAAAGGCATTTTCGTCATCATTTTTGGTAACATTTTAAATTTCTAGTTCATTCTAATGCCGAAACTTGAAGATTTGGCTGTGAGTAATATTTTTGCCTTTAAGATGAAAAATGATAAGGCAAACACAAGTTTGTTTTTGATGTTGTTTGAAGAATATGTATTGTAGATCATGCTTAAGTTACGATCAAATTGCGCCTAGGCCTACGTAGGCCTACACACTGTACTAGCATAGAATGCAGTGATAGACTCATGATACTGATCGACTCATTACTATGATGCAGATAGGGAGAGAACGTCACCCTACTGTTAAAACGCAGTTTGGTCGGGGACTCAGGGGTACCACCTTCGGGTTTGATTTAAATGCCAGGGGGTTCTGTTAAACCTTAAGGATATGGTTTGGGTTAGTCTAGGCTAAGTCAGTATAGAAAATTAGGGGTTTGGTTAGGGTTGAGTGGTCTCTTAAATAGGGTGCAGTCTCCAAAGCACTGATACTAGCAAGGATACTGTATCATACGAGTGAGTACTATTTAACCATATTTTGGTTTTCGAATGAGGTTCTCTCTCTAGACTCATGGCATGCCACATTACTACCCTAGGGTATGCTTAACAACTGCTGAATACAGTGTCTCCCCACAGCCCTCCAAAATAGCCTTGGCATTCGGCAGTGCCGAGGTAAAATGCCAAGACAGATTGACTTGACAATAATTGCAGGACACGTGTACGGGGACTTACCGGTTAATCCTTTTCTGATAACATTTCCACCATGATCGAAACTTGAGCAAATATATTCAGTATTATTACTTTGTATACAAAACGTAGTTGCAATTTTTCAAGTCTTAACGGAAAATCTTGATTTAAAAAGTTCGTTACAATCAGTATTTACTCTACGTATGAAACTCACTGTCTGCATGAAGTAAAGAAAGTGATTACTGTACACACATGAATGTGACACGGCAGAGTGCGACCTTTAGATTTCAGAACCAGCTGTTTTATCTCTTTTAATGTGTAATAAAGTGAGAAAAATTCCCAAAGCGGCTGTATTGGTTTTATCAATGGAATTCCAGAGCTTAAACAAACAAAGGTACAATTATAGAATGCAGGTCCACTGCTTCTTTCTTCTTAGAATCCGGGTTCGAGGATTCGATCTCAATTTTTTGTTCTTAAATAGCTAAGAGTGTTGAACTAAGATTGTATCCACGAATCCACAAATCCACTCAGGGAAGCCTCCCTGGATTTCATAATATTTTGTCTTTAAACCCAGTGTGTTGTGTGTCGTTCTCAAATAGCTCAGGGTGGGGAAGCAAGATCATATCCACCAATCCACGAATCCACTCAGGGAAGCTTCCATGGAGTTCATAATATTTTGTCTTTAAACCCAGTGTGTTGTGTGTCGTTCTCAAATAGCTCAGGGTGGGGAAGCAAGATCATATCCACGAATCCAAGAATCCACGAATTTAAATCAGGGAAGCTTCCCTGGAGTTTGTAATATTTTGTCTTTAAACCCATTGTGTTGTGTGTCGTTCTCAAATAGCTCAGGGTGGGGAAGCAAGATCGTATCCATGAATCCGCGAATCCACTCAGGGAAAGCTTCCCTGGAGTTTGTAATATTTTGTCTTTAAACCAAGTGTGTTGTGTGTCGTTCTCAAATACCTCAGGGTGGGGAAGCAAGATCGTATCCACGAATCCACTCAGGGAAGCTTCCCTGGAGTTCGTAATATTTTGTCTTTAAACCCAGTGTGCGAATCCCCGAATCCACATTAAGAACACTGTCACATGTGGACCTGCATTCTATAATTAGGCCTAGGCCTACAGTACTCCCAAACAAATTATGTTAACCCAATGCCCGACTGGAAAACATGTATGTTACGCCGAAGATCTTCGGCGTGCAGTAAAGACCTTATACGCCAATTTCATGGCGTGATTTTCATGTCTTTTACATACACACTGTACTTAAAACACAGTACAACAATTTGGCGTGGCGTAAAAGTTGAGAAAACTGGTGACTGGCGTAAAAATTCGGTGTAGGAAATACAAACTTTCCAGACTGGGATAATGTAGAAGTTTGTAAACAAGTAGATAGGCCAAACTTTTGTTAACTTGCCATGGCTGTATAACTTTTACTGCTGTGGTAAAGTTATTTTTGCCGAAGTAAATCGTTTTTACTTCAGCAATTTTTTTGCCAAAGGCCCCGTCTGGAAAACATGTATGTTATGCCGAAGATCTTCGGCGTGCAGTAAAGACCTTATAGGCCAATTTGATGGCGTGATTTTCTTGTCTTTTACATACACACTGTACTTAAAACACGGTACAACAATTTGGCGTGGCGTAAAAATTGAGAAAAGAGGTGACTGGCGTAAAAATTCGGTGTAGCAGATACAAACTTTCCAGACTGGCCGTAGGCCTAGCCAACATCTTGGAAGGGCCGCCCCAAGACAAAGCCCTACCACTGATTGCTTTTCTGAAGGGCGTTGCATTCCGCAGTTACTACTCCCTTTTTAGGGGTGGAACTTGACGGGTGCAAACTAGCAGGTGCGGAAAGTAACGGACCCCCATATCATTTTCATACTGTACCATGTACGACCGTAACATTAGGCCATGCCCAAGCACAGTATTAACGTAATACAGACTTTAGGCTAGGCTATTATCAGTTCGTTGCACATCGGCCCAGGCGATGTGCTGTAGCTTTGTAACATCATCACTCACCGGTCTCTTTTCACTTCCAGCAATTATTTCCTCCTTGCTAACGACGGAAACTGTTTCTTGTTCTTTTGTTGGTGCCTTGCTTGTTCCATCGATGTCCCATTCTAAAATATCTTTAACATCACTCATATTGAAAATGGAAACGCCACTCTCGTGGTGGTCCTACCAGCGTATCTCTCTGTGTAGCGACTCAGCATCTGTTATGTTTGTAGCGGTTACGCGAAATGTTAAATTTTTCAATGGAAAGCGGTTCTGGCAATAAAATATTCCCACAAATCCACACTGAAGTGAAGTGATTACGTACAGTACTTTTGTCATTTGTCGTACAAAGGTTCAAGCTATGTATATAAACTCTAAGTTACATGAACCCCGCTTTGAAATTAGACCCAGTCCCTCATCAGTAGTGGATAGGTCTAGGCCTATTCCTTGTGACTCGAGTCTCGATTCCAGGCGCGTACTAGCCAGAAATTTGCCAAGGGGTGGGGGAGGGTGGGGAAGGGGGCCTGTAGGAAAACTATCTAAGCATAGCGCCACCCTAGGTAATTGACACAAAGCGCCAAGAAAATGTGGCCGAAATACCTTCCAGATCGCTGGAAATGGCACTTTCCAGGACTTGAAAGTTGCATCTAAACATATTTGTTTTTAATTTGAGTTACGGTACTAGCAATATCATAAAAAAATCATTAAAAAATTAAATACAAAAAATATGCTTAAGGGGGGCGGCTAATTCCCCCTTCTCTCCCCTTTTCTACGCGCCTGCTCGATTCTGACTGCAAAGTGCGACTCGATATACCACAGGCTAGTGCTCTCGATATACCTGCAACACTGCATCGCATGGCGCTGCCACGACTTGGTGATTGGCGGGCGGCCCCACTGATGACGTCAAAATGCCACCTCAGTGTTTTCCCCAAGTCTGCGTAAATTGTACCTATTTATGCGTACCTGCGGGGGGATGGGGATATAACGTTACCCCCAACATTTGACTAGGGGGGATGGCCCATATAATCATCCCCCCAATGTTTCAGTCTACAGATACATGTATGATGGAAAGTATATTTTATTCTTCATTTTCATAGGAAATGTTTTCAATCTCGCTTCACTTTCTATCACAAATGTTTCTCAAACTATCAGAATTTTAGCAAATCGTTGGCAATCTATCAAAGTTTTCGCGCGCTCCGGGCGCTTCCAACCTTACGTCAGTGTCACTCATATTATCAGTATCTTCAGTATCTTCCGATAGCAACTTTCGGAGAAGCACAGCACATGGGCGTCCGCAGAAAAAAAATTCAGGGGGGCAAATTTTTTAGGTGGCCCAACTTTTTTCATGGGGAATATTTTACTCCAAGAAAAGAGTTTAGATGCTACTTTCGCACAGTGTTGACAAAGGCGTAGCCAGGAATTTGTCAAGGAGGGGGTGAAGCCCATAGACAGACTCTCGCTCCGCGCCACCATGAGTTGGCGCCGAGAGCAAGAAAATTTTGGCCCAAAATGCTTCCCAGATCGCTGGAAATGGCACTTCCAAGGCCTATTTACCGCATATAAAAAGGGAAAACATAAGAAATATCGTAAATATTAACTTTAAAAAATACCGAAAATATGCTCGGGGGCTGCTGGGGCCTGAGTGTTGATATTTTTATTCAATTCCTGTTTTGAGAGTAGAAATTCACTCTGATTGAACTGTTAAGAAATGTTGATGTTATATTTTCTTCGTGTTTTTCTTTATTTTTTCCAGTGGCGTAGCTAGAGGGGGGCAGGGGAGCGGTCGCCCCCCCCCCCACAAAGCCTCCGAAGGCCTCTGTCGGAAATTTCTAGTCTCTGTCGGAAGTAAACAAAAACAATTCACTTGAAACACTTATAACACTTTTTATGTTTCTAAGCACAATCACACATTGATATGTCAAAGTGAAAATGAAGAGTCGGTCTCCAAATTGCCCTGAAAGCAAAAAAGAAAAAAAAAAGTCCCTAGAATTTCGAATCGCACAACTACCGTAATAATCTGTCGGAAATTTTTTGCTTTTGCCCCCGCACAAAAAATGTCCAGCTACGCCACTGATTTTTTCTTCGTTTTTTAAAGTTTTTGATTTTCCAGGGGGGTATGTGCCGCCCTTGCCCCCCTCCCGACGCCCATGGCACAGCAGCAAAAAGTTGAAAGTGTTCCAGTTAATAGGTAAAACACTGGCTTGTGGCAGTAGCATGTAGGTTTGTTGGACAATTGAAAGCTGTGTCTCGATGTAGAGTCTGAATGCAGGTTTTCTAATGGAAATATTATTCGTCACTGGCTACACTCCATGTCATGACCATTATTAAGGTAATAATACACGAAACTGTTCTGATCACAACACTTTCCGAATAACAGATATACATCTCCAAACATCTGTGGGGACTTCGCATCAATATGGGATCTTTCAATCATATGTAGCATGATGTAGAAGGTTTAAAGTACGTATCTGCCGTTATACGTTTTTCCAAAAAAATTACCAGAGCTTCGCCAGTTCGCGCTGAGCCATTATCGGTATAGATGGTAATTGTTAATACACTTATGACGAAAACAGCACTCTGTAACGCTCTTATTAGTCCTTCACCCCTTTTGCTACACCTATCAGGGAGGTCTAATATCACCTCCCTGCACCTATACTCTCCCTCCCTCTCATTTTCCATTGCTAGCAGCTGTTCGTCCCGATTTTAGTTCAAAAGTAGTAAAAATACGATAGTTGTAAAGTGTTCGGCGTCGTACTCTATATTATCATGTGGATGTCAGGTAGTATACGCATTATGTCATTGCCCCCCCCCCCCGCCCCAGAGCTTCCAGGAGGTCCTATTTAGGTATCTGCTAGCCTTAGACGCCCTTTCATAATACACAATGAAAAAGGGCATATTTCGTAATAACTCAAGAATGTTTCTGTGGTTTCCACGCACATTTTTTTTGTGTAAAACGTTCCCGAAATAGAAGGCAGTAAAATAGACAGAAGGGTGGGGGCTTCAGGAGATTTGTTGACAACGTATCTGTCTCTTAATAGACAACATATCTCCTCTTTTACCTTACCAAAAATTAGCATTCACTAAATTATGGACATTTTCCGGCCATATATGATCAGTTCCAAAAACATCCCAAATATAGCACCATTTTGCATATAAAAGACCTTAAATTAATGAAAAACATTCTTAAAGGGGAGGGGGAACCCCTTCCCCAGGATGACACCTTTATGTAGTGACAAACGAAAGATTGAAACTGCTGCATGCAAATGCAGAAACGCATGAAAAATAAAGGTGTAATTTGCGCAGACTTGGGGGAACTGAGGTATTATTACGACATCATCGATCTATGGTGCCCCCAATCACAAAAACCGGGCCACGCCACTGTTCTCCATCCAACTTGCAGGTCTTGTAATGATCTCCGAATTCAAAATCCAGTTGTCTGGGATGACCCTATATTTTGACCCCTGCCTTTTTTTAAGCTTAACAGGACATTGTTGCTCTTGTGCAATTTCAGTCCACCTAATGCAGCTTATCAACGAGTTTTGTGCTCAAAATAGCATTTTCTAAATGTATGAATATACTAATAGCCAACCAAAGAATATTACTACTGAAATTAACCCATTAAAACAGTCTTCCTGGCACTTCTGAGACATTAAAACCCAGGAGCTTCCGGGGCTTTGCCCCTGGATCCCACCAGGAGCCCTAAGGCGAGCCCCTGGACCCCACCCGTCATGGGCTCACGCTTCGCTCTCGCCGTGCACGCTTCGCGTGCACATTTTCACATTTACGATAGCTCATCCCATCCTCCCCCCAAAGTTGAAAAGAAATCTACGCCCCTGTATAAAGTAGTGTGGGATCCTTCCTTTGTCACTACATAATAAAGGTGCCGTCCTAGGGAAGGGGTCTAAGGGGAAGGGGTGTACCCTCCCCCTTAAGAAAGTTTTGTTAATTTAAGGTTGCTTAGATGTAAAATGGTGCCATCTTTGGGATATTTTTTGAACTGATCATCTATGGCTGGAAACTATCTATAATTTAGTGAATTTTAAGTTTTGGTTAGGTGAAGGAGGAGAGTATGCGTCCATACGATAGTTTACAGCAGTGAAATAAGTTCCTTTGTCACTTCATGAAGGTGCCGTCCTGGGGGAGGGGGTGCCCTCCCCTTTGATAAATTTTTGTTAATTTTAGGTTGCTTAGATGCAAAATGGTGCTATCTTTAGGATATTTTTGGAACTGATAGTATAGGCCTATGGCTGGAAATATCCATAGTTTTTCTTTTAGTGCATTCTAATTTTTGGCGGGTTAGGTGAAAGAGGAGAATATGTTGTCTAAGAGAAGGGTATGTCGTCAACAAACCACCTGAAGCCCCCCCCCCCCTTTTGGTTATACTTAATGCCTTTTAATTATTCGGGGAAAGTTTTTACGTAAAAAACACGTGCGTGGAGTCCACAGAAACATTTTTGGACTATTACGAAAATTTTTCTTTGCTTCATTGTGCATTATAAAAGGGTATCAAAGGCTGGAAGACAGCGGTATAAAGACCTCCTGGAAGCTCTGGATTAATTATACAAAATGGGGCACTGACATGATGCTTATTATCTGACATCCAAATGATACTACAGAGTATGATGCCGAGCATTTTACAACTATCGTATGTTTACTAAGTTAAACGAAAATCCAGACGAACAGCTACCAGATATGGGGAATAGGAGGGAGAGTATAGGAGCAGGGAGGTGACATTAGACCTCCCTAACAGGTATAGCAAAAGGGGTTTAGGACTAAAAAGCGTATTTCAAAATGCTTTTTCGTCGTAAGTGTATTAACAATCACCATCTATACCGGTAATGGCTGCATTTGAAAAATGTATAACGGCAAATTCGTATTTTCAAACTTCCATATCATGCTGCAAATTAGACTGAAAGATCCTACAGAGGTTGGAGATGTACTTATGTTTCTCGGAAAAGTGTTGTGATCACAATAGTTGCATGTATTACAACCTTAATAATGGTCATAAGATGGGGTACAAACCGTGACGAATGCGAGCGAAGCGGGCCGCGCATACCTTCACTTTAATAGTTTTCATCCTCGTCACACCAAGGAGTCAATTGTATATAGTCAATTGTTAAGGTATCGCCGTATCTGCTCACGGGATCACCTGTTCATTCGTAAGGCCACTGAACTCCTTAGTTTTTTCCTTGACAGAGATTACCCCTACCCTTTATTGAATTATCACCTTAAACGGGTGCTCTCTTTGAAGAGACGTAGCCTTCTGGCATACCGCGAGAAAGTAGGCCCCAACCGTCTGCCCCTTGTAGTCACTTACCACCCGGCTTAAGCTGCTCGTACGTGAGGTCAAAAGGTCATGGGCCATTATATCTTCTGACCCCTCACTATCAAACATTTTCAATGAACCACCGGTAGTTGCTTACCGTCAACCACGTAATATCAGGTCCTTCTTGGTTCCCTCACCTCTAATGATTTACAGTCAATTAGTGGCAATACCCCATGCAAAAAACCAAGATGTCTTGTTTGTGGACACCTTGACCATTCACCTTCTTACCTCCACCAGGCCTCCAACATCATTCTAAGGCCTGGATGTTTTAATTGCGACTCTGACAATGTGGCCTATCTATTGTAATGTGCTAAATGTCCCAGGGCTTCCCAGTTGCTGAGCATTTTAATCTCCCCAATCAGCAGATATCTGACCTAAAATGTATTATTCTCTATGGCAAGTTTAAAAACACCCAGGAAAGGATCAAGCAAGAGTTGAAATCCATCATACGACTCAATACCCATAATACCGGGCTTAACAGGGACCTCTCTTTTATGAGCAGTCAAGCGAGAGTCACACCTGGTACTGCATAAGGTCTTGTAGCCACTTTGCACTAGCAACTGAAGAAGAGCAGTAGTTACGCTCGAAATATTTTGTACTTGTTCAAGTCATTAAATTCAAGTTGGAAATGAAAGTATCGTTTTTTGCTTCGCTTTTTGTTTTCATATATTGGCTTTTCCAATACACGCATCCTAATATGTATATATATATATATATATATATAATATATATATATATATATATATATATATATATATATATATATATATATATATATATATATATATATATATATATATATATAGCAATTAGTCCACAAAGGAGCATCACCCGAAACATTGTAAATATAAGCCTTCAGTGAAACATATATTGAACAACGCAATAATATATTTCCGAATCAGGAAGTTTAATACAAATTTTCGGCACAACAGTGCCTTTAACAAGTAACAGCCACATAATGAAGTAAATGACGTGAACAACCCAAAAGCACAGAAAAGGCTGCAAACAAGTAAAGTGCGAAAACCAATGAACCATAATAGCCTCAAAGCTACACGTCAAAGTCCAAAAGAATACCGCTAAAGCAAAAGTAGAAAAAAAGGGCCTGATGGAATCGATAAAAAAGCATGAGACAAAAAGCTCAGCGAGCTCTACATCTAGGTTTCTTATTTTGGCTATCAAAGCCATCGTTAACATTTAAACCCTTGGGTGAGACCGTGCAAAGTTTGTTCCACATCCAAATATTTTCAAGGTGTTTGAGTTTTTCCCTGGAATGAATCAAAAGTTGTTCCTTTTGTTCGCTTGTCGCAAAAGGAGGTATAAAAGGTGGGGCCATAGTCTGAAGTAATATGACTTTAAAATGATCCGGAGAATGAGAAGCCAGGTGGGTATACAACTTGGTGCAAGATCTGAAAAAAAACCGACCCTACATCCCCACCCCCCTCCCTCACCACCCTCTGGAGTGCACTACGATGGTTAGCCATCCTTTCCTTAAGGTTACCCGTCATACCCACATATTGTAGGCCACACTGCGGGCAATAAATACAATAAACAACCCACGTAGCAGAGCAATCTACATCCTTTACCTTAACCTTAAAATATTTACCCGTGGAGTTGCTACGCACAACCGTACAATTAACCAAGTCTTTACAAAGTCTACAACTCTTCTTACAGTGTTTACTCATTCCTAGATTTGAATTCCTTTTATTTACTGTAGCACGTACGAGAATTTTTTTCAGATTAGGAGGCTGACTAAAAGCCAGCATTGGCAATTCCGGAACCATCTCCTTCATAATTGGGGACAAATGTAATAAGGACTGATGTCTTTGTAAAATCTCTTTTAAATTCGGTAATCCTGGATGATAATCGACAACCAATGGGACCCTTTGAGAGACGTCCTTACCCCGGTTAGAATTCCTAGAGCCCTGAACTTCATTAAGAGCTCTGGAAATGTCCCGCTTCACCCTGTGGTATGAATGACCCCTTTTCTGTAAAGCCTTAGCAAGTTCATCACAGCGTTTCTTAACCAATTCTTTCGTGGAACATATGGCTCTAATACGTTTAGCTAAGCTAAACGCTATGCTACGTTTTACGTGGCCAGGATGGCAACTGTCTGCTGAAAGGTAGAGCATAGTATCCGTGGGTTTGCGAAAAACATCAGTCACCAATGAACCATCAGCCCCAATTTGAACATTAACATCTAAAAAATTAACAGAAAACCGCGATAAGTCAGCGGTAAACTTAATAGAAGGATGAAAAGAATTTAACTTTTCCAAGAAAGAATAGAAATGATCTTCGCCATGACTCCAAATCAGGAAACAATCATCTATATATCTCCAAAAAACGTCCGGCAAAAAATCGCATTTCGAAAAAAATGATTGTTCAAACTCAGCAAGAAAAATATTCGCATAAGATGGAGCCATCTTAGTGCCTATTGCCGTACCTGAAATCTGTAAATAAAGATCGGAGTTAAACTCAAAAATATTTTTCTTGAGTACCAACTCAGCCATTTCACAAACACCCGACACAACATCCTCCGGAATGTGCTTACTACTCAAAAACTTACGTAACGCATCAACCCCATCACGATGAGGAATAGAAGGGTACAGGGCTACCACATCAATGGTAGCCAGTAAAGTGCCTGGTTGCAGGGGGCCCAGGTTTCTCAACTTACCCAGAAAATCGAAAGTGTCCTTCAAATACGTCTCAATGGAAGGTACAAGAGGTTTTATAAAATGATCAACCAATTCAGACATACGTTCCGTAGGGGAACCATTTCCTGAAATAACAGGGCGGCCAGGTACCCCCGCCTTATGAACTTTAGGTAACACATAAAATCTCGCGGGCCTGGTGTCTAACGGTGAAGCAAAACGAGCCATATCCTCAGAAATAATTCCCCTTTGACTTAATCTACACAATAAATTAACAATAGACGAAACAATCTCCCCAGTAGGATCTTCCCTCAGTTTAACATAAACGGAAGAATCAGCCAATTGCCTTTCGCATTCATCTATGTACCTATCTCGATCCATAACTACAACAGCGCCTCCTTTATCCGCCCCCTTAATAATAAATATTTTAAGGTTAAGGTAAAGGATGTAGATTGCTCTGCTACGTGGGTTGTTTATTGTATTTATTGCCCGCAGTGTGGCCTACAATATGTGGGTATGACGGGTAACCTTAAGGAAAGGATGGCTAACCATCGTAGTGCACTCCAGAGGGTGGTGAGGGAGGGGGGTGGGGATGTAGGGTCGGTTTTTTTCAGATCTTGCACCAAGTTGTATACCCACCTGGCTTCTCATTCTCCGGATCATTTTAAAGTCATATTACTTCAGACTATGGCCCCACCTTTTATACCTCCTTTTGCGACAAGCGAACAAAAGGAACAACTTTTGATTCATTCCAGGGAAAAACTCAAACACCTTGAAAATATTTGGATGTGGAACAAACTTTGCACGGTCTCACCCAAGGGTTTAAATGTTAACGATGGCTTTGATAGCCAAAATAAGAAACCTAGATGTAGAGCTCGCTGAGCTTTTTGTCTCATGCTTTTTTATCGATTCCATCAGGCCCTTTTTTCAACTTTTGCTTTAGCGGTATTCTTTTGGACTTTGACGTGTAGCTTTGAGGCTATTATGGTTCATTGGTTTTCGCACTTTACTTGTTTGCAGCCTTTTCTGTGCTTTTGGGTTGTTCACGTCATTTACTTCATTATGTGGCTGTTACTTGTTAAAGGCACTGTTGTGCCGAAAATTTGTATTAAACTTCCTGATTCGGAAATATATTATTGCGTTGTTCAATATATGTTTCACTGAAGGCTTATATATATATATATATATATATATATATATATATATATATATATATATATATATATATAAAGCGTATATATATATATATAGCTTATATATATATATAAAGATTATATATATATATATATAAAGAATATATATATATATATATATATATATATATATATATATATATATATATATAGTCCAACATAAAGAAAATAAATCAATGCCTCTGACACCAACAGAAATAAAAACAAAAAGAAACGACGACACATGATGCAACTGAAATCTTGTTAAAGAACAAAAATCCACAACAAGCACAGATGGTAAACAAAATGTGTAGAAGTCATAGAAAAAACTGTACGTTTCGAACCTGCCTAGGCTCTTTGTCAACAGTAAAATGAACCAAGAGGACAGAAAGTCAAGTGCAAGAAAACTCAGCGGTCACGCCTGTATGCCATAACTGAAAGATCCCTATTCAGGCCATATATGTGGCTGTCGCAGCGAAGGATTAAACGTAACTCCTGTTTCTTGCGTGCTTCTATATATGTATATATATACATTCACTAATAATTATATATATATATATATATATATATATATATATATATTCGACAGTTTCTTATTTTTCCTTTTTCTCTCTATCCCCCTTTCCTTCTCTTTTCTCCCCCTTCTTTTTCTTTTCTCTTTTCATTTTTTCTCCCCTTTTTTCGCATTTTCTTTATTTTTCCTCATTTTTCAATGAGGGCGATAGCCCGCTGCCCCCAGACACGCCACTTAATTCAATTACTTATGCTAGCTGGCCTTTTTTGCCAGATCAATTTAGAGCTCAGCTTTAAGGAAAAATGAATGGGGTTTTATGTTCCTATAGGTTCACTTTATCACGATAGCTAAAGTATTATAAAATATGATGTAAGGCTTTTGAGTAGATAGTGAATTGTTCTTCTCATGAGAAGAAATTTCTGACATAGAAAAAAATGTACATCATCTTTAACACTATTTTGAGATATCAGGCATTGTTTGCTACAGAACGTCTTTGAGAATGTCTTTATTTTTTTTCTTCTTTTTTGTAACTTTATTATTGTCAATATCGACCAAAGTAGAGTTCCAATTGACTTAAATTTATATTTTCCTTAAAGTAAATTATTTGACAATATGAAAATGCACAAAAATCATGATTATCATATTTTGGCCTAAAATAGCCCAAAATGACCCCAAAATTTGATTTTCAAATGTACCAGCCCCCCTAACATTAATCTAGCATGGCTGCATGCTTGTACTAAAAATGCCCTTCTTAACGGTATACGATTATTAGCGTACTGGTAAGCCAATTCCGACATTGCAGTGGTCACACTGCAGAGCAACCGGTGATGCACGAAAATGATGTTTTGGTTACCATATATTTATCTTAACTGCCAGATGCCAGGAAATACCAATTAACAGTGCCTAAGCTTCAAATTTTTCCCTAGAACCGCCGCTTCATCGACACTTCATACCGATTTGACGCTCGTAGGTTCGAACTTTGCCCTTACTGCGTTAGCCCCCCCCCCCCTGTTTGTGAAATTCTGGATCCCCCCTCCCTTAGCTCTTACTATGTAGAACAGGTAGCCTAATAGGAACCGAGTATCAATTGGATTTCAATGGGCAACAGCTGGCTAGTAGCCCGTTAACTTCATTAGAGTTACATATTGATACCCTTTGGCTTCGTTGACCCCAACGGGTATATAATAAACTGACAGGTCATAAGTAATTGTTATTACCAGTCAAACCTTTCTGGCATTTCGACCGGTGTCAACACAGATTATCTACTGGGAAGTGACCCCTTCCCCACGTCTTGGCCATTAACGGATGATATGTGTTCATTACTTGCTAGAATATGGCCTATAGTCAGCGACATCGCAGAATGGTCATGCTGCATACAGAAGTATGCAAAACTACAGATAAATGTTTCTGTATGAAGTTATCTTGATTGCTAGACAGCTAGATGCCAGGAAAATTTCAAATTTTCCTAACCCTTTTCCACCCCCCCCCCCCTCATCGGGACTTCGGGCTTCAGCCTAAGTCTTCCTCTGCTCGTACTTCACACTCATAAAAGTCAGTCCTGCCCTTTGTAAAACTTTGATCGTCCCTCTTGTGAAACCGACCTATAATGCATTCATTAATACTGATTATACTGTTCGTACTGTGGGGATGGCTGATGGCTGAACAGGTTAACTCGAACCACTGATTCACTGATGTAAGCAAGGCTCTTTTGTCAGTTGAAACCTGGCCTATCATGAAATTATTGCCAAAATGCCTCACAGGTTTGCCAAAATGACATTCCGCAGTAACGAGCTGCATAAAATATTCCGTATTTTTGAAACCTCATATTTTAGACTGAGAAACGGCAGTCGCCCCAGCTTTATTTACAAACATCAGCTAAATCTTACAAATTTTCTTATATCTTCTTTATACAAATATCCTTAATGATTATCCATACAAAATATTTCATATTGATGGTTTTAGCGAAATTGTTACTTTTTATGAATTGAACAATTCAGTAACAAAAGTGTTGTCACATGACTGCCACGGGATAGCGGGGTACACTGGAGGTGACTGCATTTCCTTTTAATCTTCAGATGTAAAAGCAATTGTTCGGTTTGTAAAATGGTTGGTCCTTTCACCTGAGCTAGGAGTAGATGATTGGTGTGGGAAACTGGAATCACAAGGCACACGTTAGTGTACGGTAAGTCAAAGAGGGGAGGGGGGGGGGGGCTCCGCACGTAACCTGTAAGTTTTTACAAATGAAAAGATGTATAATTATTCTTTGTGAGTCGCCGCAGGATTCGTTGGAGTCCCGAGTGCAATTGCCGGATGACAATTGCCAAAAGCCCGTCATAGGGTCCCTTTTAGGTCAAGGGTATAACATTCCTTATGTCGCCCTGGGGACGAAATGAGTGCATGTACTTCCAAGAGGTTTTTCTGGCAATTGAGTTCAAAATAAAGTCCGGATTTTGCATTAAATCTTCATACTCACTCCGCTTCGAACACAACAGCCCGACTCCTGTCTCTATTTCTACCAACCAATTATAGCTCCGCCTCTTCATAGACCATTTGTAAGCATTTTTATCACTGTACACTTTGTTATATTTTGAGCTCCATTAGCACATACATGCACAGTTTACTGAAGCAAGATACACACTAAGTGTACGAAACAAATGAAAATGCGATTTGCCCAAACATTTTATGCAGCAAGCAAAGCGTCTTACTGTAGGCCTATAGGCACGAATAATGTTGTACAATCTTATAGTGTTAATATTGTATTTTATATCCATTTCCTACTATCAAAGAATTACAAAAAATAATGGCTAAGCAATTTATTCAAGTTTAAGAACCAAACTTTTATACCATCACAATGACGAGGCAAGGTTATGAAGGTGATTTAGCATCATCATAATCTCCCTAGACTGAGGGAATACTATGCAAAACAGACCTGACATCGCAGTTCTGCAATTCTATGTGCTTATGCTTAAGACTAGAGTAAGCTTTAGAGAAATTCTGATTCCTCAAGAACTCTCTTTTCTGTTTGAAACCTAAATTCCCCACCACAGTGCTGCAAACTCTGCGTTTTTTTTATTATTTCCTTTATTTTTATTTTTTGCTTTAATCGAGATCGATGTTTGAAAACTTGAGAATAAAAACAAGTATGAGCTTTTGGATTGGAGAGCTTGAGATAGCGGATGTCGATCGTTGAGCGTTCAAGAACGAATTATAATTAGTCATGATATATGACACATATTTCTATTACTGAACATACGTTCATATAACCCTGCGCATATTCCATTAATAACTGCAAAATTAGTGATCACAGCACTCTAAAATTAAGTTCAATAACTCAAAACGGGAATACCCTATTGCCTAATATGAGATTGCAGTCACTGAATTGAACTCCATATATATAACAAATGGAGTCGGAAAATTTTCTCTTATCTTATCTTATTTTCTTTATTTTCTTGCAAATCACGCGTTTTAAATGAAATACGACGGTGACTCAGAGAGTATTTTTGGTTACAGAAAGATCAAGGGGTCATTTATTGGTCCAGTGAACACCTACAATGACACGGATACAAGCTGGTATATGGGGAGTCCCCATTTTTCACTGACGCCACCAGTTCCTTTATTGTAGAGTTATATATTTGACATATATGTATACTTAAGGTGTTTACATAAAAGTATAAGCGTTTACTTTATTAAAATAGGTAAACCCTTGCTTCGAGCAGGGTAGCACTTAAACATTTGAATAAACTTGACTTGGGCAGTTGACAGTTAGGATTGATACCGACAAGACATGTCAATCTCTTCCAGCACAACTTAAAAATGGAGATGAAGTCAGAAATAACTTTTCAACCTTTTTCATCCAAGAAATATCATCAAGTGCAAGGTCATGCTAAGGTAGCGGTACCTCTATTAAAGCAGAGACAGACGTGCTTTACTACAGTACTCGTGGCTTACAATATATGCCTCACCATCGCTATTTTTCTGCTATATCTGTCTCTGAGTTCTCAAGTGAAGACCCTGCGAAGTACTTGTAAAGTAGAGGGAGTCATCAACAGTACCGATGGGCCTGAGTCAGTAACTTGCCACAACTATCAAACTGTCGATAATGTTGAAGACACTGAGGGGGGTCTGACGTCATCGATAGAAATGATTTTACAGCAGTACATGGGCAAAGATGACGAAAGTACGGCTGAGGATGATGGAGAAAGTAGCACGTTAGAAGAGAAAATCAACGAAGAAGCGACAGAGGTGGAACTCAGAGTACCGAGGGCCAAGTCTAGCAAGAGACGAGTGCCTGTCGGGTTCGCCCATTTTCACGCAGGTAGAGGCCCCAACACTAATTACTATGTGGATAATGTGATTGACATTTGGGAGCCTGCCGAGTGGGTTGATTCAACAAAGTTCAGATTAGATGGTATAACGGACGGTAGTCGGGTGACTGTTTCAGCAAGGGGGCTTTATTATATTTACAGCCAGGTAACATTCAGAGATACCAATTCGTACCATGGGTACACCGTCTTCGTGGGTGACGAGCCACGGTTGCAATGCCACTTTGAGAATCCTTTGACTCAGTGCAATGGTCCAAGTAAGAATGGCATATGTGAAGGCCAAAGGGAGGCGAGGTGTGCCGTTTGTTACACCGGGGGACTGGTGTATATTAACAAGAAAGAGGAAGTATCTATTAAAATGATCTTCAACAACCGATTTGTGAGTAGTCATAAAGCGGATACTTTTTTCGGGTTACTGAAAGTGAAATGAGTTAAGGGCGTTTTATAGATGGCCACAAAGTAAGCAGTCTGCCTCCCTTTCATATCATCCTATAGGGCCTACCTGGAGTTGGTGGTAACTTGGAAACAAACTTTCACGCTATTTTTCAATAATACCCTAACTTCGTGTTGATCATGATGCTGAAATCCAGACTCTCTGGTGAGCCGCGAGAGAAATGAGTAAAAAAGCTTCCTACGCGCTTGTCTCACTGGAAATTAGTTGACTTTTGTTGTTGACTTTGAAATAACGGAAAAGAAGCGGACTACGTTACTTGTACATTCAGTGTTTAAACGATAACAAGAAAGATACCAGTTGGAAGAAGATTTCGTGTTAGCTTGTAATTGTGACTCCAACTGTAAACGATTATAGGAAGTGTCGTCAAGGCAACTGCAAAGTTCAGCAATGTAACTGACAGTTCATTGGTTTGCTTTGCGGCGGCAACATACTGGCAACGTCATTGGACAGAGACGGGGCAGAAATTAGGCCAAAAAAATGATAAAAATAAAGACTTGATTTTGGAAGAATCTGTGATGTTGCAATAATTGTGTGTCATAAGCGTCAGCGGCTTTTCGAGGAGGCAGTTTCTAATGATAGCCTCCGATTCAACTAATAGGGATGAAAAACTAGGATTTAATGTATAGTTTTTTAAGGGTTTTCAGAGAGACATCATTGTCCACCGAAGGTCTTTTCGTCAGTGCGTGTACGATCTAATGAGATACCTTTGCGTGGAGCAGTGAGTGGGGGGGGGGTCATGTCCCTCTAGGTATGGCGAAATGGTGAGGAGGAAGAAGAGACAAACTTTGATGGAAAGGGAGTTTTTTCTATCTCACTAAATATTTATTTTGTAAAGATAAAAGCAGCTGAACAAGGAACTCAATAGTATTGTTTGAGTCAGCTTTTCGGAACAAATGAAAGAGTATTGTTGTGGGAAGTATCTAAATACGGTTTTGAACGAATTGTTCAAAATTCCACTTGTTTATCTCAGAATATGACGTCATACCGTATTTTACACCTTACGTCATTTAAATTTTTACGGTATATTAAGAATTTTGTGTAATCAGATTATTGTTACTTTATCTTTGTTGCTATCGCCAACTAGTTTCTAGCTAAGCAAACGTAAGTTGTCATTATCAGGCTCGTCTGCAAACCCTCAGTAAAATAAGAACTGCTTATGTATACGAACATAAATTCATGGTTGGATCTAGAATTTTACCTTATGTGTGTTGGATGTTTCTATAGGTTTCATTCTTTGAAATTACCGCTCTTACCTGTGTTTACACATGTTCAAGTTACCGTACCAATTATGCTTCCTTACATGACCGTTGAGTATTGGATGATGGGAAGAGAACATTATTTTTGTACTTGTTCAGTAAATGAAGGATAAGTTATGCTTCCTGGGCCCCTGTACCTGTTCGTGTGTGATCTATCAAGTCTTACCGTTAATTTTAGTTTAGGGGTCAATGGAAATATGGCTAATCTCAGACTAAACAGTAAAATGTGTTTAAGAAGTACTTAAGTGACGTAAGAAGTTTACGAATGCACCAAAAACATCATAAAACACGTATGTGCAATACTTAGCTTAGCATTATGTAGCTTTTAGAGAGCCTTTTAAGATGTCACTTTGAGAATTTTCACTCCCGCATAAGAGAAATATTTTATCTTCAGCCTACTCAAATCATGTATATTCTGTAGGAATTAATCAAGTGAGCAATAACCTTGTACGCGTGGTGATTTGTGTTGAGTTGGTTATGTGTGGGGGTGCCAACTGTTCACAATGATGTTCACGAAAACGTATACTGTACGTATATCATCCGTACACATACGTGTACAAATACTTAAACGCATGCGCACACGCACTCGTATTTGAGCAGCCTTGTACGTATGCAATGGTACGGTTACCGTTTAATGGTTAATTTGGTTAATTCATTAATGATTGATGTAGTCGTATAGACCTTAGGCAATGACGTCACACCGACGTCACTTTAGACGGCAGGCAATGAAACTAACTGGATTAGGTAGCGAACATAACTTTGGTGCACATGGTGTACCCACGACGTATAGCTTGCACACGCCCACGTAGAGTCAGGAGCGGTACACTAATTAGCTGTACTGCGTTTGTGTTGGTATAAGTTGTGATGTACACACTTACCATAGCCGAGGGCGTGCTTTCTGTTCTGTGACGTCACATGCAGAAGATCTCTTCGCAGTTACCAGTCGTTTGTATTGACCTTTTACAACAATAAAGACAGTCTGTAACCTCAGCGCATGTTAGTAATACGATGGGGACATGTTACAGTATTATAGCCTAACTTAAACTTTACGTCGTCAAAATATAGCATGGAATTGTTGTTGTGATTTAGTAGTATGTAGAAGTGACTTGTAAATTCGTCAGATTTTAGTACTTTTTATGATTTATGTATTTCACCAGTGCAAAAACTATCACGGAAGGAATTCATGTCTTGAACTGCAGTCATCTTTCATAGTGACTTACGGACAATAGTATATATGGTTATTTTATGTATTTTTTATAATTCATATTAAGATAATATGTTCTAAATGTCACATAAAATAAGCCTAAGGCTTTCATACTGTATTTTCCCTTTTTATACTTTCCTCATCTTTTATTCATATACAATTACAATTTATGCAATACGCTACGAAAATTTTTCAACACAATACAAATATTTTAAACGCAAAAGTCTGCAACCTAAGTCATTTTATTTTCTTCAACATACGGCAACTTGAAATGACCAGCGTATCAGTACCATCTTCCATGGAACTTGATGTAAGGTATGACAGAATCCAGTCTCAAATTACGAAAGGTTTTCGGTAGCTCGATTTGAGCTGACTGTCTAATTATGTACACCATTATTAATTCCTTGCTGATGGCAAAAGGAATCTATACAATTACGCTGGCGATTGTGTGTGTGTGTATGTGTGTGTATTTGTTTGTGACGATTGGCACGATATCTCGAGATAGCAATGACGGATAATTTTCATACTTGGGATATAAAACTATTATATTAAGAGGAAGATCCCTATTGGTTTGGGTGGAGGCCAAAGGTCATGTGAGGTCACAAGAGGTCAAAAACCGAAAACCTTGTAAAACACGATATCTCTATAGGTAGGAAGCAGGGATGCTTTTCATACATGGCATGTGGATGGGTTATAGTCAAAAGATAAAAATCATTGGTTTTGGTAAAAGTCAAAGGTTATCTGAGGTCACTGGAGGTAAAAATACAAAATTCTTAAAAACTGTTGGTAAACACGATATCTCAAGATAGCAATGATGGACTATTGTTTTCAGTAGAGGTCAGAGGTCATTTGAGGTCATCAGAGGTCAAAATCCGAAAACCTTGAAAAGACATGATATTTCAAGACAGGGATGATGAATCCTTTTCATAATTGGTGTATAAATGTGTTACTTTAAGAGAGAGAGAACCTATGAGTTGTTGGTGGTCGAAGGTCATAAGAGGTCGTCAGAGGTGCACAGGCTACGAATGCTCGGAAACTAAATAGACAATGGACGGTACTTCCAAATTGTGTCCGGCGTGCGTATTTTTTCCCAGGACGAATGGGGGTAATTTCATTTTTTCCTTAAGCCTAACCTTAATCCTATAACCTGAGCATCATTTTTCATTTTCCATGATTTCAATAGAAATTTCCGAAAATTGCCCCCATTCGTCCTGGGAAAAAATTCCGCGTCCGGCGTTTCGTGAACAACGAAAAGTTAGGGCTGAATTTTTCTACCATTCCAAAAATAAAATTATAGAGAAAAATATTTATTTTTTCACAAGCATAACTGTTACAGAAATAATACTTATTTAAATTACCTAATTATGAACACTTGAAAAGGATGCTGTGACTATAACAGTATTAGAAATACCATACGATGAACGAGTTCTTAGATGGAGTAGTGGATTAGAGCTCGGATTCTCACGCAGACGGTCAGGGCACGAATTCCTTCTTAGACGTTTTTTTTTTTCCCTTTTTTTTCATTTTTTGTCATTCACTTTTTGGTGGGGTTCAAAGGCCATTTGAGATCAGCAGAGGTCAAGTTGTGAAAACATCGTAAAAATGGTATAGTCAAGAAGTATAAATTTGAGGGATGAACCTCAGTGCAACAAATCACACGCATTCAGCAAGGAATCACAAAGCTTTTGGGCTTTTTTCTATCCAACTTTACCCGAAAAAATAAGAAAATGTGCCAGCTTACTCCATTGTTGCGCACCGAAATGATATTACGTTTTAAGTATCTTTAGGTGCAGGCGCGCAGCCAGAACTTTGCCCCGGGGAGGGGAGCGAAGCCATAGGGTGGCGCGAAGCGTACAAGAAAATTTTGCCAAAAAATGCCTTCCAGGCCTTGTAGGTTGCATCCAAATATTTTCTTTATTTTGAGCTACTAGCAATATCATAAAAAAAAAATCACACAAAATACCAAAAATATGCTCAAGGGGAAGGGCGGCTGCCCCCTTCGCTCCCCTCCCGGATACGGGCCTGTTTAGGTGTAAGGAGCCCGGCGGAAAGGGGCGCCATTTGTAAATAAACTCTACTGGTAAAAAAATTAAGTGCATCAGTGGTAGAATATGGCAAGGATTGTTCTAAGTGTCAAAATATTAGTCAATCAGCTGCTTTTGATTTCTTTTTTTTTACTGCTTTAATACAGAATTTTTGTATGAAACTTCCTTCAAACAGGGGTCTTCTTGGATTTAGTCTAACAAATTCATGAGTGACGTAAAAAAAAAGTAACGCATTTGTAAAAAAGGTAATTTACTGAAACTGACAACGTTGTTGTAAACACTAAAACGAATTTTTCAAATTTGCAGTGAATCTATTCAATAGGGGGCACAAACCGGGTAAATCTACTCAGGCTAGCAGAAGGGATCATGAACAAGAGCTTTATCAAATATTTGACAAGATCTGGCTCAACATGAACCAAAGTACTGTACTCCTTTGGCAACCAAATCTAGTCTATTTTGCAGTAAATATTCCCGTTCAAAATTCCGCTTCGCGACCCTATCAAATGAATACTTTTTAACTGCACGGGCATCATCACCACATCCATTTTCAAGTGGGAAATTTTTGGAGTGATTGCATCTTTCATATGTAGATGTCTGAAAAAAGATTTCAGACCGTTCTTGAGCTTTTAATGTAGGGTTGTGGGGTATGTCTGCATTACCGACCATACACTCGACATGCTGTAGTCGTTGAACGAATAACAGGGTCAGCCCCGTAACCAGGTGGGGGTACGGTCCCCCGTGCCCCCTGCGGACCACTGTGTTTCCATTTGAAAAAATCGATCAAAAATAACTTTCCTACCTGTGAACAATGGACCGGCGTGCCACCAAGCGATTATTGAGCAAAATTTAAAATGATCCCAAAAGGCGTTTCAACATGAACTTATTTTGTTTTCTATAACAATTCTTTCTATAACGTCAACAAATTTTCCCGCCATACGCGCACTTTCATCTGCAGTTCTATCTTGCGGCAGCGTCCACCGTTTTAAACGTATTGGATTTATTCAACAGCAAAGGTTCCACCATTATTGTTTTTCCGTGTAGGTGTGATCAGGGGCGTAAATACGGGGGTGTGGGGGTGTGAAAATCAAAAGACGGTCTCTGAGCTCCAAAAAGTCGGTCTCAAAGCCAGTTCAGTATGCCGTTGTAACAGCAGACCAGACATGAACAACATTTGAAGTGAACGTGAAAATCAGAAGTCGGTCTCAAATTGCCCGAAAAAAAGGTCTCCAGAATTTCGAATTGTACAACTTTGGCAATGGGAGTCGGTCTCCAAGAAATGTAGTCGGCCCCAAAAGCTCACACACCCTCCTGCAAATTCAAGAATATACGCCCCTGGGTGTGATTCTGGAGAAACACGATAATGCATCGATGCGAAGTCCTATCCTCTATTTCCTATCTTTTGGAAGGTTCTTTTTTCAGAGTCACCTTCTGGGCAAACATATTTTGTAAGAAAAAAGATTTTTTAGTTTCGTTTGCCCGGGGAACATTAATCGGTTATATATAGTATGTAATCCCCGACGACGACCATGCAGTCGCCTCAGCAAGATTTTTGATTTTATATTAAGTAGGGCAAATTATTCAATAAAGACCCAAACTTTTCCAACTGTTCTTAATGAAACCAAAATTTTCAATTCTTTAATATAACCTCAAATTTTAAATTTCGAGTTTGTCATCCTTCCGACAACCCATTCCATCTGTCGGAGCTTAGGGTAGCTTCCCCCAGTCAAGGCGCTTGCCCCCCTGGGCAAACCCTCGCGCCACCCCTGGCTGAGCCTGCATGCAGGTTTTTCCATGGGCAACGGTTTTCTCTCAAGAAGTTCTGCGCGCTTCGCGCGCAAATCCTCACAATCGACGTTTTGTCACCTTTGGACATTATTAGTACAAAAATACCAGGGAACTTTTCCAGCACAAAATAGACTAGGTGTACACCCAAAGTTAGAAGCGGGTATCAATGGGTTTTCATGTGGCAATCTATTGCTTCGAGCAGCCTCCGTAACATATCAATGGTGACTTTATGGTTCGAATTTACTCGAACCACAAATTAATTCAAAAAATACTTTTTAAGCGTAATATGGTTGTATTTCATCCTGTTGCAAGGTGTTCATGCAAAATTTCGTTCAAACTAAAAATACGATAACTGTGAACCGAATTGTGTGAACTGTGAAGACTTTGGTGCACTCTCATGCAGTGTCATTCATAGTTCAGGTCAAAGCTCCATGCCAGTGTTCCCGTCTTATTAATGTATTAAGGGTTTCGGGGATTTCCCCCCAGTTGGATCCGACCAAAATTATACTGAGCCACATGCACCAGCCCTTTTGGTAGCCCGTGGTCCCCTCACCGTTCAAAAAGCAATCAACTCTTCATCTACGCTTGAAGAGCTGACAGAGTATCATCATGATCATAGCCTTGTTCCATTCACTTGTGAGACTTGCGCATCTCTGTATCGAAAGAGGAGGGGGAAATTGCCTCCAGGGAAGGGAAGTTTCGCGCGCACGTGCTTATAGGTCCGAGGTCCGAGTTCTAAAGCTATCCGTGTAGGGCTTGAGATATTATCCCCTGTGGTTCCCGCAAGCTACCATTATCTGGTGGCACCACTAGCTGGAAACAGTATCACCTTTGCGGTGCCGGTGCCCCCCCCCCCCACTTGTCAGAATTTCTGCCACCGGCCAGAACAGGGTACGTGGCAGCTGGCTAGTGCATGGACGAAATTTCTGTTGTGAAAAATTATGTGACCTGTAAACTCTTCCTCGTGCGATCAGCATAAATTACGTTATGTTAATAATATTTGCAAACGTTTTAGCCTACGTGTATTATACTGAAAGAAGGAAGTTGTTGCTTTTAACAAGATTTAAGGTCAGGAGATGACGAAGATTTAGCGAGGTGAAACGCTTGGTTAAGCAATTGGGTCTGACATTTAAAAAGTTGAACGGTCATTCATTAAAATGGGGATTTTATATTCTTTGAAAAAGAAGGAAGTTCTCACCCGGCCGGGATCCTTTATATGATTGTATAGACAGCATAGCTGTTACTAGAGTAACAGCTCCCTGGTTAGCCGAGCCTATCCTAACTAGCTTAACTATTATTTCTGACACTGTGTAAGATAAAGCAAATGCAGCTCTGATTGGTCGTATACTGTATACCATCTTGCAATGACTTTCAGGATGCCCTCCGATATGACTAACATACCCCTTGACTTCGGTATTCGGTATTCTAAAAGCTATAATTCCTAAGGAAGTGGGGACGTTACCGGCGCTGTACACACGGTCCGATCCCTCTATGGTCAGCCTAAGTGAAAATAAGTTTTTTCTTCTTTAAATATCCTTAAAGATTTCTCGATTTACTAACGAAACTTGGTAGAAAATATTCCCACTCACTCAACAACTATCGAAATGGAGTTAATTTGATTTTTTAGCAATTCTAATTGATTTTTGTTTGTTTGTTTTTTTTTTTATTATTTTTTTTTCGCGGTATAAAAGGCAGATGTTTGTGGCACCAGGATTGTCCAACGGGAGGGGGTAGCTCCCCATTGGGGATCACGACAACTCAAGCCCCGACAAAGGCGACGAGTTGCCGGAAGGATGGCGAGGGCACAATTTTGGACCGCAAGGAAAATGGTTTAAAAATGCCAAGTTTTTCTAAAGCAAATTTAAACATTGAGGGTTTTATGGAAGAGCTTGAGAGCAAAATAAAATGAAACGGTCGGGCCGCTGGTCGCCTTTGGGGATTACATTATTTATCCATCACAGCTCCAGTAAATTTCCCTGAAGGGTGCAGCCTTGTCCAACAAGGGGAGATGCCGTCCCAGTCCCTACCTATTACCACCTCTGAAGGTCATCTATTTGCAGCTGTCCTTTGCTACACACAACTCTTGGCCTTATAATATTTCAAGGGCTTCACCTGATGAAGTTGTCACGCCCATTGCATTCCTTTAGATAACACTGAAGATGAAACTCTGTTACAGTTTTATGACGAGCTTGTCAGAAATGTTGGGAAAAAGTTTCCGACCACCTGTAAATGGCTATTTTTCTGGAATTTGGGATCTACAATAGCCGTTCCTTCACTATTAACCTAATTATGACCGACCTTCTCACCCTTAGAGGATAATTTTCTATTTATTACTGATACCGCTAATCTAATTAATTACTGATCGATGGGGTGTAAAGTAAATGTATAACTTTTGTACGCATGGGCGGCTCTAAGAAATTTTGTTTGGGGGGAACTCAAGTCCGTATTCAGGGAGGTTCGGAAGACCCCCCAGCAATATTAATGGTCAGCTCCGGATAGTACAATAGCCTCAATAGGAGTATGCATACGTGTAGGGGCCCAAGCTGATGGGGGGGGGGGGGTTGTAACGATCTGCCCGCAAAATAGAAACAAAAATTTCGTTAATGTACATATCATATAGGCATGCATCCGTTATCACACCGCATGCCAATTACATACAATAATTTGCCACGTTACTACCTATTCCATATTGGTTATAATTCTGGGGGAAGTCGTTACAATAATGATGATAATAATAATCAGTGGTGTGGCCAAGACTTCTCTCATGGGGTTGGGTCAGGCACTATGTTGTGTGATCGCCGGCTTGGGGGAGGGGTATAAGGGGAGCCCCTTTGAAAATTTTTTGAAAAATTAGGTGTCCATACATGCAATCTGGTGCCCCATATGCTACCTTTGAAGTAAAATTTGTGTTAAAAAATTTACCGTACGTATTTTAGGTACTAAAAGAAAAAATAGGCATCACCCCCTACCGCTTTGAAGCTTTTGAAAAATTAGGTGCCCTTACATGCAATCTGGTGCCACATATGCTACCTTTGAAGTAAAATTTTGTGCTTTATTTTAGGTACTAAAAATATCGGCGTCAGTGACGGGAGAATGGCCTAATGGCTCCTCAAATACACCACTGATAATCATAATAAGTTTAACCATTACAATTAAAACACACTGGTGAATTAATACCGAATATATAGGTGATGGTGCAATCCAAATCAGAGCAAGGAAGTTTTTTAAAGTATCGATTTCCGTTAAGCTACATTATTGCATTATTTTTCTTTCAGTGGGTGCTCGAAAAATTCTCAGAATATTGCCCGAATTTTCACAAAAATATTTTGTTGGGGGAGCTGCAGCCCCCAGCCCCCGCCTCCTACGCCTATGGGAGTATGGTTATGATTATGTATTACAGCGATGCCCATGTAGGTTTCAAAAGCTCTTCAAAAACCATTTCAGGCTGTTAGTCATGAGCTGACTACTTTAAAAATAAATGCAACCATATCAACCGATCGCCGTACCGTACTACCATAGGGGTGGAGTCAGATGCAGGTGAATGGGCAAATCGGCTTGATCCATTTGTATAAATGAGCCCCACCTTTAAATATTTTATTGTTTCTTTCATTGTGTCACAATACGTTTCAGCTTGTTGGTTTTCTGGATTGTTTTCTTAAACTAACGAAAATTTCGAGCATGAAGAAACTTAAAAACGATGAAATGATAGCACTAAGTATTTTGGATCTCAGTACCGTTCCGAAACGAATTTTTTTTAAAGGGAGAGAGGAATTCCCATATGGAAACGTTGTCTCTTTTGCTAATCTGCCCTTTACGGTGACCCTTAAGTGCAGAAGTGGGTTGTCATTATCCATAACAATCGTTCAGTTTTCCTATTTCTGTATCCTATATTCCTTCGGGGCGCCTAGTTTTAATAAATTTAAACATTTATCTAACCAAGGATGCTAACAAAAGTGAACTATGAGTAATGTGCACGTCGGACTAGGCGTTTAAAAAATAAAAAAACTTGCAGTTTGGTACGTGAAAATGGCACCAAAACATCATTTTCAGAATGCAGCAATTGTTCAACACGCCCTCACTCAGTCATTTCGAACCCGATTACAATGGGGCAAATGAAAGCTTGTTGTGAAACTCATAAGCTTTCAAATTATGTAAAAACCATCTTGATTGGTTCCTTACTTTCATCGGACTGTGCACTTTCGTTACTCGCATCCATTCAGAGATCGCCTAAGAAAAGGCTTCGGGCTGGTTTTCTGATGTAAACAAAGATCACGTGACTACTGATCAGGGCGACAGCACTCTCTCGTGGGGAAATTGGTGTTGCTTTTATAGCATTCACGTACGCAGTACATACGTTAGCGGTAGCCTGTACAGTGTAATATTAATGTGGACTCACTAGTTTATAATTTTCTTGCCGAAAATTGCCGTTTTGAAATTAAACTAAATTACGATGTTTTGTAAAAAACTCTTAACGCCCTGCTTAAAAAAAGGAATCGTCCATTATCGAGAAAGCTGAGGTTGTGAATAAACAAACACTTTGCCAGTGTCATTGATTGCACGTAATCCTGTGCTCTGTGTGTGCGGTTCGGTCTCTTATGAGACAAATGGCCGTAAACGTTTCCATATGCTAACTCAGAACGACGTCTCATCCTATATACAAATAGCTAGGCCACTAGTCGAAAGTCTCATCACACTGAGCTTAGATTGTTTGGTGTGTTTATTTTAAATCAATTGAAACGGTATACTTTAGCACAGAGGTAGAGAACCTTTTGCTTATAAGAGGCCATTTGACAGTCATAAGACCGCTCGTAGGCCAACGGCGCTGTCAATTTGGACAAGGGAAGGGATACCTCTCCTTCTATGGGAAACACAATACTTTTAGACTACATGCCCGTTACAACTTTTTGTAGACAGATACCTATGCTAATCTGGGCAGGTGACACCCTGGCAAAACTGCTTTTAGTGGTGGATTATAATCAACACGGCTAATGGGTAGTGTAACTAATGACCCCGATAGCTCTGAAGTATCTGCAAAACTATGGGCATTTAACTCCAGCATTACCGTTACACTCTGTAAATGACATTATGATGCCTAAGCTAATCAGATTACAAATAAGCAACTGAGAAAACGCGCGCGAAGCTCGCCGAAAAAATGTGGTTTTGAAAGCACTTTATTAATGTTTAACCTTCGCATTGCATTGAAAAGTTATTCACTTCGTTAAAGGGGCACATTGATTTGGTTCACAAAATTCATGATTTTTTTCACACCAGTTGAGTTTTACTCAAAAATTGATGCTAAATGGTCAAACTAAGAGATTCTGCACATCTGACACACAACTGAAATGGCAATGATAGGGTAATTAATGATTAATATCATTCATTTCAAATTTGTGACCAGACACTTTTTACCATTATGTAGTAATCATATGCAAATACCTGTCCACAAAAACTAAAATTTCTCACATTTTCGGTAACTGTAGGAAGTGAAACATCAGTAATGAGCCTAATTAGAAGCATTGCCAAGCAAGGATTTCCTTCAAACTCGTCTCAAAAATAATAGATGTCAACTCAATGAGCCTCTTTAATTTTAAGCCCACTCAGGGAACAGGGAGGGCCTAACCCATCTCGAATTACATGTTTTTTTATTTATTATTTTTATTTTTGAAAATTGAAGACCATGCTTTGCAAACTTTGGCCGCTAATGTTTGTACGTAAAACGACATGAAACATTACTAAATTCATAAATAATGCTGCTTTTTCGGACGGCGCATTGCGCGTACCTATCGTAATTAGTTGGTCAGCAGGTCATACTATAGAGCGATTTTAGGTAGAATTACGGTCCGATTTTTGTGAGTTTTAGTTAAAATCTTCTCCATTCCTGGTCGGAACGAGCCAAAAAATTGCCATCCTGTGTAGATATATGATTTGCATCAGAGGACTACGAAAATAAAATGTAAACTAATTATTTTGTGACATCACATTTGCAGACATCGTTTATCGGACACGCGTGCAAAAATCGGATTGGTTTTCGAAGAAATACCGCTCTGTTGAGCGGTATAAGTTATATAATGGTAGCAGAACAGTTTATCTTGAGACAAACTAGGATCAATTATCGATATAGAATTACCATCCTTAAGACAAAGTCTGAATAAAAAACTTTTGGTCCGATTTAGAAAAATTCGGATCGGATTTCGGATTGAAAATCGCTGTAGTTTGACTTGCCCTTTATTATTCCAGATTAAGTGTATTTACTGTCTCAAAGACCTATGCAACAACTACCGTCATCACATCCTCTCAACCTCCTCTTTAACTGTTTCATGAAAATTATGTTGAAAACGTTGACACAATACTTTTTAGTCGGATGTATAAAGCATTATGATGATGGAATTCTTTGCTCAATGGTTTAAATGGAGTAGTGAATTTTTAGTCATATTTGTTACCGCAATAGAAGAAACTTTACATTAAACATTTTAAAACATCAAGAAAACTATTTTAGTTTTGATAAAACATGATATCATGTTTGTTAAATGCTTTTGTGTAAGTCTGAATGAAATGCATGTTTTGAGATCGTATGAGTAAGATACAAGTATTGATGACATGTGAAACCAATTGCCAGATGTAAAGATACGTGGTGCTGTTCCTTCTTCAGGGGCGGATCCAGGATTTCACAAAAGGGGGTGGGGAGTAATTCCGTAAGGGCAAGGTTCAGACCCACGAGGATCAAATGTACGAAACTTGGATGGGGCGAAGATTGTGGACAGTGTTCGAAATTAGACACTCTTAAATGGTATTTAATTCCTGGCATCGGACAATCTAAATAAGTATACATAAACTGTGTAGTGTAGCTATGGGATCGTCTCAAAATAAGAAAAGTGGTGCCTAAAAATGGGGGGGGGGGTGAGGACTGGAGCCGGAAAAACCCCTCTCTGGACCCTTACCTGGTCATGACAACTTCAATGGCAGATACCGACCCGTTAGAAATTTTGAGTTACTCCTGCACCTACATTAGTTGTACTGGTAATGTATGTGAAAAAGAGGTCCATATTTAACACCTGCTGCGAAGGTAATAATGACACTACAACTTCTTCATTTTAACGGTCTATACAGTCTTAATTAGCAGTTGACATTTAACCAAGGCCTTTACACTTGCACCTTCTCTTTCTTAAGATCCAACGTGAGGACGATAAAACGTTAAGACCGGAGTGGTTCCAGTAGGCTTGGGAAGTTCTCCAACATCTTGGGAATTTTCGACATGGCTTGGGAACTTGGGAATTAGGCCTAATTTCTTGAGAATTTGGCAAAAACTTGGAAATAAGACCAAGTATCTTGGAAATTTGTCCATTTATTCTAATTTTGCACTTTGCAAATACGATAAACAAATGCATTTCTACAGTCAGATTACTCTCGCAGACAGCCATTTACTATAATTCTACTGCCCTGAGCTCTCTTACGAACTCACTCGACTTTTTTATAGCCACATAATGAGTGTACAGTCAGGGAGCCGTTATCTGGAAATAAAATCTCCAAAAGAACAGGTCCCTGGTACAGGTACTCGTACTGTCACTGGCACTGTACTGTTCACAAGCATTCATTTGTGGTACCGTACTTGAGGTAGTAATCTTACATTGCAGTTCATATGCGTCACATATGATTCATTGTTACTCAGTATGTTCCTTCATAACTTTTGACCAGGTTTAGAGCAAGCTTTGGTGGCTTCCAATAAATCAGAATTGAAGAGACTAAAGGGCGCTGTGAAAAAAAGTAGTGTACACTGTAACGGGGCATAGACTTGGCAATAGACAACACTTTAAAGTTGATATTTATCTCGTCCTGTTTTGTTATGTTTATTACTGTCTACGTAAACAAAAACAAAGTTAAGAGGGCAAATGAACTTAAATTGGCAGTTGGCACCATATAACATCAAAGTCAATGATATTTCTCTCTATTCCTCACAGTAAAGTCTCGTAAATTGTTCAGAACTTACGCAGTGTAGTGCTTAAAATTGACCTTGGAAATTCTTGAGAGTTTTGGTACATGATCTTGGAAATTTTGAAAAACCCTCTGGCACTCCTTGTTAAGACATAAAACAGGAGTTTAAAGTTAATACCGCTGGTTCAGATAGTTAACTTGGAAAGGAAAAGTTTAGCGTAAGCCAACTCTTGGCTACGCTCAGCCACGACTAGAAGCCAGCGCGTTCAGAGGGCGGCTGGCCTCGTAAGGATTATTGAAACCAGCTGGGAGGTGGTATTAGCAAACTGAGATGAATCTAAATTGATTTAACGAGCCCTAGAAGTTTGGTTTATAGCACGGCATTCGGCAACTCGGCATTTACAACTGCAACTATAGTTTGTTTTCTTGATAGGCATATACGTAGTACACAGAAGGTAGGCCCACTTTCACACAGGCGTTACCAAGGTGGGGGTGGATCTGGATGCCCACGAACCCATTTTCACATTCAAATATCGTTTGCTAAGTATACCTTCATTACATTTTAATGTTTTTACTGCTTACTGTTGGAGCCGGCTCCATTAATAGTTTTCCAATGACGCTTGCTTTGAGCTGATCAGAAAAGTACTACTGGTCAGTTCAACCGTTACTCACACTGAGTGCTTCCACCCTCAAGGCATTTATCAAGAAATTTCCTTCTTTTAGGAAAATTTCGATGAAGTTTGAATATTTAAAGAACCATTTTTAATAACAAATGTCTACAATTGTGAAGTGAAAAGGCGCAAAGATAGGGAAATGTCCAGCGATCACCGCCAATTGAAGAACTTGATTCTTAAAATAAAGTGAAATAAAAGATGCAAAAACTTCTGTTCGCTAATCATCCGCCCATGAGAGATGCATGTATATAGGCCTATGTGAGGCTACTTCCTTAATACGACTACAATCACAAGCAGCACACACTACATGACGGGCATTTACAGAGTGAATTCATGTTAACATGCCCCATGTAGCGTCTGCACAACAAATGTGAAAAATTCATCCTTGTTGGTAAGGGATACATGTGTCATTTTCAGTTCTGTTGGGATATTAATATGCATCTAAGAAAACAAAATAACACAATCTAAGGTAATTTTCGGGTTCACCTAAAGAAACTGGATATTGATTTGCGAAAGCACTTGCCTCGCATGTCAGGGCAGGCATGGGACACAGTAATTGGCATTTACAGAGACATCGAAAACTTTGTTTACAACTGAGGTTCGGTACTTAGGACCCCGGTATGCACATAGTGAGACACTGTTTACTAAGATCATAACAATGGTTGTTCAATTTCAGCGTCTCTAGGTGATTCTGCAAGTGCAGAACAAAGGTTAACCGAACAACAATGGTGTTCAATAACAAACATAAAAACCGTTTCGATATAGAGCAATGGTCATGTCTAGGCAGGGAGGTGATATTAATATCAATATCACCTCCTGGGTCTAGCCTACACTGTCAAAGAGCTTGCCTTTTGACACAGCCAGAGAGGTGTTTGAAACCCGGGAATCACCTTTATTGTTGTGAGAGCTGTCAAGTATGAATGTACTGTGTGCACTTCACACGACAGCAACTCAACTGCAAAATATCCAGAATAGTCATTCCAATGCTTAAGGAGCGGGGGGTTTAAATTTTTTTGTCATGAAGGAAAATGACTTCTCGTGGCTGGGTTTGGCTAACAACAACATATAGGCTATGTCTACTTTTAGTGGGTCCAGAAAAGTGCCAAAGCCGAGCGTTCTTCTGACTTTTTGGCCTTCAATGCGATTGGGATTATTCCAACCTGTAATTCCTCACTAAAAAATATTTGCTCCATGCCTGCCCCCCCCCCCGCCCCCACCGTCTAGAAAGCGATTGGCCTCCCTGGACTAACACTACAAAATCATCTCTTACGAAAATCGGAGCCACAATGTCCATGCAGAAAAGACACAGGATACTTCTTGCCCGACCTGTCACTGGGGCATATTTCTAACCAATCATCGTTAACGTGTATATATAGAACATATACCTACAGAAGTCGCCAGTGCATCCTGTGTACTGGCTTTCAGTAAACCATGCTTTTTTGTTTTTCTGTTTCATGTAAGCCATGGCATAGATCCCCAGAAGACCACGTGAGGTCTGCTTCCCGCTTACACCACAGAGTGGACCCCTTTACTCAGCCACTTCTTGAGGACGCCTACAACCTGTTTTGCAAGCAATTTCCTGGCCTGCTATTCTAAGAATCCAAGAATAATTTACGTAACACTCACAATCCCCTGACTATGCACACAAGAGTTATGACGAAACTAGGAGCCGTAGCCAGGAATTTTTTAAGGGGGAGGAGGAGCCCATTGACAGACTCTAAGCTCTCCGCGTCACCATGGGTTGACGCGAAGGGCAAGAAAATTTGGGCCCAAAACACCTCCCAGATCGCTGGAAATGGCACTTTCCACGTCTATTTACCGCATATAAATAGGGGAAACACTAGCAATATTGTAAAAATAACATTAAAAATACCAAAACTATTCTCAAGGGGGGCGGCTGCCCCCTTCGTCCCCCCCCCCCTTGGCTACGCGCCTGGACGAAACCCACAGCACTGTCCAACACCAATGGCTAATAGCCTAGGCCAGATAGAATGTAACTAGTCAGTGCCGTAGCCAGGAATTTGTCAAGGGGGAAGCCCATAGATAGACTCTCAGCGCTTCGCGCCACCATGAGTTAGCGCAAAGCGCAAGAAAAATTTTGGCCCAAAATGCCTCCCAGATCGCTGGAAATAGCACTTGCCACGTCTATTTACCGCATATAGATAGGGGAAACACTAGTCTAGCAATATTGTAAAAATAGACATCAAAAAATGCCAAAATATGCTCAAGGGGGCTCCCTGGCTACGCTCCTGTAACTAGTGAAGTACACTGATGGGCGTACTGTTTGACTTGTTCAAGTAGTATAGTTAGATAAAGTTTGTAATTCTGACAGCCGCTTTTACTGTCCAACTTCGTGGAGGTTTCTGACTGTATGATCGTCCTGAACCACGCACCCGTGCTCTTGCTTGTACTAGGCTTAGGCCTACCTGGAAAAGGAAACAAAAGCAGTTTAAACTAGACGGTTTGTACTTGCAGGCAAGTAAAGATCAAAGCCTTTGAAGATGGTATGAATGATGACACAAAGATAAACGCCCAAATATTTGCCACACCTGATTTCTTGACAGAATAAATATTGAGTGAGGTACAAAATAGGGCAAACGGCATGCTATGCTCACTTCTGAGGGCAAAAAAATGTTCTGCTGCCTGCCAAATTTTCACACACAACTTTAATCACAGTGTCAGTGTAAGAAACGTATTTTCCAAGCACTGCAGGAAACAGACCGCCGTAATGATTTCTACCCCAGATTCGGACATTTGAGCATACACAGTAAAACCTGATACGTTCGAACGAATTTTTGTGAGGATCTGCGTGTTAAACAAACGAAGACTCAAAGGTGTTGTCGTGGCTTCAACGACAAACTTAACCTGCGTATAGCCGGCGGCGTTCAAGTCTGGCCTCTTCTGGGACAGATCACACTTCGTATTTGACAACTAAAGAGAAAGTCAATAGAACTGCTTAACGGCTTATCATCCTTCGAGATGAAGCCTCAAATAGGGTGATTATTCATCTTGGAAGACGATTAAGTTGGTGAAATGGGGGAAATGGTCAAAGTTTCCACATCATGAAACAGTCATTATAACTGGGTGGCAGATGAAGAATGCTAAGTATGTTCAAAGTGATTGTGTTCAAATGGAGAAGTAGCACACTGAAAAACTTCATACGCCATACGCCGAGCCACAAAAGAAAGCACAAATTCACGTGAAAAACTGAACAAGTTCAAGAAACGAAGCTGTAGCGTCAATTCACTAACTGAAATTGAAATATCTTGGTTTGCCTAGACCTACTTTCATAACACATCAGATGTACCGCACAGGCAGAGCTCAAAACTTAAGGTAGGGGGACGCTGGCGGTGGTTGCCCACCCCCCTTTATCCCACCCTTCGAAATTGTTTCGCCATGTTCTTGATCATCCTTGTCGGACGTAAGCCTATTTCTTTCTTAAAGACTATTAAATAGCTAAGTTAATCTCAACTCTGCGCTCCTTTTTACTAGAAGATTTACCTATTTCCACACACACTAGAAGGGGGATTTTGACAGCCAGGGGCCCAAATCTAGGTGGAAAGGGGCTGTGGACCCCAAACCAAAGAGTGGTAGGTAGCCTAACAATAGTCTATTCCCTGCCCCGTCAAAACAGTACCTGTAATTATCAAAGGAGGGCATGTAAAAGGGGAATACCGTGTGTAAATTTTACCAAAATGGTAGACGGACAGAAACTGAGACAATATCATCCATCATTGTTATATAGGCCATCAAGTCTAAACAAGGACCTTTGACCTCTTAGCAATAGCTTTTCGTCTCAAAAATAATACACATTTCAAGAGTTATGAATGTTGCATCATTTGAAAATTGTAAAGTTGGATCCAACAAGTCGCCCTTGAGCAACAAAGCAGTACAAATATTTGTGCTAGAACCTTATTTTTCGTCTCAAAAAGAAAGTTTCCAAGCTATATTACTTTCAATTACCTATCATTCTACATCTATAAATGGTGAATTTAAAAACATGAAAGAAATCTGTACCACAGAGTATTTCAGTTTTTTATAATGGATTACTTTTGTGGAAAATGAAGTAAAATATTTCAAAATGGTCTTTAAAAATAATAATTGAAAAAAATTCTGCCCTGCGTACCCATTTATAATCGTCTCACGTAATATTGCTTTTTTTACTTCTCATAGCACAGTAAGTATAGGACGATGAGTATAGGATTATTGCAAATCTGGGTGCAACCTCTACTATCACCCCCACCCCCACCCCCCGTGACCATCAAACCCACTGGATCAAGAAGAAATCTAACGGCCGTTAGTCCTAATTTGACTATTATCAAAATGATACGTAAAGTGCGATTTTTATGGTTTTTTTAGTGCGTATCGGCTATTTGTAGATGGACATATGTTCATTCAAATGGCCACAATTTTTAATATACTCCCAGCCTGGGTGTTGGAGAGGTTTCGCCTTCAGGTTTAAACCAAGAAATTGACCCCAAACCTCACTAAAGTGGTCCCCAGGACAGTGGCGTAGCTAGAGGGGGGCAGGGGCGGTCGCCCCCCCCCCCACAAAGCCTCCTTAGGCTTCTGTCGGAAATTTCTAGTCTCTGTCGGAAATGAATAAAAACGATTCATTTAAAACGCTTACAACACTTCTTATGTTTTTAAGCAGAATTACACATCGAAATGGTTACTGACAAGGCCTGGAAGTGTCATTTAAGGCACTCTCGGAGATATTTTAATCTATATTTTTCCGCGCGTTACACTCCAGATGATGGTGGCGCTACGCTTAGACAGTACATCATTACTTCAAGATAATAATCTGTCGGAAGTTTTTTGCTTTTGCTCCCCCCTCCCCACAAAAAATACCTAGCTACTCCACTGCCCCAGGATTCCGACGCTGAAGGGGGTGCTTTACGTGCTCCCGTGGCGTCTTCTGCACTTAGTGTTGGTTATCTTCCATATCGTAGGTTCATATAGCTCAAGAATAAAACCCACAACCTTACTGTTAATTCAGAGAATACAGTAATGTATTGCTCGTCGGTTTGAGGATTTATGAGTTCTTTAAGCGGGTAAAATCATTAAGAACCCTAGTTCCGGGAAATCAGCACTAAATACGGTACATCAAGTCAGGCTCAAGGTAGGGGACCCGGGCACTCCAGTGGGGATGGTTACTTTCACAGGTGTCGGAAGCTGTTCGAGACTGGCGGACTGAAATTTGTTTCAGACTGCCGTCCTGGGGAAGGATCTAAGGCCTATGGAAAAAAATTAATTAATTTAAGGGTCCTTAGATGCGATTTGGTTCATCATTTTGGGCAAATTTTAAGGAAAACAACTGCCAATTTTTTACATTTTTACAGAGGAAAAAATAAGTCGTTTTCGCCCTTAGATTGAAGGGGGCGGGAGTATACTTCCACCCACCACATTTTTAAGTGGGGGCTAAAGCCCAGCCCCAGCCCCCCTTCCGCTTCCTACGCCTATGACTGCCTTCTAGTCGGGCACGTTTTCCATTTTCGTCCAGGAGCTTCCAATGCTCAGTGGGTACGATTAAGTACGTAATTCCTGACGGCGATTTGTCATCCCGACACTTTATTTAATTTTGCTGTCAAGGAGGGAAATTTCTTAAAGTAAACACCAAATTTTTTTCAAGTTTCTCCAAAGAAAACAAATAATTTCAATTGATACTAATAACAACCCCAATTTGAAGATCTCTTGAATAAAAACGCTTAATTTTCCATTTAGCTTCAATAACAAACAAAACAGTAGGCGCGCAAAATGCGCAGAATATTTTGCGTCCTTCAACCTTCCGGCAACCTGTCGCCTTTGTTTGCAGCTGGCCCGGCCTGTCGGAGAGCTTGTCCTTCCTGTCGGGCAAATCCTAGCGCCTCCCCTTCACTAAGTACGTATATTTTGTTAGATATGCTGTGACAAAGAAAGGTAGCCTGTTGTACATCTTTCTTCCCTGTCGCCAGTAGCGAAGATTCGTGTAAATAATGTGTGGGAGGAAAGGGTGATGAAGATCTCTTGAAACAAAATTCATTGTGTGAAATAGTGGAAGTCAGTGAGAACATCTCCAGAAGAGGAAGAATATCTCCTCTATCCCCTCTATCCGTATCCCCTAACTTTCGCCTGTACCCGTTAACTTCTCGACGGTCCCTCTCCCCCATCGCCCTAACACCCTCCCCAGTCGTCGTCATCCCTCGCATCAGCACAATTGAAGGGATGACATCAGGAAAGCTGTGAACCCAAAGTACCTGCCCCTCCACTTCCCCTTCGCTAAAAAATTCTTCCTGTGCTTGGGTGGCGTTAGGAGTTGACAGACAGGGGGCCATGGTCCCCAAGGGGAGGGGGAACAACCGGAAGCCCCGACAAAGACCACGGGTTGCCGAAAGGATGTCCAGCAAAAATTGAGGAATATTGGGGGGTTGTTAGAAAATTTGAGAAATTTGGGATTTTTTTGAAGGTTATTGGAAAATTTAGGTTTTTATTGAGGAATCTGCCCTACTTTTAGAGCGAAATCAAGAAAATTGTCGGGGCGAATGGCCGTCGTCTGGGACTCCATTTTTATCACATAGCCTATCTTAAGGCTCCCGGATAACACTGGAAATTTCCCCGACCAAAGGCCATACCCTGTTGCTATATGATGCCGTTCAGTACCGACCTCTGATTGATGGATAGACAGGCCCACCTGAACAGACGAGTTCAACTTCAGAAATATTTGCACACAAAGCGTCATGAGAATGGGTCAAAGGTGAAGAGAACCACTAACCTTCTCAGCAGTTGTCGAATATGTACCTCTTTCGGAAGCACACATTTGTCGTTTAGTAATACAAGTGCAACCAATGTAGGTGCAATAGTAATACATGTCCGCCGGGAGGGCAATTGAATCACACGCATGCGCACAAAGGTACGGATGACCTCGTGACCCCAACAGAAGCGCCAAATTTACGAGCTCACTTATCGATGGCACAGACATGCATACAGACCTACGAAAGGAGCTTTCTTCGTTGTGTGACAAAAGTATGTGATGTAGGGGTTGGAGAAATTCTAAAAAATCAGATGAATTGACCATCAGTGATCTACCCACGTAGAAAATGCAGTTCAAAGGGTCCCATAGGCCATTTCGAACGACTGACTCCATAAAACTGTTGTAAATAATCTTGCATTTCGCAGATTCTTCTTCAGTATAATGCGGTCGTTTGCAACTTGCTTTTTACCAAGTCTCCCGTATTGCTTGGGGTTTCATGATTGCATCATCCCACCATATCCATCGTGTAAAATGTGTAAAATACTGATTTTTATTGCCCCTGACCTGCTAAAGCCCCCCCCCCCCCAACAAATGGCAAAATGCCCATGGACTAGCTAAAGGGATATGTCTCGCCATTAATGAAATTTACTGTTTCTGATACTAATTGCATGCCTAAAGTTTCAAGAAATAAGTAGTTATCTCTGTACTGATTCACGTGAGATCTTCCGAAATAAGGTACTGTTTTAATCTTTGTGCAAATCTCATCCTTCATGTTATAGTTACGGGTCTTTCCAAGAGGTTCTTTTTAGGTGTACTTATAAAGTATTCAAACAAGTTAACGATCAGCTGAGGCACGGCACTTTGCCAAACAGCAAACAATGATGTAGATCTTTTTTCAGCTTTACTTGGCATTGTTTGTTATCCAGGGCAGACGAGGTTCGATAGTTCAATGGCAATGTCTTTAATGACAGCATTACGTTTTGTTTTGTAGAATCCTGTCCATTAGTCCTGTGTAGTAGTGCTTTTTTAGAGGCGAAGGGCTTCGAATCAAACGGGATTCGTTATTCGAATTGAACATTATGTCAAATGGTATGTGTGTCCTTTTGGCAGCAGTCACGGGAGAGTCCTGATTCGATGCCCCTCAAATATTTCGATTACCCCCACCTCCATTTTCCACCACTATAGTTTCAAAGCAAGGAGTATGGAGAATCCATCAAGGTTAATTTTCATGGCAAAAGAAAGACAATCAAAATCTTGGTCTCCACAAACGGATAATGATTACCCTTCGTAATTCGTTCAAGCTGCACTCGAATAGTAACCCATGGTACAAGACCTTTTTCTTATTTATCTTTTTCGTTTTTCAGTTCAAGGGCGTAGGAAGTCGGGGGTTGGGGGCTAAAGCCCCCAGTAAAAAGTGGGAGGCGGAAGGCTGCTTCCGCCCCCTCAATTTTTGTACGAAAACCCCTTATTTGTTCCCTTTGTAAAAATGTCAATAATTTGCAATAATTTTCCTAAACATTTGCTCAAATATTGCACCAAATTGCATCTAAGGACCCTCACATACTCAAAAAATTTCCAACAGGGAGGTGGACACTCCCTCTCCTTAGACTCTTCCCCTAGGACGGAGGTGCGAAAACGTTCAACTCCAACCCAAACAAAGGCCTAGGAAACTACTTTCGACTGGTGGGGGGGGGGGGGAGTTTATTTTACTTCAGGTTTCCTATCCACACAAAGATACCTTGTTCTCAATTGTCAGGATCAGATTTCAAATCTGCTGAACTCAGCAAAGGTATTTCTCAAATCATAAAGCTGGTGAAATGAAGTGAGTCTGTCATATAAAAATGATAAAAAATGACAGCAGCCTGTAAGGCGTGCACATGATATCTCGGCAACAACACGTTATAAAAATGTGGTTTGAGACACGGCGTTCAGGTCATTTGCTCCTCCTTGCTATGTAAAACTTCTGGTCATCTTTGAAGCTCCCCCGTGATAGTCCCACAAAAGAGGGCCTTCCAGCATAAACCACGTTCTTCAAACACAGAAGTCTACCCATACATACGTGTGTTGTCAAATGCATAAAAGCCGGATTTCTGTTCATAGTCTGCGCCATGAGGGGGAAGCGTGAAGGAGGCATGCAGTGACGGAGGCAGCAGTGACGTATCTGCCTGGGTCGGAGGGCGTAGTGCCCTACCCTGCCCGCTTTGGTTGTGAAGGCCTGCTAAAACCACAAGGTTTAAAAGAAGGCCAAGTAAAGGGAAGGAGAAAGGGAAAGGGGAGCTGAAAATATGAGAAAAGGAAAGAGAGTGGAAAGGGGAGGAATTGAAGGAAGGTGAAGAAAGGAGTAGGAGCAAAGGAGAAGGGGAACGGTGACAAGAAAGAACACAAGGGAGACAAGACAAGAGAAATGGAGTTTTAAAAGTGTTTAACATTGTTTATCATGTTTACTCTATACGATGAACTGCAGAGAATGTGATATTCAGCCCTATGGGTAACGTATACAAATTTTCCTGACTTATTCTCTAGTTGTGGGGTAGCCTGCGTTAATGATTCATGTATTTGTTTGCGAAAGAAGACAGGCAGTTCAAGGCTCAGTTTACATTTTAGTTATAACTAAATTAAAGAGTAATGTTTTTAAACATAAACATTGACTTGAACAGATGCAAAATATATCCCCAGACTGCATTTAAGGATACTTCATTTTTAATCAGTTGGCATCACCCACACCCATTAGACCCTTCATCAGGACACGTAAAAAAATGTCATGTCGAGTGTACCATTTGTACATAGTCATTACATAAGTATAGTTTAATCTTAAAGTCTTCATACCAACAAGTGCCTGTTCTGATGGTTAAGTCCTCCATCTTGGCCGGTATTATGTTCACCGGGAGACAGAGCCTCTGACAAATGTACGAATCAGATGACTTGGAGTGAAAATGTGAGAAGCCGAGGAGAGGTTCATAAAGAAAGTAGTTTTATATAAAGATAAATGGCTGTTCCCTTTCCGATTGCCAAAACGTCTCGTGACATCATTAATTGCAAAGAGGGTAATCAGGTGGCAAAAGTTTAGGTAGTCAAAATCGACCCTTTACATGGCATTTATTGAATGATTCAAATGGAACTTTTGGGACCTTGTATAAACCTCATAAATGGTAACCTCAAATCATTCCAGTGAGCCCTCAAACTAAGGAGGATATCATGCAAATTGAAAGTTTATAAAGATGCATGGACATCAACAGGTGGGGGACAGGGGGCATCTCTTTCTCTACTTTGAGAATGGAGGGGATTATTCCCCATCCTCCCCTTTTTTCCAGAACCCTTACGAACATAGTAGGTACATGCTTGATTCCATAGTTGCAAAAAGCTGATTCATTGAAATCAAACTCGAAAATGGTGGAAACAGCCATGTAATGGACTGAAATCGTGGGTAAATGCCTCACAATACACAGCAGATCATCTAGCCCTCAAATTTTCCCAGGGTCCTGAAGTGAGCCCCTGATCCTTTGCTTCTATGGCCTCGCGATTGCGCTTGAAGTAGTTCTGTTCAAGGTCAACCCCGCCCCCCCCCACACACACACACATTTCAAAAGTTGTTAACGCTCTTGCATAGATGTAAGGATTCTGATGGTCAGTGGCGTACACAGGGGGAGCAATTGGGCCATGCCCCCCTCACTGATGCCAAGTTTTCTCTCTCTTTTTTTTTAGTTCCTAAAAATACGTAAATTTTTCACACAAATTTTACTTCAAAAGGTAGCATACGTGGGACAAGATTGCATGTTAAGGACCCCTAATTTTTCAAAAATTTTCGAAGGGGGAGAGGCTAGGACACCTTCCCCTTACACCCCCCCCCCTAAGGCCGGCAATCACACAACATACTGCATGGTCCCCCGTGAGAGAAATCCTGGGTACGCCACTGCCGACGGTCTACCACTTGGTAGCCATCATACAAACGAAGAGGGTAGATAACTTGAATGTTGTAAACAAAGAGCTTAACGGGACTCAACCTGGAAAATCCCTCTGACAATGTAAACCTAGTACCAATATCTCAGACAACTTACCAATGTTTACCTGCTATCAAACATATCAATGAAGTTTAAATATTATCATTCTACTGAACCTTGGAGTGACAAGCACCTACTTTTTTAGACCGAGGGAAAATACACTGTACAAATATCATGAGCGAAAAAATGAGCATTGATCTGGATCGGATCCAATTTATCAACCTTTTGTAATTTGCGACCCACTTTTGATTGTTGAATTACCCGAAGACCACCTTTTATCATTAACTGAAAAATATCGTTCCAAAATTATATTTATAACTTAAAGGGAGAAAGCAGTCCCCAATAAGTTTACTTTCAAAAACCTGCTAAATCTTACACATCTCCTCTGATTTTGCCCACAAGTATCTTTGATTATGCTTCTGTATAAAGACGTTGAATATTGAAAGGTAACCAAGAAGTTATTAAGCTTGAATTTTACAAATAACTAACAAAATATTGTCACGTGATTGATAGGAGCCATTCCTGATTTTTTCCTAAATAATTCATATTAAGTGGACTGCATTTTCTCTTTAACCATACCAGCCAAGTTGCAACCCTTAGCAACTTGTACTACCAAAATTCCATCTATGTCGGATGAGATTGAAGGGAAAATGCCGTCCCTCCAATTTGAATTAGTGTACACCGTCATCCTTATTCAAGAATGGCTCCTTTCAATCATGTGACAATATTTGTTTTAGTTTCAAGACAAGAACTTTTGAAGTACAAAAATTTCACCCAACCTGAACGGATTCCCTTTACCACTTATTTTCACCCCATTGTGAGAGATCTTTTTCAGGGCTTTCGATCTCTATGGGGAATTCTCCAAAGAGAAGTCGAATTAAGGGGCGCTTTTAAGAATGCACCTCTTTTGTCCTTTAGACAGCCCCCCTAACCTCAGGAAGATTCTTATAAGTAGCCGAATTCCTAGGCCTCACACCTCCTCGGGCAACTCTTTATGTAACAAACCCCGCTGCCAAATATGTCAGCATGTCTGTACCTCTTTTCCCATGACGCCCCCAGGCACTACACTCAAACTATACGTGGTACCACGAGAGTACACCTTATTATCTAAATACAACTTTACCACTTTATCAATTATGTGAGAGGGAAACTGATTTTTGCCCAAGCGTATAAAACAGTCGTTTTCAATCTATGTCAAATCCTTTGCAAGTATTATTGATTTTGTAGATCCTGTCTACCAGAGTACGGATAAGACCAATTTTGTACGAATGGGGAATGAAACTAAAATAATTTGTTAGCAAACCTGTGTACGTTGGCTTGTGGTACACTTAGGTAATAAGTTGTTCTGTATTACGAACAAGCACGTCCAAGAATGGCAAGGTACTACTTTCTTTTTGTTTTTCTACGGCAAAGTGTATGGTGGGGTGCAAATATTAATAAACTCAAAAAAATCATTTGCTTCATTCTCATTTCTGAAAAGGCAATTTATTTGTGAGCAAAATAAGAGGAGATCAGTAAGATGTTTGAAAATAAGCTTGGGGAGACTGCTCTCTCCCTTTAACTATATCGACGACTCATCTAACTTTTTCATATCTTAAGCGCGATTTGGGGGCACATTAGACAGTTAGATGGCGCTACGCGACGCACAGGATGAGAAACGCTAATCGAGCTATCTGGTTTTGAGGTCATGTGCATAACTACATATAGACCCTAAGGCTTCAGATCTGTTGAGCTTAATGACAAGTGCAGTTTCCACAATGTATTTATATAGATGCCCTACTTGATGAATCATGTACGTTTTTTAATATCATGTGCATGATACCTTGGACAAGATAGCCTAGTTCCCTCATTTTCCCAATTAGTGCGATTGTGAATCATATATATATATATATATATATATATATATATATATATATATATATATATATATATATATATATATATATATATATATATATATATATATATATATATATATATATATGTCAGTCAAGTTCGCTTGTTAGTCGAAAAAATGCTTCATGAAGGGGATATTGATGAAAAAACTGCCGAATACCTAGTTCCTAAGGACTGCAAAACTTCAAGGTATTATACTCTGCCTAAAACACATAAAGAACCTGACACTTCTGGCCACCTTAAAATTCGTCCTGTTATTTCCGGTACTGGTTCACCCATTGAAAGACTGTCAGAATTCTTAGAATTTTTCATTAACCCAGAGGTTCAAAAATTGGACTCATTTATCAAGGACTCTAAGGATATGGTTAAAGTAATAGAAGGAGTAAACGAGAAAGGACCCTTGCCACCTTTAACGGCTTTGTTTACAATTGATGTTAAAGCCATGTATCCCAGTTTGCCCCAGCATTTAGGTATAAAAGGAGTTAGAAAAGCCTTGGATTCTCGTCAACTTAAAAAACCCTCTACTGATAATTTGTTAGATTGCTTAAAGCGCTGTCTCACAGAGAACCATTTTGAATTCAATGGGAGTTTTTTTACTCAGATACACGGTACCTCGATAGGTCCAAAAATGGCCCCCGGGTACGCATGTTTAGGAATGGGCATTTTTGAAGAAGAATTATGGCAAAAGTGTTCTTTTTCGCCTACTGTGTGGTTTCGCTATATCGATGATATCTGGGGTCTTTGGCCCCACGGGCCAGATCTTTTCAAAGAGTTTATGAAAACTCTTAATAATCTTTACCCTGGTGAGCTTGAGTTTACTTCGTGTTTTAACTATGATTCTCTTCCATTTCTAGATCTGCGTATTTTTCGCAACTCTGAAGGCTTTCTCAATACTGAACTTTTTGTCAAACCCACGTTCAAAAACCTTTATCTCAATTATAATTCTTATCATAGCAAACATGTCCTTGATAATATTGCCTACGGTCAGGCTCTCCGTATACGTACCATATGTTCTACGGAAGAATCTGCCCATAAAAATCTCAATACTCTTAAAAGTAATCTGATTGAAAGAGGGTATCCCACGAGTATCGTTAATGAGAAGGTTAGTAAAGCCTGTGCCATTCCGAGGACCCTTCTCAATCGTAACCGTACAAAGTGTGCTAGGAACTTTAATGACCCCCTGGTAGTTACCCGTAACCCAAGGTTATCTCCCCTAAACAATATTATTAAGAAGCATTTTCATATTCTTAAATCGTCCCCCACTTTCAATAAAAAAAAATTTCCTAACCCATCCCCAGTGGTTTACAGACAACCACCCAAATTAAAATCTTTATTGGTAAGAGCGAAAATACGTGATCATACAGAAGATAGAGGTTGTTTTAAAACACACGATAAAAGGTGTGTCACCTGTAGTGCCCTAGGTGAAACATCTACTGTACAAAGTTTTAATACAGGTCAGAATTTCCAGGTGATGGGGGATTTAACCTGCACCACAAAAGGCGTTATCTACTTGATTAATTGTTTGGATTGCCATAAGCAGTATGTGGGTGAAACGGGACTAGAATTTAGAATTAGACATAGGGGTCACCGACAGGAGTTTAGAAAGGGTCAAACTCCCATTGGTAAGCATTTTAGGGTCTGTAAAAATTTGGAATTATAGGTATTGAAAAGCTACGTAACAATAACAAGAGAACGAGGGAGGAGGTCGAATTGAAATGGATTTACCGGTTGAATACTCTTGCCCCTATAGGTATTAACGTAAAAGATGTAAGCTTAAATAGAACATTGCCTAGCAGCTAGTTCTTTTCCACTTCTTTTAGTTTTAAGCACGTGAGCAAGGGGAGTGTATCTCCTCGAAACGTAGTGCGACTTTTAAAAACTTAAAAAGTTTTTTAAAATGGCAAGACAGAAATGTTAAACCGTTTACCAACTGTTACATCTTGTTGCCTCAGAAGATTTGGCACGATCTTTGATATATATATATATATATATATATATAATATATATATATATATATATATATATATATATATATATATATATATATATAAGATAGCCGAGGAGATACTACGAAGACCTATTAATACCATTGAAATAAAAATTATTAATTTGTTATCATAAATATGTTATCACAAATTGTTAATTTGTTATCATAAATTTGTTACTACAAATTATTAATTTGTTGTTACAAACTATTAATTGTTTTTTTTTTTCGTTGTCGTTGGGATTTTATTCGGTGGAAATTGCCCCGGTAGAAGTTGTCCTCTCACGCATCAGTAGACCCGGCATGAAATAAGATTAAAATATCAGTATGGGATATTATGAACGATGCAGTGGCGGCACTAGAATTTTCAAAGTGGGGGAGGGGAAAGAGGGGCAAGAAAAATGGGGGGAAAATACTGTTTGTGCGCATAGTTCCTGTAAGCTGTGTACTTTTGTCAGTGGTGCCACCAAAAGTTGGTGATTATGGCCTTTACAGAAAATAATGCAGTAATCCCACCTAAGACAAACCCATGGAGTCGGTGTAAATTGTGTCTATGCGAACCTGAGATTGTTTGCACATGGACCTGAAGGAGGGATTCCTCGATCCTTTGTTACCTCGTGCAGGTGCTGTCCCGGGGAGAAGTCTAAGGGGTGTCCCCTCCCCCCTTTGAGAAACTTTTTTTTCATTTAAAGTGGCTAAATACAAAATGGTGCTATATCGTAAGCAAATTTTTGAACTGATCATATGTTAAAAAATTAGTGAAGTCTTCTAATGTTTGGTTAGAATGCCCTTTCCACTGCAAATATATAACATTTGCCATTTACCGATAATCGAAGAAGCGCTCCGTGAAATGTTACAACAATGTATAAAGACAACAACATACAACCAATCTTTTACATCTGCCGCCAATGATACCCCATTGGCTACTCATGATATAAAATTGCTATAAGATCCCCTTCACATGCGCGTTCCTTACAAAGCTTAGTAGAGATATTCCTCTATTCTGATATGGTTGAGAGTTATGGAGCCCTCTGAATCATACGCCCGCCAGACTGTTTTTCAAACGGAGCAAGGCTGTGATTAAAAAATTATCAAATCGTGATTTGGGGAATCAAGCCAGTTTAGTGCCCATACAATATCATTCTAATGTCCACAATTAATATACCGGAGTTTCTTACATTACGTCATTTGGCCAGCATAAATGATATTAGTAAAAGTCCCTGTGCAACCGCTTCAATCATCCACTCTCCCAACAGGGGTGTAGCTAGGATGAAATTCTTAGGGGGGCTTAGTTATCAAATGGGGGTCACGGCATCGATCGCCGTCCTTAATTCTTACACATTTTATTAGGACATGCACAATTTTTAGGGGGCCTGCCCAACATCTGGGGGGTAGGGCCCTCCAGGCCCTCCCCCTGTAACTACGCGCCTGTCTCCCCACTATCAATCTTACGACATCATGAAATCTACCTTTGTTAGTCCGAATAAGGGTTTTAAGAAAAACACTAAAATTGCAATTTTATTGTCTTCCTTGTGCACATTCAATGCTGTTTGCGTAGTTAGTTACATACTTTATTCTCGAGCCCACCATTTGTAAATACCCCAGACCCTTTGGGGACTTTTCCTTCAGGATCTCCCTTCAAAAAAGTCATCAGCTGGGTACAAGTTGTGATGGGGCAGTGAAGTGAGAGAGATGAATCGAACGATAGCTGACAATATCAATTGGCTGTCGGGATGTTGTGTCACTCGATGTGTGCCGATGAAAAGATGTTTCCTTCTTGTAATGGTTATTGGCAATCAGATTCATTTACAAGTGTTACTTTCTTTGGAGGATAGCAAAGAGAAACAAAATGTAAAGGGGCGCTAGTATCTTTTAGCAGAGAGAGCACTAACATTTAATACCGTAAGCAGCATCTACACAAAATGAAATGGCGCCAGTAATATGTGTAAACTGGAGTATGAAAAATAATCAAAAGACTAGAATCACGTATTCATAGACGCTGGTCATCGAGAAACCCCACTGGTTCAAGTGTCTGAGTAACCCAATGCGCGCAGGCTATTTAGTCCGCTTCTGCTCACATCTGAAAGGACGCCCCCTGTAAGAGCTGAGCGATCCTTATCGTCATCGTGAACGACCCTAGCATGTGGCAAGCAGGGAGGGAGGAAATGACACGGCCCCTGGACCATAAAAGTGTCACACCACGCACAGAGGCTTTTTAAGGCATGTACTACTTGTACTTAGTCTTGAGCACTAGACCGGTTTGATTATATAGTGTCATTCACAGCCATGTTGCAAACATATAGTATAATTCTTTACACCAAAATTTTACACAACGGAAAAGGATAGCATGTTTGTTTATATCATCATTGTATTTTATTCGAAGTTTCTTACATATCTCTTAGGTTTATATGTGAATTCAACCAAATAAATGTTGTTTTTACAGAATTTTCTACAATTTGGGCAATAGTTTTTGTTTCTGAAAGAACGAAAAGAGAAACGTCACTTTCTCCATTACGAACTGGCCAATCACAAGAGCTTGTTTAGTTATTTGCGTACTGCTGTAAACAAACACATGCTATTGCCAAGGTTCTATATTGAACCTGCTGTTTCAATTCTTTTCGTAAGTTGTCATTACATGTGACCATACAGGATTTAAGTTAGGGACACTCTTGTTGTTGTTTCGGTAGCCACGGTTACTTGTAATGGATTATTGTGAAGAACGTAACAGAGACACATCGGATATTTCTGAAGTGTTGGAAAGTCTAGTTCAGCCCTTTTTCGGATCATGCAACTTGTGAAGCTGTTTATAGGGAGTCACGTAAGTTGACAGGTTTATTTAGGCCCACTATATTTATTTATTTAGGCCTACTATAGTAAATTGTAAACTCATAATTTGCAGGACGTTTGCAACACACCAAATAAACTTTTTTCATTTATTATGACTGTATAGCTACTATTGCTTATTTACTGTTTAACTCTGTTATCTACACACCGTGACGTGACGGAGGCCTGTCATATTGACCAAAAAGCGATAAAATATCTTAAAACAATATGTTGCTGTTGTTCGGGGGGATCTATTGCATGATGGGAGCAACTCCCAATCACAGTAACAGTATAGTACATCGTTGGTACATATAAATATATCGTGATCGCTGCCTGAATGGGAGAGGGGAGAGCAGCGGGCTGTATTCCTTGACTGCACTAGGTTTCTATTAATCGCACATCTATCATAAACATTTCTGGGCGAAGTGCAGGACAACCGTTACTGCTGATAATCATGATACATTGTTCATGAGTTGTTATTTAAATCCATGTAGGATCAATCTTTTAAATGGTGATATCCATTTGTGTTGTGAAACAACGTGAAAGATACTTGTGATGGAAATGAAATCAATCTAATAAATTATCACGTTTGCCATCATCAACTTATACCAATTTTCTGTTCCCAAGTCCCCCGAGTTTTACTAGCTCTGCAGAATGTGTATTTCTGTATAGTCTATATAACATGTAAACAACGTGGGGAGTTGTTTTTCTATCTGCATACACCTCCCAGTTGTACAAACCCGTTTAGTTCCGGTTGCTACGCAATGAATCGTTGATTGTCTCTAAAAGAAAAAAGGCAACAAAAACTTCACGCCGTTCTCATTCTAAGGAGACCTACACATGATTGCTCATCAAAGGCCGGGAAGCTAATCCCTATTAACAATTGCGTGGTTTGGGTTAGCGGTCTATTGTTGCAGAGTTCCTGAATAAAGCCCGGATAAAGTGTTTCTTTGCCTATTCACCAGGTCCTAACAACTCCCTGGTCTTAAGACAGCTTGAAAGAAAATATTCTTCGACTACCTGCAAGCCCGTAGCCCAATGTCCTTTCCAAGTGCCATATACAATACAACTTGGAATGTATTTATTGGGTAATCCCGTCCAGCCACACGATCAAATTCCTAATGGCTTTTAAACTGCACAAGACTGGACATTTGAGACTGGATAAAATTTCTCAAGCGAATTTTGGTAGGAGAATTAGAATTAAATTTTGTTTGGCTACCTTTTAAAGAACAATAGTGCCATTGAAGTAAATACTATTAATTTGTTATTAAAAAGTATTAATTTTGAAATGAGATTAATATAGATTAATATACGGACACATGAAAAAGCACTACGGGATATTGTTCCCGATGCAGTGGCGGCACCAGGATTTTCAAACTGGGGGAGGGAGTAGGAGGGGGCAAGGAAAAATTGGGGGCAAAATACTGTTTGTGCGCATAGTTCCTGTTAGCTGTTTACCTTTGTCAGTGGCGCCGCCAGAAGTTGGTGATTGTGGGCACCACAGAAAATAATGCAGTCATCCCACCTCAGACAAACCGATGGAGTCAGTGTAAATTGTGCATATGCGAACCTGAGATAGCTTGCACACGGAGGAATCCTTCGATCCTTAGTCACCTAAAGCGGGTGTCGTACTGGGGAGGAGCTTAAAGGGTGTCCCTTCCCTTTGAGACACTTTTTGTTTAAATTGGCTTAAATGCAAAATGGTGCTATCGTTGTCGAATGTTTGAATTGACCATATGTTGAAACAAATTTAATAGAATCTTCTTATGCTTGGTTGGGTACAAGACAAGGGTGTGTTATCTAGGGTGATACTTCATGTAAGACTACCTCAAACTGAGGTGAATAGACAGCTAAAGTGAGATTAATAGGCTGAATAACCTGAAGTGAATAGGTTTAGTGGGTGTCTAGTATTCACTTCAGTTTGGGATTAGCTTACATGAAGTATATACCGCTATCTAAGTGGAGAGGTGACGAATCCTCCCCTTAAGTTTTGTTAATGTAACTTAAGTGGCTTAGACGGAAAATGGTGCCATCTTTGGCTAATCTTTGAACTGATTATACATGCTTAAAATTCTCATTATTTGGAAATATTTTGGTTGTGATGTAGCCCGCCCTCCAAGGCTGGTTACAGACCGGTACAGGGCCCCCTGGAAACTGCGTGGTAATTACAAAATGGCGATACTAACATGAGCAATGAAAAATTCAGTTGATTCGCGTTTAATTTGAAATGAACTAGAGAGGGTAGTATGAATAATTCAAAAATTGGTGAACTAACAAACATGTTTAAGAATGTTTTTTCTTTAAAGTGTATTAATATTCGCTCTTTACCGATGTAATGGTAGAAGCGCTCCGTAAAATGTTTCGAAAAATGTTAGTAAAGGCAAAACATACCACTAATCTTTTACATCATGCTCCAAAATAATACTGCATTAGCTTCTCATGATATAAGACTGCTGTAAGAACCCTTTCAAATGCGCGTTCCTCAAACTTTAGAGATGTACTTCTATTTTTCTAACGGCCATTATTCTGACCAGAGGAGCACCTGACCCCTAGAATGAAAATGAAGTTGGAACCTCCACCTACCCCGTAGGTCGCCTTTAACAACATCACCGTGTTACCTCAATTGGCAACTGAATGACAGGTCGGTCTATATGTAAGAGGATGACATTAGTTTTCATCTCTCATACTTTAACAACCCCCCCCCCCCCTTCCCCATCTCCTCTTTATCCACGCCCTTCTCGATAATGAAAAATTGGGGTTGGAGTCCTTACCACTTTTATATTATGTACACGTTAATTTAAATGAAAAGGCTCTTGTCTCGATCATCTGCGGTCATGCAGGCCCTCGTGGCAAGACGTTTTATGGGCCAGCTGGCTTTTCAACCGATTTCATAGGACTATGGGCATAAGTGGTATGATCAGAAGGGTTTCGAAATGTACTGTTTTGTTATTCCGTCCACAAAGTGGAAAACAGAGGCTTCTTATGGAAAAGTACTGACGTGATTTTAAAAAATCGTAGCCTACTACACATGTAAGTTTGAGTGCCCGATGTTATCGCTGGTGACCTGTGTGGCTAATATCTACAGTACTATAGCCACGCCCGTAGGTAGCCAGACAAGGTAATGAAGGCCAGGGGCGTAGCTACGGGGGGGGGGGCATGGAGCCCCAGATGTTTACTAGCTCCCCCCCCCCCGCCAAAAAAATTGTGTGTCCTAATAAAATGTGTGAGAATTAAGGACGGCGACAAATGCCATGACCTCCCCCCCCCCCCATTTGATACCTAGCCCCTCCCCCCTTAAAATTTGATCCCAGCTACGCCCCTGCTGATGGCAGTGATCGAGATGGCTGCCAGCAGGGGGATTTTCTCGGGGGGAGGGGGAACATATACCAAAATGCATGAAGGCAATTGTAATTTTTTATCTTCTAGGGCCTATAATTTTTCCATGCCCCCTCGGCTACGGGCTTGACTGGAGCAGATGGGCTGTTCTTCAATATTCACCAGTATGGAGAAGGCCCGAGCTATGTATGACAGACTTGTCAAAGTCGGAATTAAGGTAAGAGGTTCGTTTATTCTTCTTCGCCATTACACTAAAGTCAATGAATCTAAATAACTGGGAAGGCACATAATCTTGACCTCGTTCGTGTAACATCTACGTAGAATCTTAAACTTTATCCAGTGGAATCGTTTAATTTGGCGAGTCTCGTGTCTCTTTGGGGTTCGTATATCCAATTTGAAAACAATCCCTTCTCTGCATTAGGGTTTAGCTCACAAGATTTTTCATATATTTTTGAAATGTTTTCCGAAAGGTAAGTGCGGTTAGTTTAACTCTTTGGGCTACTGAGAGGCGACTTCTTAATGTACGAGATGCTGGAAGGATCAACTCAGTTTTGTAATTACAAGTTTATATAGATTGTGAATATCAGAATTGGAAGGAGCACATCTTTCGGGATATGACCTTTGCAATGAGACAATATGTCACCGCCGGTTTTGGTGATGGTAGGGGTTCCTCAAATGATTTTGGGCGTGTTTCAGATCGCATCATATACTGAGAATTAACAAAGGCGCGCGAAAATCTTGTCCGCCTGTTCTTTTAGCTATACACAGTTACAAGAAAGTGTCCATAAATTGGAGTGTTGGCAGGTGACTGAGAGAGCGGGGGGTGCTGTTCAGATCGAATGCACAATATTCAAAACAATGTTTTATTTATCACACAGACTTGGGTACTGACTGAAAACATCGAAAAAGCAGAAATGACAACACCACATGACATAAAGGAAGAGTGTTTTAGGTACAATGATCGAATTTAATGTCCATCGACCATGATTATATCGCTAACTTGACCATCAAAGCTTCCAATAGATACTGAATTAACCACTTACTAGAGACCAATGTAGGCTTACTTTAAGCATGCTCACCAAATAAATCATATTACCATGTACACATTAACATATGCAATGTCGAATCCATTGTTAACTATTCTAACTACATTTAATAATTAAATAATTTACTTGATACTTTAAAAAACTAATACAACCACAATTATACAAACAGTTCAACTTTTTACATACTTAGGAGTTGTTCCTCTTTTACAGGGACTTAACACAATATAAACCAATGTCAATGAACTAAACCTTGGTCCACCAGCTGCAAAGTGGGTTGCTACCAACACATCCAATAACTTAGTCAAAATACTTGCATGCAAGTACTATCTAATATCCTTGACCACTTATAAATTCAACTGATTAAACCATAATTATTTTAATTATTAAAATTTTGAACTCAACTGTTATTCATATACCCATTTTACTAGAAGTAACTTCAGCACAGCCTAAAGGAAGCCTGTGAGATGGAATAGTTAAATTAACAAGAATCAAATGCAGCAATTATTATTAAACAAAAATATTTAAAGAGGATAGTTTCATAAACCTGTAAACCTTTTGGCTGATAAAATCATGCTTTAATGATAAAATTAATATAATCGATCAATGCAGTATTGCTTATTTTTTATTAGCATGTTTCTAGCCAATAATGGAACTTTTGAAGTTACAGACTCTTCTGAGTTGACAGTGAAAGCAAGTACATTCACTTGCAAGTTGGTCCAGACTGGTGCTTAAAGCAAATCATAAAAATTATAAAAACTAAGAGCAGCTATAGATGTCTTAAGTTTCTTTTCAATTTATGAAGATTTGTAATTATTTATAACCATGTCTGCTTGGCATGGCCCTTGCTGTCTTTGATGTTGGCTTTATAACCTGATGTAAAGTATACTAATTACTTTTTATACTTTCTGATGCTTTTCTCACACAATTTATAATTTTATTTTGTGTAGAAAAAATGCAACATTTTTTGTCATGGCAATAACAATAATGCAGAATCACAGACAAACAAATATTCTAAATCTTATAAAGGATTCACGTCAACAGCATCACCTACATCTGTACAGTAACCTTTCTTGAACAGAAATTTTATTTTTCAACCAACCTAAGTAAATCTTTATCTTCACAACCTTTTGTTACATTTTAAAACAAAAAACCTTTGTGAGAGATGAAAAAGTAAAAATTATCTTATTTTTTAAAAAAAAAAGCAACTTACAAAACTCTGAATGTTAACTTCAATTTGCTTGGATGCAAACAAACATCACAAATAATCCTTTTGTTTTTTGTATTGTACTTAACATACCTTACTAGCTTCCCAAAAATGTCTGCTGGTTTGACTGCATTGGTTTGTAAAACACAAAAAGCAATAAAAAGGATAAAAATTATCAGTTTTGAACTCCTAAAAAATGATTACATTAAGGTAAAAGTATTCTTTGAATGGACTGTTTGGAATGTTAATTCTAGTAACATTTCTGTTATGAATGTATTAGAAATAAAATCTTGGCTTTGTAAATTTAATTGTTCCATTACAGTATGTATCTTAAATGTTCATTTCTAAACTACAGTAATTTGGTATTAATGGAAGTTTAGGAATGGAAAATCAATTCTTAGACTTGTGAAAAGGACAATAGAGAATCTCTTTTAGGAAAATAGTTACCTTATATTTGAAATAAATTTATAATTGATGTGACATTTTCAAAATAAAATTAATTTCCAATGAGGTAGATAGCTCTGCACTATTACTGTAAACTGCACAACATTGTTGCCAAACCAGCAGTGACACCTACTGTATTACCCCATAGCCATCACAGTTTGCATTCTATGAATTTTTAGGAAGACATTAGCCACAGTGTATATGGATATTTTAGCTTCAAATAAGCCAAATTGTCATTCTGATGGATTCCACTGTATGTATAAGGTATAGCATTGTTTTTGGAATGAAATGTTCTCATTGTGCTTTGTATCTTTCATGTAAATTATAATTCCTCCTGCTAAGCAATGTCCCAGCTTGTGTTTTTACCTTCTGATTAATTTTGTCCCCATTTTTATCTCTACTAATTCTTGTTTGAATTGCTCTCCTTACTACAAAACAGACTTAGAGTAAGTATGTACACATACACTTTGGTATATATATTTTACTCTCCTTACTACATAACAGACTTAGAGTAAGTATGTACACATACTGACACTTTGGTATATATATACTTTACTCTCCTTGCTTCATAACAGACTTAGAGTAAGTATATACACATACTGACACTTTGGTATATATATATATTTTGCTCTCCTTGCTTCATAACAGACTTAGAGTAAGTATATACACATACTGACACTTTGGTATATATATACTTTACTCTCCTTATTACATAACAGACTTAGAGTAAGTATGTACACATACTGACACTTTGGTATATATGTAGGTATCTTGTACTTACGAGAATGCATTTGCACTCCTAACAGATTTTTGAAACTTACCCTAAATGTCCAAGCAAATCTTCCCAAACTTATGAAAATGGTATGTATAGTATATACCCGAAAACTCACACACTGTCAAGGCCCATCTACGCGATCATATATTTGTCCATGAACATCGTCATACAAATGTTTAAAGATTGGTTGGGAAGATGTAGCATGCAGCTTAAAGTTTGAACGCTTCATACATGTTGGACTTTCCTTATATTTGTTGGGAAGCAGTCCACATGATAATGCATTTGTCCATTAGCATCATTATACAAATGATAGATGACGTTTTGCACCAAACGTACGATTGTGTAGACGTGGCTTAGGTGTTCACCCATGGTTATCAAATCGCTCAAAAATGTAGAAGGAACACACCTGTTTGTATCCAATGAAGTACACTGAATCAATCTCTTTTTTATTAACCCATAGGAAGATACCTGTTTTACCCAATCATTTGGTAATTTTCCACATTCAGTTTGTTTAAACGTTACAGTGTGGAAAGGTATATGCATGACATGCAACTTTACTTGTACTCCTAACCAAACACTGTGCACTCTACAATTCCACATATGACACTCTACTTACCTGAGAAATTCCTCCCTTTCTGGGGGAGGGGTGGGATATCTTTGGGTTTAACATGAGGGTAACAGTACCCAGCAATGAAAGTTAAAGGTAGTGATAGTACTTTTGGAGGGCAATTTTGATAGCATCAGGTACATCTGTACATAACCTTTCTAGAACAGAAATTTTACTTTTTAACCAACCAAAGTAAAATCTTCACCTTCACAATTTTTTATATTTTAACGCTAAAAGCCTTTGTGAGTGATGAGAAAAAACAAAAAGCAAAAAAAAAAAAAAAAAGAATCATCTCTGTAAAAAAAGCAACCCACAAAACTGAATGTTACTACAATTTGTTTGGATGTAAAAACATCTCAAATAATCTTTTTTGTATAATACTTAAAATAACTTGTAAGCTTCCCAAAACTATCTGCTGGTTTGACTGCATCTGTTTGTAAAAACCAAGTAGCAATAAGAAGGTTAAAAAATATCAGTTTTGAACTCTTAAAAAAATGATTACATTAAGGTAGAACTTTCTTTGAATGGACTGTTTGGAATGTTAATTCTAGTAAAATTTTTGCAATGGATGTATCAGAAATAAACTTTGTGGAGTTTGTAAATTTAATTGTTCCATTACAGTATGTATCTTGTATCTTAAATGTTTATTTCTAAACTAAACTGGTATTAATGGAATCCTAGGATGGAAAATCAATTCTGAGACATCTGAAAATGACCATGGAGAATCTCTTTTAGGAAAATAAATAATATTTGAAATAAATTTATAATTCATGTGACATTTTCAAAATGAAATTAATTTCCAATGAGGTAGATAGCTCACCACTATTACTGTAAACTGCACAACACTGCTGCCAAACAGCAGTGACACCTACTGTATTAGCCCATAGCCACCACAGTTTGCATTCTATGAATTTTTAGGAAGACATTAGCCACAGTGTATATGGATATTTTAGCTTCAAATAAGCCAAATTGTCATTCTGATGGATTCCACTGTATGTATAAGGTATAGCATTGTTTTTGGAATGAACATATTACGGTGATGAAATGTTCTCATTGTGCTTTGTATCTTTCATGTAAATTATAATTCCTCCTGCTAAGCAATGGGACATTGCTTGTGTTTTTACCTTCTGATTAATTTTGTCCCCATTTTTTTCTCTACTGATTCTTGTTCGAATTGCTCTCCTAACTACAAAACAGACTTAGAATAAGCATGTACATATACTCACACTTTGGTATATATATTGTACTCTCCTTACTACATAACAGACTTAGCATAAGTATGCCCAGTCACACTTTGACATATATGTTATGCTCTCCTTGCTACATATCAGACTTAAAGTATGTACAAATACACTTTGGTACATATATTTTGCTCTCCTTATTACATAACAGACTTAGAGTAAGTATGTACACATACTGACACTTTGGTATATATGTAGGTATCTTGTACTTATGAGAATGCATTTGCACTCCTAACAGATTTTTGAAACTTACCCTAAATGTCCAAGCAAATCTTTCCAAACTTATGAAAATTGTATGTATAGTATATACCCGAAAACTCACACACTGTCAAGGCCCATCTACGCGATCATATATTTGTCCATGAACATCGTCATACAAACGTTTAAAGATTGGTTGGGAAGATGTAGCATGCAGCTTAAAGTTTGAATGCTTCATACATGTTGGACTTTGCTTATACTTGTTGGGAAGCAGTCCACATGATAATGCATTTGTCCATTAGCATCATTATACAAATGATAGATGACGTTTTGCACCAAACTTACGATTGTGTAGACGTGGCTTAGGTGTTCACCCATGGTTATCAAATCGCTCAAAAATGTAGAAGGATTTTCATCCAATGAAGTACACTGAATCAATCCCTTTTTTATTAACCCATAGGAAGATACTTGTTTTACCCAATCATTTGGTAATTTTCCACATTCAGTTTGTTTAAACGTAACAGTGTGGAAAGTTATATGCATGACATGCAACTTTACTTGTACTTCTAACCAAACACTGTGTATACTCTACAATTCCACTTATGACTCTACTCACCTGAGAAATTCCTCCCTTTCTGGGAGAGGGTGGGATATCTTTGGGTTTTACATGAGGGTAACAGTACCCAGCAATGAAAGTTAAGGGTAGTAATAGTACTTTTGGAGGGCAATTTTGTAGACTTCAGGCACAAATCGCCTGTTGCCTACTCTTATTTCAAAAATAAAAGGGTAGCAATTGTATTTTTGGAGAATTATTTTGTAGACATCATACCCAAATCAACTGTCACCCATACTCACTTTCAGCAATGGTATTCACACTGTTGGTCAACTACATATTACAATCCCTAAGACAGAAATACAAATTTTCAGAGCAAAACATAAATTCAAATGAAGAATTACATCGCACTCTACTTCAAACTCATTCCTCCTACAAATTCAAAGGATTATTTCACAGAGTGAGCGTGCATATTGAATACTATTTCCTGAAGCATATCGCCAAGTATTACATGAATATTAAACCCAAATTAAGCCATAAAATATAAAGTACAGAGATAAGCAATCATATCTGCACTGCACATATTCAATCAATAGATTATTCTAGCATGTAAAAACTAAGGAAAATGAACTTTTTCACACATTTTCTGTGGTAGAATATAAACCACATTTGTTGGACTATTATTGTCTCATAAACCATCTTGACTCCAAATATGGCAAAATAACGGACTCGGCTTATTTTGCCAAATTTGGAGTCTCAACAGTTTATTCACCGATAGTAGTCGCAAAATGCCATTTACTCCTTAAGTAAATGACATAGTATATTAAAAAAACAATCCTCACTTGCCATCAGCCTCCCTTCAATAAATGTTCAAAACACAGTTTGTGATATTCCCTTTGGTAAGACTCAAATTTATAATCACTAACACAAAATTTCAATTTTTCAACCTCCTATGCACTTGCAATTCTTAAACTGATATATCAGCCAAAGGATTCACACAACTTGCCACACAATAAAAGCAAAATATTTACACATGCACAGAACTTATTCCAACTGCTGTAACAGTTTAAAATTATCTCTACTAAACAGAATTGACTGGTTTCATTTTGACACAATAAAATATTTCATTTTCAAACCTGCACAAGAAGCAATTACTATACTGTATTTCAAACTTCCATTCTGTAATGGTCATAATCCCCACCAAAGAATACATTTGCATATCTAGCCATAAAAGAATACTAAGCTATCTTCACAAATAAGAAGCTCATAGCATGACTTAAGAATACTTTATAAAAGTAATACATATTTACCAATAACTTGAAGATGAAACAAATTTTATTGAGAGGAATTTTTTAAAGAATTCAATTCACAGCAACAACAGCAGTTTCCAAAAAAAAACAGGAATGAAAAGATCAATCAGAATTCTAAGCTCTACACCAAACTGTAATCATGGCGTTGACTGGTCCATTAGTATCTGTCAATGGAATGTGATGGGTTTCCAACCACCTCAGTCTGTGAAGTAAACAACACATTAAAAATATGAGACTTAGTAGCAACAAAAATTTGTTGTTGCCCATGAACTGATCACGAGCACACCATCATATGTAGTGACAACCGGCTATCTTAATCATCAATGCATGATCAGGTTAGCCCCTGTGAGAGTTGCTCAGTTTAATGCTTAACTCAACTTCAAGGGATGCACTACTATGTACGCACCCAGCAAGTTTTAAAGTGTTCCATGAGTCTAAAATTACAAAAATATTTGTTATGAAAGGTAGAAAATGTTCACCTGCATTTTTTGATAATGATCAACAGCAATATTCCTCACATGATTGGGATTACATCTCAAGCATGTCATCTGCATGTGAACATAAGTTATGCCTTAAAACTCACATTGTTTCATTATGCCATAATCCTCAGGAAGATTAACTTTAAACTTACCTTGGGCCAATCAGCTGCTGGATAGTTTCAAGGTCCGATATCTCAAATGAAGTAAATACAACCAATCCCTTCTCATGAATCAACTCCCAAAGTCGAAGACACCAAGCTGAAATGATCAAATTAAAACAATGATTCTTTCCCCTGAATTACAGTCATGGGATTTACTCCAAAATTTTAGAAGTACAGTGAAGAACTGTACAGTGCAGTCCATTAAAAAGTTAATAAAGCAAGTACAAAGTAAAGTACCTAGTACAGTAAAGTACAAAATAATGTACAAATTTATGAACAAAGTTAGGTACCTAGTGAAGTACAAAGTATATAGGAAAATACACAAAGTATATAGGAAAGAACATAGTTACGAACAAAGTTTAAGTACCAAGTAAAGTATAAAGTACATTGCAAAATACAAAGTTAAGCCAAAATAAAGTACTTATTACAGTACAAAACACATTGTAAAATACAAAATTAGTACAAGGTAAAGTACTTGGTAAAATACAAAGTACATGGGAAAGTACAAGTACAAAGTTACGTACAAAGAAAAGTACAAAGCAATACAATGTACAAAGTAAATTAAGTACAAACTTAAGAGGGTGAGCCAACTTTCTTATTGAAATTAAGAGAATAAATCACACCAATTTATATCTCAGGTGCAGAATAAACTTTGGAAAAGGGGATTAGAGCAATGAATTTTAATTCTTACAGTTTTGGACTCCAGGTTCATTTCAAAGAGAAAGCTCCCTTATAACTTTTTGAGCAACAAAACTAGAATGCCTTTTGTTATCAAGTCCTGAATTTCATGTTTCATATGAATACTAAAGCAGTGTGGAAGAGAATGAAGTTGAACGAACAAACCTTTTTTGTTCACGGCTCTGTCAATCAACTGATGTAAAACCAAATCAAAATTACTCAGTTCATTTGGAAGCCAGGTAAACTGCAAAGTTAATGAAAAAAATAAAAACAACTGCAATTGATATCATTGTTTTAGTGGTTTATAACACTAAATGGAATCTCATTTTGCATGATGGCTTTCAACTTATATGGTACTTTAAGGACATAATATCATAGCCCTAGGCCAATTCTCTTTTATTATAATAGCTTACTAACCCTTTCCAAACAAACTACTATGCCCCCTTGTCATTTGACAATGTGTTACTCCTATGCACAACCAATCTGCTACGTCATGTAGGATACATGTCATAGATATATAGATGTTATAGGTACCATGAAAATGACTTTAGTACATTTGTAAATACAATCATCTTTTGTGTGTGTGTGTGTGTGTATGTGTGTGTGTCAATCAAAGGGAGGTAACCAATCAGTAATTGAGTCATCTTTCAATGAATGCATTTTGGGGTAATGGGCATCTGCTTTTAATATCAACAAGTCACAAGGTACAATCATCTGTCAAACAGATGACGAAAATCACTCTTTAACCAGACCTCTTATCAACTTTCCTTTGAAAGCTTATCAAAACACAACTACAAGTTTGAATTGTTCATGACAATGTCACCTCCAGAGCAATGACAATATTTGCACACTCTTTGTTATTGTCAACAACATGAATACTCTTTGACCCATTGGCAACGAGCCCGATGATCGTTAACAGAGGTTTGCATATATCACTGAAATATCTGTCATTATGTTTCACAATAAAAACATTGAATTTTAAAGGTAAACTAAGGATATGTTTAACATATATGTGAAAAAAGCATTGTCACATGATTAAAAATAGCCATTTCTGACTTAGGATACCAGGGTACACTAACTCAAATTGGGGTGATTGCATTTTCCCTTTAATGTCACCTCAATAGGGATGAAAACATTTACATACTCTTTGTATTACAATAACAACTAAGTGTCAACACCATAAACAACCTATGACATTTGGCAACGAGCCCAACCCTAGTTTAAATGTTTGTGAAGATACGCAATGAGTCTTAAATGTAAAAAGCTAGTACGGTGTGAATGTTAGTTGTTATTTATGTAACAATTAGATATGGTCTACTTTTTAGTTTTGCCCCACCCTACACAGGGAAAGAAACCATTTCTTTCAATAGTCATCATAGCATGGTCTTTGCAACAGTGGCATCACGTGAACCCAAAATTTTGCCCAGAAAAAGACGAAAAAAAAAATTTGCTTGACTTGAAAATGTTTTAAAATGAGCCAGTTTTGATTTTGTTTTAGGCACCAAAGACTTCAGCAGATACTAACATGTAATAAGTTTCAAGAGGGTTATCATTGCCTTTAAGTGATAGCTCAGGAGGAAGGGGGTGGGTGCCGTTCTCTCTAGCCCTATGAAGGATTCTACCCCCCTGAATCAACACCACATCACAGCCCCACCTGTGTACCATGCAACATATGTAAATCATATATTCAATACTTAATATGGTTAGCATATTGTCAAACTATTCATGATGCAAATTACAACATTACCAGGTGGCAGCATTCTAAATGCAGCAGAGAGATCAAATGAAATTATATGTTTATATGTACCAAATTCTGCCAGTGATGTTTTGAAATAAGTTGAGCAGATGAAACAAAAACAATTGTTACCTGTTTAAATGTGAGAGAATTAAAATCTCCCTCATTATGAATGTTAGAGATGGTATTCTGAACAGCTGTACTTCCCTCCAGGGCATTGCCTATGATTGGTTGGACAAACTCAAGGTTTCCCTTCTTTAGTACACTGAATGATGCACCGATGTAGTTGTTACAATAGTCAACACCGACCACCTACATGACAAGAAAGAGAAAATAGAAAGATACAGTGTGTATGGTACCAGATTGGTACACATTCATTTACCCACACCAGCTGGTCAGTCAATTAAAACTATGGTTACACAAGGGGCACATACTTAATGAAACTCATATGATCCTCTGAGAGTGTAAGGCCACTCTAGGTTTAAATGAACCACAACACAGATGCAAAGTTAAAAGAAAGCACAAGTATTTAAATGAGTTATCACTTATGCTAAATTACTGGATAAGATAATCAGATGCTGTATTCACAAATAGCATTTGCCAGGCAAGTTTAGTTGCAACTGAAGGTTCCCCTTCCTGGATGAAACCACTTTTGTATATTAATACCAATATTCCAACATACCTGCTCAAAATGGCACAATTAAATCTGGTGTAAGTAAAATATGTGTTTCGACTGACCTTTAGTAAATGTGCTAATTTCTAAGTAACTTTCCATTGCTAAAAGAAGGGCAAAATACCCTTCATGGCTTGTCTCATTTTCACATCTAATCTTTGAAATAATAACCCACTATTTACCTCTTTAAACTGCCGAGCCATTTCAAATGAAACCCGTCCACAACCACTTCCAACGTCCAGCATTCTCAGACTGCTAACTTTATACTTATCCACCAACTGTTTGCACAAATCACTCAGACCTTTGTAAAAGTTATGACCATTGTGGTCTCCATACTCATGAGACAATCGCAAGACCACACTCTCAGGGGTCTCCTGTTGAAATTGGCCATTTTTAGGCTCTGTCCATATCGTGGCTGGGTCTTTCACATAAAGTGGAATTTCTGTAAATTAAGAAGAAACAACACAGGTAAATTAAAAATGCTATGAAAGAACTGTTTGTCACATCAGAGCAGATACAAGAACTGCAAGAAATCAACTGATCATGTTTAGCACAAAAGAACTTGCTGCAAGACGCCAAGTTACGTTTAAGTTTATTCTAACATTTTATAAAAGATTGTACCTACTTTCCTTTGAATGAGGCTACTGACATCATACATAAATGGCCATTACAAGTCGTTCATAGGCTCAGCCACACCTTTCAATAATTCTGACTTCACAAGATGGAAGAGCTGGGAACTATCCTCACTGTCTTATGAAAGTTTTCAATTCACGTGTGATGTTCACGTTAGTCAATACATATTCACTCTCACTATTTTTCAATTCTAGTTTCTTTTGTTTTCTGTAAGTTCAGTATGCCTTCCATAGGTTTTACTTCAATATACATAGGCCTATGTATTTTGTTTCTGTTTTTCTTTGGTGTTCTCACTTTGGTAAATATGTTGTATTTTACGGAATATTTTATTGCAGCAGTATCATTTGCAAAGATGTCCATGTCATATCTACCTCTCTATTGTTCATCCTACCAATCACCACTTACCAACATCTTCTATGTTTTCAATAGGTTTCACGTATCTCACAGGTGGATTCTGGGATTTGTCAACCATCTTGACCACTCTGAAGCCAGCATGCTGGTGAAAATGTCTTCTGAACCACCAACGAACAAATCTAGAGGCTTCATAACCATTTGTAACCCATGATCCTCCCTTAAAGAAAAGAAGGTATCTATTTGAGTAATACACACTAAAAGTAAGGTAGATTTTTCTCTTTCGGTGTTGACATTCTTCCTGTTTGTGTAAGGGGTGGAATTGGGGTGGGGGGTGGAATTACACACGGAATGATAGTTATGATTCCATTACAATGGAAGGAGATAGCTTCATATGTAATGTAAATTTGTGCTAGAGAGAAATAACCCCTCCACTTCACCCTTTTTAAAGGTTGACTAATCCCCCCATCTCTTGCACAGATAGTTATTACGTGTTAAAAACACCAACCTTACCATTCACTGATAAGTTAGAACAATGCCTACTGCCATCAGGGAGCCATTATGTAGCATGTGAGTAAGCTTGTGCTATTTGATGTAACACATAAGTAATTTACAACACCTACTGATATAAATCAACCACCACTGGACTGTAAGTGATACTACCCCAACAGGCATTTGATCTTCTGGGGTGTGGAATCATGCAAGTTTAGCTAGCAGGAATGTCATAGCATGTAAAAAGATACTGGCAGTTGTGTTTCCCTCATTTCATTGAGGGACGGAGCATAAGCAGAGGGTTGCAAGGTGGAAGTAGGATCAAATGCCATGCCCTTTCACACTGCAAATAATGTACATATTGCTAAGGTTGGGAAAAAGTTGAAAGTTATCAGTCCTACTCACCAGCAAAATATTGTGCTTGGAATCAAAGTAAGTTCTGGCATAATCATCATATAACATATGAGATTCCCAACCGGGCAGTCCATTGCTGTGATCCTCTAGCAGACACCAGACATTACCCATGGCATCATGGAAGCCCAACTTATTAGGTGGGAACATATTGACAGGCTGTATAAGAAACAGGATGTCAAACAATAAAGGTTTACTTCAAATATCAAGAAAGGTAATGAGCAGGGAAAAACTAAGCATTCCCGAATTGCAAACTGCAAAGCGAAGTCACTGCAACAGTGATGTACACATAACATTTATGTTACAGCAAATTTCAATTTTAATTTTCTCTCTGGCTATGAGTATACCATATCTAGGTGTGAATTCCACAAAAAGTGGAACACACAAGGGAATCACTAAATTCAATCACTTAAAAAGATGTAAAGCTGTGTGGGAAACACGTTCGATTTTTACAACTAGGCAGAAAATACAACACCAATGACTCGTAGTGGGAGAAGACGGCTTTGTAATAGTGGAAAAAAATGTAGAAAGGCAAGGAAGGAATCAATGTGGGGGGCTAAAAGCATGTCACCTGCATTATTGTTTCATGTTTGGGGATAACTGGGGGAACAAAGGGGGCAGAGAACAATCTTATGGGATAGGAAGAGGGTCAGATTCCCCCTCTCCCCTCATGACACTACTACTGTTGTCTACCAAAGTCTCTTTTTCATACTTACTGTTGAGGTCATGAAGTTGAGATTTATGTTGTATTTTTGATTCAGCGATGGATCCATAATATTGTCAAGGTGAATATCCATACTCTTCACAGGCTGTACAGAAAACAGGGAAAGCATGTGCCTATTAAGAAGAACTACAAAATAAGATTGGCAAATCTCCCTGGGGTGTTCAACTTTAGGGCACTTAAACAGGTGTTAAATCACATGTATACCATTACATCACACATCACTCAAAGCACCAGCACTATGAGGTTTGAGCTATCTTAAAAAGTATCTTTAGAATGTCTGTTTTCAGAAGGAAGTGCATTTTCATCTACACATATCTACAATAAAAACAAAATTTGAGACTGATTTAAGGTATGCTGCATCCCCAATAAATGAATTCCAAAATAGTTGAGGATATATTTGTAAGGCAAGTAAAGTTATGACAGGGTTCCAATGTTTTGGACAAAATTCCAGGGTTTTTCAAGTGATCATTTTAAAGATCCATGTACAGCAAATAACATTAAAAAGAAAATTTTTGTGACTTGCTGAGAATGTATACATCTCATGGTAATATACACTCACTGCAGCCCTTTGAATAGTATGCACAACACAAATGTTAAGTAATTCCACAACAACAATATTATCTTTCTATCATTTTATACTTTTTAACACCTAATGCAGGCTTCATGCATTTTAAATAAAATATTACATTCCATGACTTTTCTATGACCTTTTTGTGACAAAATTATGGAAAATCTAAGAGTATGAACCCATACAAGCCTCTGTACCTACCCTAGACTCACTGAGATTTTACTAATTAAGTGGTAGATATCCTTCTTGAAACTCTCCTTTGAGCCCCTCCACTCATCTCAGACTCACTGTGCTTATCCATGCAAGATATCTTGGGAACATTTTTTGTTAAAAAAAGCTTCCTGTCTGTCTACCTTAATTTCCACCCTTCCTGAAAAATGTCTCTTGAGCCTCTGTGACAACCTCAAACTCACATTGACTGTGATTTTAATGTTAAATGATCAATACCATTGGAATCTCCTGCCAGCCTCTATGCTAATCACGTTTGCTGAGATTACACTCATATATATCTATACTTACTGGAAAATCCCTGACAGCATGGTATTCTGCTTCAGTCAGGAGACGATAATCTGCTCCCAGCCAATTACAGTAAGCCTTGGCTTCATGGAAGTTGATTTCTACTGGCCAATCCCAGGGCATATCAATCTCTTCACACATTGTCCTAAATCTGTAACATCAAAAAGTGAATGATAAGTTCAGAATGTAATCTCAGAGTATTTGGTGGCCTTATAAGGTGTTGGACTTGTGATCCAAGGATTGCCCATTCAACTCCCACCTCCGTCATAATGTTGTGTCCTTGGGCAAGATGCTTTATCTCAATTGCCTCTCTCCACCCTGAATGTGTACCCGAGGTAAATTGTCATCGAACCTGCCATTAGAACTGGTGTCACACTGGAGGGTTTGTCTCCAGGACCATTTATCATTGAGCAGAGTTAACACTGTGCTGAGCTTTTAATAAGGATTGCCAAGATATCAGGCATTAAAAATGCAAATATTATGGTCAAATATTATTCAGTGATCTGCCACTGCAGGTCAGTGCCAGTCAGAACCCAGCAGTACACAGAAAAGCCAACCATCACAGCTCAGTAAGTGCTATTTCCAACTGGCACTGATTTCAGATAACAGAGTAAACAAAAGAATAACTTTTTGCTTCCCAGGATATGTACAGCATGTTTCCCATCCTGACAAACTTCCACCAAAACACTAATCGTCAACTCGTTTTGATGTAAAGCACAAAAGTGTTCACCAATGTAACTGGGGAATGTATGGTGTCTGGTGTATTTTTACTGTATTCATTTACAAAAAAGTTGTCATCTTTGGAATCATATCTTCCCAACATATTTAAAAGCAAACTTCTGCCTGAATGGGGGCTGCAACCCCCAGCCCCCCCCCCCCCCCCAGCCTGTTAAGCCTTTGTGAAGGACAGCCTGCTCCACAGCTTACATTTAGACCTTTGTTAAAGACCCAGAAAAAGAGCTGCCACGACTCCAGCAATCCTGGGCAGAACCGCATAAACTTGATTCATACACAAATATATGTTTGAAAAAATGCTGATGATTTGGCGATTCCTTTTTTCATGTAGCAGTTGAGCAGTAATCCATTTAGTGTATTTGTATGGGGATGTTTGCTTGTAAACATACTCTGAAATGAATCTTTGCTAAAATTCCTTCAGACATACCATATACAGCTCCCAAAGTTAGCTAAAATGAACATTAAATTAAAGAAACTGAGGATATGCAAGCTACTTTTTAACATCTGTATAAGACAGGTGGAGCCAGGTGGGAGACAGAAGGCTACCTCCCAACAGTGAAGATTCCCCCTATCATCTGGGAAGCTTTCAAATTTTATCAGGGTGCCTTGATGGGTACAATAAAGAATGTAATCGCCAATGACAAAGTCGGCTCTAAGGGTTTACATGATTGTGCTATCCAACAAGGCAGATCTCTTCAATAAAACCCAAAATTTTCAAATTATCTTCAATAAAAGCACAAAAATTTTAGTGCAACTCGTGCACAAAAGATACTTCTCTTTTACAATCCTTGCAGTATTCTGTCACCTATGTCATGGCTAAGGGTTGCTACCCCCTCCCCCTACCCCACTTGTTACAGAGCTGGAAGTGAGGGATTCCCCTCCTGCTATGTTTGTGAAAGGACTGTTTTCATCCAAGTGTAATACACTGAACAAATGCTACTGAAAAAGAAACATCCAATACAATGTATTTTAAAAAAACCTTTATTGCCTCACATTTGTGATTCTGCAGCAATGTGCAAAAACTGACCAATGGTATGCAACAACAGTCGGTAAAGAGACACTGTTGTTACAATACTTACAATACTCAGTCCCAGGTCTTATTTTCCATTTTGACTTGAATATTTCATTTCAGCCACTACTTGGTGTAAAAAGAAAAATCAAAGTAGACTCACTATAAAGGATTGTTTCTACTGATAAAGTGTAGTGGGACTTTTGACAATAACAATATCAACATGGCAACTGTCTCACCCATACCTAAATTTATCCTTCCCCTCTGGAATATGGCGGCCGACGTCGTGGGGCCTTTTGCTGCCATCAGTGTTGTGGGTAGTACAGTGACTGTAAGTGCTAAGAGTTCCTCCACAACCAGACTTGCATCCTAATTACAAGATACCATAAGAGGAGGATAAAGAATTTAATAAAACAACAACTAAACAAAATGAAAACAAAGTCCATTAGACTGAAAGAAACCATTATCTCAAAGGTTACAACTACTCACAACTTAAAACTAAGTCAAAAATTCTTTTTGTATATACTTCTTGCGACAGCCACAAAAGTTAAGTTTGTAAGAGAGTGCCAATTATAGTAAAATCACAGTACTTTTGCCAAGTTCAAAAAGTTGACAAATTATTTGTTTCATAATTTTACAAAAGGTTTCAGAGTAAGATTTTCTCTTTTTAACATCATCATTCACATGAAAGAATACTCAATTTGTGTTGGGTGGTATAATCAACCCCTACTGACCTTTGTTACAAAGCCAAAACAAAGGGTGATTTGGCTGACGATTCTCTTTCCAGCCCCAACCCTCCTCTGTCCAGACCTCCTTGTTGTTATAGCCTCCGCAGTCAACAAATTCCAGATATTCTTTATTTGTGATCAAGTATTTTGAAGCTTCAAACTTTGGAACACTGTCAAGAGGAGAACAATTTTATATATATACATACACATATTTTAGGGAGATCCATCTCATTTATTATCAATTTAATACAATTGATGATACAAACAGGAAAAGTTGCAATGTAGCCTACAATGAAAACAAAAAAGCAAGGTAAACATATGGTCTGTTTAAGACTATGAAAATTTTACATATTAGAAATGAAGAGGTTGTATTAAGTAAATAAATCTCCCACATTTCTAGAACTTGCTCTCAATCCATTGAAAGAAAACAATTCCTTTTATTTACAAATTTTCCACTTCTAAAACAAATGGGAAATTCCTCCCCACCCTAAAAAGAATCCTTAAGTGTATTTCGCTCCTCCTTATCTCCTATTTACATATGTATACTATTATTGCCTGCAATAACCATCTGGTAAAATGGCACCATGGGATCCCCTACCTACAGAGGGTGCCACAGAGCCTAACTCTTCCTTCTCCAGTTCACCATGTTAACACGTTTTTTTGATTGTCTGGTAAAACTATCGAGATTTTTATCCAATTGAGTTGAATTCCATCCTTTTGGACTACTACACCTGTGGAAAACTTATTCTATACCACCTGCTACCTGATCATGTGTATCCTTCTTTTTATTGGCAGTTTTTACTGCCTTTTTTTCAGTATCTGTCTAGGTGAGGACTTTCGCCTTGTGCGATCCTCTTGCTATGGGATTTTGTACAGGTACTAGTCTCGCGCTACCATCTTGTTCCTACTGCGTCGTTCTCTACTCCCAAACCAGCTGAGTTTTGGGGGATTTTTGTCTGCTATTTCTTTAATTTTGGAAGACAAATGGAATATTTCATAAGGAAACCAATAACTGTGTGGTAACAGGTAAAACATTATAATGTTACTGAAAATTAAGGAAAGAAAAAAACACTGAAGGAAGAACACTTTCAGAATGACTAATGAAGTGTAGTCAATCATTTTCAGATTCGAAGAACGGACAACAGTTGTAGTACAAACTTCAACTCAATCAAGAAAAGATTTTGTGAAAGCACAATCAATTTAAATCTGCTTTGGTCAGCCAGAACAAAGATGCAAACTGTCTAAATGGGAGAGAAAACCATGGTTGTTTCATAAGGTTTAAGCTTTCAAAAAAATTTGTGCAACACTTGGAATATATGCAAATGCTTAAGTAACATAAGGTATTATAACTAAAACATATGGAGTAGCTATCCAATTCAACAATTTTGATCAAACTTTATTCCCTTTCAGTCAAAAGGTTATTTCAGTTGGGAAAGTTTTAAGCTCTTCTCTTGTAAGTGATAAAAACATAAACTTTCCAGTGTAACACAGATTTTACTATCATTTGCAGAAATTACCTCATGTGAATTTCAGAGTAATCGATATCCCATCCAAATGTAGGGAAGTCACGTGGTTTTCCAAACTTGACTGTCCTGGCAGACACTGGTATCATCGGATTTTGCTCTACTGGTTCACCTGGAAAGAGGACCAGGAATGTACAAAGATACATAAACCCTCTTTTACCACTTCAGGTGAAGCACAGAAAAATTTATTATTCTTTATGTGAACTTTCAAATATTTCTAAAGCTACCTGTTGGCTAGCATAAGTGGGGCAACACAGCCAAATGCCCCCATTTGTGAAGCCTGCAGAGGAATTTTGAAACCCCTTTATGGGCAATCAGGTTTGCTAGGTGAGCACAGAAACCTTTAAAACTCCCTTTTCACTAAATTTTTTCAAACAGTAAATTTCATGTATATACATGCAGTATCTCACATATCTCATAATATCATTATTACTTTACCAAATCATTTGAGGTCGGCAGCTTCACAGCAATTAGACTTTCTTGCCATATGGTGCCCACCGGTGGGCACTGGGGTAGGGGTAATCAAGGATAGGCCTCGGGTAATGTGTTAGAAGGGAAAGACAATTTTTTGGAAGAGAATCAAAAGTCACCTTGGATTTTCTCTGAAAGGGCAGGGCACCAAAGTATTTCAAAGATTTTGAAAGGTACTTTGGAAATCCCAAGATTAAACAGGGGCACTTAAGTTAGGCATTTTGCAAAACAGCACTAATGTCTAAAATGATCATGTTTCCTACCACAGGAGAAAGATACTTCTTTGAAGTTTAATACTATACTATAGCCTATAACAAGAGGTAATACAATGAAAGGCTATAGATGTGTACAAAACCCAGAAGACAGCAAGACTTCTGCATAGACATGTATTGTACAACTGAGATAATAGTCCAAAATGGCAACAAGGTCAAGTTAAGGCCTTTGGTGAGAAAATAGGAATAAGGTAGATAACCGCTGTCAGGTTTAAAGGTCTTATTCAGAGGCAAATAAGGGTCATGCAATCGACTCAGAAGCATAATTTTAGGTAAACTAGAATTTTATATTATTTATCTACAGGAAAAACAAAGCAAAACATTCGCGTTTTCTATTTTTAATCATTTTCTGAAAACTTTTTTGTTTTTGGCCCATTCTGAAACGATAACATCACGTGATTTCTTCGAAAGGTCAAACTATGATGTCACCGGCCGGAGTCGAGCTGTCAGGTCGTGCTAGCGCGAGCGCACACAGCTATGTACCGTACAGTACTGCAAGCAGTGTATAGTATATGGTAAAGTTAGTACTAACTGTCAGTCATAGTAGGATAGTAACATAGGCTACTCTAGTAGCCTAAGTTACACTTGGTAATCGGAAATTGTGAAAATTGCACAGCATAATAGTAAAGATTTATTCTTGTAATGATCAAATTAAATTTACGTTTTTTAGTCAGCGTAGGTAGGAAGGTTTTAGAGTAGGCCTGGAATACATCCTAGGCCTAGTCCTAGTACTAGCCTAGGCGGAGAGCAGGCTAGTTAGCTATAGGCTCTAACGTTTACGGTTTAGTATTAGGTTCGAGTCGACTTGCAAAAATAGAAAAAACAACTTAACGTTACATTTTAAGCATGTTTGCAGAGGAAAGAAGCCACTCTTTCAGAAGAAATTAGTAGCCCTAAAAAGAGAGCTGTTTGGTATATCAGGTTTTCTTTGCAGGCTACGCCAGGTCTTCGTCTTGGGCTTTCTGGTGTGCCTCAACTTGTCTTTACCCTTCCAGTTCATGAGTGATGACATGGGAAGTTTGTCTAACGGCTTCTCTCCTCCTTCCGAAATCAATTCTTTTCAATGTGTTCCTCAGGCTGACGCCAAACTTTGCAAACCCCCTTGCTCAAAGAATCTCAAAGTTGTAACGTTGAAACTCGATCAGTGAACTCCTCGAAGCAATTCTGAAAATTCGGAAGTCTGGCCAATGGTTGTGGCTTGAAGATAATTGCTGGGCTATCAACAGCAAGTTGTAGGACCTTGAAATTTTCTTCTTTTAGAAGAATCACCACAAGTTACTTTCTCTACTTCAGAGATGTGTGGTGACTTTCGGTAAAGCAGGTAGGCCTATACGTAGTATGTATATCCAGTATGAAATCCATTCAGTCTGTGTGTTACGATACTACGTGCGTATGCAAGTATAACAGTTGACCTCGTGGCTTGTTTACTTTTAATTATATGCAACAATTTGGACGTGAAAGAGAATACCTACAGTTCTAAGTGCTGATTGGCTGAATCTCAAATAGACAATGTCTTGGTAAATATTACACAGTATCTGTTCTAGATTGTTGTTCTTTTTTACTGTTTTTAGGTGTTTATAATCCGTTTTGGGGAGGGGGAGGAGAGGTGAAAGGATGTACGATTTTTTTTCTTTCCATATCGGTCAGCAATTCCTTCCAAAAATCTCAGTCCATCTAACCTAAGTCTCTTTTCAGAAGAAAAGAAGCAAAATAATGTGAAGGGAAGGTCAAGTTGTTGAATCACTCTATGACGTTTACCAACTAGACGATGAACTTGTTTTTAAGGAAGAAAACCCGATCATGTAGTATGTGATCTCCTTTATGATATAGGCAAAACCTTTAAAAACTTCATCGTATCTCTTTCAAGAAATATTTGTCTGTTAATTCTTCACTGGTTTGTGCTGAAAGTATGCTCCTATATGCTCATATATGCCTATGACTACGTTTGTATATCGTTATTTCTATGCATGTCAACACAACTCCGGCCAGTGACGTCATAGGCTTGACCTTAGCCACGCCCCCGTTTTTATTCAGTCATTTGAAATCACAATTTTTAGCCGTTTTATAGTATTTTTAGAACGTATTTTCTCAGCAGTGCCAAGGGGTACTCTAAAAATTCGAGGTGTGTTGGGGTCAGGACAAACAGCAGTTTGTGCTCACTCCCAATGAAACAAAAATGCACTTTGCCTCTGAATAAGACCTTTAAAGGGAAAATGCAGTCCCCTCCCCCCTTCCCCCACCCCCCTCCCCCTTAGTTTGAATTAGTGTACCATCATCCTAATTCAGGAATGGCTCCTACCAATCATGTGACAATATTTTTGTTACTTATTTGTCGAATTCATGCAGAATAACTCCTTGGATTACCTACAATATTCAATGCTTTTATCGTGAAACATAATGAAAGATGCTTGTGAGCAAAATAAGAGATTTGTTAGATTTTGCAGATTTTTGAAAATAAATGGGGTGATGGCTTTCTCCTTTTAACTCAAAGACTGACCTGGGAGCTCTTTGAGTCTGTTTTATACAGGAAATAAGCAAGCTTACCAGCAGTAAGTGGTCCTTTCCTCCAGCCCTCAACAAGTCTAACCTGGTGTATTGGTAGTTGTCTAATCAGTACTGATGATGTTTCTGTATGGACGGCATCATGATCCATGACCATAAGGAGGCCCCACTGTGGGTGCAAGGAACATAAATGGTAAATGTTTGTTCCCATGGTAACAAGGTAGGGTAATGTTTGACAGCCAATCATCACTGTTTGTGTTCATTGAGCAATGACTGAATATATCTTTGAGTATAACTTCATATAAGAAGTATAAGTAACAATTACAATAATCCACGAGCAAATATCTCAATACAGAGATGCCAACATTTACATCCAGAAATCAGGGAGGTTTTAGAATTACATGCAACTTAATAGGGGGAAGTCTTTCTTGAATCAGGGAGGTTGTCATATTTGTTAGTCGGAATGGACAGAAATCCATGAATTTTCAGGGAGCCTCCCTGAGAATCAGGGAGGGTTGGCATCTCTGTAGATACAGCAACAGGTTTGTGAAGTCCATATTGTGCTTACTACAAGTCTGTTGGTATGTTTATTATGTACAGCTATTTTTGCATTCAATAGATATCTTCATGACTTTTGAACTCCACTTCCTGAACACATTCATCAGACCTTTCAAAATATGCATTTTTGTCCATAATGCTTTAATGACATATGCTCCTCACCCTCAGTACATTTTTGGTAGGGGGATATCAAATTCTCAGTAGGTGACTGCTCTTTGATTGACATCAAAGTTGAAAATTCAAAAGATTCAGAGTAGCTCACATTTCACACAATGTAGAGAGAGTGTTCTGATTACATATTAGAGCCTTGTATACTCACCAGAACATATGTCCTTTACAATAAACTAGGTTTGTGTCCACACAAGGAGGAGCTTTTCAGACAGGTTTGGGAGGTGCTAAAAGTAACTTAATTGGGAGAATTGGAACTGTCATTGACAAACTTTGCCCATTTAATCATACTTTACCACCCTCTTTGACAAATTTTGCTACTAATAATGAAGTGTACAGCTATGGCATCCTTAAATGTAGATCATATCCAACACTATCCTTGCCATAAAAACTGTGGTCACTTTGGTCTACACAAACTTTCTCCCTAGACATCTCCCCCTCAGTATTCAATGTTTGCAGTCTACCTTCCTACTTAACACAGCCATACGGGATATTTTTCCTATGGTGGCTGAGTCATGTTTCCCCTGGAAAAATGCCCCCTGTGGGCTGGGGGTTGAAGAATATGCCCACGATATTTCCCGCCTGTCGTAAGAGGCGACTAAAGGGAAGGACTTTGCACCGTATTTAAACTTTACTTGACACTATATAACACATTTGTGTTGGTGTGTCATTAAATTTCATCTAACTAACCCCTGGAAAAACTACTGCCAAAGAAAAATGACCAGGGGAAATACCCATTTTTTTCCACAAACCTGCCCATGAGAAAGAGTTTGTCCAAACTCCAAGGAGGGGAGAGGGGCCTCCTTCCCCCTCCTCCCACCCCACACCCCCCCCCCCCCCGGCTCATACACCTAAATGCCATTATACCATTTCACCAAAATGTAACTCAGCAGAAATACTAATTTTTACACATAAATGCCTGTAGTTATTTTACTTTAAAACTTATACTTTCTCCTACTTTAACTTATACTTTCTCCTTTCTTCCTACTCTCCTTCTTTTTCGCTTCAGTCTTATTTCTCATGTGATGGTGTATTTCTGCCCTGGGGTACTGTGGCATATCTTCAACCTGACCAAATACGCCACAGTGGTCGGGTTGGAAGATATTTGACACACATTAAAACAATCTTCACCACTGCCTGGTCTAACTTGATCTAAAAATTTCACAGATGGTTGTGCCAAGTAAGTTTGTCTCTAGTGAACTTGTTTGTCATTCCAGTGCACTAGTCAGTAACAAAAGCTTCACAAATTATCTATGCTTCATTGATCCAGGCCAGTACAGACTCAAAGTTAAGCGCAAATTAAGAGGCCACCAATAAAGTCAGGGACAAAAAAAGGAAGAATAAATTTGCCACGGAGACTATCATGTACAGAATGCCTGTATGACAGATATCTGGAATCCTAAACACACAGTATTAGAGGAAATCACACCCTCCACCATCTCGACCGTTTTTTCACCACAGTTATGCTTTGTTTCATCCTGTATCCTACCTACCTTGACTATACAGACTGCATGACAGAAAATTAACAGAACTGGGGTCATGGGCAGGATATCGATACTGACTGATGCCTTATGGGTGGGGATGAGGAACTTTACTTGCTCAGTGCTGTACGAATAGTTATGAGATAACTACAAAATAATATGACTCAGTGGGTTGGATAATTCCAAGTTTAGGGTACTTCTTATGTCTCTCCCACAATCCCTCTCTGTGTTTCTTCAATTTCTCTCCTCCCTTTTACCTGAAATCCCCAAATGATTTTCCCTCAAGTGGTCATGGAGATGGGGGCCTGTGCCCCCCTCCCACCTTGCTCCCCCTTTAAACATGCCAAGGAATCCTGTGATCAACAGGGAGAAATATCGTGTTATGGACTGTGACAGCCAGCAGCCAGAGTGAGAGATAAATGGGATATTAATGTCATCTAGCTTTGGCTAACTTCTGCCCCTTATTTCTTCTGGCCCATAATTTGCCATGCTGTGCAGGGAGTGTTTTATTTTGTCAAGTTTCACATTTTTATAGAGCATATCTTTTCACAGCTGTATATATTTTTTATTGTTCATGTTAATTTAACAACTTCATGATCGATGTACACGTGTTTGCTGTTGTGAAGAACCAAATGAATAATCAACGATTACTGTCACCCACTTTCAAGAAAGTTCACGACCATCTGTGGGTGTACTTTCATGTCTTCCAAAACAGTTATTGAGCCTTTTTGACCTTTAATTCCCAAATACACTCAAAACCATAAAAACCAATCATTCACCCTGTACATGACTACTTGCAAAAGATAAAAATATCAGGATATGCATGTAGAAGTGCTTTTGAAACTGTCAAACAGACTTGTGTACCTTGATAAAAGAGTAGGTCTAGAAGTTTTCAACTGGTATCATGTTGTAACAAAAGATATAACAGCAAAACAGATGCACATACTAGCTGATACCAGCAACAGTGAAATGTGAGGGTTGAAAAGACCTTCAGATATATGCTCTACTGTATTTGACAACACAATGCTGCCCTTTCACCTGCTGTTCAAACGTAATATTTTGTGGCAGCAATATAAAGCTTACTTGAGAACAGGCAAAGAGTTTGCGAGCGATGACTGAAGTGTACATCTTGCATTTGATAAGTCTCTGAATGCAATCCCCTAGAATCAACTCCAAATTGTGCAGGGGCTAAATTGCTTTTCTCGTACAGCTGTATGGAGTGGTAGTGTGAGTGGGGCTCCAATATGTCAGAGAATTATAAAAATGGTTTTTGACTGTCTGCCTTGCTTTGAAGGGTCGATTTTAGCAATGAGGACAGAGAGATCCCAGCGAGAAACTTTGACCTAATATAAAAGCAGAATTGATCCTCTTAAAGTGGACAGCTTGTCAAACCTGGAATAAGGTTGTTTACACTGCAGACTCAAAAGTTACCTTTCATACCATTCAGTATTTCCACATAAAGAAAGCTTTTTTTAATGTTTGTATGAGTAATTTTCTGTATTTAGTGCAGATAGGCAGACAATAAGTGTTCATCCTTTGATGTGTGCAATTTTTCTAAATCCAACCAACCAGTAAAATGGCTCAATGCTAGATCTTACCAGCAAAATGAGCAAAATAGAATGACTTCAAGGATTTCCACCAAACATATGATTTACAAAAGTAGCTGGTAGGAATTCAGTCTACTGTAATTCAGCTGTTTATAGTCCACAACTTTCAGGAACTCTCGCTTTTATACATAAAACAGAAATTCACAGTAAAGTGTTAAGCAGAATGTACATGCATAAACTGGTCAAAGGTCGTAGTCACCTTTAAATTAATTTGAAATGCAAGTTGGGTCCATAAAAATCGTTCTTGTCAAGCATCTCTACTGAATCTTCCTATGACTGAACCAGAATTTGAATGTCCAATGCACAACCTCCCAATGACAGGATTAGTGGAATCTGTTCGATAGGACTAATCTCTTACATTCAAGTACACAGAGGAATGTAGACATCAAGAGTGAGGAGGCCTAAAGAATGCTCTCACCCCAATTTTCAAGGGCAAAAACTCCTTCCCTGTCTCCTTCATGAATATATCTACCTTCTTCAACAAACTATCAAACTATTTCAATGAAAGTACTCCAAAAAGCATACAAAATGTAGCATCAACTTGCATCTAAGGATGCTGAAATATTCAAAAAAGTTTCCAATGAGGAGGGGACAACCCCTCCACAGGTCCATGGTCTAAAACATTCAGCCCCCAGCTAAGAACAGAACAACATACTCCCACTATGGAGCCAGTTGTGTTTCAGAGAATCATGTCAGTTTATATACAGTATGTTAGTGATCTTAATGAATCCATGGGCTGTCTTGAGTGATGGGCAACTCAAGATGGGTAACTCAAGGAAGTAACATTTTGTAATAAAACCTCACCCATGGATTGTCTTGAGTGATGGGCAACTGAAGAGTTGAATGAAATATCTTCTCCCGGACCAATTCCCTCACTTGTTTCCTAAACTCCACTACTTCTTTCAAAGGAGGCCAGACAAAGCTGCCTCCCATTCGATTATTTTCCTGTAAAGATAAAGTTTACAAAGGGGAAATACATTTTAGTAGTCATGTACACTCATGGTTCTCACATGGGTGGCATTAAATCCCCCAAGAGGTGGCTTGTGGCTCCAAGGGATTGGCGGGGGGCCTGAATATTGCCAAGGGGGTACTGCAGGTAATGGATTAGTTCTCAAACATCTCCACAGAAAGGCAAAAGACTAGGGTGGAAAACTGTTTACACAGAAGTATGCCTACTCTTTGCAATTACAGAACATGAACTTGTTCCCACCCAAATTAGCTGCGTAAAACAAGGAATATAAAGTAACACAGCTTATAACCCAAGGTTTCTATTGTCACACTTTTCCTTTACAAAGTGATGTTACCCAATAAACTTGTCACACTGTTCCTTTACAAAGTGATATTACCCGATAAACATTTGTTTACTGGGTAATATCACTTTGTAAAGGAAAAGTGATATTACCCAATAAACAGTTGTTTTCGTATTTACACCTTTTTGAGAGAGCAAATTTCTGCAACGTGAGATCTCAAAACTAAAAGTGTTTAGCTACAACTTACAAAGCCATGGGAAATTACTTCCAACAGACTGGCAGGTATTTTTGGCAAATGGATGAACGCACTATACATCAGTGTCACATGATATTTAAAATTTTAATCAAATAAATCTGCCCAAAGACAAAATGCTGGCTAAATGCTTTCAAAGTATACTTTTTAGCCAAAAACTCCATTTGGATTTTTGCCATGAAATTTAACTTGAGATGTGGAAACCATAGATTAGGAATCTCGGATGACAAACCACTTTAATTTGATTCTGCTAGGGATAGAATCCCCAACCTCTTATTTGTTTCCACTGCTCCAAAATATTTAAGGGATAAAAGTTTTTAACAAGATGCAGAGTTCCTGCACTTTCTGGGGAATCAATTTTCATGACTTTTCCAGGACCAAATAAAGAATTTCCATTAACTTTTTTTGGCAATTTTCGGCAAGCAGGCAGTATTAAATATGAGGTGGAGAGAATAAATTTTGATATTATGAATGAGAGTACATTTTGATATTACAAGTAAGAATGGAACTATGTCATTTTGTGAAAATTTTCATGACTTTTCCAGGACTTCAGACAATTTCCATGAATTTCAAGACCTTTCCAGGCCTTGAAAATAATTTTCCAAATTTCCATAACTGCGGGAACCCTGTAGATGGAAATTTTGATCCCAGTGCCAGTGCTTCTTTATAGTTATACATTTCCTTTGCACCATTACATCAGCTCAAGGAGTAAACAAACAGTTGGGAAACTAAAATGACCTTTCTCCAAATTAGTTGCATTATGTTGCAAACACCTTACCACATTGTCCCATTTATTTTCATTCACTCCTGTCTCGAACAAAGTTTCAAAATGGTTGTTGACCCTTGACTGCAAAGAAAAGAAGATATAAATAAAAAAGATGAAACTAAAAGGTTTGCATGAAGAGAAATTATGTCATCAGCAGACTTACACATAAATATGTGTACAAACCAACAGAAAGATACAGTATAAAAATCCTCAAGTGTTACAAGTGTAAAAGTTCTGACAGATTGATAAAAATAAGTTTGAAAGAAATTGTAGTTAATAGAAACAAAAATTTGCAAAGTGAAAGAATAGAACAGAAACATGAAATTTACATAAAATGGAAGAAACACCATATGATGAGCTCATAAATAGACCCCCACATGTGACCAATAAGAAGAAAGCTATTGTTTGCATTAATGTCAATCAAAGCGCATTCACCAATTTTATTTAGAGATATGATCAGATTTCTAAATATGATTGGGGCAAGATCATATGGCCTTTGATGAGCCACTAGAAGATCACTATAAGAGATCTGTATGGGGTGAAGTTTGTTGGGTCTTTTTTTTTTTTGTTTTGTTTTGTTTTGTTTTTTTTTAGAACTGAATCAATTCTTGTAGCATGAGGTCCAAATATATATAATTCAGATTCAGAAGCCAATTAAATCCCAAATGAAGTATTAATATGTCCCTAATGATGACCCTTGGTTGGGTATTGTAGAGGAACCATCTCAACTTCTCTTTTCCCCTTTCCACTTCCACAAAAGCTAAATCTAGCCTGAGTGATGTATGACTATTACAAAATGGACAGTGACATTTGAATTAAAAGACATTATAAATGAAGCTATATGAATAATATGAAAAGATTGGCTGCTTAAACTTTAATTTGGGCAAATAAGAACATGGTATGAGGGTGAGTTATATTTGCATTCACCACAGTACCTCTACTGTCTCACTCTACCAACACTCATGGCATTTGTCAGTCCTTGTATAAACAGAATCAAGCACCATGAAATGGAGAAACTCCTTATTGTACAAATCACTACAAAGGAAAAAGTACTTGCTTCACTTCTATTAATGGAGGTAAAAAGTGAAAGGACTTGGTGAGTAGGTATGAAAATAAAGATTCTTTTCTATTAAGACAAGGTTACTGCTCAGGAGAATTATGTGATACCTTTGGGACACAAAGATTCTACTGTACATAATTGTCTGTTTGCACCAGTAGGCAATCAAATTATATACCATCAAACAACCTTCAGTACCTAATGGTATTTAACTGACAAAAGCTCGAAGTTCAATTTTAAAAACTCTTTCAAGCTTTAAGGGGGCAGTTGCAATCCTCTGTACTGACTAAGTGAGACTGGCTTGCTTAAATACTCAACAGGAAGTTTTTGCATCCTGAACAAATCATCTGTAGGTAAACTCTGATGCAACAGAGAATAAAGGATGACTTCAATTAATATTTTAAGAGTTTTGGGGAATTATATATGCCCTTTAAATAGTTAGTTTGAACTTGACATAGATGATGGAATGTTGTTATGCTACAGCTGTTTGTTTTTTTCATGAGTATTCCCAGGTTATCTGATCCATAAATCAAGAACAATGTTCAGGTATGTTATCAAAAACATTCTTACATATATCGGAACCCTGGATAAACATCACAAAGGTACTGAGCATAATCACATAGCCACTTGTAACATTATCTGCACCATACCATATACCTGTAACACGCCAACAAACCTTTAATACCAGAACAAAGGCTTCAAGCAACCATAGAAAATAACTTCACAGTAAAATCATTTCTCATACCAAACTAGTAAAGTCCTACTGAAAATATCCAACTTGGTACGATAGCCCATTAAAATAAAGTTTGCAGTATTAAACAAATTACTGATACCTTGCAGACTCCTACAACAATGGAAAACTATTCAGCCCGGGTGATACGTAATGATCCCGAAAGTAATCCATACCATATGTAATGTGTTCAATACAAGACACATGATGTTTCTTAGTTCAACTTTAAAGAAGACAAAATTAGTTTCACAGGTTTAGAATCAAATGAAGAGAATAACAATGTACCTGCTAACGTAATGGTTACTTATTTGACTTGTAAACTTTTGTAGTCTCTGCTCAGACAATGCATCAGATGATCACCAGAACAGATGCCATCCCCCTGGAGCAAGACTCAGGGGCCTATAGCTTACTAAACTGCCTTTACCACCCCAATGGATAATACATGCTACCTGAATAAGTTACAGTAACGACTTCCACACACTGGTATTAATGAGACATTCATCACGGCTGAAAGAAGATCCCTTTCATAAATTTGTTTTCCTAAAAGTGAACACACATTACAAGAAGATGAGAACTTTCTTCAAGGCCCTAGCTTTCCTTGTCCGAGATGTAACTCTCAAAGAACTTACCTCAAATGCACTCAAGGTTTCATTTCATAATCAGTTTCACAAATCCTCAAAACTTTCAGACAACAATAGCTTCATTTGTGATACAAAACCGTTCCCCCTCCTTCTAACCCAGAGGCATACCAAATGCTTCAAAATATGCCTTTGGAAAAATGTAATTTCTAAGCTCTTTAGGAATACAGTACATATGAAAGGGAAGGTTACCATTTGACCCAGTGCTGACTTCTCACCCCATTAAAATTTGCAGACCTTCCCACAATATGCTACCCATAGCCCATGAATTTGGTGGGCTATCAACATTTTTTGCAGATCCTGGGTAGTATATCACTGCAACAGACAGTCATAAACTGTACAAAAATTTTACCCTTTTATAACCGTGAGAATAGAGGGATTTCATGTGACGTCATGCGAGTCAGCTTCCCAGGCACTAAAGGGCAGAACACACACACAGTAAGCATATTTACAGCACACATGCACGGCATAACCATAGATGCTACCGTGACACAATGGAAGCATGCCCTTCAAAACTACTAGAGATGTGCAATCTTGCCCTTCAAAATGAAAGGGATGCGTGATCACGTGACGTGGTGAAACCCCTCTATAACTATAGGCAGGAGAAGAAAGAATCAAAGAGAACACAGACCACAAAGATGGTGGATGCAACAGGGACATTGCCCGACACATGACATTTTTAAGGGTGTCAGATAGCCCTCAGATAATCCCACTTAGAACAACTTAAAGTTCCTTTGATGATTTGCTGCCCCATGGGAGAAGTTAGAAATGGTACCAGTCCAAAATGTTAATTAAGGACAACTTGAATTTTACCCAGGGAGATGTGGGGATACCAGTAGACCAACAACCAATCACATACACACTGATGATGTAGAGAGGAAGAGCACATAACTGTTTGCTTTGTAAATGCTATGCTTTATCTTCCAGATATATTTGCAAATTGTATAAGGACGCCTACAGAGTAAAGATGACCATTTTGGTATCTAAATGTGTAAAACCCCACTTCCACCTACCCCCATTTCTAGCCTGTGGCCAGACATGGTACTGAAGGGGATGAGGTAAGTCCCAGGGGGAAAGGATATTATGCCTGTATGGAGCAAGATTTGCTAAAATGTATAATACTGTAATGACAATTTTTAATTTTCTAGGAGGACAAAGTTTTTCAAGGGCTTGGCATCTCTTAGCTATGGGGCTGCCCTCCCCCCATACCCCCTAAATACTGACAATGCCACTATTGCATTAGAGCTGAAAGATTGCTTGAGGTCACAGAAAACCATACAGATACCATTACCAAAGACAAGAGAAGAATTGGAGATTTCAATGAACCAGGTAATGTGTGTCTCCAATGACTCAGCACTTCTAAGATAAATAGGATAACACAAAGTGCTCTTCTGCTTAACTAGAAATTTTACTCTCAAAATATATTAACTTCCTTGAATGACATTTCATTGTCAGAATTTAACATCCAAGAGATTCTTTTGTTCCATTTCCATTGATCTACCTACCATCTGTTACCTTAATTATTTTTTTCATTACACTTTTTGTGGAAAGTTTTTAAGTTTTACTTCTTCCTGGAGTGGTCCAAAGGAAATCTTTCTGGAGTAACATTTGCAGGGAGACTTGGTGAGAAAAACTGAATGACATCTCATAAATTTGGCAGTGAAGTAATTGAAAACACACATTTATAATTCCACCAAAAATAAGTAGGTCTCATGTACTGATTCCTACAAATACCTGAATGAATTCAGCTTGTAATAATTTGTTGACATAAACGCTGGCAGTGTGTGCGTAGTAGAAGATAAGAGGTAATCGTAAACGGTCGGGACACATGTAGAATGCATCTTCAGCTAACGGTGAAAAGAAAATAAAACATGCATGTAATAGATACAATGCCCCTCACCCACCCACAATACCTAATGGCCACCACCCACGACTCATTATACCCACAGATCCACAGTATCAAAGACTTATGATAAATGTTCCCTTCGTCCTGGAAAATAACACTGCAGTAAGCAGTTTGACTTGATAATGGGTACGTACATCTGGTCATCACCTGTTAAACAAAGGTGTATTTGAAAATGCCTCATACAACAAGGGTTGAGGAATAAACAGTTTCAGTGGAAGCTTCACAGGTGGCATAGGGGGGTGGGTGTTGGGTGGTGGTGAGACATTTACAAGACTTGTCTTCTTAAATGCTTTAATATCAGGACTGGTAAGTGGTTAATTTTTTTAACAGTGTTTAAAATAAAACGTCATCAAAAAGGTATGGTAACATAATGTGCAGTCAAGTTACCATAAGAAGTACCTGGCATTTAAAAAAAATAAATAAAATAATTCACTTTATTTACTCTGGTTTCTAAAAGGTTGGTCTAGGTCTAATACAGGATGAGAATGCCTTGATACCCTGCTCCAATGTGTCCAGTTTACATCTATCTTTCCACTAGACTTATCCTGCTCAAGTGATCAAAGTTCTTACTCTTGATGATAAGAATTTCAAACTTCAAGGACTTTGTTGAAAGGTTACTATGGAAACTAAATTTGCAGGTGATGTTGCAAAAAAGATTCATGGAAGATCTATTTTAGGCAGGTCTTACCCACTAAATGAAGTCCTGCATGGTGCTACTAAGGAAATGCTGCACAAAGTGCTCATGGTATGTTAAACTGGCTTTAAACTAGGCAGTGGGTCAGCTCCAAGGGAGCTGAGCTAAATCATGTTTCTGACATAAATTAAAATGAAATGTTGAGAGGTAGATACTGTTCCTAAAGATGGTGGACTCAAAAAGTCACAAAGGATGCAGAAGTCTTAAAGTTTTCCTTATACTGATAGCTGTGGAATGACAAGTGCAGTAGTCTAGGAAACAGCTGAGTAGGTGTTGTGATACAACTGTCTGGAATCTGAGGACAGAAAATGGTTTTTGTAAGTAATGACAGGATGCTTTAAAAGAAGAGAACTTTAAAGGATTGGGTTGAAAGTCCTGGGCAGAATTGTATAGTCAATATCCGATGCTTGATCCTGCCACGTAAAAGGTATTCAGACCCCTGTAGTAATAAACTACTGTATGAGGCATAGTAGTCTTACAGTGCAGTAGTCCTACAGTACAGTGGTTAGAGGAGGGCAGGTTCATTCTTTTGATTCTAAAGCCCATCTGAATGTGACTACCAAAGTGTTTTTCTGGTGGCATTTTCTAGGGGGCTCACAAGAGAGAGGTGCAAACAGTTTCAGTTCATGTCCATAAATCACAAACTCAAGTCCTAACTTAAGCTAGATTTGAAGATTGTTACTTCATGTTTTCCCAAGGTCACAGAATATGATGCTAAGTGGGCAAGCTACCTTACAGACATTTTTCGTAAATTCTTAACATGTGAAGACCTTGCTTGTCCTTGAAACTTGATGCTGTTGGAATGTTAGCATAGTTTTTCATGTACACCTAATGTAACAAAACAACCAGAAAACAAAGTTACTGTATTTCTGTAGCTATGTCAACATTACAGAGAATTTTAACACCTACAGTATGTCTGATCAATTTTTCCAAGGTGACCGCTTGAATTTCCCACCATGCACTGCAGGGACTGAAAAAATAGCATTTCTTCAAAATAAGTATTATGCAGATTTTGAAAACATCAAATTTAAAAGGCAACAAATCTCACCCCAAACATTAAAAATTTTCCCAACTAAGTTTACTTCTAGCCCCTCCTCCGATTTCAAAAAGATCCCTATTAAGCGCACCTCCCAGACAAAGGAACAACAGCCTCTACAAAGCTTTAACTGACCAAGGCCATATCCACACAGGCTGTATGCATGCTGTCTGAGTACAGTACACTGTCTGTACAAGTCATCAGTGACAGACCAATCAGGGTGATGTTATTGTTTTCATTTATGTCCATCAGAGTGCAGTCACCAACTGTATTTAGAACTATTGTAGTATTTCTAAATATGTTTGAGGGGATGCCACAGACCCTTTAATCACCGAAGTGGGTAATTTTGCTGAAAACGCTAAAAGAGGGATTATTTCATGAGACAGATCAAAGCAATAATCCCCCTGCAGAGAAGGAAAAGGTTTCAATTAACTGGCAATGGATAACAAACAAAACCAAAATGAACAATAAAAACTGAAACTTTTATCATATCCTACTATTACAAACTGCAACATAGGCAAATGTAATGAAAATCTAAAAACTGTAAGAAAATAATCAACTGATACAAAGTGTAACCTGGGAAATAATTTATCCTATGTTACAATGTACTTTATACACAAGCTGGTCACATTGTTAGACAAATTATGTAAAGATGAATTGCAGTTTCTTATATTCAGAATGCTAGAGTTTCTATTTAAATTATATATATATATATATATATATATATATATATATATATATATATATATATATATATATATATATATATATATAATGTTATCCATTGTTTTTTTCAACCTTTATTTCACGGACAAAAGTAAAATTGGTATGTCCTGAGGGATTTATTTTGAAAGATGAATTTTTCTTCTTGAAAAACATTATATCACCCACTAAACTGAGTAGTTATGAGATAATTTATATGGGGTCAAAAAAAGAAATGCTAACACTGTGCAACACTTCACTTCATTTTCTTTGCATGAGCTAAAGTATGAGTTACTTCAAAAACTGCCGAACTTTGATGATGTATGTCTTGAGAATTTGGTAGATATTGAAATAATTCCAATGGATATTCCTTGGGGGATTTACTCTTCAACTCTTCATGCAAAAGCAGTTCTTTTTGGTGGCATGTCACCATAACTTTAAAACATGCATAGTATACAACTACACATAATCACCTGACTTCAATGTTTATATAACAAAGATGATATTAAAGAACATGCAAACGTTAATGTACAAACACATGCTTACATTTGCATAAACATTTACCATCAATTAATCCAACTTAAATCAGTGTTATTCTTAAGGATAACAAAATGAGTACCGGTAAGGAACATTTTTAAAACATACTTCTGAGTGCAGTGAATAAGCTCTCACTGAGGCTGTATGAATCTTCAAAGAAATCCAAAATATCTCTGCAGAAAAGAAAAGAAAATATCCAAGTATACTGTAAGAAGTCAATTATATTACTATTAAACTGAACTTCACTTTACAAGAGAACGTAGTTCAGAGCTCAGCTATGCCATTAACCGTGAATGGTGATTCGACTGAACCTTTATTCACCTCCAACAATCTGACCTCCAATCACAAATTTGGAAGTGAAACTGTTTTATACCAACACTGTACACTGTCCCTCTCTGTAACTTATAGACCTTTCCAGGGCTCCCACTCCTCCAATAACAATTCATATATGAAGCCAAACAATACCACTGTCTGCACAAGAATGGTCCAACCTCTGCCGAACTGTCAGTGAGATGGGTCAAAGTTTTCACCATTTACCAATATTTCATAATAATGTTTGCATTTTTAATGTTCCAATATCTAGACAATCCTAATTAAAAGCACAGTATTACCCCTGTTCAACAATAAATCATCCTGGGGACAATTCCTCCAGTGCAGCAGCTGCTCTGTGTGCCCAGTGACCATTTACCTCACAGGTACCCATTTAAACCCTTGGTGGAGAGAGGCAATCAAGACTGAGCATCTTGCCCAAGGACACATTGTAATGACCATGCAAGAGTCGAACCTTCAATCCTTGGATCAGAAGTCCAACACTTTAACCAATAGGCCACCAAGCTCTCATTTAGCTCTTCCACCAAAATTGTTTACCATGCAATAATTCCACGAGTACTTTTTGTAGTTTTTGCATTTCCGTATCTCACACAGAGAAAACAAAATCTCAAGCATTATCACACTTGAATATGGTGGCTCTTTACACTTGATTCTGAGTGCATAATGAACACTGCACTGGGGATTGAATCCCAGTAAAAGAGTAAAGTCCATCCAGGCTGGTCAAATCACACAACTCTAATGCTACAACTGACCAGGATAAACAGATCAAATGGTTAATGGCAGGTCAGTGATGCCCATGGATCACTTCTAACTTCTCACCAAGCAATACCTGTTGTATACATGTCCAAATTTTCCACATGTAGATAGCCCACTTTCCATTTTTGATATTGAGTTCAACGGTGTTGAACGAAGTCCTTACTAAAAGCAGACTTGGACCAGGTGCCAGTCGATATCCCTGTGTTAGCTCCTGGCCTGGCAGATTTTAGAAAAAACCAAGTGCCAATTTTCCACCACAAGGAACCACTTCTAAATCATAGAAAGTGCAAAACATACAGGCACGTAGCCAAGGGGGGGGAGGGGGAAGCCACCCCCTCCTTGAGCATATTTTTTGTATTTTTTTAATGATTTTTTATGATATTACTAGTAACTCAAAATAAAAAAATGTTTAGATGCAACTTACAAGGCCTGGAAAGTGCCATTTCCAGTGATCTGTGAGGCATTTTTGGCCAAAATATTCTTGCACACTTAGGTGGCGCTACACTTAGATAGTTTGCTTACAGGCTTTGCCTCCTTGGCAAATTCCTGGCTATGCGTCTGAAAAAACCCATGGTTGGCATGACAACAATGCACCATCAGCATTCTGGTAATACCCTTGTTACACAAGTTCCAATATTTACGTACAAAACTTTGCAATGAGCTCATGAAATTATGTCAGTGTGCACAATCAAAAGAATTGTCAGTGCACAAATCAACAGACACGAGCTCACTGAGAATATTATCCTCAGTATGGTACTGGATTTAATAAGTGTGGGGATTACAAGTGGCCAGGTCCAATGTTTTTGAAGCAAATCAGTCATCAAATCTCTGCATGTGAATGGGTAAATTGGATAATGCCTGCTTAATACAAGGCTTGGTGAAACATCACAGACAGAATGAAGCCTCTGAGTAAACACTTCAGCATAGTCTGACAAAGCACCTTTCCATTATCTGTCTTTACATTGCTAGTATTTGAGTATTTAGTCAGTCTGGCAGATTATTCCAGCTGCCTACAAGCAAGTGCTCTTATTTCCATCATAGTACCTCTAGATGTAACTTAGCAAGTAAGAAAAAGAAAATATCACTCACACAAAGAATGCTTTGCTGAATACTTTGTAACTAGTACATAACAGCAAGGACTTGCTGGCAACATCATGAACCAGAAAGCCAGGAGGCTTAGTGATTCCTTGCCTCCAAGGGGACCTTTGACTTTCACCAAAAATAATTGGGATCATCTACTCAATATGATGTATTTAGTAACATCCTCACAGTTACCCTTTTTGAGAGGCTGTTTACAAGCATATCGTCACAAATACACACAGACACATACAAAATTAGGTCTAGGTACCGTAGGCTAGGCTAGGGCCTACCTAGACCTGCACTTCATTAGGCCTAACTTTTGATTAGTAGCCTATGTAGACCCTATGTGATGCAACGTCTGTGGGTCCTACACTCCTACGAGAACCCACATTGCACAACCAGCGGAAACGAAACAGCCGCTAACACAAACTCACAGACCACAAACCTCCATCTGTGGCAATCATAACGTACCTACAAAGCTCTGTCAGGGCCTAGGCTTAAATGTACATATCCAACACACTTATAAAAACACCACGAACTGCTGTAGGCCTATGCTAGGCCTAACTTTAGGCCTAGAACCTATTCCATGCATACTTAAATACTTCTTCCAAAGTCTCTTCGACTCTCCAGTGAAGCGCCAAAGGGGTGAAACCAAATGTTACTCTCGAAGTTCCTAACAGCAATGTTCAAAAAATGTCTAAAACTTTTGGTTTATACAAGCGATCCTGTTTTTATTAAACATTCTATTAATCTTGTTACAAGGGTGGTCACACTATTGTATGCTAAAATAAATAGCAAGTATTGCTGTTCAAATGTGACACAGTATACCCATAGGCCTAGCTATGGTTATGTTCATACTTGCACTTAGGGCTCCAAAGTTAGGCCTAGGCCCTAGCAACAATCACTCCAGCAATAAATGTAGGCTAGACATGTTATTCTCTGAAACATGCACACAACCTTTGATCGTGAATAGCCTAGGCCTAACGTTAGGCCTAGTTCAGGGAACAGAGTTATGTGAGACTGAGGACTAGGCTTAGGTTACCTAGGCTTGCACTAAATTAGGCCTAACTTATACATGAAAAGTGTATTAATAGCCTATGTAGGCCTAGGCCATATGATAGAATGTCTGTGGGTCCTACACTCCTACAAGAACCCATGTTGCAGCAGAACCAGCTGAACCGAAACAGCCGTTAAGTTGGTAACACAAACTCACATCAATCACAAACCTCTGTCAGGGCCTAGGCTTAAATGTAGGCTACATATCCAACACACTTCTTACTACACAACAAACAGCTGCAGGCCTAGGCTACTGCAGTACACATAGGCTAGGTCGAGCTTTAGGCCTTGGTTCTACTCCCTACTTTCCTACTTTTTCCCAAGTCCCTTCCAATCTCTGGCGAATTAGCGTCAAGGGGCGAAACCAAACGTGACACTTGAAGTTCATAACAGTAACGATAGTGTTCAAAAATATCTGTAAATTTTGGTTCAGCCTATAGGGCCTAGGCCTACAAGTGATCTTGTTTTTTTTTCAAATATTCTATCAAACTGCTAAATCTTTGATCGTGAATGGTCTAGGCCTAGTTCAGGGAACAAAATGTATGTGAGACTGAGAACTAGGCCTGAACTATATTACTTAGGCTAGGCCTAATATGAAAGTATAGGCCTAGTAGTAGTAGTAGTAGCCTTGGGCTTGGCCTAGGCTCGTAGGCCTAGGCTGCCTTGTTGGTAACACCAGCTCACATCGATCAAAGACCTTTGTGAAAGAGTACGCCTAAACTGGATATCCAACACACTTCTTAAAACGCAACAAGCAGCAGAAGGCCTAGGCTAGACTACGTAGTACTGCGTTACCTAGGCTAGGCCTAACTTCACGTTTAGGCCTAGGCCTAGGGCCTACTCCGTACTGTAACGTTACAGTACTGTAGGCCCTAGTCTACTTCAGTCTTCAGGTTGTTCCAAAGTCCCTTTGACTCTCTGGCGAAGAGCCAAGGGGAGAAACCAAACGTTACTCCCGAAGGTCTGCTCCGTAAAGGAGCTACGTCCCCGAATACGAAAACAGACCACCCTTTCGAAGGCGTAAGCCTGTATATTCTTGAATGCTGTACTGTATGCATCCATTCAGGTCGTAAAGTGGTGAATCACTGCATTTTTTTCTGCAGTACGGAGTAGCAGACAAAATGTTGAGCTACCTGTGCTGCAGAAAAAAGTGGTGAATTCACCTGTCAAAATCAAATGGAACGCAGCTATGTACGGCTTGTTGTTCGTATTTACTTCAATTCAGCTGCGCTAGCTACAGACGTATAGTGACTGTACTGTACCTTGAGTAGGTCGGTACCTCGAGTCGGTCACTACACACAAAACGTATACAACACAGACTTTACACGACAATTTTTAGGTGATCGACTCATGGTATCACCATGCAACTGTACGTACCTCGTACGAAATACACGTACGTATGTACTGCGCTTACAGATATCGTTATAAAGCAGCATTACGGATACGGATGTCCATGGGTACGATTACGTTTTAGAGGTTTTAGAGCGCGTGTAGTAAGTCTACATAGATTGTTATGACGTCATTTGACGTGAATGGTCCACCTAGGCTACCGTAGAATTACCGCGTTAAGAAAATGCCAATTTTGAGCTCAAATGACTTTTAATATCCATGAAATTTTAAGGCAAATATGCACAAAATAAAAGTAAGCTACACCACAAGTTTCAAGTTGAACCAAGTTTTACAATCACAGATATTCTGCTTGAAAGATTTTGAACCTTTTGACCTCTGGTGACCCTAAATGACCTTTGACCTTTACCAAAAACAATAGTGATCATCTTTGTCATATGGGCCATGCACATGCCAAGTGTGAAATTCTTGGAAGTTACACATCTTGAGATAGAAGTGTTTACAAGCAATTTCCAAGATATTTACCATTTGACCTCTGGTGACCCCAAATGACCTTTGACTTCCACCAAAAACAATAGGGATCATCTACTCCATATGGGCAATCTACATGCCAAGTATGAGATCCTTCGGAGTTACCCTTCTTGAGATATCGTGTTTACAAGCCAAGCGTCACATACACACACACACACATACACACACACATACACACACACGACATCACCATCGCATAGATTCCTTTGACTTCGTCAAGGAATCAAAAAGGAAGCAATTCACTTTAAGCACATTAGTCAATATTTACTTTTAAAGGTTATGAAGAAAAAAGAAAATACAATTTTGTTCAAATTTCTAAAAATTTTATACTTGGCTGATTCCTTAGACCTGCAAAAGCTATTTTTGTGGAATGCTTACTGTTTTGTGCAATTGGTTATATCAAATGGTTTTGGCGCCCTCATGCGGTAAGGGCCAGTCAGGATACTTAGAGGATCAAGTTCCATCATGCTGTTTGATGCCTTCCTCTTTCTGCCCTCTATGGAAGCCATTTCTTGATCATGGTACACTGCAAGGAAAATAAAACAGAATATTTCACTGAAAGCAAGAAGTATAGGGAAATAGCATACAGCAAACATGTAATGAGTATTTTGGAAGTGATACTGTACATTGGGGCTCATGCAAAATCATATCGCGTACAAGTCCATTAGGGAAATGTTACATACTTCCCGGGCTTTGTTAAGAAAGACCTGGTGATCCACCTTGTCTCCTTTCAAGCATGCTAATTGATTTGCTTGCTCGGCCAGCCACTTGACTGCTCAAGTTTCTTTGCTTAATGGTGTTAATAACATGCAATGCCAATTTAACAATGACTGCAGTCAGATCTGGTGTTAGTGGTCGCCATGCCCTTCTCCACTGAAGAAGTCATGCGAATAATCGGCTAATTAGCCATGCCCAAGATTGTTGATCACAGAGATTGTGTTTTGTGATTGACATGGAGAGGTTGGTCTTCAGACTCTAACCCAGATGTTCACCTTACGGTACTCGTACTCATGAAAAGGATGTCTACTCGTACTCACAACCTGAGACACTCCACTTGTACTCTTGCTGATGACAATGTACAGTACTCACACTACAAGTCTGGTACACAGAATGATTTCACATCTGACATTGTCTTCATACATGTCTAGGGTAAGCAGCTGGGGCACACTCTTAAAGATGAGTCCTTGCTGGAATTATTTAATTTTTACATACAGTAGCTGTAACACTGAATCCTTTATCAGTCTCTGTATACAGGCATTAATTCTGCAAAACATAGATGGTAAATCGCGTACATGTGACCCTGCTTTGCAAACAGTTTACTGCTTCCACGGCATACATCAATAAAAGTTCAGCAAGTAACACACCCTAGAGGACTCAATATTACTCCAAAGTACACATGATCTTCATCATTAGGAGGGACCCAGTGATGGGGAAGAATTGACCGATTTGTCTGAGAGGTCAGCCAAAGAGTATTACAAAATCCAAGGCACGTTATGGTCAGGCAGCATGAGTGGTCCTCACACAATGAGTCTGTACTTATACAGTACTGTATGAGCAAAAATTGTGATATCCCCAATAAAAACCAAAAAAGCCACAAAAAATGCAAGGATTCAAAACTTTTATCACAACTAACTTGAATCTGCTGCACTACTAAATTAATTATTACTTATATTATAATTACATTTAATGAAATGTATGCAAAACTATATTTCCTATAAATTACCTTGCAGATACAGCCATGTACTGTATGGTACACATTTTACAGACCTACCAAATTTGGGTCAGTTGTCAAACTGAAATTGGGCAACTCAAACTTTAACATGAAGGATGACAGGTGTTTTTGAAACTTCATCTGATATAAACTTTTAACCAGCAGGTTTTATTCAAACCTTATCTCTGGACAGTGGCATAAAACACTGGCAGTAAGCAGTACTGCATAACAGTCTTGTACATCTGACCCCAGTGGACAGTTTTATGGTTTAAAGGGGCACATTGAGTTGATATCGATAACTTAACGAGGGTGTTGAAGGGTACTATCACAGGACAATTCTTATAATTAGCATAATAAGTCAAGCTTCACATCCAATAGTTATGCAAAAAGCGTAATTTTGAATTTTATGGTATCCCAGCTTGTAACGGTTGTGTGTATATATAGCGTAATTTAAAAAAGTGTTTTTGAAAACCGAATTGAATTGATTATTACTCACTCATAGAACATCTATTTGTATGTAGGATATAGGGATTGCTAAGTTTGACCATTTGTCATTAGTATGGGAAGAAAACTTAACAGGTTTGAAAAAATTTGGTGAATTTCATGAACCAACTCAATGTGCCGCTTTAATTACTAACTGTGAAAATAGCCTTTACCTTTGTTATTTACTACAAGCAGTATATACTGTAGGCTAAACTGCTCAGACATTAAAACCAACAATGAATTGTCTTTTCAATGAAATATACAGGTAGGCCTTTGTAAATATGGTACTAGTACGCTCAAGAAGCTAACACTGATATGTTTGGACAGATCATTAGAGCCGTAGTGTACATACATGGGGCACAAAGTTGTACAGCAAATCATCCTTCAATAATCAATCGTGATTGACCACAGAACTGTTAAGTATGGTACACTGATTATACAGGCAATGTACAGTTGGGATTGACACCCTTCAGCTCCCCAGGGAGTTGCAACAGCCTGGACAGTAGTCTTGTCCAGGCCACTCCAATCAGTGCTGTGCATCGTCTTTATGGAACAGTCTACCAGATGACTTACGAACTTGCTCGCAACTCTATTTTTAAGAGTTTACTTAAGACTCATTTGTTCAATACTGTCTATTCTTAATGAACTTCTCTGTTTTCTTGTAAAGCAGTAACTTTTGGAACTGATTGGTGCTATATAAGCCTAATTCATCGTCGTCGTCGTACTAACTACTACTCCTCCTGTTGTACTAACTACTTCTACTACGACGACGACGACGACTAATACTACTTCTATTATTTTTATTACTATTATTATAATAATCAGGAAGCTGCTGAGTGGCAGCTCCCTGCTCCAATATTTCTGGAGTCACTACCTGCTGCCAATTAGTCACAACTGTGAATGGAGTTGCAGCTTCTTATAATGTCAAAACTGATCCAGGAACATACTTTATACCTCAGCTGCTATATAAACTGTTTAATATACTACACGTATAATGGGCACTGATGAGTAACTCAAGTCTTTAATTTCAAAAATATATGTCACAAAGCTTTAAAAATGCATCCAAATGGTCCAATTCTCATCTTCACAGGACATTCCTGAGCTGAGATATAAAATGTTGAAGCTTACAGTATTCACTCAATTTAAAATGGTACAACCATTTGTGACGTCATTCTTACCATCTTTCATTTTCTTTGCTTTTTTTTTTCAAAAGCCACTTCAACTTGTGCCAAAGTGTGATCACTGTCTTACTGCTATAGAGTGACTTTGTAATAAAAAGTACCATACAACATGCAATGCAAGGGAACAGTAAATTTTTCAAGGTCATATATGATAATGGTCATATATGATAAACATCATAAGGAAACAAAAGCAGGTAACGGGAGTTGTATATGAAGGATTTCACAAATTATTGTGCAATCCATTCTTTTTTTCAAATTAGGTGAATAAATTTCAACATTTTATCTCGGCAACAGAGTAAGCTGTGAAACTGGGAGCTGAATAAATAAAATTCATTTTCCACCCTCTAAAATATATATTCTTGTAATTCAGGACTTCACGTCCACTTCACTAATACTCGTAACAGTATGCTAAGCTTACTACAGAACAGGCTTCTCAACTGCTGACATGCTGGTGAAGTGAAGATATTTGTCAGGGAATTGTAATATATGAGGAAACTAGTGACTGAATAATGGAAAGGTTCAAAAAATCAAGTCTTATTACAATATTCCATTAAAACTGGCAAAATAACACAAAAATTCAAACTCCATCATGTCATTTTTGTGCATATTTTTGACATTACTGAAAATTCCCCAGTAGCAATTTTATGGCAAGTGGAGGCAATTTATTTACTAACCAGAGATCACAATTATAGTACTGTAAGCGATAGGCCATTATTTCAACCACTGCAACCTCTTCAGTGCTCCTCATGTACTTGCATCAGCAACAGGTTCACACTTTCAAATTTGACAGAAAATGTCAGTGTTTGGTAAACTGGTACACATTATTGTGGCATTACATCCTGCACACTACATCATTTCACAGTGCAAAAACAAAGGGGCTATTTGTACTGTAATTTGAACAAACACTTTGAGTGCACTGCAGGTCCCTCTTCCATTGGATGATGTATCTGCCTACAGCCCTTAGTACATGGTAACACTCAATCAACAGATCTGTCTACGGCACTGAAATTTCAAATTACCCAAAACCTTCCTGTTTTGTGAATCTATTAGTCCTACTTACAGTACCTCACCTATTACTACTATTGGACAGTCCATGTACCACAGAATGATCACTTGTGATGAAATTCTAGTAGTATGGGATAGATTGGTTCATTTAATGTGACAATAGCTTAATGGTATAAATGCAGTAACATGCTTATAAATATTTACCTGTAAGCCTTGAACAACACAAAATACATTCAAAAAGGTTCATGCATACTGTACCTGGAGGAGAATTTACAGTATCCCTGTGCTTGCCTCAGTCAGCTACAGTACACCAGTATCAAGTAGAATACCATGTTCTGTGCTTGACAGAGTAAGTCTCTGGGTATATATTCCAGTCGTTGTACTGTACTACTGTATGTACATAAGCATACAGAATAAGTTTCTTACCATTAAATCAAGTCCCTCAAACTACATACTATACATACTACAGAGTATTTGTATACAAGAGAGCGACAATAGTCATTATCAATGTAGACACTTCTAGCCTACCAATAGATACAGTATACTGTATTCAAAATATAAATACAAGTACAGTCACACACAGGCATCCTTAGGGCAAAGGCCTGCTGTAGGCCTACAGTGCCAATAGATGCACTACATCAAAACATAAATAATACACTTGAATATTCCCAGATAGGCATGGGGGAGGCAGAGAACAATATACTGGGGTACACTAACATAGCTTGGTGTGTCACTGATTGTCACTGGTTCACAAGCACCCTATCACTGTAAGATGGAAACAAATTAAGTGACATTGTAACAATAATTTTTTACACCGCTCACTGCCTCTTACCCTTAAAATGTTGAGGAGAGAAGTTATGATATTCATTCACGGCCAAGAATTAAAATGCACACACAACACATACTGAAAGTGTACACAAAGCTGCAAAGAACAGTTGTATTGCACTATACAGCTTCGATATACAGTATTCAGCATGTCCAGACTGGTCAAGGTCGTAATGCTTACCACTGTACACAGCTGTACAGGGAAGTTTGAAATTTACAACAAAATCTATCTGGGCACTGTTGGTCAATGATTTGTTACTTCAATCTTGCACATGGCTGGCTACCTGGACATGTACATTCTGCTGAAATCTGCTGCAATATGCACTAGTTTACTGCATAAATGCACAAATTCAGAAATGTTTTGTTCATTTGTTTGCTATGAAATATAATTCATGACATGAAAGTCCTTTTAGTCCAACTTCTTGTAGAAGCTGACCACAGTTAATCAGGCTTGCATCATAACAAGGTAACAGAACTCCAGCTCTATCAGCACAATGTGTGCTCAAACGAATAATGACTTGTGGTGCTTAAAGGCAATAGGCAGTCGCCCCAAAATTTTCTTTGAAAAATCAGCAAACTCTTGCATGTCTCCTCTTATTGCATTACAAGAACCTCTGAATGTTTTGAACATAACTATTACAAACATTAGGTAAAGCAAGGAGAAATTCTCCCTGAATTTCACAATTCACCAAAAAAAATATATTGTCACATGATCAAAATAGGCTAATCATGAACTAGAGTGACAGGATACACTCACTCTGACTGGGGTGACTGCATATTACCTTAAGTAGTTCCAGTGGCTACTAGGGCTTGGCCGGATCATATGTCTGGGTTGAGCACTGTTGTGAAGATAAAACTCGCTGGACTAAAACCACAGAATGTGAAAGTTACTGACCATCACTAATAAGACTTTCCTGGGCTGTGGGAGACTACTCGGGATTGTAGGCTTATGGGCGTTTTCATGGCATGTTCAAGATTTACTTCATGGCAAAAAATTGAACATAATATTCTTGTACTATAACAGTGATTCAACTATAACATGGAAGACATTCTCACTATATGTTAGTATTCTTCTACTGAGAAGCTGAATCACATTTCCACTTCATCCAAATCAGTTCCTGAAGTAAGCTTGGGAATCTACTGAATTTGCTTGCTTCTTGCATTATGTGACAAGAATGAACATTCTCCTAGGACCATCTCTCAAAACTAAAGTTACCCAGCAGGTACCACACTTTACTGTACACAGTACCTATCAGTATGTATATAGATCTGTTAACTCATGGAGCCGTGTGGTAGCTCCATGGTTAACTGTGGTCTTAAAGAAACTATATATACATGTGTATATATACTGTATGCTGCTAATTTGTCCAACGGGGTTACATAAATTTGTCTTTCCAGAAAACCATGCTTAAATTTGTTTTAACTTAGTGCAGAAGCTGTGCATAGCTTGAACTGTAAGTGTACATAACACAGTATGTGTATTTGTGTGTAAGTGTGCAGTGTGTCTTGTATGTCCAAGTTGATTCATGTCAAACAATGGTTAGTGGTCACTACAAACAACTTGTCCTTTGTGGATGAGAAACTGGTGGTCAGTACTTCCTTGGTGCCTTGTTTGTTGAAGAGATATTCTCAGACATACTGAACTCTGAGGACAGTCCTGGAAAGCTCCTGACAATTTATGCAATGATACAAGTGGTAATGGGATTTTTAGTGACCATGAAAATTTACTGGGCAAAAAACAATATTTCCTCAAAATTATCAGTCAACTAAATCACTATGAAGCCTTTTATATGACGATACTCATGGGCGGCGATCCCAGGGGACAGGGGGACATGTCCCTCCCCAATGTTTAAGAAATACACTAACAATGTTACCTCAGCGATAGTTCCAGGTATGCAAAGTTTTGTTCTGAAACAAGTGTAATCTTGACATTCCTTGTAAAATTTGTGTTGATGTTGATATGTAGAACAATCCTGTATTCGTGGGAATAAGTTAGAAACAGGTCTGCCATATATTTGCCACTTACTGGTGTAGATAATTTTAGGTCTACAATTGCCAGTCTTTAATTGTAATATTGATCTTTCTGTCCAGGAATCAATTCTGTACTACATTTTTAATCAAATTGATATGCTTCACTATAAGAGACATACCAAGAAATACACTGCATTTGAGGATATGACCAAATTAACACTAGGGGTAACCATGGAGCTAATACCCTTCGGATATTAGCTCCATGGGACAACTGAGGTAACACCTCTGTTGTAGCTAAACAATTATTTTTACTAAGTTTTCTGTCTAACAGCTGTATGTAAATACATGCAACACAAACATTTTTGTTAGAAAATTTACCCGACCATGAGATTTCAATCTTTCCAGGTGGCCTTATAAAAATGTCATCTGAACAACTTTTGGTAAAATTTTCCTTTTTTTTTTTTTTAACTAGTATTAGAGTTGTTCTTTTTTTTCAGCTAGTGCTTTTCTTGTTGTACGTAACTTGCACTCCCCGATTATGATGCCTGTGAAGATAAACAGGTGATCATGTGACACTTCTTCCAGATCCATTACGTATGAAGGAGGTGGTAACTGTGTATTATGAATACTGTACGTCCTTCAAATTTGGGAGAGATTGTATAATATACAGTACTTGTTAACATCTATTTTAGAGCTTTACAGTATCATTCATAAAATACCTGTAATATAAACATAGGCCTACCATTTTTCTGTCACATTTAACAGATTTTAAGGATTAATGATCGACTAAACTTGTGCAAAGGGGAAGTGTAGAAAAATTATTTGTACAATGATTCTGGCATCCAACAACTATACAGAAACTTTTCCAAAAGTAACTACTCTAGCTGTGTCATGCAAGACTGACCTATCAAAAGGACGTGAAGATTATCATTTTATATATATCAAAGATTTTTTTCAGAGCTAGAAATTTAGGAAAAATGGAGTATTTCAAAGCATACAATCCAACACATGTTACATTTTACCATATCGGCAAGATTCAGAAAACTTAGGACAAAATCCCATAGAAATAAATTTATACCTGGCAACATTCAGTGAGACACTTCTTTTAGACATAGCAAATGCTGAATAGTAGATCACGTAAACTGAGAATTAATGTGGCAGCTCGACAAAGGGAGACAAGGTGGTCAAACTTACCTTGAGTTTCATGTAGTCAGTATTGTGACAATTTTAGCCTGTATTCAATCTCTGTACCTTCGAAAAACCTGAGGCCAGCGTCTAAAATTAAGTTGTCTCCTACTGCTTGGATTACTTTGTTTGGACCATCTGTAAAATGTTCACCCTAATTGCATTTCCCCCTGGTATTAATGAATTTTGTCATTGTATGATCTGATGTACAGTCAAGTATGGGCTGACTACATGTACTGTACATTTAAAAATAGCTGAAAACACAGTATCAATGGCTGAGTGAGGTCTGTCCAGGGCTGAAAATTAACACTTGTCCTATCATACAAGACAAGTAAAGATTGCATCGGACAACCGCTTTTCCTCTCTGAGCTTATGGACAAGCAGATTTTTAATTTGTAACTGAACAGCTCTGTAAAACGGCAAGAAACTGTTGTAAATATCCCCATTAGAAGTGCTACTAAGACAATGGTATGAACTGTCATTCACCATTGAACATAATAATTAAAATAAAAAGATCACTGGAAAGCATACAGCTGAATTTTAAAATTTACCATTGCTTACTACAGTGGCACATGAAGTACAATTGTTCATCTTTTATTTGCCACTTTCATTCAGACAACCAAAAATACTTCAGACGACCAATATCTGGCTTCAGGTTGTCTGATGGTCAACCTGAAAATTTCCTTAAAAATCAGGCCTGCTGTCCAAAGTGTGGGGACTGCCTGTTCAATGGTTTGTTTGGTTAGAACTAAAAAGATGAGTGTAGCAAAGTGTGGGAGTTAGGCTTGACAACTGAAACCTGATGGACACTCATTATTCCATCCAAGTACAGTATCAGCAGCCCAATACAGGGCTGGGTGGTTGCAATGATTTGAGGCAGGGGTTCATGGCTAAGGAGTCATGGGCCACTTTTACAGGATTTTTTTTTTTTTGTACTCAGCTACAATCTTATTAGCCTGGACTGTAGTAGTTTGTTTTCTTATCTACTTTTGGAGCTTCTCCAACCCTTCATGGGCCATTTTAAAGCACTTCATGGGCTGCAAAGTGCAAATGGTCTGAGAGCCACAACTTGTGAACCTACCTCTAGCTGAATGGGCCATATGTCTACAGGTATGGTTCTGACTTTGTTGCCAATATTTTGGGGAAACTTTCAGTATATTGTGGGAGACTGTATCTATTTTACCACTATTACTGCTAAAAAGTTTTAGACCCTAAATGTTGGCACAACAGAGCCTTTCTTGAGCCAAATCAGCCAAAATGATCAAAATGGCGGCCATTTTGAATTGGCTGGCTACCCCCCTTGCACATGAAAAAAATGGAGCACATAACTTTTCTGATTGTCTGATGTCTGCTCTACATCTTATCAAAGTTTTACCAAATATAGCAAAAAAAAAGCAAACTCCAAAAAAGCTACAGTTCGGCCTGGACTACTAAGTGCAAGTGCCGAGTTAAGGGCTTACAAAATCTGAATTTTGAAAATATCGTACTGTAACCAAAGTCCTGAATTCCAATTGAGGGTGGAGTTGCACATGACTATGGACTCGATATCACCACTCCCTCACTGAGAACCTGGGGAGAACTGGGACGACAACTCCACTCAATTGGGACACCCTTCTGCTGCCCCAAAAGCTTTCTTACCAAGACACCTCAGGGTGCAGTCTCTTTGAATTGTTATTCTCAAAAGGAATTGACTGTGTACTTACATTCTCAAAATGTAATTTGACACTTTCCAAAATTAACTATGTGAACTACTATCCTTCTCAAATTAATAACAGCAGACACAATGACAGGGATCCACTTTAACAGGACTTCATCCAGTCGCCCGTGACAACCAATATTTGTGACAGACAACCAAAAAATGGTGGGTTGGTTGTGCACCGGACAACCAAAGTTCGAATGCAACAAGATAAAAAGACTGCTTCTAGGGTTACTGCAAACTTCTTTGTGGACTACTTTATTTTCTTTTGGACAACAAAAATAGGCGGACAGGTTGTCCACTGGACAACTATAACATTTTCTTACAATCGAGGCCTGGATTATCTCACATCCATGTGGTCTCTCCACCGGGGACCCCATCCATGACTCCACTGTGGACACTGCCTGACTGGTGAATGTGTATTACCTATGTTGGCTGCATATAATACATACATCTGAAAAGAGGCACAGGGGCCTACATATTCTAAGTACACCTGCTACCTGCTACCTGCTACCTGCTACGAAGGTATCTCAGGATGTGGGTACCAGTAAAGCTGTCATACCAATGTCACACAACATGCATGCCTATACATACATGCAATGACTTAACATAACATACAGTAACAGGTTAAAGGGCAAAGGAGGGCTAAGGCCCCATAAGATGCCCTGAAGTCCATACAACCTTAACTGAAAACAAAGAACCAACCAACACCAAAGGAGCCCAGCGCAATTAGATTCTACCACAGTTATGGAAGAACTTGTCAATGTTAACCTTAAAGCAGTGCACAGATGTGGAGTTAACTACCCACTCAGGCAGACTATTCCACTCGTTAACAACTCTATGAGAAAAGCTGAACTTCCTAATGTCGAGCCTTGCAAAATTCTTAACTAGCTTCTTACAATGGCCTCGAACCCAAGAATTACATTGAACCTTTAAATAATTGCAAGAGGACAAAGGATTCCTTTCAGAGAGAAATTTGTACACCTGAAGCATGTCCCCCCTAATCCTTCTCAACTCCAGGGTGGTAAGCCCAAGATGCTTAAGTCTAACATGATAAGGTAGGTGTCTCACCTCGGGTATAAGGCGAGTGGCTCTCCTCTGAACTTGCTCTAAAAGAAGCAAGCGTTATGTAAATGTTAAATGTCTTCAGTTTGGCTAAGAGTTCCAGCTATTTGGCAAAATTCAGTCTGCAATTACAATGCATGTTACGACTTAAGTAATGGTATGAAATCCTGTCTTTGTGCAGTCAAACCCTCCAACAGGGCTGTGGGCAAATGTTACATGGCCGGCCTAGACCCAGTCTGGAAAGTTCGCATTTGCTACACCGAATTTTTACGCCAGTCACCTCTTTTCTCAATTTTATGCCACGCCAAATTTTTGTAGGCCTAGCCTACTGTGTTTAAGTACTGTGTGTATGTAGGCTAAAAGAGAAGAAAATCACCATCAAACTGGTGTAGGCCTAGGCCTATAATAAGGTCTTTACTGCACACCGAAGATCTTCCGCGTAACATACTGTACATGTTTTCCAGACGTGGCCTAACGTCAGATTTACACTACAATTCACAAGTGTAGTGGGTATAATGTGACAGCCTGCCCCTGTTCCTTCCAGGTACAGGGCTGTGGGTTTACGTTACATGGCCTAGACACATTACACTACACTTCTTCACGAGTGTGGTGCAATGTGCCTAGGCCATGAAACGCACAGTAGGCTAGTTTCGCCTCATCCCAGGCTTCCCTGGGAACATCGCGGATCTCTCTGGTCAGCCAATGTGCCTTGATCTGCACGCTACAAAAAACTGAACAGCACTAGCCTCGGCCTAATGAGAAACCAAACATATATGGAAATATATAGCAATTTGACATCCACTTACCAGTAGTCGTAAGGTTATCTTCCATCGTATTTTAATTTTTACGTTCAGTAGCGGTTTTCGGTGCTTTCCTGTTTATGGTCTTGCTAGCGCTAGCGCCTAATTGTTGCTCGACCCTCGATTAGGTTAAACTCAGTACTTCCACATTTTCATTCCCAAAGCATAAAAATAAACGCAAGGGAGAACTATAAAGCAGGATATATTAGTTCCTGTATTGCTCTCTGGTGAGAACGGGCTGTTTATATGTGTGCATGTGCTAGCCACAAAATTAGTGGACCTTCTGGTGTCCTCATTTTTTTTCCCACGAGATTATGGGCAAATTTATTTTTCAAAATTTTTCAAATTTGTTTCAAAATCATGGTTAGGGTTTTTTTTGAAGTTGACACATGTCATTTGGCCTGTTCTTTAATAATCCGTTGTCAGAATTAAAAGAAAAGGGTCGAAAAGCTATCATTTTGGAATTAGGGGTGTGGCCTATTTCCAAGAAGCTGATTGGTCCATTGGCATGATTTGCCCATAACCTCATGGCAAAAAAATTGCGCCTGCCGGTGGGAGTTAGAGAGAGTGGGAGAAGTTGGCGGCTTCAGGGCGTGCGTGCCAAGCGTACGGTGCAAGACCACTGGTGGCCTATCATTCGTCATGTTCTACAATGCAGTTGATCATCATACAACCTGTTATAGCTGCTACACATGATGTACAAATGTGAATTACTGTTGCCTGGGCGTAAGATGAGAAGCCGGGTGCCCGCTACTTAGTACTGGAGTTTTATAAGTTTTCAAGAAGACTTTATTTACTTTTCTAAACAGAAATTTATTCTGTTTTAAATTAAGGACTTTTTTGTATAAAGTTAAGAATATACAAGTTAACGTTATTTCCGGTGTGGAAGTCGTTTTCCGGTCTTCCTGTCAGTCACTGTGGCCGATCAAAATACAACATTTCGGGCCAAGATTCCCACCCTGCTGGTCTAAACGCTATATATATATATATATATATATATATATATATATATATATATATATATATATATATATATATATATATATATATATATATATATATATATATATATAGGTCGATAAAGGTTGTAAAAAGTGCTTAAAGTTTGCGGAAAATTCCACGACGTTTCGAGTATAGACTCTTCATCAGGTGGCAAAGAAATGCAACTGAATAACAAAGAAGTAGAAATAGAGAAGAAACACATTGAAGAAAGGCACGAACAAACCGGTCGCACAGAACGAACACGGTGTAAAAAAGCGAAAGAAGGCTGAAAAAACGGGAACAGGTTAAAAAAGGTCCATTCTAATGTTAAGACCGTGTGGGGAGAGGGTCCCGAGTTTCATGATAAGCCGGTTTTCGGCGGTCTGACGATCACGGTCACGGTCAGGTTTTTTCAGCCTTCTTTCGCTTTTTTACACCGTGTTCGTTCTGTGCGACCGGTTTGTTCGTGCCTTTCTTCAATGTGTTTCTTCTCTATTTCTACTTCTTTGTTATTCAGTTGCATTTCTTTGCCACCTGATGAAGAGTCTATACTCGAAACGTCGTGGAATTTTCCGCAAACTTTAAGCACTTTTTACAACCTTTATCGACCTACATACTACTCTAGTGCTCCGCAGTATTTCGACCCTATATATATATATATATATATATATATATATATATATATATATATTATATATATATATATATATATATATATATTATATATATATATATATATATATATATATATATATATATATATATATATATATATATATATATATATATTATAATTCAATGAAATGGTTGGTATGAGTAATTATTGCAGAAACATGGCTGTGGGCGTCCGCTGTAAAATGCCAAAAGAGAAAATTTCATTGCAGGCTGCATGTTCGTAAGGTGTGGCCGGTGAAGCCTTTAAATGCAAGTGTCGAAGGTGCCAAGCCGAAGGCTGGGGACCGAGGGTCTTTTCCGAGAATTTTTCTTAAGTTTGATGGCATTTGCGGCCATTCTGGACCATTTCTAGAGAAAATCTTGGGTCTCCATGAATATGAAATGTTAGTAAATATTTTTCTTCTGATGATTGCAAATTCAAGATGGTAACAGACGCGTAGCTGTTGGGGGGAGGGTGGCCTGGGCCAGTGGCATAGGAACCGAGGGGACCATGGGGCCATGGCCCCCCAGTATGATTTGTGCATGGGGGCCAAATATTATTTTGCCCCCCCCCCTCCCAATATTGCAACAGTTTACAGTTTCATTTACCCGTGTTTGCTCGCAAGAGGACAATTTCTCTAATAAGAACGCAAAATTTTCGGCGCGCGCAGAAGAGCTACTCTGCTTTCTTCAATAGTTTTATTCTACATCGCTAGATAGCGCAAGGCCTTTCCACCTTACCTAGTAACATGTAAGAAAAGTACACAGTTTACGTAGAGGTCGCAAATTTCATCCCATGTCGCAAAGCCTAGTAACTGTTCTCTTGTGTGTGTCAAGCGGTACTGTCAGTTGGTGAGGGACTCACAGAGCAATATATGGCAATTTCATCGCATAGGTAAGGTAGTTTCGACACATTGCATACTTATCTCCTATACGTTCTAGAACCCCTACAGATTTTCTTTCTTTTTTGTTCTTAATATTTACATATGTTTTTTGTGAAAACCTACCAAAAATTTTCGCGCTTCGAGTGCTTTGCAATTTTTACAGCTTAGATTCCGGGAAAAACATTTAATCAACGCGGAACTATGCTTCTCTAGTATATAAAAATCGTATACAATATATGCCCCGAATGAAATGGTCTAGTACACAAGTTTTCTTCAAATCCCACTTACACCCGACGGCATTGGGGCTGTCGGGGATTCGGGTCAGTGGCCCCCGTCTGGCAAATCTTGGTGCCACCAACTTAATAATAGTAGACTCTGGCTGTGGAAAATCTCCATTCCAATCAATCCACCGAAATCCATGGGGTTAACTCCACTCTGAATAATTTTCAATAAAGTCGGATAGATTGTGACAAACTTAACGTGTTTTAGAACAAATTCAAATCAACCTTTAAAACAAATTTCACAACAATTGCACATCTTGATGGCTGCTATCAAGCCTGGCAAGTGCTGTTTCCGGCGATCTGGGATGTATTAAAATCTCAGATTTTCTCGGTTTGCTCCGTGCAAACCTATGGTGGCGCTCCGCTTAGATAATAAATGGGATTCAAACTTGCAATCCTCGGACCCCAAGTCCGGCCAGTTCAGCCAATCCGTCCTCACAAAAATGTGTTTTAGACTAAAATCAAATCAAGCTTTACATTTTTGTCACAAAAATTGCACATTTTGATGGTTGCCATCAAGCCTGGCAAGTGCCATTTCCGGCGATATGGGATGTTTTCAATCTTAAATTTTCTTGGTACGCTCCGCGCCAACCTATGGTGGCGCTCCGCTTAGATAGTAAATAGTAAACGGAAATCCCCCCCCCCCCAAAAAAATAACTGCAGTCCTCCAGAGCCTCCCAAACAAAAAATCTTAGCTACACCACGGCTGCATGGTGTTGATTTTGCAGTTGTTTCCTTTTTCTTTGAATATTTTTATTTTGCTTAAATTAAAATCGTAGAAATTATAATGAGCAAATATGATGTTTTGGTGTGGAAAAGGGTATTAAGGTACCAAGGTCGAGAAATCGAATCTGGTCTGCCCCCATGTCAAACATCTTCCTACGCCGCTGCCTGGTCCCCCAGATGTTTGCTAGGCCCCCAGAAATTGTGTGTGTGTCCTAACAAAATTTGTAAGAATTAGGGATGGCGATCAATGCGGTTAATTTGAAGGGGATGGTGGTAGTTGGTGGGGAAAGTTAACAGCGGGACCCTGGGTTGCAAGGGTTTTGGAAATTGTAATTTACTCAAGCTATCCTACAGGATATAACAGCGAGGCAATTCTACAAAAGTTTTCCTATGGACAGAAGTCCTAACGTGACACGTACTTATAGTACTGACTTCACGCGATGCACGTAGAATAAGTTATTGAGAATTGCAAATTTCCTATACATGGATAGGCTTTTGAAAGGACCATGGTCCGTGCAGCGAAGTAAATTTAGTGCTGTCACTGACCCTTATTTTAGGGCTGCCATGCTTTGGCAGCAATTTTAATTGAGGTACCAAACAAATTTTCCAACAACCATTGCCCTTTCCCACCCCACCTTCGAGCTCCACCACTGTATTTGTAAGTTTTCTCTTCCAAGCGTGCCGATAAAATTTTTTTCTGGTCGGCATTTTATGGTATTTGTTTCATGTTTTCCTTTATACGACATTGCAAAATTAACCATAATATTAAAAATTCCCTTATAATTCTTCTAGTTTGGCTTCCTTTCCTTAATTTTTTTATTTTTTATTATTTTTCTAAGGTCTGGAAAAGTGGGGGGCAAGTGCCCCCTTGATCAAGGAATCCCGCCTATTTTCAGACTGCTAAGATTGACCCACTAGGCAACTGTTGGGCCCATTAAGAAACGTAATGCCCGATTGAGTTCCATAAAGATTTGGCCACAGAACGGTGCCCTCGTGGGCCCCATATTAGAGAACACTAGCAAGTTGCCCAGTGAACTTGATGCACCATCATGAGGCTCCATGGGCCCCTTCATGCTCAGTACGGTTTAGCAAGACCATCTGTCCAATTAAAACCAGCATAATACCGCCACGTGGGCCCTATTCATATAACAAGTACATTCTAGCCCATGGCCATGCATGACTGGAAGTCCATTATACTCCCAACCATAATCCTTGTAGACCCATATGCTGGTATGTCCATTCTTCAAGGGCGACGATTTGTGTTGGACATTGGGGGACGCAGGTTGGAAACCTCAAAATGATCTGTATGTATACATGTATACGTAAATTTTTACATGTATACGACCCGTGTATATACGTAAACGTCAATGGAAATGTAAACGTATATGTTTACGTAATGCTGGTAACGAAATGTGCTCTTTGGTGGTGCTGAAAAAGCACAAATCTTCCCCTTCCTAGTCGATAGTAGCATTGGGTGTGAGTTCAGAAGTCAGTAACAGCCAGACTTTTACCAAGCAGTTTTAAGCAGGAAGCTGTCTCTTACTGTTCCCTAATATTTGAGTGATTGACAGAGAGGATGAAAAACAGAAAGCCCCTTACAATGCCATGAGAGAGCAAGGCCCGTAGCCAGGCCGGGGCACGGAGAGGCCGTGCATGCCCCCCTTGCGGACCACTGTGCCCCACCATATGGAAAATCAATCGAAAATAAAATTTTAGTACCGTGTAAACGATGGCTTTGGTATTACACCAGACGATTTTGTGACCAAAAATGATCCCGAAAGGCGTTAAATAATGAACGTATTTTGTTTTCTGTAACAGTTTTGTTCTAAACTTACAAAAATTTTCGCGCTCTACGCGCGCTTTCATCTTCAGTTACATATGGCTTTAACACCGGTTTCAGATATGTTGACTTTATATAAAGGTAAAGGTTCCACAATCAGACAATTAGGCTATTTTCTTTCATGTAGGCGTGATTCCCGGAAAAACACAAAATTGAATCCACGAGAAGTTCTATCCTCTTTCTCTTACGATCAGGAAGATTCTTAATTCAGACTCAACATCATCATAAACATATTTTGTAACAAACGTTCAGTGTCTCGATGTCCAGGGGTGGTGGAAGGGGGCACCCCCAGCGACCAGTCGCCCTGCGTCTTGGTCTTCAACAGAATCCCAAATTTTTCGTCGCGCGCCAAAAATTTCGCGTTCTTCATCCTTTCTGTAACCCATTGCTTCTAGCGGGGCTTCGGGGTACTGGACCCCTTAGAGGAGCTTGGTCCCTTCGTCGGGCTTATCTTTTCACCAGCCCTTGCTGAGTCTGTATGCCGGTTTTACCGTAGTAACAATTTTCTTGCAAAATTTCGGCGTGTTCGCGCGAAGTTCTCACAAGCAAAGTTATATCGCGTTTGAACATTATTAGCATAAAACTTCCAGTGAGCTATTCTAGCCAAAGCTAGGCTCAAACTTAGATGCCGGGTATCAAGGGATTTTCATTTAGTAATCTAGTACCTTGAGTAACATAGACCCTTTTCCGAATAGCAATTACAAAGGATTGTGGGATCGAGTTTTGGTGTGTGTCGTTTTCGTCAATGGCATTTTACTGTGGGAAAAAATGCTTACTTAAAGTCTATCCCATAATCCTTTGTAGTTGCTATTTGGAAAAGGGTCTATTCGTAACGCGACGACTATATAGTTTGAAGCTACATTTACTATTACCCAAATTTATTCCAAAAGTTACTTTTTCTGTGCATGCAAAATTTCGTTCAAGGTAGAAATACGATAATGACCATCTGAATTGTGAACTGTGAAGAGATTGGTGTGCTCTCACTCTCATTCAAAGTCCTGCTCAAAGTTCCGTGCTAGTGTTCCCATTTTGCTAATTCCTCAGACATTTGGTAAATTTCTTTCTGGGTCCTAACAAAATCATACTGGACCACACAAGGCCTGCCTAATGGCAGCCCCTGGTCCCCTCGCAAAGTACTCAACTTTTCACCTGCGCTTGAGGAGCTGAAGAAGCATCATCGTGATCATAGTCTTGTTCCCTTCACTTGTGGAGACTTTCCACGTCTTTGCATTGCAAAAGGAGGCGAAAATTTCCAACACAAGAGTGAAATTTTCGCGCGATTCGCGTGTATGTGCGCAAGTAAAACCAATACCTTTAAGCTATCTGTGGTAAGCTTTAGATATCATCCCCTGTAGTTCCTGCAAACTGTAATCAGTGGCGTAGCCGGGGGGGGGGACAGGGGGCGAGTTGCCCCCCTCTGGAAAAAATCTTGGGGGAAATTTTGAAAGTGAATATATGGTGAAATTTGCGCATGATCTGGTAAGATTTTAAATTTCTCAACCAGTACACTTTACTTATTTTAAAGTTTATGCCACACTGGCACAACCAGTCCTCATTAAGGTTTTCAGAGATGGAATGATGACACCATGCTTATAGTTGTACTAGTTATGCTTTACTATCTGTTTTATACAGCATGGGATCTCTGGACCTCTGACAAGGGACTCTGTCCTTTTACTGTATACTTCCAGTGTTTCTTGATAATTATAGCAGCAGCATTGTGGTATATGCAGTTTGTTAGAATGGGTCAGTGGTCAAGTGCTATACTCTGCTACAAGGGCAGGTCCTCGTAAGAGGGATTGGAAAAAGGGGGATACAAAAAGGCAAACGACATTTAATATTACAATATCCATGCAACAGTTTCCGTTCAGTTTATTTTTCTTCCTTTGCAAAGGAATAAGTAAGTTGAAATAAGTATGTTGCTGTTCTCCTGATTGAACATTCATCTATAAACCTAAACATTGAAAACAATGTCATCAATAGGGCCACGAACAGAAATTTTGTCAACTATTTCACTAGATTTTGCTAAAAATCAACCGAGTTGCTTTAATTTTAACCAAATAGTAAATGTTGAATGAAACTGAGTCAAAGTATTTTGACAAAATTTCGGTTTGTACTGAGTTAGATTAGATTGTTTGTATAGCGCTGGGCAACTCCCAGGGGTGCTTGAGAACATCCCACCTAAGAACGTTAATTTGGAGACCCTAAAATGGAGTTGAATGTAATATTTCCCCGTGTGTGCCTAAGAGTCTCAGTAATTAGCAGGCATTCATGTGACAAAAAAATCGCCCCAAGCGCGTCGAAAAATTGGCCTCTCATGGTCAATAGGGCTAAATATTACCGTCGTTGACAAAATTGAGTGGGATGAAAAGGATTTCGCTCCCCTCAACCAAAACAATAGGGATCATGCCTTATAGCCTAAGCTTAGAACGCAAATATAGTGCAGGATTTGCCAAATCTTTGAAGGTACTCCCCCTTAATTCCTTAAACAAATAATTTGACTAAGGGACTATGTCTCACATGCGCCACTTTGAGCAAATAGTACTGCAGTTGACCAACTATGCGGGAAGATTGAACAAAACTCTTAAAATTCCCGTCCAATAAAGGAAATGTGTACATGTGTGTCTAAGACTGTCTTGTTGACCACCGAACGTACACCCTGATTAGTGTGCGCACAAAGCGTGCCGGAAAAATAGTTTTCACGACTTTTAAGTTATTAAAAAGTCTAATATTCACACAAATATGAGCACTTATTGCGACATTTGTCAAAATATCATAAACATTCCGTCCCCCTCAACCAGATTATTCGGAGGGGACTATGTTTCGCACTTACAATATTCGCAAATATTATGATCGTCGGCCAAATATGGGGGGGGGGTGGTCCAGTCCCCCACCAAACTGGGGAACCATGTCCCCCATCCACCCGCCATCGCCGCCCTTGCCATTCTGAGCTGGCCCATCTCAGTTAATTACTGCATATACACTTGGTCCAGTATTCCCCATCTTGCCCATCCAGTCATCAGATTGCAGGTCCTGCCCATGACTCTATCCAGATCTCTCCCATATTTTCCGTCAGGGCTGTAGTCAAGTCCACTATGTCCAAGTCCATGAGTTCAAGTCCGATTCCAAGTCCGACGGCTCGAGTCCAAGTCCAAGTCCGAGTCCAGTGTTCTCGGGTCCAAGTCCGAGTCCAAGTCCAAAATTGTAAAAACAACTTAAGTACAGTATTTTCCGGTGCTTGACTTTAAAAGCTAGCACTTAGCTCAATATGCTACGACAAACTGACCAAACAATATAGAAAAACCTCATGGCAAACTGAATGAAATTATAGTAAGAAACTGATCAATTACATGTTCACAACTGCAGTACCATAAACACTGCAGCTTATGATATCCTTCATAGACCTAACCAAGGTAACACAATGTATATGTCTAAATTATTGCCCGTTTAAGAGAAGCTTGCTGTAGTAGTCCCTGCCATTGGACCCAATCACGCCTTTGCTAAATTGAATCCATCTAATCTACCCCCCCCCCTCCCAAACGAAATTATAAAAACAAGTGTTCTCCGCAGATTTTAAAGAGAGGGGGCGGCTACGTACATGCAAAGAGCGTAGGCGATGGCGAATCATGTCATGTGCTTATGTGAGGCACTCCGCTGACTAGCTGTCTTTTTGACAGATCCTACTCAGTACACACAGGTAAAATTTTACAAATTTATGACTTCTTTTGTTTAAGAATATGTACCGATCGGCATGCGTTTGCAAAAGCAGTAGCCTATTGTCAACTTTTTTCGGAGGCGGAGGTGGAGGTGGAGGCGGAGCTTGGTGGGGGCGGTATTTGTAAGCACCGGTATTTCAGGGGCGGCAATTTCCACTCAGCCCGCCCCCTAAAACCCCTCGTGGAAAATACTGAAGACATGCTACCAGATACCAGCAACCTCACCTCTCTCACCTCATTTCCACAAAAAAAGACAGACACATACACACACTCACACACATAAAAGAGTCAGCAACAATCCTGTTTTCTGAGCCTACCAATGTACTATCATAATGGTATGCACATGCATGAAATTTCTTCCTGATGCCGCCCCTAAATACTGTATCACAGACCAAATTAGGTGGTTTTAAAGGTGCTGAAAAGGAACTGAGAAATTTTCCTAAAACTAACATATTTTCATGGTACAAGTACCCATAACCTACAGTACAGTGGACCTACTACATCAAAGAAAACTATCGGCTTTATTTCAGGCACATACCATTTATTTTGGGAGAATTATGAAATTAAAAATAATAAGATGAAGAAAAAGGCTGGACTTGATAGACTCAACTTCAAGTCCAAGCCAAAGTCCGAGTCCAGAGTGCCCTAGTCCGAGTCAAAGTCCGAGTCAAAGTCCAAGTCCAGAGAGCGCGAGTCCAAGTCAAAGTCCGAGTCCAAAAAACGGACTTGAGGTCGAGTCCGGACTCGAGTCCTCCAGCCCTGTTTCCCCGCTTCTTTGCTTTCTTGCCCTTGAGACAGCGAGATGAGTGGCTTCAGTCCAAATGGCAGGACATCATTCTCTCTTACTTCAATTTCTATGTCCCAAAAGTGAACCTCAATGTTTTTGCTTTAGTTTGTCAGATTTCCTTTGATTTAGATTTCAAACTCAATTTCTGCGGCTGCAACCAGCGACATTACTCGTGATATCGATGCAAATTTTTCAACTTGGCATACACAAAATACCAAAGTTGAAAAATTTGCACCAATAACACAAACTGATTTAACATTATGGTCTGCGTCCTGGCTAATAGTTTCAAAGATTACTGTACTATCGGTATTTCAATACACAATGAGGGCCATTATAACCAAAAAAAAAAATCACACATTCCCTTGCAATGATCATAACCACAGGTTTCCTTAGATTTTGGTCGATTTCCCTGTTTTCCTATCATTTTGATAACATCTCTTTAAATCCTCAAAAATCGGGAAATTTTCTTTAAAAGTGGAAGGTCTGGCTGAGCTACGTGCGTCTAGTCATGTAGCTAGCGCCAGAAAACAAGGTGTGTGGCGCACCACCATTTCAGAAAATTACAATTTGGCCAAAGGGTGATCCTCTGCATAAAGTGCCTACAATTTTTGTTTTGGTTCATTTTTTATCCTATTTTTAAAGAGCATCCTTTGTGTAATGCATCATGTAGTGCTTAGATTCGGAAGAATACATTGTGCAAAAATGGTCAAAACTTTCATTGTTTATGATTTTAAGGCTTTGGAAGAAAGTGGAGCCATCTTCAGTGTTTGTGTGATGTACGTGTGGGGGACGGATCACAATTTTCATATGTTATAATATATTATATTATATATGATATCATAGGCTATTGTAATATATTATTATAATATTCAGAAACCTCCAGCTCAAAACTTCAGTAGTCATGGTATGGACATTTTGATGTACCAGCAACCACCAACTCGTGAGATTAAGGGTGATGTGTACATTGTTGGGTTTGAAAACTCGCCTGACAAGGACAACAGCTGAGAAAAAGCCCAGTTTAGTGTGTGAGTCAATGGCAACATATAATGGTGGTGCGCCAGCAGATGTAGCGGTTTACCTTCGTAGCAGGGTCGAATATGCACGCCTCTTTTCAAGTACGTACCATTAAGCAGTTCCTATATCTTATATGGTACGTACTCTAACGAGTGAAACCAATCATACACGTCCGACGGGAGGGCAGCATTATTTTTTTCCCAGGACGAAAGTGGGCAAATAGAGTTTTCAGAAAATTTTAAATTTCTTTCAAAATTATGGTTAGGAGTAGAATTAAGGTTAGGGTTACGTGAATTGGAGTTATTTGGCCCGTTCTTTCATAATCCGGCGTCAGAATTACAAAAAAGGGTCGAAAAGCTGTCATTTTGGAATTAGAGGTGTGGCCTATTTCCAAGAAGTTGATTGGTCCATTGGCCAGTTTGGCCTGACTCGTCCTGGGAAAAAACCTACTCCGACGGGCATTGTACCGGTATTAAATAACGATACCCACACAACTTCGTTCTGATAGGCTATGAACCGTCGTGTAGAACAAAATTACACACCATACCTCCATGTAACAATTTATGTACCCCCACTGGGCCAACTGTCAGGTACTATAGGCCTAGTTTTCATACGCCCCTACCCTGATGTTTAAGCTGTACGTACTATATCTCCACATACGTAGCCTATCATGCAAGTTAGGAAAGCCGTCCGGGCGATAGGCCTTTACTTGGAATAACAGCCTTGTAGTCACCCGGTTTATTTCCCAGGGGGTGCTCCCCGACAGGGGATGGCCTCGTCCTTCTTTATGGGCGTATCATATCGCGCAAGTACACTGAATATCACTTACAAATCTTTTTAATAATTTTGCTGACTCAGTTACCCATGAAAGACTGTTCATTAATAAGGTAGTCACCATCCCAAAACTAATCAAGGTACCTTTTCGGATGTTATGGAGTACATTTTTCCACATCTTTTCAATTATCCCAACCATTTTTATTTCTAGGGTCAGTTGGTCTGCAAAAATTAATACAATAGGCTACCGAAGGGATATGAGACATGATCTTTGGGTAGTTACGCTCGTAGATCCAGGGAGTTGCCACGTGACTGTGCTTCCTGTAAGAACTGTCTTGGACAATTTCAACAGTTTTAATGCTCTAGGCAGACTACACAGTATTTGGCAACAAATGAAGTGTTATTTTCAGAAGAGAAACAAGGTAAAACCGAAATGAATTTGATGTCTGTCGCTAGAGGAGTGTGATCAACCCCCCCCCCCGCCCCCTTCAGAAGAGCCATGCAAGACAGAATATTCGAAAGCATTTATTACAATGACCAGAGGAAATTCAAACGCCATCTAGTACAACTATATAAGGATCTTAGGAGCAGCTGTCAACCAAACCCCTAACTGTCAGTGTGAGCGGAAGCATGCACATATCGCGTTCATGTCCGTTAGCTGGTTAGGAACTTGTTACATCCTTCCCCGGCCTGAATTTTTTAACAAATCATACTCGCCCACCTTGCTATTCCTCTCCCGCATGCTAATTGATTTGCTTTCTTGGTACTTAAGTTTAAGGTTACTTTATGCCCGGCATTTACACGAGCAAGTACTAGAACAAACCTGAACTGTGACTTGTAACCGTGTCCTTCTCCTCTGAAGATGTCAATAAAATAATCGGCTAATCAGCCATTCTCAGTTTTCTTTATCAAAGAGACAAACCTCGGTGATTGACAGGGAGAACCTCAGCCTGGTACACAATGGCAACTTAAACTACCTGATCTAACCCATTTAATCATAGGCGTAGGAAGCGGGGGGCTGGGGGCTTAGTCCCCCAGTCAAAAATGTAGGGGCCTGAAGTACGCTTCCGCCCCCCCCCCCAAGATCCAAGGGCAAAACCCCTTTATTTGTCTGTTCTGTAAGAAATGTCAAAAATTTGCAGTAATTTTCCTGAAAGTTTGTCCAAAATGTTGTACTAAATTGCATCTGAGGGCCCTCAAATACCAAAAAATTTTCCACAGGGAAGGGAGTGCTTTGACCCCTCCCTCAGATGGCGATCCGAAACAGTTAGGTTCAACCCCCCTGTCTCGAAAAGCTCCCTACTCCTATGAATTAATCACCTAATAATGGTTCCACAAATATACTTCTATCTCTACTTCAGTGTCTTCAAAGTATGTAAAGTGTGTAATTGTTGAATCTTTGGGCTTAAGAAGAGGGGCGGAGCCAAAATCTTGGATTCCGATTAAAAAGTGAACATTTGAATTTTTTTATTGAAGAAATTGGATAATCTCAAGTTGTTGTTCTTATTGAAAAATCTGTTGAGAGCAAACACAGGTAAATTAGCGGACCGACTGATCGCCGTCGGGGATCACGTATTTAACCATATGCACTAAGCTCTCAGACGAAACTGGAACATTTCCCCAATGGGGAGCATCTTTTCCCCCGCATAGGTAGACATCATGTCCCCTGCCCCGGATCGTGCCCCGACTCCCCTCCCAAAAAAGTACCATAGTCTGTCAAAGCTACCAGCAAATGCGACTCTCCATATAAGCAGGATACAGGTTCCCATATCCTGCTCTATGGAAAGAGCAGGCACCTGGGCAAAGTAGGAAAATTTTTTATGCAATAAAATACTGCATTTAAAACTAAACAAAAACAACGGACTGCAATTAAATGTCTCAACGCTGTTTTCTTCTGCGCGCTTCGCGCGCACCCGTTTTAAATATCGCTTCGGGGTTACTTATTGTAGAACATCCTGCTTGTCATAGTTACCTACAAACTCTTCTATTATCATTGAAACCACAAATACCCGCATAGCCGTAAGCAGCGTAGAGAAAGCACCCCTCCCCCCGAAATTTTGAAAGCAAATTTTTATTACCATCGATCTGTGTAAACTTGCCGACTCTTTAAAGATTGTTTAGATGTCATTCTAAAGTGATTGTATGTTTAGAAAATGTCCACAATTTAGTGAATTCTAACTTTTGTTCGGGTGAAAAGGGGGAGTAAGAGACGGTTAACATATTGTCTTCAAACCTCCTTAAGTCCCAGGAAAAATCATGGGCGTGGATCCATCTCCAAAAGTGTATGCGGGGGGGGGGGGACCTTTTTCACATTTGTGAATCGCCGTCCTGTGGCGTGGAAGAAGCAGTTGGTGGTAGTCAGAATTTGCGTCACGAGTAGGCAATAAGTTTTGTGATCTTCGGCATGGGAGAGGGGTCTAAAGGAAATTTTTCTAGAACTGAATGCCCTCAGATGCGATTTGGTGCAACAAAAGTGTACGATTTTTAGGTTATTTTTCTTCTAAAAATTTCGTTTTCCTAGGCATAATTGCAGTCTGCTCCATCATTTTTGAAAAAGTGAGGGGGACTTTTTGACGATGTCCCCCCTTCTAAAAAAGTGAGGGGGACGCGTCCCCCCGTCCCCCACGATCCACGCCCATGGGAAAATTGTACACGCAATTATACCTGCGTGGAGTCCACAGAAACATTCTTGGACTATAATAAAATTTTTCCCTTACATTTTAAAAGGATATCCAAGGTTGACAGAGAACAGTATAGAGCCTCCCGGGAGCTCTAAATTAGTTACAGTATACAAAAGAGGGACCGATGGGATTCTCACTACCCGACATCCATATAGGAGGAGATATGATATATCACCTTCTTTTTAGGTGTAGTAAGAGGGATGGTGGACAGGCAAAATTCGTTTCAGAAAAGATTTTCGTCATTATTGAACGTCGCGGTAAGATGTTTTGAAAATAAGCAACGGCAATTACGTACATTCAATCTTTCAAATCATGTGCTAGACTAGATTAGTCAAAGATCCCATAATGATGAGAGCCCCACAGAGAAGGAGATGTACTCTTTAGAAAAATGTTGCATTGGAATAATTTCTTGCGTCAAAGCTTTGTCAATGGTACATAAAATCGAGTGTAAACCCTGTCGTATGCGCGCGCAGCGCCCCGAAATTTTGAAAAAAAATATTAGTCCATGACAAAACCTGCATTTCAGAATTAACCTGCATCGGACACTGTCACTTTCCCACCAACCTATGCTGTTCAGAAACGAATCTTCTGACTGAGAATTCTTAAAAAGCACTTTTGCTCCTTTGTTCCCCCGTGAGTAGTTACCGAAAGCTATTGATAATAAGGACAACTCTGACACAAGGCTTGACGCTAGCGGAGCGTGCGAAAATTTGGAATTTGTCAAGAATTTCCAAAACTTATGATAGTTTGAGAACAGTTTGTAAAAGAAAATGGTTAGAACAAATAAACCAGCCATCAAAAATACATCTCACCCTACACCCTCCACAAAAATCTGTAGCTTAAACGACTTTTGGGACCATTTTAAAAATTTTCAAGAATCGATGGGGGAGGGGGACACACGTCACCCATTGGCCACTGTGCCGACGCCACTGTCTGTAGCTTAAAAGCCGTTTGAGTTCATTTTAAAACTTTTCAGTTTCGAAATCGAATAGGGTATCATGCACGCCGTTACTTTGCCTGCAACAGCTGGTGCCACTGTGCACAATAGTAGGTCACCTGACAGCTTGTCTTCTGTATTCATTCTGCAAGGTCTGTATGGCGAAAACTTTGCCTCTCAATCCCTCTAGATTACAAAAAATTTCACTCTTTAACACAAAATTGTTCCTAAATTTCAGTGCAGCTAGCCGATCGAGCTCATACTACATATGTCACGATGTTTACTTATTTAGATCTTAAGTCAAGGATCATTACTCAGCTATTCGCCTGTTTTGGAACATTGTAGCGCTCCTTTCGTCGCCAACCACTTTGAAAGATATATAAAGAGATAATCCAGCGATAGCTTCACCCAACCCCTACAGAAATGTATACTTTGAATACGTTCTTAGACACTTTTATTCATCTTTTGCTCTTAATTTTTCTTTCTCCTTTTCTTTTTTTTTTCTTTTACTTCTTTTTTTCTCCTCTCGTTTTTTTTTCGTGGCGAGGGTGGGGGCGGGTCCCCCAGCCCCCCTGGATCCTTGCCTGCTCCCACGAAAAGCTTCCGTTTCCTCCAGAAGTACAAGGATTCTTCGCCTGGTTAATGTATAATGAAACGGTTGGCATGTTACATTTTTCATACCAGGTTATTGTAATATACTGGTAGTGTTTCTCAGCAACCCTTACATGAAATGTCCGGAACATTGCATTAGCAGAATAAACGGTGGACACCGTGGGCTAAACGATTGTTATCAATTACTTTCAAGTGAATCTGAATATAAATTTATGAATTTCCTCTCGGGCAGGTTAAACTGGTCTCGAGGTCCGTATGCGGCCCGGGGACCAGAGGTTTCCCACCCATGCCTCATAGCATGATAATGGCATATTTGTACTTGTTTGCAGGTGATTGCATGTTTCGTAGATTTCGGACAAAAGCAAACGGGTTATTGCCCTAGGGGATGGGCCGTCTCCCCCCCCCCCCCTCAAATAAAAATCTGGCAAATGGAGAAATTTCCCAAAGGTCTTTCAAAATTCTAAGCTTGAATGTGGTTTAAATATGCCATAACTCTTGAGGTTGAGACCAGTCTTCGCTCTCTAGCTGGTGTGCCCATTCTCTCGGAGACTTCAATCTGGCGATCTCAAATTTTGTCGGAAATTCGACAAAATACATCACTAAAGTAGCCCACACCCATTCTTTAAATTCATGTACTTTACCTGTAAGTCTGTGAACGTTGCATAGAGCAAGCAAAATTTCGTTCGAATATAACAAAAGATATCTTCTATGTAAATGATGAAAAAATGAGGATACTTGAAAAAACTGGTTTCATAAATAAAACATTATCAAAATGTGTGTATAAACTTTATTTGAAAAACAGCTCTTCGGCAATGCTCCTCATGGTCTAGCTCCTGACCAAATTAATGATATCAGCTGAGCGAGCTGTTATCCGGAAAACAGCTCCCTAATGATATGGTTGTTGTTTACATACCCTTTTGTACCCTCAGGCTGCTCGTCCGGTGACACTTGTTTCATGCCCCATTAAAAGAATAAATGACAGTGACTGTAATGTCCTTTTTTGACGTTGCTTCATCACGATGGGAAAAATTTACTGCTAATATAAAGGATTCCCACAATCTTTTACCTTGTAAGTCTAAGCATTAATCGTACTTTTTGTCTTTCTTTTTCATTGAAAAGCACCATCGAACATGTCACATGATGGCGGCGCTCTTTGTTTGACCATCATCGTCATCAGTATGATTACTAGGTACTTTTATTGAGAATCCGACTGCAGTAGCCAAGCGGTTAGAGCATCCGACTTGCAGTCGGAAGGTCTAGGGTTCAAATCCTGGCCGGGTCATACCAAAGACTAAAAATGGAACCTACTGCGTTTGTGCTTGGTGCTCAGCATAAGCAATGGAGTAGGGAAAACAAGCCAGTGAGCCACAACTGGAAAAAAGGCCATGGTCGTCTCAACTTGAACCAATTGGTTGGAAACTGGGACGTTAAACCTTATCTAACTCTGAACTTATTGAGAATCAGGAAACTCGAAAACTCGGGGAAAATCCCAAACGTAACGATGAGAGGGTCGTAATTAATTCACTTATGCTGCTCTGAAACATTCAAACTAAAGCAATGTGAAAATCTGTGGATTCACTCATTACCAGAGGATTATTTTCAGTTTTGATACATTTATCCTAGCTATGTGGTAGATCAAACCCAAATCTACCTAAATGGTTTGAAAGATGATGTGTTAGACATCTCACATCTGTGACATAAAACAAATTTAAAATTGGAATTTTTAGCAGTTTTTCCTTTCTATTATGTTCAAGATTTCTTAATACAATTTGCAAATTAATTCAGTCATTTATACTTTTTTCTCTATACCTCTGGAGAAATTCTCCAGACAAGCTTTGGCAAAACTTAGGGAAGATGGTTATTCACCCCTGAAGCAAAAAAAAAAAAAATGTCCCCTTACAGTGAAATTGAGACTCTTCAATTGCAGTACTGATGGGGGAAATTTTCATTGATAGTTCAAACCTGGTTCAACCACCACTGAAAAAAATTTAAATCTATCCCTTAACCTAAAGAGTACAGTCCAAACAAGGTTCCTTGGATTTGGCGGCCCACTGTTACGAAAAACTACAATAATTTTCCCCAGATAATCCCCATCTAGATGATTCCAGACCCAGAGAATGATAATTTCCACCATACAACCTCTAAGCTGGTTCAATGTTACACATGGGCATAAGAGCCTGGTGGACTGAAGCCCCCAATATTTTAAGCCTTGGGACAAGCCCATCACTCAGGCAGATTTAAGGAAACAATTGTTTAATTTTCTTGGGCATAACAGGTTTTCTTGAGATGTGCCTATAAGGTAATTGCCTGTAGGGGTAATTAGCCCATGGGGAATTTTCAGAGGGTAGTTTCCTAAGTGGGGAGCATCCTGAGAGGCAATTGTACTACTGGAAATTGATGGGAGAATCTGGAGTAGTCCAAAGGCAATTGTCCTAGGAGGGCTTGCCAACAGTTGATTGAAAAATTTGATGGCACTTGGCAATGAAAATTCAGTTTGAACCCCAATGTTTTGAGTTCAAATGTCACTGTCTTGTCAAATTGTGGCAAAAATTTAAAATTTCTATCTCATTAAAACAGGGTATGTTGTTCACGAGTAACAACTAGTCTGATATTTCAATTTGAAAACCAACGAGACTGGTCATTTTCACAGAACTGACATACAGGTGGTTTTTAATGGACATGCGAACTCAGACACATGTCAGATTTGTTGTACAACATATCTGACCCATGTACTGTTGAAATTTATACACATAAAAATGTGAAAAGTTTTTGTTCATTCAACCCCCAGCACCAAGCATTCATTCTCAGAAGATTTAAGGTTATCACGACCACCTTAATATTCCCCTCCCTTGTCAACAACCTGACAAGGTATTGATTAAAGGGGGCTATTTTTCAGATTATAATTTCTGTTCCCAAAATTCTTTGGAGGCAACTATTTTTCTAGGGGATACTGACACCTCTCCCTCTGACTTTAGGCCTGCCCCTTCCCAAGTTTGACTCCACAACTAGTCATGCCTTGAAATAAAGTGATAAATCAGAACTCCAAAGTGAAAATTTAATATAATATATTATCATCAACATGTGAACACCTCTTATTTACACATGGTTCATAACTAGCCATCTGTTTACAATAATCTTTGAATCTGATAATACACAAGATGAGTGTTTAGTATAACAAAATCCCAGGAAAAAAATAGGCCTAACCAAATAAATATCCTGAATTCTGGGAGAAATTTTTAGAACCCTCACAAAAGAGTCTGTGGTTTTGGCCATTACATGCTTTTGGCCATTCCAGATTCTGCATCAATTATTCAAAACAGCAGAAAGTTTTGCTAGTTTGTTGGGTAAAAAAGAAATAGTGTATTTGTGAAACTTCTAAACTATAATTTACACATATATAGATTGATAGGCAATCCAACTTAGGTAGCTAGGTCACTTTACTCTCTAGAAATATGGTTCCCATGGGTAGAGATTTACTGTTTTGTAGATCATGTTCACACAAACATTCACTTTGCAAATGATGTAAAGTCATAGCCCTCATAATGCATAATATTTTGGGGTAATAATACTGTCGTGAAAGTGTGCTAGTGAGACTGAATAATTTACTTATGACTGAAGCTATTTTCTGTATGTGCCAAGTTTCTGCAATTTAAATACAATATTGTCCCTTTAACTTCTAAGTCAGAAAGCCATCTTATGTCTTCAGGAATCCTGGCATGCAGATCGGAGAGATGAGACCGGGAGACTTTCTCTTTAAACAGTCTTGTTCAGAGGATCAAATGGCAAGGTATTTTATCACTCTTAACATACCCCTAGCCAGACAAAGCATTCTGTGGGGAGGTCATACTTTTCTGGGCGGTACCAAATTTTTAAGGATGAAGGGATATTATTCTCAAAACTTTCTAGGTGGGTGAGAATTTTTCTTGGGTAGGGGCAGCACCCCTGCCCCCCCCCCAAACCTTGCTGGAGTGCTGGAATGTTAGAATGTAAAGTCACCATACAACAGATGAAGAGAGTAGTACATGATTGGTGACGATGAATGCCAATTGCTCTGCAACCTCTGCCTTGTAACAGCAGACCATGAGTACACAAAGAATTTAATTGCATGACCATGAACCTTCCAAGATGAAAATCTGAAACCCCAAAGCATCAATGTCAACAGCTATGTAAAACAAGTAATTCTGTCCACAGAAAAATTCACTGTAATTCTACTGGCACTGAATCTGAAACTAGGTATTTTACATTCTTATACCATGAGGTCATACTCCAAATCCAACATTCAACTTAATGCTATATAAATAAAAATTTACATCTACAAGAATAAATAGGAATGACAACAAAATGAGATGCAAAGTCAACAAAATAATGTACTACATTCTTAAAATGAGTATACCCTCTAACAATATTACATAATATCCCATACACAATACTTTACATCTTATCTGACCAATCAGAGTAAAAATGAAAAGCTGAATGACCAATTGAAATAAAGCTATAAGGTCAAAGGTTTTATTCCCTACTTCCTTCTAAATTGTACACATATGCTGACAAATGAGTTTATCCAAACCCATCTATATACTTGTTCAACATCCAATGATCCATTCTACAGTTCTGAAATGGAAGAGTCTGGCAAGTTTTTGGCGGTGGAAGATTCCAGAGGTATGTGTTCAATGCGGGGGGGGGGGATATTATCTTATGCCTAAGCCTACAGGGTGTTCAGGTATTCCTCCTGCCAGTGGAGTGTCCCCTCTCCCACTCTTTTTTGCTTATTTACAAAGATAAAAATTCCAGCAGCTGACATACCACATGCCCCCAAATTATTTCTTTGGTCCCACATTCTGCCCCTTACCCATTCCTCCCCCTTTCTAACTCCTGATCCCTCAACTGGTCACTCCCTCCACTGGTCACTCCCTTCACTGGTCACTCCCTTCACTGGTCCGTGGAGAGTATTCAATTAACTCATATGACAATTACAACACTATCCAAAGTGGACCAATAAAGTAACTTTAGCAAATAAAAATATTTCCAGACAACAATATTTGTCACATTATTACCTTTTATAATGTATCTATTATATAATTTACTACTTGTTTACATAAGTGGCTGAAAATGCAAAATATTTGCAAGAAAATTTTTATGTAGCTGCACTTTTGTGGGTATGATAAATACTTTTTCTTTCTTCAAACATTCTGGTGCATGATTCCTTGCATGTAAGCAGACAATTTAGAACCAAATTTGCCATTTTGCAAGATATTTTTGTAACCATTCAATATGGTAGTTTGGTTATTTACTATCTTGTCTTATGACTTTTACATCTGTTTTAACAGCAGCAATAAAAGTATAATGTAAAGAAATGTAAAACAAACAGTTATCCATTTCAATAATATATGTACTACAGATACTGACTCACAATGTCAAATAAAGGAGAAGAATCCATTTTAATCAACTTTTAATATCTTAATTTATTTATTATATAAAGCTGCATGCTGTTCTTCATTCCTTCTTGACCACTACTGGAAATTCAAACATCCCTCTCCCCCACAATACCCCTCATCACACCCCCCCAAAACACTTGTAACATCCCACTTGAAGTATAAATCCTTTATGTTGACCTTCCAGAAAACCTGACACAGATACCCTGGGCACACACATTGCACTCAAACAGTAAATTCAATAAACTAAAAACTAAAAGGGGAATTTTCATCATCCCAGACAGTTCCAATTCTCCCAACTATGCAACTTCTAGCTCCTCCCATAACTGTATGAAGCTACTCCTTGTGCAGGAATAAACCTGTTTTATTGCTTAAGGCCATGTCCTTGTGAGCATACAAGGCTATAAAATGTAATAAAAGCACTCTCTCTGCCTTATGTGGAATGTGAGCTACTCTGCATCTTTCAAGTTTTCAAACTTCGATGTCAATCAAAGAGCAGTCACCAACTGAGAATTTTCATACCCCTACACTAAAAATATACTTTGTGGTGATGACTGTCTGTCTTTAAAGTGGGCATGACATGGCCAAAATAACTTTTGTGCATTGCCAGATTGGATACAGTATTGTATAAACATTTCTCACACAGTTTAAACCAGTGCAATTCAACATAGATGAAATATGAAGAAAAATGTACAAAAATCCAGTTTTGAAAAATGCCGCAACAGGTCACCTGACTTTTATAATGCAATCGGCAGCACAAACACTGCGCTATATCTAGATGTGAAACTAATATAACACTGAGGTAAAGTTATCTTAGCAACTTCATGAAAAGGCTTATATCACAATACCCGTGCAACATACAGAGCAGAAAGTGCGGCCCGTGTTGGGGGCTTCGAGGCTCATCATTGGCCAATATGCATGCGTGCATATGCGCACGCGTTTTAGCTAGCTTCCCTACATAAGCCTCAGGAAAGTTTTTGTGCAAAAAGGAACACGTTCGGTACGCTGTACAGAAAAACTATAGACAGGTATGGACACTTCATAACAAGCGCACCTCAGTGGGATGTTCAGTGACGGTGTTATTGCAAAAACTAACCAGTCACTGTGCAACAATGCATCATACACCATGCGGCCACTGGTCACACGCCCTGCTCTAGTATCGTAGCAAAGGTGTTTGCAATGATTTACCTGCTAACATAACACATGTTAGCATGTACATGATTCGGTGTGTAGAACGATTCCGGGGGGGGGGGAGTGCTGCCTAGCACAGAGCGTAGTGCTACTGTCCGTGCTGCCAATGACGTCATGTCTTGAGATGCGCTCACATACATTTTTTCGTTTTCAGATTTCAAATGGGCTGATCCTGGCCTGTATTTGGGAATTCACATGGTCATATTCAGGTATATATGGACATAGTTTAATCCGGAAACCTTTGTTTTATTTCAGGCTGTACTCAAAGATTATTTACTGAGAAACTTACTTTGGCCATGTCATGCCCACTTTAAAATTATCTTCAAGCTAACCTGTGTGATGTTCTTCATAACTTCGTAAATTTACCACAAAAATGAGTAATCTTTCAACGACAGAGGATGTACCTAATATCAACTTACACTGTAAGTGACAGGTTTCTTGCCTTGCTTGATTTATATCCAACAAACACAACTTTAACCTCATTTGCATAACTATCTTAGGGTGCAATTGGGTAAACACATTTATAATACACTTGTGTCACTTCCAAAAGGACCTCTATTTAATTTTTCCAAATTAACCTACTTCAAACTCTGTACACTATTTCATATTTGACTTGACTACCCATGCCATTTCCAGGTTTTTATATGGAATGTGGCCAGAGGTTTCATGCAATTCCTTAGTGTCATCTATGCACTTTGCACTGTAATTCATGAACTTTTTCTTCACATTTTTGGTGATAAAATGCTCCAGTTTTGTTTGGTTTTAAGGGAACTGTTGCTGATTTTCATGTAATGGTTTGTGGATAGCGATTCATTTTTTAAAACTATCTGGCAAACCTGAAATGTGAATTTCTTTATTTCCTTGCAATATGCAAGGCATGTATGTGCTAATGGCTACTTCACGGCCATGAATATGCATATATCTAAATCTACATATACTGTATATACTTGTATGGGCTACTGGCTGTGTCACAGCTATGAATATGCATATATCTAAATTTACATCGTCAATGTAAAAAAGACAAAAAGCTTCAGCTAATTAAGATGAATGACAGCAGAGAATAAAGTTTAAATAACACATAAAAGAACCACATCTTCATATTTGCTTTCGATCTATCAACATGGTTACATCTTTAACACAGTTGCTGCTATTGCCACAGTCCACTAAAGACAAGTCTACTTTGACTATTTGTAATCTCTTTATGTCTGATGTTTATAGTTTTCTTTGCTTCCCCCCCCCCCCCCCCAAAAAAAATGTAAAAATTTCAAATGATAGAAACATGGTCCAAATAAGTGGATATTCATTTAAAGGAAATATATAAAATCTTCTAAGAGAGCCTGTGAAATCATACTGGATGTACCTGTCTTTAGACAGAGCTATAAAGATTTACACCCACCAGAAAATGTCTTGGTACTGTGTGTATTACCTAATGAGTTTGTACGTGCAGTCCAAAGTAGCCGCCAAAACATAGCGAAGGGTTAGAATATCACGACATGTAATGCAAAAATAAACCTTTGCAACACTTTATAAATTTTATGATATTAATACATGGATTACTTTAAAATCACTATCAATTGCATTTTTAGAATTCTAACATATATAACTATAGCAATGTTGTTTTCAGCCCCGTCCCCTAACTCCCCAACCCCTCAACCCCACCCCCTACTGGATGATGTCTATTCTATGCTATACTCTTACACGCATCTAAACAGAAGAACATGATTACACTTCTGATTGATTAGAACAGAATCAACCACATCCACCAATGAAAATCCTACCAAATCTCCTTACACAGCAAAATTGCTGAAATTTTATGGTTAGGGCTAGGGATAAAGGCAAACAATGCAATTGTCACTGGTAAGTAAAAGTTTCATATGTGCTTGGAACAAAACCACAGTAGTTGGGTGTACCAATAAAATATGAAAATCAAAATATATTCCCATCACAAAAGTAAACAAGACAATCCTCCTTCCAGAGTGACTGAAATTTCATTAAATTGTACTTATGCTGCAAAATTATCCTTGTTTAAGTCCACAAAACAGCATAAAATTTGCCAATTCATCTTCCTGCAACTTGATAGACCCCCCCCCCCCGGCCTTCCTTGACCCTTTAAAATACTTCTTTGACACCTGAAGATTCAATATGGTCCCCTAGTTTGAACCTCTCTAAGAAATTCAACCTCTTAAATTTAAGTTTGTACTGGTAGCTATTTCCTCCTTTTCTTTAACAAATATTTTGGTCTTAGGGTATTTTGGATTACTAGAGGGCAGCATAATTTCTTCAAATTCATATTAAAGGGAAACAATGCAACTAAGATACTGAAAATTTTCAGCATGATTTAATACAGCTATAGAATGATAACCAATGCAAATGAGACTGCTAGGTAACTTAATTTTAACAAGGTTTTCAAAGGAGAAAATGCAAGACATGGCAGCTCATGAATAATACATTAAACAAACTTTCACATTTCAAATAATACAACATTCATACTCTTGTCATGCATAATATTTTGGGGAAGAAAAACTACTGAAATAGTTCCTTGATGAGGCTGAATGGTTGAATAATGATAGCAGTCATTTTCTCGTAGGCCATGTTGATGAAATTTAAATGCACCATTTTCTTTAAAGGTCTGTGGACATGTTAAAGACACACCTGCCTATTCGACATAAAAAGCATTAAAAATGTTAAAATTAGTGGCAATTCCCATCAAAATCCATCAAATGTTACATCATGAATAAAACATGAGTTACATATGCAAATTTGTGACATGGAAAGAGGGACTCATGAGATATGTCTTATGTTATCCTTTGTTTGTTAAAGGAAGGTTTTAAGCAAAATGTTACTTTCCATATCTGAAAGAGGAACTAAAATGACGCATTTTAGTGAAACTTCTATTCAAACTTCAAATCAGAAAAGTAGTACCCAAGATATCAGCAACTCAAATTACTACATTTGCCACCCAAAGTGAGCTTGAGGCAAGTAGGGGTTATGTCACTTCCTCAAATCGACGAGCAATGCATTGTTTCCTTTGTTCTTTCAGTCTGTTGTGCTGACACTGAAGTTAATAGGGATAGATTCTCCCCTGAGGAATTTGAAGTTTGTAAAATTCTTATGCCTCTCATGCATTCACATTCCATTAGCATAGGATTATGAAGGAGATGATTGGAAAGTTAAAGAAAAGCAAAAAAGTGCTCATTAACGTGAGGTTATGACGTCACATGTTCTTGCTTAAAGTTCACTTTGTGTTGAAAATGTGACAACTTCAACTGAGCACTAATATCTTGAGAACTGCACATCTGATTTCAATGCAAATTTCACCAGAATGCTTAGAATAAGTAGCCCTCTAACATATCAAAACTTGATTTGAGGTTAGACCCTTCTTTTAACCTTCATTCTAAGGACAGTTACAATACTGGTATGCCCTGAGGGGTTAATGTTGGAAGTAGCCATTATATACCATGTAGAAACTAGCTGGTATCAATTAACTAATTAATTAAACTAATTAATTAACAGATAATTTATATAGGATTAACAAAAGAAAAAGACCCAGTGCAACACTCCACATCACAATATTTGCATAGCAAATAAAAAGTCTAAGAATGGTCAAACTTTGAAGAAGTATATCTTGAGAATGGTAAAAGATATTCCACTAATTCAAACAAATATTTCATCTGGGTATTTCAATCTATCATTGTTAAGTAAAACAGCTGTTTTGGTTACATGTCCACAGACCTTTATGTTTGTTGTCTGACATCCATTAACCACTGACACACAATTAATGCCCAAAATGGAATCACAACTTTGTCAACCTCAAGCTTTATTTTGATTCAAAAATAAAAGATACACAACTGGAAGACAAAGCAATTCCCATGCTTTTGAAACAACTTATGACCTTAACTGGACAATAAATTGCAAACTTGCTAACCCTGTATTGAGTAGTCCAAGTGTGAAGCTTATTAAATTACAACAGTCTACAAACAGCATTTCAGTTCACTTAAAACAAAACATTCTCTACCATACTCTTTTAAGTCACATTTCCTCCACCCCGCCCCCCCCCCCCCCCCCACTTGGTATCTTATACTTGCTTCTACTTAACCCTTTGGGTTGCAACATTGTTCTTTTTTGGTCATAACTGACAAATAAAATAACTTTCTTACATAACACATCCCAAGATGATGACTTTGCTTCCAATTAATAGTACTGCATCAACTTTCTCCTCCTCCCCCTTGTCTTCCTCACCTGAAATCATTTTGATCTTCCAAGACAAAGATGGATTGCATTACATCAGGAGCACACAGCAACTTATTGTTATCCTCCGTCAAATGTCTGCTTCATCTTCCAAAAGTTGTTTGAGTCTAATGATGTCACTTGTCCATAGAAGGAGATACCACCTCACACCTGGTGCATCACATGACCATTTTCCTTTTCATGAGAAATCAGCCGGCCATCGACCAGGTCGGATGCTACCATAGGTAGGTAGTCTTTCCTCTTCTGAACACTGGCTTCATACTTGGACTGTTGAGACAAATAAAAATAACAATTACTTCATACACAAGTGTATTTCATCTTTTGTTGGGATATATGACATGAACACCAAAGGATATTAAACTGATCTTTGACCTCAGATCTGGGAACACGTTAAGCCTGCCGCACATAAGGGGAAACTAGCTCAGCAAAATGCCTCATGTGCCACTTTGCTCAGCTAATTTCTCACGTGTGCGCGAGTTTTGGTGAGATTTCCGCCTCGCGAGGCAGATGACTCAAATATCAAACGTGTTTGATTCTTTCTGACACAAGTGCCACTTTTCTCACCGTGTGCGCCTGACCTGAGCATTTGGCTCACGACTTTAACCCACTGTGCAAGAGTATTCTGAATGAATAGACCTAGCTTTCGCCTACTCATTCAGAATATGCTTGCGCAGTGGGTTAAAGACATGAACCACATGCTCAGGTCAGGCGCACATGGTGAGAAAAGTGGCACTCGTGTCAGAGTCAGAATCAAACACGTTTGATATTTGAGTCTTCTGCCTCGGAAGGTAGAAATCTCACCAAAACACGCCCGCACACACGAGAAACTAGCTGAGCAAAGTGGCATGCAAGACATTTTGCTGAGTTAATTTCCCCTCGTGTGCAGCAGGCTTTAGGCACAGGAGTTCTCAGGTAGGGGTGGGTTGTTAGCTACACAGAGACAGACAGGCAGTCAGAGAGACAGTCATCTCATGAACTTAATAACTCACACCAGCCTTGGCTCCTCTGAATAACAGGATAAGGGGAACAGAAACACCTTTCACTTTCCCACATACAGTCATTCAGATGCATTAATTTGACAGTGATTATGATTTGGAGTGAGGGTCACGTTCCCCAATACACGGGCTGCCATACCTACACAGACAAGTATATAGGTATATGTAGCATGGCGGGCCCGAAATTGACGCACCTAAGTAGGTTCAATGCCGATATTTGGAATAAAATAAATCCAAACACTCTCCTGTTTGCCTTTTCCAAATGTGCAGTACCTTACGGATGCAATGCTACCCACAGTTCTCCTACTCTGATCCAAAAAGTAGTAAAAGAAAGCTTGATTTGACTCCAAATTTTATTCGATGTCAGTCTCTTAACGGCACCGAAAATGATGCATTTTCCATGTGTAGTGTGCAACCATTTTCACTGACTTTGTACAGTTACGTACAGATGCCTACGTAGCAAGCTGTATGGCTTAGTCCTTGTCAGTACAGGTGCTGAGCAACAGAATCCGCTCTGCGGGGAAGGCGCTAAGTTGCCTCACATACAGTATCATGCAAAACTTGTTAAACTTGTTGACCAAACCTGCCTAAGAAAGACAGGAATTTTGGTCAAGTTACAAACAGAGTATAATAGCCTTTATAACCTAGGTTATGCACTCAACTCACTGTGCAGGCGTAACATGTCAGATAAAGCAGTACTTCGGGACAGTGCACACCAGGGCGAGGTAATTTTCGTTGTTTTTAGAGAGTATTATTTGCAGATATTAAAAATACACACAAGGGTGGGATGCAGTTATAAAATGCTTGAAAAATGATCATATTTAGGTATGCACCTACCTGAAATGGGTTCATTATCGTGAAAAACAATATGCTGGATAGGTTCCAAAACATTAGGTTTGCTACAGTAACGTTGCTACGGTGACAGCTAATAATTTTTGAAGGTGCGTCAATTACAGGCCCGCATCAATTTGGGTGCCTTTACTATACACATTCAGTACTTGAACAAGCATACACATACATTCATTGTAAATGATCTCCCTCACCCCCAACCACCACTGTCCGACTAAATCAACTGGCCTATAATTTACAGAAAGGTCAGCAAAAAGCATCACTGAGGCTCACTCTAAAAGCACTGAATCATCTTCTCTACTGAACTGAATCCCAGGAAGTATAAGGAAAAATTCTTAAACGAATATATTGTGAATGTGAAACTGTATGTTTCTTCTCCAACGTGTCCAAAATAAATTGCTACTCTAGCTACTACAGCAACAGTCTTCAATGGCATATAAACAGCTTGCCTGTGTAGGTGATTCTAGAGGCATGAAGAAGGACCTTGAGCAAAATGAAGTGTAAGTATGGCTGCCATACACATTCACTTTAAAACATAAACACACTGACACACACAAAACATTATAATTCTGAACTTACCAAGTTGTAACACACTACTCCAAATACAGCTAAAGCCATTCCCATCATATTTGTGACTGTCACTGGATTCTTTAACATTAGAAGAGACATAAATATAACCACAATCCTCTTAGTAGCGTTAGCTATGGAGTAGCTGAGAGGAGTCACCAGGTTCAAGACACTAAAGGCAAAAATATTCTGACAAAAGTTTAGAAAACTACTGCAAAATAGGAGTGTAAGGATCTGAGTCCACATATTGCTGGCCATCTGAGGAAAGAAGTGGAGAATTAAAGATTTAATTTTAAAATGAACCATCCAATTTGCTTTAGAGATATCTCTATTTAAAGACAACCTCTTCAGAATCAAACTATGATTGCAGAATCATCATAAAAGTCAAGTTAAAACTGATCGCAGTTTCTTTGTTTTCTGTGTCAATTTCTCTACTGCTTACACTAGACTTTCTATACTAAGGAACCAATAATGATTATACTCATGGGATGGGATTGAACGGGAACCATTACTGTTAGTCTGGTGTTCCAAAGGGTTACACATCAAAGTCCAGACGTCTCTTTGATCTGACATCTCTATATTCTGACAAGTCTGCACGAAAGTCAGTGTTGGAATAAAGGTAAGGCTCTAACCTGTTACCCTAACACTGACCTCAATGTTGACTCTTCGGAATACAGAGAAGTTGGAAGAAAGCGACATCGGATCAGACAGCAGTCCCATTCCAAATGGTTATGTTACACATGCTTTCATGATGATCATAGATCAAACTACATCCCACCTGACAATCCCAGCTGATATATGAAATGAAGTTTATTCACAATATTTCTTAAAGGTGTGTAGACTGCACAAAATTTGTGATGTTACTTCTGTACTTCTCATATTACCCTCCTTAACTGTCTTCCATAAAGACACTGCATCTTGTTTCAAATGTGATACAAGTCTTATGACTAAAAATGATTTTACAAGCCTTCATTGTGCAAAATGCTTTGCAAGAAATTGGACATTTTCCTTAGTTATGTAAGCATTTTAATTTTAAAACAAAACAAAAGCACATTATGTGTGAGTAGTTCAAGAATTACATCCAATACTACTGCATAATGTACTTTTTCAACTAGAGTAACTTCATTTCAAGTTTGTGAGCTACGTGCCAAGCAAAACACTGACCCAACCTGATTGTGACATGACTACAGTGTGACTAAAAACCAGTCAAATCATAGTTGGATTGGTGCCCTAAATTTTGTTTCCACCTTGACTGCAATCCAACAGAGTTCTTTGTCATTACCAGATCAGACATAACAAAGGTGGTTGATATTCATTATACAGTTGGGGGGACTTGCATTCCTGCAGAGTCAATTCATGACCATTTCAGTACCTTTAAAACCATCATTTTTGGATATTGACTGTCAGCAGCTCCAAATAAGGTAGATGAGTAATCTTATTTTTAACAAATGAGGCTCTTAAAGAAATTGACTGATGGTAACACATAAATCATCAGCTGACTCTTGTAATGCATAATATTTTTGAGAAGAAAACCTATTGCCAAAGAGTTTACTGGTGAAACTGTATACTGTGATAAAAATGAAAGCTTTTGTCTGTCGCAGTCTACTTCCCTTCACAACTTCATATTTAGTTCCAGTTGAAACTATTTAAAGGAACTGTTGCACCACCCCAAACATATTTAGGAATGTCCCTATATCTCTTTTAACAACTGGTAACTAAACTTTGATTGACATAAAAATTCAAACAATAGCATCACTCTGATTGGTCAAAGATGACTTGCACAGATAGTACAAGGTGAAATTTACCTACAGTCACAACATTGCCAGTTGTCAAAGAAAAAAAAATGTGTCTGTTGATAATTTTTGATGCATAATTTGGGTATACCAGTTTGGTTTTATGAACTTCAATTTATGATTGATATCTTCAGAAACTTCCTAAAACCTTTCATAATGCAGGAACTGAACTTCAAAACTCATAACATGCAGTCCATTTGTAAAAGTACAGTTAAACTGTATCAGTTTATTCCAATTAACAGAATTATTTCGAGTTTACAAAACCTGCTTTTACAGCAGCGGTGGCATTGACATGACATGAAAGAATTGTTCTAGTAAGCCACAAATGTTCAAGGATTACCAGACTTGAATGTTTTTTCTAGACAAATGAAATGGAATTGAAACCATCAAATGAAGGCAAGGAGTCCCCACAAGTCTATTCAATCACTAGGTAATAGTTGATAATGTTCTGGTGATGAAGTGGGTGTTAAAGTGTTAGCATAAATTAAACCATCTGTGTCTCTCTTTTCCCGTAACAGCTCCTTGCTATGACAGTCTCCTTTACTTGTTTATGCAATACTATGACTAGTGTAAAGTAAGTTGTTCTGTAAAGGGCTTTGAACTATGCTTTCAAGCAATTGAAGTTAGTGCTATATAAAAACATTATCATACTGCAATCTTGAGACACCTAGTTACAGCTTTTTGTTGCTGGTAATGTAAGAATTCCAAGATAAAGATCATACTATACTACTGTATCAGTTTGATTGATCTAAGCAGGAGGTACACTGCAATACTAGACATACAATGACCAGCAACCAGCAGGATAAAAACATCTTACCAATTCAGAATCGTGTATTATCCTGCGAAAATCGAGAAACACCCATATAGGTAATAGCATCAGGGCTCCAAGCTGCCCTAGCATTAATAACAGCCTCAAATGATGGATTCCAATGTCTCGTAAAGCCTGAAGGAAGAAAAGTGATGGTACAGAATTTGAGTTTTGATAACTTGGATTCGAAAGGCTTTAGGAGTAAGCAGGTAGAATGGAAACATACAGTTACTGTATCATGAACGAATGGTCCTTACTTCTAAAGACAGTAGTATTATTCCCATATTACAAATAGCTGATATCACCAATACCAAGATCTAAAATATCAATATTAGCCAATGCCCATCTGATACCCAATATGTGATAAATGAACACTCAGATCTGTAAGCTAAACCATAGTCTGTTTGTACTAAAGTGTTGTCATAGCCATGAGGTAAAATGTTGGGAAGACTTCAAATCAAACGTACTACAATAATCTAACATTTCTATGAAATACTGGGCGAGAAATATCAGACAGGGAGTCTTGGCATGTCAGGTACAGTAAATTTTACTGCTTCCAATACAGGACGAAAATGGGGAATATCGGCTGATCGATTTGAATAATTCCGACAATTAGTCCAACACTACTTTTAAACTTCATGTAAACTTAGTTGTGAATCACAACAGTATAACAGTCATACCGTGGAATTATGTAGTTAAATGAGGTTTTACGGCTGTTTCTAACCAATTGGGTTAAGTTGGGCCAGCCACAGCCTCTTTTCCAGTTGTGGCTCACTGGCTTGTTTTCCCTACTCCACTGCTTATGCTGAGCACCAAGCACAATGGCAGTAGGTTCCATTTTTAAATGGAATTATGCAGGATAGAAAGCAGTTTATACAACAACAAGAAAAAAAAATGTAGTTACTGTATCCAGCAACCATGGAGGAGAAAGGGTCCTCAAAAAAGTTTTATAACTGTTCTACTCTGATTGGTATCATTACTGAGAGTATCACATATGCCCTAAAATAGTCAGCCTAACAATTAAAGGCTCAAACTGCTCAAAAAGTAGACGAGCTGGGAAATTATATTTTGCTGTACCATGTAGTACCACAGATCAAGATTTTCATACGGATACGAAGGCTTATAGTGACTGTTTTTTGTCTTCAAAAATTTACCGTCATACTGTCCAATATTTTCGGTCCAAGTCAAAGAGATTAACTTCAAAAAGAACTTTTTCTCTTAAAGATTACTCTTCGACCTTTGATTGATGTCTAGAGAACTATCGTTTAAAACTTGAATGTGTGTAATTATACAAAATATCTGTCTTGCAAATGCAGTCTCTGTTGTGGTACACTTTCCTTCCCAGCATGCCTTGTTTATCAAAGTTTCCCAACTTGTCTATCAGCAATAGTGCTGTTTTTCTTGTACTGTACCTGAGATTATGACCCAAAAATATATGCCACATTCCAGGCAAGCACCATGTTTCATACAGAAGATTTGAAAAATGTTTAGCACTATGACCAGTTCACATGTAATGAAGTAAAACAAACTTTCCCCTCAAGTATACTTTATCCCCAACCTTGCTGCAGGGCAATTCCATGGAAATGTCAACATGGGGGTAAAATTTTTATTTTCGTCCAGCAGTTTAAAACTTGTTTGAATATTGAACATGGATGTCTAAAATTTCATGAACAGGCATTTTTGATCAGAACAAGAGCCCAGTGGGCACTGTGGTTCCTTGCTGAATGTAATGAAACTGAGCCAACTACTGAATGAACCAGTATTTCTGTAGATGCACAAAATCTGCTCTGTAGACAATGCACATCTTGTGTTTACACATTCAAGCATAAATAAATTGCTCTGAAGAAATACAGGCACTTCAAGGGATATCAACACAGACAGTATACAGTTACAATTTGTTTTATTCAATTAAGCAATCACAATTCATGCACGCTCAATGGTATCTGATCCAAATGATCAGTAACTTAGTTCTCTTTATAAAACTAACAACCCATAGTACATTTAATTAATCAATTCCAATTTCTGCAAGCTCACGTCCTAATCTAAGGACAAATGTCTGTCTAGTGAACTTACACAAGTCCTCTGCTTTGTGGGCAGAGAATCTTCTGCAATATTAAAAAGCGGTATTTGATGCAGGTTTTCATAATGGCAGAATTATGGATTAAAATCATAATACTATAATTTCAACTAAAATTGAGATACTTGGCATCTCTGAAAGATGTCCCACATCTTTCAGTCATTGGGTGAATGTGATCTTAATGTGCTGGAATGATACAGTTTTGTGCTTATATTTGACTTTAGGAATTCTTGGAAATTTGCTTTTTGGCATCTGGTGATTTCACCTCTGACATCGGGCAAAACTCATATGGGTTTTCTGCTGGATTTAATGCAACACCTCAAAGCATAAATCTATTCAAGCTTCCTACACTGAGATATAGAGTTGAAAAGGTTTGCAGAAGTTGACCTCCAGTGACCCCAGATGACCTTTGGTCTCCACCAAAAAATATTTTCCCCACCATAAGGCATCCACACACTAAGTATGAAATTAATCCAAGCTTCCTACCTTGAGATATTGTGCTAACAACAAGGTTATTAGTTGGTGACCCCAGATGACCTTTGGCCTCCACCAAAAACTCTATGGCACAGCTTCTCACTATGGCGGATCTATATACCAAGTATGAAATCTATCCAAGATTCTTTCTTTGAGATATTGTGTTAACAAGGTTTTCAGTATTTGACTCTCAGTGACCCCAAATGACCTTTGACCTCCACCAAAAATGACAGGATTTATCTTCTCACCATAAGTCATCCACATACCAAGTATGAAATCTATCCAAGCTTCCTACCTTGAGATACTGTGTTAACAACAAGTTTTCAGTATTTAACCCCCGGTGACCCCAGATGACCTTTGACCTCCACCAAAAGCTACACCATTCATCTTCTCACCATAATGCATCCACATACCGAGTATGAAATTTATCCAAGCTTCCTACCTTGAGATATCCTGCAAACAAGGTTTTCGGTCTTTGACCCCTGGTGACCCCACATGACCTTTGACCTCCACCAAACACAATAGGGCACACCTTCTCACTATGACAGATCCATATACCAAGTTTCAGTTTAGTCCAACTTTCCCTTGTTGAGATACAGCGTACCGAAGCAAGTGTCACACACACACACACACACACACACACACACACGCCAAGCTGACTACATAGGTTCCTTTTGCTAACGCAAGGAACCAAAAACATGATGTAACATGCAAAAATGTCAAATTATATGACGGAGGCCAAAAAGCCTTGTTTCTTTCAAAAATACTGTTAAATTTCTTCGTTTTTGTAAATGGTACAGTTTACTAATAATATGGTGTTAGCTTTAACACATACACTTGAAATACTGTTGTCTACTACACTTAATGGGAAAAAGGAAGAAGAAGACACCTTTTGGGGAGAAATGGAAACCTTGATGTTGTTACTATGAATATGTCAGTCTGTTACCGAAATATTCAAAAAAGTTTTCTGTATGCCCTGCAAGATATCACAGGAACACTGTCTCTGGTATTCTCTGTATTTATCACAAGATGCAACCTACTGTCACAAAAAGAATTGAATAAACTCTTTCTTTCCTGTAGAAATCTTTGGGTAAATTGGTAACAGACTGACAGCTTAAATGTTAAGATGCAAACCAATACAAATCAATTAATTGAAATAGAATCATTCACCTATCATGCTCATTGTAAGAAAACATCATTTAACTTTCTGTGGCCTTTTAGGAAGGTACAGTATTTTGTTTGAGAGAAAAGGGAAACTTGATGTAGTCAATATGGTACTGTCAGTCTGTTACCGAAGTAATCAAAGAAGTTTTCTGAGTGCCTGCAAGATATCACCTAGGAACACTAATCCTGGTATTCTCTGTATTTTTCATGAGATATTACCCAACTGCCATTAAAAGATTTGAATTGACTCCATCTTTCCCACAGAAAATTGTAGGTGAATTGGTAACACAGTTGGTAACAGACTGAAGGTAGCAGACTGACAGCTTACTCTTAAGGTTTAGATGCAAACCAATACCAGTCAATAGACTATGTCCAGGCTCCATTTAAATTTGAAGGTAACAAAAGGTACAGCATATACTGTACAATGGATCACTAATAGTGAACAATGTATGGGACTCAGTAGCAAGCCATGGGTCAGAGAGATTTAGGTTGCATTGCATTTTGCTGTATCTGGACCCAGATGTATATACATCCCAGTGCAAGCTCAGAAAACTAAACCCATTATCAGGGATATGAAGGTGGGCACAGAAGGCAAAAACCAGCCTCTCTTTGATAGAATTATGAGTAAATATTGTTTGGGGCAGGGATTCTGCTAGAAACTCAAAAAGGGGGGAGGGAACTATTACTGCTAAACCCCAAGTCCTAATTGGTGCTGCCCTAGGCTAAAGTTACAAGTGGGTTCAGGGGTACAAAAGCTTGCTTCCAGACCCCTGTAAGGTGCAATTTTGATGGGTTTAAAGACCATTTATGCAAGTTCAAACATTGCCGCAAAAATCTCTTTTTTTAAAGAAACTAAAATGTTGACAATTTGTTAAATTTTATGGAAATAAAAAGGTGGGGATTTTATCCACCTACTTCTGGAAAAGGGGAGGGGGGCAAGGCTTAAGTCAGAGAGCAGTCTAGGAGTCATTTGGACTCACAAAATTTTATATTGCACCATATGTATAGTACACTTTCATGTATACACAAATTTCACTAGAATTGTTTGGACTCCTTGAGCTCACCATATCCTGGCTAAAGCACTGGGGGAACAAATCCCCACCCTACCTCCTCTGACAGAAACTCTATGGGGGTTACACATTTAACTTGTTTGGTAGAGAGGGGCTTCTGTAGAGCTGCAGTAGTGTATAAATGTGTGAAATTCAGAATGTTGAAACAGTGAAGATGACTTGGCAGTGATGTACAGTACAGTAGTTCCAAGATGTAGTGTAGTAATTAATGTACAGTACAGAAGGCCTACTGTACAAATTTATGATGTCTGCAAGTATTGTGATAAAACTTTTCCTTTTCATTCTCAACAAGTGAATATCTTAATTATGCAGATTCCAGCTTGGCTGGTTTGAGTCAATAAAATTAAATTAATCAAATAAGTATGCCACTGAACTTTGTGGACCAACAAATTTCAAGTTCTGTAAGACCACATTACACAGATGAATTTACCCTGTTACAATCATTTTCAAGAATGTTAACAAAGTCACAGATGGTTCTCTTTGACTTCTGTTAAGTCATTTAAAACTGTTTGGTTATTATAACCAATGATGAATAAAAATTTTCTTCCAAATTTCCAGACTTTGCAGATCTTGTCCTAAAATTCAGAGCATGTCAGTCTGTTACCGAGGGTGTCAGTCTGTTACCGAGCACATTATGCATGACAGTGCAGTAACCATGCATAACAGTCTCTAACTTTTGTATTTTATTTGTTGTATATTCCTTTGCATAAGTAAAAGTGATAACACCCATTCAGTGGAGTGTTCATTTTCAGAGCATTTTAAGGGAGAATATGACAAGGCAGACCATAGGGTTGCAGAAATGTCAGTCTGTTACCATGTCATTAGGTGATCATTTCTTGCATATATGCAACACAGCTAATCAGTTTACATTGGGTCATTTTGTAGACATTCTGGTCACATTTATAAATATAAATAATCAACATTTATTTCTGTTCAGTTTATGAGATAGGGCACAAAATCTTTCAAAAATGCCTTCCAAATGTCAGTCTGTTACCGGTGGAATCGCCCTGCACCCCCTCTCCCCGCCTCCCACAGCAAAATTTAATTAATGCCTACTACAACACAACTTTACAAGTTCACATGATTTTGAATACTCAAGTCATGAGATTCCTTGCAAGTAGGCCAACTAACTAATTGACTACAACTTCTTCAGTACCAAGGTAAAATTACAGACCAGCCATTTCTAAATCTGCAACAAAAAGTCCTTTACACAAGATCCTGCTTGTTTACTGTTTGCAGAAAAATAAACGATGTCATGACTTTTTCTTTTGAGGAGTGTCTGTGATTGGAATTCCAAGTGGCAAGACTACCAGTATCCAAACAGAGTAAATATTTACAGTACTTTTATCTTCTGTTTCAAGAAGATTAACATTCCACTGCTTCCACATTAATACTATCATGATTATCTTCACATACAAGTAGACATGCCACTTAATGACATTTACTACAGTATGGCAAACACTCCTTCCTTTTTATTTTTGAATCTATGTCACAGTCACATCCTCTCCAACATGATCAATAATATCTAAAACCCAGACTGATGACAAATATTTCTTGATATGTCAAACAGGCAATGTTTAATTCCAGTTTTCTGTGAAACATGTATTCAGTTTCCACAGTACAGGAACAGTACAGTACCATATTATCTACCAAAATTAACCTTCAAAAGTGGCATCACAGTTTTTACTTCAAAATATGACCTATTGTCCCTAATACCTAAAAATTTGTTGATTGGTTTGATTTTATTACCTTTTCATAGATAATTTTTGCTTTTGGTCAATTGCAATGAAAGTTTTTGCTTAAACTTAATGATGCACAAATGTTACACCATGACAAAACTTGTTTTGACGTCAGCATGGATACCAAGTTGATGGAACAAAACAGAGGTTCACCACTATGCTGTGACAAAAAACAAAATTAGACATCATGTGTCTTCTTCTCGTTCAGGTTCTGGGATTTATTGGATTGCCTGAAAGATTTGATATTCTCCAGAGTAAGGTCGAATGAAGTCCTCAAAATGCTCAATCCAAGCAGTCACCATATCAATTTGAATATACATGCAAAAATATTAGTAACCTTTTATATATAATTTATGCTTTAATAGTTTTTTGACATTAGTTATTACAAACGCCAATCTTTTACCCCTAAGAGGGATTCTAGTCCCCATATACATTTAGGGTACTGCCACCTGCATACCTGTTGTACTGTGAATTTTGGCTCAGGAGGGCCAAATCATTCCTTGAAAGTATTCCAAACAACACTATCCATCAAGAAAACCCCCTAAAATTACCTTACATGCAAAATACCCTGAAATGCAAAATGCTACATGCAAACATTTTTATCTGAATTACCTATCCCCTCTGGAGTGTCTTTCTTCACAATGACTTGGAACTCATGCTGCTGCCTAACAAATGGATGCAAAGTGCCTACCTGTACCTTGTACGTGTACTTGCAGCAGTAGCCTTCTTACTGTACTAGTACAGGAGAGATACAGGGCCTAAAATAATCTAATATTTTTATTGTAAAGTATTTACAACCTTGGTAAGTTCTCTAACTTACTATGAAGCATGGGAGGTGTTTCTGTTATTATCAACAAGATGCCATCATTAATCGTCAAAACTTCTTATGTAAAACATTATATTTAAATCATCTTCAGATCTTCAAATTCTGTTTTTTTTTTTTGTTTAACATTGTCAGAGAAAAGCTACTGAGTTGAGACTCCAACCAGGAAGTTGTTAGGAAGGAGATACAACGTTCTTTAGACTCTTTGAAGCAATGTTCGTTTCCGACAGTAATCTTGCTTTTCTTCTCAAAATTCCTGTCTCAATACCTAGAACTACTAGGATCAACTATAGGATCAGTGAGACATTGTCAAAATGACCTTGAGCACACACATTCTTTACGTTGAACTCATAAACTTTGCGTTGCCAGCTGTCATGCAAAAATGTAAAATTTTAACCTTTCGTCGTTATTCGTCGCACTAAATATCATTTCATTTAACGTCAGCTAAGAGTTTCTTAACGACTTACTTTTCGAATATGTTTCTTAATGATGGGAAAATTTGCTAAAAACTAAGAGAAATGTATAGGCTTGAACAATGTTTCCAGCAGGTGACGTATTAAAATCGTGGGGGTACAATTGAAGAACACTATTTAAACGTTTGTTTCCAGTCATTTAACTGAAAATCCTGATTAAAATTTGTTCATTGGCGGAAACAAACCTTACTTCAAAGCATGTATAGACAATGACCTTTGTCTCGAGATTACTTGGAAAAGAAAGGAGGAGATCATCATTAAAAGGGTTTAGTCAACAGAGACTTAACAATAGGAACAATGAGACCTGTCAATCAAACAGCAGTGCCTGAAAAGACTTCAATCATTTTCAAGTACATATTGTCTGACAGATTTAGTTGTTGTTTCTCCTTCCTAACAGCTCCCTGCTCCAACTAAACAAATAGCCTAACACTTCTTTCAATTGTAGGCCTAATGGGAGAGGGCCACAGTCATGAACACTGTCTGCCAAATTCCATATCAACCCCTCCCATCTTAGGTTGGGAGTGGTACATGAAACTTTCCCACCAAATTCACGATTACTCCCCCAAATGATTTACTGAGGTATAGTGACTGCTATTCACAATATAACCAGTTTCAACACCCAGTTGGGTAGGGGGTTCTACTATATTGTAGGGCGTCCTAGGTCCACTGAGAAGTTCCTCATTCTTTTGTTTTTTTTCCTTGAAGCTGCTGTAACAGCATTGCTGTAAGCTTATAACACTTGTGACCAGTGTTGTTACAGTAAGTCCTGGCTAAGGAACCATATTGGGGGTTTACTGTATATTTAAAATATGTCCCCCAGGAGCTATAATGATCATAATGATAGGCCTAGAATGTATGCAATATATCAGGCACATCGTTCAGGGGGGCCTGGGCCCCCCATATGTTTGCTAGCCCCCCTCCCCCGAAATAGTGTGTCCAAATAAAATTTGTAAGAATTAAGGATGGCGATCAATGCTGTGAACCCCCATTTGATACCTCGGCCCCCTAAAAAATTTCATCCTAGCTACGCCCCTGCAATATATACTGTCAGTAACAAGTTCCAAATTTTTTAATCTGAACACACTTATAATGAAGATCTTGTTGGAACACACTATGAAGTAAATCATCACATGTTGAAAAGCAGTGTCCCTGCAATGTTATGCACAAATGTAAATTAGACTTGGGCCACTCCGATATTTCCCATATTTTTGGAGTAGGCTACCCCCAGCCCTACAAGTAGTGACTCTAAAGGAGTTGCTGACTCCTACACTGACATCATAACTGATGGAGGAACATAAACCTCAGAAACTGTAAACTGTCCACTGCTACTAGTCTACCATGGGTGATAATACACCCGAAGGCTTACACTACAGGCTTCTCAACATCGAAGTGTCTAGCTTACAATGTCACAGGGCTCGAAATAATCGGCAGCACTGACAGCCATGGCTGTCGGGCCCTTACTGATTGCCTTGGTGCCCCTCAGTCAACATCCTATGAAATAATATAGACCGACAGCCAATTTGCTCATTTTGGCTATGCCCTCTTTCAAGCTTATTTCGAGCCCTGATGTCAGATAATCTTTTTGGCCAGCTGAAGAGCAAACTTACTAATTAATACAGAGAAAGATCAAAAGAGCCATTCATGTTGTAATACTTTATTAAAAAATGCAAAATGTAACTACTAAATATCATTTTTGTGCATATTTTTGACATTATTGAAAATGACCCTGGAATCATGGTTCTACAGAATGTGGAGTCACTACTCGACCCCCAGCCAGGAGCCCCATTCCAAAGATAAGCCAAGTAACACACCCAAGCATAATGCAAATATTGCAAATTAAAACCACCATTTGGCTTAGAACAAAATATTCAATTGCAATTTATCCTGCATGGACAATGTTTAGATTGGTTAAAATAATGCCCAAAAGAACTTGGTAAGAAGCTAGCATGTCTAAATATGAACAGCTACAGTATCATCGTCGTCATCATCACTACTATACACTTCCTAAAGTGAGAAAATTCTTGCTTTCTCTTACCTTTTTTGAGTAAACATTTTGTAAAGCAAATGTAATAGTAGAAACCAATGCTGCAATAAGTCCCAGAAAGTCAAAAGAAAGCTCTGTCATGGTGGCTATCATTACACCACATATGATTGGACATAGAGATAGGTATATCTGTAAAATAAAAAACAATCGAATAACAGATTCAGAACATTCATAAAAAATATGAAAATAACAGAAATAAGAATCTAAGTCATACATATTATGTACATTTACCACAATAGTTACTGGGAATTTTTAATTCAAATGTTCCCTTACTCTTTCAACTGCGTTTAGCAGGCATGGCATAACTATTCACAATCTGTTCGTTCTAAAAGTCAGGTTGAAGCTCATTAACACAATGACACCATTTAGGCATTCTCGTTTGAAATATTGCACCTATTGGACTAGAAAGTTTTATATTCCTAAAAACAAAAGCATAATACATACTATGTTACACAAAATTTTAAAAGTAAGGGTTACTTTATTTTCAGGAAATAATGAAATTTACTGTTTTAAAGCTCATGACTGATCTCTTCATCCAGAATTTTACATAATTTTCAAATGATGCACCATACATAACGTTTGTAATGGACAATAGGCCTATTGAACGGAGGAAAAGATATTACCAGAGTTTATTGGTGAGAATACATGTAAATTTTTCCACCATGACTAAAGCTATTTTCTCTCTAGTCTATTTTGATGCAATGTAAAATATGTTCCAATAACCTTATGTTGATCCCCAAGCAAAAAAGCAACACATTCTATTTCTAGAGTATTCAGTGTGACTAAACTGGGATTTTATCTCAGGCCTTCCATCTCACTTAAGAATTTCTCTGTACTAGATCAAACAGGTTGCGAGAATATTAAAAACTTTGCCACAAGAGTAGTATACATGTATAATGTTGTCCCTTTCACTAATGAATAATTTATGAATAATTCATGCAACTGAATAATTCATGAAACTACTAGAATGTACAGTACACACAGTCACAGTTCCTCACAGGATAAGAACACATACATGTCAAGTATGAATCTGTGTGAAATTTGGGTAGACAGTAGAATAAATACTATTAAAACTTCATACACAATACAGCCTTATAAACAACCAATGTGTATCACACAGACACAACGTCAAATCCAAAACTTCAAATACAACAAGCTTGATTAGAAGAGACTTCTGTGCAATCACCATACAATGGTTCTAATGTAGAGTATTTGTGGTGTGAGCACACATGAACACAAACACACATGCTAACACACATACAGTACATTCACACACACACAAACACAATTATTGTTCAGCATTCTGTATGTTCCTTTACATTTGCATCAAAGATTTTCTGATCCCTTTCTTCAAATCTTCCAAATGAATGTAACACTGGTATACAAACACATACAACCATATACCCACATATAATGTACATTATGATCTCTGTGTGTTTCATCCTACTATGCTTCACCAGTAAAGACCCATTTCATATGAAATGTTCCTGGCTATTCACTGCAGGGTATTAATAAACAATTTACCATATGAATTGGCATGACTGTTCAAGTGCCTCATTCATTACCCACAAGTTTTTATGTCAACAACTGATAACGAACGACTGCTCACACTTCGTGCCTTCACTTCTGCATGATGAGTAAGACTAACACACTGTAAGTATGATACAGTGCTCACACGATCACTATAAAGTATTGAACACAGAGGGGCACAGCTGCAATGTATTGTATAAGTACTTGACCAATCAAAAAATGTATTTCATTGTAAACACAGTACATACCAACCAAATTTATATCTAGAGTCCAACAAAAACTCTTCAGTCTTCAACCTATTTACATACCCTGTACACTTTAGGTGGAAGTTCAAAACAGTCTCAATCAGATGAATGTTTCTTGAAAATGGAAAAAGTATTTCAGTCCAATAGTAAAGACATTTTCCAACTCAATGTTTGTAAAACTCAGTATTTGTTTATGTTGCAGAAATTCTTATGTGGATTAAAATTTAAGTCCTTTTTCCCTGTTCTGAGTTGGAACTCATAAGAGAAATAGCTCTTTGTTTATTGTGAATAGTCATTTAGGCTGTTGAATTTTCTAGACAGGGCTTGTGTCTAACTATATCTTGTAGTGTAAATGACTGTTTGATCCTTTAACTTCCAAGGAGATGTATGGAAGTAAACTGAAACTTACAAGCAAACAAGACTACTGTCCATGATGTTACAGGGCCAATAGGGTGCACCTTTATATTATTGGGATCAGTTATTATCCTTCATTTTCACAAGTGTAAAAAGATCAATGATGTTGATAAAAAATCACAATTCCTCAACATTTTTTACAGTGAGTTCTGGGAGATAGGGAATATGCAACAGTTGAATGTCTGTACATCAAAACCAGTTACAATACACAGCTTTGATGAATCACTCACTTAACTTGTATCACAAATTAACAGACATGAATAACTCCATATAGATTCACTTCCTGACTACTAAAAAAGTTGTGCATGTACCACAAATTACAGATCTTTACAGTAAATGACAAACTGAATGTGCTTCAACGACATCTACTGGTACCCTCCCAGTAATAAACAGGTTATAGAAAACTCTATAAAACTCCAAAAGTTGTATGCTGGGGTATATGTTAATGATAGACAGTGTGCTGGGTATGGGCGTGACAACAATATCGCTGCAAACTTAACCTGAAGTAAACAAATTGAGGCTCAAAGGATTAGTATATCGATGTATTGATATACTGTACACAGGTGTGTAGCGAGGATTTAATCTTGAAGAGGGGTGGGATTCAGGAATAATGGGAAAACTACATACCATGGGTATGCACAAAGCGTGACAAAAAAGTGACATATTTAAGACATTTTGGTAACGGTTTATTTCATTTTACAATTCAAAAGGTATCCATGTTCATATTGCAATGTTTTTTGACTTTTTTTTTGTCAAAAGAAAAAGGTGATTTGGGGCATTTTTTGCTTTGGGTCATGCGAGTTGGGTCCCCCAACTACCCCCATCCCCAGATCCCCATCTCACACTTCACCCCTTTTACATACCTGACTGCACATGGTAGTTCTAGAATATGTACAACTAGACACTGTTTTGTGTCATGTTAGGAATTGTATCTTGAAAATGCTCTGGCCAAGTGGATACAGACAGAGGCATTCAAAGCAATGGTAATATTGGCCTGGAGTTATTACCATTGCTTTGAATGCCTCTGACTATTTGTGCAATTAAGCCGATGTCTGAAAATAAAGTTGTGGGACTGCTTACAGTTTAAAAAAAAAGTCAGCAGAATTGATTGAAGACCTGTATTACAAACATGCAGATACATGCACCCACAATACTAGGTTTCCATGGAAACAGTGAATGTACATTACCTTAGTTGTTTGCTTTTCACCAAGCACAAGTCTACTTAGAAATACTGTAAATATAGGCATCGTTGCTTTCACTGTGGGAAAATAAAAGTTAATAAATAATCAAGAATAATCAGAAATATGAGAAAAATGTGTGGATGACTGATGATAATGAGTATCTTCAAAAAATATTCTTGAGTGCACAATTAAAAATAAGCAATCACAGATCAAAAACATGAGAGCCACCTTTATCCATAGGCACATTACTGATCATGACAAACTTGAACTTCCTCACTATAATTTTAAATGCTATGCAATTCAAGTTTCACAAATTTTGCCAATGACCCATTAGCAAGTCTACAAGTGTTTGATTCTACTAGCTATGTATTTACCTCAAACACTAGTGACCAAGGGTGTTGTAATCAAGGTCATCATCCCCTGGACAACATACACACTGCATGAAAGTGTATTTCAAACATCGTGTAGTCAAAGTTACAAAAATTTTATGAATTTGAATGATGGCTGCAATGACCAAATATACGGTAACTTTCTATGTATTCATCAGGCTGCAAAGCAAGTCCATCCTTCTATTGTGCACGGTGCACTGGCTGGTACCAATTTCTTCCACCAAAACCCAGAATGTCATTCCTAGGGGTATCTCAATGATTTTGTAAAAAAGACTTCTATGTGTTCATCACAGGCTTTATACTCTCAACATTAAACATCCACATATCAAGTACTGCATGCAATTTACCAGAGCTACCCTCTGTGAAGTATGGTCCCTTGTAAACCAAGATGACCTTGTGCAAAAAAAGCAACACTGGTTATCTTCTCAACATGTATGATATCCAGAGATAATATTTGTCAATGTAACCAGTCTTGAGATGCTGTGTACCACATTACAAGATTTTAGAGTTTGACCTCTGTTGACCTTTAACATCCACTGAAAATCATTTAAGGTTCATGTGTGCAATGTAAGATGTATGTGGTTAGTGAGACACCAGAAAATGACAGCCTTCTTGAGATATCTCATATTCACTGTTTCCAAACTGCTGCCATACACATGTCTGCCTGAAAAATAGCATATTTTGCCCATAAAGCAACTTTCTGCCTTAACTGGAAGGGAGAGGGGTACAGCCCCCATCACTTTCCCCTTGCCACATATGCCTATGGCCACAAAGCAGAATAAGTCGAGGGAGGTTATTTGCTCATTTTTCATCATAGCTCCCCCCCCCCCCCCTCCCTCCTTTTCCCCAGATGGGTACTGTGAAGTCTGGGAGAAATATAGCACATGACAGGCTGTAAGATAAACATTTAATTGTAATTTACACAAAGGTATGCACTTTTCAACATGCAGAGTTTGGTCTTACCTGTATGGGCAAATGATACAGAGACCTTTAAAATACTAAATTCAGCAGAGACTGAGGAGAAGAATTTCCCAAATGCTAATGGCAGAACTAGAACAAGAAGATGTCTTCTGTCTATGCTCTCTGGACGTGGAACTTTCCATATTCTGAGAACAGGTTCAAGTAAAACTGCAACTGCTAGCATGTGACCCATCGACACAGTTGTTGGGTACGGAAAATACTGGAATAAATGTTTGTTGATGACATTCTGCAATAAGCTGCTGGTGTACCATAAGAGACATAGCAATACTATCCTCCACATCTCTTTACTCAAGTCTCTGTGCAAAAATAGGAGACAAAAAGTAGTAACAAGCAGGGGATGATTTAAAAAATAAAAGCTATTAAATGCACATCTGAAATCTGGTGCTGATTTTGAATCAAATTTCAAGAAATGTGTGTTTGACCTAGCCTTCACAATTTCAACTTTGGATTAACTAGATACAATACAGGTCCATGTGTGGCAATATTCCTTTTTCGTGGATTCATGGAAGGGGTCATATCATAAAAATAAAACAAATATACAATGAAATATGAATAAAATATTAATTCACATATCATAATGTAATTTGGTTGATTACATGAAAACTGTTCATAAAATAGGTGACAAATGGACATTTTAAAAATGAAATTTAATACAAAATACAATGTTCTTTCAAGAGACCAAGTTGCTCACAAGAAGGGATTTTAGACTCTGTGGCAACAAAGACACCCCCACCCACTGAAATACGGTCATTCCTAAAGGCCTTAAAACTGGGAGGAAAAATTTTGCAAGAGTTTATACAATTTTGGGATGGCGGGGAACCAGGCTTTATGACATGTTTCACATTAACTGTACCAAAAGATAGACCTGTTCTTTGTGATAAATAAAAAGAGAGATAAATGTTTATTAACCTTTTTGACCTCCAGTTATCATCTAGACCAGCTAGTGAGATAGAAAAATTAAAGACAGACTGTCATCACCCCAAAGTATATTTTTAGTGTATGTATATCAAAATTCTCAGTTGGTGACTGCTCTTTGATTGACATCAAAGTTTGAAAATGTGAAAGATGCAGAGTAGCTCACATTCCACACAAGGCAGAGAGAGTACTTTTAATACATTTTATAGCCTTTTGTGCTCACCAGGACATCGCCTTAAGCAATAAAACAGGTTTATTCTTGCACAAGGAAGAGCCTCATACAGTTATGGGAGGAGCTAGAAGATGCATAGTTGGGAGAATTGGAACTGTCTGGGATCATGAAAATTCCCCTTTAAAATGAAGCCCATAGGCTTGTGCAATATAGTAAACAAAAACTTTCATTACTGAAAAGTGCTAAAATTTGACATCACATTCTCCCCACACAGAAAATGCTGTCCAGATATGACTATAATCATCATAGCAATTCTCTATGTGGGTAGTTTCATAAATTAGGGGGCCAATGGTAAAAATACACTTTCAAAGGCTACTGCCATGCAACTTTAATTCACATGATGGTAAATGTGTTTTTATTTTGTCACTACAATTTAGGGTGATTATATACTTACCACAAAATTTGTGTCAGTGGAATAAATATTCCCAATTTGGTGAAAAATGAGCTTAAATTAGCCATTTTTAAACCAAAAATTGTGACATTTAGAGTTACCATTTTAAATTTGAATTTCCCCATGTTTAAAGGCTTATTTTGTAAAGTTTTGAACATATAATTGTTGATAACATATGAATTATGACAACAAAACATATATTCTCAAGTTATTTTGAGGTTTCATCAATTGGAGGATAACAGATGGTTTCATGTGTAAACTTTGGTGTCCCCCTTTACGCGTGAAACATTCTTACTCCTTTTCCAATAATATTGTTCTTATTAAATGCAGTAATCCTCTTGAGTAGTTTGTAGATTGTTGAGGCGTGGGCACTGCCTCATGCAGTAAACAATTTAGAGAGAAATTTCATTAAAAATAAAAAGCACAAGACGATTTTCAGTTTTGAAGACTAGTTTGGAGTCCCCTGAAATATTTACGTTGTGAAACTTGACAGTTGAAATAAATTTATTTGCCAAAGTTCCTGTTTTGAAATATCTTGTGTTAAACTTTTTAATATGTCATTAGACATACACTTTGTAAAATTCTTCTGACTGCTTTAAAATTTGAAATATTAGGAAATCTGTTTGTGTCCCCCTATCTTGTTTACACGTGAAACAAATGTTTTTGTACCACACGATTGAAATAAAACCACGAATTGAGAAATGAATGATATTTTTAGCTTTGAAATATTCAAATTATCTAAATAATATGCTTAAGTGCTATGAAAGAGACCCATCTATGGTATTAATGGGGTAAAAGTGTTTTGGTGTCCCCCTTTACACGTGAAACACATATTTTTTCCAAAATGAGGTCATTTTGAGGATGTAAATAATTCCTGCACCCATGATTGGAACTTACTCCTCATTAGTTTCTAAGAGATTAGTATATATGACAAATTAAAACATTGTGTCATAGGAAAAAAAACAAGAGACATGGATTAAGGGCCCAAAATGTCATGTCACAACTTGGCCTCCAAATAAATGGAACAACCCATGTATCTAGACACTTCTGTATAATTAACTTTACAGTATATTCTAGATGGCATTGACCTCTTCCTTCGATAGAGTAAAAAACCTGTCATCTATGATTCTGTTTTGGATAGTCTATAGTCTTGAATTGAATTTTGATGCTAATGTTATGTTTTGCTGTCAAAAATCACACAAAAATGAAAACTGAAGCTGGAATCCACAAAGACAGAGGGAATAGTATGACTGCTGAATGAATGAATGATTATCAGGACAGCAAATTGGTGATACCAGGATCACACTTGTATCAAATTGTGAAAATGGTTAATTTTCGGCTTTAGATGTTGCCAGTGTTACTATTTGCAGTGCTGTCAAACTTATAAGCATGACATTAGCACTCAATAAATGCATTCCACTAGAAAAATACTGAAAGTATTCACACCCTTTCATAGTCAAGTTATGGCATCTACCTGTCTGCAGCTAAACATAATAGTAAGGGTGGCAAATATCCATGATCTGTCACCTCACCTGACTAGGTATGGTTGCTGTCAAGAATACGTGATGTCTGCTACATACTGTACGATAGTAACATTAGCACGTGACACTTTTTCGAAAGTTTTTACCTCAACCATTATTGAACACATCATATTTATACATTTTTCTCAGAAATCTTACTCATGCTGAATTTGTAAGACAAATGAAAATACAAATTTGTTCCCTAGATGCAAACTAGGGCATGCGTAATGCTTGACACCCTGTGTTAATCTTGCTAATGTTACTATTGACAGGACTGTAATGGGAACTTAACACTAACCCACTTAAATTTCATTTGCACAAAGGAAATGCACAAGCAGTTATCTCCTTTTTATTGAAAATTGGAGCTTAATGCATCAAACTAAGGGAGCTATAAGCATAATTGGAAATATTTATTTTTTTCTTCATTGTGGGAACAAAGTGGAACAGTTATTGTGAAACATGTCTTATACCTTTAAGCCATGATTCCATTCCAACGATGATATCAGGTTCACTATACTACACTAGCAAATTCAGCGGTTTTTTTTAAGATACTACAGTTGACTGTCATTAATCTTAAATGATTTTTGTGGTAAACTAAGGCCTATTGAGCCTCACTATTGTTAGTGGTACTGTTTTTTGATGCTGTGTGGTGTGACTTGGGTGTACTTTTATGCTGAGGTAGATAGCTGGTTATACTTTTAAAACTGTAAACAGTAAACCTGAACAACATTACTGTATGTATGGTCCTACTACCAGTTGCATACTACTGGCTAGTATAGTGAATAAACTAATAAGGCCACATTCAAATTTCATGCAACCATCCAACCAACAATGCACATCAATAACTACTGCTATCACAATCAGAGCGTCGATTTCTGATGCAGCATGCTTACCACAAGCTCCCTGGCAAATGCGTGTGTGTGCTTGAAATATATCACGACACATACAACCTCAAATTTAAATCACAGAGCCCTTTACATACAGAACTGTACACAAATTGCAAACATCGCCTGCTGGCCCTTTTACATTCATTCCAATCTTCCACCTAAGCTGGAAACTGAACTTGCTGTAGCCCACAGGCGTTCCAATTATATGTACATATATAATACACTACTATCTATGCACTATCTATGCCGTCTCATAAGCGAATTTCAGCGCAGGGTAAAACAAAGCAAAAGAAATTACCTTCGCTATGCAGATAGATACAAGTATTGTTGCTCCTCATTTGACAAGTCCTATGGAATGTGCGTTGTGCTTGGCTATTGGCTATTGCCAATCACAACGCACATTACATAGGATTTGTCAAATGAGGAGCAACAATACTTGTATCTATCTGCATAGCAAACATATGTTCTTTTGCTTTGCTTTACCTTGCGCTGCATGTTTTTGCGTATGAGACGGCATAGATGGCTGTGCAGGTTATAATCATACGTCATTCCACCTGTGCAACCACGAACACGTCAAGAGTCCATTTTTCACGCATAATTCTGATTAGAAGTGATTTTATGCCTGTAGTTGTGCCCGAAGAACTGTTGGAGATTCTTTCTTATCGAACGACGTGGTTGAAAGAAATCAGAGAGGTTCACAGTGAGGGTAAAAGTGTAAAAATAGGCTAAGTTGTAAGCTTCGTCCAGAGAATTGACCTATCTTGTTAGTATATGTACAGTGTATTATGTATTGGACATAAATTGGAACACCGGTACTAATTTAGAATCTGTGCCTGGAAGTGACATAAATTACAACTTAAAACTTACAAAAGATCAGTGACAAGATAAGTTCCAAAGGAACCAATATGAAGTAACGTAACAAGACGTGAGAAAAGAAGCTGGAGAAAGAAAGGTGTCAGTGAGATTCGCACGCACATCATTTCAGGAATACGAATGCGCTATAGATCTCAGCCAGATTGGAAAATTTGCCCTGCGCGGGGGATTTATCCCCCGCGCAACAATAAGAATTTGGAAGTTGCCAGCCGCACAAATTTAACAACTGACAACTGCAACCGCGCAAACTTGTTGGCAACAAGCACACAAGTTGCCTGGGAAAGGCGATTTCTTACAATGCAGGAGGTGATTTTGGCCAAAATTTTCTCAGTACGCTCCGCGCCAACCAATGGTGGCGCTCCGCTTAGAGAGTATCAGCCGCGCAATTCTCCTTTCCGTTATTAAAATCCCCCATGCACCATCACATGCTTTCCAATCTGGGATCTCAGTATAGCGATTCCATGACCTAACCGATAGCGCTGCGAGCCGAGCTACCGGCAAGCGGTTTTAAATATTATCAGTAAAGTACAAACAGCTCAGATGTATAATATACATGTCTATATGTATTTTATCTCTACGTATGTATATATCCCTAACCGTATAACCCTAACCTTATCTCTTTGCGTACCACGTGTATAACCCTATCCCTATCCGTATACATGTGTACCCTGTCCGTATCCCTACTACATGCGCATACGCATAGGGATAGGGTTCCCTAACCCTATCCCTATGCGTATGCGCACCCTATCCGTATGCTTACTACGTGTATAACCCTAACCCTATCCATACTACGCTAGGTCACTTCCGGGCACGGAATCTAAATTAGAGCAGGAACACCCCTCTATGTCTACATATATTTCTCGGCAGGAAAATTCTGTGGTAAAGATTTATAGCTCACAAATAAGATCAAGCCTGCCAAAAGATTTGTAGACCTACAAACAGCTTTGCATTCTTTTTCTTTAATAAAATGAAAACTTCCTTAGAGTGGCCTTATGGGGTGTCACCATCGTAACTTCATAGCCTACAACTGTACAAGGCTACAGGCCTATAAAGTTACCGAATGTGCACTAGTTACAATACAACATACAACTAATTGAAAGTGAAATCTCAATAACTAATCACCGTCGTAGTGCCATTCTGGTTGATAGTCTTGACAAGCCTTTAACCCGACTGATGGTGTCTTCACAGCGAACGTTCTGACGGAACTTTTAGAAAGTCTTCATCTTCCAGAGATACCCCTAAACGTTACCCACAGTTCCCAAGAAATATAAAAAAATGAAAAGTTAATCACGTTAGAAGCACAGCTGGTGAAACAACTGTCACTGTAGTAATACTAAAGACATACAACAGTGTCAAATAAATACTTCCACTATTCCCAGCAAGGAGTAACAATGAGACCATAAGGCAGGATATAGAAACTGGGCTGTTCTTTGTATGAGACCTACAAATTTCTTAAATGAAGCACATTTTGATGAAAAAGTGTTTTTTGAAAGAGACGTTTTAAAAAATTTGAAGTCTTCCTTAAAAAGAGAGAAAAAATCTTCCAATTTTTTAGGGTCAAAGTTTCCCCAGACATGGTTGCAAATTCCCGAATTGCCGTTCCTCCTCTGACATAAGTGGAAATACTCAAGTAAACACTGCTGACAAATCCGTCGTGGCAGAACTTTGTACAGGTGGTACAGTGCAATTACTTTTCTGACCTCCCGCATTACATCGACTCACTTTAGGGGATTTGAAGCATAAAATGGCACCTCTGTAGTACTTTACCTGGAGAATTCTGGAGATCGGTGATTAATGCACTGCATCATGCAATTATTTTAGTGTTTTCTATCACGTTGACATAACAATAAGGAGTGTTATTAATTTGCTGGACATAGAAAAGAAAAAGATTGACTGTCGTCCATAGCCGTATGAAGCAGGGCAGGGGGCACTACATGCCCCCAAATTTTGGACAACCTCAATATTCGGGCAAAATTTGTAGAAATTGGCTCAAAGATTCGGGCGACAAAAAAACTTATTCCCCTCCGTAAATTCAATTGTTTTATACGCCTGTGTTGTTGTCTTTGAAATAAGACTTTATTGCAGACTTTCTCAACTAGTGGCGCGCTACTGCATCGTGGCGCACGGCACAGCGACCCACAGGACCCACATCAGTCTTATTTACAAGATAAGCTAGAGAGCATCCAGAGGAGATCGGCTCGTTTTGTAAGCTCCGAATTTTCTCGCGAGCCAGGGTCGATGACTTCTATTTTGAAGGGCCTTGATCTCCCCACGCTAGCAGATCGTCGCAAGCAAAACAGACTTATTCTCTTGTCGAAAGGTTTTTTTGGTAAGGCTAATATTCCCATGGACAAACTCAGTCATCCAACTCGGAAAACTCGTGGGATGCACAACCTCCATTTTTGTCAACTCTACTCTCGGTCTAATTGTTATAAATTTAGTTTTCTTCCTAGTACTCTGAAAGATTGGAATAACCTTCCTGCTGCTTTGATTGATGGTTTAGATAGTCATAGAGATCCTGTTCAATATATTACCAATTTTATTAGGGCAAATTAGGGCACCCCTGACGCATGTGCGGTGTAGTAATGTCCTTTGGATGTGTCACCGTGATCCGAAAGAAGAAGAAAGAAGAAGAAGACAGCGGCCGGCTTCATTTCAGATGGCGCGCGTCTGACCGGCTGGCTGCATGACAAATGGAACGACCGGGGCGGAACGTACACTATTTTCAGACATTCACACTCTCAACCTGTCAACTGGGCGCACTTACTAGTATCCCGATAGCTATATTACTAGGTAACAGGTGGGGAAGCCCCTGTAATGCAAGCCTCACAGTTGCAGGCTTCACTACAGCGACGGCACACGGAAATGTTACCATGTGAAACGCTACCCTACATAATTTATTGTGAGCGTTGTGATCAGGCACTTAGCCACGGGGGCACGGGAGAGGGGCACGTGCCCTCCAAAAAAATTTCAATAAAAGGTCTTGCACTGAAGGAGAAAAAATTATTACGAGGGCCCTTTGGAATACAAATATAGGAAGAAAATGGGAAAAAGTGCACCATTTTGCATCTAGAATCCTTAAAATGGGCAAAAATTTCCAAAGGGAGGGGGACACCTCCCCCTTATGAACCCCCTTAGGCCAGCAAGTCAAACATCGATGTTCCCCCTCCCAAATTGGCCACAGGCTTGGTTGTGATAAACATCGCATATAATTCAGTACTCCCCACAGGACGGTCACCAAGTTAGATGGTGGTACCCCTTGTATTTTGATTCAATCAAGTGGTACTTCACTGAATATAGCTGAGAATGCCTGCTTTATTGATTTGTTCCCCATAGGCTTTATTGGCCCACGTCGGAACGGAATTTGTAAGTTATGCTGTAGAATTTTCGGACTTGGGTACCAGATAACCGCTATATCAGTCAAAAGGCACCGAAATTCTCCCCGAAGGCGTGGTGGAGTCGAAAGAATATTACCCTTGGGAGACATGAGGAGAAGCTCCAGAAGCCCTGGTGTACTTGACTTAACATAGAGTTGGGAGAATGAGGCGTTTTATCATCTTCAAATATCATTAGAAATGCGCTAAACATATTACAAAAAATATCACGATTGTCTCTGACCATCGAAGGAGTCAAATAACACAATCATCGATATTTGCACTATGTATGATTCACTTTCTTTTAATATCGCAATACAAGCCACCTATTTTATTCAGGCTCCCTAATGATTGTGTTTCACGTTAATGAATAGTTTGTCCAGTTACCTTTAAGATTGTTTTTCTTTTGTAAAGTAATTGTTTAATTGTTGTTTCTGTGTTGGTGTGTTAATGTATTGACTTATTTTGGAGGCTGAAATGTGGTTCGACCGCTTCTGCCCTGACATGAAAGAAGCTATAGAGGAAGGGTGATTCCGAGGTCCTGCCTTGAGGTGACAAGGAATGGGAAGAAGACCAAAGAAATTCGGCCGAGATTTTACTTCAACGGATTCAGTAATGTGATTATGTGAAACGAGGTCTAGGCATTCACTGAAAATGTCTTTAATATTTTTTATATTGTACTCTTTTAGTACATGACAACTAACGGCAGGGACAGCGGAGACGGGGGCTAAGGGGGTTTTAGCCCCAGCAGTTTTCTGGGCCGCCTATATAACGATAGATGATAGTCTTTTATTTTCTTGAACATTGGGCCCATTCGATGATTAGCGCTCCCACTTCAAAATTGCCACCCTTCGGTCCCTGTTAACGTAGAATTATGGTTTCACTATCCTAGATGCAACCCTGGCTGGCTATTATCCATCCTTCCAAGGAGTTCTGACTGCCCCCCCCCCCCTGCTCGCCGTGGCAGAAAAATACAGTAAGTGACAATGAAACATAAAAAAAAGGATAAGATAAAATGATGACAATTTCTAAAGATAAAATTAGTTCAAAGCTTTACAAAAGATAGCACCATTTTGCACCCCAGCAATGCTTCACATGCAGGGGCGTAGCCAGCAATTTGTCGGGGGGGGGGGGGAGTCTATAGAGGGACTCTCAGCACTCCGCACCACCATGGGTTGGCGCAAAGCGCAGGGAAATTTTGGCACAAAACGATTCCCAGATCGCTGGAAATGGCACTTCCAAGTCCTATTTACCTCATATAAATAAGGGAAACACTATAGCAATATTGTAAAAATGAAATACCAAAAATATGCTCAAGGGGGCGGCTGCCCTTCGCCCCCTTTACTAGGCGCCTGTTCAAATGTTACCCCCTCCCCTAATCACCCTTCCCCAGGATAGTACCAATGTCCAGGTGAAAAAGAAAGGGGCCCTGGTGTCAACTACCGGGCACGCCACTCATGCGTTCAGCTTAGATAGTGTCATGAAGTCCCCCTCCCCTCCGCGTAGGATTTCGCCCAAGCTACGTCCTTACAAATGAAAGAAAAAGACAAGAGAGAAGTTAAGAAGGAAATTTAGTATGATGAGGGACTGTTTTAATAGAATGAATCATTTTAACCATGCCAAAGGAAGTAAAAAGGGGTTATTAAAGTTTTTTCAAATAGAGATATTCTTCAGTGCGCACCGTGCGTACCCAGGTATCCTATTTAGCTCCATTTAGGTAGGTTCCTGTAGAACATATTGAGAAGAGTTATTGCAAAACCCGGTGCAACTCAAACCACCATTCACCCCTACCCCCCCCCCTTCTCAAGCACGCTGCAATAAGAAATCTACAGGCGGTAAGGATACTTATTTAAAAAAGAGGTCAACTGCGATTTTTGTGATTTTAGTGCACAGTTAATCAGGCCCGTAGCCAGACAAGGTACTGTAGGGCTCAAAAATTTTCCAGGGGGCGAAATTTTTGTCAGGGGGGCCAAATGTGTACAAATGTAATAAGTCAATGGTAAAATTCAAACTCTCTAGGTGGGGGCCAACAAATTTCAGGGGGGCTTCGCCCCCTGCCCCCCCCCCCCTTGACTACTGGCCTGCAGTTAATACCATTTGTAGAAAAATTCCTTTTTCTATCGACCACGATGTTATTAATGCCTGGGTTCTCAAGTGGCGGCCCGCAGGCCATTTGAGGCCCCAACATTCCCCAAATCGCCAGCGGAAGGTCCGAGGTCGGAGCGCCAAATTTAAAAGGAAAATATTGCGTTTAAAATTCACAGACACGGCATACACAGAAAATGCTCTTAATCATTATTAAACCGCAGTCTCAACAATAAACTCTAGCAATAGCTTTATCTCATCAAAATATTATGCATTACAAGAGTAACAGATGTTACATCATTTGAATTTTGAAAGTTTTGGTGAACAAATTACTTTAGTGCAACAAATTACCAAATTTCCTCCTGTGAGAGCCTTATTTCTTGAAAAGAAAGCTACCATACTGCATTATTTTGAATTTTCTTCCATTCTGTGTCTATTTATATTGGTTTAAAAATATGAAACTTTTCTGTAAAACCAACGAAATATTTCCCTTTCATAAAAATACTGTTCACCGAAGCCCTAACTACTGCAATAAGTGTAAAGCAAATATTCACTTGTGGTTTGCGCTAATTCCGGTACTTTGAGAAGGATTTGCTGAAATTTTGATAGGTGGAGAAAGACTTGTGATAGAAATTATTAAAACAGATCTATATCACTCAGTCGAAAAAACACCTTTCCCTATGCCTCATAAATCTATAACCTGAACGCCTTGTGTGGCATCTAAAAAATACAAAAATCTGAAATTGCCGGGTGGAGGCACGCGCCTCCCTTTCTTCAGTACCGGTGCCACTACTTCATTAGACCCAGTAGGTTAGTTCGATCATTCAGTTGCTCCAACCCCTTGTTTAATACTCCTGAATTTGTAACTTTTCCTTCAGATATAACTTCTCTCCCGCACTTGCTCAAGACAGTGAGTACGCGCCCTTAGCGTGCGTCAAAAGAAGGATTAAAAGGCTATTTATATCTATAAAAGGGTTTTTTTCAATTCATAAAAGACTAATGAGGGGGACTGATCACATAAAAATCATTTAATTCTGTTGACGCAAAAGATGGAAACGGGACAACTTTGTGCTAGTATCGGTTCCGGGCCACAAATACCAGGGACCGCGCCCGCCCAACGTGCACCGACCATCCACTTGGATATGCGACTTCGGCCTTACTATGGTAGGCCTGCTCAACCTTTGTGTACGTACAAAACCTTATAGGCTATGTGCCAGGGGAGAAAATTTCTATTTGAGTTCAGGAAGAAAGTAAATTTAATGACTGAACGCCGTCGGGAGGCTCCCCATACAGTGTTGGTAAAAGGGACCCTAATACATCCCCCTGGTAGGACTCAGACAACGCGTGGCACCTTGTAGGGGTCCAGGATACTAAGCCCTTCCATTTCTTTTACATCATCTGATATAAGTTCATCTGATATAAGAGTAGCTAGAGGGGTGGGGTGCAAGAAAGCAGGCTGAGATTGCCCCAGCACCAAAGCCTCCAAAGTCGCTTTCGGAAAATCTTAACATAACAATTTCTTTTACAAGACATGGTCGTCGGTTCGGAACGGGGCCCAGGCCCAGTTCTGTGTTTTATAACCTAGAGGCCCGGCCCTTGCCTAACTGAATAGTCCAAATGCTCAACAAATTTTCCAGTGGGCTTTACACGTATATATATATATATATATATATATATATATATATATATATATATATATATATATATATATATATATATATATATATATATATATATATATATACATATATATATATATACATATATATATATATATATATAGACATATTAGGATGCGTGTATTGGAAAAGCCAATATATGAAAACAAAAAGCGAAGCAAAAACGATACTTTCATTTCCAACTTGAATTTAATGACTTGAACAAGTACAAAATATTTCGAGCGTAACTTACTGCTTTTCTTCAGATGCTAATGCAAAGTGGCTACAAGACCTTATGTAGCACCAGGTGTGACTCTCGCTTGACTGCTCATTAAAGAGAGGTCCCTGTTAAGCCCGGTAATATGGGTATTGAGTCGTATGATGGATTTCAACTCTTGCTTGATCCTTTCCTGGGTGTTTTTAAACTTGCCATAGAGAATAATACATTTTAGATCAGATATATGGTGATTGGGGAGATTAAAGTGCTCAGGAACTGGGAAGCCTGGACTATTGGTACGTATGCTCCGTTTGTGGTTATTAAACCGTAGTCAAAATCTGGTACCCGTTTCACCAATGTAAGTAGCCCTGGAACATTTAGCACAATACAATAGATAGACCACATTGTCAGAGTCGCAATTAAAACATCCAGGCCTCAGAATGATGTTGGAGGCCTGGTGTTGGTAAGAAGGTGAAGGGTCACCAAGGTGTCCACAAACAAGACATCTTGGTTTTTTGCATGGGGTATTGCCACTAATTAGTATATATATCAGGGGCGGATCCAAGGGGGGTTTTAGGGGTTTAAAACCCCCCCCTTTGATTCTCGAAGATTTTTTCATTTTCTATAATATATTGTTTATTTTCCCCGGTATGTTTTGAAGTTTATTTTCAGTTACAACAATGCAATTAACATGTCATTATAAGTTTGCTGACAGCGTATTTTCCTTCTATCGTCCAGATTCTCTCTCCTTCAAAATCTTTATAGAGTCAGTGAGTCCTTCAAGAGGAGGTCCAGCTCTAATCTTGGTTCCCATATGCCATGAAATCGCATCCAGTAGTGCCTAACTCTGTTTTAAAAAATGGGAACGCGACTCCAGCTTTCCGCTTATACCCCCGCTGAAAAATTCAAATATTGTTTTACTGGTAGTGGTTGTCGTTGAATTGGAATCTCTTAATATAATCAGAAATCGAGACGGCAAATTATACTTTGGACATCCGTTGAATGTAAAGACGTTCAGGGAAAATAGACTGTTCCGTCAGTGGAATCATACATGTAAAGAAATTACCATTGTTCTGGAAGGTATTATAATCCAAAATTCGCTTATATACTGGGTCCTCTTTCATTACTGGGGAACAGTGAGAGAGCCTTGGGTACCGTGATTGAGTCAGGACTCGAACCCGGAACTAGCTCTAGCTCGTGGGTACTGTAACTCCTGTGTCACCACCATTGATATTCCTTTTTTATCCAAGAGTACGTTATGACCAAGATCACGTTTAAACATTATTCCATGAAGAACAGTGGGTGTTTGCCAGGAGTTTCTTGCACACGGGAAGTGCCAGTGACTTGTAGGCGGTATTTTAGCATATTTTCCTTTGTGCCTCTAGACGACATGGTTGTATGTACAGCAAGGGAGGGTATCAAAGAAACGTAATGTTTCCATGGAAATGACAAACATATACAAAAGGTGGCCTAAGTATAGATTTTAAGGTCTGAGAAGGGTCAATTTTTCTTGGTTCACGCCGGGCAGTGGTGGAGCCAGGTGGGGGGCAGGGGGGCCATGGCCCCCGCCGGGGAATTTTTACAGTTTCGTCTGGGAGTCTTAGTCGATACGGTAAAGTAAGTAGTCCCCGACGGGGACGTCGCCCCGACGCTTTACCTGTTCTTGCTCTCAAGAGGACAATTTCCCTTAAAAGAACCCACAATTTTCGGCGCGCTATGCGCGCGGTAGAGTCACTCCAGTTTCTTCAATACTTACATTCTACATTGCTAGATAGCACAAGACCTGTCAAACTTAACAAGTAACATGTAGGCAGAGTACACAGTTTATGTAGAGGTCGTAAATTCCATCCCGTATCGCAAAGCCTAATTGCTGTTTTCTTGTGTGTGTCATGCGGTACGGTCAGTTGGTGAGCGACTCAAGGAGCAAAGTTTGGGTAATTCATAGGGTAGTCCAGGTGGTTTCGATAAAATGTATGTTATCCCCGATATGGTCTACAACCCCTACATTTTCCCTTTTTTTCTTTTTGTTCTTAATGATTACATATATTTTTTGTGTAAAACCAAAAAAATTTTCGCGCGCTTCGCACGCTTTACAATTTCACGTTTCAGATTCAAAAGTACACTATCAGTGCGCAACTCGGCTCATAAAGCATTAAGTGATATTATGCTAAATATGCCCTGCAATAGCTTAGGATATTTAGGCTCCTTCATATCCCTACTCAACACCCCCTGGGACATAGGGGCTGTCGGAACTTCGGGTCACTGCATGATCCGGCCCCCTGTCGGGAAAATGCTGTCGCTACAGACCTGGTCGGTGTACTTATTTTGCCTTTCAAGAGGGTCATTTCTGCGATAAAACCCAAAATTTTCGGTCCACTTTGCCCACTCTTCCTCAGTTCCGTTACTAATAGCTAAATATAGTAAAAACCCTTTCCACCTTTTCAAGTAACTTAATATTAGGCAGTTAGGAGAATACATGGATTTATGTAAATGTCGGTCATTTCATCTCATTTTGCTAGACCTAGTTAATGTTCTCTTGTGTATATCGTGCGGTAAGGCTAGTGACTCGAGGAGGGAAGTACAGTGTAGGTTATGCCCGATTTGGCCCAACTGCCTTGACAATTGACCTATATAGGGTGTCCCAAAAATGTATACAGTTTCATTACTTTTTCAAGGTACTTTAAACCTTTGAAATTTGAATCTAATGCTTGGTTTGTTCTTCTAGAGACATGGAAGTTTTGTTTGACAGCCATTAATGACTTGTGAAAATGCCAAGGATCGCTAATCTCCCTTCACGAGGACGTTGAATGACTACCATACTCCCCCTGCCTCACTCCTCCAGATTTCTTCTTGTGGGGCTACCTAAAGGACAGGATCTATTGCAATCCAAAGCCAAAGACACTAGATCAGCTCAGGGATAATATTAGGACAGAGATCAACAACATCCCCCAGGAAACATTTCCTGCAGTAATTTGAAACATCACAGTTTCTTATGCAATCAGTTATTGGAAGTCGTGGGGGTTATATTCAGCATGTGGTCTGAGGGAGAAGGGTTAATTCATGACAGACTGTGCCGGACAACCACAAAATGACAATGCAGAAAAAACTTCTACCCTTTTGCTTTAGAATGATACCAATTTTATTTCAGGAAATTCAAATTATGACCATGCGTTTTGATCCTCAAATGTATACATTTTTGGGACACCCTGTATATGCTTCAAATAAGTATAGATTCTTTTTAGTGTGGGTCTATCCAAAATAATTTCGCGCGCTTCGCGCGCTTTGAGATTTCACAGTTTAGATTCTGGGGAAAAAACGATAAATCAGGGCGGAAATATGTTTGTCTAGTATATACAAATATTATTAAATATATGCCTCGCAATGGCACAATCTAGTACACAAGTTTTCTTCAAATCCCTCCTCACCAACTCCTAGACGACATCATGGCTGTCGGGGCTTCGGGTCGCTGCCCCCCTTCCCGTCGTGCAAAACCTGGCGCCACCCCTGACGCCGCGCCAACAGATGGTGCGCTCCACTTAGATAACGAGACAACCAAAAAAAAAAATCCATGCATGCGATCTAAGCCCAGTTGAATTTTGAGGTCCCAACACTAAAATACTTGCAGAAGATTTTAAAAAGAGAAACCATATTTTCTTTATTGAGCATTAGCGAGTCACTGTGAGTGTCTAGAGAGAGCACAACAAATGATTCAATGCTCCGAACTCCTAACGCCCAAGATCGTTATCGGGCTGTAGAGCATTCATCTCTCACAAGAAGGACGACAACTTTCTGACAGGACATTTATCATAAAATTTCTGACACAGGGAATTTCAATAAAAGCTTGTTTTTATGCGGATCAAAGACCCTAGGAATCGCGTGGGAAATGCCATTTCCTGCAATCTGGGTGTCTTCTGGACCAAAAATTTTCTCTGTACGCTTCGCGCCAACTCATGGTGGCGCTCCGCTTAGATAGTAACTATATATGCAAACCCCCCCCCCTTTAGTCAAAACCTGCATCCGCCCCTGCATATATATATATATATATATATATATATATATATATTATATATATATATATATATATATATATATATATATATATATATATTATATATATATATATATATATATATATATATATATATATATATATATATATATATATAGTTGTATTATTAGCGAATTCTGTACAACTTGAGTGGAATTATCTCGTCAATACACTCTGTAAACATCTTGAATGAAATGATTGATGTAAAAAGCAGTTTAATCCCTCTTGCATCCACTCCCCAATCTTCCGCTACTCCCCATCAACTCTTGATGGAATATGGTCTTTGCACTCTCCCCATTGCTCATCGAATGAAATGTGTAGAAAGTTGAAATCTTCATTCTAATGCTCATAATTTGGTGAAAGCAGCTGTTTCCGGGACTTTGGTACTGGCCCCTGCGCCTGCTGCCCTGGACCCCGTCTTTTAGGTGGACCCTGGATGCTAGATGACACTCCGGCAGGAGGATGACTTGCATACTAGCTGCGAATTTGCAAATTGCCATGAAAACTTCCGGTCCACATGTATTTGCAATTATCGTCAGCCAACCTATTTAACTATACAATTTCAAATTACCGTCAAATAGAGGATGTAGAGGGTTTTGTCTAAATTGTCCAGAACACCAGCATGAGCGATCTAATTTCAGGATACTAATCAGAGAAGACCCTAGGTCCCCGCAAATGCCTTCGCACTTTCTGCACTAGCTGTGAAAAGGTCCACCTCATACAAGGATGCAACCTCGGCGTTAAATATCGTTCGTCCGAGCACTTTTATTTCTACGGACGCAAATGATTGTCTTTTTATCGATTACATTTAGCAGCATTTCATTGTGTTAGGAGTCCACCTGACCCTCGAACCTAGACTGTTTTTAAAATGTTATTCTGTTACCTATATCTCAGATTTAGAAACTAAAATATTACTTTCACAGTATTTAAAAGAGAAATTGCCTTGAAAGGTTTATGTATAGGAGGGGCGAGTCCAGGATTTTAAAAAAAGTTGGGGGGGGGGATGGGTGTTATTCCGTGAGGACAAAGTTCGAAGCTTAGAGCGCCAAATGTACGAAGCCTCGAAGGGGGCCGGGAAGAATGTTTTCCCAGAACGAAGGAGGGTGATTTTTGGAGTTCTCAGATTAGGGTCAAGGTTAGAGTTAGGGCAAGAAATTGTAGATGGACCCATTCGTCCTGGGAAAAGTTACCCGTCGGGTGTGGGGGGGGGGGGAGAGTAAAATAAGACACTGTTAAATGGTATTTCCTGGCATCTAGCAATCAAAATTAGTATGAATAAACTTTGAAGGGCAGCTTTGTTACTGGCTTAAGAAAGAAAGTGATGCCAAAAGGGGGGGGGGGGAGACTGAATTTGGAAAAATACCCTCCGTGGAAAAGCAACTGTATAATACCCTATCTATTAGAACAAAATGTTGCATGGGCCGGGGAGAGGGCCGTCCGGCAGACTCGCCTCATAAAAGTACTGAAGGTTTCAAGCCAAACTCTTCTCCTCCCCCTTAACACACACGCTTCTTTCAAAAACAAAATCGACTCACATGTAGCAACGGAATTATCAGCATGATCGTTATTTCGAAATGTTTTGTTGAAAAACTTTGGCCTTAGCCACTACCGAACAAAATGTCTAGCTACGACACTGCCTGTCGTCATCTGTCCTTCCCTCCTGCAAGCCCACTAGCTCATCAAACAAAGTTAGTCAACTGTTAGTCAGTGTGGACTTTAATAATAAAAACAACCGATCAACCTTTTTTGTGATACGCTTAAAGAGCTCCAAATGTCATTCGAAGAACGTTAGATGCTTCGTATGTATAGGACCACTGATTCCCAAACGTGGCCCTTGGGCCGTATGCGACCCTGAATCCTCTCAGTTTGCCTATCCGTGAACCGATTTTATATTTTAAAAGAAAACGATCTTCAACTAGATGAAAAACTTTACAGAGTCACTAGTTCAGGTGGGGATGGAGGAGGGGAGGCAGCGGGCCCGTAGTCAAGGGGGGGGGCGAACCCCCCTTGGAAAATTCCCCTCCCCCCCCGAAGATAAAAAATTAGCATTGCCGTAATGCATTTTAGTATGTTTCGCCCACTCTGGAAAATTTTTCGCCCCCCTAGAAGCTTTTTCGTCCCCCTTCAACACCTTGTCTGGCTACGGGCCTGGGAGGCAGAGCCGTATCCAGAGGTCTGTGTGGGGTGTGACACTCTCGGTCACCCATCCAGTAGGCAAAAGTTTGCACTATTCAGCAAAATGAAGGGAAGGGGGAAGAGGAAAATGAGAAATGGAGATTGAAAAGAGAAAGAGAATGAAAGTAAAGGGTAAGCCTGAGAAATAGGGAAGGGGAGAGGGGAGAAGGAGGAAGAAAGAGAAGAAAATACGGAAGAAAGGCGGACTCAAAAAGAAACAGTGGAATGTACGTAGGATATAGATTACTCACATCGTATATAATATTTTAGAATGCCAGTTGGCAGCACTTGAAACGTAAACTACGGCATGCTTTTCAGCCATACCAAATTTGTTCATTGCAGTGTGGTTTCGACAATATTTTACACCAGTTGGCAAAATAAATGAAAGATTGGGAAGGAGAAAGAAAAGGGAGAGAAAGAGTAAAGGGAAGGAGAAACAGCCCCCAGTGATCTGAGGGAAGATGGACCTCAATTAAAGACCCCTTTCCCTCTATTGACGCCTATCATCATACTGACATCAAATGCAATTAATGAACAGATTAATTCTCCAATAATGCACATATTTTTACCCAAAAATTTCCAACCGTGGTGTTGCCCATGGACAAAATAGAAAGAAGAGGATTATTAAAAAAAAAAAAAAAACCGACCAAAAACTTTCTTCAACGCAAGCTAAATAGCTAACTTACCTTTCTCTCTTGGGGACAAAAACTGCACTTCTGTATTCCATATAATGATCATCGGGCTAATCTACTTGCATAATAGAATCGGCCATATATACCAAAGGGAAACATGCCCTCACAAATTGGTCTTAAATACATTGGAAAAGGTAAACAAACATTTTGAAAGTCAGCAGGGTTGTAACTCAGTGAAATTAAATCGCGAAGATTGAAGCTTTTTAATTTTGATTTAGCAGATGGCTTCTCGGAATAATTAGCCTAGTTGTGTGGGTGTATAGGTAAACTTTCTTCAATAAGAATCGATGGTTGAGCAGTTTTCACGTGCAAAGATACATACTATAGACTGTGTGCTCGACTGTGGAACAATTAAAGGCAATAGGCAGTAGACCCAAAATTGCTTTCAAGTGAAAAATCACTCTGACGATGTTGTCGAACATAACAATTACAAACAAGGGTTAAGCAAGGAGTTTTCTCCATGAATTTAACAATTCAGTAACGACAAGATTGCCACATGGCAAGAAGAATCCATTTATGATGACGGGGTATACTAATTCTGGTTGGGGTGACTGTATTTTCCCTTTAAAGCTATTACATTTTTAAACAAAATGCAGTATTAGGCCTACTGTATATCAACGGAATATACCACTCAAGTGTCAGAAACACATTTTTTTCATTTCAATTCGATTCCATTCCATTCAATTTCAGCTCAATTGAATTGAATTCAGTTTAATTCAGTGCACGAATGATTTCACTCGGGAATAACCAAATTTGACATACAAAATTGAATATCTCTTTTTATACCTTTTTCATACAAGTAAGGCCCTGAACGCTAGCCTAGAGAGGATTCCTGGAACGCCCGCAATGATTACATCTCTGCCCCCCCCCCCCCCCAAAAAAAAATATGTTGCATATAACCTGCTCTAAATTGGTATAAAATGAATGCTTTAGGCCCATAGCAATTCGAATTGTCTTTAATACCTTTGATTCTGATTAGAGATGAATTAAAGATATATTTTACTTTCGTAGAGATATCAATAGCCTAACTGATTTATAAACATCTCTCCGTCAATTTCAAATAAATTAATGTGTATTTAAGATATCTTTCAATGATTTTAAGATACCTATAAATAAATTGCAGATGTCTTTCAATGAACTGAACATGCCTCAACCTATCGATTACAAATATCTTCAAATAATAAAAGATATCTACAAATCTGGGAAAAACTAGTATGGCTTCCCTGGTATCATTTCCTTGATTAGTAATTTAGATTTAGATTTAGATGAGGTTTTACGACTCAGTTTCTAACCAATTGGTTTAAGTCCGGTTGATCAGTAGTATCCTCAAAATAAAACACATCAGCAAATGAGCAATTAGTGCATGAAATTACAATTACGGAATAGAACGACCATCTGTTACACGCTTTTTATTGACGGTACAGCTTTTTATTTCAACAAAAAACAAATAAAATAGAAAATGGCTCTTTCGTATTAGTGTTGGTAGTAATAGTAGTGTATTGAATTATACGCTATACCGGTACTCATTGCTGTATACGAAACCAGGCGTGCAGGCAGCATAACACTAAGGGGATGTGGCAAAGTTAATTAAGTAGGCTATTTGTCCCCGTTTTGAGATTTAGAGGGTGTAGTTTAAATATAATATTTCGGAACACACATCTTAAAAATTGGCAAATGCGGGTACCATTATGTTATATTATTACACCCGCTACCCTAATTCATGTACGACTCTTGTCAATCATGTGAAAATATTTTGTCCCTAGAAAACTGCTATATTCGAGCAGATGATAATTTCTTCATTACAGATTTCGTCGGCTTGAACTCTGGACATTTACACTTTGACCTTGGTTTCCAAATCCAGGGGTGTAGTGACGCATTTTTGTGGTTAACCTGAAGATACTGGGCATTCCCCTTTGATCAATTTTTAAGGATTGATTTGTGTTTCCACGTATGATGTGACTAAAATCGGATTCAGTGGCTAAATTATTTACCGAATTAATTTTCAACCATGAAAATCGGTTTAGATTTAGTGAAGTTATGCAAGGAAATAAAATTCAATAATCTGTCAAATAAAATTCAATAATCTGTCAAATTATTGATAATTGAGACAAAAACGTATCAACTAGGTACTACATGTTCCGAAATTAACGAATAGCGTGCTTATCATTCCCAACGAGCATTATTTCTTGATATTTTCAGCAATGAGGTACACCCCTAGTCTGTTCTGGCTCTGAATAGTTGGTAGAAATACCAAGGTCAGTTTGTTGTTTGCGGTTTTCTATCGTTAAAAAATCGGCCAAGTAGTGACGCTATCGGTCAAGTCATGACGCCCAGTTTCAAGGGGCAGATTTTTCTAATGTTGGTTTACCTCGATTATGAATATTTATGTTCTAAAAATCATCATAGATACTGCGAAGGAATTAAGACGAGAGTTGTAGTTGTAACGTGGCTGATGCAAGCCCGTAGCTAGGGGGCAGGGGGAAAAGCCCCATCCTGAAAATTCCCCCCAAGAAAATTTCAAGTTGCCATTGGCTGAAAATATTTTTACACATCTTGCCCCCTGCAGCCATCTCACCCCCCCCCCCCTTCAGTACCTTGTCTGGCTAAGGACTGAGCTGAATTTCAAGATTAGGCAGGGTAACTACTTATTTTTTCAGTAAATAGGTCATTCATTACCTCTGGTAACACGAGATGTCCTTTACCTTCACTCCTTAAACCAGGCAAGTAACCAGCCTTCTTGGTGTTAGAAGTAAATTTGAATTTCTGTCATCATTTTATCCATGCATATTGTGTACTGTCAAGTATGCCAGAGTCTTTTAACCTTTTCTTACTTAAGGCCAATTTTTAATGTTGATTTTAGGCCTTATAGACCACCTTTTACCATCTAATGCGAAAAGAAATGAAGTTCCACTTGTATTTATAACTTAGCCATAGGAGACAAGTTTAATGACGCCTACGCTTATAAATACGTATAAAAACATCTGCTTTTAAAATTTCGTCTTCGTCGGGTGAGAAAAAATTTATTAAAATTAATGACAGAAGGAAGGCTTCTCTATGTTTTTTTTTTCGGTCACCAATGGGCTGCGACCAACCTGCTGAGAAAGCTGACGTACACGATATGTACATACATATCTTTCATCATCAGGCGAATGGTATAGCCGTCTTGTACCCATAAACAAATAGATATTACCCAAAACAGTACATCTATTGGCAAATAAAAAGAGATGGGGGAAGATATTCCTCCCCTCAGCCGAGTATTTTGGGGACAATTTCCCCATCACCTTACGAGTCGTGATCTCCCCTGGGTAGGATTAGGAGTTTCATAGTCCCAAGCCACCAATTTTACAAAGACTTTCAAATAACAATAACCAAATCCTAGCAAGCTGAAACTGCCGATATGGATCGACACGTAGCAAATGCATCATTCATCAATCAGATTAAAACGACATCACGTCATCAGAAGTGACTGTTTGAATAGGTTGCAGAGTGACTGACAAAGATAAATTAACACTTTTAAGACGGTGTGTAACAAATAGGCCTAATGTCTAATTAAAGACTGGTGCCCAACAAATTGTGTGAAAGTTTGAGATAATAGGATTATGGGAGGTGATTCACACCCTACTTTATTAAAAGTAAAAACAAAACAGGACAGTTTCTCAAGGTTTTCTGGTTCATTGGTCGACTGTTCTATTTATAACATTGCAGGCATGACAAAATGACTTGCAAACCGGCCATACTTTACAGGCTGAACCCCAAACGGTTACCCAAAAAGTAGTATAATTGAAAATTGCCTCTACAGTCTCTATTCTTCTCAACATACTGAAAGAAAATGATTTAAAATGGACATTAATATTTTCAATAGGAGAGGTAGCATCTTTGTGATGTAAAGTGGACTAGGAAGACAGGCCCGATGATCGCCATACATTTTAGTATTGCTGCATGTGTTCTTGCGACCTATTATAAAACTGGTTCTGTTGTCAGTATTTAAAAAGGAGGAGTCCGATTTTTGTTTGTATGGGTCGCGGGATTTTTCCGGGAAGAATGAGGGCGATTTTCAGAAATTTTCATAGATATCATAGGCGGGATTACGGGGCTGCAAGGGGTAGGGTCTTCCCCCACTTTTTCCAGACTTAACAATAATAATAAAAAATAAACAAAAGGAAGAGAGATCAGAGAAGTTAAGAGAGACTTTTTAATACTATTATGGTACATTTTGCAATGTAAAATAAACGAAAATATTAATACCATATACCATAAAAATATTTCGCCCGCACCTTCAACGCTCTTAATGCAAAAGAGTGAAATTCACTCCAAAAGAGACTGTAGTTTGGGACCACTCCCAGTAAGAGTGAATTTCACTTGGGGTGGAGTGAAAATTCACTCGAAGTAGAGCGATATATCATTCCATGCGAGTGAAGTATAGCTCTATTTGGAGTGAATTTTCACTCCACCCCGAGTGAAATTCACTCTTACTAGGAGTGGTCCCAAACTACACTCTCTTTTGGATTGAATTTCACTCTTTTGCATTTAGTGTGAAGAAAACTAACTTATACAGTGGCGGAACTCAAAGGTGGTGAGGCAAAGGGACATTGCTGTTGAAAAATTTTGTTTGGCGTCTGAATTAAAATTCCGTTCATAGCATGGGGGTCGCCTCCCGGCCACACATTTGTGACTTCAAGCTCTGAAATAAATTCAGTGACAAAACTAAATGCACGTCATTACACGCACAATGATCCTGTCATGCGCAATTCAGAATTGCGATTCTTAATCAATTTTTCGGTGTGCTTCGCGTGAACTCAATATAAATAGGTATCAAATTGACCAACGGTTACTATATTAAATTTGCAATCATCATAAGAAAACCATTTGCCCTTTGTCCCAGACCATCTACAAAAAAAAAACAAAAACAAAAACAAAAACAAAAAAAAAACAAAAAACAAAAAAAAAATACAAAAAAAAAAAAAGCATGAAACATGAAAGAATGTGTGGCTAGGGAGATTAGTAGAATCTTTTACGAAATGAATAATATTGCATTTAAAAAATAAAGGAAAAAACATGCTACAATAAAATGTAATAATAACGCTTTTTTCTTCGGCGAGTTTCGCGCGTATCTGTTTTAAATATTGTTTCGTGATTACTTCCTGTAGGGCCTATAACATCTTGTGCGTTCCAAAGCTTCGTACAAACTCTTCCATTATCATTTTAACTACCCACGAGCCAAACTTTTTTATCATTAAAAGGGCCCTGTTATTCTGAGTAAGGCCATTTATATATGGTCAAAATGTGATTTTTGTTATCGGCGCACACCCGATGAGTTTTAAGATAGCCAAATGCCTCATTCTAATGGTTTTAATTTTTTAACACCTCAGAGCTTCCGAAGGCGTTGTCCCTAGACCCCTACGGCGGGCCCTTGGAACCACGCCTTTAAGGTAGTTTTTGGTATTCTGCCCAGGTATGCCCCTACCCCCGCTTTCAGACATCCCTCCCTCGATAGAAATCACGATAATCATGAGTTGTCCCGAGTTCAACGTTCCTCCGGAAAACTATATTTTCCCAAAGTACCATTTCAGGTTAGGCGCCCTTTCATTCTATAAGGGGGTTTAGAAAAAAATGACTGAAAAAAGTTCGAGTCTTCCAATATGAAGTGTCAATGTCTTAACAACGTTTCCTAAAGCTGTAGGGTTTCACTTGCGGTGTGTACGTTGATTATACTTTTGGTATGTTCTTTTGCACGTACTTTGGAGGGCAAGAAATCAGTGTCGCTAATGGCAGAATCAGATTCTCGGCCCGTATATATAGGCCTAATTACGTGCAATAATGTGCCTGTCGAAAGCGTCACTATTTACAAAGAATCGTTTGTGTTGATTGGCAGGATAACTAGTAAATCCTTTTAATATTACTAGAGGGAACGCCGAGGTTTCTCAATATTTTACAAGGTATCTGTTCGCCTTGTGACCAAGCCTATGTCCGATCACTCGTTTTCACTGCCTTTGATAATCGTGAGGTCTAGGTATGTTACTGATTGGCATGAGGCCTCCATGCAGATTTTAATTGTGATCATGAATTTTACTCATTCCGTTCACCAATGAGGACAGTTCCGATCTGCTGCCGCCAAAGAAACAAAATCACGTCTCGATAACAAAACTAGCCTACGATTCTTCAGATCAAAAATTGTCACACATCTCCGACGGAGGACCCCAACAACCTATTGTACACCCAATGATGATGATGACGATGACGATGACGATGACGATGACGATGGCGATGACGATGACGATGACGATGACGATGACGATGACGATGACGATGATGGCTTGGTTTATTTGGTTTTTATATAGGCCTATTGCTTTCACAAATATTACGGTCTGCGGTAAGTTAGTACCCATCTTAGAGATAATCCCTCTAGACGACTGCAGCTATAATCAGTTCCAAAGGCAAGCAGGCCCGTAGCCAGACAAGGTACTGAACGGGGCGAGATGGATTCGGGGGGGGGGTGGAATTCTTTTTGTTCTAAATCTGGGGTGGCAAAATGTGTTACTGTGTGTTAAGCCGATGGCAACTTAAAAGTTGCTAGGGGGGAATTTTTCTAGAGGGTCTTTTCGCCTCCCGGCCCCGGCTACGGGCGTGATGACAAGTTATACCTCACACTGTCATAGATACCCATTCAACCCCTGAGTAGAGAAAGGCAATTGACAGAAAGCGTCTCGCCTAAGGACAAGACGTAATGAATCAGACAGGACTCGAACTTAGGTGTCTCATACATATGGGCTTTCGCTCGCATTTTCATTTTTTTTTCACAAAAAACGGTTAAGTTTGTGTAATGTATTACGCACGCACTTGATATTTTCGTTGGTCCCCTGAATCATCTGCGTAGGCCCCCAAACATGTGAAGGTCTCGAAAGTTTCGTAGACTCTAAGTACAGGGCCTACCGTGCCTAGTCAATGAACGGCCCTGGACCCCCTCCACACACACACACACACGCACACACACACACACCAAGAAGTTAACATAATGGTGTATAGAAAAAATACAGGGTGCATTAAATGGTAATTTTTTCCTGTTCCATTTTGGCTTGTGTTTTTGCTAATGTTTGTGCACGTACAGTAGCCACACATTTTGCAAATATTTTCCTGCAGAACGCTTTGGTAAAAGTGATCTCTCAATTTGTGACCGTGAAGTTATTAAAAGTCTATTAACAGAATAGTGGGCCCGGGAGGAAAGATATTCCGTCCCTCAACCGAGTGAAATTTGAAAAAAAAGAACTTGAATCATTTGCAAGTAAAAATAAAATCCTCCTGATGGCAGTTAAACTCAAAGGCGGCGATGAATTTGTAATGGTAAGATGTACTGTACCTACTATCGCTTAAAGGGAGAAAGCAGTCTCCCCAACTTTATTCTCAAAATCTGCTAAATCTTACATATCTCCTCTTCTTTTGCTTACAAGTATCTTTCGTTATGTTTCACGATAAAGCATTGAATATTGTAGGTAATCCAAGGAGTTATTCTGCATGAATTCAACAAAGGAAAAAGACATTGTCGCATGTTTGATAGGAGTCATTCCTGAAATAGGATGATGGGGTACACTCAATGGTGGCGTCAGGTGGGAGAGCAGGGGCCCCCCGTCGGGGAAGGCTGCCCCCTCCCGCCGGGGAATTTTCCGGTTTCGTCGGGGAGCTGTTATGTATACGATAAAATATGTAGTTCCCGATAACAGCCAGTCGCCCCGACGATTTACTTAATTTTGGTGTAAACTAGGGCAAATTCTTCAATAAAAAGACCCAATTTTCCAATTTTCTTCTGTAAAAACCTAAATTTTTTCAAATTGTTTATGGTGAAAGCCCAATTTGTTTCAAATTTCCTCCATAAAGAGCCCAAAATTTTCGGCGCGCTATGCGCACCAAAATTCTCCTTCAAACATCGTTCCGGCACTCTAGCGCCCTCGTTAAGGCTTTGGGGTGCTGGTCCCTCCGTCGGGGAGATTGGCCCCCTGTCGGGAAAAACCTGGCGCAACCCCTGGGTACATTACTTCAAACTGATGGGTGCTTTTCCCTTTTAGTAGAAGGTCGTATTCAGCAAATAAAAAGAGATCATTACGTTCTCCTACACATTACACAGTACCTCTGTTCTCGAAGCAAGCTTGCCAGCCCGGCGGACGTGTATTTACTCTAGCTGCACCTATATTGGCTGCCTTCGTACTTAATGTGTGCGTGCAAAAGAGATTGCGAAGGTTAGGTGCAAGCATACATCTACGGCAAAGTCAACTCACTTAATACCATATTACACCACTCTGGATTTGTCAGCGAGTTATGATGGCTGGAAAGCCGGTCTTTGTGAACTGATGGACCTGAATAACCTCATTATCTGTTCATGTCTAGCCATACAGTTTCTTGATATGACTTCAACTGAGTTTGGCTGACCATGCGTGATCCCAAGGCAGGCTTGTGAAGACTAGGCCATAAATTTTGCCGCAGAAACAAGGAAGTAAATGTACACTGAGTTCAACACTATCTTCAAAGGCGTGTTTTTAATGTCACCAAATAAGGGATCTGGGGGAGACTGATCTGGGGGGGGGGGGGGTCTAAGAGGAGGTCCCTCCCAATTGCCAAAGTTTAGATTTTGGTACCTGCCTAGAAGACAAATGGTCAGTGCAATATTTCAAGCTGATTTTACTACTTTTGTTTGCCTAATACGTGATGTGGACAATTTCAGAAATGTAATTAATGCTAAGTTGGCTTGCACCACATTTGCTCCACAGACCGGTCAAAAAATTAATACTTGATGACATAACTGAATAATTATAAAAAATACCGTCTAAATAAATGATATACGTATAAGCCTACAATCGAACAGCACAGTAATTAGCCAGTTTAGTCGATACGAACGTACCTAGAGCTACAGTACCGTACCGTGCTATACAGAGCAGGTCGGAAGTTCGGACTATATAGCCTAATCTTCGGGGCTAAAACAGTGATCAAACATGACGATTTTTACTGCTCACGCAGATAACATGTTACAGAATATAACAGCTATATTCGCTTTAGAGAAAATCGGGGCGATTTGTCTTACCGGCTGGGACGCTCACTTTTCCTTTCAAAAACGGGACAATCCCGATTAGTCGGGACGTATGGTAACCCTGCATCAAAAATATTATATTCAATATTTTGTCGAACGTGTGTTTACAATATTATGAGAACGTAGTACTTACGACTTTTTTGATACAATGAAACCAGTAAATAGTGCCGTCTAAACAAGGCAAAATTTCCGCCCTCGGTATGTGCATGGAAGTACCAGTCAGACTGTCAGAGTGGTACTTCCATGATATGTGATGTCAGCCGCAATCAATTCTCGGCACACGTTTTGCAAGCTGGTACCACCTACTCGGTTTTATATGCTTGCTTCTCATGCATAAGCACAAGGTAAAAAGTCATATATACATGCAATTATACAGACACTTTTATCTATCCTACGAAGGCAATCAAGTCTGAGTTACAAGTGCCTCTAATCCGCTTTACTTGTTCTTTGAATACCTTCCACTAAAGCGGGCTATATACTGAGGAAAGGGCTTTCCTTCTTCACATCATTACATTGAAACCTGTGTACCACCACGGTAATCATGCTATATACGAGAACAATTGAATTACTAAAGTGAGGGTGAAAACACTTAAAGAACGCGAAATTTTAGTACGCTGCAAAAAACTTGATATGTAAAACAATTAAAATCATGGCCGTACGGGACTGTCTTTCTCAGGAGGGCGGTGATTTTTGCCCGACTCCAGACCTAATTTAACTGTCCAATTTTCCACCCGACAGAGACAAAATATCTTCCCGATTTAGTCAGGTTTCTGACATTTGGGGGGGGGGGGGGCCCGGCCCTTACGGTAGTGATTAAAATAGGTTGCATCAATCATTCATCCGAACACTACCCTACCTCTGCAGATACATAGCCTATAAGTTACACACCTTTTTCTATTTTACCTTGTTTATTCGCAAATCAGTTTGGGTTACATGTGTCCCTCCCCCCCTCCCCGCATGCTGCCATCAACTACGTAAAGAGATTCTATAATGAGCATCACATACTTAATTTTACATCATGTTGTAACATGTGATGGTCCTATAAATACATGCATAGAATTTTCACCACTTTTCCGTCTTCCTTCGTTGTTTCTTTCCCTTCCTTTTCTTTTCCTTCTCCCTTTCTTTCTCTTTGACTATCTTTTCTTTCTTTTTCCTTTTTCCCTTTTTCCGTTTTATTTTCTTTTTTGTTTTTATGTTTTCTCTTCTTTTTCAACCCGGGGAGAGCGTCCTAACATCCTCCAGGATAAGCTCGTACTTAGTAATTAATTATGATAAGTAGCCTTCTCTTGAGGATCGTTGACAGCTACTTAGAGGGTAACCATAGAGCAGGATTCCTATATCCTGCTCTATGAGGGACCATAGAGCAGGATACCGGTATAGGCCTATAGTTCCGATATCCTGCTCTATGAGGGACCATAGAGCAGGATACCGGTATAGGCCTATAGTTCCGATATCCTGCTCTATGAGGGACCATAGAGCAGGATACCGGTATAGGCCTATAATTCCGATATCCTGCTCTATGAGGGACCATAGAGCAGGATACCGGTATAGGCCTATAGTCCCGATATCCTGCTCTATGAGGGGTAACACAACGGGGTAACTTAAAGAGTACCTGGAGTCTAAAATTTCAAAACATGTATGTTACAAACTTGAAAAATTAATCCAAACCTTAAAAAAATAATTTTAAAAGGTCCAACTCCCATCTTCACAGGTCATTTGTATGTCGGTTGAGATATGATGTTGAAGTTTATTCACTCTTTGAAAACGGTAGATTGCGCAATAACTTGTGATATCACTCTTGCACTGCTGGGATTATAGGCTCAGTTGATCCTTTTAAAGTCTCTGAACTCTGTAGCAAAAGTTCCTGTTGTTATAAAATGACTTGCCCCAAGAGTGTCAACAGCTTTTCTAAAGAAGGGAATATAACTTTGATCAGAACTTCAAGTGCGAATAGCGAAGCCCAAGATGCGAGGATCATGGGTTTACTTAAGGGCCCTGAAAAAATGGAAAACCAGTTGAACTGTTGTGCAATCTGCGGTATTTTCCTACGATTTTAATCTATTTAATGGCTATTCCACCATTTTCGAGTTTGATTTCATCGAATCAGTTATATTGAAAGCTATGGAATTAAACAAGTGCCAACTATTTTTGCTAGGGTTGTGAAAAAAACTGTGGGGGGGGGGCAGGCACCCCTTCACTTTTAAAAGTGGGGAGACATGTCCCCTCCGCCCCACCTGTTGACGCCATGTCCTTTGCTTACAACATTCTGTTTAGTAGAACAGTAATTTGTACAAGGTCACACAAGCATTTAATTTCAAAAGGAAACGAAAGCAGGTTATGTGGGTTGTACGCATATGGGCGTGGATCATGGGGCATGGGGGGCCGCGTCCCCCTCACTTTTTGGAAGGGTTCATCTCCAATAAGTCCCCAATTTCCATTTTTTTCAAAGGGGAGGGGACACCCCCTCTCCTTAGACTCCTCCCTCAGCTTTGGAGATTGATCCACTCCTTGGTTGTACGTGAGTGACATCAAACTTATTGCACAATCGACTATTTAAAATTAAGTGAATAAATTTCAACATTTCATGACTAAACAACGGAATAATATTGGAATTGAATGAATAAGACCTATTTTCAGCTTCTGTTTTCTTTTTAGACTTTCGAGGTACACTTTAAAACAAAAAATGCATTCCTTGTTTGCTACGAATCAAACTTAAGTAGCTAGGCACTTGAAACAAATATAGCGTCCTAGAAAATTCACCACATTCTTTCGAAATGAATCTCAAGCTCACTTTTGCAATTTAGTAAGTACACAGAGGAATTTCTTATACCTGTAAGTAAATTCAAGGCTAGCCTAATAATGTTCCTATCTTACTTTTTGGCCTACTTAGACATAACAGTTGGTGGAACAGTTGTGATATAATAAACGCACACGTAGTCTGAATCATTCCACTTGTGATTTCGTCAACTGGTTTATAAACTATCGCGCTACCCAACATTAATAATTTCATGGCTTGGGATTGAATGGTTGTGATATATCTTCTGGTATATAACCTCTTAGTTTGATGCCGGAGAGATGCCTGTCTTGTGCTGAACAGAATCTATACTCGATAGTTTGATCATCAACTCGATGAATAATTCCAATTTTTATTTGGTACTCGTCTTATGCATGCTTCTGCTATTTTCTTGTGTCTTTTAACCAGTTTCATCTACCTTTTTGGTTGTAGTAACATTCTATTGGATGAAACAGTATACATTATTTTCGTGTCATCAGTGGCGTATCTTGAGGGCGGTCGCCCCCCCCCCCCTTCCCAACAAAGCCTCCGAAAGTCTCTGTCGGAAATTTCTAGTCTCTGTCGGAAATAAGTAAAGACAATTCACTTGAAACACTTACAACACTTCTTATGTTTTTAAGCAGAATTACACATCGAAATGGTTACTGACAAGGCCTGGAACAGGTCATTTAAGGCAATCTTGGAGATATTTTAATCTAATTTTTCCGCGTGCTACACGCCAGATGATGGTGGAGCTAGGCTTAGATAGTAGATCATTACTTCAAGATAATAATCTGTGGGAAATTTTTTGCTTTTGCCTGCGTGTCATGTGCTTAATTTTAGCTACTCGGCAATGTTTCAACTGAAATCTTCAGTGAAACTGAGCTTTCCATGGATGAGCAATACGAACGATTCTTCTAAACCTCCTAATTAAACTTATTTAAGTTAGCCAGCTTCGATTTGCAAAACCTATCTTAGATATAAGACAGACAGAATTACTGCTCACAAATGCAGCTATACCTGCTACAAACAGTGTCAATTCTCATCCCACTGACCATTCGTCACTTCTGTAAAATATCTGACATAGGATTGCGTTAAAAGTAGTGCCGTTTAGTTACGGCACTCACCGTGCCTCCACTTGACTTCATCCAAGTTTAACTTGTCTAACTTAATTTGAGTTGTATTTTTCGAGCTCATACTTCTGAATTCATTTCTGTTACTTTGGCCTACACTGTCTATCAGACTTTTTTACGAAAATATTGTACGCTATCGCCTTTCACTAGCCTGGGAATGAAACTGTCTCTTTAAACGATTTTGCTCTAAAAGTGATTAAAAAGTGCACTTCTTTTTACATTTTGTGTGATCATACTTTTGCTGCATGTTTTACTTTTCTTGTTTAATTTTGTAATCTAATTGTTAAACAAAATTTCTGACAAGAACCCATCTTCCTATCTGACAGATTTATCATGCTGAGATAGTTATATCATTTCGGTTTGTTATAATCGGTTTCCAAACTGTACAGTAAAGCTGATTTGATTCCTTCCACTACAAACTTTTACTGTTTGATAGTGTGCTAAGGATTTGCGAAAATTCTGATAGTTTGAGAACCATTTGTGATACAAAATGATTACAATAGATCCATCACTATGTCAAAAACACACCTCACTCTACCCCCTACAGAAATCTATAGATTAAACACCTTTTGGGATCATTTTAAACCTTTTCAGTCTGAAATTGATTAGGGAGGGGGGGGCACATGCCCCCATGCCTTCCGTGCCGGCACCACTGTTCATGACGGCTATCTGTGTTGTTTTTTCTGACGGAACCACAACACATCTGGTTACAATGGTGGGAGCTCGAGTGAAGTGGCAAATGATAGTGGAATGACATCATAAAGTGTTAATACCATCATAGGCAAAAAAAGCGGGGAACTGGGGTACGGCGCCTTGAGCCCCCAAGTCAGAAATGAGGGGAAGCTAAAGTATTTTTCCACCCCCACTTTTCAAGGATGTAAAACCCCTTATATATCTCCTCGGAGTAACACATCATGCTTTTTTAATAAACTATAAAACTTCATCGATAAATGTACTTTGAAACCTACACAAAATGCGGCACAAATAACACCTTAGGATGCTAAAATATCCCAAAAATTTCAAAGGGGAGTAGGACTCCTACACCTGTGGTTTTGATGAATCAGATGAGTAATAAATCCAGTGACCCAGTCCATGACCTTTTTCTTCTGTGTTGTTTCTTCCATTGATAACCTGCTTGGCACACACACACATTTTATGGACTAGTATTACAGTGAGTGAATTATGTATGAACTGAGGCTAATTGACAGTCAGAAGTCACACAATTTGTTACAATATGTTAAGACAATTAAATTGGTTCATTATGTTATTGACTCCATCAAATAAAAAAAAATATTTCATAATGCATTGCTGACACAATCATCTCTTTTTGTAACCTGAACAGAATCCAGCTGGTGTCTTTATCTACAGTGAGTGGCATATATCCTGGCTACATATGATAAACAACATATAATCAATTCAAAACACATTGCATCAAAGGCAGATTATTACAGTCTGTAGTATTCGAATGAGACTGTTGAGTTTCTTCTTTACTTCTAATTAACCTGTGCACTTCAGGCAGGGAATATGTTTTTCAAGGAAGCATTTCAGTAGAGCACAACAGATGCCAGAATTTGACAGACAGGGGCCTAGTGGGGAGGGGGCACAGCAGACAGGGGCACCATACCATACATGACAGAACATGTTTGCACAATATTGGTATATACTTAATATACCAAATTAAGTGGTGACTTAGTGTTGATTGTGATGTTTTTCCAGAAATTCTAACTTGTGGAAATGGATAGTGCACTATTCCCCCTCCTAAAACCCCCCTGCATCTGAGTTTTCTACACCTTTGTATATAAGAAGACTGTGGGCACTATGTAGGTCAGTTATAAAATGGTTCAGGCCTCATGTATAAGGTCACCTTTTTAGCCCAATTATGACAAAATTATCTTTGTGAAAACACAGGAATAGGAAATACTTCATTGTTCATCACAGCTATGACTTTATTTTGTTTTTTTTCTTTTCAACATAACAAGACTTTAAACCTTTTCTACTCTATTGATGTGTCCAACAATTGTAATGATGAAATGATATAAATAAAAGAAACCTAGTGTAAAGGGCATGCTTTACTTGTTTGGTTCTAAACTTACCCCTGATATCAGGGAGCTCACTCCATTTAAAGTGTTTTCTTGGACCAAAATGTCAGGTATGCTTGCTCATCAAAAACATAAACTATCAAATACCATGATTATTCACAACATCTTGAGCTAGTGACCAATAAAAACATCAAAAGGCCAATGTACAAACTTCCTTGGACCAAAGCAACATGTTCTGCTTCGTAAGGCACTCTTCCTGGTGAGATCTTTGGCACTGAAAGAAAGTTCACTGGATGTTGTCTCCTTTTGTCTTGACCATAAAGATTCTGTGAGTTAAACCAGTAAAACACTGAACACAAATGTCTAAATCATTTATCTTGAAAATCGTGACAGATGTATTTGACCTAGTTTTAACCATCACCAGTAAAGGTACTCAAAAGACCAAATCTAAAGTACTTACAAATTTTGATGCTTTTATGCTTTTGACCATTGAACACATATCACAGAAAACGAATTGAGAACATGGACAATGGTCACTTTCAACAGTTGCCAAAAACAAGCAGTGCCTACTAGACTGATGGTCAGCATATTGTCCAAAGGAGTGCTAGACCAAAGTTCAGTTAGTCTATTTAATGTGTATAACTTTTCCACAAACCCCATCCACATTAGCGATGTTCTGTCAAGTGGATCTTCAGTCAGCCTAGTGGACTGTCCTTCTGGTAGACACAACCCCCAACCCCCCATCAAAAAAAAAAAAAAAAACTGATAAAAATGTAGTTTCAAGGTGGTACAGCTATTTTGTTCATATTCATTTCATTTCTAACATTCTACCCCACCTTCCCATGATTTCATAAAGATAATCAGATGTCTTTACAAAAAACAGTGTCATTTTTTGACAGTAACTATTTAGATATCCATTTTCTGTGTAATCCATTTGTTCAAGTATGGGTTGCAGGCTTCAGACAAGAACATACTGGTACAGTATATTCAAGCACAGTTTTCTGTGTTCCTGCTCATGACATTCTACTCATATTAGAGCACTTCCAAGTTGTTCATATTTCTATCTCTGTGAGGACATGGGCACAGCCTACCTCAACAAAAGCTTTCAAACTTTTGGTTGCAGTTACATCATGAGCTCTAAGACACAACTTTTGTAACACCCTCTTTGTCTCAATGTCCTGTTAATCTGCTTCCATGAGGTTTCTAGGATTTTTGTGTAACTGTAAGGTAGTATTTCTTTATGCTCAATGAATATCTGTAAGACTTGGAAGGTCTGCATGCTTAAAAGCTTGGTATAAAGTAGGCCTGACTGAATCTTTCTTGCATCAGGCAAAGAATGAAAGAGTCTGACAAACATGCAAAAGATCTTGATTTCCAGTCATTGATATTCTCCTCATTCTAAACAGGATTCAATATGATTAGCATCAATAGGACTTTTTGATGTATCTTCTCTCAAGTAGCATCATTCTGCTCACATCGTCATGGTTACCATAGACTGCCCTCTCTCCATCTCTCATAATGTATCAGTACTACAAACTGTGAGTCCTCTTCTTCTTGTATTCCAAAGTTGTTTTCAGCAATGGTCCTCATCTGTTTGCACCGGTAGGCTGAAACCTAAATCTTTTCTCAGCGAGGGCTTTCAAGATTTTAGCTATGTTTTTGCAGTCATCTAGAAACATAAAGACCAAAAATTAAAAATTAATTACAATACTGCTCAACTGGTTTCCATGGTAATGAAATATCATTACAAATTGATAAAAGGCTGCCAATTTTCAGCCTATAACCAACAAATCACAAGAACAGGAAAACTTACCAATCCTGCAACGCTGGATTTAATTAACATATAAGGCTTTTATCAACAGGTGACAGGTCACTACAATCATTCATGTAACCAGAATGTACTGATATTGCTAATAAATCATTTGTTTAATCTTAATTAGGTAAAATACCTTGGAAGTACTTTAAGGCATTCTTGACTAACTTTTAACAATAATCAAACAATCTCACATAGCATGTCTTCTTTTTATATTCTGACTCAATTTTTCAGTTTGTACAGAACACTCCTTAACAAGCCCCTAGGGACCTCTTTTAGTTTAACCTCATAATATTTTATTGCAGTTCATGTTAGAGTGGTTTTTAGACACTTTCACTGTTACCCTGTAAGTATTATTGAAATATGAGACACAACCTAACCAGAAACATTTATAAATTTGAGCAAAACCTGGCAAAGTGTCTTTCAACATCTGATGCTTAAAAGCAACCCAAACACTGACCATGAATGTATACAGTATTTTTCTTTCACAATCACAGACCAAAAATCAGAGTAAAACAGCAAAAGTGGCTAGGTATATGTGCGGGTAATGTAGCCAAAGTTCTGTTCAGGCAACAAATTTGTTTTTACGGAGCAAATATATTTACTCAGGCAAACATACGATAAATTTGGGGGCAAACATGCTGTAGCCCCCTAACTCCTACCCCCCTCACTCCTACTGGAGATACTTCCATATGTTTTTACAAACTGTCATTAAGTGGATCATCATTTATTGATATGCTCTACCTGATGTAACCGGGAGTACGAACTGGTCTACTTGGTTTTGTAAAAATACACTAAATATCATTTTGAGAGTGACACTCTGTCCAAAAATTACAAAAAAATAAATGTCAAACACTCTTGCTGTGACTCAAAAAAATGAGCAGAGTAATTTCCTGGTAAGTCACGCCTGTTGACTGATGCAATATTTCCTACACCCCATCAAATTTGTTTGAAGCTACCCATGTTCTTACCTATTCCACTGTGGTGCCTCCCTTCATGCTGAATACCCAGATGTTCCAACATTGGCATCATCCCCTTTGGATAGACACCAGTGACTCTTGCAAAGGCCTGTGAAAGAATAAAATGTAAATTATACCAATTGCCTGCAGAACCCTTACACTGAGTGAAAAACTTTCATGCTCCTTTTTACTTCACCCTTGAGACATGCAACCCCCCCTGCATTAGCAAAAAATAATGAGAAGAGCAGTCTGAAAGGTATTCTAAAGCTTTACAGTGTTTAATGCAACAACTACTGTGACACACTGGTTCTTTTCCCTGAAACCTGATAAACCCTTATTATCTTATGTTCAAGCATGGATCAAGGGACTTGCTTAAGTGTAAACAATACCCAAAAGATCAAATTTAATCTCCGCATGTGTCTTAGCCTCCCCCATTGCAAGGTAACATTGCATAGTGACTCTCTTTGAAGTCTGTCACATGGGGCTTCCTGCCAACTCTTGAATGGTCCTTCTGCGACCCCTTTTCAGAAACTATGGATGCTTACCTTGCTATTCCTTTTCTATGACATGAACTTACCTTCTTGATATTTATCCACTGAGTGAAGTATGAAGCTACAGGCCACTTGAAATAACCACACTGACCAGGTAACCTGATAAAAAATAAAGTTATATGAATATAAAGAAAGGGGAAAGAATACTTGAAGCATTGTCAGCATGTAAAGAATAGTCAAAACCAACGTTTCAAGCTAAGGTATGATACTGTAGGATTTCTACTCCCAAGTCAGATTATCCTCTACACAAAATAATCTGCAAATTCCTGCTCCATTTATTGCTGCTAGAACCAGTCAGCTAAACAATAGAAACACCCGCAATGTAAAAAATCTGGCAGAACTTTAAAAAAACAATCCCATACAAATTCTTTCCAAAGCAGGATATCTCCCTTTTATTCCATTTTCTGATTCAAAGACTGGACCAAAGACAAATTTCTTTTTGAAATGAAACAAAGAAACTTAACCTTTGCTTTCTCATGAAACTTTCATTCAAGTCATTTATTCTGGTCTTGAGAAATCAGAAGTTTAAGTGATCACACTTTTTTCTTGAATTATTAGAAGCTGAATTTATTACATTTTCTACCAAAAGTGAACTTACAGCAAGCAGGCATGATGTCATGGCTTTACCTGATGACCAATGTTTTACTTCTATTTCTGACAAAAGTTGCTAGTTTTCTCAAACAGTTAGCTAGGTTCAAAGCAGCAATGTCAAGGATGCATTTGCAGTGTAAATGCACCAAATCTTCACAGCACAAAATTTGATTTCAATTGTACAGGGAATCAAAACAATCACCATCAATGTGGAGATCAAATCACACACCTGCTTGCTTCAAGTTCACATTTGGTATGAAATAAGTTGACTTCAGTTTGCATATATCTCATGAACTGCAAATAGGAAACAGATAACAGTTTAATCAGAATGCTAGGATTAAGTTGACGTATCAAATGATGTATCAAAACTAGATCTGAATTTGCACTATTCTTTTAAGACTAATCAATAATAAATTAACACAGATTTTCAAATAAAGCAATTTTTGTGATTATATCATGATTTTTATGATACCATGCAAACAAATGATTTGCTGGATGTTGACACTGATACAAAAACTTTTCAAAAGCCTATTTATGATCATAGGCAATGAAGCTTAAACATGCTATTGTAAAACTGAAGAAATGCATCTTCATAATCTACATGTATACCAATTTTGGCTTGTTAAGATTTACGCAGTCTTGAAGTATAATGAAGGGTACTGATTCTACTAAAGACAGTTAATAATGACAAAGTATAGTCAAACTAACCTTTTGAAATTACATTTTTACAATTCTGTTTGGTTTTGCATGTTTACACATGCAAAACCAAACATGCATACATGCATGTATGTGTTCTTGCACATGCTCTATGCCAACCAATGCTAACCAGTGATGTAACTGTTAATGGTTTTAATTAGGAAGATGCAAACTAGCCAAGTAGATATCCATGTGCGGAGGAGATGTAGAGAACAGCTATCCCAATAGACAAGTAAATAAAAAAAGAATTGTAGAAGCCTGTTTTATGTTTATCAATTATCCACACATTGTAACTATGCTTTCACTGTCCAGGCACATCTTCTTTTCTTGAGGAAACATTAATAAGTACAATATGTCATCTAACACTGCACTATAATAAGGAGGCCTGCATCCTCAGCAATGATACATAAACTAATTTGGAAAGTATTTTTAAAATGCTGCATATGCAAACTGAAAGTGTTCCAAAGAACAAACATGACACCTGATAACAATAGAAAATTTTGAAAATATTACTGAATTATGACAAATATATAGAACAGACCTAGACATTCATGAATCAACTCACATTGTTCTCAAATCCCAGTCACCGCAGGTAACAAAGATTGATTTAGTCTGGTTCTCCAACAGACCTTCCTTCACCATCCAGATGTTAAATGTCTGTAAATAAACAAACACAAGAATCTAGTGACACTCATAGACCAAATTTTACTACTTTTAAGTCAGATCTACAGCTGAAGAAAACAGTTCAGGGTTGCTGAAAGGTGTTACTAAACACATCATTGTACTTCAAGCAAAAAAGTCACTCTTTAAGTGATTAAATGGATAATGATTTCTTTGGAATCTGCATACAGCTACAGTTATAGAATTGTAGAGTACTATGTCAAATCTAATACTTCCTTACTTTACTGTATCAGTTTTTTGGGGGAGCATGTAAGTTTCTAAAATTAAACCTGTTATTATCACTACTCAATGTCTTTCCAACCCTGTTAATCTAAATTACTTCGGTCTATTGCATGTTACACATTCTATTGCTATATATTTTGTAATTACACTACACGTAATAATCTTTACAAAACAATTTTGTTTTTGTACATTCTGGTGAAACATCAAAGTAAAAATGTTAGAGAATCTGAATCTGAAATCTGACCAATACTTCTTTATTGCACTGAAGCAACTTATCATCAGTATAAGTATCTTTATCATTTCAAAATGTAACTCCAGTCTTCAGCCTCTTTCCAAGAAGCTGAAAAGATGGAGAAACAGTTGCTAAGCAATGTCGAATGAAACTTTAGTGAGCAAGCTAAATGGATGATACCTGAATTTGACAACACTTGAGTGGGAAAATTATATTAAACCTGTAAAATTCAAAAAGTTTGAGTCCCAACTGCCACTATGCACAGCTTTGCAAAAAAGGTAGTTTTCAAGGGAATTTTAGGTAATTTCCATGCATTTCTATGAGAATTTAATCTGCAGGCCTATCAAAGGCAAGGCGTACATGCTATCTTCCCTAAAAATGACTAGCCTCATAGTGTGAGAGTGCACTCTTAGCATAAGAAGCCTTACTTTAAGCCTAGCAGTAGCACCGCTAGTCTCAGCATACACCTATAAAAATTTTCTTTTGGTACACAGTTTATAAAACATACTGTAATAGTTCCAAGCCTGAGAATGCTCAGCAGCATACAAATTACAGGGGTGGAGGTGGGGGGGGGGGGGTTGACAGTGACTCACTATCACAGCAGCCAAAATCACTACCAGAAAGATGTCGAGGATGGTGGGAGAATGCCAAATTTATGTAAATTGCCTGTCTCCCCAGCTTATAACTGTCAACAAAAAACAGTAAAAGAAGCCCCTCTGTAAGATATTAGGGGGTATTTTCCCCGACAACATTTAAAAGGAGTCCAACTCAAACACAAAAAAAAACATTTAGCTTGAAGCTTAGTCTCACAATCATAAATTAGAAGACAAGGCTTTTTGATAAATTTGTAACTCACCTTTAGCACTTCATCTAGATGAGGTTGACCTGCAACCATATCTTTAGTAATTCCAGTCAACTGTATCAAAGCAGAATCAGGAGACAGACAGTTAGGTTTCTTACATTAAATTGTTGATGATATCATCTGTACTTGGGGTGATGAGTGAATTGGTATGTAAAGTTTTAGGAAGGTTCAAACTCATCCTCAAGAACAATGGTTCCCAATGGGAGGTATTTTGCAACTCAGGGGGCAATGAGCATTAAAGGAGCAGGGGGGACACTCAGTTTAAAATGGGGCCTCACAAGATTTCAAAAGGTTTCCTTTGGCTGAGCTCTCCAACTGGTTCACATAAAAAGGAGATAAATGAAGTCCACTAGGTCTATTAAGCACACCCTCCTCAGATGCGCTACAAAATTTGTGAATTATCTTTATTGCTAGATGCCACAAAATTGCATCTAGCAGTGTTTAATTTCAATATTTTCCTGGCAAGAAGCCAAGGACCCTCATTTTTCCATCAGTGGCAGTGAAAGTTGTAACCAAAGAGGCCATGGCTTAAAACAATGTAATTATTTAGACCTTTTACACTAGGAGCGATACCACGCAACACGTTAAATTTGAGTTCAAATAATTTCAACTTTTACCCCACTTGTTGCTGAGCCTATTTTGTGTGACCAGTCATGATATAGAATGGCTCTTTTGTTAGATCACATGACTAACTGGTCATTGGAATATTAACGAAAGATGAAGAAAAAGTCGCCTGTAGCGTGAAATGACTGGCCACATTTTCATCGTGTCTAATTGCATCTCGTTGTATTGGATCGCGAACAGTGTGAAAGGGGCTTAGGATTGTAGACAGCATAGGTTGCAAGGGCAGTATAAAGCAGAAACAATTTCGCCCACCATTCACCTTGGCTTGTAGGGTAAAGGTGAATAAAAATGACCAAGGAGTATAGTGGCATGGATCGGCCAGGGCAAATGGCCAAAACAAACTTTAACTACAGCTAACACTGATGTAGCACTTCCTATACTGTATTACTCACCTCTGTACAAAACTCACTAATGCCATGTACTTGTGGCTCAACATAAGTATGAAATTCAGATTCAACTTCAAAAGTCTTCCCAGATATTTTTAAAACTGGAAACTCAATGATTTCCTGTGGATAAAATAAGAACAGAGTGGTAGGTATTTATCTGTTGTCCATATTTCTACAATCGTTTCATTTAACAATATCATGCTTGCCCTTGAAAGAATAGTTAGTTGCATACTTTTGTCACTGCTTCTTTTATCAAATTCACCCAAAACTTTTCTCCTCTTCCCTCAAAAAATTTGCTTACTGATGTGACAAAAATGTTGATACATCTAGATATACTGTCTCCACTGGCAGTCTTCACTGAAACTAGACTTTTCAAGTGATAACACCATTCTTGACGTCGCCGCCACCACTGCCGACGACTACTATTATTATAATTATGATTATTATTACTATTATTACCTGTGGTTTAAGCTTTTCATTTTCCCAGCAGGTTGCTTCAAAGTCTAATACTAAGAAATAATGGAAGTCTTGAAAGGCTATACCCGGCTGCTGTCCTGATGATGCAGCCATTGATGGTGAAGATGAGGATCTTGGGTAGCTACTTTTTGCCAAAAGAACATTTACTCGTGCTTTCCTTCTTGGATGATAAAGTTGTGAAAAATTCCTTTTAAACAATAGCAGAAAAGGAGGTAATAAATGTTGGTAAGTCATGGATGTTAAACTATCTGAAACAAAGAAAAAATAAGCAAAATCAGATCATTTCTTCCCAGGGGATATGGCATACCCCCCCCCCCCTCCCCCCTCCCCCCCCCCCCCCCAAAAAAAATAATAACCAGGGAGTTGCAAATGTTTGGCCAGGGAGTTGCTAGCAACAAAACATGTTTAGGAACAGCCCTAGAAAAGTACAATTGATGACTGCACTTTGATTGACATTCATTCAAACAAAATAGCTTCACTCTGGTTGGTCAATGATGACTTGTACAGCCAGTTGTGTTCCCAATTAAGCTCACACACTGTGTGTCAATATATGTCGCCAAGAGCAAATTTAAACTCAGTATAGGTTATATACTGTGCCTTTGCCTTGGAAGACAATTATTTCTTGTTTAAATTGGAGGAGGGGCTAAAAGTAACTTAGTTGGGAGAATTTTACTGTCTGGGGTGAGATTAAAGAGCCTACAATAGTGTCTTTTCATTGACAATTGTAAAATGTTTATTGACACACATTAAAACAGACTTGCAATGAACCAACTGCATACAGATGTTTATTACCATTGTCATTGAAAAAAAAAACCAGAATGCAAAAATGCATTGAGGTTTCGATGGTTTATGTTCTATTCCAAATAATGCCATGATGTCCCATACCTTTCAGTCACTGATCAAATGCTATCTTAACATGTTGGAAAAATACAGTTTTGTGTTCCTATTTAATCTTGGGAATTCTTGGGAAATTTGCATTTTGACCTCTGGTGACCCCAGATGACCTTTCATCTCCACCAAAAACAACAGGGTTCATCTTCTCACTGTAACGCATCTACATACTAAGTATGAAATCTATCAAAGCATCCTGCCTTGAGATATCGTGTTAACAAGGCTTTCAGTGTTTGACCCCCAGTGACCCCAAAAGACCTTTGACCTCCAGCAAAAATAATAGGATACATCTTCTTACCATAATGCATCCACATACTAAGTATGAAATCTATCCAAGCTTCCTACCTGGAGATATTGTGTTGACAAGATTTTAAGAGTTTGACCCCCAGTGACCCCAAATGACCTTTGACCTCCACCAAAAATAATAGGATTCTTCCTCTTAATATAAGGCATCTACATACTATGTATGAAATTTATCCAAGCTTCCTTACTTGAGATATTGTGTTAACAAGGTTATCAGCGTTTGAACCCCGGTAACCCCAAATGACCTTTGACCTCCACCAAAAACGATAGGGTTCTTTCTCTTACTATAAGGCATCTACATACAAAGTATGAAATTTATCCAAGCTTCCTACCTCGAGATATCGTGTTAACAAGGTTTTCAGAATTTGACCCCTGGTGACCCCAGATGACCTTTGACCTCCTTCAAAAATGATAGGATTCATCCTCTTACCATAACGCATCTACATACTAAGCATGAAAATCATTCAAGCTTCCTACCGCAAGATATTGTGTTAGCAAGATTTTCAGGGTTTGACCCCCGGTGACCCCAGGTGACCTCTGACCCCCACCAAAAACAGCAGGGTTCTTTCTCTCAATATGGGGCATCTATGTACCAAGTTTGAGAACTGTCAGAGCTTCCCTTCTTGAGATATCGTGTTAAAAAGGTTTTCAGCGTTTGATCCCTGGTGACCCCAGATGACCTTTGACCTCCTTCAAAAATGATAGGTTCCTTCCTCTTACCATAACGCATCTACATACAAAGTATGAAATTTATCCAAGATCCTACCTCGAGATAATGTGTTAACAAGGTTTTCAGAGTTTGACCCCCGGTGACCCCCGGTGACCCCAGGTGACCTGTGACCCCCACCAAAAACAATAGGGTTCTTCCTCTCAATATGGGGCATCTATGTACCAAGTTTGAGAACTGTCAGAGTTTCCCTTCTTGAGATATAGTGTTAACAAGGTTTTCAGGGTTTGACCCCTGTTGACCCCAGACGACCTTTGACCTCCATCAAAAATGATAGGTTCCTTCCTCTTACCATAACGCATCTACATACAAAGTACGAAATTCATCCAAGCTTCCTACCGCGAGATATTGTGTTAACAAGGTTTTCAGAGTTTGACCCCTGGCGACCCCAGGTGACCTTTGACCTCCACCAAAAACAATAGGGTTCTTCCTCTCAATATGGGGCATCTATGTACCAAGTTTGAGAACTGTCAGAGTTTCCCTTCTTGAGATATCGTGTTAACGAGCAAAGTGTCACAAACACACATACATACATACACACACACACACATACACACATACACACATACATACACACACACGCCATCATGAATGCATAGGTTTCTCTTACCATCGAAACCAAAAAATCAGGTACAGCTGTACCTCTATGTATGCTGTTCATTTTGCCTGTGAAGTATTCCTTATTTCCAGGGGCATCAATCCATATTGTAAAACAAAAGGAACATAAATGACTGAAAGGTTGGAATACACCAACAAAGTCATAGACACCATTGTGCAGGGTCCCCACAAATTTAGGGATGAGCAAACCATACTATTCAGCTCATCACATGCCCTGTTACATCTTGGAATGCCCCTAACAGCTTGGAATATGGATGAATGAATGCCTTGGGGCATTTGGTAGGTGGAGGGGTAATATAACACCTACATGGGTCTTTACGTAGGAGAGGAAGCCCCTGCAAAATCTGGGATAATTTCAAAGTGAAAGAAGCAAGAATATTTTCACTGACCTCAAAATGGGCAGCAGGAGCACAGAGGCATTCCACCAAATTCATAATTTCTGTATTTTTTAATTCGTACAAATAACTTGCTAAAGTGGAGTGAAAGGGAAGTATGGTAAGTAATGACCAAAAAGGAACAACATTAAAGAATATTTACTACTTGCACATGTATTAGCAAGCATTCGCCATCATCCAAAATTTATCATATAAGAGTGCAAAACTATAATTCCAGTAGATATAAATTTCCTCAGTAGGGAATCACTCAAGGTTGGAAAAAAGTTATCATGAGGGCAAGGCCATATTCACATTAGCCTTCAGGGCACATAAACACATCTCACAGGGCACCAAGACCAAACAAAAGATTTTCTGTTATCAGTTATCGAGTATACATAGGTATATGTTTGATTGCATTTTGTTAGGAATGGCACAAAGGCCAAGGTGGCCTTGAAAAAAGTGCCACTTTGAAGGGCACCAAGGCCACTGCCAAAAATAAGAAGGCCATGGCCTCCTTGGCCTTTGATTATTTCCAGCCCTGAATTAAGTAATTAATTTAACAATGTGACAGAACTTAGTGTAACAGGAAATTTTGCCTTTACCCATTATGTTTCAACTTTCAAAACAGCGGTGAACTTGAAAATGGGGCAAAGCAAGTGACAGTATATGTGCATACTATGGTATCTACAGGAATATTAAAGCAACTTTTTTTTACAACAATGGTATAATATGCTGATAAATAATAAAAAAATTGAATTGTGCAGTCTGCAACAGTTTCTCAATGAATTTTTAGCTCTACCTTTTGGCACATGTTACCTTTATTTTGAGGATCCTCTTACAGTACTTCATGTGCCACTTCAAAAGCAGTTTTCAGAAAATTTACTTTAATAGCATTTTAATTCTAAAATTAAACTGTATTGTCTGTGACATCTTATCACAGATGGGACAAAAATGCTCCTTATCTCACTTCTTTAAAGGGAAAATTTCCCCATCCCACAGAGTACCAATTCTCACAACTCAGTTACTTCTAGCCCCTCCCAAACCTGTCTTAAGGGCAATAGGCAGTCGCCCAAAAATTTTCTTTGAAAAATCAGCAAACTCTTGCAAATCTCCTCTTACTGCATTACAAGCACCTCTGAAAACGTTTCTAACATACAGTAACTATTAAAAACAATAGGTAAAGCAAGGAGAAATTCTCCTTTAATTTCACAATTCACTAACAAAAATATTGTCACATGATCAAAATAGGCCAATCATGAACTAGAGTGACAGGGCATACTCACTCTGATTGGGGTGACTGCCTACTGCCTTTAAGCCTCCTTGTTGAGACACAAACCTAGTTTACTGCTCAAGGCCTAAAAGGCCATATCCTGGTGAGCATACAAGGCCGTAATACCCTAGGCTATATAATCAGGATACTATCTCTGCATTGTGTGGAATGTGAGCTACTCTGCATCTTTTGAATTTCTGCCTGTAATGTCAATCAAAGAGCAGTCACCAAATTGATAATTCTGATTACCCTAACCAAAAATGTACTTAGGGTGATGAGTATTTGTCTTTAGGCAATTGAAATGGCTAAAATTTGGGTCAAAGTAATTTGAAATGCAATTAAGGAGTCTGTTTGTAAGTGATGCTACTTTCCTTTCACTCACTGAATTTATAATTTGTTGAGAATCAAATTCCAAATTGTCCAAAAAATCAAACTTGACATATTTTGGAGTTGAAATGTGCTAACATATTGTTTTCATTTCACCTCTGTTTCAGTGTGTCATATATATATGAGAAACAAAATGCTATTTTCATATTAGCATATAAACCATTTCAAGGGGCTATAGCATCACCTCAAACATATACAGTATAGGGATATCATCATATCTCTAAATACAATTGGTTAACTCCACTTTGATTCATATTAATGCAAACTGTAGCTCACTCTGGCTGGTCAATGAGTGTGCAATCAGTTGTGCTCCCATTTAAGTTCACACACAGTACTATGTTGATATGGCCTTGAGCAATTTAAAGTCAGTACAGGCTACTGTAGCTTTGACTGGGCAGTGCACTAGACAAGTGTTTTTGGAACAAAAATGCAAAGGGGAAATACTGTATGTCCCCTAGACAAGTGTGTTTTGTTTAAATTACAGGACGGCTGGAGCATTTTTACTGTCGAGTTGGACTTGTTGCCCTTCAATTAACAATATATAACATCACATATGGGATAATCTTGTCACAGACCTAACACGTACACTGAATCTTCCAAATTTATGCTGAATACTTTACTAAAAACTTTTCTTGAGGTGAACTTGTTTACCTTAAAGAACTAAACACTTAAAATGTCACACAGAATATGAATCAAAACAAAAGTGGCCTGTCAATAACATACATGTGCAAACATTCCATTTACGACACTAATGTTTCTTATTTTCCAGCTATGTAGTTCCAGGACATACATTAATGTTCTTAAAGGAAACAGTTGCCAGTTTAAACTACCAGTACACACTTTCATATCCAAACATGGCACCTACTGTAGATCTGCATGCCACACCTAAAACATTTTAGTGGCACCTAAGTGGCTTCAGTTGATAAAAACACCAAGCAAAAGTTCTGTACCCACAGTGAAATATGAGGTACATACCTCTAGAACATAATTAAACAAAGGTTATTCTTTCCAGTTGATTAATATTTCTGAGTCTAACCAGTAACAATTACTGCAATATGTCCCATGATGACAAATTACTGTGAAATGCCCCATTAATTTCTACACTCAAATTCTGTAACTAGGCTTTAATGAGATCCTTGGTAATGATTTTCTATCTTTTCTTTCATCATTTTCCTACTAAACAAGAATAAGCCACTGAATATTTCATTTATTCATGGAAAATGACCTAGCATTATCACTTTTGATATTATTGTACCTAATGTTAGAGCCAGTCACCTGCCACAGTGCATCATTCCATGTAAAGCCACTCCAGAGTTATGTAAAGGTGGCAACTTTCATATAGTGTTGGGCCATACATCAAAAATTATCGTTATCCCGATATTTTATGAGAGGATACAATGACAAGAATTCAAAACTTATGATAATTACTTGTAAAAGAAAATGTGCAATAATTTGCCTTGTTTTGTTTTATTTCTTCTCATTGCTGTCTCCAAAATGTTTTTTTATTGAAGCCATTCTTTTATTACATTGAAATGATGTAAAAAAGATGAAAGTTCGTCATTTCTCTCCACATTTTTCCATCGAGGAGAGATCAAAATGAATTCGCACAGTCACTTATTGTACGTTTCGTATATGTCTGTGATGTATGCAAACACCAGTAATTTGCCTAAATTACCTTCTTGACTATTCTTGACCTTGAGTATTCTTATACAGCAGCAAACTTGAAGGAAAATTGTCTTTATAGGAAAATTATCTTGATTATCATGATAATATTTAACAGTGATAATATTGATAATTTTGTTTTGTTATCGCGACGGTAACAAAGTCAGTATTGCCCAACACTACTTTCACACGCCAACAAACACAGGTGTGATTTACAACACAACATAACATTACATTGCCTGCTATTTGATGATCATTCATCTGCACTGGAAGCAAAAAGTTTTACACACATTCTACCCATTTTGGCAGGAAGTTATCATACATTTGTGTGAGATTAAGTACTGTACAGTAGAAACACATTGCAGCAGAAAGTTTTGTAGCTCAGCAGTTTTAACTCACATGTACTTTGCAATACAAATTACTGCAGATGGGGCCTTTATTGTAATTATGATGGCACGACCTTATAAGGCCAACTACTAAAGTTTCTGTTTTTATAAAACAAGACAAAAGAATGTGAATCTGTCTGTACCTGAAAATCTTTTGGCAGACTTGACCTTATTTGAGAGCTATAACTCTTTACCACAGAATTTTGCTTTCAAGAGATACCATTACGGCAAGTTCAGCATTTCCAGCTCAAGCCTAACTTCAGAAGTAACCTAGTGAGGCCAGCAGGTGCTGTTTACAATTTTTGTACAGAGCTGTATATGCGGGTTCAGTGTAGGCAGTTTGTGCGTTCAATTTGAGGCTGCATATCTTAGCATGCACATGCTTGAAATATTAAACAGGTTCATGTGCATTTGCAAGGGAGTTTGCTATGCACATGCTGCATCAAAAATTGTCTCACTGGTTGTGACAGCAGTTTTGACACGCTTTGTTGACTGTATCGATGCACGAAATTTGAAAGTGGCCTTATTAGGTCTTGTCACTATATAGGGTACTGTAGGTTAGAAATACACCAACTCGAGTGACTCCTCACGCCGCGAAACCAAGGCTAGAGATTCCTTCATTTACGCTGACCTTCTTAAGAAGTTTGTGCGTGGAATGCACCCAGGGTCACCCGTCAGAAACATTGGTCTGACAGTGAGTTTTAAAACAATTAAGTAAAACTTTAATGTAAAAGTAAAACAAATTGCAAAATGAAAACCTTGTTTTTGTGAATATGGGATATAGTGTAGACTTGTCCTTGATCAGGTCTCTATATAACATAACAGTAACAGGTCAAATGAGGGCCAAGGCCTCATAAAATGCCCTAAAAGTCCATACCCCACTACAATGTTCTACCATTACTAGGCTACTAGGCCTTACTGTACTTAGTACTAGCACACAGTCCTCTTCCAAGACTAAGTGTGGATCAAAGATCATAGATCATTAAGGCGCTAGGTCTATAGGCCTAGGATGGACTGGCAACATGATAAAAAAGAATAATGTTAGGAAAACCACAATGTTAAACTTAGGGCACATGCCTCATCCTATCAAAATGAGTTAGGCTCACTAGGTTAAATATGCAGACAGTTGAATGACGGTCAAAAGCTCAACACATCTGGCTAACTTTAGCCTTTGGGCCTCACCTTAGCCACTAAGTCAGCCTAGGCCTAGGGTAGCCTAGTTTCATTCCTCATCCGTCCGGTACATTTTGGTATAACATAACATAACATAACAGGTTAAAGGCAATAGGCAGTCGCCCCAAAATTTTCTTTGAAATATCAGCAAAACTTTTGCAAATCTCTTCTTATTGCATTACAAGCACCTCTGAAGACGTTTTGAACATAACTATTACAAACAATAGGTAAAGCAAGGCAAAATTCTCCTTGAATTCCACAATTCACTAACAAAAATATTGTCACATGATCAAAATAGGCCATTCATGAACTAGAGTGACAGGATACACTCACTCTGTTTGGGGTGACTGCCTACTGCCTTTAAAGGGCAAAGGAGGGCTAAGGCCCCATAAGATGCCCTGAAGTCCATACAACCTTAACTGAAAACAAACAACCAACACCAAATGAGCCCAGCACAAATTAGATCCTACCACAGTTATGGAAGAACTTGTCAATGTTAACCTTAAAGACAGACTGTCATCACCCCAAAGTATATTTTTAGTGTATGTATATCAAAATTCTCAGTTGGTGACTGCTGTTTGATTGACATCAAAGTTTGAAAATTTGAAAGATGCAGAGTAGCTCACATTCCACACAAGGCAGAGAGAGTACTTTTATTACATTTTATAGCCTTGTGTGCTCACCAGGACATGGCCTTAAGCAATAAAACAGGTTTATTCTTGCACAAGGAAGAGCCTCATACAGTTATGGGAGGGGGAGCTAGAAGATGCATAGTTGGGAGAATTGGAACTGTCTGGGATCATGAAAATTCCCCTTTAAAGAAGTGCACAGATGTGGAGTTAACTACCCACTCAGGCAGACTATTCCACTCGTTAACAACTCTATGAGAGAAGCTGAACTTCCCAATGTCGAGCCTTGCAAAACACTTAACTAGCTTCTTACAATGGCCTCGAACCCGAGAATTACTTTGAACCCTTAAATAATTGCAAGATGACAAAGGATTCCTTTCAGAGAGAAATTTGTACACCTGATGCATGTCCCCCCTAATCCTTCTCAAGTCCAGAGTGGTAAATTGGTAATCCCAAGATGCTTAAGTCTAACATGATAAGGTAGGTGTTTCACCTCTGGTATAAGGCCAGTGGCTCTCCTCTGAACCTGCTCTAAAAGAAACTTGTCCTTTTCATAGAAGGGACTCCAAGCCTGGGCTGCATAGTCGAGGTGGGGTCTTACCAACTGCTTATACAGATTTAGTACAATTTCTTTACTAAAACTACTGAAATTCCTCTTGATCAATCCAAGCACCCTGTTAGCCCTAGCAGCAGCAGCTGCACACTGTCTAGATGGCTTTAAATCACCTGTAATAACTACACCCAGATCCTTCTCAAAAGTCACATCACTCAGAATACTACCATTCATGCTGTACTCATAGCTAAAATTTTTAGGACCAGAGTGAAGGACTTTGCACTTAGGCCTAACGTTATAGGCCCTAGGCTATCTGCATTAATTTAAAAGACATCTGCCAAGTCTGAGACCAAGAATAAAACCTATCCAGTATAACTTAGGCCTAACCCTACTAAAAAGTGCACGGTTCACCCTCAATCGATAAACAGACTTACAAACCATACACTACCTGTAGGTTCTTGTAATTGTCTGATCTAGCGTGCCAACTGAGAACCGCAGTGCAACTGCAAGTGTGAGCATTAGTTACTGCAAGCTGACTCTGCGTACAGTATGCAGTTTGTTCGATTTAGACTTATAGTTATATTTTTACATAAACCAGTTTTGCGATTGTTTAGTCATGTGATCTATCAGTGAATCAGGTGACAATAGGCTATGCGGAAGTGCTCGCCTCCCTCAACAGGAAGTGGATTGTGTGTGTCATTGATACGAGTCAAAGTTCATACCATTACCAACATTATTATTCTTTCGGAGGAGTTTCGTCCTTTGTGGATTCCTGACCAATTTTAGCGGTATACTTGTGGTAAATATATCTGCTCTTATTATCATGTGTGACACCGAAAAAATATGTATACACTGAAGTCTGGTCTTTCAGGCGATCGTGATAAAAGTCGTGAATTCCCGCTATCTTTTGGTGTCTTCGTGAATCATTCATACTCACTCGGTACTTACGCAGTTACTAATAATGTGCTGTTACCAACACTAAACCGTAAACGTTACAGTTAGCATTAGCGTTACACAGCACAAAAAGGAGTACATTGGTAGCCTAGGCCCAAAATACTCATTAGGCTAGTCCAGTCTGGTCGTGTTTGCTTTGGCAATTTGTGACTTGTATAGGCTACTTACCTTAAACTTGGTGTGTGACCCTGTCTCATCGTACATCAATGTAAGCCATAGATGAAACTTAACATAACAGGTTGGTAACAGCTAGGCCCAGGCTCTGAGGCAGAAATCTCAGTTGTGGGTGTCCAATTGAGAATAGTGGGTGTGCTAACATATTGGCCCAATATGATGCCGAAGGCATCATCACGATCGCGAAGCAATCACCTTCCTTGGCAGGAATTCAAGGGAGCCCTTGTGGGGGTTAAGGGGGCAAGTTTAGAATTTTGCATTTTAGAGGTTTCTGAGAGTAAAATACAAGCTGTTTCAGCCTATTTTTGAGACTTCTTGGACCTGAAATATGAGTTTGACAATACAATTTCTTCCCCCTTCTGGTCTTCCGCCAAAATATTAGTCTTCCGACTCCGAGGCTGATGTTTACTAGAACAGGACATCAGGATTAGGGCTAGCTGCATTTTGTTTTGGGGAGGGGGGGGGGGGCATTCCAACCATGTGAAATATTTGGAAAATTAGAAATGGTGTGAGGTATCGTCTATGCTACAAACTTACAAACCAAAAGTATCCAACCTCACGTACCCTTCCCTCAGTTTTGCCTAGCCATAGGCCTAATTGTAGCCAAGTATTAATCCTCAGCCTTTAGCTTTAACTTATAACCTTACTGTAACTGTAAAACTAAATCTTGACTTGCAGTGTTACTGATTCTAAACAATGGCACCGTCTGCTAGACTGTAGTTCCAATAGCTGTAGTCTGTAGATCTACAGAGAGTACAGCACTGGCTTCAAAGTCAAACAGAACTACTGTGATGTGGTTCCCTATGCAGCATACATGCTAAAGCATTCACCAAATAAACTTGATACATCTACAAAAAATGAAAAAAATTCAGCAACTTTTATCATCGATGATAATGAGCAATTTCGTATGCTTCTAATATCCGGAGATTGTTGTCCAAACATTCCAGCCTACGATCACTCTTTTGGTCCTTACAAGTTTCATTTCTACTGTAGTACACACTAAATATGCAGTGCCACAGTCTGAGGGTAGAAATATTCGATGTCAAACTTAAAGGCATCCAAAGTTATCAAGAGTGACAAACATTTCATAAATTAATTATGAGGTATGTGTAAATCACTCTAACTAAGCCCCTCGTAATATTTTCGGAACCTTTACTTCAGTACTTTTCTTGCACGATCCTTTATTATCCACAAACACCCACACTAGCTCATACGCTATCCTAACGTTTTTATATATGGAGATATATCGAACCTAAGCTAGTATCATGTTTGTGTGAGAACAGTCTGATCCTACGGACAGACTACATTGTAAAATGTATGGTATCAAGCGCTCGCAGCATAACATGCAACACTGCAGTTACGTTGTGAGCAATAGCACTAACCACACAATTCAGTTGACAGGATTTTCGTATGGCAAGTACATCGAACGTAGTTAAAGTCAACGCATTACTGCATTGACTATGTGCTGCTATCAGAATTCCGATGTACAAGAAGAGATGTGTACGCATGTTACTAGAATTGTGATTTGAACAAAATCACGCCAGTAGTCCCGCTGAAAACTAGGGAAGATGAAAAGGTCTTCCGGTTGGAGAAATGGTCGTCTCGGACGCTTATTTCAAACAGTCTTAATATGTATACTGGAAGCTTGGGAGAATTGGTGCACGGCTTCATGTATATTTTGAAAGCCGTGTACGAAAATATAGGCCGTCATTTTGGGAAACCGGCCGTGCAAAGGACGGCTGGACGGCTGGCTGCCTAAATCACTGGCTAGGCCTAGAAGACATGGGGGGGGGGGGGTACCAACTGTAAATTGATGTCTTCAGAGTTTTCCCTGTTCAAGATTTAGCCCACATACTACATAGCAAGAGTGGGCTAGATCTCTGGTGCAAAGTTGCATAGTTTGGTACCTGGACATGCAAGACATTGGCAAAATATCAGTCATAGGCCTAGGCCCCTACCCTGTATAGTATTCATCATCATCTTTGGTTGTTGCTGATCCCCGTCTGTAAGACACAACCTATGGCATAGGCCTAGGCCTGCACTCTATAGAATAATTTCGTGGTACAACTGTAGCATACCCTGCCGCAAAATCTCCCCCACTGACACACACAGAGAGTTTTGGTCATAGCCCTAGGCCCTACATCCCAATGTTGTGTGATGACGGTTGTGTGTATCACAGGCGCTCGAAACGTTATGTACATATACTACACACTATATACATATAATAAGACAAGGTAAGACGTTTCGATCTGAGAAGAAGTAAGCCCAGTGTCGTGGCTGCACTGCCACCCAGTGCTTCCACACTCTAAATTCATTTTTCCTGAAATGGAATCTAAAATTACCTGAAATCGGCCATTTCAGGAAAAATGAATTTAGAGTGTGGAAGCACTGGCAGTGAAGTGCGACTGGGCCTACTTCTTCTCAGTACATATTGTGAGAAATGACTTACCTTGTCTTATTATAGTGTATATAGTGTGTGTAGTATATGTACGTTATGTTTCGAATGCATGTGGTGTGTATTGTCGTTCTCAAAATGATTATGTGATACACAATGACTACAATCATGTTTTCTCATTTTGGACTGGGACAATGACTCTACTCAGTTGGGATACCCTAGAGGCAAGACCTACTGCCACCCCAAAAGCTTCCCTACCAAGACACCTGGAGTTGTAGTTGCAGTATCTTTGTATTGCCATTCTCAGAAAGAATTGACTTTGTGTTGTCGTTCTCAAAATGTATTAAACATGTACTGTTGCTCACAGAACACGTACGGCGGACACAATGACATCACATCATTTGTTCTCCCCACTGAGGACTATGACTCTACTCAGGGTGTGGTTACCAAACTATAATTTGAGATACCAAAGTACCACAAAATTACTACAACTACAGGTACTAACAAAATTTAAACTAGTAAATTATAATTTTCATGAGTTGTCAAAGTTTACCAGCATTGCAAACTGCAAATTCAGTTTCTATTGGCAGGGGAAACAGATTGATTTACTTTGTTATCCATTACGTTTTCGAGTGCTACCAGAAGCCTTCGGTATGTGCACTTGAAACTGTAAGACCATGCAGATACTGTACTTCCATGGTCTCACAACTTCCATGGGTAAAGTAAAAAAATATATGTTTGATTTTTGTGGACCAAATCCGCTGCTCATTTTCCGCAACCGTTAATCAATTCTTAACAAACAATCACCCCAAAAATGTTTCAGGAGCACAACAGAATGAAAAGTAGAAGTTCCTTTAACTTTATCATATAAATTATGGAACATTTTCAGTGTTCGATTTTAACGGTAGTCCTGTCGTCCGAGATGACCAAAAATTCTGCAGGACTACCAGATTTTGCAAAAACAGAAGCGTAAGGTCGTCCGTCGGGACAACCAAATCTTTTGAGGAAAGTGATGCTTACATTTAGCGGCTCGATGAATTGCACAAGCAAGGAACCTTAAAAATTGCATCAAAAGATTTGGAGCAAAGTGCGGTGATCACGCACATTCACCACAACTTCCCACACAGTCACTTTATCGAAATGTGTATACAGCACTATTAAGCCAAAATATGCGCCTTATACAAACTCCACTGGTAGGCCTGCACTGTACACAGAGAATAGTGTTTGCATCGGGTACCGGCGGGTACCCGACCGACGCTGTTACTACCCAGGTGGAAAATTACTACCCGGGTAGCGTTTTTCAATCTTTCCCTTTTGATCTTCGCGAAATAGCATGGTTATTGCAACTAACAAAATATATTTACCCTCATCTCATTCACGATTATGTTGAAATGGAGTTGCTTTTGTCTGTTTCCGTACCATGCTTTTGTTAAATTGCACTTTTCACCAGAAACAAGCCCCGCGATACGTGTTTCTAACATCAAGCCGCCCCTGTACTAGATAACGAAACAACAGGCCTACTAAACCGTATAATAGCCTAGCCTATCTCTAGAAATGAATGTCAAAAGACAGCTCGTAAATATTTGCACGCAGTGCGTGTGGATGGGTAACAATCCAAAATTAAGGTCCTGAAGTAGCACGAAAGACCTACTAGAACTCTTTTTTTCCAAAAGTCCCCTGACTCTCTGGCGAAGAGCCAGGGGCGAAAACCAAACAATACTCCCGAAGGAGTTCTGCTCCCTGAAGGAGTAACAACGTCCCCAAGGGACAAACTTTGACTTAACTGACACCACCCGACAGTGACCTACTAGAACTTAGACATATCTGTGCTCTATACACATACCAAATGTACATACGGCACGTGGCTCACCTTTCGATGTTGCTAGATTTCATACTTGTCAAGTTATCACTAAAATTTACATGACATGATTTTATGGTCTAAAGAAGTAAATTTTGGTAATACAGTTATGTCTACATAAGGTATGAACTTATTTGAACCACAATAATTTTCTTTTGTCTCGAATCAATCGCCAAAACTTAGTAGTTTTGGTGGAGAAACTTTTTTTTCTGAAGCAAAATTCACTCCATCAGATTTCAAATCGTACACATTCTTTGAAGGTGTATTTTGCGCTATGTGCACGAAAAAAATCTTTCCTGTTACTTGTGTCCTTGTTTTACCTTACATACTAAATTGATTCCTATCTTTACATTGCTCGTAATTTTTTATTGCTAATCAAACTACTTGCAAAATTTTTACGTCCAAAGAGTCCTAAATATATGGCAAAAAAGAGCAAAATATTTTCCCAGTATTTTATGTACCTCCCATTTGCGAAAAGTGGAACGTGCCAAAGTGATGTGCACTGCTCCAGCATGCACAACATGTCGAAAGGAGAGAGCACCCAGGCAACGAACATTCGTACGTGTGCGGTGTCTGCCGTATCTTACCGTACATTTTTAACGGAACTGTACGGGTGAAATCTCGGCTAGGAGAAGCATTAGAAAGATTTTACTGTCATTATCACGAAGGAACAGTAGGTAGTGGATTTTTTATAAGAGTAACAAGAAAGCAGTTTACGAGAAATTTGGACAGATGGTTGAGGTACATTACAGTACAGAAGTTGCAGTGACAAACTGGAAGTTACTTTTTGGTTCCGATGCACACGTTACGGCACACTGGGACACAAAGCCACAGAAGGTAAATTAACACTAATGCATGCAACGAGACAGGACGACTCTTATACAGTTGACATCTGTTTTTTTTTTTTTTTTTTGGGGGGGGGGGGGGTGTGTCTAAAAGTGAAAGCCACTTTGGAAGACTGGTGATGATCAATTCCATGGTTGCAAAAATGGTTACACTTGGGACTACCTTATTTTGAGCAGGACAACCAAATTTAACAATGTGGTAGTCCTTCGGACAACCATTGCATATCCCTTAAAATCGAACACTGATTTTACAGTGTTTGCACCGGTAAGCCGTGTACCCAGGTACCTGCCCGATGGTTCTGTTACCCGGTTCCAAATTTACTACCTGGTTCCAAAAAAATGAGGCATCCTGCATTTATCATTTTCCCAGAAGACTGAACCATTTATTTGCTTTTTTGTTGAAAAAAAAACGCTTAAGTACAATGATAGAAATTAAAATTATCAGAGTTAATTATCTTTTCGGAGTTTTTCTAAAGAGTCTATCTACAAAACTGATCTAGGCTAGGCTAGTCTGCACTGCTGACATAAGTAATGAATAGTGCTCAGTATATAAACTGACCTTTATAGAGGGATTTCATGTGACGTCATGCGCAATGGATTCCCAGGCACTGAAGAGCAAAACACATGCAGTAAGCGAATTTACAGCTCACGCACATGGCATGTCCGCGATCTTGCCCCTCAAAATTGCATGTAGTTGGTTAAAGTCACGTGACTGAAATTCCTCTATTGGGCCCATTCCACAAACAAGTGAAACATATACCAAAATGCCACTTCCCAGAACCTTGGCTTGGATTGAAATTGGACAGGTTTGAGCTTTTGCAACATTGGTGCTCTAGGTAGTAAATTTTCAGGGGGTGTAAAAACCCATTTTGGGTTCAGGGTAGCTTCCCTGGCTGGCCTGTTAAAAACCAATGATTTTAAAGTGGTGCAGCACAGTATCATTTCCTTGTACAGTAGATTTGTACAAGATCTGCATTAAATGTGAAAAGTTTCCATTAGGCATAAGTTGAACATAATCCTCAAGCAACCTACTACAGTATCATGGTATGCAAACAGTGAAGTTCATTATGTATACATGTATTGTAATTTAGTGACTTCCAACTAAGTAGTAATAATAAAATGTATTTTTATAAAGGGCAAGATTGGCAAAGCTGATACTTGTCAAGTAGTGCTTCCACTCTGGGCTATAGAACTTGAGAAAACCAAATTAAAATAAAATTACAATAGCAGAAAGGAGAAACTGGGTAAATCATGAAATGAACTTTGAAAAGGATATTCCAGTGGCATTCACAAGGGTCCTGTGTGCAAAAGAAAAATGTCCCAGCAGATGCCCTCCAAACCCTGTAGCAATACTCCCTTCCTACTGTAAATCAGGATATCTCATTTTAAAGATTGGTTACTTTTGTTAAAAAATACAGTCTAAGGTCTCCAGTTTTCACCAAGGTCACAGAATATAGTGTAAAGCGGGCACATTGCCTCAGTTTTCTTTCATTTTTCTTTATATTTGAATGTCCTGTTTGTCCTTGAAATTTGACATAAGAATGTTTGATTATCTTTCCATGTAGAACTAGCATAAAAGTACAGTACACCATATGAAGGGTATGTGTACAGCAAATAGAGCTACGAAAGATTCCATACAGCAGTGTCAATATCATAATGAAAATACAATTAGGGCTCAACCGATGTGGTTTTTCACTGCCGATCCGATGTCCGATGTTTTTACCACAACATCGGCCGATATCCGATCGGATCCGATATTTTCACTATCAGTGCTTTTTACATCGTTTCACAGCGCGATCAAACATTCCTTATTCCTCGTGAACCATGCCTATATGCACATCGGCTTAAACAAATTTCCTTTTTTTAAAAAAAAAAATGGAAGTTTAGTACTTTTCCCCTCCATGTTTTGCTTTGATACCTTTCATTCACAAAGCGATGTTTACATGACAATTCAATGACCAAATAAAGCTTCGAAAATAAGCAATCGGCGGACTATCGGTGACTCTTCATTGAAAGCTTATAATTCCGTGATTGAACTGACTTTCACCTAATCACAGTAAGCCTACTAATTCCCCTAACAAAATGCAATACCTTCCGTTCTCTGTTCGTGGCCCAAGTCGCTCGAACTAATGAACGTTAAAACTGAAATAAGCCTGCGATATTTCAGTGCATGTACTTGGCCATTTCGCACCATCCTACCATGCTTTACCTACACATAAACAGATTGTGTAGGCTTACATGTACACGTGTAAATTTGTTTTGATTGTTTCATGTAGCAGTACGTAATGCATGCATGCATGTACTATATAGCCATATGTAAATATTTGTTCAATGCATGCTAGCTAGAGAGCTTGCTGTGCGCAGTTATGCGGCTAGTAGGAGTTTGGGGTTTCGGGGTGATGTTGCAGACATCGTTTATTACGAAAGCTATAAAAGCACATGGCACTCTTAATTTCACACAAAAGAACATGCATGTCTTACATAAAAAGCATCCGCCGTAACTACTGCAAACTATGATGTAACAACTGGAAATTTAGTCGTACAAGCAGAGATCGAAAAACACCGTTATTTCCCGGACCACGCCCCAAGTTCTTGCTACAGTATGTACGTCAACGTCATTACAGAGCAGGTGCGTAGCCTAATGTATGGGTGTTTGCATACAATTACAGACCTACACATGCACTGGCTTTACTGTGCTTTCATGGTGCATTTCACTTGAACTTCTCTGTACAGAACACGTACATGCCTAAGGTATCCGTGTTTGCTTACATTTCGGCCCTATATCAAACATACAATTAATGACTGTGAATTCCACACTTCGTTTTGTTCATTGATTAATCTCGGTGAATTGAAACTAGAAGTGGGTGGACATGATCGCTAGACTCTACGTACAGATTTTAAAAGCTTGTGCATGTTACGAATATCACAGTGCTTGTCAATAGAGCCAGTTTACGCTGTTGATACGTTGAATTTAGGAGATTAAACTGAAATTGACAGCCCTAGTTGATCACAAGGGCTATTGTCGGTCCTTATAAAATGATTAATCCTATTTATCTGTTCATTTCTTTGTTGTAAGAAATCACTATCGCTGTACGTCCCCCGATGTAAGTTACTTAAATAAAATTTTCGACCCACGGAACATCGGCAAACATTGGCAAGTGCAATTTGCTATATTTCGCTGATCCAATGTTTTACCGATAGACCTAACATCGGCCCGATCCGATATCCAATCCGATTATCCGTTGACCCCTAAATACAATGCACCATCAGGTAAAATATCAAAACTGCTCATAATATACTTTACAGATATGAGAGTCATTACAGCTTTAGATAACTGATAGCAATAACATAGACCTTTTTCCGAATAGCAATTGCAAAGGATTGTGGGATAGAGTTTTTGGTACGCGTTGTTGATGTTAATGGCATTTTACTGTGGCCAAAAAGGATGTGAACAAAAATTGTATCCCACAATCCTTTGTAATTGCTATTTGGAAAAGGGTCTATTGAAGGAGGGAGGATGGAATTTAGTCAGGGTAACCTTGCCACAAGGGGCATGAGCACTTTCTATCGGTCTTTTACTTATTGCTCGATGTCAGGGAGAAAAGCACAAAGAAACTCACTTTCCAACCAGAAAAACTCAAGAGGGCCAATCAGAGATAAGAACATTCAACTTTTATGAATATCCATAATATGAATTTGAAACAGTAAGACTGAAGGATGGGGGAAGGGGGAGGGCTGGAATTAGTTCAGTAAGATGAACGAAGGACATGCCAGTTGCTTGTTTCAGATTAGAGTTTTCCCCCCAGCTGATGTAAAGAATTCCTTTACTCTGAAGATGGAGCTAATAGTGGGGGCCAAGACAATTTTGAAAACTTTTAATCACATTGCCCTTTGTACAGTAGTTGGGTGATTTATCTGTGTGTGTCATAATTATGTGAGTACTTGTTAATATGCTCATGTACTAGGTATACTCCACACATAAAGTTTGCATTAAGGCCAATTCATACTGCAGTATATAACACTGTAAAGCTATAAAAGGTGAGCACTGTTCAACTATGAGCTGTGTCTGTGAATGGGCTGAAAAAGCAAGGGATAACCATACAGTGGGTGGTTCATCTAGCTTTATGGCAGGTGAAAATTTGGAAGTATGAACCACCATTGACAAGTACAACTTACACCATTGTATTCACAGCGTACTGTATGTGAGAACAGCTCACGTACAAGTCCCATCGTGTCTACGTTCTACTTGTTTTTACCCTTCCTCTGCATGTTTATACATTCGTATACGTTCCTGTCTCTGTTATTGTACTCAGTGTATATGCACCGTCAACGCAGACACCGAGAGACCATGGTCACACATGATTTCCTCTCAATAGGGATTTTATGGGTATACGAACGTAGAAACTCGTATAATCCTTGATCGTAGGAATTTTCCAGTCGCTTCAAGTTAAGTTTGCTTCTCCTCACTTTCTGCAAGATTTTTTGGCAAAGTTACAAAACGACTTGATCTAAACTTGTATTGATTCAGTTTTGTTGATGTAAACAATGCTCCCATCAGCGCAGTGATTTGTTACAGCCTTTAAGAAATAATATGCCGCAACCTCGCAATTTGAAGTGAAATAGCCTAGTTAAGTTACATTACCTGTTTTCTCCGTTGTTTTGCTATTTGCAGATTTACTGCAAGCAACAAACATTACGTTTCTTGAAGTAACGTTCAGTTTCACAAGTTGGATGTCTACAAATTTTCCTCAGTAATTGCATTAGATTGCGTGCAAAACACGTTAAAAATAGCAACTGCAAATCACTTGAAAACGAATGGAGATAAACATTTTTACGATTTTTAAAGTTTTGAAGTGTTGTATGTAAATGCAAACAAAAGTTTTACTCAAAATTGTAGTACAATATCGCATCGGTAATGTTCGGAACTACTTTGGTCTAAATGAAAAGTTCATTCATTTGTCGTTTTGACAAAAATGGCATACTTCTACAGGGAGTAGAGGTTCAAAGAATTTTCTGTACTTACACAACCTCCAGGATTTACTCTAACTTGACTAAGGACAGTAAACACCTTTTGTACAAATTGTGATAGTTAAGACTTATGAGAGAATTGGGTTCTGAAAAATTAACTACCGATCGATTGCATTTAAAAGTAACGTAAAGAAATTACATGTTATTTTCGACCAATGCATGCAGTTAAACAATTCAAAGGTCAGTTTTCAGGTATAATTGCTGCCTCTACGATTTAATCTCACATGAAAGAGTAAATTTTATTTTGTACATACTGCATCTGAAAGTTTAGAGGCGACTGTATGAATTCTCAGAATATTACAGATCGACCATATACTGTACATGTCAGAATGGAATTTTGTTTTTCAAGAACATTATAAACTAACTTTAAATGTAATGCTTGCTTGATATTGATGTTAGTACAGTATGTTTCAACCAATTACTGCTTCACTTCCTGAACATGACCAACAAACTTTCATCTCCACTTTACTCCACTTTAAAGATTCATACTTTTACTTTTTTATGCAAATGTCTCTAAGTTCTTTGGTCATTTAATTTAAAAAACTTGTTCTTCATAGGGAGACCTTTTAGAAAAGTTCAAAATCAGGTGAAACTTAATTATTATATACCCAAACAAATTTGAATTTTTTGTCTGAAACATTCATTTTTAGCTCACACATTTAACACAGTACATGTGTGAGGTTATAAAATGAGGCAGATGCCGTCAACTTTTCAACAAAAGTTTACAGCCTTTTGATTTGTGGAGATTTTGAGCTGAAATTTTGGTACACGATTGCTTGTCAAGAGCATTAAAACTTGCCTATTTGCATTTTGGTATACAAAAGTTAAATTTGGTTTTTAATAGTGTTTGCACCAGGTCCAAAATTCGGAACCGGGTACCCGAAGTCGATGGTCGGTTACCTGAAAATATAACTTCTGTTAGGCTACAAGTTTGTTGTAAAGTCATAATAAGAAATTTTGCTTTGCATGTTGATATAATATAACACCAACGTATCTTATGTATGGGCATGACAAGTGTTCGCGTGATAAATTTTGCCACGAAAAAAGTAACATGGTAGGTGTTCTGTCACACGTGCAATCTATGTTAGTGAAACTTTGGATCCGGGTAGCAATTTCACAACCGGGTCCTGACATTGTTGGTCGGGTACCCAAGTACCCGGTGCAAGCTCTAGTTTTTAAGCAATTTTTGTAGGGCGGAGTTCAATGTGCCTGCTGAACAGGTAGCTGTTTATTCATTGCACTGATAGCAGTGTACTTGGTTGTGTGTTCAGTTGCTATCTTGCAACTGCCTGTGCAGGTTTGTTTTGAAATTTGATCCATTCACACACATCAGCCTTTGTTCATCAAGTGGCCTGTGCAATCACATTGCTTGGGATAACTATTATCAAGGTTCATTAAGCAAGGAGTTCCATGGGAACTCCCTGGATTGAGCAGCTACTTGATTCATAATAACAAAATTGAAGCAACTCTGTGGTCAGTTTGGCTTACAAGAAAGGAACATGGTTTAACCTGTTGTGGGGATATCTCCCATTTTGTTCCTGGATCAGTTGAGATGGTATCAATTGTTGTGGTCAAGTCAAGTAATTGTAATACTGTAACTGTTTTGAGTTCAACTGCAGTAGCAGATTTTTGAGTCTGGTTTGTTTTGAGTGAAGGCAGACCTATGCAATGTTTGCTTTTGGAGTTGTAGGTGCAACTAAATGTACTTTGCAAACTTGAAGAGTTTAATTACATCAGTTTGGTTTCAGTCTTGCTGCTAATTAAAGTATGTAACCTTTACAGGCCTTGATTTTAGAAAATATGCAGTGATATTTGTAGATCTGTCATTGAAGTCATGTCACTTGCAGTGTTTACATGCCTAAACATGCTTGTGATTTTTCAGTTGGGTTTTGAGTTCATTTATTATTGTGCTCTTCTCTTACCTTTTGCCTTTTTAATGTAAGGAGGTTTTGTGGAAGCAGATGAATAAATGATAAAATTAGGTTCTTTGAGTTCCTATTGTTAACAGACAAAAGAAATTGTGTGAGCTACACTACAGCATTGCTGTTCTAGTTGTTAGAGGGTGTTAAAAAAAAGAAAATCACATCACTCTTTGCTCTTTTGTTTCTTTGTTATGAAATTGATTGCGGAACTGTTTGTAAAAACGATGGCTACCCAACAGGATGTATGCTTTCCTAAGCCATAAAAATATCAAAACTTATCAATGAATTTGTTTACCTGTAACACATCTACAGTACTGATAACCTGTTTATTCTGTTTTTGTGTGAATATACCTGATACAATCTGTTGACACAATGACTGCACACTTTATGCCAGATATTGATACAATGCTGCACTGCCTAAAAGTTACCTACTATAATCTAAAATTTACACATTCTTTCATTTTAATAGAAGCTTTTATATATAGTAAACATAAATTTTTTTTTTTTTTTGTCATCTCTGAGGAATTTTATACCTAAAACAGGGATGTAGCTAGCCAAATTTGAGTGCCAGGTAATTGTCTGTTCTGGGGAAAGCACCTCACCCCACCCCATGACATCTACCCCATTTTTCATTTTTCCCTCATTTTACTTTAGGGAGTAAATTTAGGGTCTCAGTAGGCAGACTTGTGGTGGGCGGGGAGACGTGTTTGCCTGGAATGCCGAGCAGGAGTATTGAGTGCTGGGTGTCACCACCGTGGCTACATCCCTGACCTAAAAGAGAAGACATTTGACAAGGGGAGGGCAGCAGAAAATGTATGCTTTGAAATTTTCCATCATTGGCAAACAATATGACATTAATTTTTGCCCAGACAATATATTTTTGCTCTGAAGTATACAAGATTTTGCTAAGGGAGGCAATATCTCAGGCCCATCCTCATAAGCTTTTTCTAATAACTACATCAATAACCTTAAAATACCAAATATTTGATAGACAAGTTAGTAAAACACATTTCTGAAGCAGGCTGCAGTGTTCTGGAAAGTACTGTTGACTGAAGTGTTTACACCGGGTACCCGACCGACGATGTCAGGACCCGGTTGTGAAATTGCTACCCGGATCCAAAGTTTCACTAACATGGATTGCACATGTGACAGAACACCTAACATGTTACTTTTTCCTGGCAAAATTTATCACGCACTCGCCTAAGAATACTTGTCATGCATTAGTGTTATATTATATCAACTTGCAAATCAAAATTTCTTATTATGACTTTACAACAAACTTGTAGCCTAACAGAAGTTATATTTTTACGTACCCAGATACCCGACCGACCATTGACTTCGGGTACCCGGCTCCGAATTTTGGACCCAGTTGACTGGAACATTTCTGCTATCCAGTGTGTGTGAATTTAATGTGTCAGTCTGTAGTCTAGAATAACAAGAATATATTTAAGAGGCTCCAAAGTGAATGCCATTCATCCAACTCCCATTTTTATAAGCTTTCTCTGTTGCTGAGACATAAAATGTTGACATTAATTTACTCAATTTGAAATAGTCAGATCTATTTCACTCCAACTTACCTCATCGATTACACATGTGATTGTGCAATAATTTGTGATGTCTGTCTTGTACAACTCATATTACCTGCTTTTGTTTCCTTTTGATATTAGAATATTTTTAACAACCTTGAAAGTTTTACTGTTTGCTTGCATAGAATGTTGTACGGAAAAAGCTTGTATAGTCAAGTCACCCTTTAACAGTAAGACGGTGATCACATTTTGGTACAAGGTGAAGAGGCTTTTGAAAAAACAAAATTTAAACAAAGATGGTGTTTTGAGTAGTACAACAATGACATCACAATTATTGCACAATCTTCGATTGTAAATTCAGTCAATAACCAAATAACTTTTTATATCTCAGCTCAGGAATGTCCTGTGAAGATGGGATTTGGACCATTGGATTCATTTTTCAAGCTTTGTAACATATAGGTTTGAAATTTTAGACTTCAGTTACACGTCAATATTTGTACATAATGGGCTGTACTGCATTGTATGCCTGTTTCTGTTCACTAGTTCAGTGTTAGTACCAGCGTTCACGCTAAGGTGCGGGATTGTGCAATTCCTGCACTGTAAGTCCCGCACAAAAATAATTGTGTGCAGGAAACTCCCGTGCAGACCTCGCGGCCCACACTTTTTTATTTTCCTACATACTTCATTTTAATTTGTGAGACTGTGACACAGAAGAACAATCAGAAATCAATGAGTCATACAATACCATAACTGATTCCTCATTTCACTGATTTATTATTTCTGGAAATTCCCCCAAGAATTTGAAATCCCTCTCAAAAAAATTTGGGAGGGGGGAAATTCCCCCCAGTTTCTGAGCCCTAGCATAAACACTGGTTAGGACACGTACCTTTTTGTGTTGCAGCAACCCTATCAAACCTGTACTGTGTTATAAAATGTTTGTCTTTGTGGTGTGTTCTTCCATTAGAGTAAATTGTATATTGTACATGTTACATAGAGCCAGTGAAATAGTTTGGGTCAGTCTGGTCTTCACTGGGCATTTCTGTGATGTGATGGAGTGCAGCTTCGGTGAGTGACACTGGTCAGTACTGCCTACAGTAGGACTACTCTTAAGCACCCAAGTCTCAGCTGGAAGGTCTGGGGTTCGACTCCTGGCCGGGTCATACCAAAGACTTTTAAAATGGAACCTACGGCCATTGTGCTTGGTGCTCAGCATAAGCAATGGAGTAGGGAAATCAAGCCAGTGAGCCACAAGTGGAAAAAAGGCGGTGGCTGGCCCGACTTAAACCAGTTGGTTAGAATTCACGTCGCAGACATATGCCATAAAACCTCATCTAATTCTAACCCGTAAGCCTATAGCACCACCCACCCGATACTAACTTCACTACCAACTGTGGTAAAATACATGATGGTTTGAACTGATTTTGAAAGAACTTGGAAGGCAATATTTTTGTGTGTGTGTGTGTGTGTGTTTGGTATTTTCCTAGGGCTAGTAATCAAGAATATACCCCACTCTTTTAAAGGGGAATTTTCATGATCCCAGACAGTTCCAATTCTCCCAACTATGCATCTTCTAGCTCCTCCCATAACTGTATGAGGCTCTTCCTTGTGCAAGAATAAACCTGTTTTATTGCTTAAGGCCATGTCCTGGTGAGCATACAAGGCTATAAAATGTAATAAAAGTACTCTCTCTGCCTTGTGTGGAATGTGAGCTACTCTGCATCTTTCAAATTTTCAAACTTTGATGTCAATCAAAGAGCAGTCACCAACTGAGAATTTTGATATACATACACTAAAAATATACTTTGGGGTGATGACTGTTTGTCTTTAAGTAAGACATTTTAGTAGCTATGCTCTACTTGGACTCTTTACATGGAGCCTACCACAAAATTGGTCCACCTACAACCCTGGTGTTAAATATTGTAGAAGTGAGAAACACTGTGCAAACCTTGTGAAGTATTCCAAGACAGTTGGCAGGTACTGTATATATAGCATACTTGTAATGTGGATGTCATGTACATTAATTGCATAGGAAGATCCTTTGGCTTATGGTGAGGGCCAAAGGCCATTTGAGTCTTCCTTTATTCAAACACTGAAAACCTTTAAAAACACATTATCTCGTGGTTGGCAGTGTGAATACTTCTCATATGGTGTGTTAAACTGTGTGTATGGTATCAGTGAGATTCTTTATAATATATGGAAGGTTTAATACAATAGAGTTGCTTCTGTCGCAAACAACCAACTGATCTGCAGTGCAGGTCATTATCAGTAAACTGTAAGTGTTATCTGCCTGGAAATTAGAATTGGCCCTGGGAAGAATACTTTTTCCCTAGAAGAGTAATTTTGTAATTGTTATGGTTGGCAGCAATTGGTGACCTGTATGGGCAGTTACTCTAAGTGACTGCTTGTGGTGAAGGGTTCCTGGTGTACAAGGGTGGGAGGGGGGTGTGCAAAAACTGTGCAATGGTAAGTATGGCAACCAAAGGCCCTGGTAACACTTGGATACACCTGTAAAACTGTTGTTACCTCACAGAAGTCATTTCCAGGTGATTTCAAATTTTCACAGCTCTCTGTAATTTGAGAAATGAAATGCTGAGCAAGCTAAAAATAAAAAAATGATCCCGTAATGTACAGTTTGGAGGTAGATTAAAAAAATCAGAGTACAGTAGTGTACAGAAAACATGTTAACTTGTTTGTATCAAGGTATTGTAGCACAGTGTTATGTATTCACAAACAGTTTTCCCCATCCTCCTAAGATTCTTCCAAAGAAAGCTTCATAAATCCTTGTCTAGATGTGAGTGAATTGGTCCTGCTTTAGCCACAGTCCTAATTAGAAGATGGCAGAGAAGCATCTCCATGGTTTATCTGAAATATAAACCAAACAGTTTATTGATACCTCATCTGTTGATGATTATCTGTGACACCAGAAACGGGCTGAGAGAAGCATTACACACTTCCTGTGTTTCAGTCTGAGACTTCCTGCATGTACATTTGAGCACGGAATCAATCAACATGTCGTAACCAACTTGTGTGATGAGTAAGGGGGACTCCTTGCTTCCAGAAATTTACTACCTTTTCTGTCTGTATGTGCCAATTTGGGAAGTCAATATAGCATATAAAAATGCTTATCGTGGGGATTTTTCAGCCAGACGAGAGGGTCTTATGATCATTGCTGTATGCTTTTGTGTATATGTTTATATTTGAAATTAAGGTCAGCAAGGAGTTGATGGAAGATTTTAATTGGACTTAAAGGGTACGTGTGGTCATCCCACATTTTCCCTGGTATTGTAATTTGTGGGTCTTTTTAATTATGTGAGGATGATTGTTTCTGAATTGTTAAATTTGTAAATAGGAATCTATAGGTTTACATGTAATACTGTATCAAGTTATGCAACATTGTGCAAGATTCTTAAGCCAGGAAAGGGAATGAGGAATTTTGTAAAATTTAGCTGAAAGTAAGGTTTGGGTATTCTATTCATTTTCAACTAGTAGAGCTTCTTTAGTGAGTCCATGTGCTGTTAACAGTGAAAATGACAACCCTTGGTACTATTGCCCTGTACTCAATGGGCTGTACTAACCAACGAGCCAAGTGCACTGACAGCGTAGATGGTGGGGGGGGGGGGGGCATGACCTTGATCAGAACTTATGTGAGCCCAGAGCCTTAGTGATGTGGGTTCTGGGGCTTTGGAAGAAAGTTTTTGCTTTTTAGATGCCCTTTGGTGTAATGTGGGCATTTTACTGATTTTAATCAATTTTTTTTAGCCTAAACTTTGGCAAGAAAAGTTAGGCAAATAGCATGCCTGCTAGTGTTAGTGCTACTAAAAGTTCTTCAAAAATATAGTGATGAAGGATATTTAAAATCCTTCCACTGTCAAAGGAGGGAGGGGGCTGTCTTGCCCATTGATGCCCATGCAAGTAGCAATAAGGTGACTGAGCTGTATTACTATCAGTTAACAGTAGGAGAAGTACTTATCAAAGTATGTTGGCTTATTCAACAAAATATTCTGTTTGAAAAATATCTTTTCAGTATCAGCAGTGTGCTGGTACTCAGTAGTTGGTGGATGCAGCCAGATATGAGTTTTATGACCTGGGGGGGGGGGGGGGAGGGCACTGAATTACAGCACGTTGTATATGGAGACATGACATGGGAACTTCATTGAGATGTACTTAGGCATACGAAATGTCAATTACACGCTCAAGTAGTTTGATTCAGGGGAATGATGAACCATATCCTGCCTCATTGTGCTGCAAAACCTGGTAATATAATTGCTACACAAATGTGAAAATCAGTGTGTAGCTTCCAGTGTATAACATCTTTCTTGTAAACCGGCTCTTACATTATGAAAAAATTCAGTAAGCTTTGAAAAAACTATATTTAAAACATAGTTACCTCTTATGTAACCATGGAAATACTGAGGAAATACTTCCATGATGTAAAGTGTTTTGAAAAGGTCATTGTGTTTCAAATCATTGTCTGGGTAATCTGGTACAGTATCTTAAGAATACTACTTGGTTACCTAATCGGTTAAAAAGTGAACAATTTGAAGTAAGTCATATTGGCAGTCATAGGGCATAATTGCATGCAATATAATCTCATTTGTGACAGATGACTGGAGAAGAAACTTCTTAGGTTTAAAAGTCAGCTGAAGAATAAACAGAATACTGTGGGACAAAGGTTATTTTGTACTATTTACCATTATGGTGGGGGATTGGTGGTACAGTACCTGCAGCATCATAGGATGGAGTACTGTAAGTGCTTGCCATGATGTAGTATACAATATAGGCCTACTAACTTACTAAGTACAAGCATTGAGGCCTTTGTATTAGATGCTATGTGATAGCATGGAAGTACTACTTCCATGGTGTTAGTGAAAGCTGGTAGTATGTGGGCCAGTTACCTACTGTACGTAGCAGGCTGTATTCCAGTTCTTTGTTCAGTCATCTCCCTGATGCCTGCTCAAGTGAAATCGGAACAACTCCTTTGGATATTCATGGAAAAGTGTGAACTTAAAGACTGCGTGATGGTTAGTGAATTCAAAACCAAACTACATCTGGGCCCATTTAAATCATGCAAAAGCCTATGTTAGTTAGCTAGTTAGATAATATTTAACGACACACCAACACGAATGTGTTATATAGTGTCAACCAGATAAAGTCCTCCCCTTTAGTCGCCTCTTATGACAGGCGGGAAATACCGTGGGCATATTCTACAACCCCTAGCCCACAGGGGGCTGCAAAAACCTGCGCCACCCACTGAGCCAGTGTGTATATTACCCATTCTCTAGTACAGTTTAGTATTCTCTGAGCAGCTGGTTTAGTGACAGTAATGATTGGACATCTGAGGTTACAGTGGAGGCTTTCAGTTTTACGACTGTCGCACAGAAACAAGTGAAATGTATTCCTCAATAACACCGATAGCATGAACCATCAGGTAGTACATGAATAGTACATGAATATGGTTATGAATTTTGCATCTAAACTGACACAGTCTCATTCACTAGGGCTGACATTTGTTTAGGTAACCTTTAAAGGTCATGTGACATGAAAATAACATAGTTGGATATTTGATGTAAAAAGCATTAAAAATCCAGAAAATAGCCACAGTTCCCATTAAAATCCATCAAATATTGACCATTTTACAGGTAAATTTCTATTTCACACTTGTATCATGAATAAACATAAGCTAAATGTGCAAATATGTGACATCGAAAGAGGGACATACCATATATGGCACATGTTAGCCTTTGTTTTTTCAACCTTAATTTCAAGGACACTGGTAGCATTGTTATTCCCCGAGGGGTTTATTATAAAAGTTAAAATTTTTTCCTTGAAAAATATTGATATCACTCACTAAACTGTAATCTGTATGATCAGTAATTAAGAGATAATTTATATAGGGTTAATAACAAAAGAAATCTTCACACTGTGCAACACTCCACATCATCCTTTTTGCATCTAGGCAATTAGTTTCTTCAGAAACCATCAAACTTTGAAGACGTATATTTTGAGAACGGTAAAAGATATTGAAATAATTCCAACGGATCTTTGATTGGAGGATTTAATTCTTTAAATGACAAGTGAAACAGCTCTTTTTGGTGGCATGTCACACGACCTTTAAGATGGGTTGTGCAGCAGAGTCCTCTCTGTGGTGTAGTGGGCCAGTGGCCCTCTTTGCAAAAACTTCTAAAAATGAAGAAGATCAGACTCTTGATGAATGAAAAGAGTACTTATCATTCTCCTGTTTGCCTACTGTCATTTTCAAAAATGCACTCTTGTAATAATAGTGAAATCAAGTATTTCATTCATGGAGAGAAATCAAAGGGTAAGGACTAGAAAGGCTGGACTACTGTAGCATAAAGTCCTACATTCTCTTGCAGCACCTGGTGGGTCATTTGCAGCCCTTGAAGTTAAAATGGCCTGCACAGTATTTGAGGAGCCGAAAAATTTAATAAGAAAACAAACAAACAAAGTCCTGGCTTCTACAATAAATTTAGAGCAGAAACCACTTAAAAGCCTGTGGACTGAAAGACTTGAGAACCGTGATGAAGGCCAAGTTTTCCACCAACTGGAATACTAAGAATGCTTACTCACTTCTGGTATCCTGTGGTTGCCTGCTGTAATATCTCATCTTCTGTTTTTTGCTAGAAAGTGCATGGCTGCAGTCTGGAGAAAATAGTATTTTTGATTCCTTGCCATAGGCAGGCAAGGAATCTATGCGATGGTGATGTCGTTTGTGTGTATGTGACGCCGAGCTTGTAAACACGATATATCAAGATATCAATGACCGACACTTTTCATATTTGGTATATAGATTTTTCATGATGAGAAAAAGAACCCTATTGTTTTTGGTGGCGGTCAAAGGTCATTTGAGGTCACCAGAGGTCAAATACCGAAAACTTTGTAAACACGATATCTCAAGTTAGCAATGACAGACACTTTTCATATTTGGTATACAGATTTTGCATGTCAAAAGAAAGAACCCTATTGTTTTTGGTAGAGGTTAAAGGTCATCTGAGGTCACCAGAGGTTAAACTGCGAAAACCTCAGAAATGGCTTGTAAACACGATATCTCAAGTTAGCAATGACTGACACTTTTCATATTTTGTATACAGATTTGTCATGTCGAGCAAAAGACCCCTGTTGTTTTTGGTGGAGGCCAAAGGTCATTTGAGGCCACTGCAGGTTAAAAGCCGAAAAGGCTCGTAATCACGATATCTCAAGACAGGAATGACAGATACTTTTCATATTTGGTATACAGATTCATCATGTTAAGAAGAAGAACCCTATTGTTTTTGGTGAAGGTCAGAGGTCATTTGAGGTCACCATAGGTAAAAGGCCGAAAAGCTCGTAATCACTATATCTCAAGGTAGGAATGACCAACACTTTTCATATTTGGTATATAGGTTTTTCATGATGAGAAAAAGAACCCTATTGTTTGTGGTGGCGGTCAAAGGTCATTTGAGGTCACCAGAGGTCAAATACCGAAAACTTTGTAAATACGATATCTCAAGTTAGCAATGACAGACTTTTCATATTAAGTATACAGATTTGTCATGTTGCGAGGAAGAAGCCTATTGTTTTTGGTAGAGGTCAAAGGTCATCTGGGGTCACCAGAGGTTAAACTGCGAAAACCTGGTAAACACGATATCTCAAGATGGCAAAAGCCGACACTTTTCATATTTGGTATACAGATTTGTCATGTCGAGCAAAAGACCCCTATTGTTTTTGGTGGAGGCCAAAGGTCATTTGAGGCCACTGCAGGTTAAAAGCCGAAAAGGCTCGTAATCACCATATCTCAAGACAGGAATGACTGATACTTTTCATATTTGGTATATAGGTTTTTCATGATGAGAAAAAGAACCCTATTGTTTTTGGTGGCGGTCAAAGGTCATTTGAGGTCACCAGAGGTCAAATACGGAAAACTTTGTAAACACGATATCTCAAGTTAGCAGTGACAGACACTTTTCATATGTAGTATACAGATTTGTCATGTTGAGAGGAAGAAGCCTATTGTTTTTGGTAGAGGTCAAAGGTCATTTGGGGTCACCAGAGGTTAAACTGCGAAAACCTCGTAAACACGATATCTCAAAATAGCAAAAGCCGACACTTTTCATATTTGGTATACAGATTTTGCATGTCAAGAGAAAGAGTCCTATTGTTTTTGGTAGAGGTCAAAGGTCATCTGAGGTCACCAGAGGTTAAACTGCGAAAACCTCAGAAATGGCTTGTAAACACGATATCTCAAGTTAGCAATGACTGACACTTTTCATATTTTGTATACAGATTTGTCATGTCGAGTGAAAGACCCCTATTGTTTTTGGTGGAGGCCAAAGGTCATTTGAGGCCACTGCAGGTTAAAAGCCGAAAAGGCTCGTAATCACGATATCTCAAGACAGGAATGACTGATACTTTTCATATTTGGTATATAGATTCATCATGTTAAGAAGGTCAGAGGTGAAGGTCAGAGGTCATTTGAGGTCACCATAGGTAAAAGGCCGAAAAGCTCGTAATCACTATATCTCAAGGTAGGAATGACCAACACTTTTCATATTTGGTATATAGATATGTCATATTGAGAGAAAGAGAACTCTATTGTTTTTGGTGGAGGTCAAATGTCATTTGAGGTCATCAGAGTTCAAAGACCAAAAACCTTGAAATTGGGATATGTCAAGATAGGAATGGCAGATATAGATTTGTCATGGTTGAGAGAAAGAACGCCATTGTTTTTCGTAGAGGTCAAAGGTCATCTGAGGTCACCAGAGGTTGAACTACAGAAACCTTGTAAATGGCTTGTAATCACGATATCTCAAGATAGCAATGACAGTCACTTTTCATATTTGGTATGTAAATTTGCTATGTTGAGAGGAAGAACCCTATCAATTTTGGTGGAGGTTAAGGTCATGTGGGGTTAGCAGAGACAAAAAACAAATTTTCCCAAGAATTCCCAAGATTGTCATCTGGGGTCACTGGGGTCAAAAGCACCATACCCAAGAATTTGAAAGATTGTTAATGGGGTTTCCAGAGGTCAGAAAGCAAAATTTCCCAAGAATTCTGAACATTGTCATCCGGGGTCACTATATGTCAAGAAACAAAGTTTCCCAAGAATTCCCAAGATCATCATATGGGTCATCAGAGGTCAAAGAGCAAAATATCCGAAGTATTCCCAAGGTTGTCCTCTGGAGTCACCAGAGGTCAGAAAGCAAAATTTCCCAAGAATTCCCAAGATTGCTATCTGGGGTTATCAGAAGTCAAAAAGCAAAATTTCCCAAGAATTCCCAAGATCATTCTGAGGTCACCGAGGGTCGAAAAGTAAAATTTCCCAAGAATTTCCAAGATTGTTTTATGGGGTCACCAGAGGTCAAAAAGCAAAATTTCCCAAGAATTTTCAAGATCCAAGATCCATTGGAGTTGAATTCCTTTCAAGACAATTTCGTTTTTCTTTTTTGTTATATTTGTTGGGGTTCAAAGTTCATGTGAGGTCAGCAGAGGTCAAATTATGAAAATATCGTAAAATGATGTAGTCATGAAAGATAAATTTGAGGGATACACCTCAGTACAACAAAGCATCCCCATTCGGCAAGGAATCACTAAGCCCTTAGGCTTTCTGGTTAAAGCTATTTTATAGTCATATTTTACTTTATTTTACATTACAGTGGTTAGGCTTCCCTTTTAAAATTTCCCTGTGACTATCTCTATGCCTCCTATCCTTCCCTTTAATTTTTAATTTTTTTTAAGCTGCTCTTGGTTTAATGTAAGCCAGGGGAGGAGGGGGGATGCATACTTTTGGTAAGAGTGTGCTTCACACTCCTGTGTTTGACTCCATTGCCGCTTTGGCTCCTTGCAGTCTTGGTTCGAGCCCTCCAAGGAAGAAGACTGCACACAGTCTCTACCAATTAAAAACAAGCATGAATGTGGGGGAAGCTTTTAAGAGCCAGTGGATAGTGGATATAGTGGATATACTGTATATAACTCCTTACTAATTCCTCTACATCTGATTGGAGGATTGGTGGTCACATGCCACTGGTTATTTAGCGCTGTCATACAGTCATTTGTTATCCATTGTGGGTTAGTCTAGAATTACACAGTGTTTCACCCTGTGCACTCCTTGAATCAAATTTTGATCAAAATCTGGCCTGTTTAGGGAGTGAGGTGTAAAAACCAATAAGTTTTCCATTTCGTGTGATGGTATGAATAATTTCATGGTTGAGCCCCCTGTGGGCTGGGGGTTGTAGAATATGCCCACGGTATTTCCCGCCTGTCGTAAGAGGCTGCTAAAGGGAAGGACTTGCACAGTATTTAAACTTTGCTCGACACTATATAACACATTTGTGTTGATGTGTCGTTAAATTTTATCTAACTAACTAACAGATCTATTCAACTCACCTTTACCTGTTTGAATAGAATATTCAGTCTTTCAACTCATGAAATTATTCATACTATCACACTCATAAACATTCATTATTTGTATACAATTTCACATGAATGTTTTCAATTTAATATTTCACATGGTACTTAAAAGCTCTACAGAAGAGCAATGTTTTCGGGTTACGCATCAATGTTCTGGCACGTGTAGGCCTAAACCTTACCAAACCCTTGTCCTAACACTGACTGACCTTCATGTAGACTTGTCTGTGTTTTGTAGTCTCTCATGATGATGAATAACCCCTGTGGTTCAGCATTCTTTGAACTACCAATCTTTAAACTTAGCAAATAAAATTCAGAACTGTATAAAGAGTCAAATTTGTGTACAATCCAGAATTGTCCTCTCTACCCCTGAATTCAAATGACAATGAAATGTACTAAATATGAATGCATCATGAAGACTTTACTAGGGGACAGCATATTGACCAAATTTTAATTTAATTGTTACAAACTTGGTGAAATGCCAGCCATTTAAACACAATGCCAAAGGGGTGGCAGACATTTGGCAGCTGTGCTTGATATGCCCCATAACAGAAGCTGGAGCCGGTAAGTAATCATGTACACAGTACAGTGTCTCTAGGGTATATCCATTTGGAATAGAAATGGGCCGCCATTGAAATATATACGGTACATAAATATGTGAAATTTTCCTGAAATGATTATCAAGACTAGAAAAAACGAGAACAAAAGGAAGATGGGTTCATTTTTCCCCCTCCTTTCAGAGGCCACCATTGCCCACCCCCTTTCCCCAAAGTGAATTGACAAAATGACTGTAATTTTCAAATGTTTAGTCCAAATTTTTCATCTTATCCCCACAAAATGTAGTTCCCTTTGTCACTCTTGCACCCCTCCCCTTCAGTGCTTGCTAACACCACTACCTCACAAATGAACTATGTACAGGCCACATGGGGTGTAAAGTAATCTCAAGCTTGATGGATTGTCTTCAACACAATTCTTAATGACTCTTGACACAGTGTCATCATACCTAGCTACAGTTTCCACATTTGCCACGATTTTGTAAATATCACCAGGAGCTGGCATCAGAGGTCACGGTGGTCACCTATTATGGAATAGCACAAAGGAGATAATTTATCCCAAACAATTTATCACCTGTCATCATTTGATGAAGTCAAGATTCTTCCTGTTGAGTTATTCTGACTCCCTTCAGGAGGTTGTTAGCTCATTTGAATGACAGTTGTATTCAGTATCAGTAGGTTGGTTTTGCTGTAGGGAGTAGTTCCACCACGCTGTGATTATTTAGCATGTTTAGTCTGGAAGCTAGTCATACAGTTGATTCATAGTCCCACACAGTCACATGATCTAGGGTTTTTTTATGGAACATAGCCAATGAGAAGGTTATACAATATTTTATGTTAACAAAAGGTTCTTGATCAGACTTAATATATATAATATGTTGTGGGTAATGTGCAGTCTATTTTGCTCCTCCTCACCTCCTGTTTGCATATGTAGGCCTACAGTATACCATTATTGCCGGTAATAACTGTCTGGCAAAAATTTATAGCAGTGTGGGAACACCTAACTACAGAGGGTGCCTTAGAGCCTAACTCTTCTCCATTTTGCCTTCTTGATGTCAACAAATTTCAATTTTTGTCTGGTAAAACCTTTGTGTAGATTCCTCCAAACATTTTTGGATTCTACCAGTTCCATCTTATACTACCGTGGGATATCATCCAACATCTTCTCCTACCAGGTTTGTGGCCCAGGTTCTCATGACTTGTTTGCAAAGTTGCAAAATCTGCAGACTACTCTATGGGCCAGGGGTTCCCAAGTGTTTTTTGTGACAGGCCACATTTCCTTGAGTTAATGCTTTATCACTGTTGTAGTAGCCAGCAGGGTGAATCCAGGGTGTGGAGAAAGCTCGTTCTTGAAGGTGAAGGCCACATGTACAGTACAGTAAGAGCTTAGAAAGTGACTGCACTGCAGGCAGTGACTATTGTAGAGATTTTTAATTTGGGTGGTGGTTAATTCTCAATGGGGTTGCTCATCAGGATCACAACCAACCTCAGCCCCACCAAGGTTGGGGCTGAGGTGAGAAAATTTGACAATCTAAATGTGGTAGAAGATTCTCTCTACAAGGCTAATTTGCCATTTTGGTTCCTCCTCTCCTGGGCTTGAGAGAAAATTTGGCAACCAAAAAGCCCTGTGTTGTAGGAAATTGGCAAATTGGACTCTTAACACAAATCTGTCATTATAACCTTGCATCTACAGTACCATACATGAATCACCAGCCTGTGTGGGAGAAAACTTGGCATCCCAAATGCTCAAGATTGGAGGAAATCCCACTTCATGCATGAACTTGGAACTAGACATTTGCATCCACCATGTGTAAATCACCAGTTGGCCTATGGGAGAAACTGTGGCATCCAATTTGCACTCAAAAAATTGCATGTAAGAAAAAAATGTTTCGACTCCTCGAATCTTGCATGGGCCGCATTAATGAACATTGAGGAACACCACTTAAGAACCTAGGGTTTAGGCCTGCTGGGCTTGATCAAGTGACTCCAGTATGTTTGGAGTCTTGTAGCTGTGGAATTCGAAGCCGTGACTCCGATGGAGTTGGGACTCTTTCAATGATGTTACAGTTAATGAAGGAACATGTAGTAGGGCCACTCAGTCAACAGCCACAGTGTTGATCAGTAGGCCTATTTGCACTACTGGAGCCTGCTGCCAAATTGCCAATGTTGGAGAATTATCACAGTCAGAGCTTGTTATTTATGGTCATGCCTTCCTCTTGTGGGCCAGTCACGGACATAGCTCAATGTTGAAAGGTGTTCAACTTTCATAGCTTCATAGCGCTATACTGAAGTATGTCGGCCTTTAGAGAGCTACTGTAGTTTGTTGCAATTCTCCCTTGAAACCTGCAATTGGACACAAATAAAATGCAAACCCCAAAATGTAATTTTTGTTCTTCTTGACAGTATCAAAAATTCCCAAGGATTTGTGACTACAAAGAAGGTGGAGTCACTACTGTACCTAGATAGCCTGAAATTAAGAATCTGCAAAAGTCAGGTTGCTTGCCTAATTTGCCCACTCAGCGAACGTTTATTACCCCTGCACCTGTATTGGCTGCATTCTCAAAAGCAATGTCGGGGAACTTTCTCAAGAATTCTCCATTGATCTGGGTAAAACATGTATGCTATTATGTATAGCTTTTGATCACAACAAGCACAAATCATAAATATTCAACAAAAAATAGACTTAAAGCAAGCCCGAGTACCATGCGTTTCACGTGACCAAAGTCAATGGGATTTTAGTGTGTGAATTCTCTTGCTTAAAACTCACCCAGTGGAGAAGTCTCATTGACTTACTGTGAGAAGTTTGTAGAACAACATTACAGTTTAATTCATCTTGCAATATATGAATATGTACATTGAAACCTGCAGTCAGTAGTCCAGAGACAACTTCAGATTAGTATGAATGTAGAGAAATTGGTCCATCTCTGTCATTGTTTGCAGGCGTTAGTGTATGTACAGTACGTGAAAATAGGCGTGTGTATTCGACACCTACTACTGTACGAAGGGAGACTATACATGGAAGCCTTGCACACTATCTTAACATGTGACTGTATGTATAGCATTGTTTGCGAAACACAATGACTCCAGCGTTAAAATCACGTAAAAGCTTCAGTTCATTCAAGTATATTGGTACTGTGTGTTCCATGGTACGTAGTATAAAGCACTGTAATTTGCAAACACACCAAATCTGCCCTCTCAAGTAATCACTTTCAATTCAGACTTGTAGAAGGAAATGCCAACTGTGTTGTTGAGCAATGTAACCGTAATGTACAGTAGCTTTTGTGAGTGAATGTAATGATATTTTTGAGGGGCTCATTGAGTTGACATTGATTATTTTGTGACAAGTTTGAAGGAAATAATTGAATGAAAATGTTTCTAATTAGCCTCATTACTCATGTATGATCACTTTCTATAGTTACCGAAAATATGAGAAACGCTAGTTTTGTGGACAGGGGTTGCATATGATTAATACCTAATGGTAAAAAGTGTCTGGTCACTAATTTGTAATAAATGATTTTAATCATTAATTACCCTATCATTGCCATTTCAGTTGTGTGTCAGATGTGCAGAATCTCTTAGTTTGACCATTTACCAGACCAGTGTATGCTTTTATATTGTTACTTTCCAACTGTTGGTTTTGATCAAGTGTTGAATAAGTGCATCTTTTGCAGAACTTTTGTATGGTTGTAATTACCTTACTATTTATTAATTTCCCAACTTATTTTAACTTTGTGTAGACTGGTTTGAAGGAACTTTGGATTAAAATTGCTTAAGCCATGTAAAAACCAATACTGTCTGGAACCTTCCAGAACCATCCAGTATTGCCAAGCACTGTGCACAATTAAAGAAGTTGATGAACTATTTCAGCAAGGAATTATGGAATCAAAGGTCTGGTTGTTTTCTGTCACTGGTTTCGATGAAAGAGAAACCTATGCGGTCATGATGGCGTGTGTGTCAATGTATGTGTATGTATGCGTGTATGTTTGTGTTTTTGTGACACTTAGCTTGTGTGCATGATATCTCGAGAAGGGAAACTCTTGACAGTTCTTAAACTTGGTACATGGATGCCCCATATTGAGAGGAAGAACCCTGTTGTTTTTGGTGGGGTTCAAAGGTCACCTGGGGTCACTTGGGGTCAAACTCTGAAAACCTTTTTAAAACGATATCTCAAGTTACAAAGCTTGGATGAATTTCATACGTAGTATGTAGATGCATTGTGGTAAGAGGGAGAACCCTATCACTTTTGGTGGAGGTCAAAGGTCATGTGGGGTCACCGGGGGTCAAATCCTGAAAATCTTATTAACATGATATCTTGAGGTAGAAAGCTTGGATAAATTTCATACTTCGTGTGTAGATGCATTATGGAAAGAGGCAGATTTGTATCGTTTTTGGTGGGGTTCAAAGGTCATCTGGGGTCACTGAGGGTCACAGCCTTATTCAGCAGAATTACCAACAGTACTGTGCCCACAAAAATTAAAAAAATCACAGTGTGGGCAATGCCACTGCTGTGACCATTTACTCTATGGCACTGATGATGCTAGATCATGAAGTCCTGTCCATGATTCCTTGGTTTGGATCCCTAATTAAACTACATTTAGCAGTGAGTGTGAGGGAAATGGTAGTTGATCTAAAGTATCATTGATGCTCTTGTCATATGTATGCCATTGTTCCTTGCAATAATTGTCAAAAAATAATATGAATTCAGGAAAAAAGAGGTCTTTTTACATGGTAATAGTTGCTGTAGTTCAGTATGCTAAAATCAATATGGAGGCAAGAGAAATAAAAAAAATGACCAAATATCTTGGAGGAGAAAATGAAGCAATTTGTATTGCTCACTGTGGTGTTTCTTCTACAAGCAAATTATCTCTGTTTCTAAATATGTCTATGTGAATTTTCAGATCGATGGTTAGTGAATGAGCTTTTTGCGAAGTCATTTTTTACAGTATTGTGGTAATACTAATGAATGTGTAGGAGTCATTGTATAGTCGCATGTATGTATGATTCTGCACTTAATAGTGTGCAAATATCCACATCTCATATTGGTTTGAATGAAATGAGAACCCTTGCATTCATGATTATCTGTGTATGTATACAGTGTATTTGTGATGCTTAGCATGTGAACACAATATCTCAAGAAGGTAAACTCCAACTATTGTCATCTTGGTATGTTGATGTCCTGTATTGAGAGAAAGAACCCTATCATTTTTGGTGGAGGTCAAAGGTCATCTGGGGTCACTGGAGTTCAAACTCTGAAAAACTGTTGCATGGCTGCAAAACTTGCAAAACTTCGTGAGCGCAGATACTCTGAAAACCAAAATTTCTAGCTCACCAAGTCTACTTAATTTGGGACTAAGATGAAAATTTCTAGCTGCAGCATGATTTTCACGAATGCAATGCGTCTTTGTGTCCAGCTTTTTGCAGGCGTGACCTGTTGACACAATATCTCAGCACAGGAAGCGAGGATACTCTTCATACTTGGCATGTAGGTGCACTACAAGAGGATGAACACTATTGTTTTTGGTTGAGGTCATAGGTCATCTAAGGTCACTACATATTTTATGCTTGGTAGCTTGAACATTGCATTTATTTACCGTGCAAAAATGCCATTGTTGATGTTGTTTTTGTGATGATGCATTTGTGAGACAAATGTTGCACAAAGGCAAAGCAATTTTGCACCATAAAATTTTGACGAGGAATTTCTACACCTATTTTTATTTTAAAAAAATCACATCAATTAAGTTTTGATTCAATTACAGGAATCAGTCATTATATATTGTACTTCTCACATCATTTGCAAGGTAACTTTGGAATTAATATATTGTACCATACATCTAGGCACCTCTCAAAGTGAAATTCTTTTTAAAGCTTAGACCTCACCCCTTGGCCATTCATTCAGAATGCCATATTGGACAATTGACCAAGCTAAGCAGAAGGGATGGGGGGGGGGGGGACTTTTAGATAAGTTGGAACTTGTGAAACTGTTGCATAGATGGGGAAGAGGTAAGCCATAAACAAGGGCTTAGCTTTGGAATCAAGAGGTTGGTCATCTTTCTTTCTTGTGGAAGAAAGCGTTTGGTAATTTGCAAGGAATACATGAATGTAATTCTGTATGTGTATCATGTTGAAGGAAATGTTTCAACTTAACTAGCATGCTGTGAGAGTTATAGTATAGTCACCCTCAGTATCTTCCTTGGTGTTTATTTTGCCCTTTTTGCTTTTGTATTTCAGTTTGAAACCTCTTTGCTGATTTGTGTTACCTGCATCGTGATACCTGCTGCACCTTAGCTGCTCTGCTGCCCTCAGTATTTTCGTTTGCATGATGCACTACTACTGCCCAAGATGGAGTCCTTTATGAAAGCTGCAAATGACTTAGATAAAGTCTTGGATGAATTTGAGAGGAATGAAGGTACTGCACAATTTCTATCATTCATTTGCAAATGATTAAAAGATTTAAGCCTTGGTTAAATTCTGAAAGGATTGAAGTACTTCATAATTTTTGTCATTCATTTTGAGCAGGGGCTGCAGCCTTTCTTTGTTGCCTAAGACAGAACAGCAGCAGAATTAATCAAGTTTTTATTTTGTAACAGTTATGTAGTGCAACAAAGCATGGCTGCAGCCCCTGCAGCTTGGCTGAGGCAGCTACAGCTTCACAGCTTTGACATGGTACAGTACCTACATCATAATGAATTGAAACCTAGATAATAATGTAATGTTTTCCTTTGCAATTATGTAAAATAAAGACTTCTATAAATTTTGAAGAAAAGAAGGTGATCATTCATTTTCGCATGTGTATTACGTACTTTATACATTTGCACCATGTTGACCCATTTGGCCTACTTCACATCATGTATATGAGTACCATGCTGGAGGTACCTACGATAGGGCTTGATTTAAACAGTTATCCAGTTGCCCGTGACGACCAAAATTTGTGAGGGACAACCAAAAAATGGTTGGATGGTTGTCCATCGGACAACCACGTTTCATGCAACAAGTTGACACACTGCTTGTATGGTTACAGCAAATTTCTTTGTGGAATTTTAAATTTTTTCTTGGACAACCAAAAAAGGCAGACAGATTGTCCATTGGACAACTAAAAAATTTTCTTAAAATGGAGACCTGTACAAGGTAGTCATACAGGCATAAATAAAGTGACAGATTAGCCAAGTCAAGCAATGTGATGCAGCACTTTCAATGAACCAGGTATGTGCACATTGCAGCTTAAAAAGATGAGTGGCAATCATGTACCATACATCCAAGCTTGCATTTTGAAGTAGGTCTGTGCCATCCTTTAACATTGTATCCTTTCTCAATGGCATGCTATTCTTTACTACTTTCACACTTGCCCACCTGAGTATCAAGAATGGCAGACTCATTGCATTTCACTACACCACTCAGAATATTACAGTCAGGTATATGATATGAAAATAAAGCAAGGCTCAGTACGCTATGCCAGGCCACCGTATTACCAAATACATTCAATTATGAATTGGCTGGTACAAGAATATTTTTACTTCTCAAGTCTTCTGTCCAGACTTCATCCTGCTGCTGAAGCTTTATCAGTATTTGCCATCACTTCTCTGAGGGGTTTCACAGTTAATAACACATCAGTGGACAGATAAAAGGGATTATTGGCTAGGTCTTTCAATTATGTAGTGAAATCCATTTACTTATGCAGATGTGTAGACAAAGTTAGTTTCAGGTCACGCATTTAGTGTACAGCACTCATGCTGAAATTTAAACATTTTGTGCATACAGAAAGTCTGTATTAAAGTCACTTCCAGAGTTGTGTTCAGGGAGGGGGGAGGAAGGTGGGAGGACCTTACTAAAGCCTAGGAGGCTTCTATCAAAATTTTTGTTGAATTTAGAGGTAAGGCAAGATGTAAGAGGGTACTAGCTTAGACAAAGGTTTCAACTTATTATATGTTTTTATAGGTTTGATACTCTACCCAAACATCAAGCATGACTGTTCAAACTTAACTGCCATCAAATTTCTGTGAGGCTAATTTTCCTGATTCTGTACCTTGCACACATGCATTCATGGAGTGAAGAATTTGCAGTTGCACCTGTTAGGATCAACCACCATAATCCTGTGCAGTACAAGGGAAGTATTTTCGTGGGTCTTAACTTCGCGATTAGATACTTGGCTGCGAAATGCACAAAAATTAAACCCCCATGACAGTTTCACGCAGGGAGTTGCTATTTGACTGGAGATTTGTCTTCACAATCTCTTTGAAGTCACCAAGTTACCGACATGTAACATAACACTCTTATCAAAACAGCTAGGTGCAATAAACCTCCGTGTGCGGTAGCTAATTTGCATACGCCGCACACACTGTACTACAGTGCTAGCTTCGGCTCTCCGTGTAAACAGCAACTAACCTAGTAAGAGTAATCTCGATGTGAGAACGTTTATAATGGTCTACTCACTTAATACAGTCGAGAATGTTAACTACAGTCAGGGTCACCCTGATTAGATTTCGCCATAGCTGCGTAATACAAGCTGCATGCTTTGACTACACACACTAATGTATACAGAACAAACACTTGCCGTAAAGACAATGAGAACTAAAAATAAAAGCAGCAAAGACCAAAAAATCGACACAAATCACTTAACTTATTGCCAGTTCACATATCTACCTAAAATATTAACGATGCTGAAATGAAAAAGGTTGTTTTTCTATCCCGATAAAGATTTCGCAGAATTGGTATATGGCATTAAGGACTAAAAGTAACGTTAAAATTTCGGTTAGTTCCGCTCAGCAAAAACACGCCAAAATTTGTCAACTTCAGTAACCATGGAAACAAATGGAAATTTTGCAAAATCTGGGCCCTGGAAAATGTTCTTTTCGGTTAATTGGCGCTTGGTGCCACGTTTTTTTCTCTTTGTAAAATGTACGTATACAAACATAGCTACCTACACAGTACGTTCAGAAAATGCGATTCATTGCGGAAATGCACGCAAATTCTCATGTTTGAGGGCCAAAAATTGCAGTTTGACCATCAGGTTTTGTCACAATATGACTTTTGGGGTTCAACAAAAAGGGAGGAAAACTGAACTTAGAAAATAACTCTGAAAGAAAAGGAACTTACCCATCGAAAGATTTGTGTCCAAGCTTGAACTGCACATATATTACAACTGTAACACCTCACTTATTGTCTACTGCTCATGGTATAAAATTAGGGAGAGTCCCATTAGATCATCAATTTCTGTACAGCGCAATGGTTTCAAAATCATCTCAACCGATAGAGGGCGTTTGGAGGTGTCGGTAACATCCTTGTCTTCAAAGGAAATTTTACAGGTCCCCTGGGGAGCCTGTCCTTGGTGAAAATTCAAAGAGTTTGCAAAGGCAGGATTGTGAGTCCTGAGGCAGGACAAGGTTCATAAAACTTTTGAAGACAAATCTCCAGTCAAATAGCAACTCCCTGTTTCACTCTACAAAGTATTACACTGTATAAATCAGTATGGTACCTTATTGCTCTGTCTGCTGTTTTTAAAAAGTACTCACAGATTTCTTGTTGCACATGTATTCTTTTTGAAAGAGCAGTAGGTCAAAATCAAAACCTGCTGTTCTAACGTAAGTCTTGTCCATTTGCAGGATTGTTGTTGACTTTAAGCAACATTTAACTATTTACAGTAAAAGCCGAGGTGTATCAGCATGAAAAGGGCTTTTTCATCATCCCTGACTTTGACATATAAATATAACCAATATCATCACTGTGATTTGTCAGTGATGACTTGTGCAAATTACTCATTATACTGTAGCAGGCAGCTCACACCGGGGATTTAGCCAGTCTGTATTTGTGCAACAAACATCGAACAATGCAAAAGAATGTTCCACCAAAAAACTGACTAGCTACTATGCACTAGCTGCACATGTATTTGACTTAGTGAAACTACCTTGATTCAGTTTTGCAAAGAATCAGTCCTTGCAAATTTTAGCATGAGGTCTCTCACCTCATTTGCTCCCTCAGTTTGGGCCACATATCACACCATTTTTCATCTAGACACCTCTCAGATTGAAAAATTCTTCCAAAATGGGGAGGGGGGTGCTCCCTCCCTATAGACTTCTTCCCCAGGTTATCCATTCAGAATGTTGCATTGGAGAATTGACATAGTTAAATCACTGGCTTACAAGCAGAAGTGTTTGCATGTGGCCTTGAGTAATTTAACCTTAGTGCATTTCATAGTAGCTTTGTCCAGGAGGTGTAACTAGGCAGGTGTTTTTCTTTTATAAATTGTAGTGGCAAGAAGTAAACTTCTCAGCTCTAGAGAACATGCAAATTTTGAGGCAACTCAGGCAAGAGTTGTTGTCCTTCGAGTCTAGTTAATGAAAAAGTTTTAAAAACTCCTTTTGTTGGCTGGGAGTCCAGTCTGATGGCACACAGTACTGTACAGTACTAGAAATTTGGCACAGTAACAAAGACTGAATATTGTTGTGTTTGTTGCTGTTTCCTTTCATGGTTCATTTGTAAGTTACTACTGTATAGTCTGGCATTTAAAGCCATAGCTACAGAATGTACTGTACCATGTAAGCCAGGAGTTGTAGCATTCAATATGGAGGGATTGGAAGCAGATGGCCTGGCAATGTATCATTTAGGCCTTGTCTTCATGACTCACTGACTGTCACAAAAACAGTCTAATGTGTTGTGATCATGCCCAATATCCTGACAGGAAACCTGGAGTTGCTGCAGTGGAACCTGCAGTCGACCAGCTATGCGGCAGGTCAAAATGCTTTAATGTTATCAATTGAAGGTATTTAAAACAAGGAGAGTAGGTGATGTATAGTTAGGTGAATTGCAGATAAACATAAGTTATGAAGTAGTGATATCCTGATGGCGATGATGGATTCTTGGATCATACGGAACTGCTGCTTAATTTACCAACCACTAAAAAGCCATCCCGTTGACCTATGTAGTGTCAGGTTAAAGAAAGTAACATTGGAAAATAATTGTTATGATGGATTTGTTTTTAAGGGAAGTGCATAGTGTACCCTGGTTTTCTTAATTGGAAACCGGTGAGTAAAATCTATGTGGAAATCCTTAACCCTAAAGTAACACCAAACTGTCATTTTGCTTAGGAGTTTCAGGCCATTTGTCTCAAGTGTCTTTGTAGTACTGTATACCATGTATTACTGCATCGTAGGTATTAGTATTGTCCAATAGCAATTTTTCTGTTTACAGTAGATTTAATATTAATCATGTGGACAGAGGAACTTGTCATTTGTAGTTAATAGTATGTATGTAAATCTAAAGTTCTTCAGATCAAATCCCGATAAAACTTATGGGGGCAAAGTCACTTGTTCCACAAAGCTGGCTACAGTTAATGGTGCTGAGGATCTCCCAAAATTGGGGAAATGAATTGGGTTTCAGGGGATTTATGGTTGTTGAGTTAGGTGTTGTCTGATTCAGGTAAATGCCCATTTCCCGTCTATGTCTGTCTGACACAGCTGTCACCAGTGTTTCCTCTAAGAAATTATCCAGTGAGTCAAACTGCCCAATATATGCAAATTTGACTCATTGCTAAATGCAGAGCATGTGCACAATATGCCTAAATGCCCATAAAAAACCCCTCTTTTTTTATTTTTTCTCCAACATCAGTGCATCAAATTAGGAATCAGTTGGGTCAAAATCATGTCATAGTGGCTTAGTGGAAACACTGTAAGTGAGAGAACCTTGGATGAACCTGACATGGGCTTGCTGATCTGGATTTAAACTAAAGAAGACTAAGTGTAACTCCCATCAAATTAATGGAATATCCCGGTTGATTGTTTCATAAATGCTTCTTACCTGTAGTGTCCCGTTCATCTTCACATATAATTTTATCTTCAAAAGGTTTATGAAAGGAGCAATAAGGTTCCCAGCCAGTCTTGAAACTAGGGATAAAAGGGAAAATAAGTTTGTTTTTGTTGGGAAAAGTGTGGGAGAGTGAGAAAAATGACTCACATAAAGCTCGTCAGGTGACATCAGATTTGTCTGAATACAGATATCAGATGTGGATGAACTGTATTGTAACTTGGGGATAAAACTTGTTTTTACTACAGGTGTTATTAATTCTTTTCAACCATTTTACAAGCAAAATGAGGGCAATTTTTATTTGTTAGTTCAGTCTTTAGTTGTAGTTTTATGTAGTTGTTTCATTTTTTTGTATTGCTATGGTTATAAGTGTTTAATGATTATAAGTGTTTTATGTGTTTTATATATTTCTTTTTTTATTTTTATGTGTTTTCTGTGTTTAGCTTCCTTTTTTACCGTCTGTTTGTACTGAGATGGAATGATACCAAATTCCTTTTATTTATGGTCATTAAAAATTATTACATCTTGTATCTTGGTATAATATTTCAATGCAGTTTTTATTCAGTGCCCATGCAGTTGCAGTGCACAAATTAACGTGAGCACTTGTAATTAATACCATCTAGTGACTAGTTAGATGAGGTTTAACGTCCCAGTTTCCAACCAATTGGTTCAAGTCGAGATGACCACGGCCTTTTTTCCAGTTGTGGCTCACTGGCTTGTCACCATCTACGGTAGTGACATTCATAGAAACACGTGTTAGCCAACAAACTCAGGTATTTAAGCTTTGAATCAAATTTTGAATACTAATAATTTGTAGCCAGCCTGTAGGATATATAAACAGATTCATAGTACCAGTTTGAAATAATTTTCTCTTTCCATTCACTAGATTTGGGAATTTGTACAACACCTCCTTTGAAGTCACAGTCATTCCATCAGCCCATTCAGAATGGTTTTAGTAGCAGCCATGAAAATGGCAAAGACAAAGGAAATCTGAACCAGGGCAACCTATCAGATGATAGTGGTAATTTTGAATCGGATCTTCTTATAGATCTCTCTGAAGCTGACTTTGCCCCGGCTCCTCAGTCCTCTTCACTTCTGGCATCCTTGACACCAGGAGTTCTGAAACCTCAGACAACAGAATCTAATGAGGGTGAATTCAAAGGGAATACCGGATCTTCGGGGAGTCGAAGTGACAGCAACACACAGCTTGGAGACAGAGATTTCTCCTCTTATTTAACAAAGAATTTAGGTACGACTGTTAACACATTGAGTGAACTCAAAGGGCTGGAGTTTCAGGCAGGTTCCAAACCAGGACCTGCACATCAGACCACAGATAACTCTTCTCTTGTAAAGGAAAGTAACATTTTACAAAAAGAAGTTAACTCTGGAAACGAAAAACTCACCAATGGATATCAAGATGAAGCTCCGTTGTCATCCCACTCACAGGATTTGGTGACACCACCTCCAGTAGTAACACTTACCTCTTCAAACTTGATAAATGAACCCACAAATGTTCACAGTGATAATCAGATACAAACTGCTAATGTTCCCTTGGAATTAACGAATGGGGTAGGGTTTTCACCATCAAAAATCCAAGAAATACAAACAGAAAACACAAAGTTAACTCCTGTTTCAGGAGGCATATCTGCCCCTAATGATTCCCTTATCGAAGGAAAATTGCTGGACCCAAATCTTATGGAAACATATCTCAAACAAGGAGCTAGACCAAAAGTTCTTGGAGCAGTAGTAAAGACACCTGATCATAGTCCACAGAAGAGCATGTCAGCAAACAACACTACGGTCGTTGAGCCAGTTGCCACATCAACTGAAACTGCAGTTGCTTCTGTGAAGAAGGAAGAAAAAGCACAACCTGTCGGTTTCGGCAACACTACCGATATTTCAGTGTCTCAGGCTGATTTAGAAGCTTTAGAGGTAGAATTTGGTGGATTACAGCAGCCCCCAAAATCTCAGGTACCCCAATTCAAACCAACCCCTAGTATTCCAAGTGAAGGGGACACTACCTCAGGTTTACCAGTTGAAAATGGTCTTACAAATGTATCAGATGACCTGGATGAGGATAGGATGAGTCCTCTCTCTAAACTGCTAAACCAGTCTCCAGGGACCATGAATGTAAACCAAGGGGTAGCCCCAGGGGCTTTAAATAATGAACTTGCTCATTTGGATCCATATTTTCAAGGGGACCAAGGTGACTCAGCAGAGGAAGAGACTAGACCCGTGCAGAGAGAGCCGGTTGAGCAAGCAAACAGACCTCAGGAACTTTCAGAACCATCAGAAAGGGGTCAGTCTAGTACAGTGTCTCATTCATTTTCATCAACTCAGCCTGTCTCTCAGGAGACTCCCCAGTCTGTACCCCAGGAGCACCCCCAGCCTTTTCCTCAGGATACTCCTCAATCTGTAAATGGTGTAAGGTATGTACCTGTCCAGGACCCTTTCACTTTGGAACCTAGACAAAATGGTCATGCACAAGAGACTATCAGCCAACCACAAGAACAGACAGTTCCTGCATCTCAGATTGATGAGGAGGTCCGACCTTTGAACAATGACCAGCAAGTGAGGAATCAGTCCAACACATCAGCGGCGAGCATGTCAGCTGATGGAAGCAGTGAACCTAGGAGTAGGCTACCACCAAATACCCAGATGGGTCCTAACTTCGTTTTACCCCCTGATCCACCATCTTATCAACAGGTTCAAGAGTGGAAGGCTGCAGAGTATGAGAGAAGTCAGGGAATGTCACGTGAGGGTCTCACGCTTGATTTTAATCAACCAGCTCAGAGACGTATAGGACTGCAACATTTAACCCCAAGTCCAATTGTTGAGGAGGTTGGGGTCACCACAGGCTATGTGAGAGATTCCCATCGTCGTTCAAGGGGGAGAAGACCCCATGGCGAACATCAGTCTGGGGGCAATAATCGCCACCCTCAACAGCCAAATGTCAGTACTAACCAGGAGGGTGGGCAAAATGCCCCTGCGCCAACTCAGAATGGAGAAGTAGAAAATAGTGATGGTGTTGGCACAAATGAACAAGTTCCAGAGAGTATGACTGTAGATATTGGGGGCGTCCCAGTCCGGCTAGGAGATGTTGCACCTGTTTGGATACCAGACACAGAAGCTGCCAGTTGCATGAAGTGTGGCATGAAGTTTACCTTCAGAAAACGGAGGCATCACTGCAGGGCATGTGGAAAGGTTAGTGATAAATTTAAGAATAAAGGAATAAATTGAAATCATTCAAAAGAAAGATCTTTCATAGGCTGTGTTGTTAAGTTGTTCTGTCATTCAGAAACTTAGATTAATGAAAGTGCAATCAGTTTGGAAGGTTTAGAAGGTTCATGACTATTGAGGCCATATAATGCAAACAAATCAGTTTGAATGCAAGTGTATTTCCTGTAGTTAAAGTATGAGACAACCCAGACAAGCATAACTCTGTCATTATTATCATGAGTTTGAGACAAAGGATAAACCTAGTGTTATGCTAATATTAGAAACTTTCTCATTAACTTGGTTGCTTAGTTTTTGGTTCCTTGCTTAAGCAAAAGGAACCTGTGTAGTCAACTTGGCGTGTGTGTGTGTCTGTGACACTTGCTTCGGTACGCTGTATCTCAACAAGGGAAAGTTGGACTAAACTGAAACTTGGTATATGGATCTGTCATAGTGAGGTGTGCCCTGGTGTTTTTGGTGGAGGTCAAAGGTCATGTGGGGTCACCAGGGGTCAAACATTGAAAACCTTGTTAACACAATATCTCAAGGTAGGAAGCTTGGATGGAATTTCATACTTGGTATGTGGATGCGTTATGGTGAGAAGGTGGATGGTATTGCTTTTGGTGGAGGTGAAAGGTCATCTGGGGTCACCGACAGTCAACCACTGAAAACTTGTTGTTAGCACAAAATCTCATGGTAGGAAGCTTGGACAGATTCCATACCTAGTATGTGAATGGGTTATGGTGGGAAGATGAATGCTATTGTTTTTGGTGGAGGGCAAAGGTCATTTGGGGTCACCAGGGGTCATACACTGAAAAACCTTTGTTTACGCAATATCTCAAGGTAGGAAGCTTGGATAGATTTCACACTTGGTATGTGGATGCATTGTGGTGAGAAAATTACTCCTGTTGTTTTTGGTGGAGGTGAAAAGTCATCTGGGGTCACTGGGGGCCATTTGAAGGTTATCAGAGGTCAAATCATTTTGAGGTTAAGTTGTGGATTTTCATTCACTGCCAACAACTTTAAAGGTCATATAGCAGTCACCAGAGTGACAGGCAAACTTCACATTAGCTAACATTTTGTTTGTATGCTCATGGCTCAGTGTCATTACATTCAGCAAGGAACCATAGTGCCCATTGGGCTCTTGTTGAAATTGATGATCCACTTAAGTGCAGAAGCATTCAGTGCCTGAGAGAGGATGTAGTTTGTACTCATGTCAAGGTAGGTTACATATATGTGCCTGCATTCGAACATATGGGAATGGATTTTTTACTCAAACTCTTTGAATCTACTTCGCCTTTCATTACCTCCTATTTACACATGTAATCCCCACATACCTTCAGTAAGCAGGGAGTTCGGGGAATTTTGAGAGTTGAGCATTGGTGCTATTGCAAAGATTTGTTCTAATACTTGTGAACATAGGTGTTGGAAGCACGGGGGATAGGAGGGAGCTAAAGCCTCCCCCCCCCCCCCCGTCAAAAATGTTCTGGGCAGAAGTGTGCTTCTACACCCCCTACCAATATTTAAGGACAAAACCCCTTATTTGTTTACTCTGTAAAAAAAATTTCAAAAATCTTCAGAAATTTTCCTTAAAATTTGGACAGTATGTTGCAGCATATTGCATCTAAGGACCCTCAAATATTCAAAACTTTCCCAAAGGGGAGGGGAGGGGTGCCCTCCTGTAAGATCCGTCCCAAGGACAGCAGTCTGAAACAATGTTCACCCTCCTCCATGGTAAGAGCAGCTTCCTAGATGCCTTTGAATGTAAAAGGGTGTATACTTGTATTGGTACTAACAATCAATGCTCAAAATATGAAACACATTTAAAGGAGTTCTCACCAACTTTGTTGTGAAAAACTTGTCATGGAAAACAGTATTCTTGCAAAAGTTCACTTTGAAAACGTAGGCCAGGGATTGAAATAAAAAAATTGTGAAGTAGTTCAATTTCAGCTGAAGGTGAATGCAGCACTGAGTGATAAAATTATGAAACCATGTCAACATAAAACTTAAGTGTTTGTCACTTCCTTCCCATGGGCAAGCAAGCACTAAGTCTGTGGGCTTTCTGGTAAAGAGTTTTGCTGCATACTGTAATCCAGAACCATTAAATCTTCCAAATAAACAATGGTAGTTCATGTCGGACAGTCAGATACATTCTTTTGGGACACAGTACTATTAACAGATCTGCCAGCCCTAGTTGCAGGATTTGTCATGTGATAAGGGCACAATAATATTACAGAGCAACCACTGAAGATACTGTAACCTCTCACCTCTTGATAAGTATTGTTAGAGGCGGCACATTGACATCAATCTGAAATCTGATAACTGGAAGTGGAACTAAATCTATGCAAAGTACAAATTCTGCTGCAATTTTCATTGGACTCTGACAGATCTATTGCCTGTTGAAAATGCTTCACATGTAACCAGCTAACAAAAACATAAAATTAAGAGGAGGAACTAACAAAAGAACTAAAGAGTGTTGTAATGTGAGGTTATGATATCACATGTGCTTGCTTCAAGTTCACTTAGGGTTGAAAATGCGATATCGTAATGTGCTAACGTCTTACTGTAAATACCACAAACAGGAATTGCATGCAAATTTGACTAGAATACTTAGATTAAGTACCCATGTATCATACAGGTATCAAACCAAAATTTAAGCATAAAGCTGCCCTTGATAGGTAATATAATGTGGTCCTAGACAATAAAAATTCTCCTTACTAAGTCTTCTTCTAGTTCCTACAATTTAAACAAACAAACAACCCAAAAATTAAAAAAAAAAAAAAACTTGTTCACCTCCCACACAAAGCTTCAGTAGCTTGCACTGAATTTAAATGGCTGAAGGCCATATCCATGCAAATTTCTGTGTTTCAGCAATTGGGAACACAACTGACTGCACAAGTCATCACTAACCAACCAGAGTGAAGCTATTCTTTCAACAAATAGCAATCAAAGTGTCGTCACCAATAGTAGTTAGAGATGTGATCATATTCCAGAGATTGTAGGACCTTTAAAGACACATTGTTATCACACCAAAGCCCTTTTCAGTTAGTGTTGTACCGATATTGCAAGCAGCCAATATAATACCGATACCGATATTTCAGTTTTCAATATTGGTCGATACCAGTCCCATACCGATATTTGGGAAATGTGCGTTTTGCGACTAACCATAGGCTGTGGAGCACCACGATGCAGTGTCCTTTCATCTTGATAAGGTAAAATATTGGATCTTGCATTCATACTCAAACACTGCACCATTTTCATGACATATGGGACGATAAATATCGGTTAGGTAATAAGACAATTTTGCTGATACCGATACAGGATGAAAATAGGGAATATTGGCTGATGCTGATAGTGAATACTGATAATCGTTTCAGCCCTATATTCAATACCTATCAAGAAAGTGTAACCAAATCCATTACCTCAGATTTCTAGCAAAGAAATATTTTCATGTCCTGTGCGTAACAAATGTTGCATAAATAGGATGAACTTGTATTATCTGAAAGTCTGTAAGTTGTCAGACCTGTGTTACATTAGTATTGGTCGATACCTTGAAGGTGAGAAAAAGACTTGGTAAGATTTCTTGATAATGTTGGAAGGATGTTAGAAGGATATCCTTACTTTAATACTACAGCAGCTGTATCTTCATGGCAATGATGGATGTATGGTATTGCACCTGATTTAATGAGTTTGTTTAGATTTGGAGAGCAAAACTGCTGGCGTGCAGCCGTGATTTAAAGGGAATAAACAGTTGCCCCAGCTGGATGTTTTCAGTGTCCTCCTACTGTATTTCTTTTACAAGTTTCTCTCATGACTTTTCAGCACATAAATATTGCATAATAAGGAAAGGTAAAGGTGATATTGCGTGAATTCAACAATTCAAAAACAAAAAAGTTGTCACATTGTTAAAAAGAGCCATTCATGAATGAGGATTCTATTTAGCTGGGTAAAATCCAATTTGGGTGACTGCATTTTCCCTTTAAGTAATCTGTGTAAGTATCCTTAAAACATGAGTGTCAAGTTTCCAGGTTATTGCTACTTCCTACAGGGAAACAGGAGTTATACAATGCTGTGTTATGTTTGTAATATATTCTGTTCTTATGAGTACGTAGGTCTACACCTGAAGTGCCAATTTCTCAAAACCTGCTTAGTTTTCATTTAATCACTATATTCCCACTGTGAGAGGGAGAGCGCATTTTAGAAAACTTGAAATACGATTGTAACTGTGAAGATCAGTATAGTATCAGATGGCTTATATTTAAATTGCAAGTGTTTTAATTTACTAAATGTGTTTCAGCTGTGTGACAGGTATTTCCAAGGGATATCAAAATACAACACATCCTTGCCAATTTAGGTTTGAACACAGTTGCACAATATTACTTTGCTTTTACTATTATACTGAAGGGACATTATTGCCTGTGTGGTACAGAAAGTTTTCATACCTTTCAAAGCGTGATATTAGCAATTCAAATTAACATACTGTAGATGGGAAACTTAAAGACAGATTTGCATCACCCCAAGTATGACTTTTAATTGGGGGTAAGCAGAAGTCTCGGTGACTACTCTTTGATTGACATCAGCGTTACAAAATTCGAAAGATGCAGAGCAGCTCATATTACACAGCATGCACAGATAATGTTTTGAGTACACATGGGGTCTTTTGTGATCACCAGGATGTGGCCTTGAGCAGTGAGCATGTTTGTGTCTGCACAAGGAGAAGCAGTAAAAACAATTATGGGCAGGGCTTACCACCAAGTAAAAGTCATACTTGGGGTGATGCAAATGCCTCTTTAAAAAGCTTCTAACAGAAAGAAGTATGCTGCTATAAGTCATGAATCATTTGTTCACCTATTAAAACTTAAAAATTTTCAAATGATGCAACATTCCTAATTTTTTCTTTTTCATGTTTTATTTTTGGGGGAAGTAATGCTCTTGTCAGATTGTTGGTGAGACCAGGGAGTCTCTAGTAACTCCCTGGTGAGACTGGATGGTATTACAACATTTTTGGCAAAAGATAATGTTTTCTTTGTGTGCTATATTGATGAAATTTAAAGGCTGTACAGTGTTTAACTTTAAAGGAAATATATAAGCAGCCAGTCTGACCATTGTATCAGTTAATCTTAAGAAATCTTGTGTTTCTTGTCCATTATTTGACATTGGTTTATATAGGCAGCAGTTGGGAGGTGATACTTGGTTTCGTGGATACTAGTTGTAGACACCTGTCAGCCAATTGCTGTTGTATATAAACTAGAGACTAGATTATATGTTATTAGCAGACGGCCTATGTACGTACAGTATGCGTGTACCATTGGTGTGTGTGTGTGTGTATGCCAACCAAGTTTGTGTGAAGTCATGCATACACATATCATAAAGTTTGTACAAAAAAGTCTTTTGTAATATGAAGTACCTGTACAGTATATATGGGAAATTTTTAATGAGTCAACTCAATGTTATGTTCAAAAATCGTTTTGTGACCAATTTTATGGAAACGAAAGTGTCTGTTGTGAAACAAGCTTTCGGTTTTTTTTACACTGCATTTTTAGGCTCACTCAGATAGCCTTCTAGCTGTGCTCTGTCTTTAGTTTAAAGGCAGTAGGCAGTCACCCCAAAATTTGCTTTGAAAAATCAGCACATTCGTGCAAATCTCCTCATATTGCATCGCCAGCACCTCTGAAGACGTTTTGAACATAACTATTACAAACAATAGGTAAAACAAGGAGAAATTCTCCTTGAATTTCACAATTCAGTAACAAAAACATTGTCACATGATCAAAATAGGCTATTCATGAACTAGAGTGACAGGGCACACTAACTCTGATTGGGGTGACTGCCAATTGCCTTTAAGGTCATAAGTCATGTTAAGCATACGAGAGTGGTAAAATGTCTCTGCTTGCTTCAGCTTCTGTACCTACCTTAGTTTCCTAGTTGAATCAAATCATGAATTAATGACAAGAAAATGAATTTCCTGTGGTCATGTAAACTAGTTCACCTAGTCAAAAATTAGATAGTACCAGCATGATTTAACACTGTGGTATCAGTTTTGGTTATTATGGGGAAAGATTAATCAAAGTAGGAATATCTTCAGTATTAACTTTACTGTGGATAACATTAACGCAGGTAATATTGGGAAGCAGCAAGATTGCTGTTGTAGCAAACAAACTATCACAGTTTTCCCATCCTTCACCCTCCTCTGCACCTTCCCCTACCCTCTTTCCCCTCCCTCACACCTTCCCCTAGTGATTGTATACCACTAGAATTTTTAAAGTGTACCTAAAGTCTAAAAGTCAGAAATATATGTTATAAAGCTTAAAAAATGAATCTATGTGGTCCAACTCCCATCTTCACAGGACATTCCTGAGCTAGGATATAAAATGTTGAAGCTTATTCATTCAATTTAAACAGTAGATTGAGCAACAATTTGTTATGTCATTCTTGTACTACTCAAATACTGTCATTGTTTTTCTTTATTTTTTCAAACACTACTGCACCTTGTGCCAAAATGCTTACTGGCCTAGTGTTATAGGGTGATTGACTGTAAATTCCCTCTCTGTACAACAGGCTATGCAAGAAAACATTCAACTTTGCAAGGTCATGTTAACATTTTTCCTTCAAAAGAAAGCAAAAGCAGGTAATGTTAGTTGTACAAGAAGGGCATCACAAATTATTGTGCAAGTGACTATTTCAAATTAATTGAATAATTTCAGCATTTTTATATCTAAGCAACCAAGTTAGCTATGAAAGTGGGAGTTGGATGAATGAGATTCATTTTCCTACCTCTTAAACATACTTTCGTATAATTCTAGACTTTAGGTACACTTTAATGTTCACTATGTGACTTCTGTCCACTTGATGCTATGCACAAGTTTGGTTCATGACCTGTCAGTATGTTAAGTCTAGTCCTGTAGGTGTTCTGTCCTCTGGCACGATTGCATACTCCCATGCAGCCTTCCTGTGATTTGTTCATTATTATTATTATTGTGGAAGAATCATTTATTGCAGGTATGTTCTTAATTGTTAGAAGTACTAGTTTGTTGTCCTTCCATTCACAGGTATTCTGTGCAAAATGTTGCAATGTACGTGTCAAACTGAAGTACATGAAGACAAGAGAAGCAAGGGTTTGCAGTACTTGTCTCAATGCAATATTAACAGGTTAGTTGAAGAGGTCTAACAAATTATTCCTTTTCTTTTCCTAACTAATGTGACTCTTGATTAGAACATATTTTTGCTCGAGTTTTGATTTCAAAGAATCACTTTGTACAGGCACTTAAATATGTTTTGTGTGTGTTGTTATAATTGCCAGTTTGTAATAACAACTACTGGAAGAAAGACAGACAAGTTTGTATCCTGCTGCAGAGGTAGTTTAGTCTTTCATAGCAGACTATGTGTACCAAACTTAGTTATCTCACTTATAGTGTCTAGCCAGCTATGCAGGCTATTGAACATACCTACAGCATCTTGTCGACGACTGACTGGTCATGAATCCAAGGCAAGCAGCCACTTTTTAGTGAAGGTCAAAGGTCTTCTAAGGTCAATAGAGGTCAAACTCTGAAAGCCTTGTTAACTCCATATTTTAAGATAGGAAACAGGTACTGTACTGATTGTACTTGGCATATACTGTAGATGCATTATGTTGAGTAGAAGAACTGAACAAAGGTCACCTGACGTCACTAAGGATCAAGATCTAGAAAGACTTGTGATAAGAGGATATCTCATATGCTACAGAGGGTAGAAACTAGTTTTATACATGGTATATGTATTTGCCATATTGAGACAAGAATTGTATTGCTTCTGTTGTGCATGGTGCAGGGTGTATTGGGATATTAAAGAGTTCAAATGCTGAAAAACTTTCAGCATGCTATCCTTAGGTGGGATCAAAGGTGCTTATCTTAGTTGTGTGGGTTCATGACATTCATCAAAATAGTGATATAGAATGGCATATTCAGTATGTGTATTCACATTGCAGGGGTACAGTACTTCTGGTGAAAGCTGAAGTCTAGTAAAAAGAATTTATCGAAACCTCAATGGATTTTAATATTCTGGTTCCAATTTTTCCAAAGTTTCGTGCATTTGAATGAAATTGAGTTGTGGTACCTTCGTGTGTTGCCTGCTTCCTTAAACTTTAGGAACTTGGCTACACCACACAGCCATCAATGGTAAATTGCAATGTTGAAATTTTTGTGGGATTGTTTTTGGTTAGGGGTTTTAGGCATGGTGAAATCACCACTCTGCAAGGCTACAATAATATTACTTATCTTTTCATTCCTTCTGTTTGAAGAATATTTTTGTTTAACTTGAGCTAAACCACATGATGCATTTCTTCTGAAGCAATGAAAAGTTTTATTTCCTTGCATGTTTTCAGCTGAAGCTATGCAGAGAGTCAGCGATGCTATTCAGTCCAATGAAAACTCTCCAGAAAATAGTAGCACTGGGGACCCCACCCCTTCCCAGACGCAAGATGATGCTGTAGAGGAAGACACCCCTCCTCCAAATGCACCGGTCCAGAGGAGTAGATCAGTACTTAGACAGCCCAGCCTTGATGGTAAATATTGGCCAAATGAAAAAAATGGCCATTTTATGTGATATTAGTTAAGTACTAGGTCTCAGAGGACAGATGGAGAGGGTGAATAAAAATTTGAAATTTGATATATTAAATAGCCTAGCTATGTTTGCTAACACTAACATGCATAAATGCCCAATAAAAAAACCTGCCAGGCTAAATTTGCTAAACCATCATGAATGCCTGTAAATTTTAGAGACTAGCCTTGAGATTGACAGTCAGATAAAGTTTCATAAGTTACAGTAGTTTGTAATAAAGTAGAATGGAAATAGCCATTGGAAAACCATCTAGACCCATCCCCCCCCAAATTGGCAAATGCATGTTATGTTGTGATTTTCAAACTTTCAGTAGATTGGAACTTTTTAGTTGTTCATGCTTGGTCACAAAAATTTCCTTGAAATGTCAGTTGTGGCAGTGACCTATCTGCTACACCCTTAGCACCTTTGGCCTACATACCCCCCTCCCTTGGTTAATTGTAGCATAGACCGTTACAGTAGTCCTAGAGCCATCTCCCTCATGGTTACCTGTGGCCAAGGTGCTTCCCTGTCATGGTTAATACCTGTTTCGTAGACCTCTCCCTTCACTCTATCAAAGAGGTTAACCCCTTTTGGCTCAGCAGAGATTTTATGGTAGGAGTTGAAATAGACATTTCATAAACATGTGTTAAAAGCTCACTGTGTCCCAGATGATTGCAGTAGCATGTTAGGTTTTCTCATAAAAAATCATGATTTGTGTCTTACAGTTGCTTTCCTTCCTTCTTCTTTTGACAGTATTGCTCCTGTAAATGAACTTTTATCATTCAGAAGAGCAGTGACTGTGTTTTTAGGATTCAGTATTTCTCAATAAGTAAATCCACATCCCGAATTCTGTAAGGAGAGACTGGAAATAAAATGCAGACAGCATCATGTGTGTGTGTGTTGTTAAATGAATATCATGTCTGAGTGATTCATGATCTAATAGCTTTTGAAGTAGACAGATATTTAGCATCCATGGTAAAAAATTCATTGAATCTCCTCAGTACCGTAACTATTGATTACTGATAATGTTATTGTCTTGTCATGTGTTTATGTTGGAAAAAGGAAGGACCAATCACATCTCAATGCTTCAGAATGGACAGTTTTTTGGTGTAATTCCTGTAACAGAATACATTGTATAGTATGGAAAGTGACATCGCAAACAAATTTAAAGTAAGGTTGTACACTGAAATTCATGATTGAAATATTTTATAGAAGATCTTTCATAGGGCTGCGACGGTTAAACGGTTAACCGACCGATCGGTCGGTTAAATGGCTGCCAAATGTTGTTTCGTTTAACCGTTTTTGCATCCTAATAAATCTGTCGCCACAGTTCACCATTATACCTAAACTCGTTTATGCAGTAAACCGCAGAAGTCGCTTGCCCAAAACCACGTAACAATGGGTAAACTTTGGATGAAAAATTACAAAAGGTTTAAAAAAAGACCTTTATAATGTCAATTGTACAGTCTGCGTTGCGTTGCTTTGACTGGTATATCGATCTGTTCGCCCCATGATCTGGGAGTGGTTTGCCGAAATAATGTGACAATAAACTCTTTCACGCAACTTGTTGAAAGGATTAAAATTATCAAAGGTGCAGGGATTAAACTATGCAGTACACGCTTCAACAATCCACCATACCTTTTTAATTGTGGAGCACTGTAAACTTGATAGATAAGCCTTAAAAAGTTACCTCTAGACGGCAGAAATATATATATGCTTAATATCGTTCAAGATAAATGCACTTCGGGAATTTTCCCGGGCGTAACTTCCAAGGTTACGTGTTTACAGTTCATCAGTCTCAAAACATATGGAATCTGCACAAAAAAGGGACCAAGCTATGTAGCTCTGGGCTTAATTTTGCAAGCCTTGTGGGTGCAACTAAAATATTTGTAACAACGTTAGCCTTCCCATTTAAGCTGACTTAATAATTTTATCAAAAGACGATTTAACATTTTTTATAATTTTTTCAACGTTAGTATAATTCCCGGAAAAGTTTCAACCCCCAAAATTCGCAAAGATGAGTGAAATTCTTTCGGCCATTTCATTTATTAACCCCAAATTATAAAATATGGAGCATTCCAATGGTGAACTTCATGAATAATCATATTATTTTCGAACATAATTAGCATAGTTCGTTGGACTTGCTGAACGAACCGGCGCACTGTACGTACGTGCATTGTACAGTACAATACAGCATTTGTAATTAGCAGAGCTGATTGAGCTTGCTGAACGAACCGGGCCGGCCGGCCAGCCATGTGCTTCGCTGCTTCGCACGTTGCATGAACGATCGTTCATTACATACCGTACGTACATTGTACAGTACAGTATTGCGTACGAGACAACTATGCCCGAGTCCCGTTATAACATTAAGTATAAGGGTAGCGACCGTTACCAAAAAGTTTCGCCGTTCATAATTACGAAGAAACTGGTATTTTTAGTAGGTATTAGGTAAAAAGGCATGCGATGTAAGGCAAGTTAAAATTCAACGTTACAATTTTTTACGGAGCATGCAGTAATACATATGGGTAAAAATTTTCACACCATTACGACATAACAGTGCTGGAATTCTTAGCAGACACACGTATATTACTTATGAATTGCAGCAAGGTCACAAGGCACACTATAATACACTGTATGTGGTACGTTTGTACTCGACACTGCTCTAGGCGTGTGTGATACTGTATCGCTGTAGCCGGAGAAGTGTGTCTTGAACTGCAATAATGCCAGTGATATCCATAGGCTTTTCATCTTACGGTGCTATGTTAGACCGCAAAAATCTCGAAAACTGTAATCAGTGGCATAACAAAAAGTATGCATGTTTGTGATAAGTTTGAATAAATGCGTGATTCGCCTATGCGTACGGACTGCTTGCCAAAACATCGCAAATAATGCAAACGTTTTAACTTGCACGCTACTTCGACGATCTTCACTACCGGCGCCATTTTAAATGTAGAAACTTTGGAATTTAACTGGTGGCGCTCTTCCGAAATGTTTATTTTGTTTATATTCCTTGACTTGTTTTTATTTTCGGTTAACCGTTAACCGTTCGGTTAATAAAAACGGTTAAACGGATAGTGAATTAACCGGAAATGCACAGCCCTAATCTTTCATCTTGGGAAAAGCCGCAGTTTCTTTTACAGTGTGGGTCACAACCATAAGAATATATAGGACTACTTGGGAGCAGCTGAGTACTTTAAATGAGTATTTTGAAACTGAAATTTTAATTAAGCTTTAGACAAAAACTGCAAATATTCCAAAGGAGTGGATGAGAAGGGGAGGCTACCTTCCCCTATTTGACATGCCTAGATGGTTTCACCACATTAGCATCATTAAGTTTACATTTGAACAAGGGAAACATTGTGGTGTCACTCATATACAGTAGAAAAAAATGCCTTAGTTTTTTGTTAATTTCACCACCCACTTTTTCATCTACATAGAATGCTTTTGTAATGTTTATCAGAGACATTAGAAAGTTTCAGACTTCCTAACCTACAGGCACAGTAAGCTCACATGAGTTTACCAAATTATGCAAGCTCTGGCAACAGGATTCCACCCCACAGCTGTCAAAATATCTGCCACAAAGATTTTGGTGTGGGCCAAGAGCATTCAATACTAAATGTTACAAATTGCCCTCCTTCCCTCCTACATAATTGCAAACAAAAACAATAGCCCCTACATGACCTCTGGTAACCCCAAGTTAAAGTTCTGAGATTTTCCATCTTCATACTGTACAATGCATCTACAGTAATTACATTCTCCTTTAGACATGAAAATATCAGGCCTCGAATTTAACCGCGGCCACCACGGCCATGGCCATGGTTGCCCCTTCCATTGGCCTCGGTGCCCTGCAATTTTCAAAAGAACTTGCGGCCAAATATGGCCGTAAGAGCCGTCTTAGTATGGCTGCAGTGCCCCTCACAGCCTCAGCTGATCGTCTCAAAGCCATGCCTTCCCACCCGTTACAAACTTTCAAGAATGTAGGGCCTACATCCATGATCAAAACATTAGCGACCATTATAACACAATTCTTTCACTGCGCTAAAAGTTATCGATAAACGAATGTTACTATCGAATTCACAGTCACTAACTCTCGTACATTTGTTGTACAGAACTAAAATGTACACAAAAATGGATATCTGTAAGCTATGTCCGTGTTCTGTACTGTACAGAAGTTCAAGTACACAAGCACGATGAACGCAACGCTAAAATCAGTGTAGCCTATGTGTAGGTCCGTAATTGTATGCAAACACCCATACATTAGGCTACAAACATACTGTGTGTACAGAGTAGTCGCCAGATATCGGAAGAGCATGGGCGTGGTATGCACCAGGAAGTACAGTAATTTTTCAATGGCTGCTTCATGGGTGTCACCAAGGGGGGTCGGGGTGTGCAAACGACCCCCCTTTGAGCTTTTTTTACAGAAACGATTAAAGGATGTACCAAAAATCGAAATAGTCGAAATAGGTTTTTTCTGCCATTGCAAAGTATAAATTTATTTTAATGTGTTGAGTGGTTAATTTCGCTGCAATTGCAATTACAGATCGAGTCCCCCAAATGGCCATTTTCCGTTACCAATTTCAATGGAATAAGTGACATGTACAGTATTTTCTAGGTCTTGAAGGAGGAAGGTTGAAAGTAAAAAAACAAAGTAAATTGGTAAAAATCACATTTTGTACAAACTTACTGTTCTGTTCTGTAGAGCCTGATAACTTAAGCAGTTATGAGACGCTATTTATTGCAGATTTGAACGATTTTCTTAAATTTCTTTGCATTTCAGAGTTCAGCTTGCTTAAAACTTTGCTGTGATTTGTTATTTGAGGCCTCCTTAATCTTGAATATTTCATTATATTACACAAGCTTCCGAGGGTTTTGTCCAGGGAATCCTTTGCCTCTGGATCCTACCAGTTGACCGAGCCCATGGTTCCCATGATGCACCTCCAACTTTAAAAGAAAAACGTTCTGGTACCATTGTCATTTTAAGACTTAAAAGCTTTCTCTTTGATCTCCATCCATGGGTTCACGTTTTGCTTTTATATGAAACCATATTTTGGGCATTATCAAACTAGCTATATTGACGATAATTTCACCGCATTATAGGCATTTGAAATGTCTAACTCCTCAGAGCTCCCGGGGCTTCGCCCCTGGACCCCACCAGGGGCCCTTAAGTGGGCCCCTGGACCCAACGCCGTAGTGCTCTCGCTACGCGCGAACATTGCCGCTGACGCTGCAATACCTTCCTCCTTCACACAAAATACGACCCCCCTTTAAAAATGTCTGGTGACGCCCATGTGCTTACACCGCTAATCATTCCAGTTGTTACGTCATAAGTTTTTGGTAGTAACAACGGGTGTTTTTATTGAAAGCAAAATTTGTACGAAGTAAAAGCATGCCTTGTACTGTATTATTCACGCAAAAACGATGTCTCAATCGTAGCGCGAAGAGCTGTGCACAAAAGTTAGTCCCACTCGATTTCGAATTCTGTACTCCATTCGTGTGCGGCATGACATGCATCGAACCGATAATTTTATACGTAGTAGAGATATGATAGCCGTGCGTGCATGCATTACGTATTGCAATGAAAACTAAATCATTCAAAACAAACACGTGTGAGCCATGCACAAAACAAACACGTGTGAGCCATGCACGAAACTAAAGCCAGGGTACTTTTGAAATATTATGGCGCTTTCTAAACTGTATTTCTGTTTTAACGTAAGTTCTGGGGTGTGACTTGGACTAAGATTTTAATACGGTCTAAGCTGGGAAACAAGTCCTTTTGTGTACTAATTTTGACTACTACTTCAAACATGCACAAAGCCACTACGTTTAGTGTTTGGGGATTAGTTAACTCCCTGGTTTCACTGAGGATTAATTCACAGAATTATATGCTATATATGAGGCCGACAGTTTATTTTCGAAGCTTTATTTGGTCATCAAACAGGTTGACAAACATCCTTTTGAATGAAAAAGTATCAGAGCAAAACATAGGGAGAAAAAACGTTTGGTAGAATAAACGGCCGATCGTTCGTTTAGCTGTTTAAAACTAAAAAGTGACAGCTATAGTACCGTGGTCCTGCCCTATAACGAGTGCTCACTAAACTAAAAAACCTGCAGGCCTTTGGTATTCAAAGAAAATGACGAGAATACTGCTTGTAGGCCTACAGTAGCTGTCGATTATATGCTGTGAAATCAAATAGCGACCGTACAGCTATCAACATCTTTTTTAGGCCTGTAGGCTTCAAAGAAAGGCTCAGTTACGAGAACTTATTATCAGTCATAGAACAACTAAGGGGAGAGAGTTTTTTCTAGTCCGCGGCAGTCGCAAGACAAGGACACAATGGGCTCTTTTAACTGTGTGCACACACCGTGAAATGAGCTCCACAGCTGTCCTGGAGCTTTATGCAGAGTGGGAGGGGCTTTATGCTATGCATGGTTGACTCTACTGCAGCAGCCTGGACGATCCTGGTATCACCGTTGCTACGCTCTTTTGTTCTGCAGACAATACAGTTTATCTTGGCAAAAGCATTCAGACCTTTTCATCTAGTTTTGTGTGGCTTAAGTTTCCTTCCTTTCAGGGCAATGGTCATTTGATGCACTCTGAAATGTTCCCATAAGCAAGGTGGAGAAAGTTGTTTATTACGTTTTTTCTGTTCATTAAATACACTGAGGAAGAAATATTCTCATGGACATCAACTGCAGAGAAAAAATAACCTCCCTCTGGATAAACCCCTTTTTGTCCTTTGAGACGTCATTCACTTTTTTGCTTATCGAAAGAAGTGGAAGACACAAATAAATGAGAAAAAAGATTGTCTGTGTCATTTCTTATCTTTTTTTTTTAATACATTACGTACTATTCCCTATAAAAGGTGATGTGAAATTTTACAAAATGAATAGCCTGTACATGATCTGTGTGCTTCGTTGTAACTTCAGACTAAATCAATGTTAATAGATTTGGGAAGTTCGAAACATACATTTACGCCGTAATTATAAATTGTACTTTTCACCAGAAACAAGCCCCGGGATCCGTGTTTCTAACATCGGGCCGTCCCTATACTCGAAACAACATAGGCCTACCATACTGTATAATAGCCTAGCCTATCTCAAGAAATGAACGTCAAAAGACAGCTCATAAATATCTGCACGCGCACGCAGTGCGTGTGGATGGGTAACGTTCCAAAACTAAGGCCCAGAAGTAGCGCGAAAGACCTGCTAGAAATTTTACACATATCTTTGCCCTATAAACACGTACCGAAATGGATATACGGCACGTGGCTCTACTTTCAATGTTGCTAGATTTCATACTTGTCAAGTTATCACTAAAATTAACATGACATGATTTCATTGTCTAAACAAGTAAATTTTGGAAATACAGTTATGTCCACATAAGGTATGCACTTATTGCAACCACAATAGTATTCTTTTGTCTCAAATCAATCCCCAAAACTTCGTATTTTTGGTGGAGAAACTTTTTCTGAAGCAAAATTCACTTTATCAGATTTAAAGTCGTACACATTCTTTCAAGATGTATTTTAGGCTGTGTGCACGAAAAAATCTTCTTTCCGTGTTACTTCTATCCTGGTACTACCTTACATACTAAAATAATTCCTATCTTTATATTGCCTTTTAAACTACTTGCAAGATTTTTACTTCCAAAGTTTCCTAAATATATTGCAAAAAAGAGTAAAATAGTTTCCCTGTATTTTACGTACCCCCCATTTGCGAAAAGTGGAACGTGCCACAGTCATATGCACTGCATATGCATGTCGAACAGAGAGAGGACCCAGGCAACGAACGTTCCTTCATGCACGGTGTCTGTCGTATCGATCTTACCGTACATTTTTAACGGTACTGTGCGGGTGAAATCTCGGCCAGGAGATGCATTACAAAGATTTTTACTGTCATTATCACGAAGGTACAGTAGGCAGTGGATTTTTCATAAGAGTAACATGAAAGCAATTTACGAGAAATTTGAACACATGGTTGAGGTACATAACAGTACAGAAGTTGCAGTGACAAACTGGAAGTTATTTTTTGGTTCCGATGCACATGTTACGGCATACATGCACACAAAGCCACAGAAGGTAATGGTCGGACTTGTTTAAAATTTGTACTAACGGCGCTAAAGTATATATGGTCAAATTATTAATTCCCGTCTGATTTCTAAACTCACGATGTTAAGAACAAACGGGACAACTGTAGATAAAGAAAAATGTGACCTACGTATGATTTTAAGTATGTCAACTTTTAAGTGTAGTCTTTAGATACCTGCCGATCATTAATGTTCTGTCCTCAATGTCGCTACCGACACTGACTTACGTTCATACAAAAAGTCAGCCAGGCACAGATCTACATTTGATAAGGCAACTTTTTGAGAGTTGAAAAAATACACAGAAGAGATTTGTTTGTTTTGAGATCATTTATTCTTTAGGAAATTCATTCGGAAAAGGAAACTGGTGATATGGGCTAATTGAATGTTAGTGTGACAGATTAGTATTATTCAGAATTTAATACCATGCAACATCGTGAGGAATGTCAGTTGAAAAACACAAGTTAGTAAACAAAACGCTAGATTGGTCTGTGGAAAGTCAAGAGCATCTTCACCCCAATCCCTGTGGTTTAGAGCAGATAAACGGTCATCAACGCTAACAATAGGCTATTCATAAGTGCCAGCGAAGTGTGCAGCTAAGCTGCTATTCATGCCGTTCTGTCACTCTCTCTCTGGTTGCTATGAGAGCTATTGTTCCCTGCTTGCAGCCTTTACCCACGGCTGCCTCATTAACTTGCTCAGTGAACTGCTTGTGGTCACTGGGCTGTTAAGAATATTCAGGAGGAGCACAATGGGTAGAGTAGTTGCCTGCCGACTGCCGCGGACTAGAAAAGGAGACAGCCCCTAAAAAATCTGACTGTCGGCTAAAAGCATATTAAGCAAAAGTAATTGGTGCGGTTAGTTAGATGGGGTTTAACGACATACCAGCACGAATGTGTTATAAAGTGTCAGCCAGAATGGGGAGTTAAAATTCAACTGAAAAAAAGGAAAGGTGGGGTAGAATTCAAGAAAATGTTGAGGTAAATGCAAATGCGGGAGTCATGTCCAAAATTTCTATACAGGCCACTTTCCGTCAGAAAGCCCAAGTAATTGGTGGAAGTGTAAAATAAAAGCCGATAGCGTATGGCCTTGGTGCCCTATCAACAAAGTAAAGTTTGGCCTTGCTGCCCTACCCTCTGGCTGTAGTGCCCCCAGATTTGCCCTGATCCTTGAGGCCAAAATGGCTGTGCCCTTAAAAATTTAGAATTCGAGGCCTGAAATATCAGTTGAAACACTTAAACCCTCCCAATAGTATCAATACTGTACCACAGACTCTTTTCCAAATAGCAATTACAAAGGATTGTGGGAAAGAGTTTTAGTATGCATCATTTTTTGCCACAGTAAAATGCCATTGACAAAAACGACGTGCTCTAAAACTCTATCCCACTATCCCACAATCCTTTGTAACTGCAATTTGGAAAAGGGTCTATTCTGCACAAAAGAACACCAAGAGGTACCATCTAATATTGTTAATATAATAAACACAATCTTACTTTTCTTGGGATATCTCTTCCCATGTCAGGAAAATGAATGATTCCAATAATCTTTGCTACATACAACAATATGATAGTTGCCATCATCTGTGGATAAAATAAAAAGTATATTGTAATCATTATCACTACATACCAGAAACTCTCAAGTGTTTTGGGCCGTGGACAACTTTTACAAGAGTTTTTGTTTTAAATTTACTGTAAAAGCCAGGGTTTGGTTTAACATCTTCAGGGGTGTAGCTAGGATGAAATTTTTAGAGGGGCCTAGGTACTAAATGGGGGGTCACGGCATTGATCGCAGTCCTTAATTCTTACAAATTTTATTAGGACACACAATTTCTGGGGGGCCTAGCAAACATCTAGGGGGGCAGTCCCCCCCCCCCCGGTACCAATGTGCCTGAACAGCTTTTGTTCTTACAGCTATGAAAATGTTGGGCTCAAAGTATCTTCCACAAGCCATTTTTACATGTCCCAGACCAACCACTAAGTGGCCCATATGCTGCCATTTGCAAACCTAGGCTATATACTGTTTGGGTAATCATACATTAAAGGTAGGGCTTCATTCTCAGTTACTTGTACCTAAAGCCTAAAATTTCAAAACTATGTGTTACAAAGCTTGAAAAATGCAACCAAATGGTCCATCTCCGATCTTCACAGGACATTCCTGAGCTGAGATATAAAATGTTGAAGCTTATTCACTCAATTTAAAATGGTGGATTGCACAATAATTTGTGATGTCATTCTTGTACTACTCAAATTACAGTCTTTGTTGTTCTTTGCTTTTTCAAAAGTCACTACACCTTGTGCCAAAATGTGATCACTATCTTACTGTTATAGGGTGACATGGCTATATAAGTCCTCTCCATACAACATACCATGCAAGGGAACTGTAACTGTTTCAAGGTCCTATAAACATCTTAATTTTAAAAGGAAACAAAAGCAGTTCATGTGAGTTGTACAAGAAGGACTTCACAAATTATTGCGCAATGGACTGTTTCAAATTAAGTGAATAAATTTCAACATTTTATATCTCAGCAAAGGACTAAGCTATGAAAATGGGAGTTGGATGAGTGAAATTCATTTTCCAGACTCTGAAATATATATTTTTGTAATTTTAGACTTTAGGTCCACTTTAAGAATGTTGTGTGCATGTCTTTTACTTGAACATTGATACCAATGGCATGACATCTAAATGTCAACATGCTAACGGTAAAAGAGTTTGATGCTGCACATAAAGTATCCCTCAAAACTCAACAAACTCCAAAAAGATTTTTGCATATGTGTGCAGTAATACAGCATATCTGTATGTGATATTTTCACAGCATCCATTCTGGCATAGCCTTGTTGACACTACTGTATATCAATCCATGTACTTGTATACATCATGGTGTTAGATCAAGTTGATCATCCATGTCCTACTTTAAGCTCAGACAGACACAGTCAAATATATAGGGGTGGAGCCTTTCCTTCCCAATGGGGAGACAGTGACTTCCCACCTGGCACAAATCCTACTCCACATAGTCCTACAGTATGTAACATGCCACATGAATGCTTGCTGCCAAGATGCATACATTACTGAACATAACATAGCAATTTGGCAAAAATTTGAAACAGTACATTACCATACTAAACCCTCTCTCATGACTCCAGTTCAAATGATAATGCTCAAAAGTTACCTTTGGGGGCTTCTCCTCCAGTTCTCCACCTGGACACTGTCCTGAAACCCACCAGGGGCCTTCTTCGTGGTCCTTGTGCCCACACCTATTGCAAACATGAGGCAGTCCTGTGGTACCCCTGGTGTCAATGGATTAGTGTGGTCTGCATGTCCCCCCCCCCCCTTCAGGACAAAATGCTGGCTACTTTATGCACCTCAATGCAATTCATTTTGAAAAACATGTGGTAAAATATAAGTTTGTAAAAACTATACCCATTGTAAATATTAAGTAAAGTATGATGAGCAGATACTAACCTGTCCAATTCCAACAATTTGAATGGATGGAAACCTGATGGGAAAGATACAAAAAAAAACTCTTTAAAAACAAAACAAAAAGTTTGTATTAATGGGGCACAACTGCAGAATACCCCACATGTATGATTTAGGCTGTTTTTTCACTGGCTACAGGGTTATACACTCACTGTATCCAGGGCTGTAGCCACTATATTCTTAAAGTGGACCTAAAGTCTAAAAATTCAAATATATATATTTTAGAGGTTACAAAATTAATCTTATTGGTCCAACTCCCATTGTCATAGCTTATTCCATTGCTGAGATATTAAATTTTAAAATTTATTCACTTAAATCCAAACAGTTCATTGCGCAATAATTTTTGACATTCTTGTTGTACAACTCACATCAAATGCTTTGTTTTCTTTTAAAATTAAAAATGTTTATATGACCTTGACCGCTTCCTGTTTTCTTGCATGACATGCTGTACAGAGAGGGCTTATATAGTCAAGTCACCCCAAAGCAGTAAGAACGCGATCACATTTTGGCACAAGGTGCGGTGGCTTTCAGAAAAACAAAGAAATACAAAGATTGTCATTTGAGTAGTACAACAATGACATCACAAATTATTGCGCAATCTACCTTTTTAAATCGAGTGAATAAACTTCAACATTTTATATCTCAGCTTAAGAAAGTCCTGTGAAGATGGGAATTGGACCATTGGAATTCAGTTTTCATGCTCTGTAATATATATTTTTGAATTTTCAGACTTTAGGTACACTTTAAGGTTTTGGCTGAAGCATTGTGGTAACCAGCCCTGGCTACCAGGATACGCAGTCAGTGTAGCGATCTTGTGAACACATGGTCGTCTCGACTTGAACCAACTGGTTGGAAACTGGGATGTTAAACCTCATCTAACTACCTTGTGATCATGTTACAGTTTTTGAATAGAGCCACCCTTTTTTACTTTCACAGTCAACTTTCAATCTTTATCATATCTTAGTCTGAAGATATGAGACAAATTGAGAAGAATATTGCTTGATCATCAATTCAATTTGAAATAGAGGAGGATCGGTGAGAAATTTAAACCTTATGCATGCTATGTATCTGAATTAATAATAATATTTAGGAATCTGTGGAATGGTACTTAGGAGAGAACTGTTGTTTTGAAGTTAGTTAGATGAGGTTTAACGGCCCAGTTTCCAACCAACTGGTTCAAGTCGAGCCCGCCACGGCCTTTTTTCCAGTTGTGGCTTGTTTTCCCTTACTCCATTGCTTATGCAGAGCATCACGCACAACGGCGGAAGGTTCCATTTTTAAAGTCTTTGGTATGACTTGACCTGGGAATTGAACCCGGGACTACCGCGTGAGAGGTGGATGCTCTACCACTTGTTTTGAAACTTGTTTAAATTACCCTAGGCTTCTGAGCTGTTGCCTGTAATATGGGTAATTGTTACTGAGCTTTGCCATAGTTCTGTTTACAGATTTCTTTGAATGGGTTATTTCACTTCTGGGCTGAATGTTATTAACTTGTGATATCCAGATATGGTTCGCGATTTGTTCACCCGATATCAGTCCTATTGTTTACAATGATTTACTGTGAAACTGTCATATGATCGTAATGTACAGGTATCCTATGACTGGATTTAGGCATGCCAGCCATAGGCTCACATGTGGTAGTGGTTGCCTGGTAGCACTGATGTAGACGCCATTTGCCACGGGTTTTTGCCAAGTGAGGTTGCTATGTCAGAGTCACATTTAATCACAGAAGATTGTTAAGGTATTGACTGGAAAGTTCTATTTTATTTGTTTACAGTAATTTTACAGCATGGTATGACTAACAAAGAATAAAGATACACCATCCAGTACAATTGGTCCTCACTGAATTTTAAGCTGTGATACAGTTACAGTCAGTAGTCAAATTATGTAACTTGCAAGCAGCTATGAGGAATAGGAGATATGCAGTTGAAATTCACTTTCCCTCAATAAAGTGTTTTGAACTGGGGCTATGGGGATACAAAGTCTAATTTCTGAGGACTTCCCGTCATCTTTATGGAGACCTGTACAGTAGCACTATGTAGCTAGATTACGTGGTGTTTTCTCATTACTTTTTGACTAAATGATAATCAAAACTGCCATTTTTCAAAAGAAACAACTAGATCTGTTTATTTTGGCTTTTATTTTTAATTACATGTCAACTTTGGCATGTGCAGGTAACTGGGGCTCCCTTCACGAAAAAATTCACAGTTAAATTAAGTCTTACACTGGGTGCAAAGATCAACCATTTTCAACTCTCAAACCCTTCTTTAGTCAAAACCAAGTAAACCCCACAGTAGTGCACATGGATACACATTATACAAAGTTGAAGGACACATGCAAACTGTAATGGCCGTGTGAATCAGTTTACAGCAGGGTCTGTCAACAACATACACAAACCTACAGTGTAGGGATTAAATTTTGCCCAATTCTGTTTTTGACATGGAATAATAAACCCCATGTAAGCATACTGGTTCTGAGATACTGCACGTGATCAGGCAGGCAGGCATATACAGTAGTGTTCTTCCTAGAAATACTTGACAATCAAATCCTTAATAGGTGCATCAAGTTCTGGCCAACCTTAGCCCTTAAAGAGTGCTGTGATTCTATTACTGTACACTCCTCCACTACATACTCCCTTGTGCAGAGACATGTCCCATCTGCTGATAACACTCTTACAATATAATAAGACAAATGCCATTAAAGAAAGTGTGATTTAATCCATAAACAAGACCATGTCCTAGATGGTATGAAGTGTGTGAAGTTGTATTCATAATGGCAAGTAGCTTAACAGCAATTTTTGTATAGTATTAAATAATAAAAGAATTTCTCAACTAGAACAGCAATGCTATTGTGTAGCTCACACAATTTCTCTTGTCTGTTAAAAGTAGAAACTCACAAAACCAAATTTTATCATCTATTCATCTGCTTCCAAAAAACCTCCTTACCTTACAAAGGCAAATGGGAGGGAAGAGAGGAGCGTAATAATTAATAGAAATCAAAACCCATCTGTAAAATCACAAATGTGTTAAGGAATGTAAACCTGCAACTGACATAGTTTTATGACAAATAGCTACAAATATCACTGCATATTTTCTCATATCAAGCAAGCCTGCAAAGGCTGTATACACTTTTATTTAGCAGCAAGACTGAAAAAAAGAAGTTTGTATGATGAGCAAATAAACTGTTCAAGTATTGCAAAGTACATTTAATTGCTGCATGGGTTTGCATTGATCAAAATAAAACAGACTCTCAAAAAGCTCCTATTGCACTTGAACTCAAAACAGTTAAGTTGCAATTACTTGACTTGACCAACTCAAGTCTGATCTGCTTTTTTAACACTGCATAACCAAGTCAAATCAAACTACTCTTACCGAACCATCAATTTGAGGGCCACCAAGATATAGGAGTAAAAATTTGGGCCACCGAGCAAAAAAGTTTTGAGACCCCTGCACTACCTAGGGTATACGTAGAGATAATACATACAGACATGTATACCCAATGGAGTCTGCAGTCTGTACAGTACGTAAAATTAGTCTGTACTTATAATATTTAAAATCGTTGGGGTCCAGCTTGGCTTGTAGCATAATCAGTTAGGGCATAGACTCACAATACAGTTACAGTGCAGGGCTTTCCTATTCTTGCAGTATACCACGTTCAACAAATCCCACTGACTGCCCTTTCTTTCCACACTTGTTATGCTTCTTCTTCCTTGATCTTTTGTAACTTGACTTGTCACTGACATTTTAATTTGGAGTTGTAAGTTTAGGGTGTAATGCTATGTCACTTCCGGGCACTGATTCTAAATTAGTACCCAACTAGCCTTGTAACCTTGAACTTGGAAATTGAAGGCTGGGTGCTGTTGCTCCCCTTTTAATTTGTACTGCATATTTGATGCATTGCAAATGAGATTAGGCAATAGACCGATTCGGTATGACGTCACGCCAGGGCGTTGCCGTGGCGATGAACTCTGCTTGGTGAAAACAACGTCGCGAAACTAGTACTGCTGTACCTGGCCTGTAAGTGTATAGTCAACAGTACGACTTCCAGAGCCGAACGTATGGAAACGTAAGGACATATATCGTTAAAATTTGGAGGTTTAATCTGTTTTAATTACTAAAATGTCTTACCAATACTTCGAACTGCTGGAGGCTGAGGCGAAAACCAGATACAGAGATAAGTTAGAAGCTATTCAATTGAAAGACTGCCCATATCAGCTGCCTGCAGATGTCTGGGTAGATGACCCTAGCTTATGGCCAGACATTGAGTACCCTGATATATATGACTACTTGATAAATACGCCAGGTGGATGAAACTGCTAGTTTTGGTGTATATCGAGTTTTAAAAAGAGTTTATAGGGAAAAAATAAGATATAAGACATTGTGACCCTCAATATCTTGGGAATGCCTGGCTTGTTCATAAATAGACAAGGCTACAGGGTTAACTAGCCAGGCACTTAGTATGCTACCAACATTTACAGTTACACAGTAGGCCTAGCATGATCCTAGCCAGCTAGCACACACAGTATCAGGCCTCAGGTAATAAACAAATGATTGCAGTAGGCCTATCTAGACTGTAAGTTTAGAACTGACCCACAATTGCATGAGATCTTCACTTCAGTATGCATAACAGGTTCTGTCTACATAACAGTAACCAACCTCAAAGCTACAGAAATAAATGAGCCAAATTTGAGCTTTGTCCTGAAATTGATGTATTTTTCTGTCCATTTGTCCATATGTTAATGAACTTAAAAAAATGAGCTTTTGAAGCCTAAATCATCTAGTACATGTACAGCTGGTATATTTTTTTCAATAGGTGTGTACACAAAAGAGGCTATGAAGTCACGAAAAGGTCTGGAAGCATACAACCAATTTCAATCTGGCTGGGTTAGCAAAATCCTCATTTACAAGAGAGAGAGGAGTAATATTTTACTACTTAGAGCACCTGTGATGCATTCTCAGTGCTCGGCTTAATGAGGAACCCTTTCAACCATGGATTGCTGCAAATGTTGATGGTTCAATTATATGTGGTCACTGTAACTGTATGGCTGGGTATGTACTGTTAATGCCCTCTTATCATTCCTCTTCTTAAAAGGTAGGAGAGGCATGTATACCTGATATAATAGACAGTAAAGACTAAAGAGAATAAACTTACAAACTATTTGAAGTTAGGTGACTGTGATATAAACCATATCACTTTCACAGATCTTGTCATCTAATCATTCAATGGATTATTGGCCATTCTTAGAACAGAATTAAAGGGTGGGGGGCTCATGGGGAGGGGGTTGGAGTCACCTAGTATTTTCAATCCTTCAGTGGATTTGGCGGTTGACACATATATTCATTATTTAAACATTCACTTGCAACTTCCTGCTTTTAAGTAATTTACAAAATGCTTTATGTTTTCTCTGCAGGCTAGGAGAATCTTGTTCACACATTGGGGCTGTGCTTTTTAAAATTGAAGCAGCTGTTCGCCTAGGCTATACAAAGGTTGCATGCACTGACATGCCATGTAAGTGGAACAATGATTTTAAGAAAAAAATTGATGGCACTGAGGTGTCCAAAATAAAATTCTACAACTAGAGCAGCGATGCTGCTGTATCTCAATACAGTCGGACATTTGTTAGGAGCAGAATAAAGGATGTGGACTCAAGGTGGTTCCCATACAATCAGTAAATGTCATTTTCTAGGAATAACTCTGCGAAGAAGTGATTTTATGTCCAGAATTGTGTCAAGTACCAAAATGACAACTACATGACCATGCAGTGACCAAATAGTTCTCAACACCCTCAATGATGCACATTACTATCAAAGTCACAATGCTCAACACCTACAATCATCACTGACAAATCATTATCCAATCATCATTGGGTCTCTCCGTAACTCACCGGGTCATCATTGGGTCCAAGTCACACTCAAATTTGCCCAAGTAGCCAACAGTATTTGTTGATGGGCCAAGTCTTATTTTTTTATCACTTTCTTGTAACAGTATATGGCTAATAACACTGGTAATGTAAGAACAGGGCTGAAAATAAGTTTTGGTGAGGGCAAGGCCATTTGGCCTTGAGCTTTCCTTATTTTAAGAGATACCAAGGCCAATTAATAGGGCACCTAGGCCAGAATAGTTTGGGGGAAAGGGTAGTATCGACAAACTGCACATACTATTGGTTTGCATCAGGAACTAGGCCTAGGCTCACAAGTAATCAACGTTTTGAGAAATATTCCTAGCCTCCTCTTTGTAACTGTGTGGTGAGGGGGACATTCAAAAAGCCATGAACCCCAAACATGACATGCCGAAGCATTTACTTTACACCACACCAACAGTACTGTCAAATTTGACAAATAACATTGCTGAATTTGGTAAAATACCTGCATGAATTACAGCAAAAACTCATCCTCTATGCATTACTGACAGTAATATTCAGTTTGCAGTTTCTGTTAACATTTTATGCTTCCTAGGCTACGGTTGAGGGTTCTTGACCATTTAGGCCTAGCCTAGGCCTAGGCCTAGGTATTTAGCATCCTTGAATTTGGACTACCTGTTTGCTGAAGTGAGGCACGTCAACAGTACAGATTTTTCATGCTGGGGCCGAGTTGGCTTTGGGCCGAGTTGTCTTTTGGTCAAAATTGCTTGGGGCCAAGTTGCCTTTAGGCCTAGGCTAGGCCGATTTGGTTCGCAGCCGATTTGGCCTGCTCCCGCGTACATAGCCTAGGCATAGGCTAGTTCATATAGGCCTATAGGCTAGCCCTACTGTAGGCCTAGCCTAGCTATATAGGCTACTGTACTAACAACGTAGGCAAACACAGTCTAGGCCTACAGTCAGGGTTTCCGCCAAAGGGGGGAAAGGGGGGGATTTGTCCCCCCCTTTCCAGAAGAAGGTGGGTAAAATCCCCCCCTTTTCATTTCCATAAAAATATAAAAAATGGTCCATATCTTGGTTTCTTAATTAAAAAGAGGGCACCTTTGCAGCAATGTTTGAACTTTCAGAAGTAAATGGCCTTTAAAACCCTTCAAAATGCACCTTATAGGGGTCTTGAAGCAAGCTTTTGTCCCCCTGAACCCACTTGTAACTTTAGCCAGGGACAGCATCAATTTGGACTAGGGGTTTAGGAGCAATTAATCCCCCCCTTTTTTGCATTTCTGGCTGAATCCCTGCCTACAGTAGTACAGATTTTCCATGCTGGGGCCGAGTTGGTTTGTGGCCGATTTGTCTGGAGAATGAGCTGGCGTGGGGCCGAGTTGTCTTTAGGCTGATTTGGTTCGCAGCCGACTTGGTCTGCTCCCGCATGCATAATTAATATAGGCCTGGCCTATAGTATATACTGCACTAACAATGTAGGCAAACAAGAAACTTGGCCTACACAGTTCTCTCACGCAGACTGCAAACCTTTGTAACTCTCACTCTCAGCCACGCTACCTGTTAGAGCAGTGCATCCAACATCTCTTCGGACACATCGTGGAAAATAAGACCACTAGGACTAAACTAAAATCCCAAACAAGGCATTTGTAAGTCATCCTTCTCAGACAGGATGATTACAGACTGATGCCAGTAACCTGTGCAGCTAGCTTTCCATTCAGTTTGCTTGCAGATACATATTATTTATCAAGCTAAATATGACATCACAACAAATGCCTTGTAGACGGTAAACAACGTATAGAGTCAGAATCATCCTGACGCGGAGAAACTTGTTTACAAATTGCCTGTCTACCTACCTATTGACAGGTACGAGAAAAGACCAAATACCGACGGTTATCTAGGCAAAGTAGCCCTGACTATACTCAGTCTTTCAGAATACAAAGCTCAATGGCGATACTGTACTGGCAGCAAAGGAACGCGAACAGTAATGCAGGCCTTGGGTATAGGTGTACAGATACGTACGTGCACAGTATATCGCAGACAACCATGCGTGCTGCTCCAACACAAGCTCATACCAGGGAGTTGCAAACAGCTCATACCAAGACCAATTGCACACAAGGGATCATGGGAAAGGAGACAATAAACACGTTTTTACTGGTATTTGCCCACTAAATCAGCCAAAATATCCCAACAACATCAACATGTTCACATCCTAAACACCACATTTGTTTCCCCTACATCCCCACCCCCCCCCCCCCCCACCCCCCCCCCGCACCGCCAACCCCCCCCCACACCCCGCCCGCCCCCCACCCCCCCCCCCCCCCACCCCCCCACCTCCCCACCCCCCCCCCCCCCCTCCACACCCCCCCCCCCACCCTCTCCCACACACTCCCCCCCCCCCCCCCCCCCCCCCCCCCCGTCCCCACCCCCCCCCCACGTTTCATACTCGTTGGGTTTTAAAGGTAAAGCACTTCGCTTACAGTACTTACTGTATTACGACTGTATTACAAGACTACACAGTGTACTGTACAACACCATGTTGTGTTAACTGAAGTTATACTTGCAAACTGGTAGCGTGGTATACAGTTAGCCTACTACATAGACTTGCCTAGCCCTTATGCATACACTGTTCTGTAGTTTCAGCAGTTATTGAGGAAAGCACTCATCGATTGAAAATGCTGGTACAGACAGAACATGATCGTGAATAAAGATAAGGCTGAAAGGGCCGTGCACCTACAAAGGTCCTGTTGAAAAACTTTAGAATGCAGTGCCTTGCAAGGGATCAAGTGGGATAAATGACTTGGAAGGTATGTTTGTGAGTGTTTGCACGACTTGTTGCCTATAGCAGTTAGTCTAGGCATAGCTCGCATGTGGCTGGCTTTAATTATAGGTCCTGCACTATGATTCATTGTCGATTAGGTCCTAGCCCACAGACGTTCCGAGCACTACCTATAGATATTATATCTATATGTAATATATATATATATAGGATTATTATATATAATTATTTTTATTATATATATATATTATATATCCATACTTATATTTATCTATATATATATATATATACTTATATCTCTATATATAATCTATATATATATTCTATAATATATATATATAATGATTATAGATATGTAATGAAAGCTTAGATAACAAAGATGTCCGGTGTATGGCCCGATCCAGAGGATTCACAGCATTCTAGTTTAAAAGTTTAGTAGACTTTAAAATGAAACCTAGAACAGCACTGACATCACAGAGAATAAAACGACAACCGGCAGCCTGAAGCTTGCGGCGGTTTTATTCAGCCTTCATCCCAATGAAGCAATAAAATGGGTTCAAAAAGTCTACCTATAAAGTTCCAAAAGATTTTGCCAATACATACAAAGCATACAGCAGCCAGCACAACTCCGGACCGTAAGAAATAAAGCTTAATCACTGGGTGGATAAATAGCACAAGAAAGAGAGAGAGAAAAAAAACAGATTCTTAAAAACCAGCTTTAAACTGCTGCACTAAAGTTAAGATAATCCTCAAAAAATATGGTTAAAAAACCAACAGTAGTTGTGTTTTAACAGCTCCGTTGGTAATTTTAACCATATTTTTGGAGGATTATCGTAACTTTAGTTGGCCGCATGTTTACAGCTGGTTTTAAGAATCCTTGTTTTTTTTTTTCTCCTCTCTCTTTCTTTTGCTATTTATCCACCCAGTGATTTTAAGCTTTATTTCTTTTACTGTCCTGAGTTTGTGCTCGTTTGCGTTTTATTCTTTGTATGTATTTGCAAATCTTTTTGGAATTTTATAGGTAGACTTTTGAACCCATTTTATCCTGCTTCATTTCGAGCTGATGTAAGCTGAATAAAACAGCCGGAAAGCTTCTCGATGGCAAGGGTGTCTTTTTATCTCTGTGTTGTTCAGTGTTGCTGTTTCTAGTTTTTATCATTTTAAAGTTATATATATAGTAGTTATTATTCTATATATATATATATAATATATATAAACTCTAATTCCCACCTCAAAGGGGAAATTGTTATATTCTCTGCTTGTACATAGGGCGAAAAAAATGATAAAATACATAAGAAATAAATTCGCCATAACGTCTAAAAATATAATTAACGTTAATTTTCAATGGCCAGCTATCGTTTTCGTGTTAAACAGCTAGGTGTTCCGTAAATTTGACAACTTTGAAGTAATGGCATCTAGTTTGTAAATCTAAGAGGGCGCCCTTGTGAATTTACGTATTCCTATAGAACAAAGTGTGTGTTGAAACGTTAAGGCGAAACTCTTATACTTCACCCGAAAATTTTTGTTCCCCTTAAGATAGGACTTTTCATTCAACAAACAAACCTTTCGCCCCTAAACAAGTGCCGAAATTAGAGAAATAGTATATATATATACTATATATATACCTATATATATATATATATAATACACTAATTACTAAGGTGTAGCGGGTATAATCGATATTAGTCGAATTTTGCCTCCTTAGTAATATCGTCGATATGCGTTTTCAAAATTATCGATATAATAGTAAAGTCTATATATAGTACTAATGAAAAATTTGATTATTCTACTATTCACTTGGATACCGATTCTTCTAAAATAGCGACACTCAACACAAATATCGATATTTAACAGCAGTGACTCATAACCGATACGAGTGTTTTTTATAAAAAAACGATACCTAAGCATCGATAGAGTCAAGGTACCAACGAATCGTTTGGCCTAGCTTACGTTAGGTCTAGGTTCACCTCGTGTGGACCTTCGTAGCACAATACTGAGCTGTTCATCACACAGCTAGAGCATAATAGGCATGCTGTATGAATTATTTCTGCGGTTTGCATACGCAGTGGGAATACTTCCAATGTGAGGGCCTACTGTGTACACAGTAAGATTCGGTACAGACTGTTGATCGACTGCCAACAGTACACGTGGGGCGTTAAATGGCCTCAATATGTACAGAATCTAGCTCATGAGCCCGTATCAGTGACAACAAAACGTTTTTTGCTACAGAATTGGGTTACTGCATGCAAGTTTATTCCGAGACCTTACAAGTAAACTAGATTTTTTCTATGGAATATTCAGACTTTACTGGAGGATGATCTATCTGGAGACTATCTCACAAAGAGCAAAAGTTTCCACACAACACAGAAAATAACGTTTGCAACATTTTTCGCAAATACATTCGTTAGAAGTTCAGTGTTGGTACGTGAACACATACTGTAGTTACGATTACGCATTGTGGATTCCATAGCCACAAGGGTTTAAGTACAGTCTTTCGTTAAATTTTTTCGTTGGGTGGAAGCTTTACGTTAAATTCTGTTGACAATACATGAATCGTATGCAAACAGGTTACGAAACACGCCGCAATCAGTCCGTACATGCAACACGGTTGTAGTACTGTAGAAAATATTTAGTTTGAACTCTTCCAAACAAAAACTATGCAGCAGGCATACATAGGAGTACTAGTGACCTTTTGCTGCGGATCAGGCGTACTATTGATACGAGGGTTTTTTTGAAACTATTTTGTGGGTGTATATTTTGTTTGTTTTGGGCTGGAAATTTGCGAGTAGTTTCGACCTGTAATATTTTTACCATACATTAAAAAAAGATCGCTGACACTACGAATTAGTGGGGGGCTAATCAGTGCAAAAATGAGACTGCGTAAAATTTCTTATAGCTGTGCTTGAAAAGTTTCGGTGAAATTCCTGACATCCACAGGTATTCTGTAAAAGGGACACGGTGCCGAGTGCCGAGAAGCTGAAGCGAGCTGCTGCAGACCCGCTGCAGGCGGACTGCACGGTGCCTGGATTTTCACTATGAAGCAGTTAACTGCAATTCCATAGATTATTGGAATATCTGAAATACATGAAGCATTTTCCAGCTAGTAAATATCGGACTGCTTAGTAAATTAGTGGTTATAGCTGAGTGTAATACCGAACGAATAGTTGATATCGAAAAAATATCGGCCAGGGTTTTTGTGAGATATTATAGTGACTAGCTAAACAAGGCCGTTTTTGGATGCAGCATTGCATAGTGAACTACTTGCGAGGTATTGTTAACGAGGTTAGGTGAAGATTGTACTTCTCTGTGACAACTGGAGGAAGGCCCTGGCTTACGCAAGTCCAAAAGGACAACACTTTTTACCTCATCCCAGAAACTTCGAATCCAACAAATTATGCCATATTTTTGTTTGAAAAGAAAAAAATCACATTTAAAACACAAGCTGTTGATAGTGGAAGGAATCGGCGTAGCACATGCTAGTAAGGGGTGGGAATTACGCTAATGTTTGTGCCACACTCGTTTGAAAATGTTTGTATGGTCAGTGAAACCAATAATCACAGATTTTGAAACTATTTGTAGTTATTTAGGGGCAGACCTCCAACAGATTTTTTTTTGAATAGATCATGGCTGTTTGCTTTAGCGAGAATGGAGGGGATATTTGAGATCGCTCTGGTGTGATGCTGAAGTAACACTAAAAGCTATATAAGACATATTCCCAAAGAAGTAATTGAAAGTTACTTTGCGACTGCAAATACTCAAATGTTGAATGCAAACACAGGTTTTTGATTCCTTGCCGTAGGCAGGCAAGGAATCTATGCGATGGTGATGTCGTGTGTGTGTGTATGTGTGTGTATGTGCAGACCCCTAGCTTCAGTGAAAAAGGGGCAGGGGGGAGGAACATTAGGAGGGCAGAATTTGCGCTGCGCACCATTGGCCGGGGGGTCCAGGGGCCCGCTGAAGGGCCCCTGGTGGGGTCCAGGGGCAACGTCCCAAGTCGGGGGCCCAGGGGGCGAAGCCCCCGGAAGACTCCTAGGTTTTGAAGCTTCTCTCTTCAACCCAGAATATGGCCTTTTTTACCCTTTCAACACCCATCTAGACTGGAAGAATCTGAGCCCAACAGAATATGCAGATTCCAGACCCTAAGTTTTTTAGCCAAGTGAAAAATGTTGAATGTAAGATAGATTATATGTATCATTTTGTCTTTACCTTTTAATATTTCTTGACTGCATATAAATTAACTAAGATTAGTACTAACAGGGCTACATACTGTTTTGTATGGGCATTGTGGTTTTTGAAAGTGAAAATTTAATCTTACACATCCCCTCTAATTATTGGCAACGATGTGCAGTTTTAGTAGGCCCCTATACAAAATAACCTTTGTATAGCTTACACGGAAAAAAAATATTTGAAATCTTTTCTTCTGAGAAAACAACAACATATTTTAATGACCTTAAAGTCATATTATTTATCAAGTGTAAGCAGCATCAAAACGAAAGTCAGCAGCATTTGGGAATATATCAATGTTCGATAGCCACAAAGTAACATGATAGTACATTTTGTTTGAAGGTCCTCATGTGTCCTTCAGAGACACTGGTTGTTAGTGACTTACATGTACATACGTAACATTCTTGAGACAAACGAGCCGAATTCAAAAAATTCAAACATGAAACCACTGAATTATATTTAAACCCTGTTTTCACCGCTTACCATATCTCACGCGTAACCTTGCGTTGTGTATTGTGATTAAGAAATCACCCATTAATTATCTGGGTCTTTACAATGGCAACCCAGGTTTTACCGCATGTGATCGCTTGGCCCAGAAGTGTTCACTTGACATGCCGCCTCTTTCATTTTGTGGAATGTCATATTTACAGCAGTCCTACACCTTTGCGAAAACGGCAAAGTTTTGAAAGACCAGAATTTATTGTTTCAGTGCATACACAGGCCGAGGAAAGTGGGATCGGCATCTATGACGGGTCCGATGATTTGATTACATAATCTTGTCAGTCAGTAAAAAGTGTTTGTCAATCACACCAAAATTTCACAGGATTCTGATTATTAATAACTAACTCAGTAGCTTGCGTTAGCTGAGGTATGGCGTGTTTGTTAAAGACGATAAAAAAGTGAAATTCCCACGAGGCTCTACAGTATTTTTCATACTTTTATTTTATACCAGCACTGAGGCTGTTATATAGCTAACTTGTAACTTGGTGAAAACTATATGAGGGCAAGTAGCTGTACCCCAACGTCCGCCATTTATATTTATCAAGTCACCTGGTGTATACGGATTTAGTATGCAGTTTACTGCTTTCGAGTGCTGTAAAAAAATGCCTCGGCATGTAAATGTAAACTTTATACAAGAGGCCACGATCATCATGCAAATTGGGCTGTCGAGTTTTTTTTTTTTTTTATACATTGCATTCAAACTTCCTAAGTTTCAGGCACATAAAATGTTGCCCCCCTCAAGTTATGCCTCCATCTTATCCTCCCACCATGAACGTTCTCTCCGTTTATGCCTGTATTCATACCTTCCCTTTCCCCTAAAATGCGAGGTGCACAAGGGGCGTACAAGATTTCGTGTTTGGACACCCATTTGCAATGTGTGACCTTCGCTATAAACTGAGCAGTGGTTTGCGATTCAAGGTCACTGAATAGTTTTTGTTGATAACGATGTTCACCTAGTGTACTATGTGTACACGTGTACCATGCAACCTCAGACTACATCAGTGAGCGCACTGCGTTTGGCGAAGCCATCTTACGTTTTACATGTAATGAGTAGCCTTCTGCATGCCGGCCCAGCTAGCCTAGCTGCCCGACACTCATTGTTGCGTTGTAGTCTGCGAGCATAGCCTGCAAGCTTTATAAACAATGAACCTGGTTTACGAAACCCGCCCAGCAACTTCACCACTTCATGTCAAGCAGTGCCATACTGTATAGGCCCTCGCTTAGCTTCTTGCAAACCTTTTCCCAGAAAAATCGCGTGGATAACTTTAGTAAAATTTGTGCCCATATATATGCGAGAAACTTTTTCCTAAATAATAAGATGCTGAGTTTTGGCGTATGGCGAAACAGCGGTATGATTTGCGCAATTGCGGTTGACCGACTGGAGTTCGAGACAACAGGCGTTTAAATTAACCTACAAGTACGTACAGCACGTAGAGAAAGTTTTCGCATCAGTATGCCGAGCGTTTTTCCCACACTGTATGTCATGGGGATTTTTTGAAGGTTGGTCGTTGAATTAGCCTTGCCTGCGTAGCGGCATCCTCCGGCCTTCTGACACACAACATTGTCGTATTCCGTAGCTACAAGCTGAACAAACAACTTTGGGATCGGCAGGTCACTGCATGGTGCTTCGATAATATATTGCAATGTGGAAAAGAACACCACGCTGTACGTTTCTATAGTAAGACATAACCTCTGACATAGAAACATGTTCAGCTGTCCTTGTCTCTGCCTGTGTTTAATAAATTTGGCGCAGTGCAGAGCGGAAAATTACAAGGGCGGCTGAAAGAAGGGGCAGGGCGGGGATAGGAAGTCAAGAGAAGGGGCAGGGCGGGCGAAAAGAGGGGCGGGGCGGGCCGCCCCTGTGAAACAGCGAAGCTAGGGCACTGTATGTGTGTGTGTGGGTGTGTGTGGATGTGTGTGTGTTTGTGACACTGCTTGTAATCGCGATATCTCAAGACAGGATTGACGGACACTTTTCATATTTGGTATATAGATTTGTCATGTTGAGAGGAAGAATCCTATTGTTTTTGGAGGAGGTCGAAGGTCATCCGAGGTCACCAGAGGTCAAAAACTGAAAACCTTGTAATCGCGTTATCTCAAGATAGGGATGACCGACACTTTTCATATTTGGTATATAGATTTGTCATGTTGAGAGGAAGAACTCTATTGTTTTTGGTAGAGGTCAAAGGTCATCTGAGGTCACCATAGGTTAAACTGCGAAAACCTCGTAAATGGCTTGTAATCGCGCTATCTCAAGTTAGTGATGACCAACACTTTTCATATTTGGTATATAGATTTGTCATGTTGAGAGGAAGAACCCTATTGTTTTTGGTGAAGGTCAAAGGTCATTTGAGGTCACCGGAGGTAAAAAGCCGAAAAGCTCGTAATCGCGATATCTCAAGATAGGAGTGACCCACACTTTTCATATTTGATATATAGGTTTGTCATCTTGTGAGAAAGAATCTTATCATTTTTGGTGGAGGTCAAAGGTCATTTGAGGTCACCAGAGGTCAAAAACCGAAAACCTTGTAATCATGATATCGCAAGATAGGAATGACCGACACTTTTCATATTTGGTACATAGACTTGTCATGTTTAGAGAAAGAATCCTATTGTTTTTGGTGGAGGTCAAAGGTCATTTGAGGTCACCAGAGGTCAAAGACCGAAAACCTTGAAATCGCGATATGTCAAGATAGGAATGGCCTATATAGATTTGTCATGTTGAGAGGAAGAACCCTATTGTTTTTGGTAGAGGTCGAAGGTCATCTGAGGTCACCAGAGGTTAAACTGTGAAAACCTTGTAAACAGCTTGTAAACACGATATTTCAAGGTAGCAGTGACTGGCACTTTTCTTATTTGGTACATAGATTTGTCATGTTGAGAGGAAGAAGCCTTTTGTTTTTGGTGAAGGTCAAAGGACTTGGGTTACCAAAGGTCAAAAAGCAAAATTTCCCAAGAATTCCCAAGATTGTCATCTGGGGTCACTGGAGTCAAAAAGCAACATTTCCCAAGAATTCCCAAGATCGTCATCTGGGGTTATCAGAGGTCAAAAAGCAAAATTTCCCAAGAATTCCCAAGATTGTTATATGGGGTCACCAGAGGTCAAAAAGCACAATTTCCCAAGAATTCCCAAGATCATGCATGATATGGGGTCCCCAGAGGTCAAAAAGTGAAATTTTCCAAGAATTCCCAAGATAGTCATCAGGAGTCACCAGAGGTCAAACAGCAAAATATCCCAAGCATTCCCAAGATTGTCATCTGGGGTCACCAGAGGTCAAAAAGCAAAATTTTTCAAGAATTTTCAAGATCCAAGAATCATCGGAGTTGAATCCTTTTCATGACACTTCAGATTTTCTGTTTTGTTATATTTGGTGAGGTTCAAAGGTCATGTGAGGTCAGCAGAGGTCAAATTGTTAAAACATAAAATGATGTAGTCAAGAAAGATAAATTTGAGAGATAAACCTCAGTGCAACAAAGCATCCCCATTCGGCAAGGAATCACTAAGCCTTTGGGCTTTCTGGTTTTTTTAATTTTTCTGCACAAATCTTGATTTATTTTTCGCTACCAACGTAGTAAAATTCGGCATTTAAGTCGTCAGGGGCCGGGTACATGGTAATACCTTCCCATACTTCGTTTTTTCATATGTATAGTGTGCGTACCCATTCTGCGAAAATATCGATATTATCGATATTTTCAGGTCGGTATATCGATATTTTATATTGGCAATACCGCTACACCTTACACTATACATATATTAAGAAGGCAAGTCACCTTTCAGGACAAAACTCAAAACTTGGCCTATTTTTACATTCTTACGCCAGTTGCAAAACTCATTGATTTCTTTCAATCATGTCGTTTGAGGGGTAAGAACATTTAACATCCCCTCAGACACAACTTGAGCCATAAAATCACTTCTGATTAGAATAATTCGTAAAAAATGGCATGTTGGGAGCCACGTGGTAGGCAAAATTCATGGGGCAGATAACGAACGTCAAGTCAACGGGGCGAACCTTTATCTTGCAAAGAGTTGAAGTTAAATTAGTAAATTATGTTTGAACCAACTTGATCTATTGGGTCAACATGCAGAGGATACACATTCTTTTTCATTTTTACCACTTCTCAGGGTTCTCCACTGGTCTGTTTTCTGTCCGGGGGCTCTTGTGATCGCCGTCCTGGGGGAGGGGTCTAAGGGGAGGGGGAAATTTTGACAATTTAGGAGGGCTTAGATCGCAAATGGTGCAATCCTAGGCCTTGTTCTTAGCCTTCCCTATGTGTTCAAATCTGGGCATTTTGTGGTCATTTTTTTTTTTTTTTTTTTTTTTTGCAAATTGCATTTTCTAAATATCTTTGACTTTACTTGCAAATCTGAAGCTCCAGTTTCCACTTGGACGTATTCAAGAATGAAGTAGATCACTTTAATGGAAATTTCGGGTGAAAATCGGGAAACCTAGGGGACAGTTCAATTGAATGGTTCGGTTAGTGTATGAGTTTGATGCTAACGGATTCCTACTGTGAAAACATATGAAAGAAATGTAGTAGTAGCCTAGGTGTAAAGTAAATGATATAAGAGCTCAGGTGCAAGTGAGCTGGGTTTGCATCTCCAATGTTTTATTATATATTGCTTGGCATCAGTATTTGAAATCAAATATAAAAGGCAGTCAAATGACTAAGTTGTGGTGTTTGTGATTGAGTGTACAGACAACTGTTTGACCGGGCGGGTCAATTTTTGGTGCGGGCGGCAAAGTTTTGTCCGGGCGCTAAAGTAGTGTGGCAGATTTTGTACGGGCGGAGCCCCCAGACAAAACAGCTAGTGGAGAACACTGCTTCTGTATGGTATAAGTGGTAGTCCGAAAGATGAAACGGAAAGATAGCAGACTAAAGATGCTTAACTATTAGCCAATCACAACACGTTTTATAGGATTTGTCAAATGAGGAGCTAACCGTATCTATCTGCAAAGTGACTGTATGATCTTTTGCTTCGCTTTACCTTGCTCCGTGGTTTTCACTTACGAGACGGCTCGAGATAGCTGCGCAGGCTACAATTGTTCGTCATTTGCCCGGTGAATTTTGCCTACCGCGTGGCTCCCAACGTGCCATTTTTTACGAATTTTTCTAATAAGAAGTGATTTTATGGCCCGAGTTGTGTGCGAAGAGATGTTAGATGTTCTTACCAATCAAACAACGCGATTGAAAGAAATCAGTGAGTTTCGCAGTGAGCAAGAATGTAAAAATTGGCCAAGTTTTGAGTTTCGTACTGAAAGGTGAATTACCTTGTTAGTGTATAGGCTATATACGTAGAATGCTCGGAAAGCCTGTGGCCTAGCCTATATACTAAAAAATGAAAATTGTCCAGTTCACTACTTCAGTCCAGCGCGCACCCGACTTCATTGGCTTGGCAACCCATTTTGATGGCAAGCCAAATTAAGATTTTTGCAGATGACACTAAGCTTTAAAGAAGTTGGTTCAGGAGAGGATTGTGATTTGCTGCAATTCGCTGTTGATGTGGTTTTTGACAAGTCAGTAAACCTGGCAGCTTCGCTGTCATCTTGATATTTGTGCAAGTCTGCAAGATGCTAAGGTTGGGTTGAGCTGCTCCAACTTTCATTTAATCCATGGGGGATTATACCGGTGCTAGACATAATCTTGTGATAAGTTTGTTAATGCCAAAAGGATCTTGGTGTTCTTATTGACAACGAGCTACAGTGCTTTTCAAGATCATATTTCTGGTACTATTGCTTAAGCGAATGGTGTCTTGGGTGCAATCAGAAGAACTTTCAGTTTTTTGGATAGCTCAACTTTTGTTGTATAAATCCAGGGTGCATCCTGTTATTGAGGTATGGTATTCCAGCCTCGTCACCTTTCCTTTGGAAAGATAACAAAAAATTGAGTCTGTACATCTAAGCGGGCAACTAAATTGGTTCCTGGCCTGAGGGAAGTTCCTTATCCAAATAGATTATAATGCAAACTGGATTAACTTTGTCTCAGGTATAGGAGACTGCATGGTGATATGATTTATAAGTGTTTGACTGGAGATATGGCAGAAAATGCTATACTTTTTCAGAGGGCGGTAGAATCAGAAGAACTTTCAGTTTTTTGGATAGCTCAACTTTTGTTGTATAAATCCACGGTGCGTCCTGTTATTGAGGTATGGTATTCCAGCCTCGTCACCTTTCCTTTGGAAAGATAACAAATCAAAAGCCATTGGCTTCCAGGCTTACGATAGTCACTATATGACAGTATGAGAACTCGCACGCCGCAAAGTTCAAGAAGTTCCTAGCGGCAAGGAGCTGGTAATCCATCTCCCTGATTGTAGGAACAGCTTGTAATTTGTGGAGGCATTTGTATGTTGAAAGAAGCACAAGAATACAAAGGAGTAAAGTTACCATATTCAGATATTATGACACAGTTCGGTAACAAAGAATAGTTTCCTCGCGGAGCGGACTCTGTTCGGACCCTTTAAATTAATTTAAGACCTCCAAAACTGGGATGTGACTGAACAAGGAATATGCTGTACAGAAATCGGCCGCGGGAAACTTGCGGCATTGTAGCACACAATATCTCAGTGTTTCCAGTCTTCCCGAAATTACCCGAAATTCGGGAAATCTGGGTACTTTTCGGGAAATTTTCGGGAAGGTGGATAATTTGGGGAAATTTCGGGAAATCTGGAAATGGCGTATGGCTTGACAGGTTGAAATCCTGGATCAGCCATTAAAGTAGCATAAAAGAAGCGTTATTGAAAGTATCAGGAAATACCAAGCCGATTTCAGGAAATTTTAGATACCATTTCAGGAAAAATGAATTTAGAGTGTGGAAGCACTGCAATATCTGCAGTGCCTTCAATATGTAAACATTCTCGCTACGATCTCAAAATTCGAAACCAAAACATCCCATAACATACACAATAAAGGTCAGGTGCTAATATTTTTATCATTATATTGCTCTTTTAGACGTAATTGAACATTCCAACCATAAATTTGTCAGAATGTTGCAGAGATGGCTTCAATTTTAATAGATTTGGACTCTAAATTTTTTGCTCCTGGTGGTCGTCGCTCGCGTCAAACAGAAGCTACGTACAAGTCATGTGACACAACTTCACGCGTGCTGAGAATAATATACCATATACCTGCTGCAGACTGTTACTAACATGTTTACGTAGTGCCCTAGTGAAACAACTGCAGATCGTCAGCGGAATAATGCATTAAATGTCCTAAGTTGTGTTTTCAGCGAAATTGTGAAAGATTTTAACAATTTCTTCCTACCTTCCTTTTAAATGATCAATTCTTTCTTGCACAAGGGCACTGCAAGTTTCATAATGGGCACTGTCAATTGGGACACACATTTGGTGCTATTTTTTCTTTTGTCGTAGTAACATTCTTTGACAGGATGTGAAGGGAAAATCCGCGATGTCTTTTGTATGTTATTGTTTGATGACGTCATAGAGCTCCAAAAGCTCATACGGCTGCATAAGCTTACGATACTATCGTAAGCTAAAAATTGAGTCTGTACATCTAAGCGGGCAACTAAATTGGTTCCTGGCCTGAGGGAAGTTCCTTATCCAAATAGATTATAATGCAAACTGGATTAACTTTGTCTCAGGTATAGGAGACTGCATGGTGATATGATTTATAAGTGTTTGACTGGAGATATGGCAGAAAATGCTATACTTTTTCAGAGGGCGGTAGATTCCAGTATTCAAGGACACCCATTAAAAATCCATATACCAGCTTTTAATAAATATATATATGTAAGACAGAGACTTTTTACTCAGCATAACATAGATGTGTAGAATTCAGTACCAGGGCATGTCATTAGTGCACCATCTTTGAATGGATCAAGTCAAGCTTTGACAGAGTCTGGAAGCGAAGTGAGTTTTATTTTGATTATTGCAAACATGCTAGCTAAGTGTAACTAACTACAGTATAGTGAGGAAATGACCTTTGGCTAGCAATGTCTAGATGATAATGATAAGATGGCAATGATGAATAGACCTTTCATTCCTTTGCAATATGCCTTTATGTTGGCCAGCTGATGGATTTCTACCCCCTCCCCCCTCCTTCCCCGAAACTAAGTACACGTAAGCTAGGCCCATGTGGTTTTGGATTGGGCAAGGTAGATTAGATCCCAGTGTTCGGAGTAACTGGATGTGAAGAATCATGTAGGGGAATTGTACACTAGATTTCCTTTTAGCTAAACCCAGCTCCTACATAAAATTTCTGTTTGTTGCACAGCTGAGCAATTTGTGGGTCTTTCATCTTTGAAGTGGAGGCGTAGTCACAAACCCAGTGAAGTCTCTCTTGTACTAGGTCCATTTTTTGACAGAGGTGCAGTTGTACGGTAGTCCCGGTCAACTAACTCTACTGTGAGCTTTTCATCTTTTCTGTGGAAAAATTCTCTCTTGCACTGCACCTGACTTTGTGTATCTTTTTACTGGAGTTGCAGTCATTCACTGGTATTACTTTGAGAACGACATATGAGTTCATGTGTCTTGTGTACAGTATATTTCTACTTGGAGGAACAATTGCAGTTGTCACTGCCATTGCCCCTCCAGGGTTTCAGCACTTGGTACAGTATTTTTAGAGAAATCTTATTCTGTACCCGATGTTAGCCTTGAAGTGAAAGGTATTGAGCTGTTCATGGAAGGAGTGCTCCTGAAGGCCTTAGTATGTGGCCAAAGGCAAGCAAAGTACAGCCCAGTTATACAGCACCCCTGGAGATTAAGTACTAGTTTGCAAGGTATGCAGATGATGATTGTGTGGCTGACAGCCTGACACTTAATGGAACAACACCATTGGTTGGTGTAGCTGATAAAATTTTCACTGAAAATGCTTTTCAGATTGTGACAAGGGGATATACGTAGCAATATACATGTGATCAATTTTCATTTGAAAAGCAAATATCCAAGTGTAGTAGGGCTGTGACCGTTTAGCGATTAATCGCTTAACGATCGCATGTGTAATAAATGTTTAGTACAAAGCTACCAGCGACTTATCGCAAAACCCGTTTTTCCGTAGGAAATAAAAAAAATCTGCAGTCATTACAGAAAATTAGATGTCCACTTTAACTCTTTGAAAAAGTGAAATACGGCATCAATGTTGAGCTTCTATGAGGATCCGTGTTTGAGGTTCATGGAAACTATGTCCCCCGGACATCACTAACGTATTTTACATATGTTCAAGAGCATGTTTAAAGTCTCTATGTTGATCATAGACCTGTAGTTGCGATTAATCGCTAAATGATCGCAAAATTTTGCGATTAAACGTTTAGTAACTTTGCTAAACGTTCACAGCCTTAAAGTGTAGACAACGTAGACCTGTTAATACTTAGAACAAATTGCCTCATAAAGTTACACTTTAAATCTCACGTTAACTATGTATACAATCTTCTTGGACTGTGAGGGGTTACAGCATTGACCAGGAACGGTATTTAGCTGGATCAAAAAAGAATACAGTCAGTCCATCTCCCATTGGTCAATTGCCAAGACATGTCTTAACAACTCCTATTGTCACAAATGTAGGGAATATGCAGCGGTGGAGATGTAAAGAGGATTTGAAGGGTAAAATCCTTGGTGACTTTAACTATATATATATGTAGCTTTCTCAAGTACATGTACCGTAGTCGTTTCTCCATTGGTACAATATGATCATCTTAAAATTTTGTGTCTTTGTGTAGTGTGCAGAAAAGCAATCCATCAAGGGAACTATATCCATTCATCACGATTTCCTTAGTCTAATTTTTGACACATTGCACTTTGTCTTCAGAATGATCATAAGATTAAGATAAATGATCATACATACACCACGAAATAGAAAATAACTAGCATTTTTGCTATGAAACAGTAAACCAGGGCTGGAGAAAATGTTCATTTCCTAAAGAGTATTGTCCAATTTTCCACTTTTTCGTGTCTTTAAGTACAAAGAAACAAAATTCCATATTGCCAAAATTATCCTCCATACAAACTTATCCCACCTAAGAGCTTCTCAGATTACCAGTATTCTGCTGATGAAATACTGTATAACCATAAAACCATACTGTCTACATGTACATTACAGGGTTTTATCAGTAAATTGCACTGTACAGTGAAATAATTACACAGAGGTAAGTACTGTAGCATGAACGTTCTAAACCATTGCCCTTTTTTTCCACACAGAGTTTTCAAAATCATGGATGATGATGGCAACCGAAGTATAGATATGAAGGAGTTTAAGAAGGGACTGCATGATTATGGTGTTGACTTGGAAAACAAAGAAATACAAGAAATGTATAAACTGTTTGATAGAGATGGAAGTGGCACTATAGATTTTGATGAATTTTTAATAAGTTTAAGGGTAAGTTGAAATTGTTAAATGGTTTTTTATCTACCTATTACCGTTAGTATGCTGTTGCCCAAAGCTTATTTCAACAACTCAATATTAGGTACATGAATCTTTAAATATTAGTACTTTCTTTGCAGGGACTCTCTCCATGTAGGACTTCAAAAAGTAACTTACAGAACTGTAGTGACACAAAAACAGTCCTCCTTTAGTGTACATCTTCACAGAAATAAATGAACAAGTAAATGACCTCACGTGGTTGGTGTTAAGGGGTTGTTAAATACTGTAGGCTTTGGCAACTTCAATATTTTTTTAAAACAGGTAACCCAACCCTGTTAGCTGCAACTCCTTCTGAGTTGGAAAACTCCTACAGTAACACTGTAACTGATGCAGAAACATACACCTCAGCAGGTATAATATGTCAACTACTTGCCTAACAATGAGTAATAATACACCACAGGTTTCCCAATGGCTGTTTAATGCACATATTGGCTAGCTGAAGAGAAAACTTACACCACAATGAATATCTACGAGGAAAAAATGCTGAAAAGAGCCAGTGTTAATCATAAAAATGTGCTTATTTTACACAATTTATTTCCAATCCAAAGTATAATTAATTGTGTTAAAATAGCACAATTGTTGATGATTAACACTGGCTCTTTTACAGCATTTTCTCTAGGATTATTCATTGTAAGGACAGGTTTTCTCTTCAGCTAGGCCATATATGTAAGACTTAAAACAGCCATTGGGAAACCTGTTGTGTATTATCTACTCATTGTTAGGCAAGTAGTTGACATATGATACCTGCTGAGGTGTATAGTTATCTGCATCAGTTTACAGTGTTACTGTAGGAGTTTTCCAACTCACAGAACGGAGTCTGACAGCAGAAAACAAGGGTTGGGAGTTACCTGTTTGTTAAAATAAAATAGCTGAAGTTGCCAAAGTCATACCAGTAGTTTAACAACCCCTTAACGCACCAAAACTGACGACGTGAGGTCATTACTTGTTGCCATTTATTTCATGTGAAGAAGATGTGAACACTAAAGGAGCACTGTTTTATGTGTCACTAAATACAGCACTCCTGTAAGTTACACTTTTTGAAGTCCTACAATGGAGAGAGCATCGCCCTGCGAGACAAAGAAAGTACTAAATAGTTTAAATGATGTCATGTACCTAATAGTGATAGAGTTGTTTGAAATAAGCGCTTGGGCAACAGCATACTAACGTTAATAGGTAGATAAAAAGATTTAACAATTTCAACACTGTCAATTACCCTTAAACTTATTAAAAAGTTCATCAAAATCTATAGTGCCACTTCCATCTCTATCAAACAGTTTCATACATTTCTTGTAGTTCTTTTGTTTCCAACGTCAACAGACCATACGTGCATTGCACAGTCCATCTTAAACTCCTTCAATATCTATACTTCGGTTGACCATCATCATCCCATGATTTTGAACACTCTGTGTGAAAGAAAAAAGCGGCAATGGTTAGAACGTTCATGACTACAGTACTTACCTCTGTGTAATTTATTTTCACTGTACCAGTGCGAATGCTTACAGTAGATAGAATACCCTGTAATGTACATGTAGACCAGTATGTTATGTATGGTATACAGTATTTCATCAGCAGATATCTGGTAATCTGAGAAGCTCTTAGGTGGGATATAGTTGTATAGGAGGATTAACAGTTTGGCAATATGGAAATTTTGCGTTTTCTCTTGTACTTAAAGACACGAAAAAGTGGAAAATGGACAAATACCTTTAGGAAATGAACATTTTTCTCCAGCCCTGGTTTACTGTTTCATAGCAAAAAGATAGTTATTTTCTAGTTCGGGTGTATGTATGATCAGTTATCTTAATCTTAGGATCATTTCTGAAGGACAAAGTGCAATGTGTCACAAAACATGTTAGGACTAAGGAAAAATCGTGATGAATCGGATATAGTCCCTTGATGATTGCTTTTCTGCACAACTACACAAAGACCACAAAAATTTTTAAGATGATATATTGTACCCCAATGGAGAAACGACTACGTACAGTACTTGAGAAAAGCTACATATATATATAGTTAAAGTCACCAAGGATTTTACCCTTACAAGATAGCCTTTACATCTCCCACCGATGGCATATTCCCTACCATTTGTGACAATAGGAGTAGTTGTTAAGACATGTCTGGCAATTGACCAATGGGAGATGGACTGACTGTATTCTTTTTTGATCAGCTAAATAACCGTTCCTGGTCCCCAAAGCCACGTAAACCCCTCAACAGGTCCAAGATATAGATTGTTTTCTATACATAGTTAAACGTGAGATTTAAAGGTAACTTTATGAGGCAATTTGTTCCAAGTATTACAGGTCTACGTTGTCTACACTTTAAGGCTGTGAACGTTTAGCAAAGTTACAGATGAGTTTAATCGCAAATTTTGCGAATCATTTAGCGATTAATCGCAACTACATGGTCTATGATCACAAGAGGACTTTAAACATTGCTCTTGAACATATGTAAAATACGTTAGTGATGTCCGGGGGACATAGTTTCCATGAACCTCAAAACACGGATCCTCATAGAAGCTCACATTGATGCCGTATTTCACTTTTTTCAAAGACGTTGTAAAGTGGACATCTAATTTTCTGTAATGACTGCAGATTTTTTTTATTCTCTACGGAAAAACTAAAAATTGGAAAAAACCGGGTTGGTTGGTTGCGATAAAGTCAGCTGTAGTTTTGTACTAAACATTTATTACACATGCGATCAAGTTAAGCGATTAATCGCTCTAAACGGTCACAGCCCTACTACAATTGATATTTGCTTTTCAAATGAAATTGATCACATGTATATTGCTACGATACTATCCCAATTTGTCACAATCTGAAAAGCATTTTCAGTGAAAAATTTTATCAGCTATACAGCGCAACCAATGGGTTTGTTCCATTAAGTGTCAGGCTGTCCAGCCACACAATCATCATCTGCACATGCCTTGCAAACTGTAGTAGTTAATCTCCAAGGAGGTGCTTGTATATACTGGGCTGTACTTTGCTATGCCTTTGGCCACATACTAAGGACTCAGGAGCACTTCCCTTCTATGAAAGCTCAATACTTTCACTTCAAGGCTAACATCGGGACAGAATAAGATTTCTCTAAAAATACTGTACCAAGTGCTGAAAAAAAAACTGAGGGGCAATGGCAGATGACAACTGCAATTGTTCCTACAAGTAGAAAGTATACGTACACAAGACACATATGAACGACATGTATGTCGTTCTCAAAGTAATACCAGTGAATGACTGCAACTCCCCAGTAAAAAGATTACACAAAAGTCGAGGTGCAGTGCAAGAGAGAATTTTATCCACAGAAAAGATGAAAAGCTCACAGTAGAGTTTAGTTTACGGACTACCGTTAACAACTGAACCTCTGTCAAAAAATGGACAGTACAAGAGTATGACTTCACTAGGGTTTGTGACTACGCCTCCACTTCAAAGATGAAAGACCCACAAATTGCTCAGCTGTCAAACAAAAAACAGAAATTTTATGTAGGAAGCTGGGTTTAGCTAAAAGGAAATCTAGTGTACAATTCCCCACATGATTCTTCACATCCAGTTAACTCCGAACACTGGGATCTAATCTACCTGCCCATCCAAAAACCACATGGGCCTAGCTGACGTGTACATTAGGTTTCGGGGAAGGAGGGGGGGATGGGGTAGAAATCCATCAGGCTGGCAACAAAAGGCATATTGCATATAGGAATGAAAGGTTTTTATTCATCAGGCCAATGTGTCATCGCACTATCATCTAGACATTGCTAGCAAAGGTCATTCTCCTCCACTGTATACTGTAGTTAGTTACACTTAGCTAGGCATGTTTGCAATAACAAAATAAAACTCCACATTCGCTTCCAGACTCTGTCAAAGCTTGATTGATCCATTCAAATAGGATGGTGCACTTAATGACATGCCTGGTATGAATTCTACAATCTATGTTGCTGAGTAAAAAGTCTCTGTCTTACCTATATATATTTATTAAAAGCTGTATCATGATTTAAAGGGCTGTCCTTGATATACTGGATACTTCTACCGCCCCTCTGAAACAAGGTATAGCATTTTCTGCGCCATACATTCCAGATCAAAACTTATATAATCATATCACCATGCAGTCTCATATACCTGAGACAAAGTAAATCCAGTTGAATTATATAAATCTATGTTGAGGGATAAGGAAAACTTCACCTCAGGCCAGGAACCAATTTAGTGCCCGCTTAGATGTAACAGACTCAATTTTAGCTACTGATAGTATCGGTAAGCTTATGCAAGCCGTATGAGCTTTTGGAGCTTCTATGACGTCATTCAAAACAATAACATAAAAGACATCGCGGATTTTACCTTCACCATCCTGTCAAAGAATGTTACTACGACAAAGAAAAAATAGCACCAAATGTGTGTGTCCAATTGACAAGTTGCCATTATAGAAACTTGCATGTGCCCTTGTGCAAGGAAAGAATTGATCATTTAAAAGGAAGGTAGGAAGGAAATTGTTAAAATCTTTCACCAATTTCGCTGAAAACAAAACTTTAGGGAACTTGAAGACCATTATTCCGCTGACGATCTGCAGTTGTTTCACTAGGGGCAACTACGTAAAACATGTTGTAACAGTCTGCGAGCAGGTATATGGTATATATCTCTCAGCACTGCGTGAAGTTGTGTCACATGACTTGTACGTTAGCTGTTCTGTTTGACGCGGAGCGAGCCACGACCACAAGGAGCAAAGACCATTTAGAGTCCAAATCTATTAAAACTGAAGCCATGTCTGCGCGAACATTCTGACAAATTATGGTTGGAATGTTCAATTACGGCTAAAAAGAGCAAATATAATGATAAAAATATTAGCACCTGCCATTTATTGTGGTATGTTATGGGATGTTGTGGTTTCGAATTTGATGAATCGCAGTAAGCGAGAATGTTTACATATGAAGGCACTCGCAGATATTGCAGTGTTCCACACTCTAAATTTCATTTATTCTGAAATGGGTATCTAAAATTTCCTGAAAATCGGCTTGGTATTTCCTGATACTTTCAATAACGCTTCTGTAGCTACTTTAATGGTGATCCAGGGATTTGCACCTGTTCAAAGCCATACGCCATTTCCAGATTTCCCGAAAATTTCCCACCAAATTATCCAACTTCCCGAAAAATTCCCCAGACAAAGTACCCCAGATTCCTGAAATTTCGGGTATTTCGGAAAGACTGGAAACGAGGGATGATTGTGTGCTACAAGTCCGCAAGTTATCCCGCGCGATTTCGTTACAGCAATTCCTTGTTCAGTCCACATCCCAGTTTGTGGAGGTCTTAAATTAATTTTAAAGGGTATGGGCACGCCACACGATGTAACAGAGTCTATTTCAGTTGTTCGCGAGGAGAAACTATTCATTGTTACCGAGAACTGATGTCATCCAATTGAATATGGTAACTTTACTCCTTTGTATTCTTGTGCTTCTTTTCAAACATACAAATGCCTCCACAAAATTACAAAAGCTGTTCCAACAATCAGGGAGTAAGGATTACAGCTCCTCTGCCGCTAGGAACTTCTTGACACTTGCCGGCGTGCGAGTTTCTCATACTGTCATATAGTGCACTATCGTAAGCCTGGACGCAATGCTTTGATTTGTTATCTTTCCAAAGGAAGGTGGCCTGTCCCCGAGGTGAATACCATACCTCAATAAGCAGGAGTCGTGATTTAGAAAACAAAAGTTGAGCTATCCAAAAAACTGAAAGTACTTCTGATTCTACCGCCCTCTGAAAAAGTATAGCATTTTCGGCCATATCTCCAGGTCAAAACACTTATAAAAATCATATCACCATGCAGTGCTCCTATTACCTGAGGACAAAGTTAATCCAGTTTGCATTATAATCTATTTGGATAAGGAACTTCCCTAGACAGAAACAATTTAGTTGCACGCTTAGATGTACAGACTCAATTTTTTGTATCTTTCACAAAGGAAAGGTGACGAGGCTGGAATACCATACCTCAAGAACAGGATGCACTCCTGGATTTATACAGACAATAAAAGTAGAGCTACTCACAAAAAACTGAAAGTTTCGTTCTGATTGACACCAATGAACACCATTGCGCTCTAAGAATTAGTACCAGGAAATATGATCTTGAAAAGCACTGTAGCTCGTTGTCAATAAGAACACCAAGATCCCTTTTGGCATTAAACAAACTTATCACAAGATTATGTCTAGCACGGTATAATCCCCCATGGATAAATGAAAGTTGGCAAGCAGCTCAAACCAAACCTTAGCATCATTGCAGACTTTGCACAAATATCAAAGATGACAGCGCTGAAGCTGCCAGGTTTACTGACTTGTTTCAAAAACCACATCAACAGCGAATTGCAGCAAATCACAATCCTCTCCTGAACCAAACTTCTTTAAAGCTAGTGTTCATCTCGGGCAAAAATCTCTAATTTGGCTTGCCATCAAAATGGGTTGCCAAGCAATGAAGTACGGGTTGCCCCGTGCGCGCGATGGACTGAAGTAGTGAATGGACAATTTCATTTTTTAGATTATATAGGCTAGAGCCACAGCTTTCCAGAGGCATTCTACGTATATAGCCTATACACTAACAAAGGTAATTCACCTTTCAGTACGAAAACTCAAAACTGGCAATTTTACATTCTGCTCACTGCGGAAAACTCACTGATTTCTTTCAATCGAGTTTGTTGATTGGTAAGAACATCTAAACATCTCTGAGCACACAACTCGGGCCAAATCACTTCTTATTAGAAAAATCGTAAAAAATGGCACGTTGGGATCCACGCGGTAAGGCAAAAGTTCACCGGGCAGAGGAGACCAGGACAAATTGTAGCCTGCGCAGCTATCTCGAGCCGTTTTCTTCGTAATGTGAAAACCAACGGAGCCAAGGTCAAAGCACGGACGAAGACCAAAAGATCATACAGTCACTTTGCAGATAGATACGGTTAGCTCCTCATTTGACAAATCCTATAAAACGTTGTTGTGATTGGCTAATAGTTAAGCATAGACTTAGTTGCTATACATTTTACACACGTTCTATCTTTCGGTACCTCACCCACAAATTAAACCATACAGAAGCACAGTGTTCTACACTAGCTGTTTTGTATGGGCTCCGCCCGTACAAAATCGCCACACTACTTCACAGCGCCTAGGGAAGCCACGGACCAAAACTTGATGCCGCCCAGCACCACAAAAATTGACCGCCGGTTCAAAACAGTTGTCTGTAAACACTCACAATCACAACACACACCTTAGTCCATTTGACTGCCTTTTATATTTGATTTCAAATACTGATGCCAAGTCAATATATGTAATAAAACATTGGAGATGCCAAACCCAGCTCGCACTGTGCCACATGAGCTCTTATATACATTTTACTTACACTAGGTAACTACTACATTTCTTTCTATGTGTTTTCACAGTAGAGAATCCGTTCGCGAATCAAAAACTCAATTACACTAACCGAACCATTCAATTGAACTGTCCCCTGAGTTTTCCCGATTTTCACCCGAAATTTCCTATTAAAGTGATCTACTTCATTCTTGTAAGTACGTACCAAGCAGTGGAAACTGGAGCTTCAAGATTTTGCAAGTAAAGTCAAAGATAATATTAGGAAATGTGCCAATTTGCAAAAAACAAAAAAAAAAAAAAAAAAAATGACCACAAAATGCCTAGATTTGAACACAATAGGGAAGGCTAAGATACAAGGCTAGGATTGACACCATTTGCGAATCTAAAGCCCTTCTAAATTGTCAAAATTTCCCCCTAGCGCTTTAATTTATTTCTTGAGGTTTTATAGACCCCTCCCCCCAGGACGGCGATCACACAGAGCCCGACGGACAGAAAAACAGTACCAGTGGAGAACCCTGAGAAGGTTGGATAAAAAAGTGATAAATAAGAATGTGTTTCCTCTGCATGTTGACCCAATAGATCAAGTTGGTCAAACATTCAAAATTTATAATTTAACTGTTCAACTCTTTGTGCAAGATAAAGGTTGCCCCGTTGACTGGACGCTTCGTTATCTTGCCCCAATGAATGTTTGCCTACACCCGTGGCTTCACCAACATGCCAGTGTATGTTTCGAATCTATTCTGATCCCGAAGTGATTTATGGCTCAAGTTGTGTCTGAGGGATGTTAAAATGTTCTTACCCCATCAAACGACATGATTGAAAGAAAATCACCCTATATGGAGTTTTGCAACTGGCGTAAGCAATGTAAAAATAGGCCAAGTTGTTGAGTTTTTGTCCTGAAAGGTGACTTGTACTTCTTAATATATGGTATAGTGTAAGGTGTAAGCTGTATTGCCAATATAAAAATTATCAGATATGACCGGATGTTCTGAAAATATCGATAAATATCGATATTTTGAGGAAATGGGTCTACGCACACTATACATATGAAAAAACGAAGTAGTTCCATAATGGGAAAGGTCATTACCATCCCACCCCCCCCCCCCCCCACCCCCCCCCCCCCCCACCCCCCCCCCCCCCCACCCCCCCCCCCCCCCACCCCCCCCCCCCCCCACCCCCCCCCCCCCCCACCCCCCCCCCCCCCCACCCCCCCCCCCCCCCACCCCCCCCCCCCCCCACCCCCCCCCCCCCCCACCCCCCCCCCCCCCCACCCCCCCCCCCCCCCACCCCCCCCCCCCCCCACCCCCCCCCCCCCCCACCCCCCCCCCCCCCCACCCCCCCCCCCCCCCACCCCCCCCCCCCCCCACCCCCCCCCCCCCCCACCCCCCCCCCCCCCCACCCCCCCCCCCCCCCACCCCCCCCCCCCCCCACCCCCCCCCCCCCCCACCCCCCCCCCCCCCCACCCCCCCCCCCCCCCACCCCCCCCCCCCCCCACCCCCCCCCCCCCCCACCCCCCCCCCCCCCCACCCCCCCCCCCCCCCACCCCCCCCCCCCCCCACCCCCCCCCCCCCCCACCCCCCCCCCCCCCCATTTTTAAGTAACAGATGCTTAAAATTCGTTGTATTTTTTTCTTTTGCGTCAATCCTAAGCCTGCAGAGGATAGCAGTTAGCTCACAATTTTCTTTTAGTTCGCGAAATTCAAACCTATACTGTAAAGACAGCACTCGTTTGCTGCAATTGTACTTTTGTGTTGATAGGGGTTCAAGCTTATTATCGATCCGTATTCGTGTGCTTCATCGGATGTGCCAACAGGAAGCTACTTGTACTGCTTGTTTATGGGCATTGTCTGATGTTTGAATAAACATGCAGTCATCTCCGCTTTTGTGTTGTAACCACAGGGGCTACGATGTCATTCGGTTATACTAGACAAGGACTGTCTCCTTGATATCTCTCTGCGATCATAGTCTGCACGGCCCTAAGAAGCTTTATGAGGATTATTTTCGCGCAGAATTTTCCTGGTAGTTAATTCATGAAACAGTACTGTAACTTAACAACCAATGTTGAGGACTAACTTATACCAAACCAATGTTGATGACTCACTTTATCCCAAATCAATGTTGATGATAACTTTACTGGACCAATGTTGATGACTAACTTTACTGACCAATGTTGATGGGACAAACAAACAAAAAAACAAACAAAACAGACACTTTACTGGACCAAATGTTTGATGACTAACTTTAACAACCAATGTTGAGGACTAACTTACCAACCAATGTTTGAGGACTCACTTTACCAATCAATGTTGGATGAATAACGTTACTTGTACCAATGTTGATGACTAACTTAACAACACAAGTTGAGGACTAACTTTACCAACCAATGTATGCGGACTCATTTTACCCAATCAATGTTCGATGGACTAACTTACTGACCAGTTGGACTAGGATGTACCGGATCTGGAATTTTAAGATCCGCCGGAACCGGGGATATTTTCAATAGGAATCTTATAACTGAAATCAGGGTCCAAATAAAAAATAGAAGTACCAATGGTACATAATGGCAGAGGTAGGTCAGCAGGCTAGAGATCCACCCCACATAGGATTAAGAGTAAATTTTAAATAGATCAATACACAACACCACTACAAATAACTGGAAAAGGGACATCTTTGTCAAGAAGGATTAAGTCTACAGTAAGTCCCTTTCCATCCCAATCCAGGTAACACTGAGTGATAAAAGTCTGTGAGTTTTGAACTATGGATTAAAATGACTCAATCCAAGTCACTTATGTGTAGCTTCGTTTGTTTGTTTTGTTTCCTTTCTTTTAAAAACTGGGCATTTGTAATTCAAAATCAGTTCTTAATAGTTAAAGCAAAATTCAGGTATGAAATCAAAGTGTGATGAGATAAGAATGCAATTGTCAGTTGTAACCACAGTCCCCCACACCCGGTGGCCTTAGGGCCGGGATTGTGATTTATAGCAATGCTAACAAGTGTTTGTCCTCCCTGGCGAATTTGAATAAAGTCCCGGAGGGCAGGGCATCATTTCAATGTACATCCCCCGCTAACGTCATACAGCGGGCCCGCATAGTGGGGCAGCAATTAACCGAACATGCATATTTTCATGAATGCAAACCATGGGGTAATCTAACTCGGTGCCCATTTTTTGCAACGCACACCCTGGCTAAAAGTCCCATTACTGTTGACATTACCCCCATAGTGGGGACAAATGAAATGCATGGCACATCCCTGGCAAAAATGGTGCAACAGCCCACTATGGCCCAGATATGGGGGGGCAGTCTGGGGGGCTTACAATTGACAAGTGCAAAAATCCTCAATCAGAAATAGTAAAATTAAAAAGTTCGAAAAGACAAGGCCTACTACTTGTAATGGCAGGGCTTCTGGGCCCCTGGCATAAAGGTAATAAAGTTACCCTGAGGTGTTGGTTTTTGGGGGGCGGTTCTTTGTTTTTTTTTTTTGGTTTTTTTTTTTTTTTTTTTTTGGCAAACTAGATTGGACCCCTCATAAATTTACACCTGACACCCAGTACAATCTTACAGGCAGTCAAACACAAAATAATCTGAAGATGAAATTTCCATTAACAATATGTTTTAAATAACTATCATACAGGGTAGTTTCAGTAGTTACTGTAGCTTGTTTGAAGCTGCTTACAGAATTGATTGGTCAAAGATGACATAATTCAGTTTATAATTTCTTCTTTTGGTAGATCAACATTTTCGCTTAACAACACAGGTATCTGGTTCGCATGCATACAGTAGACCATTTTACCAAGGCATGTAAATTGGGTAGGCGGTCTTTCTTAAATAACTGTAATCTGGTGGAATGTAGAAATTTCTTGGTGTTGCATGCCCTGCTTGTAGGGGAAATGTCCTATAGCCCTGCTCATTGATCCCCCAGCATAGTCCACCATTCTCAATGTACAAAAGGGAATTTTGGCCCGTCCTTGTGCTCCTTCTTCTCCAAAAGGGAACTAATGAGAGATGGGAACCAATGGGGATTTATGATTATCTTTATACAAATTTTGTTCATTTACACAAGCAACATAGGAATCAAGAGATGTTTGTGGTTTTTAGTTTTAACCTGAGTGGTTACAACTAGTGAATGGAATGTACTCCCTTCCATAGGAGGGACTTCATTTTTGAAAGATAATCCCTTGTACCCGTCTCTCCAACCCCCTTTGTGACAACACTGGTTTAAATTCAGTTCTTTTTATCTTGAACTTTCTAAATGGACTTTGCAGGGCATTTTACTAATGATTCCAAAAAGTTCCCGGTTCGGCCGGATTTTAAAAAAGTCAGAAGAGAAACCGGAACCGGATAATTTTTCCATTATCCGGCCGGATAGGTTCCGGGCCGGACCGGATATGCGGTAAACCTCTATTGATGACTAACTTAACAATCAAGTGAGGGACTAACTGTACTAACCAATGTTGATGACTCGGCTGCAATGGTGATGAATCTTACCTACCAATACGAATGACTTCACCTGTATGAAAGACTGACTATTACTGTTATACTTCTACCAATACACTGAGACTTCACCTACTGATCGCCTTTCATTATCAAATTACCCCCTGTATGTAATGACTTGATATTTCACCAATGATGGACTTCTACAATGGTGAGAATTCACTCAATGCCATCTCTTCCCCTGCAACCTAATGGACTTCAAGGGTGCTACTGCACACCAAGTGGGTTCTAGTAATTTACTGTGTGGATAATTCAGATCCAAAAGATTTTTTTTAGAAAGCAAAATGTATCTTGTAAGTTTGTAAGAATCCAAGGGCCAGGTGAAAGGCATCCCCTAGAGTCCCTTATCATCCTTGTTAAGCCCCTAAACTCGTTGCATTGTGGTAAGCCTCACAATGCCCAAATTTACCTCTCTATTAATAACCCGGACAATAGACTTTCAGTTAAAAATACTACCTTCTCTTTCAGGTGGATGGGGTTGTATAACAAACTCAGGACGCAAGTTGCTGACCCGTCTTCCTTTCGGAGAGGAATTAAGACACCTTTCGCGAGGAATTCAACGAGAAGAACAAAACACGGTGGGTACCCTGTACCAGATCAGCAGAGCCAGATCTACCATAGTGCAGTACAAGGCGATCATCCCTGCAGAAGAGAAGATATTTGACTGAGCAGCATTTCATTTGTCACACAAATTTCATGAATCTTCAAACTTACAAGACTCTGGATAATTATATCATCTGAAATTATGATTACAAAGCACTATCTCTGAAAGTTAATCACCTGGAGGGGGTAAACAAACAAATTCACGCAATATTGAAAGGACAGGGATGTAGCCTTTTATAGAGGGGACCAATCTATCAAGAACAAAAGCTCCTCAGTCTCGTTAGGGAGAGGCAGTGTCGGTATGAGGGGGTCATCAGAACCTGGTTAAGTATGGTCTCCCTGGCAGGAGAACTTGGAAGAGAGGCAACTCCTTTTGAATATCCAAGCACTATGGAGGATGGACCACACAGGCCAAACAGACGGAGATCATGTGGCCCCACGCAAGGCTGATAAGTGGTTGACTGTGAAGAGAAAAGTGTTGCCAAAAATTATATGACCTTTATCAGTGCCCTACTAGTCACATTAAAAGAGCTTATTGGGTTTTGTTCATGAATGTCTAATTTTCTTGTTCAAACCTATTAAGTTTACTCACATCTTGATGTAAATGTCAAACTAAGCAATGCGGATTCGAACATCTAACATTACAATAATCATATGCAAACCCTGTCAAATACACCAATGAGTGAAGCCTTAAACAGCCTTGATGGACAGGCTCTTGAGCTCATCATACTACCAATTTTTCCGTTTTCGATAACTACAGAAAAGTGATAAATGGCTAATGAGGCTATTTAGAAGCATTGTCATGCAAAAATTTCCTTCAAAACTTGGCACAATATATTCAATACCCCCAACTCAATGAGCCCCTTTAAGAATCTCCCCCCCCCCAAGAAAAATCCCCTTAGCTTTGCATTCACAACTGCTACTGATCATGTACCTCTTACCATCTTTTCCTCTTCCATATGTGAGCCACTTTCCCAATTGTTTGATATTTTAATTGTAAATGACATTATTCCAAACTTACTTCTCATAAAATTTCACTCCATAATGTCTACCATCACCTACTATGTAATGAACTCAAATTTTAACAGGAAGCTTCACTCCTGCCCACTCTTGATACTCGAACAAAAAAAAAAATGGAATATGGAAAGGTCTGATGTGCACTCTCAGACAATGCAATGCATGCCCAGCATGTATCAAGGAAGTAGTTATTTAAGGACACAAAAAGATGCACTACAATCAATGGTGAATTCATGCATTTTTTTTGAAAATGTACAAGAGATTAAGATACCACTGTATCCTTATAAAAAACATTGTCAAAAGGAATATCTTATAAATTTTGACAAAAGGCAGACAATAAAGGGCTTTCCCCTGCTTACAACTTCTTTATTCCTCAAATGGCTATTTTCACAGTATTGTATCACAATCTGTTTTTGTGCATGTTTCACTCTCACGAAAGTTACTTTGACAGATTTAACAATTACAGAGAGCACGTTGATGATCCCGGGCAAACCCCAAAAACAAGTTTAATCAGAGGTATTTCCTGTTTATTATTAAAAACAAACATGGACAAGTTGAACAGTTTGGTAACAACTAGGGGGGAAGAAAAAGAAATGATTATTTCATGACATCTAGACAAGACATTTCATGTTTTCCTCATAAACATCTTCTCTCCTCTCAAAAAACCCAGATCGTAATCTGTACTCATCCTCTTCCTGGAATGATTGATTTTTTGTTATGATTTATAGCTTATGGCCCTTCCCTATCAGCTTAAAAATCTACTTTTCCATAAAACTGAATTTAATAAAAGTTGTATTCCAAACCATCTCTGCTTACTTACATTTAATTTTGTGATGAAGGAAGTAAATTAAAACCCCTACTGTACTTCTCTGGCAAGTACTTTCTCAATTATAATACCCGTTACTATAGAATACTCAAGGAAATCAAGAGATTATTGTTTCTCACAAAGTTTTTAAAGAATGCATCTCTCTCAAAGAATTAGGTATGGGGGTTAAGAAATCCTAACCAAAGTTTGGGTGGATAAGAAATATGACAACTGGGATAAATAAGATGTGAGTTTGATATAATTTCTGAGATAAACTTGTTAACAGCTGCAAAATATGTGTATGATACAGTAACACACATATCTCACCTGCACTTTTTAAGAAAAATCCATATTCCAGGAGGACTTTTGATACAAATTTATCTTCAAAGATGTTACACAAACTGTATTACAGCACAAAAATTTCACATACAACAGGGGCACTGTTTACGAATTAAAATATACTACCCAGGAAGTATTTTCTGTCTTCTGCCTGGATGAAAGATGGCTTATTTGCCACAATTTTACACTAAAAATGTGATTCACTGGATTCAAAGCTCTGGCTCATGAGAAAGGTTTGGAGAAAAATTTCACCATCTCAGAATGCCTTCATCCAAAAAAAAAAAAGGTATTTGCCACCAACCAAAAGTAACGGGATATAATAAACTGCTCGAACATAAATTTTGTACAGTAATTGAGAGTCCAGTTTTTCATTTTCATGTCAAAATGGCTGAGCCAAGCTGAGAGATAGCACGTGAAATACTTAAGCAGTTCGTAATACTGACGTGATTGACTGGTCGATAGAGAAGTAAGACTGAGTTAAGGCACAAAAACGGAAAGTGTTTTCACTCCAACAGTTTACAATGTATAGAATTAGTTAATAATTCCATCAAATTTGTTTTTAACAGGAATAAATTTCAACCTTATTTTGATGAATGCTTCGAGACCATTTAGCTACAAGAGGATGATACTGTCCACCGAAATGATACCAAAACTCGAAGCACAATGAATTTTTAACCAAATATCTACAATACTATATGATGACAGCCATGGTAATTAAGATAATGGATTTTCAATTTTAGTCCATACTTAATGAAACCAATAATTGCCCTAAAGGTGTTATTTTTCGCACGGTCAAATGTCCTCAGCAGTGTTTTTAGCCTGCATCAAATTGAAATTCCAGATTGAAGATAGCTACAGAGGATGTTTGGATCCCCATTAACCACTGCATGGATAACTTTTTGAAGGATGATATATTGGGCAAGTGTTTTCCCTACTACTACTAAACAAGAATTTCAGCAAAAATGATCCCAACATATAGCCATGCTTTCATATCATATGAGAGAATGGCAGCATTTGTTTTGTTTGCTCCATGATAACAAAGATTTAGAGCAGGGGCACCCAACCTTTTTTGAACCAAGATCTAAAACCTTTTTTAAGCAGCCAACCTAAGAGATCACAAAAAAAACAGACTGATACAGTTACACATAAAACACTTTTTTTTTCGCGCATTTTTTCGACACCCTGCGACTTGGGTTCAGTCCGGGCTCTCCAGTAGACCGGCCAATTTACTGGTTAGGGCACTCCCTGATTTTAGAGCTTATTTGATGCGATGATGCCATCTTGCCATAGAAGGACGTTATTACATGCCAGGGCTGGAAATAACTGAAGGCCATGGAGGGCATGGCCCTTCATTGTTTTTGGCATGGCCTGATGCCCTACAAAGGGCATACTTTTCACGGCCACATTGGCCTTCGTGCCCTTCCTTTGAAACAAAAACAGATCCAATAATATACCAGGATAACAACAAAATCTTCTGCTAGGTCTTGGTGCCCTTTTTGGTAAATGTGCCTTTTAAAGCTATTATGAAAAATGGGTCATGACATTGACCATACGACATGTCTTATTTCCAGCCCAGTCTTGCACTGCATTTCAAACCACAAGAACCATAATGTGCATCGATGCTATCACAGCAAAAAAAACCAACCACAAGTATGGACGGCGATAAGGGGAGGCAGGGGAGCATATATCCCCCCCAATATTTGAAAAATCGCCCCTTTGATTTTTCACGACTTAATTATTTGAAAATGGGGTCAGTTGCCTCCCCCAATATGAGACAAAGCGCCACCCTTGCCACAAGCAACTAAAAGTGAGGTTCGTTTGCGAAAATCTGGAAATCTTCGAGTGTTGACTCAGGCAAGTGGAAACAGAGAGGCCAAAACAGCATGAAATGAAATTTTTCTCTTGTATGGAGAAAGGTCAGTGGTATGTTTTTTGCATTGTACTGATGTATATATTTTAGAAAATAAAACATTATACATCTGCTGGACCAAATCCCCATGCAGGACAGGGATGGAAAATCATGGCATTCATGCCTTGACCTTCCCCCCCCTCCCACTCCCCCCAATCCCAACCTCAAACACTCCAGTGTGATGCCAAGGTTCACTACAGGAATCAGTCCTGTATTAAATTGATGAACAAGATTGTTTCATTTACATTAAAGGAAGGGCTTAAAAAGCAATGTTATTACTCTGACGGAATATTTAGAGTAAATTCGTAAATGGCCAGCTGTGTCGGTAAAAATTGACTAGCGCTATTAGATTTCAACCACCTGTGTGCCACAACGGCTAGGAAAATACCGCAGCTACCTCCATTCCATCTTAATATCTGAAAGAAAATGTGCAAAATTACTTAAATTTATTCACACTTGCAGGATTTAATACAGTTATAAAATGAGAAACTACTGTTACACAATTGAAATATATTTCACTTTAATTATGAATAGTTGAATCCAGGGTAATTTCAATAAGCCCTGTTCTCAATAGGTACTGACACATCTTATTACGCTTGGATCATAATTCCCTACGGATCTAAAAAAATCATTTTCCGTTTTCAAATGGTTAAGTGTTTCCAATGGCTAGCGAATCAAGTTCAGGCTATTACACAAACCGAAATGGGCTTAATAGGTCTACTGCACTGTAATAATGCCTACACATTTTCACTTCATTCAGTTCATGTAATTACTGTCTCAAATCAACATGAGCAAATGACCATGCACTACACTGCTGAGTTCCACAACTGAAAGATCAATGTTGCTAAAGTAAGAGTACACTTAAAAAAAACCTTTTGAGATAAGAAGCCCAAAAGCAGAACAAAGAAAATCCCGGGAAGGCGGGCTGGGAAGAAAAGCATCAATCCATCCCATACAAATAGACCTTATGCACTGACGTCATGCGGACGTCCTTTCGGAGGCAAAACAATGGAGCACATGGCATGCACACAGTAGACTGCACATGCGTGTGATGCATGTGCGGACTGCGCATGCGTGTGATGAAGATTTAGGTGCATATCCTTGGTTGACAAATCAACTGTCTGCCATTTGGTGGTGTACTTGCAATGATGCTTTCCCCTCCATACACGGAGCACTTTCTGCTCTGTGATGTCACATGCATGAGGTCTATAATCCACCCCCAAATCCCTAGAGCACATGTTAGGGCCAAAGTTTTCCCTTGAATTGCACGGAAATCACGGAATTGGCATTAGAAAACGGAAAACGACGATTTGAAAAAAGTTAGAAAAATAAATCAGGAAAATAACTATCAAATCAATGTTATTGGTTATCTGAGGTGGTTTAATAAATCCAAGAATAAAATTGTTGAAAAAAATGTTGCAAAACAGCATAATTACCATCTCCATATGTAAAAGTAAACTCACCAAATCATGTTACAGAAATGTGAAAGAACACTTTCAGATTTTTAGGTATCATGTTGACAATATGACTTTACCAAGATGAAAATAAGAATAAGGACCACAGGAGAGAGATGTGGTGTGATAGTCCAAGTAATCTTTACGAACTAAAATTTTATTCCCACACTGTTACTTCCATCTTTTAGCGAGGGCACATTTCTTAAACCTCCTTTACCTCACTGTTACCATATTCATAATGGGACCATTCAAAAGGGGGAGGTGAAGGGAGAGGGGAGGGGTGAGCACCTTTACCCCAAAAATAAACATCCCTTAAACATGAAATAAGAAACTTTTCTGCACAAATAAGTGTGATGCCCTCCAGCCCTCTTCCTCCACTCTTTGTAACCCTATAGAAATCTGCACTACTAGCTCCAAATTATTGCTGCCATCTTAAATGCCTCATAAATGAAGTAATAACACACAGCACAAAAAATGAAGTTTCAAGACTCAGTGTATAAGCATGAGAGTAATGACAAGAAACCCTCTGCACTTCGCCCAGCAAATCAGTCCTCTGAAAGCAAATACATTTCAAATATAGGACAATCCTTCTACATTTGAATATGGACATTCTGTGTTTGCAGACATTGTCTATCAACTGGTTACTTCATAAAGTTTTCTATGACTAAAGTAACAGGCAAAACATTTTCATGTTTATCTTTTGAATTTCTAATGTTGCACTGTCTAATGAAAAAAATACTCGACATAGGATATTTAAAAAAAGCGCAGACAATGTGGCCGAAGCATCAGCTTTTCCTGTGGACCTAAAAGTCTGCAGTCAATATTTCGGTTGGGTCTGTATTCATGTTGTTCATACGTACGTTAGAAAACAAAGAAGATAAATACAAACTGAATGCAAGAATGAAATATGTTTTGAAACCCCGAAGTCTCTGAAAGACTAAATCTGGTACACAAAGACTAACTTTGTGTACTGCCACAGATGTTAGTATACAAAATATGGAATGTTTATGACGTTGCTGCTTTGTAGATCATTTGTTTTCCATAATAGGAACTCCAGAGAGTAACTTGTGCTGAAGAAATTGTACCATATGGTTAAAGGTCTTAAAAGCGATATTTTGCCCCAAGAATTCCTTTGAACTGCCCAGGACAAAAGTTCAAGATACATGTTTGCCACTATGATTTGGTAAAAACACAAAAAACTGCTCAATTACCAATCATAAAAGGGAATATTTTCTAAATTAATTCTGTACGCACCTTAATTCTGAGTACTCTTGTAGTCCCGTTTTCGACCACAAAATTATTTACTGCATAACATTTTTATGATTGGGATTCTACCAGGTATAAATCGTCGATCGCTTTAGGACCCGTTGATGAAATGTGTCGCAAACAGGCCGGAGGGTAACTTTAAAACAGTCGCTTAGAGAGCATTGGGGAAAATATGCACCACTTACACTTAGTCTAGTCTAAGGCTATGAAATATTCATCTCCCTATGCTTCCCTTAACAACTTGGTTGGGGCTTCGACAAACGAGAACAAGCTGGGGGCGGTTCCTGCAGTGTCGACGCCCATTGACTTGCACCAACCGCGTAAGCCGACAAGGTACTGAATGGGGGCGAAATGGCTTCCAGGGGCTAACAAATATTTATGGGGCCAAATGGTATACAAATCGCCATTAAGCCAATGGCAACTTTGAAAACTTGCTAGGGTGCGAACAAAATTTCAAAGAGGGATTCGCCCCTTGGCCGCTTGAATGGAAGCCTGAGCTGCCACAATTCCTGCAGCACCGAGACTGGACGATTATGGCACAAGCCTTCAAAAATAGCACGTTTTCCTTTTAAAACCGGAAAATTGTTTTTGGACTGTTCGCACAACCGTCAAGCTTAAACCATATGAAGCCATTGTACTTTCAATCAACGTGCTATGTTCTTTGTTTAAAAGAGAAAGGTGGTTCATCTTTCCATTCTTACAACATTTCCTAGACAACATTCACCTAATTGAAGTAGTGTACCCCGCGCGGCCGGCATCCCAATTCACGCAGCGAGGCGCTCTTTCTTCATGTGACAATATAAAAACTATATTTGCTATTTAAGGAAGGTAAGCCATTTGTTTACCTTTCATACTAAAATAGTTTTGTCAAGAAATGTCAAGGGAAACCCATTCAGACATCAGGCTAAGTTGAAACTGTTTCTGCCTCAACCACAAGGAATGTGTGAGGCCTATCTTATACCAATGTTTCGCACAAGGCCACATATCGCATAAGGAACTTGCACAAATTTCAAACGTCCCGATTTCTTTTCGAGTAGGCCTAACCATCCAACCAATTTTAAGTAGTCAATACTCCTGAAAGAGACATGCCACGTGTTCATGTAGCGCACTATAGTCAGGCTGTTACGGCTATATTCCTTATTCATGTCATATCCCTGGTTTGGAAAGCAAAGAGCTGAGCACACATAGTCTGACATAAGTGAGGTAGCCCATCGTACGGCCCCGTATTCAAAAACGAACACGCACTTGCCGTAAACCACTGCCACAGGATTAAGCACCCCGAAAAACGTCCTGTACAATATATATGTTTCAGTATACTTTTGTACCTTGTTTAGTTTGTACAGTCTCTCAATGATACAAACTGGGATTACTCGATGTAGCCTATTCCCGAACATGAGGGACTTCGACCAGAAAATTTGTTTCAAAAAAAGTGCTGTTTTCATGCTTTTAATGATGCGGAAACGGAAAAAACATTTAACTTTTGTTTAGAACAATTTGAAAATATCTATATGAAACATATTAGCAAGATTGGTGCCAAACTGAAGGACAAGTAGGGAATTTTACGTTTTCAAACAAAGCCCCCGCCTGAGGTCAAATAGCGGTCAAATTAATCGAAAGAGTCGCAGATGCAGAGATATACTTTCGCTAACCTCTCTACTAAATTTTAGGCAAATCTAACGAAAAAACAGCAAAATGTCAGGCACTTAACGCAATGTTTTGTGACAGACGTTTGCTGTGACTTAGAAGTTTGCACGTGCCACGGACAGCAATAGCTCAGCTAAACGCTTTCAGCTGAGCTAAATAAATTTCATCTTTCTTCAATAGCCTAAGCTATTTATAAATGCCTTACGTTACATTTAAATGGATTTTTATTAATCAGCTTTGAAATTTTTCCATCATTTAACCTAAAACCATTTCACCAATTTTCTCGACTACTTTCACGGAAACTGTTTGATGTTCAATTTGTGGAAATCAGTCCATAAATTACAAACTAAATACCTCCTACACCTATTATTTCACTTTCAAGAACATTTAACTGACTGACCAATAAGCTCTCAATTTTCATTTTCAGCAGCTGAAATTAATTCTCTCTACCATACATGGTTTCTCCCTTTGTCCAATGAAAAATCTTTCCACACCTTTTCTCAGAATTCTTTTTTTTATCTTTGGTAATTGTTTGTCAAACCCACTCATGTATCCTGACACTCTGTAAATATCACAATTTAACTTTTCATAGCAACCTTTCAAGCTTCAAGTTGTTTTAGATACTGGTATTTAAAACTAACAATTAAACCTTGCAGTAAATTCTGGTTTAAGTATTGTGTAATGTCCCGCCCTAAAAAACTTTATTACATACTGAGCACCTAGGCGAACCGCTTGTATCACTGTGGAACAAGGAAGGTACTGATATGAAATGCTTTTTACAAAGCATGCTAACAAAAATGTGCTTCTTGTGTGCCAATGGGAACAGATTTTGCTGTAGATGATCTTTCAAGTACAGTATGATGGCAGTGAAGCTGAAGGCCTGTTGGGAAAATACTACCAAGTATCAAAAACAACCAGAATGCAAAAATGGCATTGAGGTTCGATGATATATGTTCATTCCAAATTTAATGCCATGATGTCCCATATCTCCCCTTTCAGTCACTGTCAAAAACTTCCCAAGAATTCCCAAGATCGTCATCTGGGGTACGAGAGTCAAAAGCAAAATTTCCCAAGAATCCCAAGATAGTCATCAGGGTCACCAAAGGACAAAATGCAAAATATCCCAAGTATTTCCCAAGGCTAACGTCAAAAGGATAGCCTAGAGGCTATGCTAACTACTTGGCAAAGGCCCTAAGTAACATTAGCCTAGGTCTCGCATAGTCCTCAGTAAAGGCCCCGTGTATAGCCCGGTCGCCGATAGCATTCCCTATACATTTGGGTCCTTACTCCGACTCATTGAAAAACCCGGGGTCTTCGACCAGCACAGTGCTGGTCGAATTGATTTCTGTGCTTAGTCAAAGTTTTTTAGCGACCTAAAGTCTTAATAAACTACCATAACTTTTCATCCGTTCCATGTCTGACACTTATATTGCGTTGTTGTTTATCACTTTAAAACCTCGGAAAAGTTCCCGAAAATTTGAAATAAAATCATCAACTTGAGCTGCTTAAACAATTTACTGTAGCGCTCGAAATATTTGTTGTACATTCTGAATGCCGTGTGTGTTAACATTGTGACGTTCACGCACAACATTGTGATACTGTAGTTCCTATGCCATACACACTGGCAATGCCTCTGCAGGTATTCTATACTACGTAATTGACGTAGCTTTAGTTAGCATATGTGGTAAACAAGTCAAAGTCACACAGAAAATGTTACAGAGCGAAAAAGTTGCTGACTGTATTTATAGTTTGGCACTTTACCGGAAAATTCGCGGTGATCCAGAACAGCTGCAATCTATTGTAATATCTGGAGAGAAGAAAATTCCTGGTGTAAAGTAGGATTTTCTTTCAGAATTGCTGTGAGGAAGACAGAAAATTTCAACCATTACACAGACGGACGATCCCCCCGCTAGTTTCAATGGTCGGTGTAAGGAATGTGTTATAGAGAGCTGTGAGGGCGACAAGACCAACAGTCCTTTAACTGAGGACGAGTCTAGCTAGGCCTAGCTATAAGTATAAAACCTAGGACTAGGCCCTGCACCAGATGGTTCACCGAAATTCTCGTAATTACTACAAACTTAGATGATGGGTACCAAAACAATTGACCAAGGCAGTTCTAACGTTATTTAGTACATACATATATATAAATAGACAAGGTAGCGCACTTCTTCCACACAAGGCGTTCAGTAGCCAGATTGGCCGATTTTGCCATATACGCACGAATACATGGCAAAGTTAGTTAAAAGAGAGTGCCAGTTTGGCAAAAGCAGTCGGGATTTGGCCTATTAGTGCATTCTAGCAAATACTGGCTACTGAACCGCCTTGGTGGGAAGAAGTGCGCTACCTTTGTCTATTTATATATACTGTATGTACTATATAGCGTTAGAACGGCCTGTGCATTTGACAGGCAATAATCGCTTGGACTAGCCCTAGCCTAGGCGCCATAGGCTATCTTACAGTAACCTAGGGCCTAACGTGAGGCGAGGCTACTCTTATAAGATATCAGCCCATACAACTGTACTACAACTTAGGCTAGCTTTGTCCGTGGCAGTTAGGCTAGGACTTGTACAGGACTAGGATTTTGTCTAGGCCTAGCCCATAAACTGGAACTCTGCAGAGATTATGTACTGGAGTCTAAAGTTATTGTGTGTGTGAGGCTAATGTGTGGTTGTGGTTCTGTAACAAACAATTCGGCACTAGGCTATCAGGACCTAATGTTAGGGCCTAGGCCTACGTTAACTTATCGGCCTGGGTTTAAATTTTCCACTAAAGTTACTCATACTACTCTGCTATCTTGAAGAGGAGCAATATTACAACATACTGTGAAATTCCTGCTGTAATTTTATTATTCCATTCTTCGGTTATTTTCCATTCAGTTACAGGTCCCCCCAAATCTAACATTTAACGTTGGGCTACTCAGCCAGCCTCAATAGACCGCTTGGCAGGAGTCTGTCACTGCACTCAGAAACTCAAGCTTTTAAACACAGTTTTGATTGGTTGAAAAGTGGAGCTGTTTACAACTGATCACCAATGATATAGTAGCTTATGGAATGTCTGGATCTGCTGCAACGTATCCTACTGATTGGTTTAGATAACTTGTTGACAAAATTAACCAATACATAAATAGCATAGATTTACTGGGCTCAAATAAAATACACTACAGTACTGTACAGAAAAAGTGAAATATGGTAGTTTATTCCAGTCTTTTGATATGTTGGCTAAAGAAAAATAAAGTCGTGAAAGGACCTATTTACTATTCAAAATTTGGATATAAGGAAAAAATCCGTATTCCCATATTTACAATGATTTCCATACTGAATTTATGGAAAGTCCTGCTGGTTGGGAGCTCTGTCTTCGGGTTTGACCCCCCTGGGACCCAGATGACTTTGGACCTCCACCAAAAATGATAGAGTTCGTCCTCTTACTACAAGGCATCCTAAAATACAAGTATGAATTATCCAAGCTTCCTACCTCGAGAATCGTGCTACAAGTTTTCAGAGTTTGACCCCCCGGGTGACCCCACTGAGACCTTTGACCTACAACAAAAAATGATAGGGTTCATCCTCTTACATAAACGCAATCTACATAATAAGTATGAAATTCATCCAAAGCTTCATACTTCAAGATATTGTGTTAAACAATGTTTTCGGGTTTGACCCTGGGCACACCAGGCTGACCTTTGACCTCACCAAAAACAATAGGGTTCTTCCTTCCAATATGGGCATCCATGTTACCACGTTGGAGAACTGTCAGAGCTTCCCGTTTGAGATATCGTGTTAACAAAGTTTCCAGAGTGTGGACCCCCGGTGTTGACCCCAGATGACCTTGACCTCCACCAAAAGTGATAGGGTTCTTCCTCTTACCATAACGCATTAAATTACTAAGTATGAAATTCACCCAAGCCTTCATACTCAAGGAATTGTGTTCAACATGTTTTCAGGTTTGACCCCCGGGGACCCCAGGTGACCTCTGACCTCACCAAAAACAACAGGGTTCTGCAGGTCAGTAATGGGGCATCCCATGTACCAAATTTTTAGGAACTGTCCGAAGCTTACTTTCTTGAGAGATCGTTCGTTAACAAAGTTTTTCAGGCTTTTGAACCCCGGTGACACCAGATGACCTTGACCTCCACAAGAAAAGATAGGGTTCTCCTCTTACCGCTTCCGTAACGCATCTACATACAAAGTATGAAACTCATCCAAGCTTCCTACCTCAGATATGTGTTAACCAATTGTTTTCAGGGTCTTGACACCAGGTGACCCCAGGTGACCTTTGACCTACACCAAATAACATAGGGTGCTTCATCTTTCAATATGGGCATACATATCACTACATTTGAAACTGTACAGAGCTTTCTTTCTTCGAGATATCATGTTAACATGGTCTTCAGAGTTTGACCCACGTTGACCCCACGGTGACCTTGACCCCACCAAAAACAATAGGGTTCTTCCTCTCAATATGGGGCATCCATGACCACGTTTGAGAACTGTCAGAGCTTCCCTTCTTGAGATCGTGTTAACAAGTTTCCAGAGTTTGGACCCACGGTGAACCCAGATGGACCTTTGACCTCCACCAAAAGGGATAGGCGTTCTTCCCTTACCATAACGCATCTACCTACTAAGTATGAATTCACACCAAGCTGCTAACCTCAAGATATGTGTGTACAATGTTTTCAGGTTTTCGACCCCTGGTGACCCAAGGTGACCCTTGACTCTCCACACACCAAAAACAATAGGGGTTCTTCCTCTCAATGATGGGGCGCATCTATGAACTAAGTTTGAGGACTGTCAGAGATTCCATTCTTCGAGAGATCGTGTTCACGAAGTTTTTAGGGTGTTGACCCCCAGGTGACCCCAGGTGAACCTTTGACCTCCACCAAAAATGATAGGGTTCGTCCTCTTACCGTAACGGCACTACATACAAAGTATGAAATGTCATCCAAGTTCCTATGAGATATTGGTTTACAAAGGTGGTTCAGGTTGTGACCCCCGGTGACCCCAGGTGAACCTTTGACCCCACCAAAAACAATATGGGTTTCTTCCTCTCAATATGGGGCATCATGTACCGAGTTTGAAAAACGGTCAGGGTTTCCCTCTTGAGATACTCGTTGTTAACTGATCAGTGTCACCAAACAAACACACACATACACACACACACACATACACCACACACCAACATACACGCACACAACAACTACATACACACGCCATCCATGACCGCATAGGTTCTCTTTTCATCGAAACCAAAAAAACCTAAAAAATTGATCTTGATGACATTTTACATCAATGTCCATTTGGGATTTATTAAGGGAAAATGAAGTCACACAATTAGAATTAGTATACCCCTTTTCTCCATATTAGGAATGGCTCCTTTCAATCGTCTTGTGCGACCAATATTTTCTCTTATTTGGTAAAAAAATTCAAATCAAAATAACCCTTAATTACTTTAATATTCAATATTTTTGGTTAAAGAACATTAATGGAAGATACTTATAGGTAAATAATAAGAGCCAGATTTGTAACATTTAGCTCATGTTTGAAAATAACTTGGGACGACTGCTTGTTTCCTTTAAGTTGATTTCCACACATTTTGTACAGAATTAAGGAAAAACTTAGTTTTTACACAGATGTGTCAATGCTCCTTCCCAGGAAATATGCATCGGGTCTTTGTCCGATCTTTTATCAGAATGTCGATATTTAATTAATTGTTGTCAATATTTGTATTGGCATTTACAAAAACTGTCAATATAAGACAGGAAATTTATGAAAATCGTATTTCATCATCTGTGGTGAGGAATCTAAGCAAAAAAAGCCCTCCAATTGATCCAACATTAAAAAACAAGTTACAGTGCTGTACATTTTTCACTTTTGTTACTAGAGGTTCATGGTGAGTCGAGGTCACATCAATAAAGGAATTTCAAAAAGAGTGGGAAGTATAAACCAAAATTGAAAATTATCATAAAATGTGAATGTCTGCAGGCCTGTAATACACTCCATGAAAGATTTTCCCACTACAGGTCTGATTGTAAATAAAAAGAGTTTGATATCACTGCACTCTTCCATAAGGTTAAAGATCAGTGTGTTTTTACAATTGTTGTCATTGAAAATTTTTTCATTTTATAGTTGTGTACGTAGCAATCAAGCAGACATATTTACTACTGGACGACAATATCTGTATACAAACACCACCCCCTCCCCTCAACACACAATTGGTGCTGCCACTGTCATAGACCATCCATGAAAGTCACAGAGTTGGGATAAACAGTTCGGGAGACAGCCGCTTTTGGGGGAAAATGAGAATTCAACGCTCAGGAGAAATTCTGCCTGCTCAGAACATGAATATTTATCAGACTTAGTGGTCTATCTCATTTGCCAGGCTGATTTGTTTAAATCATGTGCGTGTCTGTAATCAAGTATGAGACAATAGTTCATGCCTATAGAGAGAAAAACACAAGGAACTCACACACTGTTATGAACACAAGTCCTGAGGGTACACTTGCACACCCTTGTTGGTAAGCCAATGACCATTAACTTGCCGGCTGTGTCGAGTCTATAAATTAAAGCTTAGGACAAAGGGCCTAGCAAAACTACTATTCTCGAAATCTGCCGGTGAACTACAAACGCAAACTCAGCTTTTTTTTTCTCTTAGCTACAAAGTTTTTAAAAAATTTTTAGCTAGTATCTGCTTTCCTAGAATCATGAAAATTTCCAGTATGTTTGAAATGTTCATCTACGTTGATTGCACGGTAGGGGATCGCCAGTGCATTATGGAGAAATTTGAAAATGGCACCACCACATGGCAAAATTTTTCCCCCCCGATCAGGTGAAAAATTCATTTTTCCCCGAAAAGGTTATCTCTGAAATGATAAAGAGTAAACAAATAAAAAAAAATGGCCAAAATGAATATTTAAGAAGATATCTTGAATTTGAAATAAACAGGTAGGCACATGACAATCACAAAAAATTCCGGACAGGTATTCAAAAAAACAGCCCCAATCACTGTAATAATCTTTTTATTCTTATGTTTTAGTTCTTTGCTAAACCGAGGGCTGACATATACAAAAACTGTAGCTACACTGTATTGAGTACAATAGAACACACAGAATTGCAACAATCTGGTCATTTTGTGTGTAGAGTGCCTTAGCTGTCTCTCATGTGTCAAATTATTTTTCCTTAATACTGTCAAGTCGACCAGACAAGATTTTTTCAAATTCCATTTTAAGGTGTAGTAATTTTTAGAAATAATGAGCCACCTTCTGTACATTCCAATTTCATATAAACATTGACCAATGACCACACAAAAAAAATCAAAAAAAAAAAACAATGAAATACACTGTAAATGGGCCTTAATATTGTGGGTATTCTACAGTACCGCGGGACGTAAACGAGAGCAAAAACATCGTCTACTTGGAGTTTATACGCTTAGACAAGTAAGTAAACTCGTTTGCAAGTCTTCATCTTTTGTTGTTTTGAATAGATCCATTCAACAAGTCAATCATTGTGACCATTGTTGTGAAACGTTGGAAAAATAACTGTTTACCATTGTCAGTACGTCTAAATCCCCCTTTTATGCGTGCCGTATAGCACCGCTTTTGTTCGGCAGGACTGTTTACAATCAGTTAGGTTGGATAAAAGTACAAGAGATACTGTACAATGTAACGAAGTTCAAAATAAATAGCACGTGGGAAATAAACCTGTTAGTAATTTGCATGGAAGTACCTCCAAGGCAGTACTTCCATGATAAAAGTGGCGTCATCAAACACTTCAGAGGACTTTAGTAATACCCAGGACAGACGAAAAAAAAGGTGAGAAAATATGTGAGAGACATGAGCCCAAAATGTGGTGGGGAATGAGACTTATTGCAACAATTCCGTCACTCGTAGTCTCGAAAACCTTGCGAGTTTGACTCACGGTAATAATTAATGCAGGGCAAAAATTTGGAACTCCCTCCGAACAAGTCAGCCCACAGTCTTTTAGGCTAATTCAAACCGAGAAACTGCTAAGTTAAACACAAGGGAAGTTTATGTTCCGAGGTCGCGATGTCTCCATACGTTTGACCCAAATGTAACCCTAATTATAGCACAACCCTAATCGAACGGACAGTTGTAGGAACTGTTATGGAGATGTAAGAATGTCGGAATAAATAGCATTCCCTTGTGTTAACTTAAGCAGTTTGCTCGGTTTGAATTGCTAAAAGAAGGTGTGCTGACTTTTCGGAGGGAGTTCCAAATTTTTGCCCTGCCATTAATTATAACCGTGATTCAAACTCGCAAGGTTTTCGAGTACTACGGTGACGGAATTTTGCCAATAAGTCTCATTCCCACCACACTTTTGGGCTCATGTCTCTCACATATTTTCTCACTTTTTTTTCGTCTGTACTGGGTAGTTACATAAGTCGCTCTGAAGTGTTTGATGACCCACTTTTATCATGGAAGTACTGCCTTGGAGGTACTTCCATGCAAATTACTAACAGGTTTATTTCCCACGTGCGTATTTGAACTTCGTTACATTGTACAGTAGCTCTGTACTTTTATCCAACCTAACTGATTGTAAACAAGTCCTGCCGAACAAAAGAGGTGCTTACGGCACGCATAAAAGGGGGATTAGACGTACTGACAATGTGTAAACGAGTTTACAACGTTCACAACAATGGGCAGCAATGATTGACTTGTTGCCATGGATCTATTCAAAACCAACAAAAGATAAGACGTTGCAAACGAGTTTACTTGTCTAAGCGGATTAAACGCCAAGTAAGACGATGTTTTGCTCTCGTTTACTCCCGGCGGTACTGTAGAAGAGCCACAATATTAAGGCCAATTTACAGTGTATTTCATTGTTTTTTTTTTTTTTTTTTGTCATTGGTCAATGTTTATATGAAATTGGAATGTACAGAGTGGCTCATTATTTCTTAAAAATTACACCTTAAAATGGAAATGTGAAAAAATCTTGTCTGTGTCGACTTGACAGTATTAAGGAAAATAATTTGACACATGAGAGACAGCTAAGCACTCTACACAGAAAATGACCAAGATGGTTGCAATTCTGGTGTGTTATATTGGATACTCATACAGTGTACTACAGTTTTGTATATGGCAGCCCTCTGTTGTAGCAAAGAACTAAACATAAGAATAAAAGATTATACAGTATTGCTGTTTGTAATAACTGGTCAGGAATTTTTTGTATTGTCATGTGCATACCTGTATATTTCAAAGTCAAGATATCTTCTTAAATATTCACTTTTGGCCATTTTTTTATTTGTTTACTCTTTATCAGTTCAGGAGATAACCGTTTTCGGGGGAAAATGAATTTTCACCTGATCGGGGGAAAAATTTGCCATGTGTGGTGCCATTTTCAAATTTCTCCCATAATGCACTGCGATCCTACCGTGCAAATTCAACGGAGATGAACATTTCAAACATACTGGAAATTTTCAATGATTCTAGGAAAAGCAGATACTAGCATATTTAAAAACTTTGTAGCTAAGAGAAAAAAAAAGCTGAGTTACGTTTGGTAGTTCACCGAGCAGATTTCGAGAAAATAAGTAGTTTTGCTAGGCCCTTTGTCCTAAGCTTAATTTATAGACTCGACACAGCCGCAAGTTATGGTCATTGCTTACCAAACAAGGGTGTGCAAGTGTACCCTGCCAGGACTTGTGTTCACTAACATTGTGGGAGGTTCCTTGTGTTTCTCTCTATAGGCATGAACTATTGTCTCATACTTGATTACACGCACATGATTTAAACAAATCGAAGGGCTGCAAAGAGATAGACACTAAGTGCTGATAAATATTCATGTTCTGAGCCAGGCAGAATTTCTCCTGATCGGGTGAATTCTCATTTTCCCCCAAAAGCGGCTGTCTCCCGAACTGTTTATCCCAACTCTTGACTTTCAATGGATGGTCTATGAACAGTGGCAGCACCAAGGGTGTGTGTGAGGGGAGGGGGTGGTGTTTGTATACAGTATTGTCGTACAGTAGTAATATGTCTGCTTGATTGCTACAGTACACAGACTAGTAAAAGTGAAAATTTTCAAGAAAAATTGTAAAAAAGCACTGATCTTTTACCTTATGTAGAGCAGTGATATCAAACTCTTTTTATTTAAAATCAAGACCTGTAGTGGAGAAAAATCTTCATGGAGTGTTTACAGCCTGCAGATCACATTTTATGATAATTTCAATTTTGGATTATAACTTCCAACTCTTTTGGAAATTCCCTTTAATTGATTGTGACCTGACTCACCATAACCATTAGTACAAACAGTGAAAAATGTACAGCACTGTAAGCTTGTTTTTTAATGTTGGATCATTGGAGGGGATTTTTTGCTTAGATTCCTCACCACAGATGGATGAAATACGATTTTCAGAAATTTCCTGCTTATATTGAAAGTTTTGATAAATGCAAATACAAATATTGACAACATTATTAAATATCGACATTCTGATGAAAGACCGGACAAAGACAAGGCATATTTCCTGGAAGGGACATTGACAGCATCTTTGTAAAAACTAAGTTTTCCTTATTCATGGACAAAATGTGTGGAAATCAAACTTAAAGGAAACAAGCAGTCGTCCCAAGTTTATTTTCAAACATGAGCTAAATGTTACAAATCTGCTCTTATTTCCTTATAAGTATCTTCCATTATGTTTCTTAACCAAAAATATTGAATATTAAAGGTAAATTAAGGAGTTATTTTGTTTGAATTTACCAAATTAAGAAGAAAATATGGTCGCACGATTGAAAGGAGCCATTCCTGAATATGGATAAAGGGGTATACTAATTCAAATTGTGGTGACTGCATTTTCCCTTTAATACTCAAATGGGAAATTGATGTAAATGTCATCAAGATCAATTTTTAGGTTTTTTTTGGTTTCGATGAAAAGAGAAACCTATGCGGTCATGATGGCGTGTGTATGTATGTGTGTGTGTGCGTGTATGTGGGTGTGTGTGTATGTGTGTGTGTGTGTATGTGTGTGTGTGTTTGTGACACTGATCGTTAACACGATATCTCAAGGAGGGAAACCCTGACAGTTTTCAAACTTGGTACATAGATGCCCCATATTGAGAGGAAGAACCCTATTGTTTTTGGTGGGGGTCAAAGGTCACCTGGGGTCACCGGGGGTCAAAACCTGAAAACCTTGTTAACACAATATCTCGAGATAGGAAGCTTGGATGAATTTCATACTTTGTATGTAGATGCGTTACGGTAAGAGGAAGAACCCTATCATTTTTGGTGGAGGTCAAAGGTCACCTGGGGTCACCGGGGGTCAAACCCTAAAAACTTCGTTAACACGATATCTCAAGAAGGGAAGCTCTGACAGTTCTCAAACTTAGTTCATAGATGCCCCATATTGAGAGGAAGAACCCTATTGTTTTTGGTGGAGGTCAAAGGTCACCTGGGGTCACCAGGGGTCAAAACCTGAAAACATTGTTAACACAATATCTTGAGGTAGGAAGCTTGGGTGAATTTCATACTTAGTATGTAGATGCGTTATGGTAAGAGGAAGAACCCTATCACTTTTGGTGGAGGTCAAAGGTCATCTGGGGTCACCGGGGGTCAAACTCTGGAAACTTTGTTAACACGATATCTCAAGAAGGGAAGCTCTGACAGTTCTCAAACGTGGTACATGGATGCCCCATATTGAGAGGAAGAACCCTATTGTTTTGGTGGAGGTCAAAGGTCACCTGGGGTCACCGGGGGTCAAACTCTGAAAACCATGTTAACATGATATCTCAAGAAAGAAAGCTCTGACAGTTCTCAAATGTAGTACATGGATGCCCCATATTGAGAGGAAGCACCCTATTGTTTTTGGTGGAGGTCAAAGGTCACCTGGGGTCACCTGGTGTCAAACCCTGAAAACATTGTTAACACAATATCTTGAGGTAGGAAGCTTGGATGAGTTTCATACTTTGTATGTAGATGCGTTACGGTAAGAGGAAGAACCCTATCATTTTTGGTGGAGGTCAAAGGTCATCTGGGGTCACCGGGGTTCAAAGCCTGAAAACTTTGTTAACACGATATCTCAAGAAAGGAAGCTCTGACAGTTCTAAAAATTTGGTACATGGATGCCCCATACTGACAGGAAGAACCCTGTTGTTTTTGGTGGAGGTCAAAGGTCACCTGGGGTCACCGGGGGTCAAACCCTGAAAACATTGTTAACACAATATCTTGAGGTAGGAAGCTTGGGTGAATTTCATACTTAGTATGTAGATGCGTTATGGTAAGAGGAAGAACCCTATCACTTTTGGTGGAGGTCAAAGGTCATCTGGGGTCACCGGGGGTCAAACTCTGGAAACTTTGTTAACACGATATCTCAAGAAGGGAAGCTCTGACAGTTCTCAAACGTGGTACATGGATGCCCCATATTGAGAGGAAGAACCCTATTGTTTTGGTGGAGGTCAAAGGTCACCTGGGGTCACCGAGGGTCAAACCCTGAAAACATTGTTAACACAATATCTTGAGGTAGGAAGCTTGGATGAATTTCATACTTATTATGTAGATGCGTTATGGTAAGAGGAAGAACCCTATCATTTTTGTTGGAGGTCAAAGGTCATCTGGGGTCACCGGGGGTCAAACTCTGAAAACCTTGTTAGCACGATATCTCGAGGTAGGAAGCTTGGATAAATTTCATACCTTGTATTTAGATGCCTTGTAGTAAGAGGAAGAACTCTATCATTTTTGGTGGAGGTCAAAAGTCATCTGGGGTCACCAGGGGGGTCAAACCCTGAGACAGAGCTCCCAACCAGCATGGACTTTCCATATTCAGTATGGAAAATCATTGTAAATATGGGAATACGGATTTTTCCTTGATAATCCAAATTTTGAATGAGTAAATAGGTCCTTTCACGAACTTTATTTTTCTTTAGCCAACATATCAAAAGACTGAGAATAGACTACAGTATTTCACTTTTCTGTACAGTACTGTAGTGTATTTATTTGAGCCCAGTAATCTATGCTATTATGTTATTGGTTAAATTTTTGTCAACAAGTTGATCTTAAACCAATCAGTAGATACTTTGCAGCAGATCCATGACATTCCATAAGCTACCATATCATTGGTTGATCAGTTGTAAACAGATCCACTTTCAACCAATCAAAAACTGTGTTAAAAGCTAGTTTCTGAGTGCAGTGACAGACTCCTGCCAAGGTCTGTTGAGCTGGCTGAGTAGCCCAACGTTAATGTTAGATTTGACTGTAACTGAATTGGAAAAATAGCACGAAGAAATGGAATAATAAAAATTACAGCAGGAATTTCACAGTATGTTGTAATATGGCTCCTCTTCAGAGTAGCAGAGTAGTATGAGTAACTTTAGTGGAAAATTTACCAGGCAGATCAAGTTTTAACGTAGGCCTAGGCCTAACAGTTAGGGCCTATAGCCTAGGCCTAAGTGTTGTTACAGAACCAACAACAAACATTAGCCTACACACACAATAACGTTAGACTCAGTACATAAATCTAATGCAGAGTTCCAGGTTTATGGGCTAGGCCTAGACAAAGTCCTAGTCCTGTGACAAAGTCCTAGCCTAACTGCCACAGTACAGGCTAGCCTAATTGTAGTACAGTATGTATGGGCTGATATTACTTATAAGAGGTAGCCTAGGCCTAACGTTAGGCCCTAGGTTACTGTAATAGCTATGGCCTAGGCTAGGGCTAGTCAAAGCAGTTATTGCCTGTCAAATGCACAGGCCGTTCTAACGCTATATAGTACATACATATATATAAATAGACAAGGTAGCGCACTTCTTCCACACCAAGGCGTTCAGTAGCCAGATTTGGCTAGAATGCACTAATACGGCCAAATCCCCGACTGCTTTGGCCAAACTGGCAGATCTTTTACTAACTTGGCCATGTATTCGTGCGTATATGGCCAAATCGGCCAAATCTGGCTACTGAACGCCTTGGTGTGGAAGAAGTGCGCTACCTTGTCTATTTATATATATGTATGTACTATATAACGTTAGAACTGCCTGTGGTCAAATGTTGGTACCCATCATCTAAGTTTGTAGTATTTACAGAGAGATTTCTGTGACCAGCTGTGCATAGGCCTAGGCTAGGTTTATACTTATAGCTAGGCCTAGGCTAGACCTCGTCCTCAGTAAAGGACTGTGGTCGTTCGCCTACAGCTCTCTATACACAGTCCTTACACCGACCATTGAAAATAGCGGGGGGATCGGCCGTCTGTGTAATGGTTGAAATTTTCTGTCTTCTCACAGCAAATTCTGAAAGAAAAATCCTACTTTACAACCAGGAATTTTCTTCTCCAGATCTTACAAGAGTATTGCAGCTGTTCTGGATCACCGAGAATTTCCGGAAAGTGCCAAAAATATGAAATGAAATCAGCAACTTTTTCGCTCTGTAAAATTTTCTGTGTGACTTTGGAACTTTGTTTACAACAGTATGCTAATAAGCTACGTCATTACGTCAGTATAGAATACCTGCAGAGGCAGTTGCCATGTGTATGCATAGGAAATACAGTAATCAAAATGTTGTGCGTGACGTCACAATGTTACACACACGGCATTCAGATGTCAACAAATATTTCGAGCGCTACAGTAAATTGTTAAGAAGCGGCCAAGTTGATGATTTTATTTCAAATTTTCGGAACTTTTCCGAGGTTTAAAGTGATAAAAAACAACTGCAATATAAGTGTAAGACATGGAAAGGAAAAGTTATGGTAGTTTATTAAGACTTTAGGTCCTAACTTTGCACTAAGAAGAAAATCAATTTCGACCAGCACTGTGCTGGTCGAAGACCCCGGGTTTTCAATGAGTCGGAGTAAGGACCGTGTATAGGGAGCTATCGGCGACCGGCTATACACGGGCCTTTACTGAGGACTAGGCTAGACCTAGGCTAATGTTACTTAGGGCCTTGCCAAGTATTTAGCATAGCCTCTAGGCTATACTGTAACGTTAGGCCTTGGGAATACTTGGGATATTTTGCATTTTGTCCTTTGGTGACCCTGATGACTATCTTGGGAATTCTTGGGAAATTTTGCTTTTTGACCTCTCGTAACCCCAGATGACGATCTTGGGAATTCTTGGGAAGTTTTGACCAGTGACTGAAAGATATGGGACATCATGGCATTATTTGGAATAGAACATATATCATCGCAACCTCAATGCATTTTTGCATTCTGGTTGTTTTTGATACTTGGTATTATTTTCCAACAGGCTTCAGGCTTCACTGCCATCAATACTGTACTGAAAGATCATCTACAGCAAAATCTGTTCCCATTTTCCAGAAAGCACATTTTGTTAGCATGCTTGTAAAAGCATTTCATATCAGTACCTTCCTTGTTCACAGTGATACAAGCTGTCGCCTAGGTGCTCAGTATGTAATAAGTTTTAGGGCGGACATTACACAATACTTAAACCAGAAGTTACTGCAGGTTTAATTGTTAGTTTTAAATACCAGGTATCTAAAACAAACTTGAAGCTTATTAAGTTTGCTATGAAAAGTTAATTGTGATATTTACAGAGTGTCAGGATACATGAGTGGGTTTGACAAACAAGGTTACCAAAAATAAAAAAAGAATTCTGAGAAAATGGTGTTGGAAAGATTTTTCATTGGACAAAGGGAGAACCATGTTTGTAGAGAAAATTAATTCAGCTGCTGAAAATGAAATTGAGAGCTTATTGTCAGTCAGTTAAATGTTATTGAAAGTGAAATAGTGTAGGATGGTGATTTAGTTGTAATTTATGGACATGATTTCCACAAATTGAACATCAAACAGTTCCGTGAAAGTAGTCGAGAAAATTGGTGGAAATGGTTTTAGGTTAAATGATGGAAAATTTCAAAGCTGATTAATAAAAATCCAGTTTAAATGTATCGTAAGGCATTTATAAATAGCTTGGCTTGAAGAAAGATGAAATTATTAGCTCAGCTGAAAGCTTTTAGCTGAGCTATTGCTGTCGTGCACGGCAAAACTTCTAAGTCACAGCAAACGTCTGTCACAATAACATTGCGTTTAAGTGCCTGACATTTTGCTGTTTTTCGTTAGATTTGCCTAAAATTTAGTAGAGATGTTAGCGAAAGTGATATCTGCATGCTGCGACTCTTTTCGATTAATTTGACCGCTATTTGACCTCAGGAGGGGGCTTTGTTTGAAAACGTAAAATTCCCTACTTGTCCTTCAGTTTTGCACCAATCTTGCTAATATGTTTCATATAGATAGTTCAAATTGTTCTAAACAAAAGTTAAATTTTTTTTCGTTTCTGCAATCATTAAAAGCATGAAAACAGCACTTTTTGAAACAAATTCTGGCGAAGTCCTCATGTTCGGGAATAGGCCTACATCGAGAATCCCAGTTGTTATCATTTGAGAGACTGTACAACGAAACAAGGTACAAAAGTATACTGAACATATATAATTGTACAGGACGTTTCGTGCTTAATCCTGTGGCAAGTGTTTACGCAAAGTGCAGTGTATCGATTTTTGAATACCGTACGTGGGCTACCTCACTATGTCAGACTATGTTTGCTCAGCTCTTTGCTTTCCAAACCAGGGATATGACATGAATAAGGAATATACCGTACAGCCTACTATAGAGGCGCTACATGAACACGTGGCACTGATCTCTTTCAGGAGTTTGACTAGCTAAATTGGTTGGATGGTTAGGCCTACTCGAAAAGAAATACCGGACGTTTGAAAGTTGTGCAAGTTCTTGCGAATATGTGGCCTTGTGCGAAACAGTGGTATAAGATAGGCCTACACATTCTTGTGTTGAGGCAGAAACAAGTATTCAACTTAGCCTGATGTCTGAATGGTTTCTTGACATTTCTGGACAAAAACTATTTAGTATGAAAGGTAAACAAATGGCTTATCCTTCCTTAATAGCAAATTAGTTTATATTGTCACATGAAGAAAAGAAGCGACTCGCTGCGTGAATTGGGATGGCCGCGCGGGGTACACTACTTCAAGTTAAGGTGAATGTTGTCTAGGAAATGTTGTAAGAGGAAAGAGGAACCCACCCTTCTCTTTTAAACAAAGAACATAGCACGTTGATTGAAAGTACAATGCTTCATATGGTTTAAGCTTGACGGTTGTGCTAACATTCCAAAAACAATTTTCGGTGTGAAAAGGAAAACGTGCTTTTTGAAGGCGTGTGCCATATGTCAGTCTCGGTGCCTGCAGGAATTGTGCAGCTCAGGCTTCCAGTCAAGCGGGCCAAGGGGGCGAATCCCTCTTTGAAATTTGTTCGCCCCCTAGCAAGTTTTCAAGTTGCCATTGGCTTAATGGCATTTGTATACATTTGGCCCCATAAATATTTGTTAGCCCCTGGAAGCCATTTCGCCCCCATTCAGTACCTTGTCAGGCTACGCGGTTGGTGCAGTCACATGGGCGTCGACACTGCAGGAACCGCCCCAGTCTTGTTCTCCGTTGTCGAAAGCCCCACCAAGTTGTTAAGGGAAAGCCATGGGGGATGATATTTCAATAGCCTTAGACTAGACTTAGTGTAAGTGTGCATATTTTCCCAATGCTCTCTACGAACTGTAGTTACCCTCCGGCCTGTTGCGACACATTCACCGGTCCTAAAAGCGATCGACGATTTATACCTGGTAGATCCCAATCATAAAAATGTTATGCAGTAAAATAATTTTGTGGGCGAAAACGGGACTAAAGAGTACTCAGAATTAGGTGCGTAAAGAATTTAATTTAGAAATAATTCCCTTTATATTGAGTAATTGAGCAGTTTTGGTTTTTCCAAATCATAGTGGCAACATGTATTTGAACTTTTGTCCCTGGGCAAGTTCAAGGAATATCTTTGGGGCAAAATATCGCTTTTAAGACCTTTAACCATATGTAAAATTTCTTCATCACAAGTTACTCTCTGGGTCTAATTATGGAAAACAAATGAGGTCTACAAAGCAGCACACTCATAAACATTCATTATTTGTATACTAACATCTGTGCAGTACACAAAGTTAACTTTGTGTACCAGATTTAGTCTTTCAGAGACTTCGGGAGTTCAAAACATATTTCATTGCATTCAGTTTGTATTTATCTCTTTGTTTTCTAACGTACGTATGAACAACATGAATTACAGACCCAACCGAAATATTGACTGCAGACTTTTAGGTCAACAGGAAAAGCTGAGCTTCGGCAACATTGTTGCGCTTGTTTTTAAATATCCTTGTCGAGTATTTTTCATTAGACAGTGCAACATTAGAAATTCAAAAGATAAACATGAAAATGTTTGCTAGTTACTTTAAGTCATAGAAAACTTTATGAAGATAAACCAGTGAATAGACAATGGTCTGCAAACAACAGAATGTCATATTCAAATGTAGAAAGGATTGTCCTATTTTGAAATTGTTATTGGCTTTCCAGAGGACTGATTGCTGGGCAAGATGCAGAGGGTGTCTTGTCATTACTCTCATGCTTATACACTGAGTCTTGAAACTTCATTTTTTGCTGTGTGTTTACTTCATTTATGAGGGCATTTAAGATGGCAGCAATAATTTGGAGCTGTAGTGCAGATGTCATATAGGTATACAAAGAGTGGAGGAAGAGGGCTGGAGGGCATCACACCTTATTTGTGCAGAAAAGTTGCTATTTCATGTTTAAGGGATGTGTTATTTTTGGGGTAAAGGTGCTCACCCCTCCCCTCTCCCTTCACCTCCCATTTGAAATGGTCCCATATGAATATGGTAATGGTGAGGTAAAGGAGGTTTAAGAGAAATGTGCCTCGCTAAAAGATGGAAGTAACAGTGTGAATAAAATTTAGTTGTAAAGATTACATTGGACTATCACACCACATCTCTCTCCTGTGGTTCCTTATTCTTATTTTCATCTTGGGAAAGTCATATTGTCAAAATGATACATAAAAATCTGAAAGTGTCTTTCACATTTCTGTACATGATTTGGTGATTTACTTTTACATAATGGAGAGGGTAATTATGCTGTTTTGCAACATTTTTTTAAACAATTTATTCTTGTATTTATTAAAACCACTCAGATAACCAATAACAATTATTTTGATAGTTATTTCCTGATTTATTTTTCTAACTTTTTTCAAATCTTCGTTTTCCGTTTTCTAATGCCAATTCCGTGATTTCCGTGGAAATTCAGGGAAAACTTTGGGCCCTAAATGTAGCTCTAGGGATTTGGGGTGGATATAGACCTTATGCATGTGACATCACAGAGCAGAAAGTGCTCCCTTGTATGGAGGCAAGAGCATATCATTGCAAGTTACACCAACAAATGCAGACAGTTGATTTGTCAACCAATGGGATATGCACCTAAATCTTCTACACACGCATGCGCAGTCTGCACATGCATACACACGCATGTGCAGTCTACTGTGTGCATGCCATGTGCTCCATTGTTTTGCCTCCGAAAGGACGTCGCATGACGTCAGTGCATAAGGTCTATTTGTATGGGAGGGATTGATGCTTTTCTTCCCCCCGCCTTCCCGGGGATTTCTTTGTTCTGCTTTTGCTTTCTTATCTCAAAAGGTTTTTTAAGTGTACTTACTTTAGCAACATTGATCTTCAGTTTGTGGAACTCAGCAGTGTAGTGCCTGTCATTTGCTCATGTTGATTTGAGACAGTAATTACATGAAATGAAATGAAGTGAAATGTGTAGGCATTATGTACAGTGCAGTAGACCTATTAGCCCATTTCGGTTTGTGTAATAGCCTGAACTTGATTCGCTACCATTGGAAAACTTAACCATTTGAAAGGGGAAAATGATGTTTTTATGAATCCGTAGGGAATTATGATCCAAGCGTAATAAGATGTGCAGTACCTTGAGAACAGGGCTTATTGAAATTACCCTGGATTCAACTATTCATAATTAAAGTGAAATGTATTTCAATTGTGATAACAGTAGTTCTCATTTTATAACTGTATTAATACTGCAAGTGGTGAATAAATTTAAGTAATTTTGCACATTTTCTTTCAGATATTAAGATGGAATGGAGTAGCTGCGGTATTTTCCTAGCCGTTGGTGGCACACAGGTGGTTGAATCTAATAGCGCTGTCAAGTTTTACGACACAGCTGGCCATTTACGATTTACTCTAAATATTCCGTCAGAGGTATAACATTGCTTTTTAAGCCTTCTTTAATGTAAATGAAACAATCTTGTTCAATAAACTTTAATAAGGACTGATTCCTGTAGTGAACCTTGGCATCACCACTGGAGTGTTGGAGGTTGGGGAGGGGGGGGGGGGAGGGAAGAGGCATGAATGCAAGGATTTTCCATTCCCTGTCCTGCATGGGGAATTGGTCAGCAGATGTATAAGGTTTATTTTACTAAAATACATTCAGTACAAGTGCAGAAAAACATACCACTGACCTTCTCCATAAAAGGAAATTCATTTTCATGCTGTTTTGCCTCTCTGTTCCACTTGCCCTGAGTCAACAATCGAATGATTTCAGATGTTTCGCAAAAGAACCTCACTTTTAGTTGCTTGTGGGCAAGGGTGGCGATTTGTTCTCAATATTGGGGGGGGGCATGACCCCATTTTCAAATAATTTACAGCGTGAAAAATCAAAGGGGCGATTTTTCAAATATTGGGGGGATATGTCCCCCTGCTCCCCTGTATCGCCGTCCATACTTGTGCTGTGATAGCATGATGCACATTATGGTTTCTTGTGGTTTGAATGCAGTGCAAGACTGGGCTGGAAATAAGACATCGTATGGGCAATGTCATTGACCCATTTTCATAATAGCTTAAAAGGCACATTTACGCAAAAAGGGCACCAAGACCTAGCAGAAGATTTTGTGTTATCTGGTATATGATTGGATCTGTTTTGTTCAAAAGGAAGGGCACGAAGGCCAATGTGGCCTTGAAAAGTATGCCACTTTGTAGGGCATCAAGGCCATTGCCAAAAACATGAAGGCCATGCCCTCCATGGCCTTCAGTTATTTCCAGCCCTGGCAAGGTATACGTCTTCATGCAAGATGGCATCATCTCATCAATAAGCTCTAAATCAGGAGTGCCCAACCAGTAAATTGCGGTCTACTGGTAGAGCCCGGACTGAACCCAAGTCGACCAGGGTGTAGGAAAAAATGAAAAAAAAAAGTTTTTATGTGTAACTGTATAACAGTCTGTGTTTTGTGATCTCTTGAGGTTGGCTGCTTAAAAAGTAGATCTTGGGTCAAAAAAGGTTGGGTGCCCCTGCTCTAAATCTTTGTTATAATGAGGCAAACAAAACAAATGCTGAGCATTCTCTCACTATGATTGAAAGCATGTGCTATGTTTGGATCATTTTTGCTGAAAATTCTTGTTTAGTAGTAGTAGGGAAACACTTGCCAAATTATATCATCCTTCAAAAAGTTATCCATGCAGTGTTAATGGGATCCAAACATCCTCTGTAGCTTCAATTCTGTGAATTTCAATTTGATGCAGGCAATAAAAAACACTGCTGAGGACATTTGGACGTGCGAAAATAACACCTTTAGGGCAATTATTGGTTCATTAAGTATGGAATAGAAATGAAAAATCAGGATCTTATTACCATGGCTGTCATCATATAGTATTGTAGATATTTGTTAAAAATTCATTTTGCTTCGAGTTGGTATCATTTACGGTGGACAGTCTCATCTTTTGGTAGCTAAATGGTCTCATCAGTTCTCAAAATTAAGGTTTGAAATTTATTCCTGTTAAAAAAAAAATTTTGATGGAATTATTAACTAGATTCTATACATTGTAAACTGTTGGATGAAAACACTGTCAGTTTTTGTGTCTTAACTCAGTCTTACTTCTCTATCGACCAGTCAATCACTCAGTATTACGAACTGCTTAATATTTCACGTGCTATCATCTCAGCTTGGCTCATCCATTTTGACAGAAAATGAAAAACTGACTCATCAATTACTGTACAAATTTATGTTCGAGCAGTTTATCCCTTTACTTTTGGTGGTGGCAAATACCTTTTTTTTTTTTGGATGAGGCATTCTGTAGATGGGGAAATTTTCTCCAAGACATTTCTCATGAGCAGAGAGCTTTGAATCCAGTGAATCACATTTTAGTGTAAATTGTGGCAAAATAAGCCATCTTTCATCCAGGCAGAAGACAGAAAATATCTTCCTGGGTAGTATATTTTAATTCTGTAACAGTGCCCCTGTTGTATGTGAATTTTTGTGCTGTAAATACAGTTTGTGTAACATCTTGAAGGATGAAATTTGTATCAAAAGTCCTCCTGGAATATGGATTTTTGTCTTAAAAAGTGCAGTGAGATATTTGTGTTACTGTACATACACATATTTTGCAGCTGTTAAACAAGTTTATCTCAAAATTATTCAAACCACATCTTATTTATCCCAGTTGTCATATTTCTATATTCCACCCAAACTTGGTTAGGATTTCTTAACCCCCATACCTACTTCTTTGGAGAGATATGCAGTTCTTTAAAAACTTTGTGAGAAACAATAATCTCTTGATTTTCCTTGAGTATTCTATAGTAACGGGTATTATAATTGAGGAAAGTACTTGCAGAGAAGTACAGTAGGGGTTTAATTTAACTTCCTTCCATCAACAAAATTACATGTAAGTAAGCAGAGATGGTTTGGAAGAAACATTTTAATTAAATTCAGTTTTATGGGAATAGTAGATTTTAAGCTGATAGGAAGGGCCATAAGCTATAAATCATAACAAAAATCAATCATTCCAGGAAGAGATGAGTACAATTACGATCTGGGTTTTTTGAGAGGAGAGAAGGATTTATGAGGAAAACATGAAAATGTCTTGTACTAGATGTCATGAAAATAATCAATTTCTTTTCTTTTCCCCCTAGTTTTACCAAACTTCAACTTGTCCATGTTTGTTTTTAAGAATGAAACAGGAAATACCTCTGATATAAACTTGTTTGGGGTTGCCCTGGATCAGCAATGTGCTCTCTGTATTGTTAAGATCTGTCAAAGTAACATTTCGTGAGAGTGAAACATGCACAAAAACAATATTGTGATACAATACTGTGAAAATATCATGTTGAAGGAATAATAGAAGTTGTAAGCAGGGGAAAGCACTTATATTGTCCTGCCTTTGTCAAAATTTATAAGTATCATTCATTTTGAACAATGTTTATAAGATACAGTGGGTATCTTATCTCATTGTATCATTTTCAACAAAAAATGCATAATTCACACATTGATTGTAGTGCATCTTTTTGTGTCTTAAAGAACTACTTCCTTGATACATGCATGGGCATGCAATTGCATTGTCTTGAGAAAGTGCACATCAGTACCTTTCCATATTCATTTTTTTTTTGTTCGGAGTAGCAAGAGTGGGCAGGAGTGAAGCTTCCTGTTAAAATTTGAGTTCATTACATAGTGAGTGATGGTAGAAATTATGGAGTGAATTTTATGAGAAGTAAGTTTGGAATAATGCATTTACAATTAAAATATCAAACAATTGGGAAAGTGGCTCACAGATGGAAGAGGAAAAGAATTGTAAGAGGTACATGATCAGTAGCAGTTGTGAATGCAAAAGCTAAGGGGATTTCTTGTGGTAGATTCTTAAAGGGGCTCATTGAGTTGGTATTGAATATATTGTGACAAGTTTGAAGGAAATTTTTGCATGACAATGCTTCTAAATAGCCTCATTAGCCATTTATCACTTTCTGTAGTTAGCGAAAACGTGAAAAATTGTAGTTATTATGAGCTCAAGAGCCTGTCATCAAGGCTGTTTAAGCTTCACTCATTGGTTGTATTTGAACAGGGGTTTGCATATGATTATTGTATGTTAGATGTTCAGAATCGCTTGCTTAGTTTGACATTTACCATCAAGATGTGAGTAAAACTTAATAGGTGTGACAAGAAATTATGACATTCATGAACAAACCCAATAAGCTCCTTTAATGTGAATAGTAGGGCACTGTAAAGGTACATATAATATTTGGCAACACTTTTCTCTTCACAGCAACCACTTTCAGCCTTGGCGTGGGGCCACAATGATCTCCGTCTGTTTGTGGCCTGTGGGTCCATCCTCCATAGTGCTTGGATATTCAAAGGAGTTGCCTCTCTCCAAGTTCTCTGCCGGGAGACCATACTTAACCAGGTCTCTGAGGAACCCCTCATTACCAAACTGCCTCTCCCTACGAGACTGAGGAGCTTTGTTCTTGATAGATTGTCCCCCTCTATAAAAGGCTACATCCCTGATCCTTTCAAATTGCGTGAATTTGTTTGTTTACCCCCTCCAGGTGAGTACAACTTTCAGAAGAATAGTGCTTTGTAATCATAATTCAGATGATATAATTATCCAGAGTCATTGTAAAGTTGTGAAATTCATGAAAATTTGTGTGACAATAAAATGCCTGCTCAAGTCAAATATCTTCTCTCTGCAGGGAATGATCGCTTGTACTGCACTATGGTAAGATCTGGCTCTGAGTCTGGTACAGGTACCCCGTGTTTTGTTCTTCTGTTGGAATTCCTCGGTGGCTTAATTCCTCTCCTGAAAGGAAGACGGGTCAGCAAATTGCGTCCTGAGTTTGTAATATACAACCCCCAGCCACCTGAAAGAGAAGGTAGGTATTTTTAACTGAAAGTCTATTGTCCAGGGTTATTAATAGAGAGGTAAATTTGCATTGTGAGGCTAACACAATGCAACGAGTTAGGAGGCTAACAAGGATGAGAAGGGACTCTAGGGGATGCCTTCATCCTGGCCCTTGGATTCTTACAAGTAGACATTTGCTTTCTAAAATCTGTTTGGATACTGAATTATCCAGCACCTAAATTAACTAGAACCCACTTGGTGAAGTACACCCTTGAAGTCATTAGGTGCAGGGGAAGAGATTGGCATTGAGTGAATTCATCACCATTGGTAGAAGTCATCATTGGTGAAATATCGAAGTCATTACATACAGGGGGAGTAATTTGATAAGTGAAGGCATCACCAGTAGGTGAAGTCATCAGTGATTGGTAAAGTATACATTAATAGTCAGTCATTACATACAGGTGAAGTCATTCGTATTGGTAGGTAAATTCATCACCATTGGCAGCCGAGTCATCAACATTGGTTAGTACAGTTAGTCCTCAACATTGATTGTTAAAGTTAGTCATCAATAGAGGTGTACCGGATATCCGGTCCGGCCGGACTATCCGGCCGGATAATGAAAAATTATCCGGTTCCGGTTCCGGCTGGACTTTTTTAAAAATCCGGCCGGAACCGGACTTTTTGTGAATCATTAGTAAAATGCCCTGCAAGTACATTTAAGAGATGTTCAAGATAAAAAGAACTAATTTAAACCAGTGTTGTCACAAAGGGGGTTGGAGAGACGGGTACAAGGGATTATCTTTCAAAAATGAGTCCCTCCTATGGAAGGGAGTACATTCCATTCACTAGTTGTACCAACTCAGGTTAAAACTAAAAACACAAACATCTCAGTGATTCCTAGTTGCTTGTTAATGAAACAAAATTTGTATAAAGATAATCATAAATCCCATTGGTTCCATATCTCATTAGTTCCCTTTTGGACCATTGAGATGGTGGACTATGCTGGGGGATCAATGAGCAAGGGCTATAGACATTATCCCCTACAACAGGGCATGCCACACCAAGAAAATTTCTCATTCCACCAATTACATTTATTTAAGAAAGACCCCTCCCAATTTACATGCCTTGATAAAATGGTCTACTGTATGCATGCACAACCAGATACCTGTGTTGTTAAGGAAAATGTTGATCTACCAAAAGAAGAAATTATAAACTGAATTATGTCATCTTTGACCAATCAATTCTGTAGCAGCTTCAAAACAAGCCTACAGTAGCTACTGAATACACCTGTATGATAGTATTTAAAACATATGTTAAGGGAAATTTCACTTCAGATATTTGTGTTTGAATGCTGGAAGATTGTACTGGTGTCAGGTGTATATTTAGATGAGGGGTCTAATCTAGTTTCCAAAAAAAAAAAAAAAAAAAAAACAACAAAAAAAAAAAACAAAGAAACCCCCCCCAAAAACCAAAACCTCAGAGGGTAACTCTTTATTACATTTATGCCAGGGGCCCAGGCCCTGCCCATTACAAGTTAGTAGGCTTTCGAAACTATTTTAATTTTTACTAGTTTCTGATTGAGATTTTGCACTTGTCAATTGTAACCACGGCCCCCATATCTGGGCCATAGTGGGGCTGTTGCACCATTTTTGCCAGGGATGTGCATGCAGTTTAATTTGTCCCCACTATGGGGGGAATGTACAGTAATGGGACTTTTAGCCAGGATGTGCGTTGCAAAAAAATGGGCCGGGTAGTTACCCCAGGGTTTGCATTCATGAAAATACTGCATGTTCGGTTAATTGCTGCCCCACTATGCGGGGCCACTGTATTGAAGTTAGCGGGGGATGTACATTGAAATGATGCCCTGCCCTACCGGGACTTTATTCAAATGTAGCCAGGGAGGACAAACACTTGTTACATTGCTATAAATCACATCCCGGCCTAAGTCCCCGGGTGTGGGGGACTGTGGTTACAACTGACAAGTGCATTCTTATCTCAGTCACACATTTGAATTTAATACTGAATTGCATTTAACTAATTAAGAAATGATTTGAATTAATGCCAAGTTAAAAGAAAATGAAAACAAAACAAAAACAAAAGCTACACATAAGTGACTTGATTGAAGTCTTTTAAATCCATGGAGGTCAAAATCAACAGACTTTTATCACTCATGTTACCTGGATGGGATGGGAAAGGGAATACTGTAGACTTAATCCTTCATTGAAAAAGATGATCCCTTTCCAGTATTTGTAGTGGAGTTGTGTATTGATCATTAAAATTTACTCTTAATGCCTAATGGGTGATCTCTAAGCCTGCTGACACCTCTGCCATTATGTACCATTGGTACTTCTATTTTATTTGGACCCTGATTTCAGTTATAAGATTCCTATTGAAAATATCCGGTCCGGCCGGATCTTAAAATTCCAGATCCGGTACATCCCTAGTCATCAACATTGGTCAGTAAAGTTAGTCATCAACATTGATTGGTAAAATGAGTCCTCAACATTGGTTGGTAAAGTTAGTCCTCAACATTGGTTGTTAAAGTTAGTCATCAACATTGGTCAGTAAAGTTAGTCATCAACATTGATTGGTAAAGTGAGTCCTCAACATTGGTTGGTAAAGTTAGTCCTCAACATTGGTTGTTAAAGTTAGTCATCAACATTGGTCAGTAAAGTTAGTCATCAACATTGGTCAGTAAAGTTAGTCATCAACATTGGTCAGTAAAGTTAGTCATCAACATTGATTGGTAAAGTGAGTCATCAACATTGGTTGGTAAAGTTAGTCCTCAACATTGGTTGTTAAAGTTACAGTACTGTTCAGAATTAACTACCTGAAATTCTGCGCGAAATAATCTCTAAAGCTTCTTAGGCCGTGCAGACATGATCGCAGAGGATTATCAAGAGACAGTGCATTGTCTAGTATAACCGAATGACATCGATAGCCCTGTGGTTACAAACAACAAAAGCGGAGATGACTGCAGTGTTTATTCAAACAGACAATGCCCATAACAAGCAGTACAAGTAGCTTCCTGTGCACTCCCATGAAGCACACGAATACGGATCGATAATTAAGCTTGAACCCCTACAACACAAAAGTACAAAATTGCAGCAAACGGAGTGCTGTGCTTTACAGTATAGGTTTGAATTTCGCGAACTAAAAGAAAATTGTGAGCTAACTGCTAGCCTCTGCAAGGTAGGATTGACCAAAAAAAAAATACACGAATTTTAAGCATCTGTTACTGTAAACACGTACCGTTACGGACTGGCCTGCCGGCGCTGCCGGGCAAGCTGTCCTTACCGATAGAAGCGTTATTGCAATAGCAGCCTCGTATTGTGCTCCGCACTGCCCCTCAGGCTTGCTAGCTGCTACATACAGTACAGTACTGTGATCGTTTATTCTCCCGAACAATATCAAAGAATCAAATTTCTTCGAATTCGCGCGATTTTGTGTGAAGTTGTTCGAATTTCTGCAATTTTGCGCGATTTCAAAAATCGTACAAAAATTCGACCGCTAAGGTTCGTGGAAAATTCGTACAATTATTTGCGGGTTTGGCGGTCAGTTTTTCACCGTACAAAACCGCGCAAAACCGTTGACAAAGTCTCTTAAAAATCAAAATGACGTTCAATAATCGAACGCGAATTTAAAATGTAAACTGTTGATCTGGAAAAGTACCGATCATTCACTTAACGTTGCAGTTGCTTATGTAGCAGGATAAGCTTTCATACACTTCAGATGAACGTACAAAACGTGTGTTCATTGCAAACACTGGTGCACTACTCGTTATGTATACAGGTGTACGCTGTAACATAACGATTAAAGGTGAAAGGTTCATTTTTATATGCATTTTAAAGTATCTTTTAAAGTTTGGTAAGTGGAAGTAACTACCACCGAATTTTTTTTTTTTTTTTTTTGGCTGGGGCACCGTTTTGGACGTACCGCCATGCGTGTTCTTAATCCAACTGTGCTACAGTGTATTGTGCTAACATATCACCTTTCGTAACTTGTTATTAAAAGACATATAAGTAATATTTGATCGCCAAGTTTACATCTATAAGAAGGTGCCGTCGAAACATAGATTAGATGATCATCGTCAACAACTCAACAAGGGCAGGCATTTGCATATTTTCGGGGGAAGGGCCCAACCGCATCTGCTTGAAAAAAAGTCTGCATTATCTAGGATCTGACCCGATTTTTCAACAAATCCTCCAAAGAAATAGGTTTGGCCTCTCCAGTTGGGAGGGGGCTGGATTCTCCACCCACCCTTTCTCAGAAATCATACATATTTTCGTGTTGAGGCCTGTTTGTAATAGTTGCCCCCCCCCCCCCCAAATTTGCAATCCAGTGTTAGCCTAAATTCATTTTTGCAGAAAGTTCTCTTACCTTGGAAAGCATGAAAAGTAGCCTAATCAGCCGTCCCGAACCGTCATTCTTTGGATATATTTCCTAGTTTGTGAAATGAGTGGCGCTTTCCTCTGTGTATTAATTCATCTTCAGAGCATATAGAAAGGCGAGATGCCACTATCGTTTTAACTGCCATGGAAGGATGTTTCTATGTACCTTTCTGCTCGAACAACCGCAAATACAATTTTTCCGCGGCAATACGATGATGAATGACCCTGTAATAGATAATCGCTAGGCCCGCATAAATGAAACTACTGTACACCCCACTTCAGTCTTATTTTTTCAGCCCATCATTCGTTACTGTATTATATTTTATAGCCCAATGCAGCACGCATTATTCGCTTACTGTAGCTCGTTGCTACATTTCAAATGTAGACTACAGGTACATACTGTGTACGTGTGTCATTTCAATTCCATGAGAAACCTTCGACTCGAGAATTTCCCAGGCACCTGCAATGGGCCCAACTTATTTGCATGCAACGTTCTGTGCATTGCTTTGCTAGTGACGTCATTGGATCCCCCCCCCCTTTTTTCACAGACTTGACACATGTAAAATTTCCATTGGCTGCTACCAATCACCGTTAACGACCAACTGTTCAATCCCGCCCTATTAGGCTACGCCCACCGCTTAAAAACATACAGCACTGTCTGACTTACTGTACGGTCTATTTACGATCGCACTGTCACTTGAGCGTGTAGGCCTGATAGTAGTACGTACAGTACAGTAACCTAACGAAGTAAATTTCATATCCTGGGTAACGCGCCGCTCTACGTATGTTACGAACCAGCAGTCATGGGCCAAAATTCAGCATGCAGATTTTCAGCAAAATCAACCATTACGAGCTAAATTTTGTACCTTATCTCTTTCATGGGTGTAGAATAAGTCTGCTCTTGGGAAAAGTATTCGGTAAAAGTTTGGTATTGGACGAAATATCACTTATGTGTGAATCTCAAGATGGCGCTGGCTGTCGAAGGTTGAAAAAAATCCCGGGCAATTTGTGTGACGTCACGTAAACGTACGGGGACCAATTGGGCATACGACTTCCAAAAAAGGTTACGCAAAAAAGGGCGCTGGCGGCTTGTGAATGAATGAGTGTAAACCCAGAGCTGCGATTGGCTATTTCACGTAAAAGGAGCTACATTTCCCAGGTATTTGCAGCGGCCCTCATAATAACAGCATGCAGCATACGTGTATTTGCACATAACGAAATACAGTATTATGCTATGTGTGAATGAATGGTATTGAACATGACTAGACCTGCAGGCTAGCGCCTATAGTGTATACAGCGTGTGGCAGTAAAATGACAATGCACCTACGGTTTCCCAAGGGGCGGGTTAAAATTCGGACCATGTTAACACAGTATGCCGCGGGTGAATTTTAGAGAGATCCGGCAATACGTATTGCACTCCTCTGTAGGGCCCTGAGTCAGAGATTCAGAGGCAAAGTCTCGAAAATGATTGCCGAATTTCATCTTCATTCTCTCTCACTGAATGGACTATAATTGGATTAATATTTTACCTAAGGACTCGGACTTCAGAAGTTTTGTCAGTAGGTAAGATTCAAATTTTAGCAGTTGGCGTAGAGGGAAAGTATAGGGAGATTGGTTAGAAAGGTTCCAATGGCTAGGGTAGGGTCAAAATGGGACCCTTATCCATCGCAACATCTGGGTGAAATGAAAACGAAAAAAAGCGGCGAGGCCATGGCCGTACGGGCTGGGAGCTGGGGGCGGCCCCAAATGTCAGAAACCTGACTAAATCGGGCAGAAAATTTATTTCGTCTCAGTTCGAATGGAAAATTTGGACAGTTAAATTAGGTCTGGAGTCGGGCAAAATCACCGCCCCCTGAGAAAGACAGTCACGGTTAGGGCGAGGCTTTTGTATTGTACCGGAACATGAGAGTGCTGGAACTATAAGATGATACCATTGCAATGGTGTTTTCCTCCATAAAGGCGTAAGAGGCGGGGGGTCTGGGGGACTGCAGCCCTCCAGAGCAGGGGAAATGCTTATTTCAGGGCACTGAAACTGTATTTTCAGGGCAAAATAGGTCAGTAATGACGTAGCAATGAACGTGAAAATAATGTTTATTATCGATGGATCTATATTCATCTTATTATGTTTGCAGAATTGGCATTCTCATTTCTCAGTATTTTTTTATTTATCCCCTCTTTACCGCGGTTCTCCCCATGCATAAATAACGGCCAGGGGTTGTGCTTGCGACTCTTAGGGTACAATTGAGGAATACGCTGTGACTTCTTTCGAAAATAGTGCTCCAAAACTTTTCCAGAAGATCATTCAACTTATAATTATTCAAATTCGGGAGGTTTCACAAACACGAGAATTACAAGTACGATTTCGCTAGAAAGCCGAAAATATTCTCTTACGGGGATTTTAGAAATATAAATTTTGTATGATACAAGATTTAAAAACAGTCACAGTTTTAAATTAGTCACAATGTACAAAAAAAAAAAAATAAAAAAAAGCAAGAAAACTTACCGATGATCCAGAAGACTGCACAGCGGACAGTTCGTAGGTGGTGACTATTCATAATTATTGGCTGAGGGGTGAGAGGGAATGTTGGTTACGTATATAGCCGCATGTTCTGACGGCATTTTTTTATTTTTATTTCGAGGGTTTGGTTGGTATATGAAGGCCTATACTAGTGTTGCGTGATTCTGGTATTCCCAGGATTGAGTTCTGTAAATGTGATCCCACATGGGAACTAGAAATTTTGCATCGTACGAAAGGCGACGCATAGTCCTGAAAATGCTTCACTCGCACAGGCCTCATTTTGAATCGCATTTCGCGATGCGATACCGGGGAAATCGAATACTGGTCACAAAACACTTGAATAGTCTACGTAAAATTCCTACGAAAATAATCAGACTACTAAAGTTGTATCTGTACAGGCACATACTGAAGAAAGAAACAGTTCTCAGTATTCAGCATATATTGCATACGACTTTCGGTTTCTGATCTAACCTTCTTGTAACGAACAAGGCTCCTTTTTCTTCGTAACAACAGAAAAAAAAAAAAAGGCCGATGATTCACGTTAGTATTCTTAGCCTTGTGTGCCCATGATTCGCATCACCCCTTGAAAATTACTTTGCACATCGTTGGTAAGCTCACCCGCTCCCACAAACAGCCCTCCCCTCGTCTCAGCTACAGGCCCGATGCCGAAGTAGGGGGCAGTCATCTGTATGCATTGGCCCGCGGGTTATGCATATAATAAAGTTTCAAGCCTAGCAGAAAAGAACTTGCGGAAAGGTTATGTTACTGTATGCATGTGTCATGAGTCTACTTCACATGCTTGGGGCCTTTATTAAAACGTCATCAATCTTTTTAAATGGGAAAGGCTCAAAATTTACAATTTGCTGGAATGATTTCGGGGACGCCGCGGAAAGAATTACGACGCAGCTTTCTGGCTGGTCAACAGTGAACTTTTTAAAAACGTTTCGACTCTGAACATTTCCGCCATCACCGCGAGCAGAAAATGTTACACTCAGCGCGGCCTCGGCTTGCTCGGCTTTCGGCTTTCGGCGGAATTTGACGAACGGCCACCCACATGCAGCCTAGTCGGCAGGTTAGCTACAGTATATGGTCCCAGTTTTCGCAGTAACGTTTTAAACGAAATGGCCTTATCACATAATTTTATTTTTTCACGAACGGGGTGATTAGAGAAAACTACTTCAAGCCTAAAAAGTGATCTTACGTTTTGCCTACAATAACAAACGTCCCGCCATAACTTTCCATGCTGCAAAGAACGTGTATATTTACGATGATATCGTTGTACGTGAAGAAAACTCAACTTTGTGTACCATTTATTACGGCCGTAGCAGGCCTATACTTAATGTGTTCCTTCCTGTTAGAGCTGTTTCAATCGAAATTGGCCAAGTCAGAGTATTGATTTTCTAGTGTCCGGGCTTTCATTGCCCTTAGCCTTCCCTTTGTCTCTTTGATAGGTATCCATGACACGTGCCGGCCAAGATATTGAGGTGAAACAACCACTACTTTAAGCAGCTTAAAGTTTCTGCGAAGAATTCGCGCAGACATCCTGTGGGTGAGCTTTTTAATACAATGGATAATCTCCGCGATCTTTCGCAATGAATTTGTTGGATCGCGGCCGCGATCAGGCAGTTAATTCAGAACAGTACTGTAGTCCTCAACATTGGTTGTTAAAGTTAGTCATCAACATTGGTTGATAAAGTCATTCATTCATAAAGTACACATAGATGTGGAGTCATAGACCCTCTCCCAAATTTCAGTTACAAAGGATTATGGGGTAGAGTTTTGATGTGCGTTGTTTTTGTCAATGGCATTTTACTGTAGACAAAAATAATGCGTACCAAAACTGTATCCCTCCGTCCTGTATCCCACAATCCTGTATTTGTGGTGCTTGACAGGGCCCTAGTGTGGTGGGAATGCAGGGCCCTGAATAATTCACATTTTGTAGTTTAATTGAAGTGGTCTCCACTTTGATGTTACCTCAGCATTGTAAAAGTAAGAAAAAAAATCACGTACTAGCCTAGGCAAGCCCTGTGTTGTATTGATGTACAAACACAGAGAGAGAGTTGGTGTAACTGTTAAAACGTACTGGACAACCATAGGCGTAGGAGGCTGGGGTGGGGTGGGGGGGGGGGCTGCATTCCCCAACCAGATATTTTTGGGAAAATTTGGGCAATATGCTGAGAATTTTTCAGGCACCCACAGAAAGAAAAATAATGCAATGATGTAGCCAGACCCAAAATAAAGGTAATCAATAGTTTAAAAAACTTTCTTGCCTAGGCTAATTAAAAGAGTTCTTAATTAAGCTTATATTATGATAATCAGTGAGGTATTTAGATGGCCATTAGGCCATGCACGACCTTCACTGATGCCAATTTTTTTTGAAGTACCTAAAATATGTAAATTTTCAGACAAATTTTTCTTCAAAGGTAGCATATGTGGCACCAGATTGCATGTAGGCCCAAGGACACCTAATTTTTCAAACCCCCCTCCCCATAAACCTCTCCCTCAGGCCAGAGATCACAAGTTCACAACAGTGCATGCACCCACCCCATGAGAGAAAGCCTGGCTCCACCACTAGCCAAATTATTATCATTATGGTAGGCCTAACAACTTCCCCAAAAATTATAAACAATATGGAAGGGTAGTAACACGGCAAAAGATTGTACGTAGGACTTATTGGCATGTGTTGTGAAAACCGATGCATGCTTATATAATACATACACTAACATGTTGAATGCACATGGAGCGCTTGGAAATTCTGGTTATATTTTTCAGGCGTCGTTAGTCTTCCCCCTCCCCTCCCCTTCCTCCCAGGGGTATGTTTACACCACTAAACATGGGGCTTGCCCCCCCCCCCCATCCCCATCAACTTGAGCTCCTATGCCCATGTGGACTAGGCTACTTATGTTGTGTATTGCCTATAGGCCTAGGTCTAACTTTGTGTTAGGGGTATGTTTAAACCACTAAACATGGGGCTTGCCTACTGCCCAGCTATATGATCCCATTTGCATCTCCCCTCAGTGCAATAAAAAATAACTTCCAGAAGATAAACAGAGGGCTATAGGCCTTGATGTACAGTAATTTGGTAAAGTCTAAGGAAGGGGCAGGCCCATAGCTACTCCACAGTCTGCTGACATAGTAGTAGTATTTGGGTTGCTGTGGGCTTCCCATACTAGCTCAGGGGACAAAGTGCATGAGAGAACTAGGCATAACCACATACTCAATTTGGGAGGAGCAGAATATTTGCTTTGACAGGGAAAATTTTTGATAGCACAGGAGGGGGATGGGGGGATCAGAATACTTGCAGGCCTGGAGGTAAGTTTGCATCAACAGTTGAACACAGTTTTATTTAAAGGGAAAGTGCAGTCACCTCAATTTGTAGTATAAGCCTAGGTACCCACCCCATTGTCCAAATTCAAGAAATGGGTTCTGGCAACCATGTGACAGTGTCTTTCACTTTTTTGTAAATTGAACTCCTTGGTTTTACATCCATAATTTTTTGTTTATTATTTTTGGGCACAATTGCAGAATACCCTGCGAGGTTGAAGCTCTTTTTTCTTTTTCAGGGGTTACGCAGTCACTGCATGCATATCCCTGTAGCCTCTCCAAGACACTGTTTAATCCTGACTGCATCAAAGACAAACTAAATTCTGACTGTGCATCCTCATAGCCTCTCACAGACAAGTTTATCTTCATAGGCTATATAACAGGAAGTTGCCTCGGAACATTGACTACCTATCCCTGCAGCCTCATGAAAAGATATCCTGGTCAGGGGAATTGAATTTTTACTGCATATCCCTTTGGCTACTCACAAAAACAAATTGACAACTTACTGTATATCCTCACAGCCTATCCTACCTCAGTCATTAGGATTGGGCGATATACGATATATCAATATGTATCGCCGGAAGTCCATATTGCGATATGCTATATGAAATACCCTTATCACGATATGACAATATAGAAAAAAAACTTTTTGGGGACTGAAATTTCAGTAATTTAAATTTTAAAAATGAAACAGTGTTTATAATTTCAGTATTCATTCATCGATTTCGTCCTGATTTAAAAAATTAGCTGGAAAACATATTTAGGATTATTTCAGGCACATTTAGCCCTGTCTACAACAGGTTTATCCGTTTTGTTGATATATTGCGAAACTTTTGGTGATATTATCGCCATATACGATATGGATTTTTTTTCTATCGCCCAACCCAATCAGTCATAGCCAAGAATACTGTAGTCATGGTGGCGCAATATCACACATCACACCTACATGACTTTCACAAGCTGAGCACTTTTGTCTGATTTTGAGTGCAAATGTTTGCCCACAATGAACTGTATATTCTGACCAGATGAGAGGGTGTTAGGTTGGTGCAGTACCCCCCCCCCGCCCCCCCCCCTTACCATCCCTCTTACAACTGTGCAGGTGGGTCTGCTTACAACCAGGCTTTCACTTCACTAAGTTCTACAGTGTCTGTGGATGAAATCTTCATTGGTGTGTGGGTAGGGGTGGATCCAAGAGCAGCAAGGCCCACCTGGATCCTCCATTGCTCCTGACCCAAACATGATTTAAAGGGAGAATGCAGTTACCCCAATAAAGAATTGTATAGTAGACTATCCTATTTCCTTAATGGCTCTTGAGAATCATGTGACAGTATTTTTCTCACTCAATTGTAAAATTTACAAGGAGCAACTGGTTGGTTTACCATGAATATGCAATACCTATGTCCTAAAATATTATGAAAGATACTTGGAAGAAAAATAAGAAGAAATTTGTGACATTTCGCTATCGTTTCAAAATAAGTTGGGCGACTGCCTTTGACTTTTAAACAGATTTAGTGCCCCTGATAATGTTAACTTTTGAAAATTTCCTAGAAGGGGATCTGTGGGACATGAACAAAGCATTTACATAAATATGCATAAATGTGCTTGTTTGATGAGGAGGGGAATAGAGAGGGGGGCTGACACTTTAGATGAGGTTTTATGGCTCATGGGACTGGTGAGGTATTCTCTAATGGGACAACCGAAAACTGCAACATGAGTTGAGAATCATTCTACAAAATAAATGAATAATTGTAAGTTTTCCAAAATAGCAGAGGCAGTTTGTGGAGCAGCTCATTGCCATCTACAGGCATGTGCTACTTCCTCTTTTTAGAGGAATTCCTCTTTTTTGTTTCTACTTTTCCTCTTATTTTTGTTCATTCCTCTTTTTCACTTAAAAGAACTGAACAGTTTCTGTCATAAATGTCTTTATAAATCTCAGCTATTAAACTTGTACAAACAGCCCTCGGAGTTCTATCCAATTAGAAGTCTTTATTGTAATGACATCAATGCCACCAGGGGCCCTTGAGTGGACCCCTGGGTCCCTGACTGAGAGGGTGCAGGGCTTTGCGCGCGCCATTGTTTGTCTTCCAAATTATTTCCTCTTTTTTTAGGATTTGCCAGTCACATGTCTGTATCTAGACATTTTGCTAGGAAAGGATCTTTGGGCTACAAAAAAGCATTCACAATGTATGCTTGCATATGTTGTGGACAGGGAGGGGAGGGGACTGACGAGGAAGTGTTTTTTGGGACAACTGCAACATGGGGTGAGAATCATCATCAACAAAAATGAATGCAAATTAAAGTTTCCAAAAATAGCAGATACAGTATGGCAGTAATTAGGATGGAAGTTTCATTTGAGTGATGGGGGGGGAGCTTCACTTTCATTGAATTTGTTTTATAGTAGGAGGAGATATTTTACAAGTGGAAGCCATTTTTTAGAAAAACGTATCACAAGTTCGATACACATAGAGTATATACAGTTACACTGTAGTATTAGCCTATATGCCTATCAATATGATACTCACTTCCACGTTTACAGACTTGTCTTTCACATTTGTTACTAAAAACAAAAGTTGCATTTGTCCATACGTCACGATATTAACTGTTTCGATTTATGAGTATCATAAAGCGTATTATCGCTTGAATAGATTTACAAGAAGTTAAGGTTGTTGCCACGATAGTGTTGTGAAGTTGAGGGGAAGTGGACTTTGGAATTGACGTCAATAAAGTTTGTGAAGAAGGAAGTCAAGTTCCGGTTTCTTTTGAAGAGCCATTTGCCAAGGCCATCAACTTTGTCAATAAAAGATTATATCAAAGATTGGTAGCCTTATACACACAGGGTCTGTGAAAAAAACCTATGGCAGACAGTTTAACTTGCACAACAACAGATAGAGCTTTGCAATGTCAAAAAAATAAAAAAATAAAAAGCATTTTTTACTAGGATTGATACCAGGTTGATCTTCTAGGGGGAATAGGGGACTGGTATTGCTGTAATTAATGGTAATGAATCCGCATATTCTTTGTGTATAAGAACATACCCAATAAACCCGCAGTTGTTGCAGTAGAAGTATTAAAATTGTCTTGGGAAGTCCAGAGAATAATTTATCTGGTATCGCATCTCATTTTGCTACACAAGCTGGTCAAATTGTTATACAAATGCAAAATTGTACAGCAATTTTTGTACAAACAACCACAGGGAATTCATTGACTTCATTATAGAGAACCCAAGAATCCTCAAAACTGCTGTGCAAATTTTGAACACTAAATTATTTCCCTGAAGTCAACAGAATTTACTGTGAGGCTTTCAAATCATTTTTAAAATAAGATGTAAAATATTGGAAGAAAATCAGATAGGGAAAAAAGAAAAAAAAAAAAAGACATGAAGTACTGTACTCAGTCTTAAAAAATTGAGTTCCTAATAAATACTTCCCTACATTGCCATGTCCCCATAAAGTTGTTGACAAAGGTTCTCCCTAACTGTACAAATATTTGTCATTGGTGAGTTCAAAGTTCATTTCCTAATTCCTGTTGTTGGTTTGGGCTAAGATTTGTTACCAGTTGATAAGAGATGTAGGCTACCCTGTTATATACAGAGTTCTCCATGTATGACTTGATCCTGTTAAAAAGTAAATTATTCAGCTAATGGGACATCAGAAGCCAACACTGTGGCTGGATAGGAGAGGTGAATTTTTTGCCAAAACCTCTCTTATAACTGCAGGGATTTTGTGCACCCATCAGCAGAATGTGTAGAAAATTTAGCCTCTTAAAATGGTATTTTCTGTTTGTTGAGAATTCTTTCAGTCGGCTGTCACAGTGATTTTGTGATCATACATCATTCAGGAATAAATGTCCCTTCTTGAGCACCTATAACACCCATGCCCCCTCCCTCTTTCAGAATTTTTGAAAAATCAGAAGAATGGCATGGTTTTAGCTTTATCAGATTGCAAATGGAAGGAGTCTCATGAAAAATTAATGTTGGGAGATATGATTGCTAGAATGCTAGTATGTTTACAAAAGAAGTCATTATGAATGTTAACTTAAATACCCATCTCATTTCTTAACTATCTGTTCAAATTTTATTTGTGTTTTTTTTTTATCCATTGGATGGAAAGCTTTGAAACATTTTCTACTTTGAGTTTTTCTCCAAACACATATCCATCTCTTGTGCTTCTTTCTGTTCAGATATTCTAGCATCTATGGTGTGGTAATAAATAAATTACCAATAAACATCCTCCACTGGTGTAGAAATAATTATTTTCACGATCTGAAGTTGGTACTTGGATATTGTCATTTGACATGCCCCCTGCAATGGTCAGCTTTGTGAAGCATCATTGTTTTTGATTGCCTGCGCACGGTCTGATCCTCCCCGAACGAGAGAACAAGCTCCCGAGATCTGATCCGTGTAATGAGAGCATTTCCACTTTCAAATTGATCCACTACTCAGGGTCAGATCCGTATCTGAACTCCTGCTCATACTCAAGTGGGAACACACTCATAGTACCTGATTATATCTAGGCACCTCACATGGCTTACATTCTCCAATTTCACTGCCCATTCATAATACAAACTTGATTTGAGTCCAACATTGGGTATGTTTAGTAGTGGCCCTAGAAACATCTTACCTCCATGATCTTACTCTTTTTACCTCTGGGAAATATTTTTAACTTTTGTCTGTTTTGTGCAGTAACCACTCCTCCACTTCAATTGTATGATACCGGTATCTATATCCAGGGCTGGAAAAAAATGTTTCATCTAGGGAGGGGAGTCAAATTGTCCACAAATCCATATTTTTCTGTATCAGTACAGACAAGGAAAATTTCCTTCTGACAATCAAAACTGTTCCCTCCAAATGCCTAAGCTAAGTTCCCAGGAAAGTACCTCCCAGCTTCCTAACCCCCCCTCCCACTTGATCTTTGTCATTGTTGTGATGATAAGTGTCCACACACCCCAACATATGATGTTTTGATTTTCAGCATTTGAACCTGCTAGTAGCCAATCCAGTCCCTGGAAAATATCACGCAAGGATAATCACATGTTCAGTGCTGCCACAGGTAGACTTCATCAATATTCATGTTCATTCACAGTACTCCTAAGGATAATCCAAGGAGGTTGAACCAGGTTGCTATTAGCAACTCGACAGTTCAATCTCCTGGTATAAATGATTTGTAGCAAGTCCACACTGTGTGTACACAAGAACACAATAGTACAATGCATGTACAGGTATTTTGTAGAGCTTAACTACTGTCTGTATGCATAGTGCCGACTCTGCGAAGTCTGCAGTGTCTGCTAACTGAACTGAATCCTCGCAGCACTGCTTCTGAATTACACAGGCCACAGTCACCTGTTTCAACATGTTTCAGTGATTGCAATTTGGGGAGTTTTCTCTCTGGTGTATGATTCATACTGAATAGTATGGCTTGCCTGGGAATTCTCCTAACATGTAGTATTGATGTACAGTGAAGGTATGATGGGTGGTGAGAGTGAGTCAGTAGAAGAGGCCGTTGGGAGGAACAGCCTGCAGTGTGAATTACAGATAGCGTATCTGTCTCTAGTCTTTCCATCCGTTGCCATCTTATAAAGTGAAATCTGGAGGTATTTTTAGGTGGGTGGGTATGCTAGCTGATGTAGGAGATCCTTATTAAATCTTGTTAAAGACTTTAGGGAATAAAAGGGATTGAAGATTGAAAAAATGCAAACAAATGGTATTGTCACTTAGTTTTCATTCACTCAATCAGTGTTACTAGTGTGTGAGTCTGCTAATCAGCACAATTCTTTAAAATTTTTCCTCTTAAAATTTTGTATTTATTCAATAACTAAGTAATAAATTTTAAGTATTGTTTATCTTTCCTTTTTGTGGGATGGGATGGGGGGGGGGGGGATGGTTTGCTATTGTGGTGTTGTATGCAACCTGTATTTTATCAGAATACTATAATTCAGTGCAAGCAGTATGTAATTAAATGGCCTTTCTCAGTATTAGATTATCTTTTTAACTGTTTTGCTAAATGACAGATCAGAGCAAGTTATAAAATACTTAAAAAGTTCTTTCTTCCCAGGTACAGCAAATATTTTGGAAGCCTTTGGTCTAGGTATTGCTACAATCTGTACGTACAGAATGCTAGTGAGTGGTCAGTATGGTATGTGAGCCTATTTTGCAGATATCTTTCCGATGATAAAGGGTAAAAAAACAGCCATTTTATCTCTGGACCTTGGTGTGTGAATAAATGGGCATAATAATGAATACAAGTCTAGTTCAGACACTTTTTTGTCTCTTTTTTGTACTGTCTATACGTTCAAAAGACTTAGGGATTGTAAACCCAATACCGCTACCAGTTTTGATGCACTGCATGTATGAAAATTATTCCACTGTCTATGCAAAGACCATCAGTCCCCTCAGGCTTCAAGGGTTTTCATTTTCAGGGGGCACTTTTGAAATCTATTAATTGAGGTCACAGTTCCCCTTCAAAAACTATAGGGGGCTCTTTTTGGCTTCACATTTGGCTTCACTATTTTTGATTCCTTGCCAAAGGCCGAAGGAAACTATGCGATGGTGATGTCATGTGTATGTGTGTGTGTGTATGTGTGTGTGTGTATGTGACACTTTTGCTTGTAAACACGATATCTCAAGAAGGGTAACTCCTAAGGATCTCATACTTGGCATGTAGATTGCCCATATTGAGTAGATGATCCCTATCGTTTTTGGTGGAGGTCAAAGGTCATTTGGGGTCACAGGAGGTCACAAGGTCAAAACCTTGTAAACACTATATCTCAAGAAGGGTAACTCCGAGGGATCTCATACTTGGCAAGTAGATTGCTCATATTAAGTAGATGATCCCTATCCTTTTTGGTGGAGGTCAAAGGTCATTTGGGGTCACAAGAGGTCAACTGTTAAATACCCCGGAAATTGCTTGTAAACACGATATCTCCAGAAGGATAAATGCGAGGGATGTCATACTTACTATGTACATTGCCCATATTGAGTAGATGATCCCTATTGTTTTTGGTGGAGGTCAAAGGTCATTTGGGGGCACCAGAGGTCAAAAGGTTAAAACCTTGTAAACCACTATATCTGAAGAAGGGTAACTGTGAGGGATCTCATACTTAGTTTGTTAATTGCCCATATTGAGTAGATGATTTCTCTTATTCTTGGTGGAGGTCAAAGGTCATTTGGGGTCATCAGAGGTCAAAATGTCAAAACCTTGTAAACACGATATCACCAGAAGGATAAATGTGAGGGATGTCATACTTATTGTGTGGCTTGTCCATATTGTGTAGATGATCCCTATTGTTTTTGGTGGAGGTCAAAGGTCATTTGGGGTCACCAGCGGTCAAAAGGTCAAACCTTGTAAAGACTATATCTCAAGAAGGGTAACTGTGAGGGAATTCATACTTACCATGTGGATTGTCCATATTGAGTTTATGATCCCTATTATTTTTGGTGAAAGTCAAAGGTCATTTGGGGTCACCAGAGGTCAAAAGATCAAAACCTTGTAAACACATTAGCTCAACAAGGGTAATTGTGAAGGATCTCATACTTAGCATGTTCATTGCCCATATTGAGTAGGTGATCCCTATTATTTTTGGTGGAGGTCAAAGGTCATTTGGGGTCACAAGAGGTTAAAAGGTCAAAACGTTGTAAACAGTGTATCTCAAGAAGGGTAACTGTGAGGGATCTCATACTTATCATGTGGATTGCCCATATTGAGAAGATCATCTGTATTGTTTTTGGGTGGAGGTCAGAGGTCCTTTGGGGTCACCAGAGGTCAAAAAGTCAAAACATCGTAAACACGATATCTCAAGAAGGATAACTGTGAGGGATCTCAAACTTGACATGTAAATTTTTCATATTGAGTAGATGATCCCTACAATTTTTTGTGCAGGTCAATGGTCACTTGAGGTCATAAAAGGTCAAAACCATAGTAAACATGATATGTTAAGGAGGATTACATACTTGGCCCGTAGATTGTTCATATTTAGCATGTAGGTCATTTTGGGTCACAAGATTTCCAAAGCTTTTGACCTTATTAACATGATATCTCAAGTAGGATAACTGTGAGGGATTTCATGCTTGTCATGTGGGTGATTCATGTTTGTTACAATATACCCATATGGCAAGGAATCACTAAGCCTTTTGGCTTTCTGGTTAATATTTTTGTTTGTGTAAAATTTTTCAGTAACTCTCGAAGGGTTTTAGTGTTCTGATATGTTAAAGGTTACTGAATCTAAGCATTCAGGTTAAATTTCCATTCAGTCCCTTTCTGTGGTTCTTGAGAAATAGCAGATGAAGACTGATCTCATATTTAACCCAAAATGGACTTGAGGCAAGCACTTGTGACCTCATCACCTCACACTAGTCAAGACTGTTTTCTTAAATATTACAACTCCAGTCTTCATTATCTCATGCATGTTTAATATAAGGGCATGACAGCTAGGGATGAGACTTTTTGCAAATTAACATTCCCCAAGAAAAAATAATATCCCCATTTGTTTGAAGTCAAAACAATAGATTGAAATGAAATGCAAAGAAAACAAAGCATTGCTTATCAACATGAGAAGATGACATTGCTCTTGCTTACTCCAACTTTGAGGTTACAAAGGTAGTAACTTTCTCTTCTAATATGTCTCGAACCTCACATCAGAATCAATAAAAATTTCAGGAGGAAGCATCATGTCACATCCTCCTTCACATACAAACAATAAATTTTGGCTTACAGGGATTTACCAATGATAAAAAAACAATGACTTCAAAAAATGCAGAAAATTTTTCTCTTCTAGGAGGTGAAAACCACATCTCAATAGCTTGTAGTGTTTGGAAGATACTAATTTTCAAACAAATGCAATTTTTTCTCAAGATAAAGTGCATTATGGGAAATCTGTGATGTCATCAAGGCACATTTATTTGGCAAAGCATTTCATTTCATTTATTTGTTTCATCACATTACATATAAACATTTCATGTGAATTTCTTGAATTTCTTTATGATATTGACACTTGTAGGGAATATTTAGCATTGAACTTTGTTGTACATATGGTGTAGATTTGTGCTAAACCTACATGGAAAAATAATCAAACATTCCAACAGTATCAAATTTCAAGGACAACAGGACATTCAATTATAAAGGAAAACAAAAGAAACCTGAGGCAATGTGCCCTTTTTACATAACATTCTGTGACCTTGATGAGAACTGGAGGTATTTTTTGACAAAAAGTAGTAGTCTTAATATTAGATATCTCGAGTTAGGAAAGGAGTATGGCTATGGGGTTTCGAGGGTTTGAACTGAATTTTTTTTCTCTTTCACATGGGACCCTTGTGAAAAGCCACTGGAAAATGCCTTCAACTCTTGTCTGGGGCAGTTTTGGCTGCTACGAGGGTGAATGGCCGGTCACCTGTGTATTTTGAACCATGAACCCCCAGATGGTTCAAGTCATGAACAAGAGACAAGAGATCGTCTTTACATCACAGTCTCATCAAATATTTTTAGGGGAGTTTAGAGAATTGTTAATAAGATTCAGCATCGTAAATTCAACTAAAGGTGTTTGTCTTTGCCCTTGAAGATTGCGGCAGGCAGCATCTCTTACAAGATGACATATAACTAGGTGTGGATGTTTTATAATATTTATGTGTGTTCAAATATTAAAATGATTAGTCATGGACACCAAACAGTTGTAGTAATGTGAGCAATATATAGTCTCTTCAACTTGAAAATGTTAATTCCAAGACATTGCCTTGGAAATATTTGTCTGAATGTTGGCCCTATGTATCTAGCTTTTCAGTTTTGGAGGGACATAATTTTGCTTGTATGCAAGTGGGGTATATCAGTTTCTTTTTGTTGGGGGTAGGGGGTGTTGTCCCCAGATTAGTCATAACATCAAGCAACTGTAGTAAGATGAACAATATTATACTCACTTGAACTTGAAAATATTTCCATGACATTGTGACTGAATGTTGACCCTATATATCTAACTTCTCAATTTTGGAGGGACATATTTTCTTTTTGGAGGGGGAGAGGTGGGATGGGCATATTAATATATTTGGGGGGGGTGGAGGGGAGGAATGGGATGGGCATATTAAAATATTTTTTGGGGGGGAGGGGTGATTGTTCCCACAGTGACCTCTGTGACTTTTGTGGCTTGTATATTTTTAAATCCCATTGAATATGGGAAGGTTTGGGTTTTGATTCCAATAATTATTGAACCGACAACTGTAAAATTCATAGAAATACACACAATAAAATACATTTATAGATATTGAATAAAGAACTAACTTAAGCAAATGTGATTACCTTCCAGTTCACACAATAAAGTTAGTGGTACTTTAGTGTGTTGATTTTCCTTGCTTGCAGTTCCCACAGTTGAGTACTGTCCTTCATTCATGAGTAAAGTGAACTAGGGACCCAGTGGCCATGGCTTCTGGTCACCTCCAGTTATTTCCAACCCCACTTTTGGTGAATATATTTGTGTCTCTGATTTTCTGTTGTTCATATAAATTAAACCAGTAGGCTTAGTTTTCACAATTAAACATTTTCCATTTACTATGAAAGGCAAGTTTTGAACTTCATTATTCAAGGTATCAGGAATACAAACAAAGTGATAGGAAAAAATGAAGTTGGCTAGAGCTGTTAAACTTTTTTTATCAAGGGTTAAAGAAAAGATATAGTGACCAGCCCATGTATTAAATTAGGATATAGAAATATCCTCTTGTGTATCCTGTGAGTGTCATTGCCCAGACTTGTGCTTATTGCATGGTTCCTCCAGTGGATACATCTGATTGTTATCCTGTTAGTGTGTTAATAATTGTGATGGTCTATTCTTACACCTTGCTTTGTCAATTTGCATTTTTCTGGTGTGCTGTATGCAACTCGGAGCCAGTTACTTTTATCCTGTGTGAGCAGCCGTGGTAGAAAGCTTTTTCACTGAGATCACTTTGTTGCCTCTGATATATGCATCACTTTCCTTGGACATTTTGTCCTGCAAGCATTCGTTAATTTAACACAATCAGGGATTTGTCCACACTGGGCAGCTTTTGGCAGCCCCACTTAGCACTATTTAAACGATTTCTGATCATCCCTTGCACCATACTTCCATCTGACATAGACAAACTTTTGTTCTGTCCCTCAAAATCCCAAAATACGGCAATTGTTTTGCTATAGTATGCCCTGGAACCATTTTGGGCATACCCTTGAACATTTGTATGTAAAGATCCTTGCTGTGGCATGTACCATTAACCATCAAAATCTTCACTGACAAATTGATATTGTAGAGAGGGGGGGGGGGGGGTGGGTTGGAGGGTGTGTATATTACCGGTACATCCATCACACCCATTAGAAACTGAGAACTAGTGGTAAGTTGTGTAAAAGCTTTGGGTTGTTGAGCTTTAGGAGATACCCCTGCTCAATTACTCCAAGACCAAGACTGTAAGGTTTATTTGGGAAGAGGGAGGGTGGACTGAAATTGGTTCTAAAATGGGAAGGTGGAGGGGCAAACTCAATGTTGATGTGCCATACATTCTAGAAAAGCCAATTGTTTTATTAGGGATTGCAATAGTACAATCAGTGCCTCTTTCGGTGGCAGCACCAGGATTTTAGAGGGGGCAGGTGAAATGGAGGGCAAACGAAAATGGGGGGGCAAAAATTTTTTCATGCTTAGCGAGCTTTAGGCCCCCTGAAAACCATGAGGATTTAAGATATCTCTGGGTGAAAACTTAAGTCTCAGGATGGATATATTTTGGGTCATAATGCATCATCAAATGCAAAGATTCCATATAATTTCATAATGTATTGGGCTGTTCCTCCTGTCAGGCCACCATACTTTAGGCATGGAAGCTCTGATGTTTTAGCATATCTGTGGGTAACACATTAAGTCTCAGGATAGGTATATTTTGGTTCATAATACATCATCCAAAGATTCCAAATAATTTTAATGTATGAGGTTATTCCTCCGGTCAGGCCACTTTACTTCAGGGGTTTTGATTTAATGATTATAAGCCTTTTGTATGTGGAGAATCTCAATCAGCTTGCTGCCACTAAAGCTGATGCCACAATCCTGGAACGCAGTAGTATTTTTACACATTGCGGGAACATTGTCATCACATGATCATCAAGAAGATGTTGTTATCCATCTGCTGAGGTGTCTTATATCTTATCCTCATTTCAGAGATTGTTTGTTCTTCACATTGATGATTAACATCGAAGGCTGTAACCTTTGCCTAACCCTGCTGCCATAACGTCTGTAAATTGTGATAGCTTAAACCGCAGGTTACTAGGTGAAGATGATTTTAGCATGTCATTTCAAGTGATGTTGACATTTGAGTGAAAAAAAACCGGCATCTAAACAGAATTTAATCCAAATTTCCTTTTGAGATACACATTGAATTGGTGCTAGATGTTCTTCAGCAGTATGTTATGATTGTATAGGTATATGTCTTGAAAAAGAAAAAAAACTATGGCAGCTGGCAGGTTTGTTTGCGCTCTCTTGGTCTTGAAGTGTGAAATGGGTCATTGCCCTTTGCACTGTGCCCATTTATTACAGTGAGAATATGCTTTATTTCTTTGCAATAAGAACAAAATGCTTTTCCATGAAGCAGAAGAAAGCAGTTGTAAAGTTTTCCATTTTAAAATTCTTCTATCAGCAAGTTAACTTTGCTCAGTGAAAAGCAATTATTATACTTTGTTTCCTTTATTTCAGATGGTGAAATATTGTGATGGCATTTAATTTGTCAACAGGACCAACCGTATCTTCTACCTCAGCTGGTGTATTCTCATCAGCCTTGCCATCGGTATCTGGCTACACAGCCACCACAGAAGATTGGTCAGACATTTCAGAGGGGGATATCAGCAGTTGCATAGGTCCCAGCAGGAGGAACGCTTTACGAGAGGAGGAAGATGGGGAGGATGCAGAGGTAGTGATGTGAAATAAAATATATTGCTATAAACAGCTTGATGACAAACCACAGCTGGGACCTAAAGTCAAAAAATTTGAACAAAAAGTTTGAAACACTGAAGAGCAGGGAAACTCACATGTTTTACTCACATCTTCATAAGGCATTACTATGCTGAGATATGAAATGTTCAAATTGCTGTAATTGACTTCAATTTTAAAGTGATAGATTAGATTGTACAATAGTACGTCCAGGGTTCCCACTCAACTGGGAAAGCTGGAAAAAAGTATGGAATTTGGCCCCCTAAAATTCTTGACTTGGAAAACCGGAAATTTTGCATGTTTTGCCGGGAATATCTTTTTTTAATGGGGAAAATTGTAAAAATGAAAATAATTGTTATGCAGGCAATACCTCTCCCAGTGATAAAGATAGGACTTAATGCTAGATAGATTTTGCTGTGGCAGCTCTATGCTTATTTTGAAATAGTTATTGAGGCTGTCTTGACTCTGAAATTAGACAGTGATAGCCTAACACATATAATAGTATGCAGTCTACAGGGCCTAACCTATTTAATAGTGTACAGTCAACATGTAACCAATTTATAGAGTCGAAGACAAACTGCTACAATCACTATGGAGTCATCTGTCTAGCGCTGTGGGTGTTATTTACATCATTGTCCCCTATCACAGTGCTGTGTACTGCTAGTATAGTAAGCAGACCGGAATTTGGCAGTAGAACGGAATTCATTCATGTGATGTCTTTGTATACAATTGCACACTCCATATGCATGTAGAATGGAGACACACTTAAAGATTTAAAACATGCAACAGAGAAGTCCTGATCACAAGGAACTCCACCAGAGTGATGAAGGAAAATTTCCTCTTTTCTTTGTAGCCTTCAACCACAGCTAGGGAATTTTGACAGTTGTTCACGGGCCATTAGAAATAATCCTGACAAGTTTTCTTGAATGAAGTGACAAGTTGGAAGCTGACTCTGTTTTAAAACCCATTTTGAGGTTTTTTGAAGGAACGATGTTCCATTCTTTCACATCTCAATCACAGTGATTGAATTGCGCATAACTTGCGAAATTGGCATCAGGACCTCAACTAGTCAATTTGACCCCTGTTCCCATAAAATAGTCAGAAGTGAGGACTTGCCTATCTGTACCAAGGAAATCCAATGATGTTTACGAGCAAATGGCACAAAATCTTACTACTTTTTCAAGATTGGAAGGTATTTTAACATTAAAGGTGAATGAAATCTGGGCAGTGCATGCTACTCCTTGTATATGTGTACAGATGAACATGTACACTGCATATAATATGCCATAATTTGCCATGATGTGATTTGGGTGTAAGTCTAATTATAAAAATACTGAAAGATTCATCATCCAAAGCAGGCCACAGTTTCTTTCTCATGGGCTAGTGTTACTTGTGTTTACATGTATGTAGATGTCAAGCCTAACACCGTATCAGTTCAATACTCTTTGCATGTACAGTACTGTATTTTTTATGTGTAAGCTACTGCAGTATGCATAAAAACAGTTGTACTTGTACCAGGGAGGTGTCAAGTTACCTCCCTGGCTGTTTGATGGCAGAAATGCTTTTTCTGTCATAAATCATTGATTACCTTCATTGATAGGGTCGCCATACATTCGACTTTTCGGCGGATTGTGTGGATTTGTGGTAGCCTGGCCTCTTTCCGGCATTACTTGACGCCGGGACTTTGATTTGTATGCCGGGTTTGTACGGTGCTCCTTTTTGAAGATCTGCAAGGAAACAATGACAAAGCTTGCAAATTTCAAATGAAAATGGCAATTACGAATAATTTTATTCCTGTGGTGCACAATATTTCAACATGAAAAAGGGAAAACTGTATATATCTCAAAATATAGACGGTACTCATCAGTCACGTTCTCAGACGACCATAATTACCATACAATCTAAATGCACGGTCTTTTTGATTGTTTTAATGAGAACAGTGTGTAGCATGGTGGACATGTAATGCACCTGCATCAGTGTTCACAAAGCTGGTGTGTGGCAGTGACTTGACATTGATGAAGACATTCATGGCCTCCTTTTTGAAAATTTGGAAATGGTCACCCTACTCATTGATCCCACCATCTTGTGCTGTTGTCTGCTGCTGCTGGTCAGTGCCAGCTGGGCCCTACCAGGACAAAGAAATGACCACCACTACAAAGCTTAGAAAGTAGTGCTATTTCAATCTGACCAGCACTGATTTCCTCCCCAACCTGTTTGGGTTTTAGGAGGCACCCACTCCAGCAATCCTTGACAGAACCTTGCTTGTGGTTATGTTAATGAAGTTCCTGCGAGTTTCTGTGCAAATGAAATGTTTTTAGCTGGACTGCCTGTGGATGTCATGTATTTTGGTAGGGATGAGCTAAATGAAAAACGTTGTTTGCTAAGCTGGCTTATGGATACCCCTTTTAGTATCCAGTGAGCTACAACTGGAAAAAAGGCCGTGGTCGTCTAGACTTGAACCAATTAGTTGGAAACTGGGACGTTAAACCTCATCTAACCTAACCTAACCTTTTAGTATCCTGCAAAGTGAATGAAATGAATGTTTTTCCTTTTAAGAGTAGTAAGCGGATGTTCCAACATTACATCAAAACATCAAGTAAAACTTACATACCTCTGCTTCCCACATGACATTGTGGAATGTCTTCCATTAATATTCATACTTAAATCAAATACCACAATGAATAGCAAATTTTGAATTTCTGTGCTGAGTTTAAGATTTGTGATTCATTGAGATTTCATTCATGGTGTTTCAGAACATTGAATGGACGAGTTGGGAAATTAGATTTTGCTGTACCATGTAGTACCACAGATCAAGTCCACAGAAGTTTTCTCACGAACATGAAGGCTTCAGGGGACTGGTTTTTGTCTTCCACAATTTACTGCCATACTGGTCAACCTTTTTCGGTCCAAGTTAAAGGAGATTTAACTTCAAAAAGAACTTTTCCTCTTAACTTTGACGAGTGATTGATGTCTAGAGAACTATAGTTTTAAACTCAAATTGTGCATGATTATACAAAATACCTGTCTTGCACATGCAATCTCTGTTTTGGTACACTTTCCTTCCCAGCATGCATTGTATATATCAAAGTTTCGCAACTCGCTTATTGTTTAATATTACACATGCATAAATCAAGCATTCACAGTAACAAAAATTAACTTCACATGATTATAAAAAGCCATACCTGTATTTGGTGCAGTATACAGATCCAAACCAGTCTTGAAAAGAGATTATCGGTATCCATTATCTTTATTGGCTGATATTCCCCATTTTAGTCTTGTATCAGTATTGATAAAATTTACTTAAAATACTGATTTACCAGCTTTATTGGGATTTTTCTTCTCCTGTACTTATGGTTTAATGGTATGCTTGAATGTAAGTGGAATCTTTTTTTCATCATGAAAATGACACAATACTTAGTGCTGGTGCACAGTGGCATGTGGTGTAGTGTACAGTGTGTTCATTTCTCAGAATGTTGGTATGAGATCAGTATTGGCCAATATTGAGAATTGAAATACCAGTATACATTGGCTATTTATATCAGAACACTAATTCAAAGTAAGATGACTGTGCTTGCCCTTTAAAGGCCAGAGGATCTGTTTTGAACAAAGGATATGTGTTAATGTAATAACGCCATGATACTGAAAACCAATCGCTATTTTTTTAAAAAAAAAAGTCCTGGGACTTTTTGAGGGGATATATGTCTGGCTTTCTTTTTTCTATTATATTTCAGTAAAATGTTGAGGATGTGACAATCTGTGCAAACATTTCTTTTTAACTGTATATGATTCTAAATTTATCATTGGAATTTTCTAACAAAAATAATTCAAACTACTTCTTCAGGTAGAATGACCTTAAGAGGTGAGCTACCCCTTTTGGATATATTTACAAGTTGTATGGAAAATGGAAATGTGCAGTTTATGACCAAGCCTGGTCCATGACGTAACTTAATGTCATTCACATTTATAAGGAAGTCAGATTTGATACCAGTTGGTGTACTATTCTGAAAAAAAAGAAGTGATATTTTTCCCCACATAGACCTCTGTGACCTCTGGCAGAACATTGGGAATCACAGTTTCCCCTCCCCTTAATTAGTTGGTTCCACCTCATCATTAATCATATCCTGTCTCTTTTTGAACTAACGGAAATGAAAACAAAGGGGGAAATACTGCCCTCCCTAAAGTCATCGTCTGTGAAAGCTGTTCTATATCTTGTCTTTGCACGTTGCCCTGTCAATCTGTGGGAGTTACCTTCTAAGTAAGGAAGCTCATCATTAGAGAGAACCCTTGATTTTGCCCAGTACAATGTTAAGAGCTACAATGTGAGTGGATCATTTGTATTCATCTCAAATTGTGGGGACATTTGAAATCCTTTTTCTCTTCCTTTGGTGACTTGAGGAAAGGTTTTGGCATAACCTTCAGGAATGTAGGTTTCCTGTCTTAATGATTTTTTTTTTTTGTGTTGCCTTCCGAAAATTGTAGAGTTGTCATGTGATGGTGGTATTGTGTATGTGTGTGTGTGTGTGTGCATCTCTGTGTGTGTGAATGTGACTGCTTCTAAACATCACATCTCAAAAAGGTTATCCTTTTATAGATTACCCTTTGAGTAGATGATCCCTGGTGGAGGTGAAAGGTCATGTGAGGTCCCTAGATGTTTAACTTGTAAAGCTTGCAAACACTGTAGTTGGGAAACGTGCAGGCCTGGATTTGATATTTGGAATGTAATGCAAAGAATGCCAGGAGCTAAATGTAACTGTTAACGTCACATCCATTTTATCCATGTAATGAATCCTAAACATTGTTTACTTGCAGCCTACAGTAAGTATAGTACGAAAATAATATCACAGTTGTACAGTTTACAAAATAGTTCTAATTGGCAAGTAATCGTTGGGCCTTTTGGCTTGCTGATATTCAAAGAAACAATTTGAGATATAACCTCATTGTCTGACATTGATCCTGACCCCCCCCTTCCCCCATCCCTCACCTTCAGCACAAGACATTGTGGAGGTAGAAGTTTGTCCCAGGTTTGGCTAATGACAGAATTCCAAGGACTAAAAACTAATTCTTAAAGGTGCAAGAATTTGTGCCAACCCTAAGTTGACATGTGAACTCAATTGTTCAAATCTTCTGTCATTCCCTATACATGAGTCTTTTGTGATTATTTCAAAACATAAATTTGCATACATAGAAAAACCAAGGAGTTGTTTGGGATAACTTTTGGGTAGGGGCTGGGCACTTGGGCATGCTTATTCAGATAAGGGTGACTCCTTTTGCCATATGCACAGAAAAATCAGGTTTTTTTTGGGGGGGGGGGTAGGTAGGTGGGGGGTGGAGGGGTTTTTTTTTGGTTAGATTATGTAAGTGGCTTAATGCAAAATGGTGCTATCTTGACAAAGCTTTGAAATCTAAGTCAATGCAAAGCTCAATTTTTAGAGTATAGAACCCATTACTGCGGGGAGGGGGAGGGGGGGGGATAGTTGCTTCCCAAGTTTTCAAGCATCACAGGCAACTAATGAGCATAGGTATTACAAAATCAGTCAGTGCCTATCAAGGTCTGCAACTCCATTTTGATTATTTACATGCAGTAGGGTTTGTTCGCAGCTACAAAAAATTGAAGAGTGCTTGTTTTAAGAGGATCAAAAAAGAAAAAATACTTAAACATCAGTTATAGAATACTTACATATCTCAGAAAATTATGGTGTTTTTGTTATTTACATTTTTTTGTTTTCCAAAACTAAGATAATTATTCAAAATTTTGTATTTAAAAGGATGTGCTTGCAAAATGGTATCAATTGTCCTTGAAAGTTTGTCTTTACCACAAGAAAAGTGTACAAATTGGACGATCAGATATTCTTGTTTGTGGTAAAAACCTTCCATGCATTTAACAACTTTTGGAAAAACAGGAACTTCACATGATTTACTTTCAAAACAACTTTGAAAAATGCAAATTGTAGGGAGTGTTTTGATCAGGTGACATCAGCTATTAAAAGCCATTCATTATTCCTGACAGATTCATTATGTGCTTTGAACTGTGCAGCTATTATCCTGCACAGTAGTGGTTGTGTTATGGATAAAAAGAACACAGTTTTACTAGGTATTATGGAAGATTTCATCTTTTACATCAAAGGGCATGCAAGTATGGAGTTCCCTTAAGTAAGGGCCAGGGTTGCTAGTGTTCAGTGTGCCCACTGAGCCAAAAATGCATAAAACCAGCAAAACTGGTCAAAAATGTGGCTTTTTGGATTTATGACCCATACCCTATAGCAAAATGTTCCATTCATTGGTTGTGTAAGTTTTTCAATTTAAACAAATTTATCATCAGAATCAGTTGATTTCAAAGACAGCAGTGTATAACAGTAATTACCAATAGTTTGTTTCGTCTTTATAATTATCTCAAATGTCCCAAGGTCTGAAAAATGTATCTGGCAAATGTGGTTCAAACATACCAAATAATTGGCCTAGTTATGCTGGTAAAAGGCTTAAATTGTCAACCTTGGTCAGAACCCCGTTTGAGAAACTTTGAGTTCCACCTTCAAACTAAAGTCTCGGTTTTGATATAGACATGGTACAATCCTCCCTGAAATTATTTAGACACTAGTTATAAAAGTCGTTTTGATCAAATTAAGGAAAATGTCAGTTGGATTTGACATCACGGGTCTGCAACATTGTTTTTGAGTCTCCAAGCTTTTGAACCAGTTAGAACGTTAAAACGGTCCCTTGTTAAGTTCCAGTTAGACTATATTATAGTAATGAAAGATAAGGAGAGCACTAACACAGTGTATCATTGTGTTTAAGGCCCTCTAAGCTCACCACAGACAGTAACAATTCTCCCAACTAACCCAACTTCTAGCCCCACCTCAAGGGCGTAGAAAGTGGGGGAGGGGCTAGGGGGCTTAGCCCTCCAGTCAAAAATGTGGAGGCTGAAGAATGCTTCCGCTCCCCAAGATCCAAGGGGAAAAACCCCTTACTTGTCTCTTGTGTAAGAAATGTCAAAAATTTGCAGTAATTTTCCTTAACTGTCCAAAATGTTGCACCACATTGCATCTGAGGACCCTCAAATACCCAAGATTTTCCAAAAGGGAGGGAGAACTGCCTCCCCCAGGATGGCGATCCAAAACAAGGTTCAGCCCCCAGTCTCGAAAAGCTTCCTACGCCTATGCCCCGCCTCCAATCAAACACAAACAACTAACAGTAGAACACTTCCAAGACAGAGCCACAGTTGCCTGCACTGTGTTTCAATTGCTGGAGGCAATATTGAAGAACAAACTGTGTGTGATTATGAGCCTAATTAGGAACACAACTGACTGTCCAAGTCATCATTACCAACCAGAGTGGTGCTGTTGTTGTTTGAATGAATGCCAATCATAGTGCAGTCACCAACTGGATTTAGAACTATGGAGATATGTCTAAATACATTTGAGGGGGGGAGGGGGGCAGGCATAGCTCCTTTAACCTGCCACTCGAATTACATTCTATTACTCTCTGCTTACTGTTATGCCAGGAAAAGGTGGACTATGGATGGTGCTGAACAGCTATGCCTGGCACAGCAAATTTCCCCTGCTTAAAGTTTATTTTTGTCTCTGTCAAGATGGTACCACAAAACATTTTAAGTCTCCAAATTTGCTGAGCCCTCAGCATCCTTCCTAAGGACTATGGACTTAAAACCTGCTGCCAAAGAATTAGGAAATGCTTGTTTCCCCACCCTGCTCATCTAAAGAGACAGATCATTGCCAATGCCTTGGAGCAGGGTTTTTGTACAATGAACTATCAGAATGAATCATAGCTGTGAAAAAATTGAGGGTGGGGGAGGTAAATATAAAACTTAGACTGGGCAAATTACCCTAGAATGCCACACCCCCTCACCCCCATCCTTCATATCAGTATCTACTGCCCATTACAAAGGTTTTCATGATTTCCTGTTTTCCTGAACAGTAGTTCCTCTTTCTAGTTTTTTTTTTTAATTTTTAATCTTTATTCAAATGAAATTATCTGTCTGAGCATACAGATAAATACAGTTTAGTGTTATTTGAAAAGCGGAATTGTATTCTATTTTTAGAAGTAAACTATTACTTCTTCCTATGCAGTGTTATGAAAAAAAAATCCTTTTCAAGTTTTGTAAACAAATTATATGGGAACTGTGTGATTATTTCTTAGACAGTATGTCTGCACATTTAAGCAGTTACAAGGACTACTGTGATATACATGTCTGAGCATGTTGCACCGCCTGATTGATTTAAGTTACACGTACAATCCATACACGTTTGCACTAATCAACCGTATTTAAAAGGCAGAAATGAGAGATTTCATTGGTAAAAATTTTGTAGCGTGGAAAAAATTTTATGTAAAACCATCAGGCTTTTTCAGTGAAGTTTATTTAAATGTGAAGTGATGTTGAATAAGGAACTGATTGAGATGTAAACAATTTTTTTTTTAAGTATTCAGGCTCCAGATGGTTTTAAACCTTGGTTTTCATGCTTTTTCCCACCACGATTAATATCCTTGAGGCTAAACTCTTAGGCTAACCCAGTCTGATTTAACTTAGAGAGTATGTGATATTATTTTAAACATTCCAAGTTCTTACAAGAAGGGAATGTTGGTGCCCTAAAAATTTTAAAGTACTCCATAGTTTAAGACAATGTGCAGTATTTTCCAAATCATACAGGTTTGAAGGACATTACAAAAGTTTAGGTGATAAAATCTTTGCTGTTTATGTTTCTTTTTCTATGGTTCTTTAAATTGTTTGGATGGGGGAAAGGGGATGGTGGGTGTTTTGTTAGTAAACAGTGAGTTTATTCAGCTTTTTAATAATTTATCAATCACTTGGTATTTTAACAAGCTCCCATGGAGTTTGATCCTGTGACATCTGTGAGTTCCGTTTTCTCCTTCAAGGGATTTTTGTCTCCTAAAATGTCCAATTACTTTAATATACCAGTTGGAGATTGAGGAATCATGTAAGTGAAATAAAAGTGAAAGCTTTTCTCGACATGCCATGCATGCACACTCAATCATATTTGTGGCTGGAACATTTTTAAGGTCATTACGGTATTTCTGACGTATGTTTATGCTACATTAGACAGCACATAGCAATGAATCTCACTGTATTGATTCTCTGTTTGTTATGTTTGGACAGGGTTTCTTATATAATCATGCTGTGAAAGCAAGTTTTATCACTGAATCTAACTGAGATGATTATTTTAGTCCTACAAATTATTTTTGAATAATGCAGCCCATGTAAAGTTATGAACCTGTGATTATATCTTCTTGTAATAGTGTTTAAATTTTTTAAGCTCTTTGGAATGAGAATGACTTACAGGGAAAGGAAACTGGAGCTGATTGCCCAATATTAAACGACCAACAAGCACTCAAGTTCCTTTGGAATGTCTACGACCTAGAGGAGACTGCCTAGTGGGAGTGCTTTTGCTTGCAAGTGATCACAAGGGATCACTGCTCGCCAGCTATGACTGTACACACTGACAAGGTTTTGAACATGTTTAAAAGTCTTCCAACCTCCGCAGTTGGTCTCAAAGGATTGCAAGGTGTGAGAGCAATTAGATTGCAAGGTTCCCGTCACAAGCGCAATTCATTGTAGAAGCCCACAAGCAAAGGTTGTGGCAACCCTTCCAAGGAATTGCAGGTTCTCACAAGCAGTTGGTCGCTAAGTGGGCAATTGGCTTCATAGGGAAATGTATTCTGGTTGCACCAACACAGCGCTGACAAAAGATAGCTTTCACCATTTTAAAACCATCCAGTCTCACCAATAAATCTGGCAATAGATTTTCTTCCCCAAACAGTTGAGCAGTACAAGATTTACGGATGTTTCATTATTTAGTATTTTGAAAGCTTTCGTGACCAAATTTGTGAGTTACACAGCAATGAATTTCTTTCTGTGAGACCACTATTTCGTAAAAGTAATTTCCCAGTCCCCCTATTTGAAGTTGCTTGTCATTGTGTATATTAACAAAGGCAATGAAGCCCATGGCCTTCATAGTTTTGGCAATGGCCTTGGTACCCTACAAAATGGTTCAAGGCCACCTTGGCCTTTGTGCCCTCCCTAACAAAATACATAACCATATACCAGATAACACAAAATCTTCTTGGTCTTGGTGCCAATTGATATAGCCAGCCTGTATTTGTGTGACAAATATGGCACAAGGCAAATCAATGTCCCACAAAAAAATCTTATCAATTTCTGCACAAGTGTTTATTTTAAAGAAACCATCTTGATTTAGTTTTGCAAAGAATCAGCCGATACAAATTGTACTTCTCACCTCATTTATAAGGTACATTTGGGTCAATATTGCACCATTTGCCATCTAGGCACCTCTAAAAGTAAAAATTTTTCCAACGGGGAGGGGTCACCCCCTCCCTCCAGCTATCCATTCAGAATGATGCATTGGAAAATTGACCTGGCTTAATCACTACTTGACATCCTTTGAGATGCATGAATGTACCTTGTCCTTATGATGTCTTTATTTCCAGCCCTGGATAAGCCATGCATTTAAAGATATTAAATTTTCTGTAGGGTACTATGAACACAATATTTCTCTCGAAGATGCACTGATGCACTGATGCACTCACTTTAAAATGAAATAAAACAGCCTATCTCCCAGCCACCACCCCCCCCCCCCCCACACACACACTAATTCATGTGCATCCTGTATGCCCTTTTACTGTAATCATTTGACAGAATGTTTTATTGTATTTCTGTAATATTTAGACAACTCATATTTACTGCAGACTACTTGCCCAGGGTAGCATTAGGCTAACATTATTAGCTCATACCAGCATGCTGGTGTGAGCTATTGTGATCATGCGGCGTCACTCTATCTATCTATCTGTCTGTCTGTCTCTCTGTCTGTCTGTCTGTCTGTCTCTCTGTCTGTCTCTCTGTCTGTCTGTCTGTCTGTCTGTCCACACTTGTTCAGAATGCTTCTCCTCCCACATGCTTTCATGGATTTGTTTGAAACTTGGGCACAATGTTCCTTGGGTGGTGGGCCATTTGTCGTGTTCAGTAATTTTTGGTCCAAGGTCCAATGTGGACCCTAGGGCCCATTTTATGAAATTCTACAAAATGCTTCTCCTCCTACAGATTCTCTTGTACAATGTTGATGGTTTGCCATAATGTTACTCTGTTTTTGGTCCCTTCGGGGTGTTCAGGAATTTTGGGTCCAAGGCCCAAGATGGACCGTTGGGTCCATTTTGTGAAATATTGCAAAGTTATTAACTTCTTCTCTATTTAATGTTTAAAGAGAAGTAACAGCCTCTCATTATAATGCTTGGTTAGTGATCTCATTATGGTGTTCTTGAATTTTGGTCTAAGGTCCCATGTGGGCCCCAATGGCTCATTTTATGAAATTTTACAAAACACTTTTTCTCCTACAAATTGTGTTGTTGATTTGTCATAATGAAGCTCTGTTAATGGTCCTTACAAATTACTTCTCCAATTTGGGATGAAGAATACTTTTGATACCTTTCTAACCAATTTTGTGCCACCCCTCTATTTTACCAGTCTCACAAAATCACTTTACTACCTGTTTTTCTCTGTACTGCATCCTCTTTAAAACTGTCTGGGTAGAAGAGGTCAATCCTGTGCAGTTGTTTAGGTTAGTTTAAAGGGAGCTGCTTAATGGGATTTCCATTGGGTATTTCCATTGTGTGTGCATTGTCAGAGCAGGTGGGTGTGTTTGTCATAGTGATCCTCTGTTACTGGTTCTTGTAGGGTGTACAGAAATTTTGGGTCCAAGGCCCAATGTACCTTAGGGTCCATTTTGTGAAATATTGCAAAATGGTCAATTCCTCCTCCAGTTAATGTTAAACAGAGTTGAAGGCCTGTCATAATGATGCTTGGTTAGTGATCTGTTTATGGTGTTCTGGAAGTTTGGGTCTAAGGTCCCATATGGGCCCTATGGCCCTTTTTATGACATTTTGCAAATTGCTTACTCCTGCAGATTCTCTTGTACAATGTTGATGGTTTGTCATAATTATATTCGGGTAGTGGTACCTTCAGGGTGTTTAACAAGTTGGGGTCCAAGGCACAAGATGGACCGTAGGGTCCATTTTGCTTACAGTAGTATTGCAAGTGATTAACTTTTCCTCCAGTTAATGTTTAACAGAGTTGACGGTCTGTTATAATGATGCTTGGCTAGTGATCTGTTTCTGGTTTTGTGGAATTTTGGTCCAAAAGCCCATGTGGACCCTATGGGTCTTTTATGAAGTGTGCAAAAGTGCATCTTGAACTACAGATTCTCTTGTACAATGTTGATGGTTGGTCATAATGATACTTGAAATTTGGGGTCCAAGGCCGAAGATGGGCCCTAGGGGCTTTTGCTTTCTTAAATTGTATTCGTGAAACAACTTACAAAGCAAAGATAGCATGACAAATTTTTTGTGACGTTCAGGAAGGTGCCATCAGGGTATGTGAGATTTGGGGTCATAAGCCATTTGACATCATTTAAAGTCATATGACGCTTGCACTAACAAAGACTAGAAGCCAGGGACCCTTAATTGGTTGAAGGTATGAGCTTCAGCACCATTGGTGCTCTAGTCTTTATATCTGCTAAACTTCCTTATGATCACTTTTCATTATATTGTAACTTAAAACTTGAAGAAGTTATTAGTGTTAAAGTCATTAAGTATACATTAAGGATACAAATAATAAACTTGTGAACCACAATTCATGTAATCAGTTTGGAGCCAACCAATTATTATCCAATTTTTGTGATAAAGAGAGTGAATTGTAGGTAATGTAGAAAAGTGGATAACAGGATGAACCTGTTTTTAACATCTCGTACATGATTTCACCTCTTGTGGTTTCCTGATATTGAATGACTCACTGTACATAACGACTTTTACTATTAAATGTGCCTGGGACCAGCCTTTTTGTGAGACGTGGCTCATCTTTATAAAGGGAATATGGCATTCCCCCAAACCAGAGAGTTGTTAGCAACTCTCTGCCCAAATATATTTAGGAAGAGCCCTAGAGTCAGTGGTGTAACCAGAGGGGGCAGGGTCTGGAGCCCCCCAGTCAATAGTCTTGCCCCCCAAATGAAATTCAGAGGTGAAAAAATATTGGGCAAAATTTTTTATCAGACAAATAGAGAACACTTAGCTGAAAATCAGAAGGCCAGAGAGACTGGGAAGTGGCATTTCTGCAGTCTGAGGCATTTTTATCCAACAATTTTCTGTACGCTACGCGCCAACCAATTAGATAGTGTTTTTACTGCTTGCCTGCCATTTCAACCTTTGCCCCCCATCAGCCCCCCCCCCCCCCCATGAAAAAGTCTGGTTCAGGCTATGCCACTGTCTAGAGTACTAAATACAGTTCATAACTGCACTTTGATTTACAGTCATCCAAGCAATACAGTTTCACTGTGGTTGGTCATCAATGACTCTGTACAGTCAGTTGTGTTCCCAATTGCTCACACACACTGCGTTGGAAGATATTGTCTCGAGCAATTTAAACTCAGTGCAGGCTGCTGTGGCTCCTGCTACTGGACAGGAGGTTTGGTTTAAATTGGAGGAGGGGCTAGAAGTTAACTTAGTAGGGAGAATTGTTACTGTCTGGGGTGAGATTAGAGAGCCTTTAAGGGCAATTTTGCATTTGTGGTGCAGAAAATTTTCGTATCTTTAACACCATGTGTTAAAGATATAGCATGATAGTTAATTGAAAGTAAAGTGGCCAAGTACGAACTTTGATATTTTAAAGGGATATTCCGGTGACAGAAAATGAAAGTTTCATTAAAGCAGGGAACATTTTTTCTTATCATTATAAATCCCATCTCAACAGCATGATGCTTTTGAAGTTATGAATTTTTAAAGAAAATATTCAGTTGACAGCAGTGCATTACATAATGGAGGTTGTGTCACATACAGGCAAACTTACTGAACATCTTTTGTATTTCTTTATAGTCTTAACAAATAAATAAAATAATAGAAATATGCAGACACTTTTAGATTGGTAACATTTATTCTTACAAAATTTTAAGCCCAATCTAAAATGAATGGTGTTTAATGGTTTACTGTTGTGAAGTTCAAGGTCAAATTAAGTACATCAATTCTGAAGAGCAAGGGAAGGTTTTAGAAGCAATGTGCAGGCATGACATCACATTTTGTAATCTTGAAGCAACTGGAAGTCTGTTTTTGACGTGAACCTATCATTAAAAAGGAATATCTTGAGTTATGAACAAGCTATGGGTGTGGGGGTTTGAAGGATATGTGATGAAAATTATTCTCTTTCAATTTTCTTTTTCAATTTTCTTTTGGGGGTATAGTTGGTCAGTGTCCTGAGAGGGAATTTTGGATTTGGAATTGTATTGGTGGAAGTTGTTTAAGAGAGAACTTCTTTGGGTGTGAATTTCCTGGGGAAGTTGTTAAGGAACCAGGTTTGACTAGCTGCTTTAGTATGACTGTCATGGTAAATGCTGGGGAGAACATACCTGCCTAGCTTTTCCACACAGACTTTTCATTTTGTTGCTAAGTCTGTCCAGAAGGTTGTCACCAAAGACAGATACTATTCTGTATGATGTCTGGATACCAAGAAATTGTGGGCAGGAAGTTCAGTGGTTCAATTGCTTCTTGTTTGCACCATGATTTACGGCAAAAACATCTTCTAAATAGAACGTATTCAAAGTGGCATTCAAAAAGTGCGTTGAAGTTAATAATTGTTTTACCAGAGCTGAATGGTAGCTTAAGATATTAATGATTGCTTACATGATAACTATTGACTTTTCAGGTTTTCAATCAATTCTGTGAAGTCTAGGTAGGTGCTATCTGGTCCAAGGTCATTGAATATTCATTTCAACAGAACCCAACCCTTCCGTTGTCAGGCAATCATAACCAAATTTCATGCAACCTCCTGTGCAGAGTCCCAAGATTTACTGTAGTCTCCCTATTTTTTCAAATTTTGTAAGTGAGGGGAGCAAGGGGAAGGAAGGGAGAGGGAGGGGGAGATGGGGAGACATAATGTATAAAATTGTAGCTTGGGTAGAATGTGTCACCTAAAACATGGAAAGATAATTTATCTCTGAAATGCATTCAATTGTGGAACATGAAGAAAAGGCCATTTTAGAAATCACAGGCTTTATGTTATCACCCGAATTGGAATAAACATATTCGTAAACACTTACTCATATCAGGGTTTCCCCTGGGTTTTAGAGAGTGTGAGGTGGTACTAGTCCATGGCGGTAATATGATGCCAGCTTTGGCACCATCAGTGAGTGAGAACTTTCAATACTCCATAGCTAGTACAGTACAGGTGGCAAGTATAGCAAATTTCTGTGAGGTGGTGGCCAAAAACTGTGAGGTGGCTTCATGTAACAACATTTTCTGTGGACTTCATGCCATGGTAGCTTCTTGAAATACAATGAAAGATACTTGTTAGGATAATGAGAGGAAATTTGAAAGATTTAACTGACATTTGAAAATAAGATTTGTGGGCTGACTTACTTAATGAGCCTGTTCAAACAGGACCAAGTTGTCAGTGAGAGAAGGGCAGGAAGTCCCCATAGCTTTGTAGACATCCATGCCTTCAGTTAAGGCCTAAGCCAAAATTTCATAGCAGGGAGTGGTCATTCATGAGTCTGGGGAAGGAGCTTAAATTAAATCCTCAGTTTTTACCCCTCATTGGTGCTTTGATGTGAAATAGTGAAAATTTGGCTCATTCTGCTCTCACACTAATGGCATTGAAGTATTTTTTGCACTAAATATGCAGCCTTCAACACCCAAAAGTCTGTCATATTTTCAGCTTCAGGAAATTGAAGTAATGTTTATGACTTTGACTTCTTACTTTTTTAAAGCAGTGATGTAATTTTCAATGAAATTGTGTAATCAGCACAAACTAATGTGTGGAAATGACATGAAGGGACTGGTTATAACAGGTTATAACAGGCATGTAGAAGTGTTGATATCCTCTTGTACTCAAATCAATGCCTAGTTTCCATTCAAGTTTGTACTGTACCATGGCATATTGTTGTCTGAGAATTCAAGTGTTCATTTCATTTTCAGGTGTTCCTGAGTATCATTTGGGGTGGAGGAAAGTTGGGGGCAGCATACTACAGTTCATCCACTGCTGAGATTCACATGCTTAAAGACACAACAGAAACAGACAGTTTTGTTATACTAAACAAGGGTAAGAAAGAAGAAATGTACGTCCAATTGTTTGGAATAAAGAACCATAGGTCGGTTTCACCCAACAGTCGCAATTTTTCATGCCATATTTTGCCTAAATCCCAAATGGAAGGTTAGGCAAAACTGAAAATTGGGCAAAAAAATTTTTTTTACACACTTTTATATGGAAATACGCAAATGTATGGTAATGTCCATTTACTGACACAATCTATATGCAATTACTTCAACGTTGACCAAACTACATACATGTATCACGTAGCAGGCACTGCTGACGGGCCATTGAAGTAATGCGTGCATATATCTCAAAACCATTAGGGGAAATATATTCTTACGTATTTTATTGTTTTTACCTAACCATGTGTCCTTATGTGGTTTTTGCACGGTTTTTGCTTAACAGTAGGATATAGCAATACATATTTTTATATACATATGTGTTCAGAATGGTGAGAAAGTGAAAGTAAGTAAAGTGCTCTTTCCTCCCCACAAAATTTGAAATAGGAAACAAAACAAAAAAACAGGAAGAAATGAAAATAAAATGGCAAAATATCCATAAAGGTGAACGAGATGGTAGTATTAACACCAAATGATAATACTTTGTAACCTTATTTTCACCAGTAATCTCAGGGTGTCTGTTCAAGCAATAGTACGATTTCCTGGCCTAGTATTAACGGAATAAACGTATTATAATTTGACGCAATATGTACAGTAGATTGTATTAAAGTCAAATGTCATAGAAAAATCCAATTTTATTTGATCTAGTTTCCATATGGGGAAAGTATCTAACCTATGATACTGAGTCATCATCTAGGTTGTAAGTACACGTGATATCAGTAAATACCAGCATTCTGGCCCAAAAGTACACCCAGTAAAAAGGTGTCATGGGTTTATTCAAGGACCCTCAAAAGTCCTTATAACATTGTTTTTGAGGATTATGTTGGCATCTCATGGTATTTTGGATGATGAGGAGGGCAGGGTCAGAGCACTCTTGGGTAGAAACTAAGGTTAATTCAGGGTAAGTATAATGCAGTGTACTTTTGTTACCAGTACCAGTTTGACAGGGGTAGGCGTCAAGTTTATGTATGTTGGCATAATAAATGTGTCAACTGTGTGAATATGCTTCAAGTTCACTGTACAAATTTGTCGCCACATACCAATACAAGAATAAGCCTGCTGATGAGCAGCAGTACAGAATTTGTATTAACATCAGTGTATAACTTTTTGAGAAATTCTGTGAGTGTGAAGGTACTGATATACCATGAGTAGATGGACGGGCAATATTTACTGGAAAGTCCAATTTGCTTTCTCAAATTATACATATTTTCCCAACAGTTTACATCCTTGCTCCACACTCAGCAACCATCTCTGCATCTTTCAAGCACAGTTTTCTGCTCAAGGCCATGGTGCTAGAATTGAAAAGGACATTTTAGCCAATATTACCTGAGAAAAAGGCTTCTTCCTGGGTGAAGCTTATCTCTATAATTGCAACAGTTAATCCCTTTTACAAACAAACTTGCTCTATTGACCAAACAGTCTTTAAAGGGGTTCAAACCCCTTTAACTTTATTGATCTCAAGATACCTGAACAGGAAGTTCTCTGATAGATTCTGGATTAAGAGTGGTCAACTAGAGATGGCTAAAACTTGCTATTTGTTTCTAGCATCATGGCATCAAAGAAAGGGTTGAAGCAAAAAAGTATGTTTGATGTGTGAAAAAGAACCAAATCTAAGCATTCTGGTGAAATTTTCGTTTACTTTTGGTATGTAGTTCTCGAGATACAGCAAATGAAGTTACTACATTTGTGACCTAAAGTGGGCATGTTTGTTAGTTTTTCAATCTGTTGCTTTGACCTTGAAGTTTACAGGGATATGAGTCTCCCATGGGGAAGTTGGAAGTTTGTAAATTTCCATGCCTCTCATGCATTCACATTTTGATAACATGAGATTAGAGAAAATTGGTGGTTAAGTTTAAAGGAAATGTGAGGTTATGATGTCACATGTGCTTGCTTCAAGTTCACTTTGGGTTGAAAATGTGACAGCTTTATATGCTGATATCTCAAGAACCACAGATTAGGGTTACAAATTTCACCAGAATGCTTAGACTAAGTATCCCTCTAACATCAAAACTTGATTCCAGCTGAAGCCCTTCTTTTTAGCCAAATTTTTACTGCTAGAAACTTTACAGTACTGTCAGCCCCTTGCAAACAATCTGCTTTATATCCTGTAGTAAATAGAGAAACTGTATGTGTAGTATCTCTCATGTATGGCTACACTGCTGTGAAATGTTTATCTTACCACAGTGGTATTTTCTGATCTCCCTGTTCCACACATGTCATTGGCAATTCATAGTGGCTGGAGCATCTTTTGAAGTATAGACCTTATGCATTAACATCATGCGACTGTCTTGTTAGAGGGCAAACAGTGAAGTTAGCTGGATAAGGTACATGACTTTGGTACTCGTACTGTACATGTGTGCACGATGTGGTCCTTGCTCACGCATTTAGACGTGTATCCGACCGATACAAAAATTAGTTGTCTGCATTGTGGTGTAAGTTGTAATGTTACGTGCTTACCTCAGTCAAGGGCACAATTTCTGTGCTGTAACATCATTTGCATAAGGTATACAGTTTGAATTTGCTATCTGTTAATACTGAGGTATGATGTAAAGGTATGGAATGTTTAGTGTGGATGAAGTTTGAGTTGATGAGAATCTGTAGCCTTATGGTGTTAAATTATGTATATTTTAATACGTATTCATACGTGTAATTAATATACATGTATATATTAATATGTATAATATGTAAAATATTAGTACTCTCAAAACTTCTGATGATAGCTTAAAGTTCAAACACTCTAATTGCAAAGAAGTGTCGTGCTCTGTGTTCAAATAGTTTAAAATTGCTTTTCCGTAAATAGACAGGGGGAGGGAGGATAAGCCCCCTTACAAGTCTAGTCCCTCAGGAGCCCCCACTGGAAAATTCAAGACTAAAAAATATAGTGATTGTGTAAAAATATACTGATTGTGTAGTGAACGGCCTTCAATGAAATGGTAGTAGCCCCAAGAAACCTTCTTGCCCCCTTCCCCTCTGAAACGTTGTCTAGCTATTTAACTGAAATAGATCACTGTGGTAGAAGTTCCTAGAATTGCAAAAACAGCAGCCTGTAGTGTTTATATATTCTAGTCAGTCACAGACGAGGTGGCAGAAGATTTCTTACTGAGAAATGCACTTTGAACCATCAGAGCTTAGTTTGTTGACACTTCATTGTGACGTTTTTCTTTTCTTCCTGTACAGTATGGCAACAAGTGAGACCTAAACACATTGTAACCAGCACAAAGGCAGATGAAAGGTTCTTAAAAGCAGTCAGTGACTTAAGTAAGTCTAAACGGAACTGTATTGCATACCAGGGTAACCATCCATGAAGTGGTAGAGTGTGTGACACATGCACGAGTGATTTAGGAGAAAAGGGAGTTTCCGGTGTCCCATAGGCAGCACAGTTGTGATCAAAATTTTGTAAAGGAATTCTGAGAGGAAAGGTATTCCAGGAATAGTATGAAAGGAGGGCCTTCCAAGATGTGTGCTAAATTTTCCTTTGTTGACTCTCATTTCAAGGACAGTTGTACTTACTATAAAGTCCCCAGAGCGGTTTATGGAAGACATAGTTCCATACCTGAAAATTTCAACATTAAAAAGAAACAGCACCTTAGTAAATAGTTGAGAGGAAATCCGCTTGGTTCCTTCAGTCCCAAACTCTAAGCTGCTACCCAAATTTTGTTACCTGAAAACTTTGAAGGAACACATATTTTGCAAAATCAAATTTGAAATTTGTACTCTACTGCAGTCTGTATTATATCAGTATTGAGCCTTGAAATCTAGTAACAAGCAAGGCCAGCTTGGATTCTCTGTCATGATTTATGTATGGCATGTTTTAGTCTTGTGACAGTATTTGGTTTCTGAAGTAAATCGCCATGGTTATGCAATACTTCCTTTGTTTATCTTTAATGTGCATTATATATGTCAGTAACATCGTGAAAGATGAATTGCCGGACTATTTGAGATTTGTAAGATTTTTTGATATTTCAAAATAAGTTTGCAGCAACTGCTTGTTTCCATGGTAATGCTCTCAGTGAAATCAGAGCAATCAAGTAATTCTTTGACAATCATTGCATTTATTAAATTGAGGAAATTTAACAAAAAATCAAAACATAATTGTTTTAAATAATTTCACAGGCAAAGGATCACCTTTGAGCAGCAGCAGATTAGATGCCCATAGTGTAAATGTGGATTTTTTGCCCAGCATTGAATATTGTAAGTAAACTCATTCACTACCTTTAAGTAACTTGAAAAATGTTTGACAAACCTCTTCTTTTTTTCTTATGAAAGCAAGAAACACAGTGCTTTGCAAACACATCCTTTGTGAAAGGTGATCTGCTTTACCCTGTTTTATGTATATACATATGTTACCCTCACTTGCCTACAATAAGTACCTGACAAAATTCATAGCACACTGGGAAAGGGAGCCCTCATTTAAGAGCAACCTACAGAATATTGACCTTACATTGCCTTCCACGTCTTGAAAGCTCTACGCAATTCGTGCTCTGAATTTCTTTCCGTTGCTTGGGAAGATTTCCAAGGATTTTGGTTTCCTTTTGGTACTGGGTGGCAAGAGTTCTTAGTTTTGATTGTTAGCTTCCTTCCATTTTTGGGTGTAAATGGTAACCTGGTTTTCTAGCACTTGGAAAACATCATTGAAGGTCTGTGGACATGTTAATGTCATGTCTGCCTGCTTGATGTAAAACATTAAAAATGTTAAAAGTAGCTGGAATTTGTGTCACAATCATTCAGACATTGACCATTTTGCAGAACAGTTACTGTTTTTAGTCTTACATCATGAATAAACATAATCTACCTATGCAAATTTGTGATGTTGAAAGAGGGACTCATGAGATTTCTGTTTGTTATTCTTTATTTGTTAAACCTTCATTCCAAGGACAGTTGTAATGTTAGCATGCCTTAAGGGGCTTTTTTTGGAAATAATAGCTGTTGACTTCTGTGAAAATGTTGGTATTAAACACCAAAGTAGAAACAAGCTTGTAAGTAATTAATAGATATATTTATAAAGTATTAATAAAAGAAATACAGACAATTTGCAACACTCTCCATTACAGAGTTTACATAGCTGATGGGAAATCTCAGAAATAGTCAAACTTTGAAGAGGTTTATGTAGAAAACAGTAAAAGATATTCAAATAATTTCAATGAATTTTTCTTTGGGGGAGTTTAATCTGTCATTGTTGAGTAAAACGGCTGTTTTGATTATATGTCCACATACCTTTAAAGAATATTGCATAAGGTATAAAATGTGGAGGATGGGCCAAACTATTTTGGCCAGCCAACTCAAGAGTGTAGCTCATATCTGGATCTTGTCATCTGATACCCCTAGCAGCACATGTAGCCATTTCACAGATACGCATCTCACTTCATTATTCCCCTAGTAAGTGAGCAAATCAGATTCCTTTTGACATAGCTTCCCAATGTGATGGCTACGTCTGCCTTTTTGGATGCTAGAAGGCCCTCAATCTGCTTTCTCTGTGAGAACATGAGCCACAGAGGTTTGGGTGTCTAATTACCTGAGCATTGCCACAGTTCTTCACTCTGGACAGAACACCAAAAAGTGTCTCATTCTTATACATTTTCCTACACATTCAAAGTTTTACGCCATGTTCCTATTAATGTACCACTGCATTGTAGAAAATAAGTAAGTTTGTTGATTCCTTGCCATGAGGTCGAGGAATCTAGATGCATTCATGTAGGTATGTTGGCATATGTATGTGTGTGTGTGTGTGTGTATGTCTTTGACACATAGTTCAGTAACATGATATCTGAAGAAAGAAAACTCAGATTAGTATCATACTTGGCATGTGGGTGCACCATATTGAGAAGAAGAACCCAACTGTTTTTGTTGGAGTCGAAGGTCATATGAAGTCACCAGAGGTCAAATATTGAAAACCTTGTAATGACTGTTTTTATAAGTATTCCATAGGCAAGGAACCACTGAGCTTTTTAGTTTTCTGGTTACAAGTTAGCCAACATCCTTCAGACTTTGTTGGATCTCAGTTCAGGTGTGAGAAAACTTTTTCAAGTCACTAACAGCCAAAACTTTCCAAATTCAAGAAGTCAGACAAAATTCTCTTGGATTTTACATTCATGGTCTGAGTGAGAAGCAAAAGATTAAAGTGTGAGGGAATTTTGAAGAAATCTTTTGTTTGAGCTACTTCTCAGCTTTAAAATATATAACTTGGCAAAATTGCTTCTATACTTTATTCAGAATATAGTATAACTTTGGTACAAACCCACCACACATAATGTCCCATAAGCCAAGCAGTCAGGAAGAAAGATTTAAGCCTGCTCTTCAATCAGGAAGCATATAGAATTTCCTTAGAGGAAAAGCTTACTGTGAAGCTCTGAAATTTTGACTTTCATTACGGAAATGATTGCCCTGTAATTTAACACCTGAAGACTTTTCATTGCCAGTTTGCTTAGAGTTAGCAGTCAGCAAAAATTAATCTATCTGTATGGGCGGATCTTCAATTTAATCACTATTTAAGGAGAACCGTAGTCTGGTCCCACCAGGAAAAGCATATTAAACATACCTGGGAAAAGGACAAGGTGTCTCAAATTGCTCTGCACTTGGGTGGTTGACATGGAAGAAAATCATGACAGTTTTACTGCTTGTCTGTCACAGGATGTGAGTATAGTGCAAAATGGGGGGGGGGTTAAATTTACCAAAGAAAAAGCATCCCTGATTTGCAACCAACTGCCAGTTTCATAGAGTGATGTCTACCTGTCATACCTACCCAGTGTACCCCTCCCCATTTCCAACCCTGCCACACTTCCACCCTACCCCACCTTTGCCCCCACTATCACACCACTACAGAAGTAAATTTGCATTTTGCCCTAAAATTAAGAAAAGTTTAGAGCTTGGTGTTATTATAGCAAGAACTTCATTATTGATTGTTTTTGTCAGAAGCAGAAAAAACATCACCCCAGTGAGAGATGAAGTGTTGGAGTCTTAGTTTGTAAGTCTGGATTAAAATCAGGAAGCTTGCTAGATTTCCAGGTATACCACTCACAATGTCTGTAATCTATGAAAGATAATGATCACTATAAGGTGATAGTGTTGCCTGGAATTCTGTCGTCAAACAGCTCAATAATATCAGGGTTCAGGAATCATTGTAGAAAAAATTTCACACCGAGGTCCTTTTCACTTTTAATAAATAACACTGTTGTTGACTTTGACATAAGTTGTTCAGAGTGCAGTTCCTTCATGCACTATAACTCTCCTTGCTTACTTTTACACCTTTTGTCCAATATTTATTGAAATATTGCAAAAGGTACTTGAAGTAGAAGCTAGAGTGTTAATGATGAAATTGATGAGAAAATAGAGAACACTGTAAAAAATAATTTAGAAAAGTAAGAAGTATTGTTCAGATGATTCAGGAGGGAATTCACAGAACATTTCCACTTGTTTAATACCAGTTTTTAGGTAATGAAGATCATGCACTAAACCTAGTTTTTTGCCATATTTATGTGCACTGTACATATAACATTGTGCTTATAGAGCAAAGGCCGAGTCCCACTTTCCCGTCTCTCTTCCTGCAGTATGACACCGATTAGCAAAACATTGTGAAAGGTACTCGTAATAGGGAAAAAAGAACAGATAATCAAAATGTTTAGCTGATGTTTGGAAGCAATGCTTGGGCAACTGCTTTACATTCCCTTTGAGGGGAAATGTACCCCACCCCCTACCCAGGTGATTGTAGTAAGAACAGACTTATTTGAATAAAGTGAGAAAGCAGCTTCTGAAACCTTGAGAAAATCTATTTGCCAGTGATTGTTGACATGTTGCCATTGGATAATTAATTCTTTTTATGATTCAAAACATTGTGAGCTATGAAGGAGCATTCTGTGACACTCTTGCTATTATAATTATAGTAGTAATTTACCACAGTAAATCAAAGGCTACAGTAGCGTAGTATTACAGTTGAGTATGAATGAACCAGTATAAGGCATGGGCAATGGGTATGCTTGGAGTCAGGCCCCAGGGCCTTGGGAGTTAAAACTGAATAAAGTCATGAATGTGATTAGCATTCTTTACAGTGATGTAATTCAAACCTACCATTGGGTACTGATATACCAGTTTGCCCGCCTGGCGGATGTGTACTACTCCTGCACCTATATTGGCTGCACTCGTAATACCAACGTCTGTGAACTTTCGCATTAATTCTTCGTCAAACTGCGTAAAAACTGTACGCTATTAACTATACATGTATACGATCACAACAAACAGGATTGTAAATATTCAACGCAAAAAACGACTGAAAAAAAACCACTAAAGCAAGTCTTGATTATCATGCTGTTTCGAATGACAAATGTCAGTGGGGTTTTAGTGTGTGATTTCGCCCACTTCAAGCTCACACAATGAAGTCCCATTGACTTATTACTTTGTGAAAGTGAACGTTGCAGCTGAAGCCTTTTTGTGCAATATGAATATTCATATATTGAAACCAATCAACAGTCGAGAGAGTAAAATCATATTGGGTTCATGAATATAATGAAAGTGGATGATCTCTATCAATGTTCGCGGGTGTTAGAGTATGTACGCTAAAGAGGAGTACATATTCAACACCTGCTATGAAGGTTATATACCAGTAGGCCGACACAACAGGCACTCTACTACTGAAGTGCGTAATTGTAAATGCTGGAAACATGTTCTTATAAATTGAAGGGAAAAACATGGTATTTGAATGAAGAAAAACACTTAAGGAGACATTTTTCGCCATGTTTTCATAGAATGGGGCATAGAGAGTTCAAAGAAGTTCCTTTGTAGCACATCACACGTCACATCATAAGATTCTTGCAGAGATATTAGAGTGGTTTGGACTCATTGAATTTGTCTTTTGAAACATGTTTTGGGCGACAATACATGCAGTTTAAATTAGTTGTTCTGATTCTGAACTATAGCTGTGAACTTTGGAGTAGTGATTTGGTAGATCTTGACGTGATATGCATATGCATTGTGCTGAGTACACATGGTTGCAATCATGATAGGTCTTGTTTATTGACTTGTGAACCAGTGCTAGAAACAAGGCTATTGATAGAGAGTGTCATTGTCCTGCTAAGCAGGCATCATTTGAAAGGTTTTGACGTCAGTGGAAGTTCAAGTACTTAGGTGATATTGTAAAGTAAATATGACCGAGTTGAGCTGATTGATAAAAGTGCAGATTGTCAACAACTCTTTGGAAATAGTCAACAATACTGAGCAAAGAAGGCCCTATTCTTGCCTGTAGATTAGAAAATCTAAAGAATATTCCCACACTGTTTGAATTCAATTATTTAGAGACGATGACAAAGTAGTTGTGGTATGTAAAGATTGTTTTTTATTTTTGTTTGTTTGTAAGCTATGAAATGGAATGATTGTGGGTTTCTGTAGTTATTGTTTAATTTTGTTTCTCAAACATTTCCTCTCATGCACCCACATTTTAGAGGTTAAACTCCAAGTAGATCCAAAATTAGTACCAGTTTGCTGTCTAATTCAGAAGTTTAATTAAAAAATTCTCTGAAAAAAACTAAATATCTTAAATATTTTGGTAAAAACTCTGGTGACTCTTTAACAGTTTTATGTTATGCAAATTTGGGCCAAAACTTTGCAAACATGCAAGACCAGTTGCAGCAGTCACATAGCTATAAGTGTAAAATCTGCAGTGAACCATGTGGTTTCATTTTCACTTCCTTTAGACCAAGAAATTATTCAAAAGCCACAAATAACCATCTGTTTATCTGTTAGGACCATACTCTTGAAAGTAAAGCTACCATGCTACCTCATTTTCAATAATCTATCTTTCTTTTTCTATAAATCATGGTTTAAAGATATGAAAATTACTGCAACACAATTGCAATATTTCCCTTTAAGAGCCACCAGCATACCAAAAACTCTCCTGCCGTCTCAACTTAGGCCATTTAGTACGCCAGAAATGGCTGGAAAAAGATCAGATCTTTAACTTCCCTTTCAGAATGTAGAATCTTCCTCAAAATTCTTTTATATTCACAATACAACCACCAAGAAACTAAATTGTGTACATTAAAAACTGAACAGGGTTTAGGAATAAAAATGTGAGATGAAACATTAAAAGGTGGAGTGGACTGCTTGGGGAGAGGTCTAAGGGCACAGGTGTCTCAAGACCCATCCCCTGTGTGAAACCTTTGGTATTTAAAGGCAGTAGGCAGTCACCCCAAAATTTTCTTTGAAAAATCAGCAAACTCTTGCAAATCTCCTCATATTGCATTACAAGCACCTCTGAAGACATTTTGAACATAACTAGAACAAACAATAGGTAAAGCAAGGCGAATTTCTCCTTGAATTCTACAATTCACTACCAAAAATATTTTCACATGATCAAAATAGGCCATTCATGAACTAGAGTGACAGGATACACTCACTCTGTTTGGGGTTACTGCCTACTACCTTTAAGGTACAGAATGAGAATGATTAAGCCATTCTTTTTGTCAGATTTTAGGTGAATATTGTTTACAAAAAGTTGTTTTAGAGGGTTAATGCAGTAGAGCTGAATACTATTTAAATTGATCATGGATTTCTTGTTAGAGCTGGGACATTTTTTGGGACACTTGTCCATCGGGTAAAGCATTGGAATCAAGGGCTGTGCCTGACAATGGGGGACATCTGTTCATCCTAGTATAGATCTAAAAATTCACCCAGACAAAAATGTCGAATGAAATACTCAGTCCTGTCTGATATAGCATTAACCATAAAAGGGTGTATAAAGTTTCAGCTGAAAGTAATTGTGCATGGGTGGAGAAAATCAGAATGTGGCAAGTACTTTGTGGGGTTATTTTATTTAAAAATATTTGGTGGGAAATATAGGCAGGTGGAGGCAAGGGTCTTGTCAAGGGGAACAGGGGACCATGGCCCTCCATCTGGGTAGGCTGGCTCCCGTCAGGGAAATTTTCCATTTTCATTAGGGAGACTCAGTGCGTATGGTAAAATGTGTAAATCCTGACAGTCAGTCATGCCCCAATGAACTGCTTGGTTTTTCCCTTAGGAAGGGCATATTCTTCAATGAAAACCTAGATTTTCTAATTTTCCCCCATTTAAAAACCCAAATTTTTCAAATCTTCAATAAATATCCAAAGGTTTCAAAGTTCCTTCTATGAAAGTCCAAGTTTTCCAATTTTCTTCCGTGAAAACCCCAAATTTTTAAATTTTGCAAACAGAAGCCCAGAAGTTTTCCCAAGTCTCACATTTGACATTCTTTTGGCAATCGGTGGCCTTTGTCTGGGCTTTGGGTTTTCCCTCCTCCCCCCCCCCTTGGGAAGCTTAGCCCCACTGTTGGGCAACTTTTGGCACCATTAATGGGTAGAGGGAAATTTGGCTACTTTTGTATGTGAAAAAGTAAAAATTTGGAAAAATTTGAGTTGTTTGCCAGGAAATAAACTTTATTCCCGGCCCTGGTGATTGTCGATGTTCTTAAATCCTGTACTGTACCTTGAAAAAGAAAATTTGCATCTTATAAAATGTTTTTGACAACCCTTAATTAACTATCTGTGTAGTGTACTCTTTGTCAAATTAGAACGATAATTTAATCAGCAAAAGTGCCCCCAACTGCTGTGATGGGCACCATGTACCTGTATGGAAGTCCTTATTAAAGACTTGAGTTGCATTTTTTTGGATACACATGTTATCTTTGAATCATATTCGCTGGGACATCGATTCTCAATCTGCAGTGCAAGACTGCTCATTATGTTACCCTATTGGTGCATGTTTTATGTTCTCCTCATACGGTACATATACTATTTAGTTGTCAGGGTAACACTCTAGTCAGGAATTCTGGCATGGTGGTGGGGACACTGAAACTGCACAGGGGGCATTCCATAGGAATATTCATCATCTAGGCCCAATTGTCTTGCCAATTGGTTTGCTGAATGGAGGGTAGGCACAGTAGTATGTACAGGGGGTGGGGGGACCCTTTCCTTCCCCTCTGCCTGCAGGTCTGAATGAATGCTGTAAGTTAAGTTGATGTTAAGTAATTAAACAGGAAGTAAAAGGTATTATTCTGGACAGATCTGGATGTCGTCCAGTGGCCATTTAGCAGTTTCCTGGTTTAATTGCTTCATATAGAGAGATGAACATTGCATAAAGTTTTCTGTAGATACAGTATCATGAAAATAGCCAGTAGTGAGTTTAAGGTGTCTGCTATTAAAGTGTTAATATATTGGTATGATAGTGGAATGTGGAAACACTGAACATATGAATGGAGAGATGATAACTTTAGCCTATACTGTAATGAGTGTATGTTATTCTAATTCTTTAAGGGCAAGTTAAGATCCAATTTCTGATTAATATACCACGGTCCTTTATGTTAGTTTATTGCTCTTAATAATTATGTGACAATAATTTGTGTTAATGAATGGCTAAGTTCATGCCTAACAATGTCATTGGTTTTGTCTTAAGTCTACAAACTTTGTGTTTCTGACAAGTAATGAAAAACTTGTTAGGAAGATGAGAAAATTGTATAAAGATTTAGCTGGTTATCACGAGGTGACTGATTTTATTCTGTTTTAAATATTTTCATGGCATGCTTTCTTGAGATCGCTTGATTTGTTTTTGTGATTTTTTTTTTTTTTTTGTGGTTTTCAACCCTTCAGTGTATGGACTTAATTATAAATTGGATGGTTGAAATGTTGCATCTGGAAGTATACACTTGGTTGGCTTGTGGTTAAACTTCATCTTAATGGCCATTATTGTAATATGGTTAATGCATGGAAGAAAGGCTTGTCTGGAAAATTTGTCCATGCATGGCAAGTTGTTCTCTGTGGAAGTAAATTTTGTGAAGAATCAGTGGACCATGTGTGATATACCATGAGATGCAACGATTTCAAATAGACAATAACCCCAATGAACCATGCCTTCATGGAAAGGGTTTTAATCAGTAGGTTGGCAAATTATGGCTGCCTCTTGAATTGAAACATCTAGGTCAGTAACGGTACTTGGAATTTAGAGATCTACGTACCTTGCCCCCTCAGTTATGTTTTGGGGATTATTCAAGTCTTTCAGGAAGGTAAGATGTCATTGGCCTTTAGTAACATGTCCAGGAATTTAGTAGGGCTAGAATTTAGGGTGTCATTGCAGTTGAGTACAAGTACATATATTAAAAGGACAATGACATCTGAAAGTCATGATAAGTTTAAAATTTATGCAAGTTATTAACCCATAGATCTTCCTGTAAGGCATCTGTGGCTTGATAATTACACAAACATCTATGTGCAGTCAGGTCTGAATGACCAAGTTTTCCTAATAATTATTCTGTGTGCTTCTTGGTAGATATATTGTACAAGTATTTCAGATACCAGGAGTGGGAGGGATGGGGGGCTTCAGTAGTTGAAAAATAGGAGACTGGGAGCCTCTTAAAAATGAGCTGGGGCTGGTAGATCAACAGTGGAGAAGAGTTTAGTTTGTGTTCTTTAAAAGTTAGGGTTTTAATACTCTTGGAAGTGCTGTATTTACTGAGCAGGATTGTAGTTCATATTATATATAACAGGTAAGTTTGTTATAAATTACAGTAAACTCAAAAGAGAGAACTCACTGGTATAGCATGATTGTTAAGCGTAGGATAATAAAGTATTGTAGCATTACTGCATTATTAAAGGGGATGTTGCATCACATAAAATATATGTAGAAATATCCCCATATTTCTGTGACCATTTGGTAACTTCACTCTGATTGACATGAATGCAAACAATAGCATCACTCTGATTGGTCAATGATGGCTTGTGCTGATCACTGTATAATAGACAGCACACTGACAGTACTGAGTGGATATGGCCACAAGCAATTTCAACTAGGTGTAGGCTTCTGTAACTTCGAAAGGAAGACAGGTGTATTTATTGGTTTCGATGATAAGAGAAACCTATGCATTCATGATGGCGTGTATGTATGTGTGTATGTGCGTGTGTATGTGTGTATGAACTTGTCTTCCTATCAGACCGAGGACCTGAACAATGGATTTGAGGTCCTCTGAAGGAAATTCAATAGATTTGTCAAGTCCTCGAAAGTTTGAACAATAGAGAGTCTATTGTCAAGGTTAGGGTTAAGGAAGTAAACACAAAGGAAATAACAAAGAGGTCCTCGGATTGTATGTAAAATCGACTTGGGTGTATGTGTGTGTGTGTGTGTTTGTGACACTTCTTGTTAACACGATATCTCCAGAAGGGAAATTAAGGCAGTTCTCAAACTTGGTACATAGATGCCCCATATTGAGAGGAAGAACCCTATTGTTTTTGGAGGGGGTCAAAGCTCACCTGGGGTCACCGGGGGTCAAACTCTGAAAACCTTGTTAACACAATATCTTGAGGTAGGAAGCTTGGATGAATTTCATACTTTGTATGTAGATGCGTTATGGTAAGGGGAAGAAGCCTATTATTTTTGGTGGAGGTGAAAGGTCATCTGGGGTCACCAGGGGTCAGACCCTGAAAACTTCGTTAACACGATATCTCAAGAAGGGAAGCTCTGACAGTTCTCAAACTTGGTACATAGATGCCCCATATTGAGAGGAAGAACCCTATTGTTTTTGGTAGGGGTCAAAGCTCACCTGGAGTCACCGGGGGTCAAAGTCTGAAAACCTTGTTAACACAATATCTCGAGGTAGGAAGCTTGGATGAATTTCATACTTTGTATGTAGATGCGTTATGGTAAGAGAAAGAACCCTATCATTTTTGGTGGAGGTGAAAGGTCATCTGGGGTCACTGGGGGTCAGACCCTGAAAACTTTGTTAACACAATATCTCAAGAAGGGAAGCTCTGACAGTTCTCAAACTTGGCACATAGATGCCCCATATTGAAAGGAAGAACCTTATTGTTTTTGGTGGGGGTAAAAGCTCACCTGGGGTCACCGGGGGTCAAACTCTGAAAACCTTGTTAACACAATATCTCGAGGTAGGAAGCTTGGATGAATTTCATACTTTGTATGTAGATGCGTTATGGTAAGAGAAAGAACCCTATCATTTTTGGTGGAGGTGAAAGGTCATCTGGGGTCACCGAGGGTCATACCCTGAAAACCTTATTAACACGATGTCTCGATGTAGAAAGCTTGGATAAATTTCATACTTTGTATGTAGATGCCTTATAGTAAGAGGAAGAATCCTATCATTTTTGGTGGGGTTCAAAGGTCATCTGGGGTCACTGGGGTTCAAACCCTCAAAACCTTGTTAACACAATATCTCGATGTAGGAAGCTTGGATAAATTTGATACTTTGTATGTAGATGCCTTATAGTAAGAGGAAGAATCTCATCATTTTTGGTGGAGGTCAAAGGTCATTTGGGGTCACTGGGGGTTAAGCTCTGAAAACTTGTTAACACGATATCTCCACGTACGAAGCTTGGATAGATTTCATACATGGTAAATTGATGTGTTATAGTGAGAAGCTGTACCCCACTGTTTTTGGTGGAGTTCAAAGGTCATCTAGGGTGGCTGAGGGTCAAACACTGAAAACCTTGTTAACACAATATCTCAAGGGAGAAAGCTTGGATAGATTTTATATGTAGTATGTGGATGCATTGTGGTGAGAATTTGAATGCAATCATTTTTGGTGGAGGTCAAAGGTCATCTGGGTCATCGTGGGCCAAACACTGAAAAGCTTGTTTTTAAATTGGAGTAGAGGCTATAGAACATAGATGTAGGAAGTAGAGGACTGTGGGGGTAAAGCCCCTCTGTAAAAAATGTGGTGGGGCAGAAGTGTGCTTCTGCCCCCCCTCCCCCCCCCTACCTTGGAAGGACAAAACCCATTACTTGTTCCCTCTGTAAAAAATGTTAAAACTTGCAGTAATTTCCCTCAAAATATGCCAAATGTGTTTTCCCAAATTTCATCCAAGGACCCTCAAATATTCAAAACCTTTCCAAAGGGAAGGGGCACCCCCTTAGACCCCTCCCCCAGTATGGTGGTGGGAAACAACATTCAGCCCAAATACGTCACAGTTTTCTTTTTTGTTCAGGTATTTGAAAGGTGAAAGGTGAAAGGAAATGTAAATCTCTTCAAGACTTCAATAGAGATTGTACTTTCTATTGACCTTTAATAAACAAGCATGTTTGCATAACTCAGCAGTTCCTATTTAACTTCAGTGGAACCGTATATGATGTGTTAAATGCTTTTACTTCCTTAAAGTGTGAGAGCCTTTAAATCATAATAATAATAACAGCAGCACTGCAAGAGACTTTTTACTGTGGTATAATAGGCACTGTCTTTACGAATAGATAAAATGGCCCTGATTTTGTATAGTACATTATCTAGGCCTTGGGGTACAGTAGGAGTTTTACAATGCTGAGGGACTATGAACTTAGGAGAATCCTACTAGGACCAACCAAGGTGAAGGGCATAGTCAATGGTACTTCTAGAGTTTTGAAAGTGTGGGGTGGGGAGGGGAGGAGGCAGAAGAAATTAATGTGGAGCAGATAACATTGAATGACCCAACCTTACCAAAGGCATTTTGGGATTGGAAAAAGTTCTCCACATGGGCATGGGATTCAGAGGCTCCCTTATGGCCCTGGTGGGGTCCAGCATGATGAGATCTGGGGCCTTATCAAAATCCCCTCCATCTTAAATTCCATCATAAACTAAACCTGAGTAAGTGACACCTTACTAACTATTCAATATCACTGGAAGTAAGCCACTCCATCCCCATTAAATTATCTAGTCTGGTGGCTCTATTGTAAACAAACACTTCTGGCTCAGCATTTATACAATGCAGGAGCACACGTCTACGTAAGCCAGGTCATAGCTACCCACCGAGCTGGCTTTATAGTTGCAGCAGTTCCTTAATCCTGTTCATTAATCGTAGCTTTGAGTCCCTTATCTGGGAATGAATTATGGGGTACAGTCCGCTACGTATGTGACGTATCAGGATATCTTTCGCACAGTCTGCTATGAAGGTAAGGCTGTAGCTGGTGACCTACTAAAAGGTTTTAAGCCATACCTTTGCTACTTACTGTGTAAATCTTTGAAGCAATGATAAATCAAAGCTAGCTGCACTGCAACGAATTGCCTACAGTAACACCACCCTCTGTTTACTGTAACAGCAACAATGAGACAATTCCATTGAAGTGATCCATGTTTTTCTCACCACATTTTGTTTAAAAATCATCTTAAGAATAAATGTGTCTTCTGTTTTCGATGGTTTTATGAACAACTCATCTTGCGAAATAACAAATGTTGATTAGAAGTACTTGTGGGAAGTAAAATCATAAAATCAAGATTTCTTTTGCCGTAAAAGAAAAGCCTGCATACCTATGGAAATGTCCATTTGAGTCAGTGCTCATGTGTTTTTCCATGTAAAAGGAGCTGTTAGCCCATTATGTGTGCTGATTGGTCAAATGCATCCATACAGTCTGCAGTATGCATTAGGCAAGGTAAATCACAAAAAAGGAGATTTCGCAGGCATTATAAAGCAAGGTGGAAAGTTGTAGCCTATGGAGTACATTGCGGAAATGTGTGGAAAAGTACAGCTAGGCGCATTTGCAGCTCCATAAACACAGTACAATGCCCTGCCGCGTTAATTAAATGTACCGATAAAGTTCATATAATGGTAAATGCGGCAAAATGCCCATAAGTAAAAATGGTCTGTACACACAGTACGTATTGTGCATGTTGAAAAATTTTATAGAGACAAGTTTTACATGCATATCCTTTGTAAAACACTATCCCACATTAAAATTTCTTTCAGTTAGACTTATTAGATTCCAGATATTTCTTACTGGAGAACAAAACTAACGGAAAACAGGCTGAACATGAAAGCGCTGCAGGCTTCATAGCTTACTTCCACAGACAGTGCATCGCACTGTGTGTGCAGCACACCATGTGTAATTACCTAGATAGTTAACAATCATGCCTAGGGTGTGAAACTTAAACCGAAAGTATGGATATTGGAAGACTGAAAGTGGAATTGGGGTATGAATTTCATACCCCAAGTTTTTAGCAAAAAAGTCGGGCCTCGGATAGAATCACTGATAGGGTAAGAAAACACTAATGAGTGGCAAAGCCCCATGGGGGACTGGTACACAAAGTCCCCAGAAGTTCTGGCCTGTTTTCAGAGTCTACATCACCCCTCATTACCTCCTATTTATATTTTAAATTTTACTATATTCATACCCCCCCCCTCCCCCCATAACTGTGTTTCTGGGCATATTGTTTTGTAGGTTCATGTCAGTTGGCTTCCAGTTTAACATCTTACTCCTATCTGGAATCTTTTCAATATTAAGAAGATTATTTCAGATGGTGAAATGGTAGATTTCTATGACCCACCTTACCATGACCAGACAGGGTATTGGTTTGTGAACCTTTATTAAATTGCTAAGCTTTATTGCTTTAAATACCACTGCCAAAGTACAGTCAGCCATAGTGCACATTACTGGTATTTTTATATTATTCTAAATAAGTTTTACAAAGCTGCATAGCAACTTCAAAAATAGAGGTTCAGGGGATTCCCCCTTCATTAATTTTTTTGTGTGGGGTCTAGTTTCATCTATCAAAAGATAGAACTGATTGGGGATTTATCTTGCATTAGATGGAATATGTCATTACTCCCCTGGAATATGTCCCTGGAAAATGTTTGTTTATAGAAATAATACAGCCTCATGATCTCAAAAGCAAGGATTTTATTAGTTTCAGGTTAAGTTGCAAGGGAAATCCCCTGAACATCTATTTTTAGTCCCAAGTAGGATGTGACAAGTTTGGCAAGGAACTATATTGATATTCATCATTTAATTACCAATGATAATGTTATATTGGTACTTTGCAGGCAGTAACCTAACAGAAACTAGACATATTGTATATATTATAATCACCATGTAAATCTAATGCTACAGTCACACGGTCAAATACCGTATGCTGCGGATTTTTTATATTTTTTATCCGTAGGTGCTGACTGCGGAAGAAATACGGATAGTTTACGGAGAGTTACGGATAATTACGGATGCATTGCGGATTTTTTACGGATTTTGTATCCGCAGGAAATTAAAAAAATATTTTGAGATTTTCAAAATATTTCTGCGGATCCTGGCGGATGCTGCGGATTCTGCGGACTAATTACGGATCCATTGCAGATAGATACGGATTCTGTGGATTTTTTACGGACAAAAATCTGCAGCGTCCGCAAGATCCGTATATGACCGTGTGACTGTAGTGCTCATCATGTGTGTTATATGACTTAGTGAAAAGCATTGGCATAATCAGAACTTTGGGGGGGTGGGGGAAGAGGAAGAGGCTTTACCATTTCATTGTGGGGTCTCAGATATGAAATTTAAAGACTTTGCAGGCCCAATCTTAGCTTTGCCACTGATAGCAAGTGTTGACAACCCTTCAGACATAATGCTACAACTCAGGATACAGTCGGCCTTTACGCACTGCTGGGTGAATTGCACATTTGGTTATGATATCACTCTTTAAGAGAATAATGGTATGTCAGTACTTATCAGTCATTCATGAAATCCAATACGTCTGGTATGATTGTGCCCACTATACTGACTGTGATGTAGCTATACTGGCAGACCCTAGTTCCAAGTATCGGTAGTGAAAAAAAAAAACTGAAATCCTAGACAAGATAACTGTATATCAGGACTGGGCAGGCTTAATGTACTTCGGAGTTGCAAGTCTGGCTGGGAGTCGGGCAGTGACTCCACTTACCGTAGAATCCCAACTCATGGGTTATTTTTAATATTGTCAAAAATATACACATAAACCCATATTAGGGAGGTTATAATGGTCTTTTTACAGTGTTAATGAAATTCTTCAAGGCAACTGGCTCTTTTCATCTTTGTCTGTATTCGGTCAAAAGTTTTCTCTTCAGTTGGCCACTATGATTCATTGTAAGTTAGGCTCCTTAGCCATTGAGAAGTCTGTAGTGTATTAAGCTTACAAGTGAATTTTATACACTGGTAGGCTAGTGGTGGACAGTTTATGGCTGCTGATATGTTTTCAGATATGACGTCATTGTAGGAGGTGCGACTGGAGGAGTTGCAGATAATTAAAGCGGTGACTACCTGACTCCAAAAATATTGGAGTCGCCTTCTTGGTAGGAACACATATTCTGCATCTTAACGTAACAAGAAAGATGTTTGAAATGTCAGAAAAGATCTTTCTTTTGTCCAGTCATTACCTGCTATGAATGACTGGAGGTGGGATGAATATAGAAGGGGGAGATTAGTAAGGATTTTGGATTTTGGGGTGCAGGGCCTGATTAACTGTTGTGCGGTCGCCCCAAACCAAAGTTTGTGACGGACAACCAAATAATTGTGGGTTGGTTGTCCATCTGACAACCGATGTTCATGCAACAAGTTAACAGACTACTGCTAGGGTTACTGCACTTTTCTTTGTGGACAGCTAAATTTTCTTTTGGACAACCAAAAATGGCAGATAGGTTGTCCCATAAAATTTTCTTAAAACTGAGGCCTGGGGTGAAACTTAAGGGGTGCATGGAAGTTTGCCAGGAGGCCTTTAATTATAATTTGGCTGCTGATTTCTGTGCTAGTAAAACTTCTATTGTGACAATCAGCCTGTCGGTGACACGCTGTTGGTGGTGTCAAGAGGGGACTTTGGAAGGGTGTGTTGAGTGCTACCCACACCATCTTTACTGTATATTGTAAAGAGCACAGTTACATCCTAATCAGACCTTCTCATTTAAATTTGTTTCCAAATAGTATGAAGAGTGTAAGCTCATGATATTTCTGTCTATTTCATTAACAGCAATAGAAGTTTGCAAACGAAGAGTTATGTCAATGCAACTAGCCTCAATTCCTGAAGGTTATTCAGAGTCTGAAAGAACTCTTTTTCTGTCATCAGCAATTCCGTTTGACTGTGTATGCTTGGTGAGTATGGAAGCAAGGATAAATTGGTTTATGCTAGTATTCAGACCTGACAATCTCTTATTATAGGTTTTGCTTGTAAACCATCTCCTTGGTATAACTTGTCAATAAAACACCAGAAATAACCTTGATAGATATAACCATTTTGTCTTTTGCCAAGTATTACCAACTTCCATGATCATCAAAAGAAATTTCACACTTACTGTATTTATATAGGAATTCATTTCCTGGTCTTTGTTTGCCTGTCGTGATGAATCTTACAAGATTGTCAGGTCAAGTTGTTAACTCTGAAATGTTCGTGCTTCTCAATGACATGAAAGCACTCTGTGTCGCCTTGGCGACATTGTTAAAAAAACGAGTAAACCTCAGAAGTCTTTTTTACTTCCTCGTATAGTTCTCAGAATGACCAATAGTATGTGTTATAGCTTGCCAGATTCTCTCTTAGACTGCAGGCCAAATTTGGCATCCAGTATGGGTGGAAAATGCCAATTGTGAGTGATTTGGCATTAACCCTATAGAAAGACAGCAATTGTACATCAAGACTGAAATAACTTTTAATGAGGTTATGAAAAATTGGAGCATCCCTTATTATCAGTCATTTATGTATATTGTACTAGATAGTCCAATTGGTTGGGGTGTCAGTTTGCATAAACAAAAATTCTGGGGTGATATGGGGAACATATCCTGCCCCCCACCTTGTTTGTAGATGCATCCATGGACTTCCTTTTTTTTGTGCAGTAAATTTGTTTAAAGGACCATATCTATTTCCCCCCCCCCCTCCCCATTTAGTCACACAAATCCATGATACTGCATTCTTGTGTGTTCATTTTTTGTTTCCTGCTTCCTACCTGTTGTAGTGTTTTCTTTCAAAACTAAAGTGACCCATTTCTTTTACAATATATTTAGGGCCAATGATTTTCCGCGATCGCGGAAAAACGCGGATAAAAACGGAATTTACTTTTCTGCACGGAATTTCACGGAATTAAGCAAAAATTATCAGGCTCAGAATACATGTAAAGTTTTGACAAAAAAGTGAGTTATTTTTCTTCAAAACTATGCCAAATGAATGCCTGCATATACCAAAGACATACAAAGGGATTTTCCATCTAAAATGGTGGCAAATTTACCTTAAAATCATCAAAACACCTTGAAGTTACGATCAGAAAACAAGTAGGACATTTACGAAAATCGGCAAAATTTTGCCGGTATAGGCTCCAGTTTGCCTATGCTGTAGTGTGTTAGGCTAGGTTGCTTGTGTATTGCAAGTGTTTGCTGCCTTCAGGATCGTAACCAGACAAGTGTAGGACTTGTTTTCAACATAATTACTCCAAAATCCGAAAATCACAGAAATGGGTTATGCTTGAAGCGGAATTTTGCGGAATTTGGAAAGTTAAAACGGAATTTTGTGATTTGTGAAGCGGAAAATCATTGGCCCTATATATTTGAAAAGAGGTCTACTGTGTAAGTTATTTTGTATCAGTTTAAAACTCAAAGAACCATTTCCAGCAAAGTGCAGAGGCCTCAGGAATAGTGAATTAACAAGACACATGTCTAGACTAGTTGCGGTGGCATGACGTTAGTCACGGTGGGGTATAGCTTAGACCTTGAAAAGGGCTGAGAGAATGGGAGTCAGGGGCATGGTGAGATGGACGAGTCTTGCTTAAAAACATGCAGTGCGGTCTTAAAAGACGGGACAGCCTGTCCCTTTCTTAGATAAATTAATGAGTCCTCTAGCAGAAATTGACATTTCAACAATTATGAAGTGAGTAGGACTTGGAACAAGTGAGGTTTTCTATGGGCATACCTTTTGGTCAGGGTTGGGAAGTAGCGAGTTACAAGTAACGCCGTTACTGTAACGAGTTACTTCTGTGTAACAATGTCATGTAACAAGTTACATTTGAAATCATGTAACTTAGTAAGTAACTAGTTACAATTCAGTGCAAAAGTAACTGTAACAGCTTTACATTTTGATCCAGTTACTTCCTCGTTACAAATAGCCACAGCGGACACAAAGTACATTTATTTTGATGATCACTGAACTTTCGAGGCGAGGAATGAGGCTGAATTTGAGTTTCAGTCACTTGGGAAAACAAAGTTAAATGTTGTTATTAGATCGTAGTTTAGTATGTGTATACAGTTTCCAAAGTCAGCACTTGCAGGTTTATAATTTAGGTTCTTACGACGACTAATAATCCATTTCCCTGCCAAGGAAACCTCCTGTATTTCCTATGCAGTGTGGTGAAGTAAGTTAAAATATGTACAGGTGTACATGGTGTGCATAGCTGCTACCCTCTTTCTTTTACCGTCAAAATACTGATGCCACCACAGTTGGTCCAGAAATAAAAGTGTGCCCTCTGTAGATGTCTCACCATGTTTGTCCGTCCAATTACTTTATAGACAGGTTGCTCCTGGTATCAGGCGCAATCCCCATTTGTATGTGACTCATTGCATTGTTAAGAATAGTAAGTACTTCCTGTATGTACCTGGTACCAAAGTGTTCCTCTTGATTAGGTACTTTTATAATATCTGCCAAGTGGGTTAAACCTACAATCTGTAGATTTACAATGACACATTGTGTTTGATACTCTTATGTACCATTCACCAAAATTCTCACCCACCAGAAACCTTCCAAATGGACAAAAAAAAAATTAAGAGCATGGTATGCGATAGATTGTTTCGTAGGCAGAAGGAACCTTGATGCAGTTGTGGTGTCTTGATTTTGTGTATGTGACACTTTGCTTAAAACATGATATCCCAAAAAAGGAGTAAACTGTAGGAGTAAGAGATACTTTTCACACTGATATAAATATGTTTTATTGAAAGGAAGATTCAGTGATTCTTGGCAGAAGTCACAGGTCATTTTAGGTCATCAGAGCAGTGTTCACATTAGGCAGCAGGACTGCACAATACCCACACTTTCCTCAATAATTCCACAATTTTTAAAATTGTGTTCAGGAATTTCCCATACCTATTGGGATAAGCTGTTGGGAAGAAGTTGATTTTTTAATGTTGCAACTTATTGAGATCCCCTCTTGGAACCAAATGCCCCCCCCCCCCCTGCCAAAAAAAAGTATTTTGGAAGGGTAGGTGCCAACACTTCATCAGAGGTCAAAGTGTAAAAACCTTGTAAACATGGTATCTCAAGAATTAACCATGTATCAATCTCATACTTGTTATGTCTGTGCCCCGTATTTGGTAAATTATCTCTTTTGATTTTAGGGAGGTGAAAAGTTATTTGAGGCCACCAGAGGTCAAACTGTGGAAACCTTGTAAGCATCAAGGAGGGAAAGGTGTATGAGGGTCATAACTTGCCATTGGGTGTCCTATATTAACTACATGATTTTTTTTTAACTTTAGAGGTGAAAGGTCATTTAAAGTTACTTGTGACGTTGTGAAACCTTGTTAATGTGATTTATCAAATAATACACATTTTTGGATTACATACCTGGCATGTATTGCCCAAAATTAAAATGGAGAGGTTGATTCATGACTGTTTGTACACTGTTAATGATTGAGTCTGTTTTATCAATGTCCATAGATCTATACTTAAATGTAAGCACAATAATTTGACTATGAAATATGGTCAACTTGAAATGACTTACTAAAATTATTTCCCAGTTACAAGGATTCATGAAGCCTTTTGGTTTTTGGTTTAAATGTTTCCTCCCTCCCCCCCCCCTTCAAAAAAGTCTAATTTCTGGTTTACAGATTTTACAAAAAAAAAAACTTTAATGATTAATTAATTGTAACTGTCTTCTGATTTGTGGAACATGAGTCTCAACAGCAGGAAAATTTTTCCCATCTGGGCTGTATTTTCTTTTGGTCTTTTCACTTAAATGTACCCCTTGATGTCAGGCAGTAAGTGTGAAGAAAGTCACCCCCTATCAAAATAATCAAAAGGACCAATTATGAACAAGAACACTATACTTTGACTATTCATAACATCCCAATTTAGTAGCCAATGAAAAACAAGAATAGAAGCAAACTCACTAGAAGGTTCCATAACAATAACAACATAAACTTTTTTTGTAAAAACTTTTCCTGTTGAGGTCTCTGGTAGTTTAAGGAAAATTTTCTTTTGTCTAAATCACACCATTTGTGGCAGGTCAAGTGATACAATTTATGTATGACATAAGATAATGGACTTTTAAATGGTTTTTAGATGGATACCCTAGATATGGAAAAGTCCTCTATCTGCCAAAGGTGTGAAATTATGAGTCATTCCAGGATCCTCATTTTACTTTATAGCGATTGATTGTTTCCTTTTCTAAACAATAAGGAAACCCTATTGTAATATTCTCTTATTGTTATGATTGAAGTTTTGGTTTTGATTCAATGGGATGTATGAGGTGATTAGACCATGGATAGCTTTGTATGTACAGTTGGCTAAATTCATTGGAGAGGGTGTTGCATGGTATGGTAATAAGGTTGTGTGATGAAGATAGGGCTTGGCTGGATATTAAGGAAATGTTAATAGCTTTAAAAATATATGGATCAGGTAAATTTGAGGGGAAAAAAAAAATCAACTTTTGGTACATCACTTGAGATCAGCTTTAGTCTTTGAATATTAGTTTGAAAAGCCATGGTGACTTTGAAGATTACATTTTATAATTCCTTTCCACAAAATGTTGACTAAAGTTGATACATGACCAAGTCATTTATATAGAGGTAGTCTTAAAGATTGACCTCCTCTCAGGCTCCTATAGCAACATGAAATAATTTTTGGTGCTGTATACAAATAATGGACTGTCTTTTGTGATTATATTAATTTTAGTGTAGCTTTTAAGTCCAGGTCAGAAAGTAGGTCTAGACCTTGGCATCATAGTGAGGAAAACAGTGTTAAAGCAAGTCTTTACGGTTGCAGAACAAATGTGAATATGATCCTTGTTTAGTGTGTTGTAGCTACTGACATTAGTTGATCACATATACATACTGAGTGGGGCAGTTTTTGGTTTCGATGAAAAAGGGCATTTCATAGTATAAAAGCTCATATACGTACCGTACTTACTGGATTGAAAATGTCAAATCTTTTATGGAGGTCACCTTTTTTAATCAATTTTTAGTTAATCCTGAGAACATATTTGATTTCGATGGGAATTCTTTTACAAGAATATGTACTCCTTGTCACTATTGATAGTTGTTAAACATTGCTATGATCTTCATGTGGTTGTGAGGAGTAAAATGACTGACACGTTGCTTCAACAATGCTATCAGTCGAAGTTAGGGATTCATTCCCCCACCCCACACTCATCCCCTCTTGTTCCTTAAGAGTTAAATGAAAGATACTACGGACCAAAAGAATCCATCTGCAGTTGAAGAGTTGTTTTCAGACAGGAATGTCCAAAAGTTTAAATGTGCCAAAATTTATAAACCTTGGCCAAGAGGTAACATGGCTGTTATGCTAAACCAGACTGCAAAATGTATTGTGGTTTCATTGGTTGGTACATATATTTGTAATCCCAAATAATGCCAAGATGTGCCGTTTCTTTCAGTCACTGGTTGAATGTGATCTTAAGGTGCTGAAAAGATAGTTTTGTGTTCATATGAGATCTTGGGAGTTGTTGGGAATTTTTGCTTTTTGGCCTCTGGTGATTTCAACTGACCTCTATAGGGGTTTCCTACTTAATTTAATGCAACATCATGTGAAGTATAAAATCTATGTAAGCTTCCTAACTGGAGATAGCTGGTAAACAAGGTTTTCTGAGTTGGATCCCTGGTGATCCCAGATGACCTTTGACATGTAACAAAAACAATAGGGTTCTTCCTATCACCATAAGGCATCCACATCCTAAGCATGAATATATCCAAGCTTCCTACTTCAAGATATAGTGTTAACAAGGTTTTCAGAGTTTGACCCCGGTGACCCTGGCAATAGGGGACTTCCTCTCAATATGGGGCATCTTTATACCAAGTTTGAGAATCAGTTTCCCTTCTTGAGATATCATGTAAAGAGCACTGTAACAAACACACAACCATACGCACCCATACGCACCCAAACACATACATATGCACATGCCATCATGAATGTATAGGTATATCAGGGTTACTTTCTGGAGTGTATTAAACTTCTTTTATATTCTTTGAAATGTAGGGTGGAGGTAACCCTCCTTAAATGATTCAGGTTTATTCATTTCTAAAAACTTTTGAAATGGAACCCGATATAATCCCCTGCACCTCCATATTTGTGCCTCATTGTCAGTGACTAATTCAAAGTCACATTCGAGTTGTACACTTCAAAAGATCCCATCTTCTTAATTATAATAAAGTCACCTTACGTATTGTATCCCATCCATCCATATCAACAAAATTCCTTACTCCTACACCTGTTTAATTTGTACTTTTTTTCTGGCATACAGATATGACTCATTTATTGAAAGAAGGGTTGCCTGCCAGAACCTTGAACCTCTTGTATTATTATATTAAGATTCACAACAATTATTGTTTTAATTGTAATGTTATATTATTTTAAAGAAAAATACAAAATGGAGATTAAACAAACAATCTCAAAATAATTCATAAAGTAAGATATGACACTTTCTCCATTGTCTTATAGTTAACGTTAGTTGCAGTGACATCATGTACAGACCATTTAGGGGAAGTCCCTCTCATCATTGAATGCTGCGTTATTAAAGCAGTGTACGTAGATTCTACAGTCAGCCCGTCAATGATTCATATTGAATCAGTTGTGCGTGGGTGTTTGAAGCAGCTAAATGTGGAGATGACCTCCTATATATGTCTTTAGTTAGTGCTTATTGAAGTATGTGAATATCTGCTGTTACGGTGAATTGTAAACTGTAGATGAATTTCATTTCCTTTCAAAGTTGCAGGTTGTTTAGTGAAGTTGAGGGTTTATTATTTTTTGGAAAATTTTTATATATTCTAAGTACTAAGTTATGACTCAGGTTTGTGAAAATTTCATTTTCAATTTGTTGTTACATGTAATGGATGGAGCTATGTTACTTCATATTTATGGAGTTGCTCAAAATTGCTATGCCTGTTGTGAGGAATTTGAGGAAATTCCAAGACCTTCCTAATTTGTTCCATAATTATTGCAGTTCATATGAGCAATTCAGGGTGGTTCACTTTCTGCTTTCTGAATGGTAATGTGTACAGGTTGTATTACAGATGTTATAATCAGGGAATTCTAGTGGCAACTCTCTGCTGTAATGAAGAGCTTTATCACTGCCATGCAATAAATTAATATAATAGTGCTTCAGTGTATTTCACTGTGTTAGGATAGAAGGGGGGTCGGAAGGCAAGGGGTGAGAAGTGTGGGCAGTGTTTGCATTTGAAAAGGAAACCATATGCATTTTGTGTCATGTATGAGTGATTAAAGCTAGATCAAAACTGGAACCAGGAATCTCTTGTGAAATAATGTTATTTTGAGATTCCAGCAGTCATTCTGCAGATACTGCCATAGGGTCATGGCATTTCACTGTGGGCAACAGTGGCAGGGGGAAAAAGGTGGTGAGAAAAGGGTGCAAGTGGAAAGTGGGAAGGGGGCTGTAATAGTTATAAGACCATCCTTTTTTTTTTTTTAGAACTTTTGTTTCCATACCATTAGTTGGGCAGACCTGGTGTTATCTTCTGTGATCTTACCAGTACAAATGCAAGTGGGGAGGGGGCTTAGAGGCCAAGAACCTGTCCTTTTTTGGAATGTTTTGCCATAAGCACAACACATAATAGCATTTTCATATTTTGGTATGTGACCGTATTGCCCCTGGGCTTTCCTTAATTGCCACTCCCGCCTTCTTTCAGGAATTCCTGATCCTTTACTGCTACACTGGTGGTAGTAAATTTCAGTCACTAAATGAAGAATCCTTAACAATGATAAAGAACAATGTACGGTGATGGTGCACGTCCACCACTGAGGGTATCCTACCACAACACATGCAACTTTCCAGACACTAATTGCTGGGCAAATAGGGAAAACAAATTATGTAAATAGTAGGTACAGTATGAGGGTCCATAGATTCCCAATTAAACTAGGTCATGGTGACATTCTTCATTTTTGGGGTCTATGGGCTGATGAACACCCAGGAAGTGTGCAGGAAAATTAAGCAATTTCTTTGTTTCAATTATAATTTGTCACGTAGGCATCGCAATGATTTAGCATTTTAGAAATGCTGAGTGTTGTTAAAATGTAAAGCAAAGCCAGGATTTGAGTCAATGTTAAAGCCACAAAGTTACAGTGAGGAGACAGGTTGAGTGCTTCAGCCAAACCACAGAAGCAGATGGATTGTAAAGTAAAGTATCCAGTTTCCCTAAAATCCCCTAAACTGCTTAGGAAGTGATGACTGTTTTGTTTTGGTCTTCCCTTTCTACTTATAGTGGATATAATCAACCTTTGATGGTCTTACTCACATCCTGAGTGAAAGAAGGGTTAAATTGACCACTGCTATGTCCGTTAAATTTATTAAGAGTAGGTTGATTTCATACCTTTAGGGCCCGAAAAGGAATCACTTACCTGCAATGCAAGTCTTTAATAGGCCAGAAGAAGGAGATTGTGAAAGAAGGTTGGAAGAACAGAGAGTTTTGCAAACTCAGGAGACTGAAATTCCAGTGCACTAAATAGAAACCTTTGCCCCACCACCCCTGGTGGGGGTAGAGCATTGTGGAAATGCTTTGCTCATAGTACCCCCTTGATGACTGGAAATATCACTTTCAGTTACTTGCAATTGCTATTTGAGCATTGTTATCTCCAATCTAAAGTTGATATGCAGGCACAGATCCAGAGGGGGGATTTTCAGCTTCAGCCCCCCCCCCCCCCCACCCTTTTCGGCATACCTTTCTTTGGAGATGGTTCCAAAGCTGCAAAGTTTATGTATACTAATTTTGATTACACTATGTCGGAGTTAGCCCTCGTTTTGTAAAATCCTGGATCCGGCCTTGGAAATGTGGAAAAAATATACTTCAAGGCTTCTGCTGTCTACGATTGCTTTCAAGAAGTGAAACATCAGTAACTGCAGTAAGAGTTATCAAAATGTATGGTAACAATTTTGGTCATGGGTAAGGTTGTGGATGTCTCAACCATACTGGGATAGTTGGCAAGCATGCAAGTTCAATTGTCAACAGGAGGGAATCCTGTGTTAGAACTAGCTATCACCAACCTTAAACTACATGCAGCAGTTTCCTGAGGTTGACAAGATACATTAAAAAAAAAAGTTCCTTTACAAAGTTTTCTTAATAGATTACACTCTTTGAATTCGAGGTATGTATTTTGACAGCTAGGAATTCAAACATTGAGGGCATTCTCCTGTCCTTTCAATTTTGAACTGAATGACATCGTAAAATTAGTACTAACATATGATCAACTTGCATTCTGGTGGTGCAGGGAGACAAGAAAATAGTTTTGTTCAAACTGTTGACACATTCATTTTTTGCCGTTTTTGCCATTTGGTTGTGTTAATTATGATACAGCTTGCCACCAATCTATTTAACACTGTCAGTGTATATCCTGTGTGTATGTGTCCCACGTTCATCAAGAGTTTATAAGTTCACAAAAACATATTTTAATCACATGAATGGGTTATCTACCATTGCTGTCCTTTCTATAGCCCCAAGTGAATGACTTTTTAACATGTTTCTTGTGCAATATTATCATTGTGTAATATGTAATCAGTGCTTTAGTATTCAGTATTTATAGTTTGAATGAATGATAAAACAAAAATTACTGCCCTGATTGATGTACATGCTATTTATACTACATTTAGTTGCCTGTGTGCATGTTTTTTTTCTTAAATTGTTATGGAATTGAAATTATTTCAAGGATAGATGTGATTTGAGGCCCCTGGAAGGTTATAGCTGTTAAGTGTACAGGAAATATTGTACTAAGAATTTAGACATATTTAAACAGCTATTTGTGATATTTTAATATTTACCCACAGTGTTTTACCTGGCACACAAAGTACAGTGTACAAGGCAAACTGTTCAGCGTACACTGTGAAGGTATAATTTAGTGATGGAAGGCTTCATAATTTGAAGGCTACATGCATTTTCACAAGTTGAATTAATATGAGATTTATTGAACTTCCTGCATTTCCTCAGAAAAAATTTTGTTTGTGATGTTGACAATCATGATAAGGGAGGTAGCAATGGGTATTTTGGTTGGGGTGTAGAATACCTTTCATCCCCAGGCCCAGTTTTTTGGTCATGATCGTAACATTTTGTGGATAAGAGGGACAATATACCAACACTTGACCACAGAGAGGCACTTGATGCATATTCTTCTACTGAAAACGTAAAAATGTGTACTTCTATGCATCACTAAAATGGATGTGTGAATGCCAGTTACTTATGTTCAGCTTGCTCTTTGTTTAAAGTATTCAGCGTTTGGCATCCAGCATGGTATCAAATGTGTCTGTGACATCATCTGCTTGTTCCTATATAGAAGTTCATGATAGTATAACTGATTCAGTTCTTTCACTCATTTTGATGTTTTTAAGTTTTTACATGTGCTGTAGCTATGTGGATAAAGCTTGACAGCCGAGCAGTTTGGGGTTCAATCTCCTACCAGGTCAAAGTAGGGTGGGCTTTTCATCCAAGAGATCTGTGGTTCCCCCATCTTAACTAGCCTTTCAAATGAAACCAAATTTGATCTATAAATTGTGGAGCTGGTAAGCCACCCAACATGAAGTTGTAATTCATAAGCCACAGGCTTTCCCACATTCATGCTTGCTTAGTGTCTTAAAGTAACTGCCATTCAAAGGCCTGAATTATTATTTTCTTGTTTTTTTCTTCTTTTTGTGATTTCAGGTGAGAGCACTAGGAGGACTCTTGAAGTTTCTGGAGAAGAGAAGAGTAGGTGTGGAGCTAGAGAGTATTCAGACCAAAATACCGCTGCTATCGATAAAAACATTTTCTTTGTAAGTTGCTTGTCTCGATGAGTGTAGCCAGTTTTGGATTTGGCTGTCTAGTGCTAGTTTCATTTTTAAGTGTACCTTAAGTCTAAAATTACAAGAATATATATTACAGGTATTAGAGAATAAATCCTGTTGGCCAGGTTCCCATCTCCATAGCTGATTCAGTTGCTGGGATAAAAAAATGATGAAATTTATTTACTTAATTTTAAATAGTGTATTACACAATATCTTTGACGTCTTTGGGGTACTACTCACATAGTGTTCTCCACTCAGGTAATTTTGTCTGGTTGCTCTGAAGGTTAAAGGTTAATAGTGATCACCGCCTATAAAGAGAGGTGGTGCTCTTTTTGAAAAATGTTTGCTAAAATAGATGATAAATTTAATTATGGCATTCTTTGATGACTAAGTACATTCTGATTATCATTACTCAGTTTTCACACCGAAAGTATTGCTGTTTGCTCTGTTTTAAGGTTTTGAATTGGTAATTTCTGTCCGGGTGGCTCAACTTTTTGTCCGGGTCTGAGCACCCTCTGCAAAGTTTGTCCGGCTGTAGCACCCTAACAAAACAGCTACTGGAGAACACTGTCACATTATTTGGCTTTGCTTTCTTTTGAAATTAAAGGGGCTATGGCATTTTCCCAAACATATTTAGGAATTGCCCTATAGTTCTAAATACAATTATTGACTGCACTTTGACATTCATTCAAATAGTACCTCCACTCTGGTTGGTCAGTGATGACTTCAACAGTCAGCTGTGTTCCCAATTAAGCTCACACTAAGTTGTGTGTCAACATGGCCTCGAGGAATTGAAACTCAGTGCATGCTGCTGTGACTCTGTCTTGGAGGTGTAAAGACTGGTGTTTTTGTTTTAATTGGAGGAGGCTAGAAGTAAACTAGTAAACTGGGGAGAAATTTTACTGTTTGGAGTGGGATTACAGGGCCTTTAAATTGTTTATAAATACAACATTGAAAAAGGTATTCTTTTCTAGCATATAATGTGATGGAAGGACTAGTGTAGTGATGTAACTCTGTAGTGGAGTAACTGTGGCAATGAGGCATGGATTGTATTCTGGAACAAGGTGCATTGGTTTAAGGAAATTAAAGAAAAACAAAGATGGTAATCTGAGTAGTACAGAAGTGACATAACGAATTAGTGTGCAGTCCCCAGCTTGAAATCGAAGGAATTAACTTAAATAATTTGTATCTGAAGATAGGACTTGAAACAAAATTTATTTTTGCAACATGCAGTTTTGTTCAATAAGACTTGAGATAGACTTATAACTCTACATTTTATGACAATATCTGTCAGAATTACACTTTGATATTGTAGACTTCGTATTCTTTTTTAGAGAGCCTCTTATTAGGAAAAATGTAAGTACAGGAAATGATGGATGCCAGCTCTTAAAAATTCATGGGGAAGCTGTTGAAATTGCTCTCTGAGAGGAGAGCAATCTCCTTCAACAACAACAGCAACAACAACAACAACAACCAGAAAAGAAAAAAAAACTGCAAGGGGAGAAAAAATAAACAAAAGCTAAAAGCTACAAAAAGGCTTACTCAGGGTCTATTGTAAAGAAAATATTTTTGTGCACAGTTGCATCCTACTTAAATTTAACTGTGAAGAAAAATCAGCCATGAGAATTCCTCAGAGGGCCCCAGTGATCCAAAAATGAACCCTTGTAAAAACTATTTCATATATATCATTCAAAAGAGCTCTTTGTTTCTGTGATAATACTTTGAGCCCTGGTTTGTGCTGTACTTGAATTGCAGTCATTCTGTGGTCTCAAGTTTTGTAAGTTTTGTATTATAGAAATTAACAGTCTTGATGTCTTGGTTTTGTACTATTTGTTGATATAAATTAATTCTTGTTATTTTCCCGCTATACTTCAAGCATACCGCTTCAAATTATATATTACAACAGTGGCCATTAAATACAAAGTTATTGGGTCAGTATCAGTAAAGGTCTGCATTGGCTGTGGAAATTAAATGGGAAGTGTATGATTAGAATTAAAATTAAATTAAGAAACAAGGGTGGTTTAAGAACTGCAAGATACAAACTAATTAAACGTAAAGCTTTTTCTTGGGCAAAGTTCTTGTCTTGGGCAAAGTTCTCAAACCTAATGCAGTTCCAAAATTCTTGGTAAATTAGCACCTTCACTATGATTTAGTCGCAACTCCACCATTCTTTCTACGATGATAAAATTGGTGTCTGATTTACAGTATTTTTCTGTTCACTTTAATAGGGTAATAAAGTTTGAAAAGCTAAAATGCTGGTCTGTTAAAGAATAACTCTTTCCACATTGGGAGAGACCTTAGAGAGTAAATAAATAAAGTCATGAACAATTCAGAGCAACATGACAGTATGTAGGTTTGAAGGTTGGGAAGTATAGATTTACTCTTCAATCACATGTACATCTTAAAATGTTGACAAATTTTCAGCATGGAAAGAATGTATTAACCATCATTGGTATAAACAGAGGGCAGTACACAAATAGTTTCTTTTCACCATACAGATGGATTCTATTGTAGGACAATTTAATGTATTCTCAGCAGAACTGGTCTATAAAATATTTTATACACAAGTCCAAACTTTAACTAAAAATGTTGAATTGGAAACCAAACGAATCCTGATGCGAAGTTGTAATTTTCCTGTCCATTCTGTGGTTCCTCTGGATAGCATTGTATTACAAAGGATCAGGGATGTAGCTAGCCAAATTTGAGTGGCGGGTAATTATCTGATCTGGGGAAAGCACCTCATCCCACCTCATGGCATCTACCCCATTTTTCAGCCATTAATTTTTCATTTTTCCCACATTTTACTTGAGGGAGTAAATTTGGGGCTAGTTTTAGGTCTTGGTAGGCAGATTTGTGGTGGGCGGAGAGACATGTGTTTGCTGGGTGCCGGGCGGGAATATCGAGTGCTGGGTGTGGCTGCCCAGCGCCGCCCACCGTAGCTACATCCCAACAAAGGATGTGTCCTTACACAAAGTCTGAGTTTATTGTTTGTGTCTGAAGGAATTGAAGTAAACTTTCTTGTGTCTTACAGGCAAGATGTTATGAGAGTAGATGAAGACACATATGTTGCCCTACAACTCTTCAAACATGAAAACCATCCGTCTGCATATAAATCTGGAGGGAGCGGATCCAAGGAAGGCCTTAGTTTATTTGGTGAGGAACTCAAATTACTAGTAAGTGGTGCAATTACACCAGTAGTAAGCAACTTGGCACAACCAGTAGACTACTTCCTGTTAGATTAATCGCCTGTTCCTCCCTCATGTCAGAAAGGACAAGTTTATATTATTCTTGTCATTTATGCTTTGGATGGACAGACTTGATAGTGTCTCTGGTAGCAGGTTATTATGTACAGTACATACCCTAGGAAAGAGAGGAGAGGGGTACACATATTGATTTCTTTCAAACTCTTGAGAAAAGTGAAGAATGCATACCTTAAACATTAGTTTGTAAGGAGCAAGCCCCCCCCCCCCCCTCCCCTTTCCAAAAAGCAGAATGCTAAGACTAAGTCTCTTTCATGTATGGGCAGGAAAGTAGCTTGGTGGGGTAGTGTGCAAACTAATCATGCCTTGTTAATATCCAGGGGGATCACCTGAAATTTTTATTTTTTTCCCTTTAATATCCTCCGATAATTTTTTTTTAATTATCTTTCAAAATCTAGTTAAAAAGTGCTGGTGTTCATGCATGGTGCCTTTAACTTATTTATAGAACTTCCAAGCACACAGCTATCCACCTAAATGTGTTCCCACTTGCAACATTTCTCTGCCTATATACTTAACTATGGGCACACTTGAAATGTGAAGAACTTTACTATGCTGTGGGAGTGTTTGAACAACCATCTTTATAAAACTTCTTCTTTTGTGCAAAGGTATATTGAACAGGACAAGATCAGCGATTGGTTCAAAGTTGATGAGGTATTCAGCTAAGTTGTGTTTGGGACTTATTTTTCTTTGAATTCAGAGTTTCTATGGTCATTGAAAATTTGGAAAAGTCATAGCATCATGAAAATAATATTCACAGGTCTAGAATAGATCTGAAATGTGTCTAGTGTTCAAAATTTCTTGCAAAATTCATGTAGATTGGAAAATTTGAAGTAGCTTCAAGGGAGAATGCAGTCACTCCAAAAAAGAATTGTATAGTGCACCATCCTATTTCCTGAATGGCTCTTGAGAATCATGTGACAGTATTTTTCTCACTCAGTTGTAAAATTTACATGGAGCAACTGCTTAAATATGCAATATTTATGTTCTAAAATATCATGAAAGATACTTGGAAGCAAAATAAGAAGAAATTTCTGACATTTAGCTATTGTTTCAAAATAAGTTTGGGGCGACTGCTTCTGACCTTTCAGTGATGACAACTTGCTGTAATGTGATCACATCTGCATTACCCTTAGTTGACATTGCTTTTAGTGGAATGAGCATCACTTCCTTAAAAACTATAGGGGGAGGGGGGGGAAAGGATAGGGGGAGGAAAGGATCCATGAGCTTCATCCCCTCCACCCCCATCCCCTCCAAAAAGTCGTAAAATTGAAGAAAAAAAAAAGTGAAAGGTCATAGCCTTTTTATAGGGAATAAACAGGAGCTGTAGTCAGGAGCGTTGCTGAACAATATTGTTCTGTTTTAGTTATTGATTTCGTTGCATGGGAAATATTCTTGTTCAGATGCTTCACTGCTCATGATCTAGTTGTTCTTTGTTGTACCAAGCCAGTGTGTGACTCATTCCTAAACTTCAGGAAGTTTAAACTAATATGGACAGTATCTCATTATAATCGGCTCCTTTGACTCGTCAGGTGAAGGTCTCTAGGTTTCAAAAATTGAGGGTTCATAAGTTCATGCATGAGAAAATGAAGGAACTGCTAATCAGTTAAGAGGACCCTGGATATAAATTGCTCTTATTCTACACAAGAATTGTATGCTTGCTGCAAAAATATATACCTTTATAGAAAGCCAGTTTCCTTAACACATCTGCTCACAGTCTGAGGTCAAATTATTAACTAGGGTAGAGAACCAGTATATTTAATCTCTTAGTTAAAAAGACAAATGCAGTTTGCCATATGTTCAACCAAAGTAATGGTTGTTACTATACAGAACTGGGTTTATTACCCCTCCTTGAAGAATTTTGTTTGTACATGAATTTGTCATGTTAAACATTTATTGGATAATTCACTGACATATCTGTAACATTTGAAGGTCTAAGTTGTAGTATGAGCCAGTAGTTGGTGGGATTTAAAGTCCCAAGTTCTTTACAAACATGAATTAAGTCTTACAGCTCTGACATGAACCATACTGCAATAAACATCATTTCCATAAGCATCATGTCAATGTGACAAGCAAAGCTGCAGCCCCTGCAGCTTAGCTGAAGCAGCTGCAGCCTGAGGTTTTGACATGGTGTCTGATTGTTATAGTGTTGCTATCATACTGACTTCTACAATTCAGCTTTGGCTGACATTTTGTGAACTTTCTGCCAAAGGAAATTACCTTACACCTCTATTCCCATAACATATAAGTGGTAATCCTATCTCTTGGGCAAAGAGCTCTTTTTAGCCTCATTACTCTAAACCAGCCACACCCACCCCTTGGATAGACAGCTCTGTCTGACAAAACACCTTCAAACCTCATTACACTAAACTAGCCACACCCCATCTCTTTAGACAGACAGCCCTATCTGATAAAACTCACTCAGACCTCAATTCTCTAAAGTAGCCACACCCCATCCCTTGAGCACAGCTCTGTCTGATAAAAAAATCCTCAAGCCTCAGAAACTATTTACGTATTCCATAGACCCTTTTCCAAATAACAATTACAAAGGATTGTGGGATAGAGTTTGGGGTATGCGTCGTTTTTTGCCACAGTAATATGCCACTGACAAAAACGCAAAAAACAACGCATACCAAACTCTATCCCACAATCCTTTGTAATTGCTATTTGGAAAAGGGTCTATAGATGTGCAGCTCTGTGTGGTAAAAAAACCAAAATAATCACTGGCAGACAAACTGAAAAGAGGTCCACCCTCAAATGAAGATCTGTTGTAAGTAACTGTTGCTGTTCAATGCACACCGAGATCATTCTGTATTTTAAAGGGCACACTGGCCAATTCATTAATCATCAATGAACTGAGCACTACTACCCCACCATGCCTTTGATCTAGTGAGGTGTTAAAGTGGAAGTGTTTAGCATGAATGTAATGGCACGGAATTTAGTACCTATGTGGTATGTAAAGCAGAGTTTCTTCATAAGTAAAACAGCACTACTCTTAAATTACAGTTTTCATGTAACAGGTTTTGATTTTTTTTTTGCCATTTGGTATCAAATTTACCCAAATGATATTAGAATTTTGCCATGCAAGGTTTGTCAAAATATGATGACATTCTGACTTGTGTACGGCTTTTATGTTAAATGTTTTGAAAGCTCTAATAACATTCTTTTATTCTGTTGAGTTTGTTTTGCATTTTACTAATTAACATTTTTCTGTCTTCAAAGCTTTCTTTCTTCTTTGGTTTTTTACAGTTTTCGGTTTTATTTTTTTTAATTTATTACAAGAGTTAATACAAATATAAATAAAATGATACCATGAGACAACCTGTCATTGGGGGTTTAGGTGATGACAAAAAATGTAATAAAGCAAGGGTTTTTAAGTGGTTCAGGACAAGGACCATTTCTCAAGTTTTTAGCAGTAGCCAGATTGTCATTAGGCAGCTTGTTCCTTAATAAACTTTGGGGCTCCTCGGAATCTTGCACAGGCCATTTTATTCTACCCTCCATCGCAGTAACTATTTGTATATAGGTTTTTTCATGTTTAAAAGTAAATGATGTCACAACATGCTGGCAAAGATCACACAGCCAGTTATATACTGGAAAGTGTTATTTTTATTTAATATGTAACAGTGTAAGTATAGATATTAATTTGATAAACTTACCTGCAAAATGCCATAACATCAGCACCCACGGTATGGTTAGTACTACCCATGCTTACCCATGTACACTTTGTTCCCTCCAATAGGCCAAGGCTATCTAGTACTCTATTTTTGACTGGTTATAACCATCGTGGTAACCATGTGTTAACATGTGAAGCAAAATTGTTGCTGCAGTGATTGTTGCGCAATATGGGTATGTGCATATATGAGCCTAACCATAACATTTGACTCTCATAAATGAAGAACATTGCACTCTATTTAGCATACAATGGACAGGATTGCTTGACTTTTGGACACATTTAGGACACTAATTGTGAGTATTCCTTAAGTTAAGATTTTTTGAACATATAAAGGACCTGTAATGATGAATGATTGAGGATTATATGTAAATTTGCAAAATATGGGACCAGTCAGTGTGAAGACAAGGTAGCCCAATTTTACAGTGGCAGATATTGCTGACCTAGTATGAGAAGCTGGACAGCAACCCAATTTTTAGGTCAGCAGACTTCTGACTAGGCCGGTTCTGATATATGCACCACTGCTAGGCAGTGCTTGCTCTGCACCAACCAGTGACATCCATAATGTGACTGTGAAAAATGGTATTTCTTGAAACATTCATGAATTCAGTTCTTGGACATTTAATCAACTCTCTTTTTTTTATCTCTTTCTTGACACAAAGAGTTTGGTTCATGCAACCTTCTCGTGACATTGAACTACTAAAACAGAGATTGGATGCAGTGACATTCTTTGTCAATCCAAAGAATGCAGAAGTGACATCTACCTTGCAGGATGCTCTAAAACGGATTAAAAATGTACCTGTGAGTAAAGCACAAAGACAGTGTTAAACTTTTTAGGTGTTATAGTAGTGTCATCATGAGAATGTACAGTGATGTCATTGAAGAGGTTTGCTAGTTCTAAATTCAACGACTTGAAAAAATACAGGAAAGGTTTGTTTTAGGTGGTGAAAACTGCATCTCAATAGCATGTAGTATTTGGAAGATACTAATATTCTAAAACATGTATTTTTTTCAACAGATACAGTGCATTATGGGAAATCTGTGATGTCATTGTGGCACATTAATTTGACATAGCATTGTATTTCTTTTTGATATTGACACCGCCAAAGGGAAAGTTTCACAACTTTGTTTGCGACATATGGTGTTGTTTTATGTTAGATCTACATGAAAGATATTCAAACATTCCAACACTATCAAATTTCAAGGACAAACGGGACATTCATTAACAAAGAAAAACAAAAGGAATCTGAGGCAATGTGCCCCATTTACATTGTGTGACCTTGATAAGAACTGGAGGGACTTTGACAAAAATAAGTAACCTTTAAAATGAGGTATCTTGAGTTAGGGGTAGAATATTGCTGCAGGGTTTAGAGGACATGAATCAGAATATTTTTGTATGAGACCCTTGTGAAAAGCCACTGGAATATGCCTTTAAAGAAGTTGCAAGATGCTAACACTGATAATGACTTGAGCAAAGTGGTGTGTTTATTTTACATGGTGAAGGGGGATTAGGAATGATCTTCAGTGTAATAAACAAGAAATGGATTGCTTTAATAAGCAGAATATAGAAGTCACTGCAGTTACATTTTCTTTCATGAGAGAAGCATGTGACTCTCTTCACCATGTATGCATGTATATTTTGTTTAAACAAGTTTGAAAATGGGAGTCATTCCTCTTCTTTCAGAGAATTTTGAAGCTAATGCAGCAGGCTCAACCGTCTATCAATGATTGGCAGACATTGTATAAGGTGAGAATGTTTACAACCCTTCTTATCATGTAAAGTGAAGCATTTAAGGATACAGTTACTCCTTCACTGTACTCATTACTGATTTCCATGACCAAGGTATTGTCATGCAGGCCTGGAGCTAGACATAGTACTGAAGAAAGGTGAGATAGCTTCCTGGGGATGGGGGATCCGTTTTCAAGGAGGGGGATGTACAATAATGTATCAGGGCAATTTTAATTTTTACTTTTGTTGGGGGTAAAAATTTTTAGGGTGTATCTGGCCTCCCATGGCTACAGAATTGTCATCACGGCCTATTAACAGATTGACAAATCTCCTCCATGCGTATTAACATAAGAGGAATAAAGGAAAAAATTGGTTTCTTTTAAAAATTGCAAGAAACTTTACTATTTTGTAAACAAGAACAAAATTGTTTCTCCCAAACTGAATACATAGCATTCTACCCTGATAGGTTTAACCTTGCAAGAAGGAAATATCTGCATTCCCTTCATACTTGCTTCTTTAAAAGCCTGTTGTGTGAACATATTTTGTAAGAAGTCTACCTGTAATAGGGTTCTTTAGTCATAAGGGTCACTGTACATAAGGTCATTATTCATTGTAACAAGGGGTCATTAGCCTAATATAGTGCCACCATTCATAATGGCTGTAAAGGTTCAATAACCATAAACATGAAAGAAAGTCCCATAGTCATGATAGGAAAAATAATTTGATTTTCATAAAAGAAAACAAGGTTCATTGTTCATGAATCTTGAAATAGTGTTGTTACTCATGATGGATAATTGCTATGTTATTCATAATGGAGCCAAGGGTTCATCTTTTATTATGAGAAATAATGTTTGCTAGTTATATCAGGTTAGAGTGAAACTTTTTCTATGAAAAGTGGTTATTTTGCTTTATTATGAATGACAAGCCTTTTTTTTGATTATCAGGAATGATTTTGTTTCCTGAATGGAATACCTATGTAGTTACCTAAATGTGACCTGGCAAAACAGCTGTAGGTTCATGCATTTTCAGTGTCGACAGTGATTCTGCAGGGTACCTTCCCCCACCCTGCACAGTATGTAAGCCAATAACACATTTTGGCACCTTTTGCCACTAGCCTGTGTAAGGGCTCTTGGTGGCTGCTGCCATTTCAGTCTGCATCCAGTGGTTCTTTCATACTAATAAGCTGAATGGAAAGCTTTGTTTTTCTGCATGTTAGAAGTCATTCATGTGGTATCCCCATGCATTAGCTCCATGCTCTGCGGTTTTGCTTTTGGTTACCATTTCAGGCCTACTAATGGTTATGCAATACATGCATACCACTTTTCAAGAGAGATACAATAGATTGCAGAAGTAGAAAAGTACAGTGATTTGAAAGAGAAAGTTATTTACCACTCAGAAGTTGCCAGTTTGGTGAACATGATGAATTGACCTTCCTAAATATGGTCTTCTGCCACTTTGCTAGTCTTCCCTCGGGATGTGCAGTTGAGGTAAAGCAGTTAGCTCAAAGACACAACTGATGCAAACGTTTTGCACAGATATGCATTTCAGATCCCTTGGCTTCTGCAGTGGCCTTAGGCAATGGGTTGGCAACATGATATAACCCCCTCCCCCCCCCCCCACCCGCCCCACCACCCGCCCCACCACCCGCCCCACCACCCGCCCCACCACCCGCTTAGACAATAGAATGGTAGGGTCGCAAATACAACTTCTTAGGACAGTCAATGCAGTACGAAGAAAAGTTGTCACAATCCTTTTTTCACCACCTTTTAAGAAACATTTCAGTTAAGCTTTTATTGAATTATGAACACCACGCTCTTTTCTCCATTATGTCAATGTACGGTTTTTCCATTTGTGGGACTTTTGAACCTTTTTCTCTCTTTTGTCTGTTACCAGTGACAAACCTTTAATTTTATCACAAGCAGTGAACTTTCTTTTCTGTTTTGTCCATCTCTTGATTAAAGACCTCTCCTGATTATTAAAGACCTCTGCTGATTATGAGTTTCCTCCCTTTTGACAAAAGATCCTGATGAAAAGCTGGCTGTCCTTTTTGAAGTATTTGCCTTTGTGCCTTATAGCACCAAGCTTTGCAGTTGCCTGTTTTTCTTCCAATGGAGTAAAAAGAGACAGGGTGCCCTCTGTATCATATCATGAAATTTCAGTCATAATTGCCAGCAACACAATTGAAAACTGCTTTTCAAAGAGTTCCCCAAAAGCAAAATCAGTTCCAAGCTGAGTCAAGCGCATTGCTATCCCTACATTGAAAATGGATTGTGTCTATTGTGAGGCAGTCAAGCATTGTTCAATGGGGGTTCACTGAATTCAACAAAAACCCAAATTTTGGGGTCAATTTTTTCTTCCCTGACAGTTAAAATTTTCCTATGCAAGTTGACTTCTGGCCCTCCTCCAATTAAAATGTAAAGTTTCAGACAACTTCCTCCAGAAGCCCGAGGCCTATGTGCATGTTTAATTTTCCAAAGACCACATTCTGCTGATTACCCTACCAACAGAGGGCGCCCTAGAGCCTAACTCTTCCTTTTCCATTGATTACACTTCTGAGTGTGGTGGAGACTGCACTGCTGTACATTTCTTATTACTGATCTGCATACTTCAATAAAGTGTAATCACTAGTAATGATTTTTAATACCAGGGTATACAAAATGTGTATAAGGTAATGCAAGAGCCACTTTAAGTGACTAGAATGCTAATGAGTGACCAATAAAGTGATAAAGGCTGGCTTCATTTTCCATAAAAATGTTTAAACCAGCATCCCTGATGGTATTTATTACTTACAAGTCTAGCTACATTTTATGAAGGACATACATGAGTGGCACCATAAAAGGTAACTTTCAGGATATCTAAGACCATTTTAACTGCAACAAAATCATGAAAGCTATATTAATATTTAGGTCACGGACAGAAAATTCTAGAACCAATTCCCTGTAAAAATTATCAAATGTTGTGTTGACAACCCTTCTTTGAGATGTACAAAAAATCTCTTAAAAAAACAAAAAATATATAGACTGCAGATATCATAAAATAACCATAAAATATCCTAATCTTTAAACAGTGATATGAAAAGATTTCTTATATTCAGCTTAACAACTGCAAGTTTTACCAGGGAGGTGTTATTTGAAGGAGATACAACGTTCTTTAGACTCTTTGAAGCAATGTTCGTTTCCGACAGTTATCTTGCCTTTCTTCTCAAAATTCTTGTCTCAGTACCTAGATCAACTAGGATCAGTGCTGCATTGTCAAAGTGACAATGAGAAGACACACCTCTTACGTTGAACTCATTAACTTTTCGTTGCCCACTGTCATGCAAAAATGTGAAATTTTAACCTTTCGCCATTATTCGTCACACTAAATATCATTTCATTTAAAGTCAGCTAAGAATTTATTTATCATTAACTTATTTATCAGAGATGTAACAATAGGAACAAAGAGACCTGTCAATCAAATGGCAGTGCCTGGTAAGATTTTAGTCATTTTCAAGTACATATTGTCTGACAAATTTGGCTGTTGTATCTCCTTCTAATAACACCTCCCTGGTTTTACTAGCTTGGATACAATGGCTGTATGGTCTGTCATCATTTAATAAGATTAGTTTTGAAGTGTGAAATTTCTGAGCAATGTGACCTCTGCTTTACCCTGTAGGGTTTCACTTATTTGGTACTAGTTATGGTAGACACTAGATACTGTTTCAAATGGTTTGGAAGGTAGTATTCTTGTTGTGATTGTTGTACGTGGTATCCTGTAAATAAACCTTTTCGCCAGTATGGAGCCTGTCTTTTTTTGGCTTCGTGTGCCCTCTTACTGAAGCATCTCGCAAGCTGATGCAGAGCATCTTAGATACATCAATATTTCACATATTTTCAAACATTGCTAATGTAACTTCACAGGTTTTCCCCTTCAGGAAAAGTAAACTTATAATTTTTCTTCTTCTGCAGACAACATACAGTGCAATCAATATTGGAGATATCTGCAGAGCTCAAACTGCTTCTATTCATATTTTCAAAAAGGTATGATGAATTTGACTGTTTCATTTATTGCAAAATTCCTTTCATTATGAGGGATTATTGTGTAAAACATATGAAAAAAGTATATTAAAGTCTGCCCCTTATTCAGTATCAAAATGTAGAATATTCTGTAATTTCAAGGAATGCACATAAATGCATGGATAATGCATCACAGAAGACTAATATATTTGCAATGAAGTAAGATGTTTTAGTATGAAAAGCATTGAGGGGATTATGGGTGGGTACATGGAAGGGGTATGTTATCCATTTTTTGATTCCTTGCCAAAGGCAGGCAAGGAATCTATGCGATGTTGATGTCGTGTGTATGTGTGTGTGTGTATGTGTGTGTGTATGTGACACTTTTGCTTGTAAATGTATGTGACACTTTTGCTTGTAAACACAATATCTCAAGAAGGGTAACTGTGACTGAGCACATACTTGGTGTGTGGGTTAGTCATATTGAGTAGATGATCCCTATTGTTTTTGGTAGAGGTCAAAGGTCATTTGGGGTCAGGAGAGGTCAAAACGTCAGAACTTTGTAAACACGATATCTCAAGAAGGGTAACTGTGAGGAATGTCATACTTAGCATGTAGATTGCCCATATTGAGTAGATGATCCCTATTGTTTTTGGTAGAGGTCAAAGGTCATTTGGGGCCACCAGAGGTCAAATGGTAAAATCTTGGGAATTAATTGTAAACACAATATCTCAAGGATGATAAATGTGAGGGATCTCATACTTACCATGTGGATTGCCCACATTGAGTAAATGATGCCTATTGTTTTTGATAGAGGTCAAAGGTCATTTGGGGTCACCAGAGGTCAAATGATAAAACCATGGGAAGTAGTTATGAACACGATATCTCAAGAACGATAAATGTGAGGGATCTCATACTTACCTCATGGATTGTCCATTCACAGTACATGATCCCTATTGTTTTTGGTAGAGGTCAAAGGTCATTTGAGGTCACCAGAGGTCAAATGGTAAAACCTTGGGAATTAGTTGTAAACATGATATCTCAAGAAAGATAAAAGTGAGGGATCTCATACTTACCTCATGGATTGTCCATATTGAGTGGATGAAGCCTGTCATTTTTGGTAGACCTCAAAAGATCATTTGAGGTCACCATAAGTCAAATGGTAAAAACCTTGGGAATTGTTTGTAAACACCATATCTCCAGACAGATAAATGTGAGGGATCTCATACTTACCATGTAGATAGCCCATATTGAGTAGATAATCCCAATTGTTTTTGGTAGAGGTCAAAGGTCATTTGAGGTCACCAGAGGTCATGGTAAAACCTTGGGAATTAGTTGTAAACATGATATCTCAAAACAGATAAATGTGAGGGATCTCATACTTACCAGATGGATTGTCCATATTGAGTAGATGAAGCCTGTCATTTCTGGTGGAGGTCAAAGGTCATTTGGGGTCACCAGAGGTCAAATGGTAAAACCTTGGGAATTAGTTGTAAACACGATATCTCAAGAACAATAAATGTGAGGAATCTCATACTTACCTCATGGATTGTCCATTTAGAGTAAATGATCCCTATTGTTTATGGTAGAGGTCAAAGGTCATTTGAGGTCACCAGAGGTCAAATGGTAAAACCTTGGGAATTAGTTGTAAACACGATATCTCAAGAACGATAAATGTGAGGGATCTCATACTTACCAGGTGGATTGTCCATATTGAGTAGATGAAGCCTATCGTTTTTGGTGGAGGTCAAAGGTCATTTGGGGTCACCAGAGGTCAAATGGTAAAATCTTGGGAATTAATTGTAAACACGATATCTCAAGAACGATAAATGTGAGGGGTCTCATACTTACCATGTTAATTGCCCATATTGAGTAGATGATCCCTATCATTTTTGATGGAGGTCAAAGGTCATTTGGTTTCACCAGTGGTCAAAAGTTCAAAACCTTGTTAACACCATATCTCAAGACGGGTAACTTTGAAGGATCTCATATGTAGCATGGGGATTGCCCATAGTGAGTAAATGATCTGTATTGTTTTTAGTGGAGGTCAAAGGTCATTTGGGGTCACCAGAGGTCAAAAAGGTCAAATGCTTGTAAACAAGATATCTCAAGAAGGTAACTGTGAGGGATTTCATACTTGGGTTGTGTATTGCCCTTATTGAGTAGATGATCTGTATTGTTTTTGGTGGAGGTCAAAGGTCACTCGGGGTCACCAGAGGACAAAAGGTCAAAACATTGAAAACATGATATATCAAGAAGAATACATGAGGGATCTCACACTTGATATGTGGATTGTTCGTATTGTGTAGATGATCCTATAATTTTTCGTGCAAGTCAAAGGTCACTTAAGGTCAAAAAAGGTCAAAATCTATTGAACATGATATTTCAATTAGGGTAACTATGAGGGATCTCACACTTGGCCTGTGGATCCTTCATATTTAGCATGTAGGTCATTTTGGGTCACAAGATTTCAAAATGTTTTTACTGTATAACATGATATCTCAAGTGGGAGTAACTGTGAGGGATCTCATGTGGGTGATTCATGTTTGTTACAATATATCCATATGGCAAGGAATCACTAAGACTTTTGGCTTTCTGGTTATGTAGGATGGCCAGATTACTGTTCATACCATTGCTCAACGAATTGGACGAGAAAAACGTTAGGCAAGGACTAAGTCTTAACCATTTAACTGCACATAAGGGATATATCTGTCATGTCCTAACTTCATGCTACTGTGTATATCTGTCCATAAAATATTTGTAAGTGAACTAACTCCGCAGTGGGATGAAAGTTACAGTATTTTAATTCCGCAGTTAACTGGTTAAATTTTAAACAGTGTTTTCAAAGTTTTGCAAAAAGTGCCCTCGACAAGAATCAAGAAACCATAGTTTAGGAAAGGTAACTGTTTTGTTACCAAAATTAACCAATTTAGGCTTTCCCTTTTCTTGAAATGAGAATAAGTCTCTTCTTTATCCATTTTATTGCCATTCTGAATTATGTTTTTCAGATAGCTGAGGCATTTACTGAAGACCTTCATGATATTGCATCTGTTATTAGTAAAGTTGTAAGTATTTATTGATGGTAGTATTCTTTATTTAGATTAGTTTTGTTCTTTATGAAGTTTGTCAGTGAAAAATCACATCTCCTCAAAGGTCTGGTGACATGCAAATTACATATTTGGATATTTGATGTGAGAGAGCATTAAAAATCCAGAAAATAGCAGCAATTCCCATAAAAGTCCATCAAAAATTGACCATTTTACAGGTAATTCCTATTTTACACTTGTTTCATGAATAAACATGAGCCAAATATGCAAATTTGTGATGTCAAAAGATGGATCTGCCAAATATCTGTTATGTTATGGTTTGTTTTTTTGACCTTCATTTCAAGAACACTTGTAGCATTGGTTTCCCCTGAGGGGTTTACAGTGGAAGTGAAACTTGTTTTATTAGAAATATTAATATCACTCACCAAACTGTAAACTATCTGATCAGTAATCAAGAGATAATTTATTTAGGGTTAACAAATGCTAACACTGTGCAACACTGCACATCATTATTTTTGCATCTAGGCAATGAGTTTATCAGAAACTGTCAAACTTTGAAGGGGTATATCTTGAGAACTGTAAAAGATGTTGAAATAATTCCAGATCTTTCAATGAAAGATTGTACTCTGTATCAGCCAAGTAAAAACAGCTCTTCTGGTGGTGTGTCACCATAACTTTATCAACAGTGGTAGGACGGAAAACAATTTATAGTGTGTATTGTGCATACATTATTGACCAGTGATAGTTTTCACTTCAGTGATATAATGTGCAATCATGGTTTCCTTGGTTGGTACAGAGACACATCCCGTAACTGACTGCATAAGGCCATACTGCTACTTCATGTTTTCACTCCATTGTTGCTAGGGCAATTAAAAGACCCTTGTGACTGACTGACTTCATGCTAGTGTTTCAGCAGTGTAAGGTGTACTAGCAGTGAGAGTCAAAAATTTGTAGTTAATTAATGTGATTACTGATTACTGCTATTAATATGTCACAGTTGATGAAATTGTCTCAAAAAAAGTGCAGCAGCTCAGCCTACCATATCCAGAAATGAAGTGCAGATATAACATACTGCTTTCCCTGCACATGAAACAGACAGACATTGGTTTGCAAATTTTGCCTGAAAAGGATAATCCATGTAGTATGCACAGTATCATGCCAAATGTCATGCAAAGTTGTGAGGCAAAGCTTGGGATTTTGTGAAAATGAAGGAATCTTTTCAGTCAGAATTAAATTGTGAAAGCGGGAAAATAGTAAATCATTGCCTTTCATGATATTAATGGTGACAAAGAATAATCAGCCATCTTTATTTTATTTTGAAATGTGTGCTGAATGTTACAGACATCCCGCTATATCCTTACCAGTAGTGATCAAATGTTTTAGAATGAAACTCTTTCATATTAAAGATAGGCCAAGGAGCTATTCAGAGAGAATTTAAGCCCCCCCCCAAAAAAAAATAGGGTAAAACGATTGCCAGATTTCTGAAACCAGTTCATGTTTGATCTTCCACTTTGAGCATGCAAAAGGTGCCAGACGGAGTTTATTTGCCTTTGAACTTAATTCAATAGTTCTGGTCACACAAAGGGCTGTGTGTATGCTTCATTAAACAATGCATCAGATAACTTTTGGTTGTTAGTGCGCTTTATTAAATTAATAATGATAATAATAATGATAATGATAATAATAATTGCTAGTACTAACATGCAATTGTTATGTGATTGGAAGTATTGTGTACATTGTGCAAGTTTCATCCCCTCCCCCGCAACAGTCCACTGGCATCCTTTCTTCCCCATTGTCAAAAGAAATTTGTATGTTTGACATCAGTTGCAGTAAGTGTACAAAGGCTAGTCAAAACAAATTATAATGTGGAAGGTTTCTTATATCTGGAGGTTGTATGTCACTAAAGGCCTGTTTGAAGGACTGTTTATAGTTTTATTTTCCATCTTTTTGAAACATATCCCATAGAATTGTACCAACATATGACAGCATTTTTCAAGTAATTGTGTATTTTAGATGATTATTTCTGCTGTATATATTTTGATCAAAATAATTGGTCGGTGTGTAAGTGCAATAACAGCTCATCAAAAGCATCTGTTTATGGAATGTGTAGGAAGGATGAGTCTGCATATCATACCTCAGAATGTCATAGCTTCATGGTTTGCATATGCACTTTGTCATTTCCAGGTGGATTTCGATGAATCTGTTGCCACTAGTAGATTTGTGGTAAGGACAAATGTTGACCAGGATCTAGATGAAAGTAAGTCAACTAGAGCAGCAGACCAGAAATATTTTCAAATGGCAGCTCCCTACATTAAGTATCAACCAAACTGCACCCCTCCCCCTTCTCCCTTCCTTTGCCTATCATTCTGGCATCCCCATGACCCTTCCATAGATTCTGGACAGCTGCTAGAGCATTCATGGTAGTGTTCAACCTCTTTTGATGAATTCCCTCCCTGTCACCATTGCTAACTCATATGATTTCCCCCCACCCTCACCCTCAACCTTTCATTGCCAGTGCAGTGTATGTAAACTGTAGTTCAGCTTTTCAAGTAACAATTGTTAGACCAGCGGTCCAGAGACTTTTTGTATGCAGGCCTCAGCATCACGTGTCAACAATATGAGGTTGATGAAGTGCACTTTTTACCCCTGTAGCTACGACTTTGAATATTCATCAGTATAATGAATTCCTTTTACAATTAGAGGAGGGCCAGTGAAAGTATTATAGGTTCACATCTGCAAAAATGAAAACGAAAGAACAGTGTTATCATGACCAATGGGTGTTTTTTCTTTTTAATGGTGTAGGGAGTTGCATAAGTGAGCCATGTGTAATTTTGTTTAATCCGATGTATGTAATTTGCTGCTTTCATACTTTGTGCAGCTGTATTAAAGTATTTTGTAAAAGTCTCCATATTTGAAGTACAAAGTTAACATTTTACACTTTTCCCTTAGTTATCCAAATAGCTCTTTAGGAGCACTGAACAAGTAGAATTCAGAAGTGATTTCTTTCATGATGTGGGAAATTATTTAAGTGCACCATGAATTTTGTTCAATCCAATGGTTACTTTTTCATTCTATTTTGTTGTAAAATGTATTACTGAATTTCTTGAACAGGATACAGGAATACACTTCCCCAATTATAACCACATCCTGTTCAATCTGTGATTGTGAAAACCATATCCTTATTTGACCATGAAAAATGGCATGAAACATTACTCTTAGGTAATATGTATGAAACTTGCGGTATCATTGTACTGATAACGCATGGTTTGATCCAATTTTGGCTAATTCAAGCATTTTTTTTCCTGTCACAGAAAAAAGGACGTACAATGGCCTGCCAGCCTTAATGACTCAAGTAGCCAAAGAAGAGTTAGCTAAACTCAGCGATGATATTGAAGAATGCAATGTGGTTTACCTACCTCAGGTAAACGAAGAATTCTCAGGAAATATTATAAGTGTAACGATGTGACGTCTTAGAGCAGTGAACCAGTGTCGTAGGTGGATGATATAATGTTATATATAGACCTTATGCATTGACGTCACACTGATGTCATTTTGAGGAAAACAATGAAGCACACGGGCACTCACAGCGTAGATTTTACATGCACGTGTAGTAGACTTACTCGCATATCCCCCAGTGCACAAATCAGCTGTCTGCATTTGTTGGTGTAACCTGCAATAATACGCCATTTCCCTTCACCGAGGGAGCACTTTCTACTCTGTGACATCATATGCACAAGGTCTATTGATGAGGTGCTGTTGGATTGATGAAGTGGTCTTCTACATTCACAAGAAGCCTACCTGAATTTGTTAAAAAAAAATGAGAGACGTAATTTAAATCATAAAAAACAAGACAGATGAAAAAGTTTCCTACAATTCTTCAAACGGAAACTCTCTGATCTTGTAACAGAAGAATCAAGTGCCTGATTTATGTAGTTATATTTATATTGCATCAGCCATCAGGGCACAGTAACAGTTGAAAAATATATTGTTATACCAAATATGAAGAGAGAGGTAAGGGAAAGAGCTGAGAAGGTTTCCTTGTGTTCCAACAAAAAGGGGAGGGGGTATCTGGGTTTTAAATAAAGCATTGTAATTCAAATTGGAAACTTTACACTTTAGAAGGTCACTTCATGTATGAAATTCTAGATTACTGGGAGATTAAAACAGCCCCATACTGTAGACATTGATTGGCATCCAGTTTCCAACCTTCTGATTGCAAAGTGCCATTGCATCATTTGCCATTGCTTTAATCATTTCTGCTTTATGCATCAGATGATAAGGCAAAATGGTGGTCCCAGTATCAAGATTACTGATCAGTTGTGCTATACCATAAATCCTGGTACCCTTTAAATAATTCATTTTATTTTTCAGTTGGGCTATCTTCTTTCAGTACCATGCACACCACAAATGGCTCAGACAAAGCAGTATGAAATTCCTGGCTTAGAATTCGTTGTAAGTATACCCAAACACTAATTCCCAAAATCAGTGTACAAAAATAACATTCACTGTTAATTAAAAGGGTAAGTCCTTTGCAGTCTTTTTCTGGAGTCAGCTGGTAAGTTATACCCTCAAGACCTTTTCTTGCCACCCTGGCATATGCGTACATCTCCTGCACCTATATTGGCTGCACTTTTAATACCAATGTCAGCAAACTTTTGCAAAACATTTCTTGTTTATTTGCTTATAGGTTGTACACTATGAAAGTTCATAAAAAATATGACAACATAGCACAAGCTTGAATATTCAATGGAATGTTGACTAAGGCAAGTCTGATCACCATACATTTTATGTGACCAAAGTCAATGGGGTTTTAGAGTGTGGTTTCTGTAACTTAAAACTCGCACAATGAAGAAGTCACATTGACTTACTGTGTAAACATGAAAAGGTCATAGAACATTGTTACAGGTTAAGCTCTGCAATAAGCCTTGCAATATGAATATTTATATATCAAAACCAATCAACAGTCATGAGATAACTTCAAATACGGCTCTTGAATATAGTCATGGATGATCCTTGTCATTGTTTGCAAGTGTTAAAATATTTAATTGTAAAAGACATACATATTTGACACCTGCTGTGGAGGTTAGACCTTTCCTGATCATGGCTTGCAATAGTTCTTAGTCTGTTGACTTAGTATTTGGGTCATTTCATGGCTTCTCATACAAGGTCAGCAATACATGCCATTGCAAAATTGTGCTGCCTTGTCTTAAAACAACTTTGACTGTTCTAGATTTTTTTAAAGTTACATATACTCCTGAACAATTGATTGGTATGGATCCTTTATGTGTTAAAAAAGTCTGGATTTTAGGTATGCTTTCATTTAGTGTCCTACACTTGTCCAAACGCAATGATTTACACAAATGATCTTGCTTTGTTATTTTCAACATTATTAACAATGCATGCTAAGACATGGTTTTTTTCAAGGTAATGTGTGATCAAAAGTAGGGTAGTTCATAGCCTAGGCCTAGTTCAGGAAATGAACTGTACATGAGAGCGAGGCTTGGGTTACCGGAAGCTATTGCTTGCAAGAGCATTTTTACTCACAATTTGTTAGATGTATATCCAAGTTTCAAACTTTTTTTCAGTTTCTTTGTGAATACCACTTAAGTGCATACACAGTTGTATTGTTTTACACAGAAATATTTTGACCTTTACATCAGTTATGCAGTGTTTGTGAATCAGGTCTCAGGGAAGCAAAAATTTGCTTCTAGAGTCAGTCTTTTCCAAGAACTGATTTTGTATACATGTGTAATTTTAAGGAATTGTCCCCATATAAATAACACATTGACACAAATAGTGAATGACTTGGGCAGTCTGTGTTAGGATTGTAGCAATTCATGACTTGTGTCTCCTCCAAGACTCACATAAATTTGCGTTCTTTTGAGGACATTTTCCACTTAAAACAAAATGTCACTTGAGTCAATGACTTGGCGGCTATAGTGACATATGTCTACCACATACAGTTTGTTCCATCCAAAAGGCTCTTGAACCGTGAAACTCTTCATACACTTGTGGAGTTTTTAAATACAAAATGATCATAATTCTATCTCCCTTACAGTTTCTGTCCAACAATTTGGTGCATTATAAAAGCAGAAGCACCAAAGGTTTGTTCTTTCTTTTTTAGTTTTAGTTTTCTTTCTGAATTTTTGGAAGATTTTTCAGCTAACCTGATAGTTTTCCTCTGTGAAACTTGGTTCATATAACATGTATAAAGTGCCTCATAGTTGCACACAAATTTTGTCCAAGTTCTACACCTATGAGGTACCAAAAGTTTGGAAAAGTTATGCCACAATTTAGCACAATAGTTGATCCATACATGCCTTCGACAGATTATTGGATAAATAACTTGTGCCATGTACAACTAAATACATGGAAGCTTGCAAACCTGCTTTCTGGTGTGTTATTATGATCAATGCCTTAAAGTCTGTTTTTGGTAACTTTCTGAATGTCTCAGTAAATTTTATCTTTCTAGCCCATCATTTGTGTATTTGTCTGTAAAGCATCAACATGTTATGCCTTGTATACTCTTTGAAATCTTCGCTACATTTTTGCCTATAACGGTACATGTCTTTCAGATACCTACCTGAATCTGCTGAGTAGTAAATTTTTATAAATAATACTGACAAAAGAGGGGACCTACCATCATGTAGCTGGAGAGCCCTTCATGAAGCCTTTATAAATTTTTGTAGCTGGAGGTTCTGGCAAGATGATTTTATTTTACCAAGGGGGGGGGGGGGAGGGGTTGGTTGGTTGGTTGTGGGGGTAGGAGTTGAGGGAAAGAAACTAATATATAGGATAGAAATGCATACTCATCTGTCACACTTCTTTTCTATATTACCAACTTGCTTAAAAGTTTGTTCAAACAATGTAAGATATTATACATTTACACATCTTGAAGAAATTGTCACTTTAAGAACTCGCATCAGTGAATCTCTGTTTATAAATACATTAACTGTATAGTAGTAGTATGATATAGAGCATCACTATGTACAGCTGTAAACTGTACAGTATAACAGAGCTAAATAGCTCAATAACTAAATTTTTTTGGTATTTTCAGTATTATTATGTAGATCAAGTAAAAGTTTCAACATCTTCAATCTTTTCACAGATCTTGATGTTCGACTGGGTGATACACATTGTGAAATAACAGGTTTGTAAATTAGTTGAAATTTCCAGGTGAATAGAAAAAGGTGTACCCTATGTGTTCCTAGTTTTCTGACTTGGCCTAGAACTCTCACTGAAGTTTATTTTTCAAAACATGATAGACCAAAGATCTCATGCACAGTCCAGTGATGATTAGTGAATGCATTTAACATAGTGTGCCCTATCAAATGTGGTGTGTATGGAATAGCAACTGCTACCTTACAAGTTGTGTCACATCTCCCCATTTAGAAGGGTCAGGTTCTAGTTGCAAATGAAGAGTCGTGTGGGTGTTTAGTCTCATAGAACTGCTCATGGAATTGGGTGACCATGTAAATATGATAAGGTTTGAAGTTGAGAGTAGTTCTGTTTCATGGATGTCGGCTCCCTGTGGACAATTCTCATCTGAGCGATTTCTCCTATCCCCCAGGGGGATTTCTATCCCTCAGAAAACTTTCCTTAGACAATATTCACATTTTCAGTTCCTACCTCTGACAGTTCCCAGCCATAACTTTCACCCCTCAGATAAATTACCCCTCCAGAGAGTTTTGGAATTGTCCTCAGCAAGAACCATCTTAGAGATATTTCTGGGTGGAATTGTCAATCTGAGGAATTGTCCAGAAGGGAATTGTTCTGGGAGAGTTGTCCAGGGGTTTGGGGAATTATCCAGGTAAAGATTGCCTGCAGTGCAGGGGGAGGGGGGAGTTGTGTGGGAACCATTCTGCTCTAGGACAAAATTCTTGTTATGTGTGAGGTGAGCAATAATAATGTGGAGTGCTATGGTACACTCTTGTATTCACTTTGCTACTGTGATAATGTTTTTCCACTTCAATCCTTGCACTCTTGTTTTCTATATTCTTTTAGATTGTGAAACACAGATCATGCACAAACTCCAGGATTACATCTTAAAGAAGTCCCAAGTATTCTTCTCAGTTATGGAGTATGCTGCGGAGTTAGACTGGTAGGTTTTACCTGAACATTCTGTGGTAGGGGTCATTTTATGCTAGTAAGGGCTAAATCATGTTAAACTTTCTTGTCTGTTGAGGCTGGTTTTAAGAAAAATGCCAACATTTTGTTTAAAAGATGTAAATTAAACCAGCTCAGTTAGCTACAGCTTGTATGATTTGAGTTTACATTGTGATAAATTGAGAAATGTCACATTCTCAGCTTGTTTGAAATGTTGCAAGTTCAATCTTCAATGTATGTAAGTAATGTTTAGTATCCTTAGAAAACCCTAAGGTATTATTTTTCATTCTCAGGAGTGATGTGAAAATATTGATCTTTGACTTGAATGTCTGTGTTATGGTTGCTTGCTTAGATTATTGTTACCATGCATTTTAAGTAGATTATGCATCTTTTTACAGTTATTGTTGAATAGAGGGCAGTAGACATGTTTAGACCCTTGCAAGATACACCACATGCTTTACATGGAAACACTGTAAATGAATGAGCCATAGTTTGTGTACAACATTAAGGTGTTTCTGTACTCTGAAAATGTATGCTTTTCCCTGAAAATGATGAAAATCTACTTAAAATGTTGTGAGCTTCTTCACATGTTGTGAGCTTCTCCATACCGTATTATAAATGTGTTTGAGAATTTTTATGAGAAACATTCAAATTTTATCCGTTTTATTTAAGATCTCTTCATCATTATTACTGCCAAAAGGGAATCTAACACAACTTAATGGCATAGTATTATTCTTCATTTTTTTCCCCTTTAGCCTCCTGGCTCTGGCTTCTGCTGCCAAGGACCTAAACTATACATGCCCAAACCTCACACTGGACAATGTCATTGAAATAGAGGGCGGCAGACACCCCTTACAGGAGATTTGTGTTACTCCTTTTGTTCCAAATAATGCAGTATCTAATACTAAGGAAGGCAAGATAAAATTCTTGACCGGACCCAATGCTAGTGGGAAGAGTGTCTATTTGAAGCAAGTAAGTAATCCACCCACCAGTGATTGATATGGGTGTAGGGAAGAGAATGCCACTTAAACATTGGATTTTAGTGAAAGAATTGGATTCTTCAAGCATTATAGCAAAGAGGAGAGGTCAAACTTCCTTCTTTTTGACTGAAAGTGTGTAAAGGAATTGTTGATGGGAGAGAGTATGCTGATTAAGTAGGGAACACTATTTTTGGTAGGGAGATGATGCTTGACTTACCTAGAGGGGTTTTCATATATACCACAGGGGAAGTGGGGAAGTGCTTCATGTATGAGTCTGGAAGACTTAATTATTTTATGGGTGTTAGGAATAAGATTGGAAAATTTCACTGGAAGTGTATGATGGTTGTAGCTGGATACAAGTGAGTTCTGGCATAAATGTTCACAGATATAGAAAATTGATTGAATGAGTTGGTGAAGGAAAGATTTTATGAAAACTTTTCTACATAATTTACCTTTTGGGGTTTCTGTATTTTCCTGTGAAACATTATCTACCTTATACTACATTAATATTAGCTGAGGAAGCAATTCATTTCTATTTTTTTTTTCTCAGATTGGTCTGATTTGTTTCATGGCGCACATCGGTAGCTTTGTGCCTGCAGACTGTGCAACCATTGGTATGCTAGATGGTATCTATACAAGGATCCATACCCAGGAATCTGTATCAGTTGGACTGTCCACCTTCATGATTGACCTTAATCAGGTCAGTTTTAGTATTAAAAAATGTTAAAATTGATCAAAGTAAGCCCAGTTTGAGAAAATAGAGTGATAAAAGCTTTAAATTTTATACCAAACTTATCAGTTTGGGTCTTTTGATTTCAAAGTGGTCTGTGTAGGTTTCCAGTAGGTGTGCAACCTTAACTTCTGTATTGAATGATCATCACTGGCTTAAACAGTTTTCCTCAGTTGTCACATGACAAGATTCTGGCATGCTCAAGGAGTGAGTGGACTATTCAGTAGGAGTGCAACAGGACAAGCTTTGGACCAATGAAACTTGGCATCTGATTGGGCTGGTCAAGTTGTCTACATTTTGAGTATTTGCACTGTTTTATACATGTGTGTAAATTTCAGTGCTTTGCCCCTCATTATGTCTTCAAAGAGTTGTAGTGGAGATGTACAAGGAATATGATGGGGTACATAAAATGCAGTTAAAATGAGTGTTCAGGATGTGGAGTTACTCTTTAACACACTATGTACACTTCAGTGTAAAATGAAATCATTTTAATTCAGAATTGCTACATGAATGTGCGTGCTATTCATCTCATGTTGCACCCAGTTGGGACAATTTTTTCTGTCCTGTTCTCTCAATTCATGCTTCAAAGCATGAAAAACTGCAGAACAATGCAGTACGAGATTATTTAAATTTATGTTAATATCCTGGGTTACATTAGGAACTGCAGAACTGATGCTACGTAGCATAATAAACTGTATATTGTAGCCATGCTTTGAAGCATAACAGGTTTGTCCCAACTGGTTGCTCCTTAGTGTGTATAATTCTACTAGTGTGGTATTTTAAGCATCTAGAATAATCTATGAGGCAGTTTGGGATTAAATCTCTAGCTAGGCCATTGTAAGGTCCACCATCTTTTCATTTCATTTTTATAAGAGGACAACACTTGATCTTATGATCCCTCCTCCTCTTTTCTCAGGGCATACTATTAAAACTGAAAAAAATCATTTCTGTGGCCAAAAAACTTATGATTTATTACACTTTTTCAAAGTTTATATGGCTCTTTGGCATTTGTTCCCCCTGCCTCCTCAAGGTTTGTTTGACTTAATGTGAAATTGATGACAAACTGTACCATACCTCAGGTGGGTGTTTTACTATTTTCCAATCTGAAATGACCTAAATTAAAATTTGTCTGTACTTCAGTTGAAATGTCTAATTAAGAGTCACCTGACATGATGTTGTAACATTTAAGCCTGTATGGGTTTCTCCTTTTTCTTTCTGTACATTTGCTTACATTCATAAAACAACTAATGTCAAGACGATAAATTGTTTCCACAGATGGCTACAGCTTTGAAGAGCGCCACCACTTCTTCTCTGGTAATCATAGATGAGTTTGGGAAGGGTACTGATGTCACAGATGGTACATCCTTACTGGTTGCAGTACTCAGGCATTGGTTAACACAGGGGGATAAGTGTCCTCATCTCTTTATATCAACACATTTTCACAGTATTTTGAAACAGAATCTGTTACCAGAGTCATCTCAACTCAAATGTCAGGTATGACATTTTAAGACTCTTATACTGTTACTTCAAACTAATCTCAAAGTATCTTCAGAGTATTTAAAGTGTACCTAATGTCTATATATTTCAAAAATGCTCGTTACAAAGCTTACAGAGTGAATACAGATAATACAACTCCCATCTTGATAGGACATTCTTGGGCTGAGGTATAAAAGATTGAAGTTTATGGACTCAATTCAGAATGGTAGATTATGCAATAATTTGTGATATAATTCTTGTCCTAGTCAAATTACTGCCTTGTGTTTCTTTTTGGTTTTTTTTTTGTTTTTTTTTTCAAAAGCCACAGCACCTTGTGCCAAAATGTGTTCACTGTCTAATTGTTAAAGGGTGACTTGACTATACAAACCCTCTTTGTATAACATGCTGTGCAAGAAAACAGGAGGTTATTCAAGGTCATATAAACATTTTTATTTCAAAAGTAAACAAAAACAGGTGATGTGAGTTGTACAAGGAGGACATCACAAATTAGTGTGCAGTGAAGTATGTCAAATTAAGTGAATAAAGTTCGTCATTTTATATCTCAGCAATGGAAAAAGCTGTGAAGATGGGAAGTAGATGAACGAGATACATTTTCCAACCTTTAAAGGAAATACTCTTGTGGTTGTAGACTTCAGATAAACCTAAACAAAATCATTGTGCAAGGTCTGTAATAATCAATATGCTTTTGGTTTCATGAAAAAATAGTTTTTAAATCATTCACAAATGACTTTACTTAAACAGTGGTAGCTTAAGTGTTAGGTGTATCGAGGGACTCTATTTAGTGTGCACTCCTGAATGAACCATGTCAAAATAGCCAAGTTGTAGCTGACTCAGCCAAGCTGCATCAGCTGCAGCCATGCTATGTCACTGTGCATATTACAATAGCAATATTGAATTACTCCTGATAAAGACCCTTTTCCAATAGCAATTACACAGGATTGTGGGATAGAATTTTAGTGTGCATTATTTTTTGCCACAGTAAAATGCCATTGACAAAAACGATATGTACCAAAACTCTATTCCAAAATCCTTTGTAATTGCTATTTGGAAAAGGGTCTATTGTGATGTGTGTAGCAGCAAAGCATAGCTTCAGCTGCTGCAACTTGGCTGAGGCAGATGCAGCCTGAGGTTTTGACATGGTTCCTTATGCAATGACATTACTATGGATTTTAAGTGACCCTTTCTTTACCTAGTATTCGTACTTTTTGAAGTCACATGACATTAATAGTGATACAGTAACAGCTATTTCTTCATTACACAAAACACTTCATAATGGTCAGGGGTCGAAATAAGCCTTCAACCTTTGGGGGCCAGCCGGGCCCCTAGTCCATGGAATCTAGGGGCCAAATGAGAAATCAAGGGGCCCAAAACTAACAAAGAAAAAAAGACTGTTAAAGTGTACGGATGCTTTTAATGTGCTTGGAAACGTGTAGTATAGGTACAGTTAAGCTAGGCTATAAGTACTGTATATGCTGAAACTAGCCTGAAATCTGTCCTCACCCTCTTAGACCAGTACTTAACAACTATACATGTTGCATGTAATGTACATTTTCAAAATTTTCTCGTAACTCCGGAATTTATTCCCCGGTAAAATGAAGGGCACTGTCCAATTCCCGCCAACCAGTCAGTCATGAACGCTAAGTACAGTATTTGCCTGAGCAGCCCACCCGTAGTACCGCAGGTTTTGCAAATCCTCAGTCACTCATTCATCATTATTGTTTATTGTAATCTGATTGGAAAAGCCCGACATCGACATCGTGCATACGTGCAGTCAATGACCTAGGCCTACAGTATTACTCATGAATGACATCGGTGTGCTTCTGTTTGAGTGATCTTCCGTGTTGTGACAAAGCAGACTGCTAAAGAGTGATATGAACTGATTTCAGAAATAATGTTTTGCAGGTTTTGTAGTGACAAAATAGTTTTTAGTACGAAATACTGAACACAGGCCTTGTGAGATGTAAGATCGTTTACTTGTGGGTGGAGAGGTTCATGTGCAGACTGTACAGTTAACTTGAAATATTTAGGAGCCAACCGGGCCCCTTTCCCTGTAGAAGCTACGGGCCCGAGCGAATTTCTAGGAGCATCGGGCCCACGGGCCCCCGTTATTTCGAGCCCTGATGGTATATGAATGATCATGTGTAAAGATTTGTTTAAAAGTAAAGGTTATTTAGAGAGTTATTTAGTGTGGGCATACCTATGTAATGAGGCAAGTGATGTTACTGCACCTTGAACCTAAAGCACAGCATTCTCAAAGATGGAGTCCGATGAAATTTAGTGAAATCTACATTTGATGTTATTTGATTTCAATAATAACAGAAATCAGGTCGCTGATTACAGCAGTATGAATTTATGTATGTACAGGATTGTCTGTTCATAATGCAATAGCTTGTGAACACCTCAAAGGTTAGATACAGTGTAGGGCAGGGTTTACTATATCGAAGGTTCACTTGATGGGAGGTTCATTATACTGAAGATCCTAACTCTAAACTTGATCCTTACCCTGATCATAATCCTAACACAAATCCTAATGCTTCACGAGGCTAATCCATATCCTAATCCTAAACCTAATTCTGTATATATCCAGAATTTCAAACTGTACCTCTTTAATACTTGAAGCAGATATTTGACAAACAGATCTTCGGTCAAGTGAACATTCCATCTAGTGAACCTTCCGTCTAGTGGGACTCCACCATGATGAGTCTCATCCCTATTGTGAAGAATGGCCATACAATAGATAGGATGAGGTAATAGGTCATTTGGCATCAGCAGAAAAGATATTTTATAAACCTGGGTTGCACTGATGTTACAGTGTAATCTTGACAGATTTCATACTTAAAGTGTGGACATCATACATAATTAAAAGAGATGAAACACAGGCTTACATCATAAGTTATCAAACCCTCAATGCACTTTTGTCATCTGCATTTGTCTTTTATCAGTATTTCACGTTTTGTTTCTTTTAGAACATTTTCATTCATTCTTAACATTTGCTTGGCACTTGTGAAAACATTTTCTGTTTTTTTTTTTTAATAAAATAAGAAAAAGTTGAGTGTTTCAACTAGCTTTCTCATCAATTTTCTAGACCATGGAGGTGTTACAGAATGACAGTGAGATGGTGTTCCTGTATCAGCTGGTTGAAGGTCAGGCTACTTATAGTTATGCAAGTCACATATCATCTATGGCAGGACTGCCTGATGAAATAGTAAACCGAGGGAAACAGGTGAGTTTGTCCCATTGTGTGGCCAAGTAAAGACAGTTGTGATGGTTACTAGGATTTAGCACATTTGCCAAGAATATAGCCTGTAGGCATGAGTTGGAGGTGAATACAAAATGGCAGCTTCAAGGAGTTAATTGAAGTGATTAATCACATGAATCAAGCACCCTAGTTGAATGCAAACATACAGTAAAAGGTGGAGGAAGCTGGGCTTGTTAAAGTGATCACTGAGAGTGCACCAGTCCAGGGTGCAGTTGACCTCATTGGTTGTCCAATTAACTTTGATGGCAAACTTATGCGGAGTGGAGGATAGGTATCTGGAGAAAAATATACATGCACTGAGTGGGGTTCAAAGGCAGGCGCTTGTGAAACACATTGGTGAACAGTAGTATGACCCCTCTCCCACCAAGGGACTCGGTTGTTAAGACTCACAGCGCAGGCAAGTTGGGATTAGAAGACACAACATGTTCCTAAATAGTGTTAAATTATTGTGGCACCCTTTTCATGACTATATGTAAAAAATGGAATTCTTTGTGGAATGAATATCAAAAAGACACCATTACAAGCCTCCCAAATGTTAACCAGTGTGCCTAGAAGACCTCCATGAAAACAAGCCTGGAGCAGCTGCATGCATTCCTTTTAAGTATTTAGTATTGGTATTCTCTGCATGGTAAGTAGTAGCCGGGAAATGTAAGATTTCATGAAATATAAGACAGAAAATTATGACTACATTATACCTTAGAAGAAAGCAGCATTCCAACATGGCTGCATTGCCAGCTGCTCAGATATGTAAACAAACCCTGTGTCCACATGAGATAAACAGCGCCATAATCTTGGTAGAGAAAGTTTCTCGTTATCAAGATCACAGTTGCATTCACACGGACCTGCAACAAAGATTGAAGATAACAAGCTCATCATGAAACTGTCCAAAAAATCTGCTGGCTTTTGTTTACAAAAGTAAGCCATTTTAGGAATGGTATGTTTGTCTGAAAAGTAAACCGTGGGGCATTTAATATTAAACATGTTTTCAAGATGACATGACCATTTGCATGCTGGATTTAGGGTGAGGGATAATTAATGTTCAGAGGGACACTTACATGGGTCCATCTGTGTGGATGATTGACTATGGGGCCAGCCACAATCTTGGACAAAATGTTGGAACACCTTTTGCCGTTCTGTCATGTATGATGTCTTGTGTGATTTACAAAACCCCAGTCCCCCCCCCCAGTGCATCCCTGTCCCCCAGTACAGTGCACCCCCATCCTCCAGTGCAATGTTGTGTCCCAAAGAAATTGGTTGCAACTAATGACCTTATTTTTTCCAACATTGTATGGGGGACAGGGGGTGAAGGGTGTTCCAGCGAGTTTTGGTTTTTTTGATTGTAGATGGTCCATACCTCTTTTTTGTACATAGTAGTGGGTATTTGATGATAAATGTATTGTGTTTTGCAGTTTATATCGTATAGAAAGGATTGCAATCATTCTAAGGTTGTCTTGATGTTTTTGTAGGTTGCAGAGCTGATCAAGCAAAATAAAGCTATCCCTAGAGTAGATCAAGAGAGTGCTGAGAGCCAGTTACTGAAGTACAAACAAATTGTGGATAACTTCCTGGCGGCAGATATTGATACAGTGAATCTAGAGGAATTCTTCAAAGAGAAGATCCTTCCATTGACAGATGAAGACACAGATGCAGAGAGTAGGGAAGAATGATTCTTGTGATGGATTCTGCTTGTAGCAAATCAGATGAAACTAGGGTTGCTATCAGGTGTTCATCTCCACTGAGGCTCCATAAAATCACACTGGCTAAGCAAGCAATTTGCTAGCTGCAAACTGGCATTTGATTGGTACACAGATAAGGTAGGAGTTAATTGCTTATTTGAGGTACTTCACTTAAACATCATAAGCCAACTTTATTGACAGCTGCATCCACTGTACAACCATTAGCTCTGCCCCTCAAAGGACATGCTACATGCACTGTACACATGTCATCTAGTCAGTGCAATAATTTCTTTTGTCATTGCTTAGGTTTGACTTCTTCGGTATGCCTCTCCACAGGGCATGAGACTAAGTAAGTTAAGAATGTAAAACTTATAATCTACATAAAAGTAAAGACATTATCCGAAAGTGAACATTGCTTGACTGAAGAATTTTGGCTGAAGGAGCATTGTTTTGACCATGCATAAATGGTTGCTGGTCTGCTTTCACAGGTTTTGTTTGGTAACCATAAATAGATTAGGAACCCAACAAAGATAAATTACCCAATGACACAGTGAAATTCATCATTTTCAACTTTTACCAGCAACAAAAGTCCTAGGAAAGTTTGATCGGCTGCAGAATTCAGGAAGAGGTTGTCCTTTGGCTGAGGACACACTTCTGTTTACATTGCCATATGAGGTCATGTGTAAAGCTCTTGATACCTGAAGTAGATGAGTTCCTAATTCGCAGTTGATATATTGACATGCATAGGGGTGGAGGGACTCAGGGCTCATATATGAATAAACATCTGATAAAATATTTAATGTATTGATATGGGTATTGACATGGCTAGGAGGTGATTATGCCTAATTAGGGGATTAAGGAATTAAGTTGCTCATGGATATTAAACATATTTTCATGGGTATTGAAATGACTTGGGGCTAATGGACATAATTAAGAATTAAAAATGAAGAACAATGTTTAATGTATTCTTATAGGTGTTGGCATGAGGAGCAGCTGTTTCACATGAATAGGACCTAATTTTTGAATAGTTCAAATTAATATTTAATATATTGTTGTGGTATTTATATGACCAAAGTATTGTTAACGAATAAATATTTGTAATGAATATTCAATTTATGACCAGCATTTTCAGATATGTATTATGTTAATTAAAATGTTGCCATTAATTTAATTTTTCATTTAATGCAAATTAAACCTTTGTTTCAACAATATCAATTTAGGCTGAATAATTGATTTTACCATGACAGGACATCCCCTGGACAATTTTCCCCTGGACAAATCCCCTCAGAACAGTTTGCCCCCCAATAATTCCCATTCAGACAATTACAGCCCATAACAATACCCCTCAGACAAATCCCCCCACTCCAAAATTGTGAATTTTCCTAGGTGGAAATTGTTTGGGGGAAAACTGTCCAAGCTGGGAATTGTCTGGTGGTAAATTGTTGGAGGAAGGGGGAAGGGGGTAGGGATTATCTTGGGGGAAATGTTCACAGGCGAATTGTCTGGGTAGGAATTTTGCAGGGGTACTGGTTTGACATGGACAGTAAGTTGGGTTTTCAAGTGCAGACTTTTAATGGGTGCCTAGAATCTTTACAGTGCTTTTGTCTGACCAGCTGCTGATTAAAAGATATGGTGATGGTTTGATTATTTATCAGTGTATGCTTACTACCAGAATCACCCCCTTGTCAGTATTAAACAAATAGTTTCCTTTTCATTTTGGAGTTCACTTCTGTGTTCCTCATGTATGAAATGATAAAATTCAAGTTGAAATTGCCTATCAGAGCACTGAATAAAATGATCTTAATAAATTGTTCTTTCAAAAATATTAGGATACCTTGGATGAATTCATTTTTGTCTTCAGATTTTGTTCTATTGTTAACCAGAAAGTGATGTCCCTAGGGACAGATTTACAGTTGGATAAACTAGTTACTAGCCCAAGGGTTTCAGTCTGTCCATACCAGGGACCCTCACAGTTAACCATTATGACTTGCAATTAATGTGATGTTTTCCCTGGGGTCTCATAGTTACCTAAGTAAAAGCTGACAGTTTGCACATAGATATATGAAGCTGTTCTTATTTGGTGGGGGGGGGGGGTAACATTACCATTGTATCCCATTCAAATATCATTTGATTGTTTGAAGGTAAAGTATTTTCAAGAAGTCAGTAATTGAATAGATCACAAAAGAAGGTTACAAAACTTCATTTTTATGGAAGATAGGGTATTGTCTTCCTTAAGAAGTGTGGGTGGGTCAGAAGAATACTTCCTGCCTGCTACCCCATCCCTAAATTTCCCAGTTCCTGCACCCTTGAGCTTTCTCATTTCTAAATATTTTGTTGACCCTGCCAGCTAACAGAGCCACCAGGCAATATACCCAGACAGGAATTTGCAAATAGCTGCATAGAGGTGGCCTTTTCTAGCCTGCCCAGGCAGCACCAGGACTTTTAAAAGTGGGGGGGGGGAGGCAATGGAGGGCAAAAAAAGTTCTCACAAAATTTTCATGCACAGCGCAAAATCTAGCATGGAGCGTGAGAGTTAGCGGTTGAGGTCTGGGGCCCGCCCTAGGGCCCCTGGTGGAGTCCAGGAGGAAAGCCCCAGTGAGGATCCAGGGGGCAAAGCCCCAGAAACTGAGGTTTTAGCATATCTCAAGGTGAAAAATCTCAAAAATCAAGTCGTCTCAGGATAGGTGTATTTGGTTCATAATGCATCCAGTGCAAAGATTCCAAATAATTTTAATGTATTAGGCTATCCTCCCATCAGGCCACTTTACTTTTAAGTACTTGGGGTCCAGGGGGGAGTCCGCCAGAAGCTCTGGGTGAATATTAATTCTCAGGATAGGTGTATTTTGGTTCATAGTGCATCATCCAATGCAAAGATCCCAAATAATTCTAATGTATTAGGCTATCCTCCCATCAGGCGTCTATACTTTTAAGTGAGTGGGGTCCAGGATCGAGGCCCCTGGAAGCTAAGAGGTTTCAGCATATCTCTGGTGAAATATTTAGTCTCAGGATAGGTGTATTTTGGTCCATAATGTATCATCCAATGCAAAGATGCCAAATAATTTTAATGTATTAGGCTATTCCCTCCCACCAGGCTGGTATACTTCAGGAGCTGAGTGGGGGCATCAGCAGGGTAAATGTTCTGACGGGGAAAATTCCCCCATGCCCCCCCCCCCCCTTGGTGCCGCCACTGGATACAGCCCTGGTTATTTTTGAAGAAAATGTGAAATTTGGGGTTTACAGTGAAAAGAGCTTTGAACATTGTGGTTCATGTGAAGTGAAGAAAATTCAAAATTTTAGGCTTATTGATTCCTTGCCGTAGGCAGGCAAGGAATCTATGCGATGGTGATGTCGTGTGTGTGTGTGTGTATGTGTGTGTGTGTGTATGTGTGTGTGTGGATGTGTGTGTGTATGTGTGTTTGTGACGCTGCTTGTAATCGCGATATCTCAAGATAGGATTGACCGACACTTTTCATATTTGGTATATAGATTTGTCATGTTGAGAGGAAGAACCCTATTGTTTTTGGAGGAGGTCGAAGGTCATCTGAGGTCACCAGAGGTCAAAAACCGAAAACCTTGTAATCGCGTTATCTCGAGATAGGGATGACCAACACTTTTTATATTTGGTATATGGATTTGTCATGTTAGGAGGAAGAACCCTATTGTTTTTGGTACAGGCCAAAGGTCATCTGAGGTCACCATAGGTTAAACTGCGAAAACCTCGTAAATGGCTTGTAATCGCGCTATCTCGAGGTAGCGATGACCGACACTTTTCATATTTGGTATATAGATTTGTCATGTTGAGAGGAAGAACCCTATTGTTTTTGGTGAAGGTCAAAGGTCATTTGAGGTCACTGGAGGTAAAAAGCCGAAAAGCTCGTAATCGCGATATCTCAAGGTAGGAATGACGGACACTTTTCATATGTGATATATAGGTTTGTCATCTTGAGAGAAAGAATCCTATTGTTCTTGGTGGAGGTCAAAGGTCATTTGAGGTCACCAGAGGTCAAAGACCGAAAACCTTGAAATCATGATATCTCAAGATAGGAGTGGCCTGTATGGATTTGTCGTGTTGAGAGGAAGAACCGTATTGTTTTTGGTAGAGGTCAAAGGTCATCTGAGGTCACCAGAGGTCAAAAACCAAAAAACCTTGTAATCGCGATATCTCAAGATAGGGATGACCGACACTTCATATTTGGTATGTAGATTTGTCATGTTGAGAGGAAGAGGCCTATTGTTTTTGGTGAAGGTCAAAGGTCACTTGGGGTCACCGGAGTTAAAAAGCCGAAAAGCTCATTAATCATGATATCTCAAGATAGGAATGACAGACACTTTTCATATTTGGTATATAGACCTGTCATGTTGAGAGAAAGAATCCTATTGTTTTTGGTGGAGGTCAAAGGTCATTTGAGGTCACTAGAGGTCAAAAACCGAAAACCTTGAAATCGCCATATTTCAAGATGGGAATGGCCTATATAGATTTGTCATGTTGAGAGGAAGAATCCTATTGTTTTCGGTAGAGGTCAAAGGTCATCTGAGGTCACCAGAGGTTAAACTGCGAAAACCTTGTAAACGGCTTGTAAACACGATATCACCAGGTAGCAATGACCGACACTTTTCTCATTTGGTACATAGATTTGTCATGTTGACAGGAAGAAGCCTTTTGTTTTTGGTGAAGGTCAAAGGTCATTTGAGGTCACTGGAGGTAAAAAGCTGAAAAGTTCGTAATCACGATATCTCAAGATAGGGATGACCGACACTGTACATATATGGTATATAGATTTGTTATGATGTAAGGAAGAATCCTATTGTTTGTGGTGGAGGGTCAAAGGTCATCTTGGGTTACCAAAGGTCAAAAGCAAAATTTCCCAAGAATTCCCAAGATTGTTATATGGGGTCACCAGAGGTCAAAAAGCAAAATTTACCAAAAATTCCCAAGATTGATATGGGATAACCAGAGGTCAAAAAGCAAAATATCCCAAGAATTCCCAAGATTGTAATCTGGTGTCACTGGGGTCAAAAATCAACATTTCCCAAGAATTCCCAAGATCATCATCTGGAGTAATCAGAGGCCAAAAAGCAAAAGCAAAATTTCCCAAGAATTCCCAAGATTGTTATATAGGGTCACCAGAGGTCAAAAAGCAAAATATCCCAAGAATTCCCAAGATCATGATATGGGGTCACCAGAGGTCAAAAAGTGAAATTTCCCAAGAATTCCCAAGATAGTCATCAGAAGTCCCCAGAGGTCAAACAGCAAAATATCCCAAGTATTCCTAAGATCGTCATCTAGGGTCACCAGAGGTCAAAAAGCAAAATTTTGCAAGAATTTTCAAGATCCAAGATCCACTGGAGTTGAATCCCTTTCAAGACACTTCAGATTTTCTTTTTTGTTATATTTGGTGGGGTTCAAAGGTCATGTGAGGTCAGCAGAGGTCAAATTGTTAAAACATAAAATGATGTAGTCAAGAAAGATAAATTTGAGGGATAAACCTCAGTGCAACAAAGCATCCCCATTCGGCAAGGAATCACTAAGCCTTTGGGCTTTCTGGTATTGAAGAAGCTGCCTGGTTTGAGAGCCAAAGGCCAAGTAATCTGTCGGAGCGACCATAGGCGTAGGAAGTGGGGGACTGGGGGCTTTAGCCCCCTGTTAAAAATGTGGGAGCTGAGTATGCTTCCACCCCCTACCAGATCCAAGGGCACAAACCCCCTATTTGTCTCTTCTGTAAGAAATATCAAAAATTTGCAGTAATTTTCCTTAAAATTTGTCCAAAATGTTGCACCAAATTGCATCTGAGGACTCTCAAATACCCAAAAATTTTCCAGAGGGGAGGGAGACACCCCTCCCCCAGGACAGCAATCCGAAACAAGGTTCAGCCCCCCCCCCCCCAGTCTTGAAAAGCTTCCTACGCCTATGGGAGTAACTGATCATAGACGGAGATTACATGCTTTATCGGGTCCATTGGGGCTAAGTTCAAAAATTTTCCTGACGGCGGGGTACAGCATTCCCCAACATGGGACAGGGCCTTTGCCCCAACTAATGTCACCCCTGTGCTGAAGCTGCTGTTTTGGCAGGAAAGCTCACATTTATTGGAAAGCTGCGATAAATGACTGGTTACTTTGTGGATTACCTTTTAATTCACTGTGAAAAACTTTAGTGGCATGTGCAGGATTTCGGAGGTGGGGGGCACAACTTGTGAGTCCCCCGACTGATATGGAGTAGTGGTGTAAGGGGAACGGGTGTCACAAGTGCACCGAAGAGCAAGTGGGCACGCATGGGATCCAAGGGTCTGTGTCAGGGACCCTGGCGAGGTACAGGGCAGAGTCCCAGTGGGGTTCCAGGGGATCATACTCCAGAAGCTCCTGCAAGATAAAATATAAAGACCGTCGAAAATTAGTCCCAGTGGCTCTAATTATCAGGTTGTATTTCGTTTCAGATTTTGTAGTATTTGATGTTAATGACAGACTGACTGAGAGTAAAAGCCAGAAAATGAACTTCGAAAACATATCCATGAAATTAACAACTCTTGATATATTTTGCTAGATTTAAGATCTGGTTTTCTCGTCATAGATGAATATAATGGGAAGGGTAATTTACATGTTTGTTTAACACGCTACACACCTTAGAAGAAGGGCTAATTAAATAATAATAATAATAATAATAATAATAATAATAATAATAATAATAATAATAATAATAATAATAATAATAATAATAATAATAATAATAATAATAATAATAATAATAATAATAATAATAATAATAATAATAATAATAATAATAATAATAATAATAATAATAATAATAATAATAATAATAATAATAATAATAATAATAATAATAATAATAATAATAATAAAAAAATAATAATAATAATAATAATAATAATAATAATAATAATAATATAGTAATAATAATAATAATAATAATAATAATAATAATAATAATAATAATAATAATAATAATAATAATAATAATAATAATAATAATAATAATAATAATAATAATAATAACATAGTAGTAATAATAATAATAATAATAATGATGATGATGATGATGATGATGATGATGACGATGGCGATGGTGATGGCGATGGCGATGGCGATGGCGATGGCGATGGCGATGGCGATACAGATTTATTCCGGGTTCAAAGACTGCAAGAGACATTGACGGAGGGGCACTTGACTGTTTTCGCCAGTGGAGAAGGTGTTCTAAAAATTAATCTCGTTTCTTTTCATCGACCGCCACGGGTCATTCGGTACACAATTGAGCCACATTTTGCACGTATTCCTAACAGCGAATGGACCGACCATAATCCTTATACGGTGGCGGGTTCAAGAAATTCTCATAGGGTGGTTCCTAATGGGGGGGGGGGGGCTGTGCGGGACCTCAGCCCGACCGAGGTTAGGACTGAGGTCAGAAAATTGGGCATTCCAAATGCCCCAGATTTTCAGGAAATCCCAGTCTACAACACAACTGACTGGAATATGTCTAGTACCACACAGGGTCGCCAGTATGAGAGAATATTGGGCATCCCAATCGCCCCCGATGGTAGGAAACTGCATTCTAAGTCAATAAGGCGAATTTGTCACTACAGACTTGATAGTGACATTCTTTGACCTGTGTAGCCCACTAGGCTGTCATCACCAACTACCGGGAGAAATCTGGCATCCCCAAAATCCCAAGATTACAGGGAATCGCATTCTAAATTTGTAAAACACAAACTTGCCACTGCAATCGTGCGTCTACCTTGACTCTGCAAAGTTTCTTCAGAGAATTTTGTATTTCTACCTTTTTAATAAGATTTCTACTTGTTGCTGTCTCATGAAGATGTTCACTCCGAAGGCGGATGTGGAATCAAAGTTAGGCGCAAATTAGAGGGCGCTAGCAAAGTCAGGGACAAGCAAGGAGGACTAAATTCGCTTAGAAGACTATCATGCGCAGAACATAAGATATTTGGCGTCTTTAACAATTAATAAAGATTGTGCTCTAAAAAGTAGTAAATGAAGTATAGTTCTATATACATCCATTCAATACATCAACAAATAAGAAGGGTCCAATTCCCCACATTGGTGAAGGGTGAAAAATAAAAACATATTACAATCATTTTTGCTATTTTTCGAAATTTCACGTATTTCCCCTGAAAGAGGTAAAAATCTTGGTAATACCAGAACTAATGTTTTGGTTAAACATGGATTGTTCAAGAGCGAAACTGTTATTGAAACATTTGTAACATCCCACAACAATGAATTTTCTTCCACTTGATTAAAGCTCATAGGAGCTGGGAGGGGAAAGGGACTCGTTTTCGCACCCTGACAACTTATTTATATAAAATTTAAGTAGACTTATTTAATATGTGGACTACGTGATTTGTGAATGCAGAACAAAAAACGTTTACAAATATCTTGGTTAATTTTCCTCAAAAAACATTTATTTAACCCCTCCTGGGAAAAGCAGGGCAGTAACGTCCGAGTAGGGACTCGGACTCATATCCGTTTTTCACTGGACTCGGAATTGGCCCGGAATGGGAGGTCCCGGAATCGGAATTGGCCCGGAATGGGAGGTCTCGGAATCGGAATTGGCCCGGAATGGGCTGCAACTGGACTAGGACTCGGAGCCGATTCCATTCGAGTTCAAAAAAATGAAAATTTCTTCAAAGGATACATTCTTTATGTGCACAATTTAATACGTAAATGGTCACACACAATCAACTAAATTACAGGGTGGTTGAGACAGAAATTGACTACTAAAATGACATTTTTAAGGAAATGTACTTGAAAAATAACATAAAAAGTAGTTGTATAATATTTTACGTTGTCAAATGGCCGGACTCGGCATTGGCTCGGAATTGCGGACATTGGAATCGGAATTGACTCAGAATCGGAGGGTACTTCATGGACTCGGAATGGTAGCCAATTGAATCGGAATTGGCTTGGAATCGGGTTAGATAGAGTCAGATACAGCCCTGGAGAACAGTCAAAATGAAGATAATTACTCAGTTACTGCCCTTACTAAAGGGGTAAAATGTGCCCGGGCCTACTTTAGCCAATAGGTGCGATTAAAAAGGGACCATTTAGATTTTGTTTTAGAACCTTCATATGTTTGTCAATGGCGTGTTATGACCTATTTATCATCAAAGAAACTGAATCTACTATAACTTTGCAGAAATTACGAGTATTGAGGGAAAGATATGGACTCTCATCAGTGGCTTATCCAGGAGTTTTCAAGGGTGGGGGGGGGGGGTGCAACTGAATGATCGGTTAGGGATGGTTGGTTTTGACAGCGGTGGCGGAATATCTTAAGTGGGGGCCGAAATACGACTAGAACAGTGCGCAATATACAAAACCAATAACAGGTGGGTCCAGGGTCCCCTCATATGGCCCCTGGTGGGGTCCAGGAGCGCAAGGCCCTGGGGGGAGTTTTTGAAGCGAAAGTCTCCAGAAAATCGAGACATGTTAGTGTTTCAGATGCTCCAGGAAGATTTTTTCAAGAGAAATATATTTCAAAATGCAATTCTCTCATCATTGGAATATTTGAAACTTTATTCTTACAGAAATGCTATAGTATATGCACATATACATAGCCATAGCAAGATATAGTCTCAGGGGGACCAGTCATGTCGCCCCCTAGCAAAGTCGCCCCTACAAAGTCGCCAGGACCACTCGGTGAACTGAGGGGCGACTTTGTCGGGGGCGAGTATGTTAAAGGGCGACTTTGTTGGCCGAGGGGGCGACTTTGTTAGGGGGCGACCTTGTGAGGTGCGACTTTGTTAGTGGCGACTTTGCTAGGGGGCGACTTGACTGGCAACCGTCTCAGGAAGTCGTTAAGTATTCCCATGTGCGCCAAGAGTGACATAACTTCCCCTGCCTAATCTCTTTCTCTCGCCATAACAGAGGGGTAGAATTTCTTTCACAAGTGAGCAGAAGAACTGGCTGTAATAATGCTTCATCTCCGCAAGCGCAGTTAAAGTAGATGCGAACAGGGAGGGGTCCATGGGTCGCCGTAGGGCCCCGGCGTGGCCCAAGAGTAGTATATTATGGAAGGACGGAATCCAGGGGGAAATTCCCTGGAAGCTGAGTTATTAACAAAATGGGATACTTGCATGGAGCTTTCCAGTTGACCTCCAAATGACTCTGAGAGTACAACAAGCTCTTCACAGACATCGAATCTTTACAAACTTTGAATGGAAATCTGCGCGAACAGCTTGCAAACAAATGAAAACGGAGAAGGAAGTAGGTATAGCCAATATAGGACTGAGAAGTACTGATTTCAAATGTGTATTCTTTGCAAATATGTTAAAAAAGTGCAAACGAAGATAAGTTTGAATAAGTTTGTATAGCTAGTAAAGCTTCAAATCATAGTCATCGCCTTACGATTGTTACTCAAAGTATTAAACTGAGACATGAAAACCACCTGTTGATGCTTCGTCCTTCCTCTTAACTTGATTGGAATGTTTGGGTCAGAGTCGTTCATGTGTATTATTGTGCTAATAATTTTGTGTGTAAAGCGCACCAAAATTTCTGCACTAGAAATCGTTGACCATGATAAAATTACCTCTTGTCCCCCCTCCTTGTATCCCATCAGCGGCTCGCCATAGGGGCACAGGGGGGGGGGGCAAGGGCCCCCTCCCCAAAAGTTTGGAAAGCATGGTCTTCAATATTGCAACTTATATGTTGTACGAGATGGTATGAAAAAATATTTTAACATTTAGACAAAATCATCCCTTCCATCTCACAATTATCATATTATTTATGAAGTTTTATTTTTAAACTATTGCAAACTTTTCTGTAATTGTCAAGTACAGTATGTATTTCGTGATAATTTCAAGATTCTACCCAGGTTGACTGGGTCATTCTGCCACTGGTCATGTGAATTAATAGTATCATCCAGGTGTCGTGGTTTCAATTTTTTTCAAACACGTATATCCTTCAGTGCGGAAAGTTCTAGTTTAAATAACAAAAATGATAAAATGCCACACTTTATCATAGGATAGCCATCATTAGTTTGCTCTAAGGAATTGATATTGCCAAAACTGTGTCCTAATAAGTACATTGCAGGATACGTAAGTTGTAAGTTGGACCTATTTGAAGGGGTGGTGAATTGCCATTCTGAGTTCCTTTCCCAATGGAAAAATGTTTTCGAAGATGCTGACATCCAAAACAGTGCTATCATTTTAGAGTTTTGTGTCTTTATGCTCTAAATTTTCTTTATTTATTAAAAATTTCACAAAACCAACATTTTTATGGCCCCTTGTCAAAGGTGAAACATATTGTGACACAACGAAACAAGCAAAAAATATCGATTGCTTGTTATGATTATACCTATTTTTAAGGACAGAGAGACCTGTGACTGACAGTCTGAGATACAAATACAAAATGATAACCATACTTCCATAATACTTTCCAAAGCGGACCATTGATATTGCCGAAGGGGGTCTTCCGAACCTCTCTGAATACGGACCTGATTTTGCCACCCCAAACAAAATTTCTTAGAGCGGCCTATGTTGTATCCCCCACTGCTAACGTACTTTATTTAGATGGCCTGTTTTAGACACCTTTACTCCTGACCCAGAAATGTAAGACTTCGAATTTCGGAAGAAAATCAATCCATCTTCTATGCATTTCTGTGCTTCATCATTTGGCCGTTGAAGGCATTTAATTCCCTCTGGGTTGGTAGCTTCGATCGACAGGTACATACCGGCAAGAGCCTCAACCATGGGCGTCCGCAGAAAAAAAATTTAGGGGGAAATTTTACTCCCAGAAAAGAGCTTAATTGCTAAATGTTGGCGCCTTTTACAGGGGTGTAGCCAGGAATTTGCCAGGGGCAAAACCTTTTGGTAAACTATCTAAGCGCAGCACCACCATAGTTTGGCGCCAAGCACCAAGAAAATTTTGGCCGAAATGCCTCCTAGATCGGTGAAAATGGCACTTTCTAGGCCTTGTGAGTTGCATCTAATCATTTTCTATTTTGAAAGCTCATGTTCTGGAAATTTTCTAGCTGCATCATACAAAAAAGTTGATGTTACTTTTCCTCAAGTTTTTGATTTTTCAGGGGGCAAGTGCCCCCCGTGCCCCTTCCGGACGCCCATGGCCTCAACGGCTTCTCAAAAGTGGATGGGACATGACCTTGACCAGAACGTTTTAAAGGTGAATAGCAAAAACCAAGAGGAGAGGGATCCAGGGGTTACTTGAGGTCCCTGGAAAATTTGTATTCGAGATAATATATGGTGTAATCTGAGACATTTTCCCACAATTTTTAAATGGCTGTTTCCTCATTTTCATGTTGATTTCATTGAATCAGCTACATTGCAAGCTTTGGAATCAAACATAAACCCACTATTTTCGTTGGGGTTCCGGAAACAAGTGGGTGGGGGTCCCGAGTTCTCCACTTTCAAAAGGGGGATATATCCCCGTTCCCCACATCTTGACCTTCATGGATACGGGACAATTCCCTAGTTTTGCACTCAGCCTAAGATTCAATTGCAGATGTTGACCAATGAGGCTGCGTAACACTTTTACCTTCATAGCAAGTGTCGAATATGTGCTCCTCTTTTGACGTACATACTCTAACACCTGTGAACAATGACGGAGATCATCCAGTTTTGCTATATTCATGGACCCCAATCTGATGTTACCTCTCCACTGTTGATTAGTTTCGATATATAAATATTCATATCGCACTATAACGAAGCTTTATTAAACTGTTTCGTTGTTCTGCGACCTACCTATACTTTTTACACTGACCGTAAATTAGTGAGACATCTTCATTGTGTGAGCTTTAAGCAGGAGAAATCACACACTTAATCTCCATTGACTTTGGTCGTCTGAACAGCATGGTAATCAGACTTGCTTTAGTCGGATTTCGTTGAATATTTATGATTTGTGTTTGTTATGACTGATCGTATATGTGAACAGTTAATAGCGTACAGCTTTTTACGCAGTTCGAAGAAGAAATCTTGTGAAAGTTCGTGGACGTTGTTATTACGAGTGCAGCCAATATATATAAGCGCTTGAGAAATACTCTACCGCAAGCGCCATAGCTACTTATAACCCTTGTGGGCTACCTGTACACATTCAAGAATAGTTCATGCTTTATAGGCCTAGTTACGTCCACAAATCTGGAAATGCTTCAAACTAGCTTCCACAGTTTTTTTCCTCCGCTTCATCGGCTTTATTGGCTCTGGACTCCACTACAGGCATAGGCGGAAATCCATATACCCCCCCCCCCTTTTGAGATTTCCCATTGATTTTCATTTTTACCCAGTAGCCTAAATTTTGTTTCAAGGCCCCTTTATCCCAACCACCCCCCAACCCCAACTTTTCAACACAAATCTTCGGCTGGCTACCACTAGGTCACTGCAGTTACCCTGATGACTCCACTCCACATGACTAAAAATCCTCGTTGCCTGGAATACCGAGACCCTTTTCTTCCTGATAGCAATTTCATATGCGCTGCTCTTGTGGTGAAATTAATCCCTCCCTCCTCGAAGGCTTCCCGCCAACGTGACTGGGGATCAATTCCCAACCTTCAGTCTTTTAAAGGGGAAATGCAGTCACCCCAACTTGAAGTAGTGTAGTAGACTGTCCTGTTTCATGATTGGCTCTTGGGAGTCATGTGACAATATTTTTTCTCCTAAAATGTGAAATTTACTAGAAGTAACTGATTGGTTTACCTTGAATATGCAGTATTGAAGTCCTAAAATATTATGGAAGATACTTTGGAGAGAAATAAGAAGAAAATTGTGAGATTAGCTGTTGCTTCAAAATAAGTTTGGGGCGACTACTCTTGCCCTTTAAGTACTAAATCCTGCAGCATTGCTACTCCAGATCTTTTTAGTAGAACAGCAGTGAAGCAAAAAATGATTACTATAATCGTTTTGGCATAGCGCCATCTTTCAGTTTTCTTAGGAAATGGATGACCTAAAATGTTAGATGGCCTTTTTATCCTTGTTACTTTTTATTCTCTTGAAAAAATGAAGCGTTATAGGAAATGAAACATCCACATAATTACTCATACGATTTTACTCTCATAGAATGATGCCATTTTGTAAGTAATTTTATAATCTGTATTGAACAATAAACTTGTCATCTCTCTTAACGATACCATTTTGAATCGTGAAAATTACATACATGTTTATATGCTGTATGAACTTACTACTGTACATGTACTGATGATGACCGTACCGGTAGTTATATTCGTATACAGTGCAGAAGGCGGTGAGTAGTAGGCCACAGCGGAGGCTAGCTCCGGATCTGAGAAAATTATCTTTTTGATGACACTCTTAGAGCCTTACCCTCAGCTAGCAACTGAATATTGACGCTGGTACAAGTGCCCGACTTTGCCATTGACAATGCCTTTCTTTAAACCTAAAAAAGAGAAGAAAGGATCAGGAACACCGCAGTCTGGTGTCAACGGACGCAGTAGCATGTACAACGGTGATGGCGAACCAACCACCTTCGAACCACTTCCTTCCCAACCGGGGCATGGAGGCACACCTCAAACTCAAAGCCATCCTCCTGCACACTCACAGCCATCAGCGCGACCATCACAGGGAACCCCTTATGTAGCCCCACCGCCGAATAAAGGAGTTTATGGAACAGCCTCTCCCCCAAAGCCAGCGGATGTCAAACCCTCCTCCCAGCCTAAACTCGTTTTCCACACACAACTCGCTCATGGAAGTCCCACAGGAAAAATCGAAGGATTTACAAGTGTGAAACAACTTTACGAGAAAATAAGTGAAGCTTTTGACCTGCCAGATAAACAGGTAGCATTTCTATGATTGTAAACACACGGTCATGCTCCTTTTTAATTATCCTAGAAGAGGCATAACGTGGGTCATTCCAAGCATCAGTCGAGACAGTTTTTTTTTAAGCATGGGGTCCACAACACAGCCTGGCTTTAGCCTCATGCTGCTCATGACAGTTAACACTAACTTAGCCATGGCCTAGGCTTCTGACTGAGCCTATCAGTATCATTTAAAATCAGGCGACTGTGATTGTGAATTACACCTAGGCCTAAGCCTATCCAGATTGCTCTCCAGTAACTTGATTTAAGTTAACCAGTAGGCATAGGCCTAAGTAACATAGAATGGTAGGCCTTGGGTTACCACCAGGAAGTAAACTATGGAATACCCCGCCACAATCAAAAACACCTTTTTGAAGTTAGGAGGCGAAGTCGCAGTGGCCATGGTTCCCAAAGATTGTTATTTTGAGAACAAGTCAACATATGATATGTAGGCCTAAATGTTTTTTTGCAAAATGTCCAAGTCCACTGTTTTGAGTGGAGGCCCCATCACAGTGGCGGTTTATGAATTCGTGTTATTTTGCAACACAATAATTACGAGTGCTTTTATGTAGCCTACAGTAAATGTTTTTTGCAAACTGTCCAAGTCCAGCGTGCCCAGACTGCATAATTTGTAAGTCGCGCGGAAGAAGTTCCGCGCGCATTTTCATTTTACATACTGATTTTACCATGAATTTGGCACGCAATAATTCAGTTTCGTGTGCAGCGCGCAGAGCAAGACTCCATCTCGGCATAGCGGTGGCAAAACGGTTACAGAACCTTGGTCTGTCGGCGTACTGTGCAATGCAAACTAGCCTTATCCAATACACACATGGCAGCCATGCAATTTTGTGTTGTAATGTGCCTCCACTTAATTCCCACTGAGTACCACACAAAATATGATTATTTCCTGCCAAATAGGAAAAGTGTACATAAATTTTGGCAGTAGTATGATCTGTATAAGTGTAGCGTACGTACGTACAGTATACGTACATATAGTATGTAGTATACATAAATATAGTATACATATGCGTATATGTATATACGTACACATATAGTTAAATGTATTGTGTGTATTCAGTTTGTAGCGGCATTGGCGCGCAATTTCGAACTTTACAATTACATTCCGCGCGCAGTTAACAAACTATGCAATCTGGCAGCGTGCCTCCAGTTTTGAGTGGAGGTGCAGTCGCAGGCACAGTGGCCGTTTATGAATTCGTGTTATTTTGCAGCACAGTAATTACGTGTGTTTTTATGTACAGGGCAATCCCACGGTAATGCCATGACGCTTTGGAAGCAAAATTCACATTTCAAGTGTAAATAACAGGGAGAATTTTAATGTTGGGAACAAACTTTTATTACATTTCTACTACTACTATCACAAAGTTAATCTGAAAAATTATGTTTCTTCAAAAAGGGCACTAAGTATGAAATATGAATATTAATGACTGTGGTAACGCCGTGACGCTGAAAAGGACATGCATTTTCTTTCCACTCGCAAACTGTTAAAACCCTGTGAAGTTAAAGGACTTTTTACAGTTTCTTCACATTAAATATATTCTGTAGACAGTTATCTACAAGAGTATGGTGAAATCTAAAATAAAAAATTATGATTATGAGATATGACCAAAGCCTTACTATATGGGAAACACATGTTAAAAAAAATTAAGTTAATAAGCTGATGGGAAATGGTGCTGTTGATAGTCAGAATGTTTGTAAGTCATCTAGATATGAGTAATTTAGATATTTTAAGAAATATTTGCATACGAATATAGTCTTTCTCTGTATTTGCGCTGCATCTCTCCATTAGACTGCTTGACCATTTTGGATTGTAATGGTGGTGTATACTATACTATTCACTGTATTGTATGTGTGGTTGATTGACCTGCTGCTGTGCTACAGTAGTTGCAGATTTTCTTCCATCCAAATCTTTATAAATGCTTCTCATGCTCATTAGTGTACAGGGAGTGTACAATGGATTGACTTTATGCTATATTAGCAGGAAGTACTGTTGCTAGTCACATCAGAGCTAACTGAAACAATCTAGCAGACCATCATAGCTTCTTAGCATAATAGGCGGATTACCATATAACAAAAGAAAGGGGACAGTGGTGCATTTTCTGCATGAACCATCATTGAAGAGGGCCCAGAAAGTTGACAAGTCATTATCGTACAGTAGGATGCTGTTACTGTACTTAAGTACCAGCAACCACAGTGACTACAATTGTCAGTCACCATACAGTAAATAAATGCCAGTCACGGGGTTACTGTCACGGTGTTACCAAAAAAGTAACGCCGTGACATATTTCTAATTGGTATAATTAATTAACAATGAGAGAGATTATAACTTGCATGGAAGTTGTTGGCCTGGGAGGGTGTGATTTGCATTGTAAAAAATATTCCACTCCAACTTGTATGTCTTACACAAAATGAAAAATTGTCATATTTAGGGTAACGCCATGACATAATGAGGCAACTTTAATTAGTTGCTCGTTAGTATGGAAGACATTGCTGAAATCATTATTTAATTTCATATGTGGTAAATAATACTCTATCACAGAGCATGAATTAAAACAAAAACCTCATTGCAGTTGTTGCTAGAAAGCTTTTTTTTATGCCATATTTTGTGAAAATATAGACACTTTGATTTCTGCTAATAAATTATGCATGAAAAAGAGTGAATTTTGTTTTTTTGTAGGAACAATTATTTTTATTGGAAAACTCAAACTTTTAGCTTCAATCTGATACCAAGTTTACTGATATTGGAGAATTTTTGGAATTTGGTGGTCATGTCCACTTTTGCCGGAATTGCCCTACAGTAAATGTTTTTTGCAAAATGTCCAAGTCCACCGCGCCTCCAGTTTTGAGTGGAGGCGCAGAATGCAGTCACAGTTACCATTCATGAATGCAAGTTATTTTGTTACTTTGTGCTTCACTGTGACTGTGCCTCCGGAGGCGAGGAGAGGTTTATTATTGGCGGGTATTCTATAGTTGTACCTACCACCAGTTTATAAATGAGACATCCTGTTTTAACACTTAAGAGCGAAAAGTAGGTGTCTAACGTTAGTTTACAAGACAATTTGCTCCAGTTTTGTAAAAATAAATGTCTTGTTTTGTACAGACTGGTACATCAACCAAATTTTGACCACACTGCAAAACTTCATGCACCCCTAAAATGGTTTAATTACCAAAATAATGCACATAGCCTAGGCCTAGTCAAAGCAGATGCCTGAAGTTTCCTAATTTTACCTTTGAAAAGATGGTAACCCTACATGAAGAGACACACAGTTTGAAATTAATTTAGAGTATTTGGTAACCAGTGCCATTCTGAAATAATTTTGGGGCAATAGTAAGTAAAACTCATGTTTGAAAATTGGACATCATTGAAGCCACTCCAGTAACCACAGTTTGATGTTGGTAACCATGGTATTTGTGACCTCAGTGTTTGTTGTACATGTAGTAAAGTCTTAGCTGCATGTATGATGCATAGAATAATTTGTGATACTATTCAAAGGAATTTTAGACGGTTCAAACTAAGCATCTTTGTTACTTCACTTTCTTGGGAGTATTGTAACTGCAGAATACAACACCCTACAGAAGAAGCACGGCTGAAAAATTAGGGAGTTGAAGTGCTCACTAGAGTACCCTAGATCATCTGATCCCAGCATTTGTTATTTTTATTCGTTGAACAGCAATGTGAGGGTTCTTGTTTGAAGTTTCAATGTTTGAGAAGGAGGACATGTATGGGCTCAAGCACCAAGTTGTCCTTTGTTGACATTCAATTGACTCGAGATCATTCTGTCTAGTTTCCTTGGTCTCGTGGAGTCCTAGTGAACTCATGATGTCTTGCACAGAGCCTTCCATTTTTTTGTTAGAAGCACAGTTACAGTCCCAGGCAGTGGACTAGGGAAGTTTTTATTTTGAACACTTCTTGTCATGTTTCTTGGGTATCTTTTGGGAGGTCACAGCCACTGTTACAGCGCCATCAGAGTCTCAGTGGTATGTTTCGGAAGGAGGTTGTGTTCTATAGTTGTACCCTTTCTTGAGGTAACATGCCACATAAGCTTTTGCGCCAGGCATGTTTTCACCACTTTTTGACAAATGGTGATTTTTTCTGCCTTGTTTAGGAGAAAAGGGTAGTTACCTAGAATTATGTGCTGATATTTTATAGTTCATTGTTAACTCAATGAGACTTTCATCATGCAAAACTCAGTTTGGCAAAACTCAATTTGGTGTTGTTGTGTGTAAGTGTGCAAAGTTAAAACACTTTATTTCACAAAGGAGTCGTGACTGATTAGGAACATATGATGCACTTTATGTGTGATCAGATTGCCAGCTAGCATAGGCCTATTGCAGTATGCAGTTATAGTTTGGGAAATGCTCCAAACCACACTTTTTAACTACAGTACAGTAGTTGTAAAATGCAAAATTTTGTGATTTACATTCTTTTCTGGATACCTTGTATTTCAGATTCTATTCTGCACCCTGAACTCATTTAAAGTGGACATGGAAAATTTACTTGGTGGCCAGATTGGATTAGAAGACATCATTTTTGCTCATGTTAAAGGTGAATCTAGAGAACTCAGTGTGATGAAGAGCCAGCCTGCCCTTGGGCTGACCATCACAGACAATGGTGCTGGCTTTGCCTTTATAAAGAGAATCAAAGAAAATTCTATCATGGACAAATTGGTGGATGTAGGTGATCATATCGAAGCCATTAATGGAACAAGCATGGTGGGGAGTAGGCACTTTGAAGTTGCCAGGATGTTGAAGGAGCTTCCAGTTGGAGAAATGTTTACACTTAGTATTGTACAACCCAGAAGGGCTTTTGGTAAGTTGGAGTTGCTACAATTTTAAGTCTGGGTCACACCGCCACGACTACCTGCGACTCTCCATTGTAGACAATTTGCATAAATTATAGACATTCTCGTGTACGGGCTGCATCCAACTATGATTAAACATGTTACATCAGGCCGACAACTCTAGTCGTGGAACCAGCCACACCACCACGACCACAGCTGACTTAGTGGGTGGTCGCCGTCATGTCGTGGGTTGTCGTGGTAGTGTGACCCGGGCTTTAAGGAAATTTAAGACAACTACGGTATGGTTGTTCATTGGACAACCTGTCTGCATTTGTTTGGTTTTCAGAAAGAAAATTCACGTTTGAAAGGAAATTTTAATATTATCCTAGGTGCCACCTGTTTTTTTTTTTCTCATATGAAATTTGGTCGACTGTAAACAACTGACCAGTTACAGGTACTTTTAGTTGTCATTCTTAAGTTTTAGTCATCAAGTGCAACTGGACAATTGTCAAGATGGAGCTGTGGATACAACATACAGTATGAGATATACTGTACTTATAAACATGCCATGTACACAGGATACTGTATTACATAATGTGTCATGTAGACAGGATACAGTATTACATTAAGGCAGGGTTCGAGTTTTACAGTTGTCCGGTCGCCCATGACGACCAAAATTTGTGATGGGCAACCAAAAAAAGGTGGGTTTGTTGTCCATCAGACAACCAAAGTTTATGCACCAAGCTAACAGACTGCTTCTAGGGTAACTGCAAATTTCTTTGTGGACTCCTAAATTTTCTTTTGGACGACCAAAGCTGTAGAAGGGTTGTACACTGGATGACCATAAAATTTTCTTCAAATCAAGGCCTACTAAGAACATAAGGTTAACAGTAATGGCCTGTTCATAATGTGATCGACATTTTTTTTTTTGACTAATTATAGGCCTAAAGGAGATGTTTGTTAGATGTGTGTCCAGTTTTACCAGTGTTGTCCATGTTTGTACCATGCAATTTGTATTCTGTTTGCACTTACTACAGCTGTAAGTGCAGCATGTAAATGTACAAGCTATAGTAGGAATACACTGTACAGTACCTCAGAATGCTTTTATGTTGTGCATTAATTGTGTAGGCATCATTCACATATAGGCCACATTCACATTACAGTAAGTAGCTGCTATAACTGTACAGTACCAAGTATAGTGCTCACAACTTTGTCATTCTTGTGATAATCACTGTAACACCTGGTTTGGGAGTCTATGAGCTCCGATACTTACCTCCTTACAGTTACTAAGCCGGGGAGCTTAACATACCGAAAACTAGAGTCAAAAACGCTAAGTAAAGTACATAGCATGACAAACATGGCAAATCATAAAAACAACAGTAAAAAGGCACAGAAGATAATATGCAAACAAGATAACGTGATGGAAAAGCCCGAAGGAGGTCGCCAAAACTTGAAAGAGATACAATATGAACGAAGCCGACAGGGCCTGAAAGAGATACAAGGTGAGGCTTAACACTAAACTAGTCAGAAAACATGGAATAGGGAAGAAAAACCAAGCAGTTGGGTTGAGTGGAAGTTCTGCCCAAAAACCTGAAGGGGGCTAAACTGAATGACGCAGAAGGAACAAAATGGTGCCGGGAGACTGGTATCTGTACAAACAGAATAGGGAGGGTCCCGCAAAGGCGAAAATCCTCAAGCTAGCGAAGAAGAGAGAGAAAATAACAAACATTTTATGTTTGGAAAAGGAGGAATACTCATGATTCTGAAGTAGAATGTTGAGAGATGATACACCACGTTAGAAGACTGCAAACTGGTAGAATAAAGACACGAAAGGAAGAAATTTTCACGTAGGTTTTACCAGACGAATTTATCAAGAGGGGTGAACATGATGAAGGCAAAAATGGAGAAGGAGTTGGTCTTAGATCATAGGTTATAGGGAATCCCGCAGTGCTATTGGTTTTTGCCAGACAGTTATTGCAGGCAATAATGGTATACATATGTAAATAGGAGGTAAGGAGGAGCAAAACAGGCTTATGATTTCCAAAAATAAGGTCAGTGAGCTGTTCGTACAGTAGTCCAGGGACCTGTTTCATAAAGAGTTATGGATGATCTTAAGTTTGATTTCAGTTGGACTGTTGCATTACAGATCAAACTTAAGAAAGAGGGCCCAGATCATTTAAGCCACTGGACAGTATAGTTCTGCATCGTACCAGGGAGTTGTTATCCGACAGGAGAGAGCTCAAGACAGCTCCCTTTGAAGTGAGGTCTGCGTATTCAAGGTCACCAATTAAGTCATTCAATTACCTTGCTCTATAGATTTCTATAAGAACTAAGCTGGCTTAGGAAGTAAACACAAAGAGGTTTGTCGTCTGCTACATCATGAGTAGAACTGTGGCGATTTTATCCATTGCCATGTCATTGCCAGTCTCCTGAAAACTAAATATATTTTCTCTGTGGTGACGCGAATGAGACCACATCGGCTTGATTTTATGTGAAATTGTGAACATAGATTTACAGTATATCTTGTTTATTCAGGAAACTTGAGGAAACTTGTCAGAATGTAGTCAAAGAATTAGTCTTCTGTCTCTTAAGCTCATTTGCATATAGTCTCTTTAGATGAGGTAGGGGCATTTGTATTGATCTAGTTCTATTAAACAGTCGTTTTGAGTTTAAAAAACCCTGTCATCTTAGGGTTGGCGGTACCAGCCTACACATCAAAGCATTGCTCAATTTAAGCCCCTTGTTAAAGTATTAGTAGAGATGAATGATGTCGCAAGGAGATAGTTCATCAAATTGAAAGCATTAAAGAAAGGGCCTAAGTCCTTGTAAGCCTTATCAACAGCTAACAGTTGGTAATCTTTTCATTCTTAAGACCTATTTAAAGTACAGTAAAACCCCGTTTATCCGAACACATCGGGACCGAAGGTTGTTCGGATAACGAAAAAGTTCGGATAAACGGGGTTTAAAGTTTTTGCCTTTAGTACGGTACACTGGGTCCATATAAGACAGTGTGTCAACACATTTCCAAAATAATTCCGAAAAGGCTTAAAATTGCAGACAAAATCCCCCAAAATATTTCCTTACTATTTTTTGTGACCGATGATGTGACAAATAAATTTTAAGACGTCTAAAACAGAGAGATTTTATTCCAAAAATTTGAGCCTTCGCTCGTCTGAATGATCAATGCTTTCTACACACTAAATGAATGTGTGTGCTGAAGAAAAGCTGTAACGATCTGGAGAGGTATCTAGAGTAAAAATTCAGCAAAAATTTCAAAAAATGTTAGAGACACATGTGTAGGAGACTCTCAAACAGCAGTTCGCAATGTTTCTGTAAGGTCTACTTTCATTATTTTTAGGTATGAAGCTCACTACGTTACTAACTTTTCAGATTTAGTGAAACTAAGACTTACGCTAGCCTAACGTATTTTTGTATGAGAGGATATTGAGCCTATACCGACTCATGGCTCCTAACAAGAATGTCAAAGCAAATACGTACGATATTTCTTCCAAATTTGACAAAGAGAAAACAGATTGTTTTCCATGTCCACATGTCGGCTGTTTTAGCCATCGTGACATCTTTCCATAACTTTTAAAGTCCCGAGAAAAATTAGTGCATTTCTGCAAAAATTTACGTTGAATTTTGCCTTGTAAAGCACTTTAAACTTGGTGTATACTACTGTAATTGTGTTGACTATTATTGTTGTCAAATCTGACGGCTAGTTCGGATAAACGGGGTTTCGGATAAACGGGGTTCGGATAAACGGGGTTTTACTGTATTGCATAAATTAAACTTCTCGAGCTCTCTCCATTCGGATAACAGCTCCCTGATCGTACCATTAAAAACTGACTGTAACGAATATAACATATGAATATCAGCTTTCAGCTTATTCCAAAAATTTTATCAGTAAAGTGAATCTGCCTGAAAACCACCTGTCATTATCAACTTCATACTTGCATTTAAACATTTTAGTCAGTTCCCAGAAGACATACTTGTACAGTACCGTGCTACAGTAGAGGGAGTTTCTTATAGTACTGTGTATTTGTCCAGACAACATCATAGATTTCTCATCATGAACTTTAAAAAATATTTCTGTGAAAATTAATTTCTACTAAAGAAGCAAGTTATCACGATGTACTTTTCGTTCAGTACAGAATATGTTGCCCACATATTTACTAAATTTGGAAAAAATACTTAAAACTTGCATCAACTGTGTGGTATTTGAAATCTTTCAATGGCACAGTTTTGAATCTGCAATACTAAAGGGTTTCAGGGAGTTAATAGTACAGTATTGTGCAGAACAGTACAGTACAGTATGTCAGTACAGTGCAGTATGTCAGTACAGTAATTCTGTGGGTACAGTATGACAATGTCAAGTTTCCATTTAGTGAACAATTAGTATTGAAACACAGAAAATACAGACTCATTTGAGAAACATCCTATCAAAGCCAGTATAAAGCAGTGGACCATTTTACAATTTTGTTTTTTTCACATAAAACAGAGCGGGACTTCGTATACCTGTACAGTATGCAGGTAGTTACCTACTGTATTGTTTGCAAATTCTGGTGAGAAAGCAGGGAACTCAGCCACAAATTCTGTCATACTGTAGGCTATGTACTTTGCTTAGAGAATTTTATACATACTGAAACAATATCATGTGTAAATAATAGGGTTGGCTAATTTAATGACAGTGATTTGAATCAATTTAAATTGCCTGATATTTTTGAAAAGAAAAAAGGTTTAGTTAAATCATAAGTTTGACTATTTTTTGTTATTTGCAAAAAAAGGAAGCAATTCAACTGGCAGTCACTTCAAATCTTTCATAAGCAATTGAAAAAGATGAAAAAACTTAACTTCATATTTGAACGTTATTTACGTAAATTGCTGATGCACATTGTACTGACTGGTTAGTCAGGTCATTGCAGTGTGTCCCAAATGAAGTTCCCGACCCGACTACAATCTGACTGTTGGTCCTCATCTAACCAGCAGCTGTCACTGATCCCACTGCTACCTGACTCTTTTGGATAGCCCTCTAAGTGTTGTGAAATCAGGTGACATTTGTAGAAAGTAAAAATGGCAGCCCCCATACACCGTAACCAAAGTTAGTGAATTGAGTTGCAGTCAGGTCTCTGCAGTGTGTGGCGAACCAGTGATCGGACTACTTCTCAACCAGCTGGCTACAATTCCTTCTGGCTAAGGCTCAAGGAGTAGTCGGGGTGAGATTCCCAGAACTTTGTAGTTGGCTCAGTGCAGTAGCGCTTAACATAAGCTTCAAAAAAGGCACGACAAAAAAGCCTTGGGTAGGTTCTAATAATAGTGAAAGGCATCAAGGCAAAGAGGAAGGGCTTGACTGCAAAAATGAATAAAAGGGAAAGTCATGGTGGTATTTTGCACATGTGGGAAGTGCTTGAAAACTTATTTGCTTGTACATGAATGATAGCCAGGACAAAGAATCTTTTTCACATAACGTAATTGTAATTATTGCCTCTCCATAGAAAGTCACAAATGCACGTTTGTCGTCTCTTTTCTTACTGTATGTGGTAGGTTCTGTATGACCCGAACCTGTCCATTGATATTCTCTCCACATGGGAGGCAACTACTTTTGTTTAGGGGTTTTTGTATTTATTCCCTCCTAGCTCATTACTAAACACTGGAACTTAAAAATGACTTAAAGCAAGTCTGATTGCTTTTGTCTTGCCTACAGTATGTCATCAATGGGCCTTAAGTATCTGAACATTGTCAATTGCCAAAAATGCGAGATTGTCCTGTTGACTTACTACAGTACAAGAGTTGCTGCCTGAGCAAAGTTGCTGTGAAGAGTAGATTAAGAATAATCTTGTGGAAATTTATAAAAACAGTAATAAAGAAGTCACTAGTTTGTGCACTCATGTCTGTGAAATTAGTAACTACCAAATCAAGAAACCGCAATGCGAAGAACAAAAATATTTGTATTACAGTACCTTGTACAGTAGTGTAGCTTTGCCTATAATGATACTTGGAATGTACTGTACAGCACTGAGAGGGGCACCAATGGCAAAAGGAAAAGTGAGTGACAGCAACTTTTGCTGTTGCATGGGTATGTTTTTCAGGGGCTCCCAGGGCTCGAAATAAGCTTAAAAAAGTTCATGACCAAAATGAGCAAAATGGCCATCGGTCTATGTTATTTCAATGGACATTTACTGAGGGGCATCACGGCCATCAGAAAGAGCCTGACGGCCATGGCCGTCGGTTATTTCGAGCCCTGGGCTCCATGGCAAACACAGAGGGCACAACAGCTTTTTGCCATTGGTGCCATCCATTTTAAGGTGCTGGGGGTGCAGTGTGTGACAGCCCCATAGACTCACAGTGTTGCATCCTGTCTGTAGTGTTGTCTTAAATTGTCACAATGTGGTTTTACATGCACTACCAGCATGGTAGAAAGAAACTGGTACATATACCGCACTTGGGACTTAGTGTACTCTTTCTGTGAGCATGTGGCCTGCTCTGTCCAGCATGAAGTCAACTTTAATAGCTAAGAACAGATGTTGCACTCTGTTGGGTTTTCTTCATACAATGTGTCCCCTCATTGCATGGAAACCGCCTGTTCTATTTTTATACACACTACAAAACAGTGATTGTCATCTTGCAGGATTAGTAGTTTCGTCATTGATAGCTCTATGGCAAGTGCAGTAACAACACATAGAATTTGAGGATATTTTCAGAGGTACACAGAAGTCATGCAGAAAAAATAGCACTGCCACTCCAAGATTTTTTAATATTTCCTGTAAGCTGGCATATCAATACACTTCCATGTTTTAAGAGAAAGTGATAGCAGAAAAATAAACATATTAAATGGAAAAAAATGTATTTTTCAGTTTTTCCTGACTTGTTATAAATATGAAAAAAGAAAATGATTGTAGTAAAAAAAATCAGATATAAATCAATGAAATTGGATTTTTGTATTATAACTTTCTTTTTAAAAATAAAAAAAAAAAATAAAAAATAGCCAACCCTCAACCCTGATAGCTAAGGAGGTACTGTAGTGAACTTAAAAATGATCAAAGTAATGAAGATTTGAGAGGTATGCTTGGAGAATGGTAAAAGATGTTTCACAGTTCCAGCAGGATATTCATTAGATTTTTATCTTTTGTACTGTATGCTCCGTAGTTTTTGAGCAAAACAGCTGGCTTTGGTAATGTCATATTCCTTGAAAATTAATAATAAACTACTGACCTAAGTTTCTCCTAAGTTGTACATGTATACATGTTCACAGTATAATGTGCAGTACTTTTAAATTCTTCCTTTTGTCTCTGAGTCCTTGTAGAAACTAATAATATTGTTCATCATACAGTATCTTACTACACTTCTGTAGGCAAATGCTGCTGTAGCCTTTTCTACAGTAGAGATAATTACTAAGTACAGTGCTACAAAATAAATGGAAAAAGACGAGATATATCAAGAAAAGAATTATTGACTCTATGAGCAGTGTAACTAGCCAGGGTCTGTAATTTTCGTGGTGTAATGATAGGGCAGACAATTTTGATTGCTTTTGTAGGACTTGTTTGTTTTATCATAAACTGCTCATTCACTTCACAAGATGAGAAACAAAACCATTTCTTTCATTAAAGGCTGGCATGAGTATTGTCTTACAGTAGACAATATCATTCATGACATAAATTTAGGAAAATGTACATGCATGTACTGTAATACAGTACATGCTTCTTCTTGTGGACTCTGTGAAAAGGTACTGTACAGAGACGCAAAAGCATTCTGTACGTTGAAGCATTCACGTTAGTATGAACAGTTGTGGCATACAGTGTACATTGCTACATCCTCTCGCAGGAAATATCCTTGGTCCTTGTAACATGTTTGGAAGATTTCCAAAACCTTTTAAGCAAAGGGTTACTGTTATTAGTTATGTGCCAGGAAATGAAAAACTTAAACATTCTTCTTAAAGGGAAAATGCAGTCCCTCAAATTTGAATTGGAGGGACTGCATCCTAATTCATCAATGGCTCCTTTCAATCATGTGACAATATTTTTGTTACGTACTGTATTTGTTAGATTTATCCAGAATGACTCCTTGGTTTACCTTCAATATACAATGTGTTTATATAAATACTGCATGAAAAATATTTTTGAGCAAAATAAGAGGATTGTAAGATTTAGCATACTTTGGAAAATAAACTTGGGGTGAATGCCCTCTCCCTGTAAATGCTCCTCCATAGTGTGTAAAAATGGTAAGGAAGGGCAAAGATGATAAAAAATCTGACAAAACTCAAATATTATATAATGAAAATGGTGAAACGTTTTTTTTTTTTTCAACATTTCACAAATTATCAACAGGGCAGAGGGCAACTTTCAAAAATCACTTTGGTATGCATTATACCGTAAAATTGTAGTTCAGGTCTGTTAATGTGTAATACAGGTAGTAGCATTTGAAGTACATGTTTTTTACTTGAATTGCACAGGTTTTAATACAGCATTTTTAGATTTCTTACAAATTCCCTGCTTTGAAAATAAAGATAATTTGTTTTATCAGAAAGAGTTTTAAATGTTTTTCAGTTCTCACCATTACTGTACCTCAGGATTAAAAGTGTGCACCATACTGTAGACCCTTTTCCAAATAGCAATTGCAGTGGATTGTGGGACAGAGTTCTGGTAGGTGATATTGTTGTCAATGGCATTTTGCTGTGGCAAAAAACCGATGCACACCAAAATTCTATCCCACAATCCTTTGTATAAATTCATATTGGGAAAAGAGTCTGTGGTTTTGTGTACAGATTAGCTGTAGCCTTCTGTATGGAAACACAGATTGTGTGCAGCACAGATGACATACACTGAAGTACAATGACAGTCTGCGCAATTTACTGTGTGGGGTTGTCACAAGGTGTACATTCTTATAGGTGGTAGCATAACACTATCTTGTGAGTAAACATAGACCTTATCATTGAGCATATTTCCAGGTTCTGCCTGGCACAGTAAAGTTTAAATGTAACTCGACTGCATGTAGTGTATACAAACCAACATGAAGTACAGGTACTGTACTATACTGTGCTAAGTGAATACTAAACATTAAACACAGTAGGTATTGTTTATTTGTACACTCAGCCTCCTTCAGTGCATGATGACATAACCTTTGTAATGAATAGCACAATTGTTCTTCATATGTACAGTACATTCCATTTGCACTGTCAGTACTGTAGTTTATAGTACACCTATCATTTTACTGTGTCATCCATACAGTATTCTGACAAATTTACCTTGCACATACTACCTTTAACATTGATTTTAGGTGACTCTTACATGTGTTAGTTAAAATTAGCAGTATTTGTATTTGCTTGTTTTTCAAAAGGTTAATGTTCTGTTGGAGATTTCTTTAGTTGTTTTTTTCAAGATGTATTGATGGAATGATGGTTGTATTATTAGGCCATTGTAGTGAGCTGACGCAGCCTTAATTGTGGAACCAAAATTTAGGGTTTGTTTTAGTGTTGGAACGATTATCGGTATTCGCCATCGCTACCGACCGATATTCCCAATTTTCATCCTGTATCGGTATTGGCAAAATTTGCCTTAAATGCCGATATTACCTAACCAATTTATCATCCCATATATATGTATGAAAATTGTACACTATTTGAGTATTTTTGAACGCAAGATCCAATACTTCACCTCATTAAGATGAAAGGACACTTCATCGTGGTGCTCCGTTGCCTATGTATGGTTAGTTGCAGAATGCTTATTTCCCAAATTATTTTGGTATCGGATCGGTATCGGCCGATATTGAGAACTGAAATTTATACCGGTATAGGTAATATTGGCTACTTGCAGTATCGGTAACACTAGTTTGTGTTTCCCAAAGCAATGTTAAGGTTGATATGTTGATGGCAGCAATTGTACTGGGTACCCTTGATGTTTGCCAGGTGCCTCTCAAAAAGACATTCAGGAATAGTTTGCCATAGTTAGAATATCCTTCCCTGAGACTTGGTTTTGCTGTGCCTGTTTTGAGGCTGTTGTCAAGCCCTGTAGTTGGCAATTGCACTCGACTTTATTTGGGAAGGGTTATGGACCAGAGGAAGGGGAGTCTTGTTTTCCCCCTTGTTGTGATCTTCTCTTAGCAGTGTATGATGATTCTGCGTTTTTAACAGGGTGTCAATATACAGTAGCACAATGAGAAGTGCCGTATTACATCTTTTTTGTTTTCACTATTCAACATTTTTACTTTGCTAACTTTTTTGAGTATGTTTTACACAGTACTATAAAGAGATATAGGCTATAGTGTCAGAAAATGTCCAATATAAATCAGTCTGAGAAATGTAAGACCTTACATTAAAGTAAACTTTTCTTTAATTATTTTCTTTATTGATTCTGTTATTGGTCAATTTTTCTTCAAACAAAACAAATTTTTTTGACAATTTGAGTCTCCTTGAAATGATCGCATTCTCCCTATAAACAGGTTCGCATAATTATCAAGCCTGTGTTATGAAGTCAATGTTCCTATTAGAAATGAGGTATTAATTTAAGTCGCTGTAATATCATATCAGGTACCTGGGTACATGACGGGTATGGTGATGAATTACCCGTTTCCTATTTTTTGATCTGTGCAAACACTAGTACATTGTTACACAGCACACACAGTGTAAGCTGCACAGCTTTAGACAGGCTTCCCAGAACTGAAGTTTAGAAAGTACTGTTATTTGTGATCAGAAAACACTCAGGTGGTAGTATCTTGGGTAGAACTACATAAGTTGAATCACAATATCTTTATTTCCTGCTTGTAATATTTAAGATTTGCACCCATTTGCATATGAGAAGGGGGTGGGGAGAACTGTGCCCCACCATTTTTGGACAAAATTCTGGCAAAATGCATAAATATTAGAAAAATTTGAAGCCATTCTGACAAAATTTTTGGAAATTCTGGCACAATTTGTAAAAATTCAGGCAACATTTGCCATAGAAGGTGTAGAGATTCAGGCAAAAAATCTTGTGCCCCTCCCTCCCCCCAACCAAATGGTCCCATATGCTAATGTTTGCACCCAAAGGAAATGTGAGTAGCTTGGTTAGGTATACCCTGCGGAGCGCACTGTGTTTGCTCAACTCCTTAGCTTCCCAAACCACCGTCCGCCAAAGCGAAGAGGACTGTGTCCAATTTTAGATGCAAACTTCATTACCTTAATATGACTTATCAATGTACTCTCTCATTGTTCATGCTATTGTTTTTGAGTGAGTGCGTGTACTCCTGTAGTCGTAAACTGAAAGCCTAGACTGAAACCTGAAATGTCCTACATCATTACTGTGTTGCATAACCACCTGTGCAGTGGGCACTACCAGGGAGTGGGTATTACAATGACATATCAACTCTGTGCGTGGCATACCTGTAGGCACTGCAGGATTTGAACAGGACGAGAAGTTGCCGTCTTGTAAATATTCATTCACTAACAATTCAACCAGTCTTGAGGCCACTTACAGTACTGTAGTCTAGGAACATCCAAAAGAATTTGTTCGTTGTTCACTTTGGCAGGTGTTAGGGATATGACTGAACAAGGACTCTGCCCTACAGCCTGCTACGTAGGCAAGGTTAGGTAGTGCTTTGGAAAAAAGGGAAATGCAGCACAGTTCACTAGTACAGCATAATAATCCCAATAGAAAGTGTCAACCTGCTGTACAGTGTTTCCTTCAAGAAATTATCCATAGACCCTTTTCAATATAGCAGTCACAAAGGATTGTGGGATACACTTTTGAAGTGGGGCGTTTTTCTCAATGGCATTCTACTGTGGCCAAAAACGACGCACACCATCCCACAATCCTTTGTAATTGCTATTTGGGCTTGTCTACAGTAAAGGAAAATATTCAGTGTGTGTTTTTTGCTTTGATGATATTTTGAAAGATGTCACAATGGTTTGGTGATTTTACAGTTCACCATACTTGGAGGACTATAGAGAGATAATAAAGACAATTTTATCAATGTCCAACTTATATAAAGGATGTTTTGGGCAGAATTTGGGGCTATTTTGGCCTTTTTTACCACCTATAAGTGTTACATAGGATGTGGAATAAATTTATGATATGAGTGGGACCTTTGCAGATGTGACTGATGCAGGTTCTTTGTCTTCATTCATAAATGTAATGTTCAAAATAAGTGGTAAATGATAAATGAATATTTTTAGGTGCACAAACACCGCAAAATTTTATCAGCAATTTGGAGTAAAATTTTGAGATTTGTCCGTCCATCTGGATATTAAATCTTAATAGTTGATATTTTAACTGAAAGAAAAGATTTCCAGAGCTAAGGTTATGATGTAACACTTAACCTTGATCATGTGCAGTACCACAAATAAAATAATCCAGCAGTAAATGCATCATAGTCAATTGCAGAGCACATGATGGTTACGTTGGTAACATGTCTGTCCCCTAATGGTTACGTTGGTAACTATCATATTAACAGGCCTGTAGGACACAGATTACCAGAGAATTTGATAAAACTGCATCTGTTTGCAGATGGCCATATTTGTCACTGGTTTGTGTGCTTTCCTCCATCTTTTTGCTTACAACAATGGTATGAGAGCCTTCAAGGCGATGTCCGTCCAGATGTTACCAACGTAACCATGTCCTTGTCGGTAGTATAACGTAGGCACATGGGGACACTGGTTTTTGATGAATGTTTCACATGTCATCAGTTTACACTTCAGGAAAGAGCAAAACTTGTGTCACAATGCATTCAAGTGTTTAAAGTGCTTAATTTTCTCGAACATAGTTTGGTTACGTTGGTAACGAGGACGGACATGTCCGTCCTCGTTACCAATGTAAACATTGATCTCCATACTAGGCCATGTTTAACTAATGGTAATGCAATTTCAGTGAAAAAGTGTTTGTTCTTTATCATTCTATTAAATACAGGGTTTATTTATACATATTGTCCTCCTTAAAGATTTCTGGAGCAAAGAGTTTCCATGTCTGTCCCCGTTACATACGTAACCAGTAACACTTACCACTTAAAAAGTGGTGATAGGTGAAAAGAACTATCTTCCTGCTCTCAGGAAAAAATTGAATCTACATCGCCCCTCTCTTACCTCCTATCTACAATTGTAACCCTCACTTACCCGTATTAAGGTCCTGGCAAGTTTGATCACACAGAAGAGGAGGCCGGCCTCCGCTAGAGGGCGGCCTCCCCCGTCCTCTTCTCACTTGCCTCGTCAGAGCTTAGACACGTATTTTGTGATCCTGCGCATTTTTCAGAGTTTTTCTGGATTTCTATCGAAGTTTGGAGCTTGCTTCCGTGTGGACTCCTTCAGAATTGGTATCAGAAGTGTTCTGCAGTGGGTTTTGATGAGTATATTTTTCGTTTGGGATCCTTTTCGGGCCTTTTTTAGGTTCCGCCCTTAGTCACGTTTTTGCAACGTGTTTTTCGCCATAGGCCTTCTACAGGGACCAGTTCCGCGATGTAGCCTAGTGCCTTGAGGGCGGGTGGTTTTCGGGGTTTCGTGGACGCGGGAGTCCACCTCCCCCCCCCCCCCCTCTTGTCCCTCTTCGGGTACGATTCCATTCGTTTTTAGTGAATTCTTGTTGGGGAGCTTGTCCTTGGTCTCCCCTTCGTGTAGTTTGCTCCTTCCGGAGCTTCTCATGCCTAGTAGTTTACATGTTGTGCATGTTGTGCCTTATGAGGTTCATTTGCATGCTGTGTTTTTATACTATTGCCTTTCAGTTTTTCTTGCTCCGGGAGAAGCCCTTCGGGACTCCCGTGTTGTTACGCTTGTTTCGGCCATTTTGTTCTAGGTGTTTTCGTAATGGCCGCCCTTTTTTGCTTGGTTGCCTATGTTGTCGTTTTAAGCCTTGTTGTAGCCATTGTATTGAGTCACCCGCTATGCGGGCGAGTCCAGTGGACTGGCCGGGGTTATCCTTTCGTGCTCAGTGGAGCGTGGAAGCGCTGCCTCGGTTGCTCGTTAAGCCTTTCATACTTGTATGTATGCATGCTTTTCTCTCTCCTTTGTTCCCCGGTCCTCGACGGAGGACCGGGCGTGTTGGCTAACCTTTTATTTATTATCCTTTCAGATCATGAGAGCTAAATGCCGTACGTGTAAGAAGGTGATGGCTATGGAATGGGATGAACACGACCTCTGTCCTTCCTGCCGATCGTGTTCTCAGTCCGCTAGATGTTACATTTGCCGTGATTGGACTGATCAGTGGAAGTGGTTAGCCAAGTGGAAGGCTGAAAAGGAAAGGGCAAAAGCCAAGAAACGGAATGAGCAATCGGCAAAAAAAAGCCGGAATGAATGGTTCCCATGCGAACCAAGAGGGTATATTGCAAACTATGGCATTGGTGCCGAGCAATACGGCCTCCGTTGATACGGATGTAACGAGCCGACCCTCCCCAAACCACTCTCCAGGCCAAGGTGCTACTTCGGCGGTTATTTCGGTGCCTTCTTCATCGATCTTGGTCACGGCACCTTCTACCTCGACCTCCTCTACGGCCGTGATAGCCTCGACGTCCACGGTCCCGACGGTACTGGCTACCCAGATGACTCCGGCTTCTCTGGCCTCGTCGGCCCCGATGTTGATTCCGAGCAACTATCTGGAAGATAATCCTTCTCGGTCGGAGGGACATTATGTAACGGCAATCCTGGTGGATCCCTCCCTGCCTGGGCCTTCGGGCCTTTCCGGTAGACAGGTTTCGACAAATTCCGAGGGGATTCCTAACTTACGCCCACCACTGGTAACTGGTGGTAAGGAAATTCTCATTGCCTCAGACTCTGGCTCTCCCTGTACAAGAGCCCCGCAAGGAGGCCCCGATTTTGACGATCAAGGACGGGCCTCGGAAGGTAGAGGTCGTTCCAAATCAAGGAAGTCCCACAAGGGTCATAAGAAACGTCGTCGTAGACACTCGTCTTCCTCCGACTCCTCATCATCACGCTCACCATCACGATCACCCAGGCGCCGTAAGCACCGGCGTCGTAGTCCGTCGGAGAATTCACAAGCCTTGTCTCAGATACTGAACCTGCTGACCAACCTCTCACAGGGCGGCCCTAGCCGAGCCCCCTCTGTGGGCCAGTCTTCAGGGATGTCGTCTCAACCTGAGGCCCAGCCTTCAAGTACTCCTTTGGAAGACCCCTTAGTTTCTGATCAAGGGGAGGATTCCCAATTGGAACTTTTTCCCCCTATGGAAGTTGGGGGTTCGGGGTTGGACTCCAATGCTTCTGGTTCGGAAGATGAACCCTTGTTTGGCACCGACATACCTCCGGACATTTTTGATAAGGCGGTAGGAATTTTGCGTGCTCAGCTGGGTTACCCAGCCTCAGCCCAGCCGGAAGTGTCTTCCAAGTCTAGACTTACTCTAAACAGACCATCCTCCTCCGTCAAAGAATCCTTACCGGTAGACGCGGAATGTGAAGACCGGTTTAGAGCAGCTGCGGCGGCAAAGAAATGGACCGCGTTTCCTAGAAACCAGAATGCTGCCTTCCGTGTCGACGAGAAAGACTGGCGGGATCTTTTCAGAGCTCCCTCTGTTCCCCAAGCTGCCGAGGATTACCTACGTTCTGTCGGATCGGCGGACTCGTCGGGTAGACTGAGATCTCTCACTGCTAGACGCTCTCTTAGAACTTTGCACCAACTGGACTCAGCCTCGCGGGTTGGTTTGAAGTATTCTTCTGCCCTCTTACTCATTGCGGAGGTTCTCTCGAAGGCTTCCCGTCAATCGTCCTCCGAAATCCCGAGAAGGGATCTGTCAACTCTCACTAGCTTGATCGGACCCATTGCGAGACGAGTTTTCGACCAGTTCGCAAGAGTTTCCGTGAGGTCGGTCTTAGACCAAAGGGAGTTAATCCTGGACTCCATGAGGCTGCCAGGAAGGGACATTAGGCGCCGTTTTATGGGATTACCAGTGTCGGGTGAAGATGTTTTCGGCGGCCAATTTGATGCACATTTGCAAACAGAGGCTAAGCGGAAGAAAGACCTGCAGAAGGCCAACCTAAGTTCCTCTCGCCTTCAATATCAGTCGTCCCGTCGGAGAACAGGCTCTTCCACCCAGTCTCGCCAAGCGTCGGGGACATCCTCCAGGAGACCCTCCTTTTCCTCTACGAGGCAGATTAGACGTCCCCAGAGGGGAGCCTTCAACCCCTCGAGAGGTACAGCTCGACGGCCGGCTTCGTCCACAACATCCAGAGGTCGGGGGTTCTCGAGGCCCTAAGGGTGCCCACCCTGCCGTCCAGCCTCCGGCGGTGGGGGGGAGACTTATGCTGTTCCAAGACAGCTGGGGAAGAATCCAGCCGGACTCTTGGGTCCGGAACGTAATATCACATGGCTACCTGATAGAGTTTACAAGTCCGCCTCCAGTAGGGGGCCTGCTCAGAGTTACTCCAGTTCCAGCCCATCTAGACAAGCGCCTGGCTCTCGAGAAGGAGATCCAAGACTTACTCTCGAAAGGAGCTATTCATCAGGTTTCTCCGGAAAGGACTCACGAGCTTTACCGATCCAGTTTCTTTCTAACGCCCAAGAAACCCAATACTTGGCGTCCCATCCTAAATCTAAAGCCTCTCAACAAGGCGTTCATCAGACCGAAAAGATTCCGTATGGAAACCCTGGCATCGATCATACCCTCTCTGTCCAGGGGAATGTGGGCCACGTCAGTGGACTTAACAGATGCTTACCTGCACGTACCGATTCACGCATCACACCAAAGATTCTTAGCCTTCCGTTACCGAGGAAGAGACTACGCGTTCAACGCGATGCCCTTCGGACTCTCCACGGCTCCAAGAGTATTCACACGCATAACCAGGACGGTCCTAGCCTTCCTAAGGAAACACGGGGTCCTCGTCTTCGCTTACTTGGACGATTGGCTTATTCTAGCTCACTCGGAACAACAGGCCGTGGAGACAACTCAGTTCGTGGTCGAAACACTCCAAGCCTTAGGTTGGATAATCAACACCGGAAAGTCGTTACTGACCCCCTCCCAGAGAGTTACCTACTTAGGAGCGATCCTAGATTTCTCGCTAGGCCAAGCCTTTCCAACTCCAGAGAGAATCCAAGCCTTGGCCGAGGTGGCCACCCTGATCCTCTCCAGAAGATCCCACCAGGCCCGGACATGGTTAAGACTACTGGGATTGATGGCCAGCCTTGTAGAAGTGCTACCCTTCTGCAGACTCTACATGAGACCGGTTCAGTTCCACACGCTGTTCCATTTCAAAACCGGACACGGATCCGCTCACTACTCCGATTCCGGTCACAGAGGAGGTGATTCCGTTCGTAAGGTGGTGGACCCATCACGAGAATGTCCTCCAAGGGAGACCGTTCCGACTTCACAGGCCCCAAACGTCGATCTCCACGGACGCTTCTCTCACCGGCTGGGGAGCCACCTGGGGCCCGAAGTCTCTAGCCGGCCAATGGTCCGACTCCGAGAAACTCCTACACATCAATGTATTGGAGCTGCGGGCGATAAGGAATGCTGTTTTGGGGTGGATCTCAGACCTCAAGGGCTTCGACGTCACGATCTTATCCGACAATTCGACTGCAGTGGCATACGTGAACCACCAGGGGGGCACGAAGTCCCTACGCCTCTGCCGAGACACCTGGGATCTACTCCTGCTCTGTCAGAGGAACGACATCAACCTCAGAGCGACCCACCTGGCAGGGAGGCTAAACCTCCAGGCAGACGCCCTATCCAGGGGTTTACGGAACGAAAACGAGTGGGAGCTATCACAACCATGGGCCAATCTAGTCTTCGACCTGTTCGGACGTCCGTGCGTGGATCTGTTCGCCACTTACAGGAACACCAAGCTCCCCACTTTTTGCTCCCGGTTCCACCATCCTCTAGCGTGGAAGGTAGACGCTCTCTCCTTCGGATGGACCGGCCTGTCGTCCTATGCCTTTCCACCTTGGAGCATGGTTCACACAACCCTGTTAAAGCTGGCTCAGTCGCCGGGAGAGATGCTGTTAATCGCCCCCTTCTGGCCGAACCAGGCGTGGTTCCCGCTTATCTTGGAACTTCTAGTGGACCTGCCATTCGCCTTTCCGACGGACAGCCACATTCTAACTCAAGACAACGGAAGGGTCCGGCACCAGAGACTGACCGACATAAAATTGACAGCTTGGAAATTATCACCAAACGCCTGCAGGAGGAGGGAATTTCTGAAAGAGCTGCTAGCCTTGCAGCCGGAGCTAGAAGGCAATCCACCTCTAAGACTTACGACACCAGATTGGAGAAGTTCTCATCATGGGCGGACGCTAATGCTTGCAATCCCCTGGAAGCAACGGTAAACGAAGTCTGCTCCTTCCTCGTCTCCCTCTTTGATGAGGGGAAGCAGGTGTCTACGATCAGAAACTACAGGTCGGCGATAGCTTCGATTCACCCCGGCTTCTCCGACGGTTCCCGAGTCGGCACAAATCCAACAATCTCAGGCTTACTGAAGGGAATGTTCAACAGAAGGCCACCGACTAGAAAGTTGGCCCCGTCTTGGTCAATCAACAAGGTTCTTGAGACTCTGTCGAGACCTCCTTTCGAACCCATTCAGGACGCTCCGTTGGATGTCCTTACTAAGAAGACTTTGTTCCTAGTCACAGCGGCCTCGGCCCGTCGTAGGAGCGAGATCCACGCCCTCTCAACGAAGAAGGGATTCATCAGGTTTTCCCCCCAGGGGGTCTACCTCCTCCCGGACCCGGACTTTTTATCCAAAAACCAGTCGGAAACTTTCACTCCGAGGCCCATTTTTCTACCGTCGATTGCCTCAACGTCTTCAGTCAGGGAGGACCGGTTCGTCTGTCCAGTTAGATGCCTCAAATGGTACCTCCAAAAGACCTCTACCGTACGGACGGCCGATAATCTGTTCCTGCTACCAAGGACCCCCTACTCTCCGGCCTCCAGAGACACTATCTCCAAATGGATCGTGCAGATGATCTCACCTCACGCTAACCACGACGAACGGGTCAGGGCTCATGATGTTAGGGCACATGCCTCATCCGCCGCCTGGTTTCAGGGTATCCCTCTTCAACAAATCATGGAAGCAGCGGCCTGGAAAACGCCTTCATCCTTTGTGGCATCCTATTTAACCAACGTCATTTCTTCCGAGGGTGATTTCGCCAGAGCAGTTCTCACAAGTTCCAGCTCCCGATCGCAGAACCTCCCACCGGTGCCTCGGTGCTAGTCTGGTTACAATTGTAGATAGGAGGTAAGAGAGGGGCGATGTAGATTCCCCAAAACTCCCTGGTTTGTGAATCTACGAGCCCCGATACTTACCTCCTATCTGCATTCCCGCCTCCCAACCCCGCTGTTGACCGATGGATCCGATCGCTGGCCCTTGTGACCATGTATTGTTGTCTACACTCCACACTCATCCACTAACCTCGGTGTACAGGGTCTTCACTCGACACCTGATCCTTTGGCGTCTGGCATAGTACCTGTTCCTGACACCGAGAGAGGGCCTTCTGGCGGGACCACCTGTTTGACGTAATAACAAGGTGAGAACGGTCTCTGACCTTATTATTTTACTTGTGTCAGTGGTTCATGTTATTGTGGTGTGGAGTATTTTTGGCCTAACTAACCTAACCATGTGTCACGTGTTTAAATGTTGTCACAGGGGTTCTCCAAAGATCGGGTCTGTCTGACTCAGCAAGCGGAAGAGGACGGGGGAGGCCGCCCTCTAGCGGAGGCCGGCCTCCTCTTCTGTGTGATCAAACTTGCCAGGACCTTAATACGGGTAAGTGAGGGTTACAATTGTAGATAGGAGGTAAGTATCGGGGCTCGTAGATTCACAAACCAGGGAGTTTTGGGGAGACTACCAATCAAACAAAATAACACAACAAAAATTTATTTTTAGAGGACTTCAAATTTCACCACCTTTGTAACACTTTTATACCCCTTTATTGTAGACAAGCCCATTTGGAAAAGGGTCTATTGGATCAATATGTACCCAATTTGAGAAAATTGGACTCACTAGAAATTTCAAAGCCATGCATTCACACTGCATCAAATGAAACCCTCTTTTTTTATTTTTTAGCATGAACGTCAGTGCATCAAATCGAAAAGTCATTGCATCAGAATTGTGTCATAGCGGCTTAGCAGAAACACTGCTGCTGTACAAGGGCTTCCCTTACTGTATGTCAGTGCCTGAAGGCTTTCCTAGCAAAGCTTAAATTTACGTTGATCAATGTGTAATGTTCTGATTTTATTTTAGAATCACAGGAAGTTGCAGTGAATTAGTTGGAATCATTAATGAGAATTAGTCTTCTGTAAAATTGTGTCTCAGAAAACCATTAGTACAGCAACACAGATAAGTGTTCTAATATATCATTGTACTCTACAGACTTTTTAACGGAACTTTGAAAGCAGTCTATCTGCCTGGTTTTGACAATAGATTTGTGTACGTTACGTATCGGAATCTCATAATGTACATGGCAATTACTACTGTGCAAGTAAGGGATCATTTGTTTTAGAAATGATTTATGAAGATCTGTCTTTACTTAGTACAATGGAAATAATATGCAGATACTTGTAATTTATGTTTATTCTGGCTGAAATCACTATTACTCCTTAGAATGCACAGCAAATTAATTTGTGTTAAGTCAGCTGCCAATCAGCTATGTACTTAGGAGTGGTACCCAGATCAAGAAGAGAGGACTGCCTGGTGCCAAAGTCTCTGACTCTGCTGCCACGGTTAGTTGTATTGTCCAAGAGAACTGCACTAATAATATCAGTTAAAGGTCATGTGACATGCCACCAAAAGAGCTGTTTCACTTGTCAGTTAAAGAATTAAGTCCTCCAATCAAAGATCCGTTGGAATTATTTCAATATCTTTTACCATTCTCAAAATATACATCTTCAAAGTTTGATGGTTTCTGAAGAAACTAATTGCCTATGCAAAAATAATGATGTGGAGTGTTGCACAGTGTTATGATTTCCTTTGTTAACCCTATATAAATTATCTCTTAATTACCGATCATATAGATTACAGTTTGGTGAGTGATATCAATATTTTTCAAGGAAAATCTTTTAACTTTTATAATAAACCCCTCAGGGAATAACAATACTACCAGTGTCCTTGAAATTAAGGTGGAAAAAACAAAGGCTAACATGTGCCACATATGGTATGTCCCCCTTTCGATGTCACATATTTGCATATTTAGCTCATGTTTATTCATGATGCAAGTGTGAAATAGAAATTTCCCTGTAAAATGGTCAATATTTGATGGATTTTAATGAAAATTGCGGCTATTTTGTGTATTTTTAATGCTTTTTACATTGAATACCCAACTATGTTATTTTCATGTCACGCAACCTTTAAAAAGTCATTATTTCTGGTACTACTTTGCATACTGACTCATATTTATCTCTCATCGCAGAGCTACAGTATGCCAGACATTATTCTTGTCAGAGATTTGTCACCAACCACTGTACCAGTTGACATTCAGTATACAGTATAAAGTATCTAATTTGAACTGCAGTCTGACTGGTTAATTCTGTTAAGTTTTCAGTGAAATGCAATTGAGCTGTTCAAGCAGCATTCTGTTGCTCATTATCTTTACAACAGACCTACAGTACATACCATGCCGCAGAACACACATTGAAGATTTCATTCACAAAATAATGACTTTTGATCTGTTGTATGCTGAGTGCAGATAAAATTTGTCATTTCCGGTTTCAGAAAATTCTTAAAAACTCATTCAAGGCAGTGTACCATGCCAATTGTAAAGTTCACCTGTTTCAACAAAATTTAGGCATGCATATAAATCAGGTTACTGTACAATTGAATAGGTCTGCAGTACTCTTGCTATACACTATCAGCCTTTGGCTGAGATGATGTCTATACAGGGCTTGAAATAAGCTTGAAAAAGGGCACAGCCAAAATCGGTCTATGTTATTTCATAGGACATAGACTGAGGGGCACCACAGCCATCAGTAACAGCCCGACATCCATGGCTGTTGGTACTGCCGGTTATTTTGAGCCCTGCCTCTAGCAGAAATCGTTTAGTCTAGAAAAGAGCTTTGCATGATAGACCTATGATGTAAAGGTCTGAAGGCTGAGGATTGGCCTTTTGGAACTTTTGTAAACAAGATATAAAGTCATCCCAAACTAATTTTGAAAAACCCAGCTTATTGTAACAGATTTCCTCTCACTTTCCTTGCAAGTATTTTTCATGACATTTTGAAAAAAATTTACATGCATTTCACCCTGAAGATGAATCCAGCAGTTATTCTGTGTGAATCAAACAGTGTACTGTAGTAGCAAAGATATCATCATAGGATTACAGTAAATTGAGCCACTCATGAATTAGGATACTAGGGTATACTATTAATTCAAACTGGGGTGACAGCATAATTTTCTCATTAGTACAGGGTAGTATACTATACATTGAATAAGAAATCATTTTGCTCATCTTTAATTTGAATACAGTAGAACTTACAAATCCAAGACTGGGCATACAGCCAATGATTGTGCATATTATACAGTGACTATGTGTTTTTTGTACAATGGAATGGATATTTATGAAGAGATTGCCTCATGTGTCAATAAGTCTGGTGTACAATACAAAAGGCTAATGTACTGTACTGTACTGTACCTACAGTGTACTGCACTGTACCTACTGTACTGTAGCTACAGTGTACTGTACTGTACCTACTGTACTGTACCTACAGTGTACTGTACTGTACCTACGTGTACAGTGTACTGTACCTACAGTGTACTGTACTGTACCTAATGTACTGTAGCTATGGTAGTCTGTGTTCTAAGTTTATCAACATCACTGACTCACAGTACGACAGTTACAGTAGTGTACTGTATGGTATGGTCCTGTAAAGGTCTGTCAGGTGTGTAATGTTAACAGTTTTAGAAAGTCTACAGAATATTTAAAGTTGACAAGTTAAAACTTAAACTGTAATTTAATGAGGAAATTTCCAAGTTTACAACATTTTTACTCATTATATAGAAATAATAGAACATACAATTGATCAGTTTGAAACAGGTGTTAAGATTTATGGATGCAGGTTAATATATAGTAGGGTTGTGGTGTCATCCCTTAACTATTATCATAATGAATCACTGAGAGAGTTCAAAGTCTGCACTTCTCCCAAGGTACATACACTACAGTCAAGTCTAGGATGATACTTTATATATTTTAGTTGCACAGTAGATACAGTAATTACACATACAGTGTATACTGAAGTATGCAAGGAATTGCATGAATTGTCGTCAGTGCTTAAGCATTAGATGTTGTGCAGTAATATCACCGTTCTGCACTGACAGTAGTTTTGTTTTTAGTTCTACAAGACACGGTTTTTTGAATAGTTTACACCTTGTCTATCCTTACTGTATATAAGGTGTTCTTTTTCATTGTTACCATTCCTACTGAGTTATTTTATATTGATCTTCTTTGAGCTGTATCTCAAATTATCATCATTTACAAATTCTAAAAAAGTATACATGAGCCATTATCCCACCCCCCTCCTCATCCACCCCACCCCCACCACTCTGATTTTTGTGCTTGTGAAAATTAGACATTAGATGATCCCTTTAGTAGTCTGAATCTTGCCATGTAGAGACAAGTTGACCACTGAGGTACAGTAGTGAATGCCAGTCCTGCCAGACCAGCTTGTACTGTGCAGCAGATGCTTATGTGAAAAGTGTTCAATTGGTAAGGAAGGGGGGGGGGGGATTTGTTGGAAAGAAGGGAGGGATTTGTTATGCAGATTTAATGTCTTGAACTATTCTCAGCTGGCTGAAAAAATTGATGAGAAAAGTGTGCCAGCTACTTGACTTTCTGAAGGTGTCCAAATATTTAAGTCTGCATAGCTGGCTGTCAGTTCCCATCCTTAATCATAAGATACTGAGATTCAAGTAAATTGCATCTGCTGAACTATGTTACACCTCAGGTGCAAGCGTGATCAGTTACAGTACAGTATGTGTGTAGAATGTACTTTCAAATGCACTACATTCATTTCTTTCCAGATAAAATTGCACCTCGGTCAGCGAAAACAGCACCTACAGCTGCACCAGCAGAAGGTAAAGTAAAGACTGGGAAAGAAACACTCAGACTTCGAAGCAAAGGACCAGCCACATTACAAGCAGTGGTAAGATGTTAGCTCTCGTCGTGGTTGTTAGAGAAGCTGGTCCCTGGTATAGTGGTGGCTATGCAGATATACGTAGAGAAGCTGGTCCCTGGTACAAAGTAGGCTGTGTATATCTCTAACTGTGTTTGCTGGATCTACATCCTCCCTCTTTTACCTTGTATGAACCAGTCTGTTGGTAAGTTAGTAGAGGACAAGGGAGGCTGCCCTTGGCGGGAGGGCACCCTCTCTCCACTGTCCATCTAGTTAACCAGGGTCTAGTTGTGTGAAAGTGGGGATTTTAAATGTAAATACCGTAGGATGTAAGTATCAGGGCTCATTCCCAATCCAGGGAGTTGTGGGCAATTTATCTCATATTCTATTCTAAATCCATATGATTATTTAGAAAGATCGTCATGTTTAATATGCTTCAAGTTGAAGATTATGACCGTGAAAAGACCATCCACAGAAAAATTGAAGTCAGGAGCAAGGAGACACCCACCTCACTTCCCAAATGCCCCTGATGGAAGGTTATTAGTCTTGTACTTCCTTACCCAGGGATGTACCCACACCAGGTAACATTTGGCAACCCTGTCTGGCTCAAAAAGTTTCCACCTACATGTAGGACTAATTAAAACATTGTGAATGCAATCCAACAATATATTTCCATTATACCTAGCTTTAATATTTCCTCTCATGACCCCTCCCTGAAATGGTGATATGTACTCAGGAAATTTGTGGGCATATTCTTGCTCACCCATCTCATCTTGCTCCCCCCAACCCGATCCCTCCCCTTTCAAAAGAAAAATGTACAATTTGAGGTCATGATGCAGTAAAATCACTTGGAAGTTTTTGCTCCAAGGTTGTTGTCACAATTCAGGGCTATGTTGTTGGCAATTGTCAGTAAGTAGTGGGAAACAAAAGTTGAACAAGAAAATGTATGAGTTTTTTAATGCATTTTACCTTAACTTTCAGCCAACTGCATTTGAAACTCAAGCAGCTCAGAAAGTGGATGATTTGTTAGAGAGTTACATGGGAATCAGAGACGAGGAATTAGGTAAGTCATTTGAGAGGAGATTGGTAAAACATTAGGATTTCAAAATCTATGACACTTCTCATGCCATACTTACAAATGAAGGAGGTTCATAATGAGAGGGCACCCTTCCCTTGTTGTAGTTTTTGTAGGGTACTGAGGGTAGTAAAAATGATAATACTGTACAGTGGTGGTACTACAGCCTTTAAAGTATGGGAAGGGTGAAATGGGAAGGGGGTGGGGGGGGGGGGGAGGTTAGAAATTATGGGGTGAAAGAAAGAAGTGAATGGTACGTAGCAAAGGTACTGGGGAATGTGAAGTGTTCATTGGAGGGCATGAGGTCCATTGACCCACTGCTGGGTAAGGCCCCACTGTGGTATAAGTTAATAACCCAGAAAATTACATTTCTCATCATTTACATACAGACTGTTGAGAATAATTTGAGGAGCTTATTGTGTCTGTGGAACAGAAAATTATCTTACCTTTTCAAAGTATGATTTACACGTGTAAAATTTTATTCATAATTACCTAGATGAATGTTATATTAGTTTCGAGAAGTAAGGTTTCCACAATAATATGCTCTGTATCTCATTGAATAACTGACAGTACTTACCCATGGATGAAATGATGCAGCAGTCACAGGAAATAATTTAGTGTTCAAAATTTGCATGACAATTTTAAGGTTTCTGGGCTTCTCTGTCACAAAATCATTAAAAACCCTAATGCTGTATGTACAAAATCTGCTACACAATTTTGCATTTGTGCAGCAATTTGTCCATCTTGTGTAGCAAAATGGGATATGGCACCAGACAAATTATTCGCTGAGTCATAACTCTTGTACTGTAGAAGTTTGTTGGGTAGTAAAGCCACTGCGAGAGTTTGTTGTGGCATTGAATTAAATAATGATACTGTAAATGATACTTTGTCTGCACAATGTTATTACATTACAAGCACAGTATGTTGCTTTAAATGTGAAATATTGTTCAAAGTGATCTATATAGCACAGACTGTACATACAGCTTTAAAGGGGAAATCATCTCATCCCAGACAGTTCCAATTCTCCCAACTTTGCTAGTTCTAGCCCCACCCATAACTGTCTTTAGCTTTTCCTTAGTATGCAGACACAAACATAGTTTATTGCTCAAGGCCACATCCTGGTCAGTATACAAGGCCCTAATATGTAATCAAAACACTCTGTGCATGCTGTGTAATATAAGCTGTTCTGCATCTTTTGAATTTTGCAACTCTGATGTCAATCAAAGAGTAGTCACCAGTTGAGACTTTTGCTTACCCTTTTATAAAACTCATACTTGGGGTGATGCAAATCTCTCTTTAACCATTATTATATAATGCCCTATTAATTTCTCTTTGTTTGATTGGAGGATTGGTGGTCACTTGCCCTGGGTGATTCTGCACTATCATCACGGTCGTGTGTTATCCATTGTTCAATAGTCTAGTATAACACATGGTCGTGAGTTAGTATAATACACGGTCGTGTGGTAGTATAACACACTTTGGTGACGTCAGCTATCACTGTGGTACGTACAAACTATGCCGCAGCTCAGTAAATCAGTGCAGCTTCTGGGGATCACACATAGCATATCATGTGTAAGTAATAAACGTGTAGCTAACAAACGGCAAACCATGGAGCTACCACACGGATAGTGACCGCCAAAACACAAATTGACTGAACCAGTGACTAGATCAAAGTTATAAGGTGTTATATAAAACACATAATGATTGCTTTTCATTCATACAATAATATGAATTATTTCTTGAGGTGAAAGACTCATGAAATAATTCATACTATTGCACTCATAAACATTCATTATTTGTATACTAAACCATAGTCTTGCCAATAAACTGTAGCAATAGCTTTTCTTCCTCAAAATGCAACATATTTAAAGCATTACATATTTTGCATTGTTTGAAATTTTGGGTGAGCAAATTATTCACAAACTATAAAGCAATGAATATCTTTATGTGAGAATCATATTCCTTAAAAACAGAAATGCCTAGCTCTACCTCATTTTGAAACTGCCTTTCATCCTGTATCTATATGTGATGCTTTTAAAGGCATGAAATTGTTCTGTACCACAATGGTAATATTTTCCTAAAAGACTTCCAAGCTGATCTGTATGTAGCATGCATACTTTAATATACGATATTGATGAACTGCAGTGATATAGGTGAACTTGTGTAGTAGCCACTAGGCATAGCAGTACTTATAGTATGCTTATTACTGTATATTTAAAGGTGTTAAATGTGAAAGATATTTTTACAAAGAGTCAGTGGGCTGTAACATGCTATGGTTGAAAGACCTTCAGTAGTTCAGTAAAGCTGTGTTTGTGTACACAACGATGAACTCCCTTGACAGAAATTCTTCAGATATTTATATTACTGATGACAAAGCTAAAGTATTTTGAGGAAGGTCTACTGGATGGCATTTAGTTCTGTCTATTAGAATGGTGTGGCATATTTCAGGATATTAATTTCATTCCTTGAAGGATTGATGGTCAATAAAGTTTAATGTCTTCTTGTCTTTTGTGTGCTAAAAGTAGAAACAAACATGTTGTGTTATAAGGTACAATACAGGGCAGATGTAGGCTCCAGGGACTGCTTCAATTTGTGTATCCGGCCAGACTCAGTTGGTGGAGAGGGTTAAGGTCTTGCAATCCCCCTGCCCCTCTCCCCCATCATTAAAGGACAAGAATTCTTACCCCAAGCAGTAAAAATTGTCCCTTCTCAGTTTACTTCTAGCCCCTCCTCAATTTCAAACAAATACCCATCTAATACACCTCCCGACAAAGCTACAGTAACTTTCAGCGAGTTTAATCTGGTCAAGGCCATATTTACAAAATACTGTGTGTGTGAGAGCATCAACCAACCAAAGTGAAGCTAATGTTTGAAGTAACATCAGTCAGAATGCAGTCACCAATTGTTTTTAGATGTACAGTGTGATCATACTGTATTCCTAAATCTGTTTGGGATAATGCCATAGCCCCTTTGAGTCCTGTCAATGCTTCAAATATATTGGTGCTGAGAAATTAAAACATGAGGGAACAAACCTCGCATACTGATCAGTATGTGTTAGCAACACTATATTTTGGAACCCTCTCCTCTCCCCATCTGCCCCCTTCCCCACCTGTAGAACTTCACATGCATACTCTAAATATGTGGAAAGGGTTTCTCTTCGGTTCTGGATAGAATCAAAGTATATAATCAAAGAAGGCAGTATTATAATTGCAGTGTTGTTACCCAGACTATTAAACTTGTATTTGTCCTTCCATCATTCTACCTTAATAATATAAAATGTCAGGGCTTGATTAAATGACTGTTGTTTTCATTCGTCTAGTCTGTGTTTGTGTTAACATACATACTGTATCAAATTGACTGTTTTGTTGTAAAAATGAAGAATGACTAGCAGTGTCTTGGAAGTCCATTAGGTTTACTTGATGTAGTTTATAATTTGTTGTAGTATTGTTCAGTAAGCCACAGCATGTGGTCTAATTACTGTAGACATAGACGGAAAAGAAATTTAATGAAGTGTAGAGCTGTAAAAAAAATGGTAACAAGTTTATAATAATGAAGACCGTCTATTATGATACTTCCTTTAAATATGTTTCCCAAAGCTTGTATGAATCCATGTGTTAGACACAAGACCTTTAGTTCACAAGTAACATTGTCAACCTTTGAAAGAAAATTTTGCATTAAAGTTGACCTAATTATTGATTTCATGGATGTAACTTTGTAATACTTTGGTATTTAATTATGGCTTTGTGCTCTGGTAAAACATTGGTACTGTTCCATAGTACTTCCCATTGTTGATATTGATGAAAGAGAAACCTACGTGTTTATGGTGGTGTGTGTATGTGTGTAGGTATACCGTATGTTTGTGTTTGTGAGCTTTAATAGCATGTTGACACAATATCTCAAGAGGGGAAACTCACGCAGTCTTCATACTTGGTTCACTGGTGCCCCATATGGAGAGGAAAAACCCTGTTGTTTTTGTGTGGAGGTCAAAGGTCATCTGAGATTACCAGAAGCCAATGCTTGAAAACCTTGTTAACACAATATCTCGAGATAGGAAGCATGCATAGTTTTCCCCACTTAGCAAACGCCCCATATCATGTAGTAGATCCACAGACTTCTGGACACAGGATCACATGACCAATACGGTCGCACTATTAGAATAAATTCACCAAGATTGCCATGGGGCTACTACCATTTGCCCAATTTGAGGATGAATCTGCAACATTTTAGACAAAATATGAATGGAAGAACAAGATCACAGCTCTTCATTCTATTTGTTGGATTTGACCCGAGCTTGCATTTTTTCGAAAATAGTAGAAGTTTCTCAAACAATCTGTCAATACTGAGCCACTTGAGCTAGTCTAAACTTTTACACACAACGGCTATAGCAGGCAGCCATATTTGTAAGCCTACTCGTGTACGATGGTGACAATTTACACATAGACGTTAGTGCAATGTGCTCTTTCCACTTATGTAAAAAGTCTGTGAGTAGATCCTAATTGTTTTTGGTGAAGGTCAAAGCTCAGTGGAGGTCAGTGGCAGTCAAACTCAATATCTCATTGGCCAAAATGAGCAAAATGGCCGTCAGTCTATGTTATTTCAATGGACATTTACTGAGGGGCACCATGGCCATCAGAAAGGGCCAGACGGCCATGGCCGTCGGTGCCGTCAGTTATTTCGAGCCCTGCATATGGATGCTTTCATGTTTGCATGTACAAATACATCATATTTAGAGGAAGAACTCTATTGCTTTTGTTGGAGGTGAAAGGTCATGTGAGGTCAGTGGTCAAACTTTCAAAACCCTTGTTCAAAACACAGTATCTCAAGGTAGGAAGGGTGGATACTTTTCCTGTTGTGTATGTTGAATTCATCAGAACCTCAATGTGTTTTTGCATTCTGGTCAAAGAGACAGGAAACTGCTAAGGATGGTTTTTGCCATTGCTTGATAGCGTGTACATACATCATTGCAGTAAGTGTTTTGTAGGTGGGGGATTGCAGGGTGTGGGGGTGGAGATTTTAAGGTCAGGAGAGCAGAGTGCCATCTCTGCAGAAAAGATTTGAGCACTCTAAAAAATTTAGAGAATGCTACTGTACATAGACCTACTTACATTCATTTTGAAAAGTAATTGATGAATTTTAGTCCTTTTGAGGAAATGAAAATATTTAAGTACCATATAGATTGATGCAGATACAGTACCTTGAATATTTTACCAACTTAGTAGGATGCAGGTTTCCATTTTTCCCTTGACAATGTGTATTGGTACTGAAGTTATTGAGAACCACAAAGTTGAAGAGCTCTTGGATGGTCAAGCCACATTCTTTAGCATTGTGTTAATTTTCACAAGGTAGTTGATGTTTTGAGAATGCACAAAGAAAGGTGTAATTTTGTTAAAAAGTTAAAACAGAAGTTTCCTGTTTGGGTCTTTCCCTTTTGTTGTCAAGTAATTTACAATTCATAAATATTTTGAAACTGTATAAATCATCCTTGTACTATTGTAGAAGCTCTGATACAAGTGTTTTCTTTGAACACACAAACACTTTATTTCACTTTATTGGCTACACTCCCCATTCATTCCCTGTGTCCCAACACCATTGTACCACATTTTTGCATGATCTTTATCATTGTACCTCATGTACAGTACTGTGCAGGTGGTACAGGATTAAGTACAGAGTTCACATAATACTTCTAATCATTAAAGTATGCAAATGGTGATTGTTTTAAGATTGTTTATTTGATAAGATACTGATGGGAAGGGTTATTGCCATTGTAAACTTTTCTTCAAAATACTGCAAAGAGTTTTCCTTTTGAATGTGGCCAAATAAAAATGCCTGATTTGATAAATTCATAAAATTTACATCAGTAATGCCTTATTTGTGTACTACCCTGTTCTGTACAGTACAACTCAGGTTATTCAAATGTACCCACAAATAGGATTGTAGAATTTCAAATCAAATGTAAATTTGAAAATTTCTGTGACCCAAAAGTTGTGCGTATTACTGTGGATGTAGTAGGTATGTACAATAATAAACTTGTCATTTTGTTGGTGAAGCATGTTGGGCTGCAAACCTTTCACTGTTTGCTCTACGTAGTATTGTAGCTTTCACACACATTGTGCATCACACACAGGTTGATAGCAATTCATTGATGGCTGTCAACACTTGAACAAGTAATTTATCTTTCATTGGATTTATTTCAAAGTGCAATAAATCACCAAATGTTTGTATACTTTACAAAGGTGTGGTAGTACTTGTGTGTTGCAAAAGCTCTCAATGGAATTAGTATTGAATTTCTATCATTTATCTATTATTTATTTCTATGGTACTTTCCTTCTCCAGTCATCCTGTCATCCTAAAGCTTTTACCCACCTTTTCATTTTTTAAATTCAGTGGTTTTTTTTTTCGTCTTTTCCATCACATCAATATTGCATCTGCCCTTTTGTGGAGTTGGAAGAAGCTATGAAGGAATTAATGTTATCTTGGTGTACATTCATTGGGATGAATTACCCTCTGCCATCTTACTGGCTCTGATAGTTAACGCTTTTTTGGTGGATCACTTATTACAGCTTATCATTGGTCAGGTGATGGTGGAAGGGCAATTTCAGTGTCAGTTATCATGAATGAATGAAACTCATTGCCATTACTTAAGTGTCCCAACTCACTAAAATGCACTCTTGTCATTGTAATACTTTTCAGGGGGAGGAGCATGCTCAGTCATCTACCCCCCTCCCCCTTAAAATTAGGCAGTATGCCATTTTTTCCATATTTGTAGGGCCACTTTTTCACTATGGTGCAGGCCAGCTAGTAAGTGGCTTTGGAATGAATCGCTGTCCTGTTGTCATGAGAGATGGCATGGCAGAAATTGCTGTGTCTAATCAGGGGGTGTCATGGAGCTTCATGTACAGTACCTGCTCTGATTTAATGAAGGTGCCATAGAATAACCATCACTACTGTCATCATACTGTACTGAAGGTGTTGTGGTAGTTGAAAGTGCGGGAGAAATAAGAAAGTAGGCATTTTAGCTAGCATAGTTTATCATGTATACACACAGAAGCAAGAGTGTTTTTTTTTTTTTTTTTTTCTTATTGGGTGGATCTCATTCTCTTGTATAAACCTTGTGTATATATTATGTCTAGGCTACAAGCTGAACAGATCTGCACCAAGATTTGTCAGGGAAGGAGATCCAACATTTTTATGTCCTTTAAGACTAGTCGGTTGCCTACATTAGGCTGCCTATTGTCTTGTTCTTGAAGCAGCTTTAAGACTTGAGACTTGGTACTGAAGTCAATGGTTTGTGTCATCTGCCATATCTCATCATGATGATTTCACCAATTGTCATTATATTGCCAGTCGTCAGGGAAAAATTCAAAATTTTAAGCTTTCTTCATCTGTCGTCACAGTTAAAGTCATTTGAATTAGCTTCAGTCAAGAACTTCTTAAAACCTCCAATGTTGACAATGATTGCTACTAATGCAGAAAGTTGTTAAAAGTTTTGGTAGGCTTGAACAATGTGTCAAGTAGTTGACCCATCAAGATCTATGGGACACAAAGAACTTACATTAGTTAAACTTTATGGAGAGTCGTTTAACTTAAAATCTTTAATGAAGCTTAGACCTTGTCAGCAAAGAGGCTGCACTTGTAACATGTTAACAATAACCTTTGTTTCTGTATTTCCTGGGTTTGAAAGTAGCAGACCATCATTAAGAAGTATAAGTCAGGAAAGGCTAAACAATTGAAATAAAGGGACTGTCAATCAAATTTTGTTGCCTGAAAAGGGATAAAATTACATTCAAGTACATATTGTCTGAGTGACTAATTTGAGCATTGGATCTCCTTCCCTGACAACTCCCAGGATACTTAGACTCTTTGGACATTAGAATTAAGAACCCATACTCACAGAAAATTGTGGATCATTAGCTCTGCCAGGTTATAATGATCGAATCATTCTGTTACAAGTGCAAATGAAATCAGGCAGGGAGCTTTTCCATCTCACGAGATTACAGCAGCCAATGGTATATATAATTGGCAGCGTCTTTGTGCTGTATTGGCATTTCAAGCGTTGTACAGTGTGAGCACCCAGTTAGTAGTGATGAAACAGTCATGTTATGTTAGTTATGTCCCAGTTTGTTAAACCCTGTACCCTAGACTTGAGCTTGCTTAAAAAAAATCTCCCTTGTATTCAAGAAAACTAATAGTAGAGGAAAAACTTTGCAAATAATGTGTACTCTTCTTAAATCTTTCACAGGGTCCCCTTGGAATAAAAAATCTTGGAAAATATGAAATTTTATTTTTACTTTTCAGTCTTGGAATAGTCCTGAAATTTTGTCAAAAATGATAGAAGTTACGGAAAAGTCTTTGATTTCTGTATAGATTATGCAACTAGTATTGCTGAAAATACATAGAAAATGCATATTTTCATCCAAATTTTTATGCATCAGCAAATTTATGTATTCAGTCATGATTTACAATAATTTGATCATCAAAAGTCTGTGCCAAATTTATAATGTTACTATTCGTAAGGAATTTTCACAAGATAATGTCTGGGCTTGTAGTTACAGGTGACACCAGAAGCCATGGCCTTGAGGGCCCTTCACTGTGATGCCTCTCAAAAATTTACCAACTCTGGTGGCCATAAAGGCCTTTTAGAGCTGTTCTGTATCATACAGTGTCGATTTGGCATCCTTTGGTTTTTAAGTTTGCCTTTGGTTACACCTTTCCTTTAAATACACCTTTCTTAGCCTCAGTGCCCTGACAAGTTGAAAGCCATTAAGTCTTGGCCTTTTCTCATTTCAAGCAATTGGATGTGGAGATGTTATTTTACTCGTAATAGAATCTTCCAGTATAAAGAAAATGAAAATAATGATGCTGAAGTAGCATGAAGGACTCCACCATGCTTGGTGGGATTGTCTTAAACAAGTCCTGTTTTCAAAATGGAATTTCTACATCTGTCTGGTCAGCACTTTTTGCATAACTTGCTAAACCTTTGACAAAATTATAACCAAATATGGCATTTTATGTGCTATTCCATAGGAAATGGATAGACTTGTTGTCACACATGCAACAAGTAGATGGGGAATATTGGCAAAAGTAAGTCCATCCATTTTGAAATTAGAACTTGTCATTAGCTCATCAAGTTGAGCTATTGTCATGGCAATACATCTGTCTGTCTGTCTGTCTGTCTGTCTGTCTGTCTGTCTGTCTGTCAACATTGGTTAATAAAAGGCTGCTATCTGCAGGTTCTTTTACCAGGAAGTTGCTACAGTATGCTTTGACCATTCCTTTTCAAAGTTGGGAAGGTTACAACACATTTGGGCTTGATAATTATGCTAACAGGAAGTAGGTCAAAGGTCATTTGGGGTCATAGAGTGAAATCAAGCAAAAGCCTTCAACTCCTATTGGGTATGTCAGAATCTTTTCAAATTTGACAGGAGTGCTCAGAAAATGATGGGTCATCAAAGTTTTACTTTTGAAATAGGTCAAAGGTCATTTAGGGGTCAAAAGGACGTTAGTGTAATCAAGCAAATGCTGTCAACTCCTAGGGGTTATCTGCACATTTTATCAAATGTGGCCAAAGTGTTCAGTACATGATTGGTCATGACAGTTGCACTTTTGAAGTAGGACAAAGGTCATTTGGGGTCAAAGAGAGGTCAAACAGTGAAAGCTCTCCAAAGCCCTCAATGCCTAGGGGTTATCCACATCTTATCAAAGTTGATCAGCATTCAGTAGCTGATGAGTCATGAAAGTTGTACTTTTGAAGTAGGTCAAAGGTCATTGGGTCATAGAGAGGTCAAACAGTGAAAACACTCAAAATCCTTCACCTTCTATGGGGTTATATTCAAATCATTAAAGTTAACCAGAGTGTTCAGTAAATGATTGGTCATCAGTGATGCATTTCTGAAGTAGGTCAAAGGTCATTTGGGGTCAAAGAGAAGTCAGACAGTGAAATCACTCAGAATTTTTCAACTCCTAGTGGTAATATCCAAACCTTAGCAAAGTTGGCCAGAGTAGTCAGTAGATGATGGGTAATCATAGTTGCACTTTTGAAAAAGGCTAAAGGTCATTTTGGGTCATTGAATGGTAGAACAATGGTACAGTATCATGCAATAGCCTTCAACTTCTGGGGGTTTTGTCTGAATCTTACCAAAGTTGGCAAGAGTATCCAGTGGATTATGGGTCATCAAAGTTGAACTTTTGAAGGTGAAAGGTCATTTGGGGTCAAAGAGAAGTCAAACAGTAAAATCAAGCAAAAGCCTTTGAATACTAGGGGTTGTGTTGGAATCTTTTCAAAGTTGGCCAGGGTGTTCAGTGAGTGATGGGTCATCATAAGTGTACTGTAGTTTGTGTTGATGTTTAATGACATTTGGGGTAACAAAGGGTCAGATGGTGAAATCCATGTTAATACTTTTCCATAAGTTTTGGCATTGTACTGTATGTGATATAATATTGCCATAGGAATCATATTTTGATGGGCCTGACAAATTAGGGTATAAATAGCACTTCATTTTTGTCAGCAGAATCACCTGCTGTATTGTGCCCACAAACATTAAAAAAAGATTCGATGCAAGCTGGGCAACTCTAATATACCAATGCTGTGACCATTTAAATCTGTAGCACTGAAAGTGTTAGATCATGACCGTCCATGACTCCTTGGTTTGAATTCCTAAATGAAACTATATAACAGTAACTGTGCGTGAGGGAAATCATAGGGCTCCACAAATACATAAGTCCACTAGCCCAGGGCTAGCTCAAACCACACATGGGCTAGTGCAAAATGCTGTACAGCTGTGTAGTTGGACTTAAGCCTATGAGTGCAAATGTCCTTCGGGCTAGTGAAATAAGTGCGTCCAGTGCCCCATGGGCTAGTAGTAAAGCTTCAGAAATTTCGAGCCCTGAATTCTTAGTTGAGCTACAGCACCATTGGTGCTCTTGTTGGTTTATTGTAATTTAAATTTTTCTTTGTCTCAGTACTACAGTAGTGAGCTTGATTTAAAGTGCCTAATTGAACACCTATTTTCTTTCTTTTTTTTCAGCTGGAACCTTGGTTGATCTTTTCAAGGGCAAGAAGGATTTTTCAGCATTTATGGAAGCAGTTACCGAAGCACTAGATGAATTTGGTTTTCCTGATGATGTCATCTTTGACATTTGGGGTGCTATAGGAGATGCCAAAGCAGGGAGAATCTAGAATTTACCAGGAATGAAAAGACAAATAATCATTGGTCTGGAGCACTATTAGTATATGTGCAAAATATGATGTGTATGGAAGTTGCATAATTAAGTCTACTAAAGGTCTGCTTGTGTGAAATTACACCTGATAGAGTATTCATTGTATATCGTGGCTCTTTATAGTACTGCAGATTCTTGTCAAAAGACAAGAGGGAAGTCAACAAAGAAGTGACCTTTGACCCTGCGCTACTTTCATTGCCTCGTATTCTTTCATTCTTTATCCTTGACCAAAGTAATGAAGTTTGTCATTTAAAAGTCAGTGAAGAAACAGGACCAACTAATTCTGTGTCAGTTGTAGGTAGGAAATTATCATCAAGAAGTATTGTGAAAAAACTAAGACCTCTACTGGCCATTTTTATTTAGAAATGGCTTCTGATATGCATATTGTAAAGAAAGAAGAAACTGGACATTGTAAAGAGATTTTTCGTTCAATGAAGGTTTGCTAGTTTGATGATTCTGTAAGCCTTCATTAGTAGCAAATCTTTTGCTCTGTTGGGCTGTGCTTCAGCAGTGATTTGCATAAGACTGTAGTTTACTTCATCAGTTTTGCATTTCATGCTAGGTCCATACTGAGTATACAATGGGTTAGCTACTCAGTGATTGAATCTCAGGTTCCTGGAATTGGTCATATCTTCTTTGACTTAAGAAATCCAAGCTAGTACTGCAGAAGTCTGCATACTTAGAGAGGAAAACCTGTCTAGTAGTGTCCTTAGTAGCCTGGGCCTTCTTTGACTTAGACTGCTATAAACCAGGCTTTTTGTAGAGATGAGCTGTAAAAAAAACTTTTGTCTGCACAGCTTTCTAACCTAGTAGTTGTAACAAAGGAGAATCGTTACTAAAATGGAATTAAATTAATTTTCTTGCAGTGGATTAATCACAGACTTTGAGCATTTGAGAGAATAAGTCATCAGTTTAGTCGACAGCAATTCAGTAATTATACTTAGGAAAATTATCTTTGCAGTTATCAAAATATTTGGAAGATTCAGTGCATTAGGTAGTAAAGTTTGATCTGCTGTTTTTAATACTGAAAGTTTTGTATCAGGGCCTGACATAAACCCACAGCACGGACAGCAAAAAGCTGACATTCCTTTAAATTTGCCATGGTGCCCTGAAAAACACACACGTAGCAGATAGCAGGCGTTGCTACTATGTCCTTTTATTTTGCTCTCTGTGTCCTCCTTTCACTGCCATACATTGTAGAAAGTCCTCAGAGTATGTTGTAAAAAATTGCAAGCTTTATTAAAAATTCAACAAGTGACACAAAAATTATTCTGTGCTTAAACTGAAGGCCTACAAAATTTGGGGGAAGGGCAATCAAAACAAGGATGATGTATCGGGTATGAAATGATGTGCTTCTGAGACACTTTTACTGCTTCTCTGCTATGGCAGTACTGTGAAGATGAAAAAGGCTGCTATGCCCTCACCTAAGACTCAGTTTTGCTGACTAGTCCTTCCCATTTGCCATGCTGCCCTTACTGGTAGAATCTACCAATGGCATTTTTGCTATGCCCTATGTGAAGCTCATGTCAAGCCCTAAATATATCCTGTTGTTACAATACCTTGTAAAAATGTGATGACAGGGCCCCTTTAATCCTGGTGACACTCAGGTGTGAAATTGGATTTGTGTAATCGAAGCTCAAAACTTTCAATTCTAGCTCATAGAACGTTGTACAGTAATAGCAGTACTTTTATTCTAAGTATTTTCAAAAGTGTGTGCCAAAAGATCCATGTGTACTATGCATGGCCTTGGGGAGGACTTAAATTTGAAAGTGGGTTTGGTCAATCACATAATTTAACATTAAACTTTGATTTTACATTTAACTTCAGTCATCCTGTAAAGTATTGAATACCTTGAAAAGTTGATAGCAAGGTTTGACAGATATGTTTTTGGTGTGAAGAAGTAACATGTTATGTAGAAGTGACACATACTGGAGATTTCAGTCATTCCTTCAATTCGTTTTGTTTAATGCGAGTTTTGCAAGATTTGAATAGATTTTAAGTGTATAGTCATGATTTATCTGCATTCTTAAGAAGTTCTGAAGAGCATTGCCCTGTGTCTGTGGTTTCGAAATTTGATTGACTTTCAATGAATGAAGTACCTCTTCTTCTGTTGAAGCTATCCTTTCAGTACTACACTGCTGTAGCAAGACAGGGTACTAGCGAAGGCATGTGAGGTGCACACTTCAATATTTATCTCTACCTTAAATCAGTTCAGAGAAATGTATAAAAAGAAACTTGTTTTTGTGACAAGTCCTGTAAGCCCCCAGTACATTAAAATTTGAAAATCATTTGAGGATGTCAATATTCATAAAATATGAAAATAAGGAAATTTGTGTAGTATGATAGTGATTAATATTTATTTGCTAGTGTCATGTCGGCCATTTCTGATAATAGGTTTTTGAATGAAAGAAATCAAAACATGACAAGTACAGGACTTCTGATTGATACATCCTTCTCATGAATGAATAATCCTCAGACCATTGAGCATAGCAGCAGTGGTCTATCACTTGTGTTGAGGTATCTATAAATGAGTATTATTATCACCTGGCTTTCAGTATTTTAAAGTACTGTAAATTAAACAAAGTGTAGTAGAAAGGCAAAGAATTTTGAAGAGAGTAGTGCAAGTAACAGTTTTGACACAGGAGAAAATTTGAAGGCCTCAAGACCATGGAAGTCTTTCTTGTGATATATTGTTTTTCAATTTTAGTGGGAGCTGTTCCTTTACCATCTTTTCTGTAATGCATACAAGGATATGTTGTAGCACTGTGTGTTCTTTTCCCCATAAAAATAATATGGTACAATCATTGTCAGTACATGTAAAGTAGAAATTGTGAGCTTCATTGTAGAGGATAATACCTCTTTGTATGTATGCTGACTTGCAGTGTGAGTATAGTGTCATAAGTATGAGCACTAAACTTGTAAGGCGAGTACAATGTCATGAGTACCAAACGTTTAGTGTGAGTACAATGTCCTGAGGATGAATACCAAACTTGTAGTGTGAGTACAATGTCATGAGTATGAATACCAAACTTGTAGTGAGATTACAATGTCCTGAGCATAAATACCAAACTTGTAGTGAGAGTACAATATCCTGAGCATGAATACCAAACTTATAGTGTGCCATGTCCTGAGTATGAGTTTCAAACTTGTAATGAGTACAGTGTTGTGAATATGACACTACAAGTATGGTACTCATACTCATTACAGTGTACTCACACAAGTGTGATAGTCATAGTCATGACACTACTCACACTATAAGTTTGGTACTCCCACTCATGACACAACTCACACTACAAGTTTGATACTCATATTCATGATATGGTACTCATACTCATGACAATATTAAACTCAAACTGCAAGTATGGTACTCATACTGGTAGTGTGAGTACAATATCATGAGTTTGAGCACAGGTGTATTGTTGCTAGTTGTGAGTACAAGTATCAGACTTGTGTGAGTACAATGTTTTGAATACAAGTGTAACCTCTCAGATAGTGAGTAAAAGTACACAATTTTAGTACAAAACTTTTATGTAAGTACCAATGCCTAACTTCCAAAACTTGTGAGCACACATCAGTTCTTACATTTATACTCACTGCAAGGTTGCCTACTTGAACTAAAACACTTAAGCTGAAAACAAAGGTACAGATTTACGTTGGGGGAGGGGGGTTGACAAGAAGAGGGATGGGAGAGGCAGAAGAGAACCAATTTTAAATTTTGATGTTAATACTGATGTTTTAAAAAATTTTTAAATTTTCCAAATGTTTTTGATTTCTTATTGTAACTAGCCTTCGATGAAAGAAATTGCAGTTTGAGGGAATTTCTCAGAATATGTGTAAAAGATTTGTGGAGACATGGTTCTCTCTAATATTTTGTACCATTGCATTTAAAGTATTTTTCCTCGCAAGTCATCGATTGAATTTTTTGTCCATCACTGATTGTATTTATTCATTGTCTTTCAAATAGTTCTGCTGGATGCATCAACATGAAAAAGACATTCCCAAAGTAAGAAATTATGATAAATTTTCATGACGCTTTCCTGGAGAAGATGGTACAGAAATATTTTTCATTCATTCATCACTGTTGTATTCATCGTGTGTATTCTGTGTGTTTTTGTCCACAGATAAATTGAAACTAAATACATATCATTTATTTTTGTTGAATCTTTTGTCAGCTAAAATTTAGAATGACTAATATATTTTGTCAATGTTATTTCATTGTTTTTTTAGACATACAGCATTGATCATGGCAAAACTTTGTAATTGGTGTTGGGAAATAATTATGTACATATCATATGAATTCCACAATATACATCACTAATACATTGCCACTAATATAAAGAATATTTTCTTTAAGTGTTTTCATTGCATTGCCATAAAATAATTAACTTAAGTTTAACATTTCTGTAATTGGTCTTAAAATAGTACTATATTGCTAAGCTATTGTAGTTTTACTGAGATAATTTTTTGTCCTTTTGACCTGTTGTTATTTTGATTCATTTCAACTGTATTGGTTCTCATATCTGAAAGACCATTGGATCTAACAGAGATGTTCCAGAACTGTCTGCTGCCCTCACTTGTTACCAGCTAGATCTGTTTAAAGCAATCTGTGAGAACGTCTTGTTGATTGAATTGATTTTCAAAATATGTAAAATAATGAACCAATAAACTTTCTTCAGAGGGGGGTTGGGAGTGGGTTGGGGATTTGAGAGAGTCTGCAAACTTGGAACTTTTTCATGACACCGGTCCGATAAATTCTATTCAGTACAATTGCACTTTGCCTTTTAAATGAGTTAGTGTTAGAAACTGTTGTAGCACATTTTTGTATGACTTTTCACCTAAGTAGGTATTTTTTCCTGAAATAATTAAAAGTGACAGTATGTTGCACTGGGTGTAATTTGTGAGTTAACATGGTAAATTTTATATGTGTACAAATCACAGTTTTATGCTAAGTATATAATTATTGCTATGTATTGTAAAGAATTGGCAAATCACTTTCTTAAAAGTCACAAATGCATATCAACCAAATGTTTGAGAAGCAAGCAGGCATTTTGAATGTTTAATTATTCTTGGTACTCTGTGTACTGTAAATGAAGGTAACCAGTCTCATGGCAGGTCCTTTAGATGTAAGTTGTGTGTTAGTATGGGTCACGGGGGGCACTTCCTGATCCCACCTCTAGCAAAGAGCTCTTCTGAGTTCCTAAGAGCTATGTTCTCCATATTGGTTTCCTTGTTGGTCAATTTGTAATAAAACACCGTGAGTCACTACTACACACAAGTATACTATTAGTGCTTTATTTTCAATTGGTGTGAGAATTTAAGTTGACAGGATCTTTTGCATAGGTGCACCAGTATCTGAAATTTTAGTTGAGACAATGTAAGAATGGGGGGGGGGGGGCAGGGTGAGGAAAATGAACCTTTGGGTAGAAATTTCAAATGAAAAGGGAGGTACTTCTAGAAAGATCATTTTATCAGGGGTTTTTGAGTGGAAAATGTAAAGGCACAGTGTCACTTCATGTAAAATCTTTCAGGCAAAGTTGGATGTTAAATTATGTATGAAGTTATGATAATTTATGAGAGGTGAAGTCACTTTAGTGTAATTATATGCCTTTAAAAATACTATATAGTATTGACCAATGTTTCCTTCATATTTTTGTTCATATTTGTTGAATGTAGATACAGATGAACTTAAATCTACACCAGCATCTCACACAAACCTGTTTATACTTAATTATGTAATGATCATTAAATGTAGAGCCACAGTAAACTTGCTTAAGTCTTACAATTTTACCTTCTCTTGCAACTGCAGACTGTTTTGAAAAATAGGGCAAAGCCCAGACGGGTCATGTTTCTTTTCTTCTGGGCCATTGTGACCTGTGACCGCATTTAAAAGTGTTCATGTTTAATACATACTGTTAAGGAACATTCAACAGGGTCCAATGTAGGCTCTATTCCACAGTTTAGCATCGTATGACCTTTGACCTTGATATTTAGCCCTAACCTTTTTATATGTTGAAAGTTGAAGGATTTAATGTATTTTTTTTTTGCATTTTACCTTTCTAAAATGTTGAGTGAAGTGTCAAAGCAGGAAAATGACGCCATTATATTTCACAGGCTCTCTTAGCTCAAAGCTTCAACCAGGGAGTTGTCAGGAAGGAGATTTAACAGCTAAATCTGTCAGATAATATGTACTAGAAAATGATTTAATTCTTTTCAGGCACTTTGTTCCAATTTTTAAGTCTCTTTTGAGTAAACTCTTTAAATGATGATCTCCCTCCTTTCTTTTCCAAATAATCCTGAGACAGAGGCCATTGTCTACACATGCTTTGATGTAAGGTTTGTTTGTGAACAAACTTTAATCAGCATTTTCAGTAAAATGACTGGCAACAAACGCTTAAATAATGTACAGTACTTCAATTGTGCCCCCACGATTTTAAAACGTCACCTGCTTGAAACATTGTTCAAGCCTATACTGTACATTTCTGGTAGTTTTTAGCAAATTTTCACATAATTAAGAAACATATTTGAAAAGTAAGTTGTAAAGAAATTCTTTGCTGACTTTAAATGAAATGATATTTAGTGTGACGAATAACGACGAAAGGTTAAAATTTCACATTTTTGCATGATGGCTGGCAACGAAAAGTTTAACGTAAGAGGTGTGTCTTCTCATTGTCATTTGGACGATACATCACTGATCCTAGACTAGTTAAAGTGGACATAGAGATAAGAATTTGAAGAAGAAAGGCAAGATAACTGTCGGAAACGAACATTTCTTCAAAGAGTCTATAGAACGTTGAATCTCCTTCCTAACAACTCCCTGCTTCAACAATCATTATATGCAAATTTGAACACACTGTGAAAGGCATACTTATGAGCTTTCATATTGGGGTACTTAGTACCTGCTTCATAAAACTCCTATAGTTCAAAGGCCACAAAACGGACCAATATTAGTGTGAAAGTAAAGGGGGAATAATTAGTGGTCTGTTGCCTAAAGTCTAACTGTGGTTACAATCGAGCTTTAACTTTTCTGCTGACACCACTTACACATTTTCAGGTTGTTTTAACAAGTTGTGCTATATCCATTGACCTTGGTACACGACCTTTGATCTTATTGACATGTAGAGGTATTGTTCCCATTTTGCATCTGTGATCCAAGTTTGGTTGTATTGTGTCTGTCATTTCATCTGTACATTAAAAGTTTGACTCACACACACACACGCACACACACACACAGAAAGGATGCAGCCATAGGATGTTTCCCATAAACAGTAGACTTACAAACTTGTTCAAAAGGTAACACATGTTAGATGTAGTGGATAACAAGGTCAAAGCTAGTTCATATACTTATATGTCACCACTGGCCACTGCAAAATATGAAATGTTGCACTCACACAACACATGTTATTTATCTAACAATCTTTTCATGACCCCCCACCCCTTCCTATATGTGACCCAAGGTCTGTTTATGTATTTAAACAAGATTAATGAAATATAAAGACAAAACAAAGCATATTTCACACAAAGAAATATTTTAATTACTTATGAAGTGCATCAATGAACCAGAATGCAAAAATGCATTGAGGTTTCGATGATATATGTTCTATTCCAAATAATGCCATGATGTCCCATGTCTTTCAGTCGCTGGTCAAGTGCTATCTTAACATGTTGGAAAAATAATTTTAAGTTCATATTTGATCTTGGGAATTCCTGGGAAATTTTGCTTTTTGCCTTCTGGTGAACTCATGAGATGATCTTGGGAATTCTTAAAATTTTGCTTTTTGACCCCAGATGACCTTTGACCTCCATCAAAAATGATAGGGTTCTTCCTCTTACCATAATGCATGTACATACTAAGTATGAAATTTATTCAAGCTTCCTATCTTGAGATATCATGTTAAAAACATTTTCAGTGTTTGACCCCCGGTGACCCTAAATGACCTTTGACCTCCACCAAACATGATAGCATTCATCTCCCCACCATAACACATCCACATACTACCTATGAAATCTATCCAAGCTTCTTATCTTGAGATATCGCGTCAACATGGTTTTCAGAGTTTGACCTCCGGTGACCCCAGATGACCTTTGACCTCCACCAAAAACGGTAGGGTTCTTCCTCTTACCATAACACATCTACATACTAAGTATGAAATTTATCCAAGCTTCCTAACTTGAGATATCGTGTTAACAAGGTTTTCAGCATTCGACCCCCGGTGACCCCAGATGACCTTTGACCTCCATCAAAAATGATAGGGTTCTTCCCCTTACCATAACACATCTACATACTAAGTATGAAATTTATCCAACCTTCCTATCTTGAGATATCGTGTTAACAAGGTTTTCAGAGTTTGACCTCCGGTGACCCCAGATGACCTTTGAGCTCCACCACAAACGATAGGGTCCTTCCTCTTACCATAACGCATCTACATACTAAGTATGAAATTTATCCAAGCTTCCTAACTTGAGATAACGTGTTAACAAGGTTTTCAGCATTTGACCTCCGGTGACCCCAGATGACCTTTGACCTCCATCAAAAACGATAGGGTTCTTCCTCTTACCATAATGCATGTACATACTAAGTATGAAATTTATTCAAGCTTCCTATCTTGAGATATCATGTTAAAAACATTTTCAGTGTTTGACCCCCGGTGACCCTAAATGACCTTTGACCTCCACCAAACATGATAGCATTCATCTCCCCACCATAACACATCCACATACTACCTATGAAATCTATCCAAGCTTCTTATCTTGAGATATCGCGTCAACATGGTTTTCAGAGTTTGACCTCCGGTGACCCCAGATGACCTTTGACCTCCACCAAAAACGGTAGGGTTCTTCCTCTTACCATAACACATCTACATACTAAGTATGAAATTTATCCAAGCTTCCTAACTTGAGATATCGTGTTAACAAGGTTTTCAGCATTCGACCCCCGGTGACCCCAGATGACCTTTGACCTCCATCAAAAATGATAGGGTTCTTCCCCTTACCATAACACATCTACATACTAAGTATGAAATTTATCCAACCTTCCTATCTTGAGATATCGTGTTAACAAGGTTTTCAGAGTTTGACCTCCGGTGACCCCAGATGACCTTTGAGCTCCACCACAAACGATAGGGTCCTTCCTCTTACCATAACGCATCTACATACTAAGTATGAAATTTATCCAAGCTTCCTAACTTGAGATAACGTGTTAACAAGGTTTTCAGCATTTGACCTCCGGTGACCCCAGATGACCTTTGACCTCCATCAAAAACGATAGGGTTCTTCCTCTTACCATAACGCATCTACATGCTAAGTATGAAATTTATCCAAGCTTCCTATCTCGAAATATCGTGTTAACAAGGTTTTCGGAGTTTGACCCCCGGTGACCCCAGACGACCTTTGACCCCCACCAAAAACAATAGGGTTCTTCCTCTCAATATGGGGCATCCATGTACCAAGTTTGAGAACTGTCAGAGTTTCCCTTCTTGAGATATCGTGTTAACGAGCAGTGTCACAAACACACATACACACACACATACACACACACACACACATACACACACACGCACATACACACATACATACACACATACGCCATCACGAATGCATTGGTTTCTCTTATCATCGAAACCAAAAACACATATGTTGGAAATCAGTGCTTGATTAAAAACTTATCTCAGTGGACATGTAAACGTTTAAGCATCTTTCTTCTACTTACAACACAAGAATTGCCATTCAAAAGGCACGTAAACTTCTTCGCAAGTTGTGCATAGTCACTGGTCATACAAATGCAAAAGTTTTCTCTGAATAAAGCAATTCCACAGGTCCCAGTCAAACTTAAGACAGTAACTCCGTCCTGCCCCTGACTTATTAGTGAAGCTGGTCAATTACTGAAAGCATTTTTTAGACAGCAGAAGCAGGGGTAAGAATAACATATTGGAAGGGAAAATGAGACTCATTATCTCAGTGGGGAAGGGGACTTAAGTACTTTCATGATATGCCCATAAATTCTGTGAGTATGATGAGGATCATGGCAGAGATCTCCACCAAATTCTGATCCATGGAGAAATCACATTGAAGACTGTAAAAGGAAGATAACTTGAGGAAGCATAAAGCTGTCATTTTGACAGGATGAATGAAGCCACTTTGAAAACAAGATTTTAATTCACAAAAGCGTCAGTTGTAAGTTACCCTAAGCAATTTTATCCTGTCAAAGTCAAATATTATGTATGTGTGTCAACCTACCATCCTCTCTGGAAGTTCCACAAGACGACCTTCCTTGTACATCACAGCCAATTTGTGCTTGTACCTTTATGAAAGGTGTTACCCCTTCCCCATTATTATGGGTTAACCCCTTTAATAATGGTTTTACCCCTTTATTAAGGGTTTAACCCTTTTCCATTACTATAGGTTTACTCCTTTATTCAGGATTTCACCTCTTCCCCATTATTATGGGTTAACCCCTTTAGTAAGGAATTTTATTAAGGGGTTACCCTTTGGTACCAGTGTCAATGACAAACACTCATGTAATAGGTTCACTAAAAGACAAGTGGAGCAAAAGCAAATGTGCACACAAGGCTTTTGTCTAAGTCTAATACGTATGCTATCCCAGAAAAAGGACAGAGCATGCATCTAAATCCTGGAAGCTTTGATGGTTATGGCCCCCCCCCCCCCCCCCCCTAGGATCCCCCTGACATGTTACTGTACCAGAATCTGGCAATATGGAAAAAAGGAAATATTGGTGTACCACTCTCTACAAACCTATCATACCAAAAATATGTGTGTTTTCCAGCAAAAAAGTGTAAAGAAACAGAAGATGCTGTTAGTGCAACTGAAGTGAAAATGTACCTTTTGGATTTCTTACTGTTTGAGGCAGTTCAATGGGTTGTGTTTAAAAATGCATGGACATGTCTTCAATATCGTGTACATAATAAAATGCACTGCAAAGGCACACATAGATACCATATCAGTATTGTGATGAGAAGCAAAACTTCAACAAGGCTTGGGTAAGCACATTAATATTTTGTAAGTCTGATACCCACAACATTAGCTTCAAAAGTTGAGAGGTCAAATTACCAATGCTAGGGAATTGTGGAGCTCTACTGAAATAAGAAATTTGATTAAATAAAGGAAAAGACTGAAAGGGCTACTTTTGTTAGAGCACTCCATACAACCTGAGAAAAAACACAATGCTATTCCAAAATATGATTTATGTGCACGCAGCAAGACTCCACTGTATGTGCGGTCACTTTTTAACCTTTACCAGGGCTGTGTAACCCACACAAGCCTATCTTCAACATAACTTAGTGAAAGTCCATACTTTCCACATGACTGTACAGAGAACACCAATTTTATTGTGATAGCGTTACATTTACGAAATAATCATTGCAATTGATAAATTCACTAATATTTTTCCAGTTTCATAATTTCACACTTTACTATACATACCTTGTGACTATTTCTTGAGAAACACGATATTCCAACTGAAATCAACTTTCAGAAGTTGTGCATAAAAAGTCTTCAAATTAAAATGAACAAAGACTGAGAGCAAACAGCTGTCTGGCTTCTGTCATTAGTCATGAAAGTAAGATAGTTTCAGCAAAAAGTTTTATTGCACAATTTACAGAACATAATCACATTCACACCAACTGCAATTCAAATCCTTCATATTCATCAGTTTTTAGCATCAGTGATACTTTTGTAGAACCTTCACTGGATGAATACAGTACATGAAAACAAGGTGCTAACAAAATTCATATTAAAAAAATCTTTTTGAAAAGAGAAGAGAAAGAATTGAAGCATCTTGTCTATCTATGTGGAAATTTAGTTTGCATGAGGCATCAGATTAACCAGGCCACTGGAAATGGTTTACAGGTGAATCGTCATAGGTTGCTGTACCAAATACCCTCATAAATAGACGAAATGTTTGAAATTCTTTGTTCTCGTGAGGTTGATGGGTCAACAAGTCGTGTGACTTAGAAGTACTTCTCCATGTCCTTCACAATAGACTACAAGAGACAGAGAGAAAAAAAAAATTGAAAGAGGTGAGAAAGTTAAAATGGCAGGGATTAGTCTTTAACTGGCAAAACAACCTGGGCTTGACAAGATGATTGTGGGTGAACACATGAAATATCTTCTCCCATCAAGAAATCTTTCGAAAATGAGGTAGGAGGGTTTTAATTATTTCTACAACTGTTGCTTAAAGTCCCCATCTAATGGCTGAAAGGTATCATTCATCTCTTGACCCACTTTCCCCCCAAAACTATAGGAGGATATTGTTTATGACTACCTGAGTTGGATAGATACAACCCTGTTTTGTTATCAACTTTACACCTCAGCAACACTGTGAGCAGCTTTGCTGAACATTCCCAGGGGCTGGATACTGAGACAGACCAAATGTAGCACATGAACCACCAATCCATCTCTCCACCCTTCCACTGGAACACAACCACAGCTCATGGCTCTATTTCATACATACTTGGACTAGGGTTTCCTCTCCATACTCCCTTCCATACCACCCCCACCTCATTCTATCCCTCTCCCAACTTTGTGTCTGTTACAATTCTCATGGTAGAAACTTCTACTTTCCTCATTTCTGGTCAACAGCAAGCTACTTTAAATGACACGGCTAAATGAATAATTTCATACCATGGGCCTATGGAGATGGCTAAATGAATAATTTCACACCATGGGCCTACAGTTGTGGCAGTGTTGCAGTGACTTTGGTCAATAAAGTGACTCTTCATCTAATTCAATTTTTAGAAACTTGATTCAAGTCTACAGCTACACTAACTTGAATCCAGTCACCCCCCAATAGTATTCTTGTGGCTTCTGTCATGGGTGGCACCAGGACTTGCCCACCACTGGGGGCACCAAGCTCCCTGACGGGAGGCTAGCCATCCAAAGCCCTGACAAAAGCAATAAGTTGGCAGAAGGATGGCAAATGCAGACCTTTTGTGTGCTGCACACCCATAATTGTAGGGCATAATTGAATATTTGAAGATTTGGGGATTTTATTGCAGAAAACTTGAGAACTTTTGCTTTTAATTGACAAAAAAATTGAAAAAATTGGGGTTTTTTTTGAAGAATTTGTCCTTCATGGGAGCAAAATCAAGTAAACCATCGGGGGACTGGTCGCTGTTTGGTATTTCATACTTTAGTGCACATTAAATCTCCCCAACAAACCTGAAAAATTTCCCAATGGAGGTACCAGCCTTCCATGATGCAACTTGGCACCACCCCTGACTTCTGTCTTCTCTTTATAATTTAGAAAAATGAATGTTGAGGGGTGTCCTTAAACTACTTTTTGCTTGTCACTCTTAATAGTAAACAGAGGAAAAAATAACCGATGGCATCGACGGCAAAAGCCTCTGTGGCAGCTGGTTTTGCCGCCGATTATACCTAGAAATGGCGGCATGTTTTTGCCGTCGATCATTCTCTCTGCATTCGCAATTATATTAAATTTTTTTAAAACATTGTCTACGTAACATTTCTTTCCCACGGACATCGGAATTTTACGTAGACAAACTGGATGAAATGCACAGCTACGTAGCTATCATTTTCTTTCTAGCTAATAGCTGTATGATCTACCAATTCGTACAGGTGTTTAATACACTGGCTTTCCTTCAGCAGCCGCCATATCACATACCCATAAATGTGTTTCACGGCAAACCTAAATTATGCAGTATAGGTTTGAAAATAGGCTACAAAATCAACTTTTCCTTCTGCCTTGACTCTATGATTAGAGCTTAACTGCTCACCCCACAGAAAAAAGATTAATTCTTTCAAAATAATCTTTGCCATCTGTCACCATGAATGCAAGTTTTTGATTCGAAAATGGAAGAGATTTCAGCTCCAAAGTATATGGTTCGACTGCACAAGTAATCTACAGCTTGCTGCATACATGTTGTACTGCAGAGAGTACCATTTCAAAACACATCGTTTTTCAGTACCAAACATAACCAAATTTGTCAAAAATGACAAAACATTCACCTGGCATGTTCAAAAGACTCTCAAACAACTACCTGTAATATATTGACAACTTTTAATGAGGTTTCCCCCCACGAGGCACATTTCTTTAGAGGGGCTTTGCAGTTTTGTCGTTGCCTAACGTGTAAAATACATGGATAGGCCTACTCAGATGATAAAGCAACACAATACATGGCAAAAGTTGTCTGCTTACTTGTAGAGCTACAGGGTCTAAAATTTCCCAATCGTTTTTGTTCCAAAATGTTAACAAATGTTGTCTAAGATGTTGATATGAGTGTTCAGACTTATTTATGGTCAAGATAGGGTCTTTGCTTGTCAAACCAACTTAGCTAAATATTTTGAAAGTCTTTTTTGAGTTTTGCCATACATATACTGTTACGAGAAGCTGATAGTCTCATGACTTCAAGTCTGGCATGCAAAGTGAACCCAGTTAGTTCATATGAAACTAGCGCCACTCTAAATCCTCTTTCCATTGCTATATGGGGGGGGGGGGGGTGTCATCAGTTACCAGCAGACAAGAACACTGTGCCCCACCATCCCCCACCCCTGTCTTAACAAAGGTACTGATGAAAGCCCTTTACACTGGGTTTCAGTTCAACATTAGATGAACTGCACTGGGTAACATCACATGAACAGTGCAGTGTATGGTAGACTCGTACTCCATGGAACGCGTTGGGCTGCTGACACGACTTGTGGCCATGCGAGGGAATTTTAAAAATGCTGTGGACATCCCATAAAATGCCGTGGAGAGCTGCTGTCTCCACAGCATTTTTTTACAGAAATTGCTGTGGAGACATTTAGGGGAATTTTTTGGCCTGGTAAAGCAAAATTGTGGGTAATCCTCAGGGCTTTTTCGATAGTCTGCATGCCTCTGCCAAAAAGAAACTTTACCGAGAATGTTACATTCTCCAAAATCATGCTACCTAGTAGCACCAGGGAGCTGGTTCTTCCAGTTGTACAAGAAGGACATCTCATTATTGTGAGATCACCAATTCAAATTAAGGGAATGAATTTCAACATTTCTCAGCAATGCAGTAAGATATGAAAATAGGAGTTAGATGAATGAGATTGATTTTCCAACCTCTAAAAATACATATTCTTGTGATTCTAGACTTAAAAAATGTTAAAGACTAGATTCTCAATAACCTTCAACTTGAAGAACAACTTGAACATATACAAAGCTTGTACATATACTAAGCTGTACAACTGGAGGATTTAAGTTAATATGAATATGCCCCGAAACTGAAGCCAAGATGGGGGGTCACATGATGTAGCTTACTCAAGTTTATAGAGCCGTCACAGAAACCGTCATTTCAATCAGCTGCACTAACTTTTGTTGAGCTAAGTGCATTGTATTACACAGTATGCAGTCACCTATGCCAAAATAGGCTGCATGTACATATACAAAGCTTGTCTAGCCTGTAGTAGTAGCTCCTGGCATGATGAGAAAAGAATTCACAGTGTGTTTCTTCTGCCAATTTGTGACAGATTTCCAACATTTTGAATCACATTACTTCAATTGACTGGTAATAGCATTAAAGCCTTTAAGAATACATGAAATCTTGACGACCGCACCAAGTGTATGGTTGTCAAACAATACAGTCGTTACTGTAGCGAACCGACTTGAGTAAGCTAACCTGAAATTCAAAGCATAGTGGAATGATCCTGCCTAGTACATAGTTCAGTGACTTGACAGGACTCCAGGTCAAGACAAAAAATGACTAGATAACAACATGGCCAGGGGTTGTAGCAACGGCAGAGAAAACATGGAAAGTGGTGTATACCAAATTGTAGGGGTAATTTTTCCTCACCTACCTCCCTGTTCCGTGACTAGAAGCTCACTTCATATTTACAATACCTTTACATTTACCTCTAATTCCCTCACTTCTCCACATAAATATCCCCTTTTTTCAATTATGTACTGCTTTTTTCCCAAACTCTGTTTCCCTTTTCTTTGGATCTTCTCTGAATTCTCTCTTCTACTGTGGTCCACAAATTGGCAGAAAATACTGTTGAGAAGAGACACATGTGCTCTGCATGCCAACCCCAATAATTTTTGGTTCCAACCCTGGGTGGAAAAAGTTGGGAAGCTGGGAGGCTCCTTCCCGGGAAATTTGGGTATTTGAAGGGAAATTTTGGTCACTGGAGGGAAATTTACCTTTTATGTACATGAAAGTATAGGGGGAATTGTGGAAAATTTAACTCCCTTCCCAGGAAATAAACATTTTTTCCAGCCTTGGCTCCAACATTGCTGAGATCTTCAAGCTGCATTTCGAGAGTTTTAAAAACTGTCTCACAGGTTGAATACAACATCTTCAAAGACCACTTGTAGCCTATGGGATGCACCTACTCTGCATTTGGAAAAGTGGCCAAAGAGTGGGAATACAATGGGAAGCTATAAGTTCATTGCCTGCCTTGTTACCCTCTGAACAACTGTAGAATAGTGGAGGCCAAAGGAACCCAACCAGTTGATACCAGTTACAATCATGATGATTCCCTATCAATCACAAGCCCTGTGTGGGTCCTATGTATTTAACACAAATGTAGACTGTGAATAATATGGCCCATTTGGATCTCTGCAGAATGGCAATTGTAAAATAAAAGCTTCCTCAATAATGGTTCAATACCCCTGGAGTATGCAACTTTTGCCAGTGTTCTTACACCATCTAATTGTCAGAGGTATTGATGAATGGCAGATGGGCTACATGACCTAGGCTTTAAGGGCAACTTTTCTGCTACAAACAGTTACAATTCTCTAAACTGAGTTTACTCCTAGCCCCTCCTATTTATATTACTTAAGCTGGTCACTAGCTTTGATAACAGTTTTCCTCTGTTTTCTAGTACCTATCATAATTTGCATCCACATATTTTTGTTTCAACTCGTTATCTTCGTAAAACATATCAGCAATAAATCTGAACTGAACTGAATTTCATTGATCTGCACATAGCAGTGTCCAATCAAAGTGGCTTATAAGTTTATGGGCATAGTTTAAATTTGTCCACTTTTATTTCAGTAAAAGAGTAGTCACCAATTTGTGAGTTCTGGTTGCCTCAAACCTTACACATATTTTCCAGGGTAAGCAGGGTGGGCAGTGTCACCATAAGGCAACCTTAATTTTGGAGTCCAATGTGGTCGAAAAATGCCATATGCAAATTTCATGGCATTAACACTCCACACAGGTATCAACTGCTAAAAAACCATGAACGTATTGTGAAATAACCATGGTTTTTATGATGACCGACTGTTTTACTTCATTTCTACTGCTGGTGAGGTTTTTGTAAGCATATATTATGCATTTTAGAACATTTACTGGGAAATTTGTGAACAATAACACACATTTCAAAGGAAAGTCTGCAGCAAAAGTAAAAGCACCAAAATAAAGCAAAATTGCCGTTTGCTTTTGGTTTTAAAATGTTCCAAGCCAACACAGTCCACAACATTCTAAATTTATTGGTTCTGACTTTTAAAATGCCAATATGGCAACATGAGGGTGATGAGTATAAGTTGTAATTAACCCTGTATCTTCTACCAGTGATAACCACGAGATCAAACCCTTACAACTATTAAAGGAATGGTACTTACATTTGGCTCTGTTGTAGGACTATATCTTCTAACAGGGACTCCATCTTTGTTGATAAGAAACTGAAAGCAAGACAAAAGCAATGGATAACTTTGTAATTATAAAAAAGAATGTTTGAGAGTCATCTGAGATAACAAGGGCACACAGTCATGAAGCACTTGGTATTTTCAAGGAGGAAGTCACTTAACTTGTCACAACTTAATTGAATGTTACTTTAGAAGTACAGTTACCTCTTTCAGGAAATCTATTTTCAGCAAATGCTTACATTGTCAGGAAATTTACATCCTGCCACCACAGGGAATCTTATAAACATGACTAGCTAATGGGCATTCACGTTTCTACTCAGATAGTAGCACACCCATTTTACTAGCTTTTTGAACTTGTCATAATGCATAAAGGTCAGTCTTCATGTACCCTCAAGAACCGACTAATAGATGGCTTTGTGATAAGCTGAAAGCATGGTCCCTTTTTAATTCCCTTTGTGATAATGAAGATCTGTTTACACTTAAGTTTCCACAGCTGTTATTTCTCAAAAGCTCAAGGTATAATTACATATCTGGAGATGACCTGATGAAAAGACTTCTAGGCTTGGGCAATTCCTGTGTTTTTGAAGTTGGGTACATGCAGACTTACTAGTCATGAATCTGAACAGAGTTGTGACTCCTTAGCAACAATGACAGTATAACTGGCAAAGGACTTACTCTACAATACCTACAAAATATCCATTACTAGCCTACCAATGGGCCTATACTACACACATCTCAACAGCTGAGGTAGTGAACTGCCAATGTCAGAGATTTGTAGTGGTCAAACCAAGAGGATACTTGTGATCAAGTTAAGAGAAATACCAAAAACCAGAATTACCTCATTAAAAATATAACAGAATGAACTTTTAAACTCCAAAATGACATATTTGTACATTCTTTTTTACATTATTCAATATTCCTCTGGAGTCACAATTCCAAGGAAAGTTGAGTCCAACTAGACTCCCTGCCATGAGTCACAACTCTGAGTAACTCCAAGGCTGGTAACCTGCCCAAGCTTAATGATTGCATCTTGTACTGTGTTCTATTTCTTGCTTTATAGCACCATTACAACCAGTGTTTCTGCTAAGCCGCTATGACGTGATTTTGACGCAATGACTTGTCCATTTGACACACTGATTTTCGTGGCAAAAAATAAAAGAGCATTTCATTTGTTCCTAAAGTTGATGCAGTGTGGATGCATGACACTGAAATTTCTAGTGAGTCAAATTTTCTCATATTGGGTATATTGACCCTATGGATAATTTCTTAGAGGAAACACTGATTACAACAATGTACAATATACTGTAATACAAGACAATGGCAGTTCATTCTTACCTTTGTAAAATTCCATTTAATGCGGCTGTGGAAGAAAGGAAAAGGTTGTGTAAAATCAAAAGGAAATCTCACTTTGAGATTATTTATTGTCTGGGAGGGGCCTGACAGAATGCCTAACCCAGAGTTCCTTTATACAGGAAAACTAAAATTAAACATGTACGCTGCAAAGGGAATCTTCTTAAAATGAACGTATATTTGCATGATCGTCTTGGCTATACTTATGACACATATATCACTCAATTATCTCATCAAAACTTTATTGTGAAATGTTTCCCAAAAGGTATTACACTAGAATGAGGATTACCATGGACATTTTGTATCCAAATGGGAAACATTTGCATTGTAAGAACGTCTCTTTCCCAAACTACTGTACTTCTCGGCTTCTGTATCCACTGCATCTCTAATGAAAAGTGATATGTGCATAGTGCATATTAATTAATTGAAATAGTACACCAAAAACAAATCCACAGAGCATGGAGCTAATGCACAGCTATAAATAACCTGTAACGTGTGGAGCCAACAATGCTTTTTTTCAGCTCATCACTATGAATGAACTCTCTGTCTCGATAGCTGATCTGAAAGGCGGAAGCCACTAGAGAGCCACTCCTAGGCTAACAGCCAGTCATAACTGTATGTACGGATCTACTTTCAATTGGGGGCAGAAGAATGTAAACCCAAAATTTTAAGCGTGGTTGCCCAAAAATAGTATGCATTTTGCCCGAAAGTAGCAAATTGTCTGCCCAAATGGGGGTGTGGAGGGGTGCAGCCCCAGCCCCTGCCTGGTATGCCTGTGCACACAGTCAAACTGACAAAATGTTCTCTTTATAATCCTATCAATTCAGTCAAACAATTTAATGAACAACAAATATGGTAAGGTTATACTGCAGTGAAGGATCCAAATATCAATTCAGGCCTGCATCATTGGATACCACAGCAATGGCATTTACATCACTTGACTTCATTATAGTTTTCAGGACTCCTAAATAAACTTAATTTATAGGGATGCACAGAAACTACAAAGCAAGCATGAAGCTGCTTTGATACATCAGTACCATGGAATTATTTGAAATGGGTTCCTCTACCCACAGAGCTTCCTTCACATGAGTTTTGTCCAATCTTTCTTCAATATTTTCTGATGAGACCTTTCTTCATACTACGTTCATGGCTTGCTACTAATGAGCAGAAGCCTTACAATCAAGTATTGTGACTTATAAGTTAGATTTAAAGCAAGAGCTACGCACCTTGACTTTTGAGGAGAAACGTAATTGGAATACATCCCTTTTCAGGTCTTAACAAACACAATAAAGTTTAAACTAAAGATTTTCAGTATTTTACATACTTAAAACTATAATTAAACATTTCTCCCTGCAGCACTGGTCATTATCTGTCCAAAGAGGGATGTCAGTTCAAACCACATTTATTACCATCTGTACATGATTTTGGTACATGCATCCCAAGTCTGCACATTCACAGAACATTATGTAATATTTGCTTTAAAGGCTCTCTTAAATCTCACCCTAGACAGTTAAATTCTCCAACTTTCTAAGTTTACTTTTAGCCCCTCCTCCAAAAGCACCTTTCTAGTACACCTCCAAGACAGAGCCACAGTACATAGACCCTTTTTCAAATAGCAATTACAAAGGATTGTGGGAATGGATTTTGGTGTGCGTCATTTTTGGCCACAGTAGAATGCCATTGAGAAAAAAGCCCCACTTCAAAAGTGTATCCCACAATCCTTTGTGACTGCTATATGGAAAAGGGTCTATTGCCTGCACTGAGTTTAATTTGCTTGATGCCATATGTATTGACACACACTGTGTGTAACCTTTAATGCTTAATTGGGAACACAACTGACCAACATCATTGACCAACCAGGGTGGAACTATATTGTTTGAATGAATGTCGATAAAGGGCAGTCATCAACTGTATTTAGAACTCTAGGGCTATTCCTAAATGTTTGGGTATGGAGTTGCTAGCAACTCCCTGGTTTGAAGGGATGCTATCCCCTTACATGAAGCAGTAACTTTATCTTACTTTCCCAAAGTTCCCTTCTGTTTGTTCTTCAAAAATTTGTAGAAAGGGTGGGCATGGTCTCCGTTGGTCTCAATCTTGGCAAACATATCGAACTGTACGCCATATTTGCTGACAATGTGTGACTTAATATCTGCATTGCTCCCAGGTTCCTGTTGACAAAAAATAAAGATGACTGAAAAGTGAAAAACCTCAACTTTTGTAGATATTCTGGTAATGTTTGAGTGGTATTGTCCTTATGGTCACAGGAAAAAAACAGATTTAAGCATTTAATTTTTCTGGCATGAATGAAAAATGTGCAGTTTCAAGTATATAGATATATACTGTTCAGTCCTCCATTCACTACATGAAAACAATCTATACAATTTAAGAAAGGCCACTTGAGGTGTAAGGGGAAGGGGAAATGGAGGGGAGGGGTGGAGGTAAGCAGAAATTGCAGTAACCACCTAGCACACTGAAGGAAGGGTAGATGGTGGGGAGGAGTCTGAAGGGACTGGGTCCTCGCAGACTGAAAGAAACGAATGAGAAAGACGGCAATGCCCTCATCTGTGAGCTGTTCAACCTACTGTAACATCCACTTTGAATTTTACAGTATTCAGAGAAGACCTCTGCCCACTTAAAACAGTGGTATGACCACACATGATCTCAACTTCTGAACTACAATTACTCAATTAGTAACATTTGGTAAGATAAACATTAGTAATAAAGATAAAAGTTATTTTTCGGTGTTCAAAACTTTCTCTTACCTTTGCTGATCTTGTCATTTCTAGCATTTCATTTCTGGTCATTAATTGGGTTTTGCCAACGGAAATATTGGAACATCAACTGGCACTGGGTCACAACAGAATTACACTGGCTCTTGTAGACTATGTATCATGCTTTGGTTTGGGAAGGAGGGTAAGGGAAGATACCTGTCACCCCAACATGGAAGGGTATACTGGTGGGATCCCCTTCACCTTGGAGATTTTTCACCAAATTAAGATGTATGCTAGTGAACCACTGGAAGCAAAACTATATCTATGAAATCATCCCAGCCCTTACCCCATCCCCTCCCCACCTCATCTCCTCTTTCCTCTCATGCTTATGTCAGGTGCAAAATATTCAAAAATAACTTCATTATAAGGTGCCATGGGCATAGTAGCTCTTTGGTTTGAGGGAAGGAATCTTATTCCCCAAAATGTAGCCAATGTGGAAGGGTATACTTGGGAGGTTACCTTCACCTTGGAGAAGTTTTTCACCAAATTAAGTGTACTTAGATGTGTCCTAGTGTTCTGCAGGAAGTAAACCTATACCCTTTATATCTAAAATACCAACTCAGTCCCTCCCCCTTTGTCCTATGCTTTAATATTTCAGATCCTAGAAAAACATTTGATTTGGGAGCAGGAGGTGTTCAAATGAGTTTTTTCTAAGATTGTAACTTTTCCCCATTTAATGTAAAGTTTCTCCTTACCTCTCATCCAGTTATGCCACTATCATATATAACATCCTCTAAAGACTCTACTGTATATTTTGCTTCTACCCAGAGAGGGTGTCTTGAAACACTTTCTCCTACTCCATACCCACCAGGCTTTGACAAAATTTTTCAGTACTTGCCTGTAGGAATAGCTGCTTTCTTAACCCAATTGTTCACATGAATATTGACTATTTACCCAATCCAAACTTGTTAATTATGAAAGACACTAATCACCACACTGCTGCCCTGTCCAAGAAAAGGATTATATTCCTTGAGCTGTGATTGGCATTGCAACTGTATCTTTTGCTAACAATAGTTGGTCTTTTAAGTTAATTTTTAAGACATGGGCTACTTGTTCTGTGGGCTATGCTTTTGAGCACACTTGTCAGGGTGATTTTCTGCTTGCCCTGGGCTGGCGGGAAGGGGGGGGGGCAATCTTTTGTTCTAAACCTATGATGGTAGTGACTTTCAGGGTCATTCATGTTTTTATTATTTTCCCAAGAAAACAATACACAATTTCTTCAGATCCCAACCACCCTCTAGATTGCACACTGGAAAAAAATATGGAAATGATTTTCACACTAAAATTCAGCATCATTATAACATACATATTGAAAAGTACACAAGGTCTTTGACCCTCACCCTCCAAACTGTTTTATGTTCTTATGAAAATAATGAAAAAATTGCTGGTATCTTAAACTCCAGTACTCACCTGGCCTCCAAACTGATTACAGGGGAAGGCAAGGATACGGAGACCCTTGGAAGCAGCGTACTGGTCATGTAATTTTACCAGCTGGCGATAGTTCTTGTCTGTGAACCCTCATTGAGATGCAACATTCACAATAAGACACACATGACCCCTGCAAGAAAAAATGGAAATTTCAGGATCAACGAGAACATTTCAACAACAAAAGAATGAATAAAGATCAGCTACTGTAAAGAGCAAATCAAACGGCTGGTTATTGGGATACAGTATGGACTTATAATGAATGCTTGAAGCAAGTCTGTGTGGTTACTGCAGATACATGATGCAGTGAAAGTTAACAATGTACTGCAAAAATATTTTTCATGGCAAATTATGGGCCCTAGAAAATAAGTAAGCCAAGCTAGGTTACACTAATGTCCCTTTAATCTCATTCTGTGGCCATTAACTGTCACAGTTCATTACACTACATTATTCTCTCCCCATGAAAGACCACAGAACTTTTGTAGCTAGCTTTGTGTGGAATCGATGAGGGGTGCATAATTTGTGAGGCTTGTCCCACTAACTAGTCTTAAGTTCTGTAGCAGAATTAACACTGGCTGGAAACAAGTGCTACAAGTGAAAGAATGACCTTAGCCCAATCGTACATGAAATTTCAAAAACAAAGGGCTAGAGACAAGTGTTGTGAAATTTTACAGGAATACAGTTACATTCCCCAACCCCACCCTTTGTTTAATAGTTTTAATCACACAAGTATTCCATCATATAAGCCATTTTGTCCACCTGTTTTAAGATAAAAGATCCAGCATTTTCATGGTTTCAAGAGCACAACCAGTGTTTCCTCTAAGAAATTATTCATTGGGTCAATATACCCAGTATGAGAAAATTTGACTCACTAGAAATTTAAATGCCATGCATTCACACTGTATCAACTTTAGGAACAAATGAAACCCTCTTTTTTATTTTTTGCAACGAACATCAGTGCGTCAAATCGAAAAGTCACTGTGGCAATATCGCATCATAGCGTCTTAGCAGAAACACTGAGCACAACCTAATTTGTTACATCTAACTTAACAGTTTCTTCTACATCTAGAGTTAATAAATATTTTAATCATTGTGCCTAATTGGTAGGGCCTTGTATACGGTGTTTCAAACTTACAGTAGTGCTAGGCTCAAATGAAAAGAAGGGTTAAGGCTCAAGTTTTGATATATCAGAGGGTACTCAATCTATAAGCAATCTGGTGAAATTTGAATTGAAATCTGATGTGTTTCTCGAGATAATAGCACATGAAGTTGTCACATTTTCAACCTAAAGTGAACTTGAAGCAAACACATGTGACATCATAACCTCACATTAATAAGCTCTCTTTTGTCTTCCTTAAAATGTAACAACCAAGTTTCTCCATAATATCATGTTATCAGAATGTAAATGCATGAGAGGCATGGAAACTGACAAACTTTGAATTCCCCATGGGAGGCTCATATATATACCTGTAAACAGTCATAACTACAAATATGGAAAAGCAAAGAGAACAAAGCCTTATTTATCAATGTGAGGAGATGATACAACCCCTACTTGCTTCAAGCTCACTTTAGCTGGTACACAATGTACTCATTTCATTTGCTGATTAATCCTAAACTACACGAGCAACCCGAATGAATTTTCACCAGAATGCATAGATTTAGTTTCTCTTTCATATATCAATAGTCAGTTTTTACATAAATCTGTGTCGTCTGTAAATAACAATTTTGCTCCCAATTTCAAAGTGATGGATATATGTACCATACCTATACTTCTCCATTGACACTGAGTTGCCATCAATATCGTCTAATTCAAACTCATAGATGGTTTGCGCCGTCTTCCATTTATCCTCCATGGACGCCTAACGAGAAGTCAAGAAAGAGATATTCCTTTCATTAACCTGTTTATTTTTTGTCCAATATGCATTTTATCAGTGACCAAGAAGTAACCTGAAGCCATAGGCCTACTACTTTTTGAATCAAGGACATGACAGCACACCAAAGCAAAAACATATTACGAAGAAAACATCAATGCAGAAGCCACACAGACCACTATGGGAGGTGCCGTGCTCACAGGGACGCAGGGTGTAGGGTAAGGAGGTTTCACCGATATTAAAATAGAAAAATAAGTCACGGAGGAGGACAAAAATAACCTGTCTAATTCAAGGCCACCGCCCCCCACTTTCATTACACTGGTGATTACACTTAATTACAAACAAAACTTCAATGCCACAGCACCTGCAACAGACTGAGACAAGTCTAAAATGAATGTCTGTATTTAACTTCAACCTAAATTACACTAGAAGAGACTTGATGCCACTTGGGATACTTAGGATCTAACCATTACAAATTCAAAGTAGATACAAAAAACTCATCGTTCATTAAATTACATTATAGTTTAATCACAAAGTCATACCTTTGCTAACAGGTAAGTTTAATGGCTCATCTAAAAGGCCAATAAAAATTTCAAATGCAACAGCCAGAGTTGATCATCCTCCAACCCCCTCCCTTCCCCCCTCAATTTGAGAAGGGGGAAGATCCTTCTTCCATTTTCTCGAGCATATGAACACACACACACACAACTGTAAAATTCAAACTCCATTGGTGATTAGAGGTACAAGTTACTGATTTGTAGACTGTAAAAGTATGTCAGAGCTTGCTTCAATATATTGAAAGACTTCAACTTCACGAGTTTTGTGCTATGCAAAAATATATGAAATTAAGCATGAGAAGTGGATATTTAAAGCAGCTTGAAGGAAACTTGAAAAAGTATTAAGGAATAAAAAAAGTATACATACCATGTTAAGTTAGCACCTGATAGTAATGAAATGTGCCAAGCCAGAGAGCAGCACCATACAAAAGGTGTAACCTAGATCTGAATGCAACAACTTCAAAAGAGGCTCTTATCAGTAGCTAGTTCTATTTGGCACACACATTAATCTTTTTAGTGTCAGAGTCCAACAGTAATCAGCTACATGGTCTGTTTATTAACTTTTAAGGGTTAACTTTGAGATGTAGCAAAACTAGTAAGTCCCTTTGACTTTGTGACCCTTTCCTGTTACACAACTATGTAGAAAGTGAATGTTTATATGTACCTGCAATATACCTGTAAGTTTGTTGATTGGGTAGTAAGTATTTAGTTTTCATAAGGACTAAACTTGCAAACTCATGGTTACTTTGCTGCCTAAAAGGAAGGAAATTTAAAGTGATCACATATGCAAGTTGTATGCAAATTGGTGAGAATTATCTAGGCTTCAAAATCACCTTGGCAATTAAGTTTGTCCTAAAGGAAATCATACAGCTGTTTGATTGGTTCCCTGGCCCTGAAATCATAACCTGAAGGGTCAATCAACCAATTAAATAACCTCTGAAATGTTGGTGACATTGTACCTTGCCCTGTCTTTGAGGCTATGTTCAGCATACCAGACAGATTAAATACTTTAGTATACCTACGCAACATAAAGCCAAACAGAGCACGAGCAGTCCAATGGGGTGGCTTTTTTTTCAGCCTTTTGGGGGTCGGTTGGGGGTCGGTGCGCTATTTTTGCAGTGCAGCAAAAGCCATACCTGAATAAATTGTTTTTCCAGTCATCTACTTCAAAAACTGGTTTTACCTAACTCTGGAGAGGGCTGGGGAGTAAAGGACAGCAACCTTCTATGCAAATCAAGGGGGAGATATTTCAGACTGTTTCTTGGCATTGTACTTACTATTTATACTCCAACGACAAGGGTAGATAATTGTGGATGTACTGTACGTAGGAAAGACAGCTTACTCGAAAACTAGTAGTACAAGCAGCATAGGCGTAGGAAGCTTTTTGAAACTGAGGAGGCTGAACCTTGATTCGGATGGCCGTCCTGGGGGAGGGGTCTAAGGGGAGGGGGGGGGAGGTATTTGAGGGTCCTCAGATGCAATTTGGTGCAACATTTGGACAAACTTTAAGGAACATTACTGCAAATTTTTGACATTTCTTACAGAAGAGACAAATGAGGAGTTTTGGCCCTTGGATCTGGCAGAAGCATACTTCAGCCCGCCCACATTTTTGACTGGGGTGCTTTAGCCCCTCCCCCCCCCCAGCCCCCAGCTTCCTATGCCTATGACAAGCAGTACAATGCAGCTAATGCTCAGTACTTTGAATCAGCTTACAGCAGTTTGTTCAGCTAGTAGCAGGGACCCCTGCTACTAGCCATATATGCAGGCTAGTGACACTTACTGGGTTGGAATGAATTTGCAGAAATTCAAAAAAAGTAAAATGAAACTTTGATCACTACCTCTGCATGGTTAACAACTCGAACACTTGCTTCTGATGAACAGGAACACATATTTCTGATCATTTGAACAAAATGGTCACAACAACTGAATGAAAATTCAAACTTTCTGTATACTGAGTTGAGTAACACTGAAGACTAAATAGGCAGAGTAAAACCACAGTCGCAGCATGCATAGAGGACATAAGCTGATGCTGAACCCCAAGTTGTTCTTATTTTCAGCCCTAGCTGCAGAAGATGTAGTTCCAAATCCTTAAATTATGCGGGTTTTTCCCATTTACTCATACAAACATGACCTCACAGAATGAAACTAAGTACAAAGGAATGCAATGTATTCAAACTTTAATGTCACTCACACAGAGGAATATAAAATGCATGTGTGTTGTTAAGCTGTCTCTATGCTGTAAAATCTACACGGTACTGAAGTTCTGGTACAAAGCACACCTTTAAACAAACAGCACTAATATTGTTAGGATGAATACCTGTACGTGCAGGTAAACCTTCCCAGGCTTTCAAAATGTTCAAGTTCTTTATCCAAATGGAACGTAAAGCAACATCAAATGAACACACCCCAAGCGGATCAAGCAAAAAACTTGTTAATGCAATCAACAGCTACACCTTCGATAACCAAGGTAATCACAGTGTCTATCCATTCATAGGTAAACTGTATGCTTCATGAAAAAATTAATTTACCACAAGAAGTATAAGATTCCACCATAAGACAAACGTCAGTAATGATTTAAGGCCTTGCAAAAAATTAAATCACGAGTTGTCCAATCTGAGCTGGTGAAATAGTTTTAAAGAGAAGGAAGACTACACAAGACTTTTCTTCCAAAAAGCCTCTTCATTAGTGCAAAACTGCAAGGTTTCCTTCACGCTTTTAAGAAATTTTTTTATTCTTATGAAATCTTGGAAAACATCAGAAGCCTGCCATATTCCAACTTAATCTCACTGAGAGAATGACATTAGCTTAACAATGACAACAACCTTCATGAGGGAGGAAACAACATTTGCTATGGCATCATTACTTTACAGAGGATGAATATTTTATAGTTTCTACACAAGTACCAAAGAAAACAGATCAAAACTGCAGCACAAACTGCTTGCAGAAGGCTATCAGAGTTTTTCAATGACATTGATATAAAAGTAAATTGCTTCACCCCAGAAATTAAACTTTTCCACAACCTAAGTGTATGGTATGCAGGGGATATAAAAGGTTACCAGTATTGTTCAAAGGTTCAAGTATACCAACAAATCATGTTTCAGTGTCCCCCAAACTCCCCCCCCCCACTCCCAGCAAGGCATGTGATTTCAGGATGCCTGCAGAAGAGATGATAAAACAATGAAAAGTACTGTGCAGAAGAGAGTCGGGGGGGGGGGGCACTTTGAAAAAGTAACACAGATTGAAAGTAAACTTGAGATTGTAAGTTCAACAATACGTTGCCTACTTAAACGCCAACAATCTTTGCCCCAGACAGAAACAATTCTCCCTACTAAGCTTATTTCTACCCCCCGCCCCCCCCCCCCTCCAATTTTGGAGAAAAACACCTGTCTAAGGCAGCTTTTCCACAAAGCTGCAATGGTCTATACTGAGTTTAAATTGCCAATGGCTATATCCATAATGTCACTGCTGTGTTTGGGCTGTGGTGCACTACTGGGTGATCTGCAGCATTTTGCACAAGTCACCACTGACCAATCAGAGTGATCCTGTTGTTTGAAATAATGCCAATCAAAAAGAAGTATGCAACTTTATTCAGAAATATGACCATATTCCTAAATGTTTGGGATGATGCAACAGCCCTTTTAGAGCAAAAGCCACGATAAGGAGAAATGTTGCAAAAGTGTGACACTTATTCAGTAATCAGAATTTAAGAAAAGAATAAACTTGAGCTGAATATAACAAACACAGATCACTGCTTTTTTTTATATAACTTGAGCCTATATTAATGCTTCTGCTGAGATGAAATTCTATAACCAAGCTTTTTTTCAAAGTAAAATGCAATTTACAGTTTATGCAAATAAACAGTGTTAAACAGAGTCCATAAGGACATGTTTTTTTTCTTTGCATAAAGCCCACTCTTCTTAAAAGCTAAATGCAAGAAAATTAAACTTTCAATGTATGAATGTTTATTTTCAATATTTTCTAGGTGGAAGTTTCTCCTCAGACAACTCCACCTTCTCCTGCTGCCATCCCCTCCTACACCTATGTTTAAACTATTACAAAACTGACCTGTCCGGGGCTGTTGACAAGGAGAGGGGGATATGGGGAGGCTGAGCCCCCCTTTTTAAGTATAAGTTGTAATAGTGAGAATGCCCAGGGATGTTTCCTGCCCAATTGTAAATTGCCATGCCTGTACACAGACCCTTTGATAAGACAGTCCTTCTGTAGTTATTACACAGTAAGTATTCTTTCTTTGGCTACATTTCAGGTTGACCAGTTTTTTGAAGAGAAACAGGCAAAATTTGGCATCCAACATGAAGAAAATGTCAAAAGCAAATTTGTTAGCATTAATAACCTACACAAGTATAAACTGCACAAAAATCAGAATGAGTTGTGCTATAATCATGTTTTCTAGTAAATTTACTGACCATGTTTGTTCATTCATTTATGCTGTATGAGAGAATTTCTTGCATAAATTATAGATTTTACCATCATTTTAAAGGGAAAGTGTGAGAAACAATATGCGATTTTTAGGAGAATACATGTAGGACAATATAGTGAAAATGCTAAAATTATGTACATCAAAATTCTCAATCTGTTTTTGCATGGCATTTAATAACATCTTTCAAGCCAACACAATCTAAAATATGCTAAAATTCAGTTTTTTTGGCTTTTAAAATGGCAACATAGCAACCCTGCCACATTTACAACACCACCAGAGATTACAACCTGCACTTGTCTAGTTTGAATACCATAACATTCAATCAGCCATGAATGATACAGTACCTTGAAAGTTCAGAAAATTAAAGGAATGAAAGTAGCTAGCTAAATGACAATGCAATTTCAACTTCCTGACATTCACATCATGTGATTCGGCCTGATCATCTCTCTTTATGTATCATCTCTCTTATGTAAGTGTACAATAACTCAACTTGCTATCATAGCCTGAAATAGATTAAGAATGCACCCTTGCCAGGGTTTTCACACTTTTAAGATAATGAAATTTAAAACATTTTCAAACCACTTTCCTGGCAAAAATGGCCTTTTTCAAAACCGAAGACTAACAAACTACACTGGGAGGAAGAAAACCTGCCCTTGTTTTTACTCAATGTGGAAACGTGTCGCCACATGATCTCAAATACAATTAGTGTCTGGTTTTCAGTTTTCCAGACCATATGGCATTTTTTATGACCAAACACTCAAATTCAGGTACTTTTCAAAGATTCAAGACCATTCAAAAATTCCAGACCTTTTCCAGTTTTCCTATTTTTCCTACTGCATGGGACCCCTGCCTTGAATTAATAAAAAAAAAAAAAAAAAGATGTTTGACACAAAGTAGCAACAAAGCATGGCTGCAACTTGTCTGAGTTAGTTAGATGAGGTTTAACGTCCCAGTTTCCAACCAATTGGGCAACTTGTCTGAGGAAGCTGCTGTTATGTCATGTTGACATGATCCCTTTATTCATAAAGATGGCGATGGTACGTTTGGTCTCCAAGTTTTTAAAAGCACTGTAAAGACCGTGTTGCATTTATGCTGCAGTATCACAGTATACATGAAGAATATGCCCACGGTATTCCCCGCCTGTCGTAAGAGGTGACTAAAGGGGAGGACTTGAAACGAATTTATCTAGTTGACACTATATAACACATTCGTGTTGGTGTGTCGTTAAATATTATCTAACTAACTAACTAACTGTATGTGGTAAGTACTAATACAATGTTATATGAAGTCACTGGTGGGCATGGGTCAGAAAGGTTGGTGAGGGATGTGGGGGAGGGGAGGACATACACCTCCATCAGGTCATCAATGACCGAAGTTAAGAAGTAGAGGTAAAAATGCAGAATATCTAACATCCATAGAGCAAGAGGTTCTAAAGGAGGTGGTCAATTTCTGATATTGACTTTTTGACTCATTTAATTAATTTTAATTCATGCACTATGACAAAATGTTTTCCATTGATACCAAAATACAAGATCTATACCTTCAGTACTTGCCGGTAAAATAGTCTGCTTGAAAAAAGAAAGTTTCACTTTTTATTAAACATTTTCATCTAAAATGTTCACCATTTTTCTCATGGCACAGATGGATTGATGAATCTATTATGTAAGACAAGTTTTTACCTTTAAACTATTAAAATAGACACTATAGCAATAACTTTAACACTTAAGCTGCACACTGTACAGTAATCAGAATCCACTAATACTGTACAATTATAGTACTGCAGACATGACCTTCAAAATATGAAAGAAATGACAACTTTACAGTGTAATGCCATACTATATGCTGGCAAGCCTGGTGTCTGGTAGCATATCATCCCAATCTACCTTATAATGGATTCTTTTTACTCCAAAAATTCTAAAACCAAATTTATCAATTTTTTTTTCCATTTAGAAGCTATGCTTTCCTATATACTCATAGACCTTTAGACCATCTCCTATCTCAACCACAGTAAAGAAGTAAATGTATTTACACAAATTTAGCTCCAAACTGTACATTACAAACAGATTCCCCCCTCTAAGTTGTACGTTCAGCACATATCTAAGTGCTGTGCTTCTAAACATGACAACCAATGAAGTAATGCATTTAACAAACTGAATGACTGATACCACAGTTACCCCTGGCATGGTAAGTCTTTGTTCATTTTCAAAAAGTGTATACACTGATACAAACTCTGTCACTTTTGTGACTAATGTCTCATGTAAAGTGACACATCCTTGAGTCATCTAAGTGATGAACGGTTCGTACAATTGACTTACCACAGGCATAGGAAGCAGGAAGGAGATGGCTTTAGCCCCAAAAATAAAAAAATGTGGGGGGGGGGGAGTATGCTTCCACCCTCCTCAACCCAAGGGGGAAAACCTTATTTGTTTCCTGTGAAAAAAAATATCCAAAATTTGCAGTGATTTTCCTTACAATTTGCTCAACATTTTGCACAAAATTGCATCTGAGGACCCTCAAATATTCGAAAATTTTCCAAAGGGGAACAACCCCTCCTCTTGAACCCATCCCCTAGGGCAGCAGTGTGAAACAATGTTTAGCCCCCTCCCCCCAGTCTCAAACAGCTTCCAGTGCCTATGCGACTGACATTTTTTTTTCACCGAATGTCTAATGTTCAGTCTTACACTCCAATACTGTACAGTGTGCAACAGATAGCACACTCAGGATTAGCAATTAAGTGACTGACATCTGAAGAAAAGTGACTCACAGCTTCACTATCTTGGTTACTGACAACAATGGTACAGTGACATACATGTGTCATATTATCATTCATTGTAAAAGAAGACCCAGGGCTCGAAAATAGACTGGTGCTCTGGCACAAAAGCGCCAGAGACTGCTGCAACTGCGCCAGAAAACGGGAAAGGGGATGTTTGTCTGGCGAAAAATAGCGCTAGGGGCATGAGGCAATAGAATTTATGAACTCCTGCGTCCACCTCACCTTCCCTCTCCACATTCAAAGTGCCATTGAGGTCAATCCAAAGCTGCTGTAGGCTATACATGCACCCAGCCCTTTCAGCCCCTTCCAAGTTTTTCAGAGATGGAGTGACCACACCATACTTAGCACTGCCTGGTGTAACACCAAAAAATGGTCTTTGTCTTATTTCCTGTCTGTTATTTTGAATTTCTGTTACTTAATGCACAAGTAACATTCGGGAGACGATCAGAGAATAGGGAACCGTGGTTTCTTTGAAAAATTGAAAACAGCTCAGACAATAGGAAAACAGCTCCAGAAAGCTTCAAAATGAAGGTCATCAGAAGCTGTTTTTAGCTCCAGAGAGGAAAAGCTTATTTTCGAGCCCTGAAGAACCACCTTTGACTGACCATGCTGAGAGTAAGCAGGGAAAGTCATTTAATGCGTACATAGTAATGGAGGCCTGTGTAAACTGCACCAAAAAAAACCCAAAACAACTACTGTAAGCTGTGTACTGTAGATAAAGGGCCTTCTGTAAGTAACATGTTCTTGAATTATATATAATTGCATTCACCTGTATGCTATAAACAGACTCAGTGCATGCTAGAAATCACCCTGATGATTACACTTGCACTTTGTCCTCATCATTTCACAAAGCAGGTAGTTCACAAGGGACTTTGAAACTTCCCCTTTCCTTTCAGGAAACCACTTTCACTCCAAGAAACAGAAAGTGAAAGAATCTGAAATTAACCACAACTGCTAAATGTATAGCCACTGAGACACACAAACAAGTTGTCTGTATTGTGTCTGTAGTACCATTCCAAAAAATAATTGTTTCCACAAAACTGCATCATACGTGTGCTCTTTGATTGCTCTCATGACATACTATTACTGCAGCCAAAACACAGCATCACTCTCTCTCCTTGTCAGCCACTGTGAGGCAATACTCTTCTCTGGGTACAGTAGTTACAGTATTTAAAATTACGAATTCTTGTTCTTGCATGCCCTCAGGTTCAAGCTCATCCTGTTCCCAAGTCTTCTGCTCTGGACTTGCCACAGGTCCATCATCAATTTCAATCTCATCACTTGCACCAGGGGGAAAAAGTCCCATACTCTTGAAAGAATCAGCCAACCTTGTAGAAGAAAAAGCTTCCACATAGGCTTTACAAACCAGACCACATATCTTATCTCTGATAATAACTTGAAATGGGTTTTCATCCCAGTATCTTTCACATTCTGCTTTGAAGAAGCTTTTCAAGGGCTTGCGAAGGCAATCATCCATGGGCTGATAGATGTTCTTGGCATACGAAGGTAAGGCAAACAGAATTACGTTGCGTTTGGTGGCCTCTGTGATCAGAGGCACGGCTATGTGTGAAAACCGCTGGTCATACAGCAACAGTATGTGCTGTGATTTATTTTTCCCTGGAAATTGTTCTATGAAATGGTGCAGAAAATGCTGGTAAATGAGTGGATTTGAACACCCATCCAATGAAGCTTTACCACCAACTCCTGGAAGAGCGCCCTCCAGCAGATGCTTCTTGCAACGCTGTCCCTTAAAGACAAAATACGGAGGCAGGGCAATTCCAGCTGCATTTCCACATGCTAAAATTCTTGCCGTCATTTCTGGATCTGCTGTTTTTGAATCCTGCTCAGTAATGCTCTCCTCAACAACATCCTCTTTTTTACTAGAAGTATAGAAATCAACCTCAGTGACCATAAAAATTAATTCTGGTTTATCCATGAGGCCATGCTTACCAATGATATTTGCAAGCTCACAAAAGAACTTATTTAATTTTTCTGTAGGGGTCATAGGTTTCTTCTCTGCTTCCGACTCTTTCATTTTGAGTTCACGAAGTTCTGGCCAACGGTTCGTAAATCTTCTGAACCATGTGTGAGTAACAGAGACATTAGCCTCACGCTTTTTTAGGTAAACTGCTGTATCTGTAGCAAGTTGAATAATCTCTTTCTGACAGAGAGGATAGCCGCTGGATGCACAATGCAAAATATGTCCCACCATCTCCTTTTCTTCCTCCTCTGTTAACAGAGTTGACGCTCCCTGAGGTGGGGTTGTATCCACTCCCCGGGAAATCCTATCCCGCAGGGTTTGAACAGGCACCCTGCATTTCAGAGCTGCTTTCCGTACTGATAACTTCTTTTTCTTGACAAGATGGTATGCTTCCTTCATACTCTCTTCACTGTATGTGGAACGGAGTTTTCTTTTTGTATCCTGTTGAAGGCAAAAGGACGATGCATATCTTAACTGATGAGACATAACATGTACTGATATGGAAACATTCATGAGGAGAAAGATCTCTTGGCTATCTCAAGGTAAAACAGCTTTAAAGAGTATTAAAAGGATAACCACATGACAACTCTGTGCAGATTCCAATGCTTTGGTCAGACCTGTATCCATGCATGCAGTGAAAAGTCATGAGATTATTGCATCTTAGGAACTGTTTCAAGGATAGCGCCACCTCTGTGCCAATAAATTTTACCGAGTCTAATTCCACGGTATATGGGACTGTTCAAATGTATAACAGATGAGGTAAGCAGGAGTGAAATAGATTCGATAAAATCCTGCCAATTTACAGGTCCCACTGAAGGCTAACAATGTTGAGTGTTCATCAAGTTTCCTGGCTTCCATTTCACGTTTTTTTTTGCGGTTTTTTTTTCAGAACACAGACAAGACTACTGGAATGGGTCATATCCATGAAACAATGAAAGCTAAAGGAAAGATTGCAGTGTTACTCTCTGGCCCTCCAGTCATATGGGGAAGTGGCTTAAGAATGGTAACTCATACACTCTCATCTGTTTGATGGGGATCTGACATGGGCATCCCAAAAGCAGCACCGGGAGTGATCAACATCTATAGCCCCATTTTGTTATCTTCTGACTACTAATTGAGAAGATGATCTTGATGAGAAATCCAAAGTCTTATCTTTTTGATGGGAACCACTGTACATGGCAGTTCCAGCAGCAGCATTAGGAGTAATCGGCAAAGGGGTATGTTTTGTCATCTTCTGAATGCCAGGTAGAGTAAAGTAGCAATGAGAAGGTGATCCTGCTGGTGGTCATCAACAATCCACTTACTAACATCCATGATGAGCCTGGCATCGGCTTCCTGACTCCGCGTCAGTGAGTTCAAGGCAACACTGCATCATTTCATGACTGAATTATGAAATATCTGTGACTACTGTATGTGCACTTGCTTGGCTAAAATCTGGGACAAAATGAAGTAATGTACATGAATGCATTTAAACAAAGTTACTGCAAACCGTCTTTATCTGTGCTAGTTTTCCTCAAGTTTCAGAGTGATGAAAGTGTTCACTGTTCTGTGTGTGGTGCTGGCGTGTGTCCACTGTCAGGTAATGTGATTTTGGCCATGAAAAAGATATGCACTCTGTAACACCTTCTGCATCCAACGAAAGGTTCTTTGCATACTGGACGAAAAATCCTGCATTCGTGAAAATGCTGCTTATACACCTATCAATTAAATGACACACCTCACTACCCTGGACACGGTCAGTCATTGTCTACAACAGACCCCTAACTTTAGTGAAAAGGGGGCAGGGGGAACACAGATTGGAGAAACAATGTGCACATGCAAAGTGCAGCACACCATTGGCTGGGGCCTGGGGGGTCCAGGGGAAAAGCCCCCAGAAGCTCCTGGGTTTTAGCTACCTCTGAACTTAAAATTTGGCACTCCTTTTACCTTTCAACACCAAAGACTGGAAAGAGTCTGAAGCTGAGCTGTAGAAAAAACAAAATCCTGATGCTAAGTTTTTATCCACTATCCAAGTGACATGCAGCCTTTAGAACCATGTAAGTTGTTTTAGACTTTCATTTTCTTGACTGCTTGTCAACATTACAACTTAATACTGAGTACATACTCTGTGCATGGCTGCAAAACTTGCAAAACTTTGCAGGCGCACATACTTTGAAAACCAAAATTTCTAGCTCACCTGGTCTACTTAATAATTTGGGACTCAAATGAAAATTTCTAGCTGCAGCATGATTTTCGCAGGTGCAATGCGTCTTTGCGTCCAGCTTTTTGCAGGTGTGACTGTGTGTAAGGACAAGTGGTTTTAAATACTTTCTGCCTCTTATTGTGCTTTATGAAAAAAAATTCTCCATATACTGTATCTCCAAAATATGGCCAACTATGTATCGATACATCACCACATACGGGTTAACATATGGGCAAGGATGAGTATGTGCCAGTAATATGCAGAAAAAAAAAGTAAAATTAAGCTCCAGTCTTTCTAAAGTAGACCAATGTCAATTATTACTGAAATTATCAACTTTATTTCATCTTCGAGAATGCCTAAATTTCAGTTCCAAAAGTCAGAGCTACAATCTTTCAATCGATCAACTACGCTAGTACTGCTTCAGTTCCATACACTTACTGTGCAGACTAGACTTGCATCTGATAAAGGGTCTCACAACGATTGTCAGATTCAAAGCTCTCCAAAACTTCCCCAGTGGGCAGACATTTCTTAAAATATGCACGGGGCATGTGTAAAAGACTTTTACTAAGCCTTTTACAATATTTTTGGAGCTTTCCTAGCATAATTTTCTGCACGGTATCTTTTCTTCAGAGTCACTTTTTCTGTACAGCTTGCCAATCTGGTTAACGCCCTTACTGTGTAAGCTAGGCCTACACCTGACAAGGGGGTCTCACAACAATCGTCACATATAGAGCCCTTCAAAAATCATCCGGGGGCAAATATTTTGTAAAGTATGCATTGGGCATGCGTAAAAGACTCTAACTAAGCCAGATACAACATATTCCACAACTTTAGTTATGTAGCTGTTCCTTGCAATGGTTTTTTTTTTTTCAGACTTATTTGTACTACTCTTCAGGGTAGCCTAACATATACTGGAAAAGTTGTCGATCTGTACTGAGGCGACAGTGTGCCTCCTAGCAAGATTTACTTTGTGATACTTTGTTACTTTTATCACATCTAAAAATCGAAGTGACACTTGTAAATTTTACTGACCTATTAGCATATTCAACAGGATTTGAGCATGTGTTTAAATCAGTACAATTTTCCCATGGATTTTCCATGTGCATCTTGTAAAATTAATGACTTAATTCTAGTTTTCAAATGTTGTGATATCATGATAACTTGCTCTTCATATCGTTATCAGCAATGTGCAATGTAAGGAACATGTATCCGCACCTGCCATGATCCTACCCTCTGTCCCTACCTTAGCACAAGCTAGCTGGCTGCACTTGTAGGTTGGATGAAGTCCACAAGCACAGCTATATGCATGGGCCTCGCGAAGCTTCTTGCAATCTTTGTTTTTCCAAGATGACTCCTAAATACTGCTGTACATATATTTGAGAAACACTTTGTGTTCTTAGATGCAATCTGAGTTTGGTGTACAGTGTACAAGGATTTGCACAGGTGCAGTTAAGAACTTTGAAGTTGCAAATTTGCAAACACCTATCCACCGTACCTACAGCATGTGAGAAAATTCTCTCATAAGTAGCCGACTTCCCACGTTGTATGTAAATGTTTTTTTTTGTGGGACAGTCATTAGTTTAGCTTGCATAGCAGATCTCCCTGGCATCTGACACGCAACACTGCAGTATTCCATAGTAAAAGCTAAACAAAGAACTTAAAGATAGCAGGTCAATGCATGAAAAATGCACTGATATTGGAACCCTTGTAGAGTTAGCTATTCAAAAATACCTATTCATGTGCAGCATGCAGTGCTCTATCTCTGTAATGCTGTAATTTGCATTTGGTTGGGTGCAAAATCTCACAGAAAATTTCAAGGGTCAGTTGAAAAGGGGGCAGGGCGGGAAAAGGAAATCAAAAGGGGGAAGGGCGGTAGAAAAGGGGGCAGGGCGGGGCCACACCTATAAAACAAAAAGCTAGGGGTCTGCACAACTTCATTGACAAAGCAAGTACATTGACATACCCTCCAGTCATCAAACTGATGAACAATTTGCAATTTTGACGCACTTGTGAGTCACCAAATTTAACTGACATTTGTTAAATGTTACGGTTGTACATAGTGATGATGAAGGTTGGTACCTTCATGAGGCTAGAATTCAATAGGAGGATTTAGCCATCAGGCGACTTAATACTTCTTTATTTTTCACCCGGGAAAACGGCCTTTTCCCGGGGAACTTTGGCTAAACGAGCCTATTGAATTATAGCGGCATGTTTGTACAACGGGTAACAAATGACCCACAATGACTCACCCCATGGTCAGTACAGTGACTAACTGCTGAGGTTTAGTGACTTACCTCTAGGTTACTCTTGAAACTGATAATAATGGGGCAATGACAGACATGTTGAGTCACTCTAGGCCTTCCATTGGTCAATGACCCATCTTTGAGTGACCATGCCCCACAGTAGTGGGGTGCATCATTCAATTGAGAAGAGCATTAGTAGGACTCCAGGATCTTGTCCCAGATCTTGCCGGTTTGTACAAATTAGTTTCAACTAGGCTATTACACAAGAAGGGGTGTGAATATTTAAGTTCACATTCAGGCCTAGACCTAGGTTATGGTTATTTTAATAGTGGATGAACTGTCGTTCTAAAAATAACCCTTTTGAAACTATTTTTCAACACTTATTTGACAAGTATGTAACAACATTCTGAGATCGACTCTCTTTCAATTAGTGACAATGAACACCAAAAGCTATTCCTTCCCATGTAATGAACTATTCCTAGGCCTAGGCTAGCCCAGTGTTGTAACGAGTCACCCTAAGCAGGGTTTTCACTCAATTTTTTTTTCAGGAGTCACAGACCCTTCAAAATAAATTTACAAGGGTCAAATTTAAAAGGGAAGGGGTCAAAATAAATTTGAGTTTAATACAACAAACTTTATTCCTGGTTTTTTGTTTATTTTCTATATTTGTGATGCTTTTCCACTATCTTTTTCTTGTAAGACATCAAGCCTGATATTCAATCTGTCAATAATCAATATGGGAATTGAAAAGTGCTACATTTTGTGAATTAATTTGCACAATGAATGTATTGGCAATATTGCGTTATCACTACTGATTGTTGGGGTGAAAAAGCTGTGCGTCAGTCTGACCCTAGAAGTTTTGCGTCTGTGCGTCAAGCACATTTTCAAGTCAAGTCAAGACAGAAACCAAGCCAAGTCAAGTCAGACATTTTGGTCGAGTCAACTCGAGTCAGTTGCTGTGTCTACAAGTTAACCCAAGTCACACTATCACATAACCATAGCACATTTAAAACTGGTATTTCTTCTTTGGTGTGACCTGGAGACAACTGGTTCCTTTGTGCCTCTTCTTAAGTGTACCCGTCACTGACTGTAATCTTTTTCTATGGTATGCCACAGATACATTGTTTTCACATAACTGAAAATTATGTGAAAACAATGTACCTGTAGCATACAGCGTAAGGCCATGGGGAATTCAAGGGTTTCAAAGATAATGGAAGAGTATGTATAAAGCTATGAAAAGGCAGATGTTCTACAGGAAGTAACCTGGAATCCCAAAACAATATTTAAAATGGGTGCGAGTGAAGAAAACACATTGAGATGTTTAATTGTAGCCTATTGTTTTTCTTCGATTTTAATTGCAGTACTGTTTATTACATTAAAAAATTCCTACTTTACCCAGGTTCCTGTTCTTTCCATAGAGCAGGATACAGCCCTATATCCTGCTGTATGGTTCTTTCTTTTATGTTTCATTTTTGTCAATGGTCTGGGACGATCCCCCAAAACCATTTTTATTAGTGTGAAAAATACGGTAGTGACGATTGTGAAGGTTATCAGGTCATAGAGTATAATTATGATAATTCCGTGGTAAATGGGCTGTCCAATTGTAGTAATAGGGGAGGTAAGTAGGAGCGAAGTAGATTAAAAAGAACACTATGAAATGTTTTACGGGTAGTTGTTACATGGTCATGGCCAAGGCCATCGGCAGTTTAAATGCCATGCAGGGGAGTCATTTTCATTGGAGGCTACATCTTGGGAAGTTGTGGCCGGCGAAACCTTTAACCGCGAGTCCGAAGGTGTGAAGCCGGATGCTGGAGAATGACTAATTTTTTTTTCAAATTTGACAGCTTTCACGGCAATTCTGGACAATTCCTTGAACAAATTCTGCTTCCCCAGCCATACAGCAGTACTAATAAGACCAATTTATATCAACCTCATGCGAAGCACGCCAAAAAATTTATCGAGAATTGTGATTCCCTACACATGGGTAGTGTTTAGGATTTTGTTTGCAAGGACCAGGGTGCATTTAATGACGTACAGTACTTTCCGTGACTTATTTCAGAGCTTTAAGTCCCAATAGTGTGGCGCAAAGGAGACGCCCACGCTTTGAAATTTTCACGGTGCCATAGAAAATTTTCAATTGTATTAGTCAGTTTTCTCTGGGGGGTAGCATTTTTTATGGTATTTGACTTTAATGTTTTTCTTCATTTAACATTGCAAAATTTAATCAAAATAGGCTATTGAAAATTTTCTTATAGTTTCTCTTGTCTCGATTCCTTACGCTATTTTTTTTTATTTTTTATTATATTTTAAGCTCTGGAAAAAGGTGGGGGGGGGGGCAAGTTCCCCATTGCCCACCATAATCCCGCCTATGACAGGGACAGATGGCTTTGCTCAGGCCTGCGGATTTCATGTGAATGATCGTTCGACGTGGCATGTTGGTTACGTGACCGCCAACCCACATAACCGAAAAATGGGTTATGATGTCAAACTTGGCACTCAAATTCAACTCTTCTGTTACCTAAATTTGGTATATACTTCATGTAAGCCAACCTCAAACTGAAGTGAATAGGCACCTTCTAATCCTATTCACTTCAGTCTGTTCAGCCTATTCATCTCCCTTCAGTTGTCTATTCACCTCAGTTTGAGGTAGCCTTACATGAAGTATCTCCCTAAAATTTGACCATTCATTAGAAGGCATTTTAAATTCGATGAGAAGATATGTTCTGATAAAATACAGACAAACAATTGGGACATTTTTTCTCACATTGCTCTTGCCTCAAATCACAAACCATAAAACAGATCGCATGCGGCTCGCACCTCGCAGAACATGCTATCGCAAATCGCAGTTGCCAAGTCCACACTGGTATCACTACCGCGACGACCTGTGCAGCCACCATTCTTGATTGAACACCATGCTGATACACTGCACACACTGTGATTATGGCCCCACTGCATTGACTTTGCACACAGCCCGATATCATAAAAGTTGTTTCAAAAATTATGCCACAGTAAAATACACAGTATGTCAGCAGGGGCTAATTGAGTGCATGGAGATTTCTTCTGACGTTTCTGCAATGACGATGCCAAGGAAACTTCTTGCCTATGCAGCTAGTTAGTTTCTGCAGCTAACTGATACTGGAGATGATTAAATGGATGTGTCAGACTGATATTGGTTTCATCTATACTCTGTTCCATCATAAAATAAAAGAGAAATCAGCATGTCCTTCAACAGTATTACCATGATTCTACGTGTTCAGTAAAACCCTGTTTTTCCGAACTAGCTATCAGATTTAACAAAAATAATATTCCTCACAATTACGGCAGAATCCACCAAGTTTTCAGGGCTTTACTGTACAAATCAAAATTTTACGTAAATTTCTGCAGAAATGTGCTAGTTTCCTCGGGACTTTAAAAGTCATGGCTAGATGTCAGGAGGGCTAGAATAGCCAACATGTGGGCATAGAAAACAATTTGTTATCTCTTTGTCAAATTTGGAAGAAAACTTGTACGTATTTGTTTTGAAATTCTTGCTAGGATCCATGAGTCGGTACAGGCTCAATTTCTCCTTATACTGAAATACATTAGGCTAGCGTAAGTCAGTGTTCGAACTAGAAAAAAAAGTTACATGAACCTGTGCATGTAACTACAAAATTTTACCTGCACAAATTCTTACATGCACCATTAAATATGATAATGAATTGCATTTGTTCTATCACCAACTCACGACAATGTGTTAGGGATGTCAACTTGTGATTTATTAATGATGAGTTAATCATTTAATCACATAGATATTTTTGCAATTAAACATCGATTAATCGCACTTGTATTCCAGTATACTGATTCCTCAGAATTGCAGAATCATGTAACGATTGGCTGCCTAATCTTAATGCTGTGGCAAATACTTGGCCCACAGCTTTAATGTCAGACTGCCAACTCAGAAGTCTGCAGAACATGCTGAAATTAATTTACAGTTTACGTAGACACAGTTTTGGTACAGCCTGATTTTGTACTTTGGTGTTCATAACTTCACATTAACAATGGCAAAGCTACAAACAAACAACCTTTAAAATCGGTAGTGAATACGTCAGACTTACTAATTTTATTATGGCTCCAGTTCTGTGAAGCATGGTGCGGTAATGTAGGCCAATACAATCTCAAAGGCAGGCCTACTGGACTATGGACTATGGGCTATTCATTACTTGCAACGTGTCTACGTAACTCATTCTAGGCCATGAGATTTTTCCCGCCGATCATTACCACAAGTCCACAGCCTTGCGCAAAAATACTGCAGTGATGTGCTGAATCTCCCATTATTTACTTTCTTTTAACTCTTCTGAAAAATGTCTGTAACACACACAGAATATTTCTTTGTGTCTATGACAGAAAAATTAAGAACTTAAGCCTACTCGTCTTACTTCCTCTAAAGCTAGCCGTACACTACACGACTTAGCACACCTCAACCCAACTCAATCGTCGGCTCGCCAACAGTCGTGAGGTGTGCAAGAGTTTAAGACTGCGATTGGCAGTTTTAAGATCAGTTTTAGGTCGCGCCGACTTCAGTCGGGAAGAACCAACATGTTCGTTCTTCCCGACTGAAGTCGGCGCGACTTAAAACTGGTCCTAAAACTTCCAGTCGCAGTCACAAACTCATGCACACTATACGACTGTTGGAGATTCGACGATCGAGTTGAGTTGCGGTGTGCAAAGTCGTGTATTGTACGGCTGGCTTAACGGAGCTTATCCCTTTCATGTGTGCGTGTATGATACGACATAGTAGGCCTATAACGCATACTGCATGTGCACGTACATAACATACATGGCCTGGACTGCTATCGTCGGTACTGTGTACTGTAGATATCACCCTGACACCGCCACCTGATCAAAGATCAAAGATCAGACCGAAAATGAAATAGGGTCCACCAGACCAAGAATGAAATAATGTTTGCGAGACCGCCAGACCGGAACTTTTAAGAATATATGTTCGTGCACAGTTGTGTAACCAGAATCGGTCTCGTGGACCCTTTTTGTTTTTCATTTCTGGTCTCCCCCTATACTCCATGCCTTTACTGAGGACTAAACCAATCCCATCAGAGTTGCACAAGCAATATAATTTGAATGCTTCTTTTTTAGAGGCAACAAAATTATTATAGAGAGCAAAAATGAACAGACTCACATTTGAATAATTACATTTTGAAATATTCATCCATGGTTTAACATCTAGTACAACGAAAGTTCCTGAAATCAGACCAAGAATCATGCAGATGGTATGTACTGTCTGTGCAACATGTTGTTTTCCAATAGAAACCACTGAGGTTGGTGCTGGTAATGTTCCATGCCTGTAATGCTTTGTACATAGTATGGTATGACATGCTTCCGCAGTGAGTGAGTGTGGATTTGTCGAACTACCGCGGCCCGTTTGTTGTCAAGTGACAACTATACTATAGGCATGCAGTGCTGGTTTTAAATTTCACACGTGCACTGTGTGTTGAGACCGTGTCTACCTCGCAATATGTATGTAGCACAGCCCAGAATTAGGTACATTTACAAACATCAGAGTAGCATCAAAGGATTTGTGTCGCAGAAGGAGACTTGAGTCATTTTCCCTGACTCGAGTCTTCAAATGGACTTGAGTCATGCTATGCTCGAGTCCCAGTCAAGTAAAGTCATTTTAGGTGGTGACTCGAGTCAAGTCAAGTCATTTAGGGTTCCAGACTCGAGTCAAGTCAAGTAATTTTGGCTGATGACCAAGTCAAGTCAAATATGCGACTCGAGTCCGAGTCAGAGACTTGACTTGTTACAACACTGGGCTAGCCTTGCCTCTTAGGCCTATGCAAACCGGCAAAATCTAGACTCCAGCCTAAAGAGTAGTAACGTTAGTATCAGTTGGCCTTACAATAACAGTCATTGGTGGGGGCGAGATATATTTGAATGCATTATACATTTTCATTTAACTTTGCGGTTATGGAAACTGATTTAGCCTATGTACTTTGTAAGCATGATATACAAATACCCATTACATTGAAAAGTGTCACTAAAAAACATTTAAAGATATTTTTCAACTAACTTATGGTCTAATGTTATTCAATTGCAGGTCTCTGATCGTTTTTTAGTACATCCATAGGCCTAGGCTAGTCTCTTTTTTCAAAAGCCAGTTTTGTACACTTTGGCCTGTCAAATACATCCCTCGCTGGACTTTGAAGTGCTTAATCTAGCAGGACCATTGACTGCCCGGCAGACGTGTATTACTCCTGCACCTATATTGGCTGCACTCGTAATACCAACGTCCGCGAACTTTCGCAAGAAATTTTCTTCAAGCTGCGTAAAAACTGTACGCTATTAACTATTCATATATATGATCAAAACAAACAGAATTATAAATATTCAACGAAAACCACTAAAGCAAGTCTTTATTATCATGCTTTTTCGAACGACAAATGTCAATGGGGTTTTAGTGTGTGATTTCGCCCGCTTCAAGCTCACACAGTGAAGTCCCATTGACTTACTGTGTAAAAGTGAACGTTGAAGCTGAAGCCTTTTCGTGCAATATGAATATTCATATTTTGAAACCAATCAACAGTCGAGAGAGTAAAATCATATTGGGCTCATGAATATAATGAAATTGGATGATCTCTGTCGTTGTTCGCAGGTGTTACTGTTAGAGTATTTAGGCTACGCCAAAGAGGTACATATTCGACAGTAGTCCTTGAACAGGACTCTATGCAACGTACACTTTGTTTTACTCCGCACTAGAGTCCTTGTCCTGCCTACACAAAAACCCTGCGTTAAGGTTTGGGAGGAAAATTTATCAGAAACTGATCGTTCCTACACTAATTGTCATTTCTCCGATTTTAAAACAATGCAATTCAGTTTATTATCATTATATTGTAGAAAAATGTGTATTCATACAGCTCACAGGTGCACTCTAAGGCCAAAACTCACAGAACTCACTTCGTCGTTCGTCAAAGAATAGCAGCCATATTGTCAGAATGGCTCGTGGCAGCACTTCCACATTTTGATGTCCAATTTCCTGAAATTAAGTGCAGGATTTCCTTAAAATTTGTTACATTTTCTTGGTTTCAGATTTTGAAGTCAGTATCTACTGGTTTGAGGTGAAGGTCCATATCTCTAATATACAAATATTTTCCCCAAAGTCGAAAAACGTGCATAGAACAACATACTGTATCCTTTTGCATACTACCCTGGTTACAACTTTTTACAGCCCAGGGTGCATTCCATGTAAAGCCTACGCCGAAGGTACGCCGAGGTTTTCATGACCGTACGCCGGGATGTACGCCGGGATTTTCTGTACAGTGCACATACAATGCATGTACATAGCAATCCATAGGCGTGCGTACATGCGTACAGTATACATGTACGTGATACGTACACAGTCACCATACATTGGCAATGCACGTACAGGTATATAGTATACACACATTATAGCTAAGTCAGAGGCAATCCGTAAGCGATTGTACGTACGTATGTATACATGTACGTAATGCATACACCATTCATTGGCAATACAAGTAGGCCTACAGGTATATATAGCACAGTACTGTGCGTGAACATACTAGCGGGAGTTGACTGAATCGGCCCGCCGGTATGCCGGGAGTACCGTTTGCCCGCCAACTACGCCGGCAATCCTCAACTTACTGCATTTTGCACGCCGACAAAGGCTAGTTTCTAAGCCTCCACGCCGACCGAAATCGTATGGCCACGCCGAAGATCTTCGGCGTATAGTGCACTAAATGCACACTGGTTTACAGCGAAGTCAGTCACATGACTGCACGGGCACTCTAAAATCTTGTAACTCACGTAGTGTTAAGGTCAGTTTTTACCTTCAAAATTTCACCTTCTTGCTCCCCTCTATTCCAAGCAGCAAGAAAAACTGGTCAAGATGCATAGGAGATGCAATGACAAGAACGTTCATGGAAAGTATGGTAATCATAGGTGAATATTTGAAGCTGTGAGGAATGCCGGTCTGCTGATAGACCAGCTAACCACTAGAAATTTTGTGTAGGTAGGACAAGGACCGTGGTACAGAGTAGGTTCTACCGTTAACACAGTACACGGACCTGTTCATGGACCTGAGGACTAATTCGACACCTGCTATGAAGGTAAGCAGGACCATAGCCTATAGTGTATGTAGGCCTAGGCACTATTTTATATAGCCAAGGCCTACCTAGCCTAGTATAGTAATATATTTAATGTTGCGAATGCTGTGACGTTAGACAAGTTCGCCTAGCCCACAGGCGTTCCGAGCATTATACATACATATACACACTATATATATATATAATAACAAGGTATGTCACCTTTCAGGACGAGACTCAAAGCTTGGCCTATTTTTACATTATTACGTTCTCTGCCAAACTCACTGATTTCTTTTAATGACGTTGTTCGATGGGTAAGAACATCTAACACCTCTTCGGACACAACTCGGGCCATAAAATCACTTCTGGTCAGAATTATTCGTAAAAAATGGAACGTCGGGGCAACCAGTGTAGCCAAACTTCACAGCGGCAGATGACGTATTGATTATAACCTGCGCAGCCACCTATGCCGTCTCGTAAGCGAAAACACGCGGTTCAAGGTAAAGCGAAGCAAAAGATCGAGTAGTCGCTTTGCAGGTAGATACGAGCAGCTCATTATTCGACAAATCCTATGTAACGTGCGTTGTGATTGGCTAACAGTTAAGACAACCGGGCGAACGTTTTAAATTGCCAAAGAGTCATTTCAACGTTGAAGGAGCAAACTGCGAGGATACACACATTCTTTTTCGTTCTTACCACTTCTGTACGGTATCAGTGGTACTTCGAAAGATAATACGAAAGACACGAATGTCTTAACTGTTAGCCAATCACAACGCACGTTACATAGGATTTGTCGAATAATAAGCTGCTCGTATCTACCTGCAAAGCGACTACTCGATCTTTTGCTTCGCTTTACCTTGAACCGCGTGTTTTCGCTTACGAGACGGCATAGGTGGCTGCGCAGGTTATAATCAATACGTCATCTGCCGCTGTGAAGTTTGGCTACACTGGTTGCCCCGACGTTCCATTTTTTACGAATAATTCTGACCAGAAGTGATTTTATGGCCCGAGTTGTGTCCGAAGAGGTGTTAGATGTTCTTACCCATCGAACGACGTCATTGAAAGAAATCAGTGAGTTTGGCAGAGAACGTAATAATGTAAAAATAGGCCAAGCTTTGAGTCTCGTCCTGAAAGGTGACATACCTTGTTATTATATATATATAGTGTGTGTATATGTATGTATAATGCTCGGAACGCCTGTGGCCTAGCCTAGGCCACAGGCGCCCCTTAACATTGTATAGTATACCATATACTATGTAGTATATATAGACGGAAAGGTATGTCACAAATCTCCTAGCTCGAACAAACAACTTACGTTTCTGACACAATTACTGCACTTTTCTCACCAAATTTGTCTGTGTCGAGACTTTTGATCATAAGGTACCTCAAGGCAGCCCTTTTTCCCGAATAATTTCACTTGGCATTTTCTGATGGATGAAATTTCGATGGAGTAACAGTCAGAGGATGGTAGCTGCTGATAGAGAGCATTCAGCACTTCCACATTATATAATAAAATACTCCTAAAATATTCTCTAAAGTTCTCTTAACTTTCTGAATTTCTTTCAAAATTTGTCAATTATGTTTTGATTTAATTATTACAAATCTTACAGATACATATTAGCATTAATATGCAAGATTTTTGAACACAGAAATTCATAAAATTTGAAAACCTTTGAAAAGTGGAAGGGCTTGCAAACTGTGAGCATTTGTGGCAGTTGAAGACTGTTAGACAGTTACCGTTCAACTGTCACAAGTGCTTGTAGAAAATGCTAGCCCTTCCACTTTTCAAAAGGTTTTCAAATTTTATGAAATTTAATGTTCAAAAATTGTTCATATTGATGCTAATATATATCTGCAAGATTTGCAATAATAAAAACTGAACCATAATTAAACAAATTTTGGAAGGAATTTAGAAAGTTAAGAGAACTTTAGAGAATCTTTTAGGAGTATTTTTTCATGTAGTGTGGAAGTGCTGAATGCTCTCTATCAGTAGCTACCATCCTCTGACTGTTACTCCATCGAAATTTCATCCATCAGACAATGCCAAGTGAAATTATTCGGGGAAAAGGGCTGCCTTGAGGTACCTTATGATCAAAAGTCTCGACACAGACAAATCTGGCGAGAAAAGTGCAGTAATTGTGCCAGAAACGTAAGTTGTTTGTTCGAGCTAGGAGATTTGTGACATACCTTTCCGTCTATATATACTACATAGTATATGGTATACTATACAATGTTAAGGGGCGCCTGTGGCCTAGGCCTAACGTTAGAGCATGCTGCTGAGCGACGTTGTAACTTGTTCAACTTCAAGTTAGGCCTAACTTAGGTTAGGCCTAGCCTAGTCCTCAGTAAAGGCCCGTGTATAGCCGGTCGCCGATAGCTCCCTATGTATAGAGAGCTGTAGGCGAACGACCCCTTTACTGAGGACTAGGCCTAGCCTAGGTTAACTGGTACAGTGGTAGAACTGCCGTTAATTGTTAGGCTATGTACCATTCTGCAAAATGCTGCCGCGACGATGGTCAGTCCCGTTCCACTGCAAACGTTAGCTCTTAAGAATGGATGAGTCACCAGTGTAACATTTGCAAGTTTGCTAATAGCTGGCGTGGATAAACGATAGAATTCACAGAGGCTACGAAGCATGTTTGTACCTCGGCAACATGATAACAGTAACCCCAAAGTAAGGGCGTGCTTTCTTTTGATCCGATTTTTTTTCCCGTGTAATGTTGAGGTACGCAGGACTTCAATACAACAAGTATATAAGAAGTCCGTGGGTACGGTACAGAAAGCACGTTGAGATGTAGTAATAGTAACCCTGCCGACTTCTTGATGGTCATATATATCTTTGCACTGACCAACCATCGAGGCACGTACAGGCGGCGTTAGACTATAAAGCCGCGGTCACACTACAACGAATTCGGATCGGATTCCGATCCGATTTTTGTGAGTTTTTATTAAAATCTTCTCCATCTCTGGTCAGGAAGAGCGCAAAATTTGCCAACCAGTGTAAATATATGATTTGCACCAGAGATCTATGAAAATAAAATGTTAACTGATTTTTTTCGTGACGTCACACCGACAAACAGCTTTTATCGGACACGAGTAGTCCGATAAAAGCTCTCTGTCGATGTGACGTCACGAAATAATTCGTATAAATTTAATTTTCGTAGTCCTGCGATAAAAATCATTTAATTACACAGGTTGGCAAATTTTGGGTTCTTTCCCACCCGAAATGGAGAAGATTTCAATAAATACTCACAAAAATCGGATCGGAATCCGATCCGAATCCGTTGTAGTGTGACCGCGGCTTAAAGCCCCTGTCACATTCTACGGCGACGGGACGGCGCTCACAGTTTGGCAAAGCGCATTACGATTAAGGAAAATTACTGCAAATTTTTGGCATTTCTTACAGAAGAGACAAATAAGGGGTTTTTGCCAGTGGCGCCGCCAGGATTTGGTGATTGGGGGTGCATAACAGATGATGTCATAATGCCACCTCAGTTTTCCCCCCAGTCTGCTTAAATTGTACCATTTTTTATGCGCCCCTGCGATTGCACACAGCAATGTGGAGTCCTTTTTGGCACTACATAAAGGTGCCGTCCTGGGGGAGGGTCTAAGGGGAGGGGGTTTCCCCTCCCCTTTGAGAAATTTTTGTTAGTTTAAGGTTGCCTAGATGCAAAATGGTGCTATCGTTGGAGTATTTTTGGAAGTGATCTTATATGATTGGAAAATATCCTTATTTAGTGAATTCTAATTTTTGGTTAGGAGAAAGAAGAGAGTGTGCGTCCCTGCGATGGTATACAGCAGTGTGGAATCCTTTTTGTCACTACATAAAGGTACCGTCCTGGGGGAGGGGTCTAAGGGGAGGGGCCCTCCAGGCGCGGATCCAGGGGGGGGGGCCTGGGGGGCCCGGGCCCCCCCCTCGCCACGAAAAAAAAACGAAAGGAGAAAAAAGAAGAAAAGAAAAAGAAAAAAAAGGAAAAGGAGAAAGAAAAATTAAGAGCAAAAAATGAATAAAAGTGTCTAAGAACGTCTTCAAAGTATATCTTTCTGAAGGGGTTGGGTGGAGATATCGCTGGATTATCTCTTTATATATCTTTCAAAGTGGTTGGCGACGAAAGGAGCGCTACAATGTTCGAAAACTGGTGAATAGCTGAGTAATGATCCTTGACTTAAGATCTAAATAAGTAAACATCGTGACATATGTAGTATGGGCTCGGCTAGCTGCACTGAAATTTAGTAGCAATTTTGTGTTAAAGAGTGAAATTTTTTGTAATCTATAGAGGGATTGAGAAGCAAAGTTTTCGCCATACAGACCTTGCAGAATGAATACAGAAGACAAGATGTCAGGTGACGTGCTATTGTGCACAGTGGCACCAGCTGTTGCAGGCAAAGTAGCGGCGTGCATGATACCCTATTCGATTTCGAAACTGTCTGAAAAGTTTTAAAATGAATTCAAAAGGCTTTTAAGCTACAAACAGTGGCGTCGGCACAGTGGGCAATGGGTAACGTGTGTCCCCCTCCCCCATCGATTCTTGAAAATTTTTATAATGGTCCCAAAAGTCGTTTAAGCTCCAGATTTCTGTGGAGGGTGTAGGGTGAGATGTATTTTTGATGACTGGTTTATTTTTTCTAACCATTTTCTTTCACAAACTGTTCTCAAACTATCGTAAGTTTTGGAAATTCTTGACAAATTCCAAATTTTCGCACGCTCCGCTAGCGTCAAGCCTTGTGTCAGAGTTGTCCTTATTATCAATAGCTTTCGGTAACTACTCACCGGGGAACAAAGGAGCAAAAGTGCTTTTTAAGAATTCTCAGTCAGAAGATTCGTTTCTGAATAACATAGGTTGGTGGGAAAGTGACAGTGTCCGATGCAGGTTCTGAAATGCAGGTTTTGTCATGGACTAATATTTTATTCAAAATTTCGGCGTGCTTCGCGCGCATACGACAGGGTGTATACCCGATTTTATATACCATTGACAAAGCTATGACGCAAGAAATGATTCCAATGCGACATTTTTCTGAAAAGTACATCTCATTCTCTGTAGGGCTCTCATCATTATGGGATCTTTGACTAATCTAGTCTAGCACATGATTTGAAAGATTGAAAGTACGTAATTGCCGTTGCTTATTTTCCAAACATCTTACCGCGACGTTCAATAATGACGAAAATCTTTTCTGAAACGAATTTTGCCTGTCCACCATCCCTCTTGCTATACCTAAAAAGAAGTTGATATATCATATCTCCTCCCATATGGATGTCGGGTAGTGAGAATCCCGTTGGTCCCTCTTTTGTATACTGTAACTAATTCAGAGCTCCCGGGAGGCTCTATACTGTTCTCTATCAACCTTGGATATCCTTTTAAAATGTAAAGGAAAAATTTTATTATAGTCCAAGAATGTTTCTGTGGACTCCACGCAGGTATAATTGCGTGTACAATTTTCCCATGGACGTGGATCATGGAGGGACGGGGGGAAGCGTCCCCCTCGCTTTTTGGGAAAGGGGAACATCGTCAAAAAGTCCCCCTCACTTTTTCAAAAATGATGGAACAGACTGCAATTATGCCTAGGAAAACGAAATTTTTAGAAGAAAAATAACCTAAAGATCGTACACTTTTGTTGCACCAAATCGCATCTGAGGGCATTCAGTTCTAGAAAAATTTCCCTTAGACCCCTCCCCCATGCCGAAGATCACAAAACTTATTGCCTCCCCGTGACGCAAACTCTGGCTACCACCAACTGCTTCTTCCACGCCACCAGGACGGCGATTCACAAATGTGAAAAAGTCCCCCCCCCCCACACACACACACTTTTGGAGATGGATCCACGCCCATGATTTTTCCTGGGACTTAAGGAGGTTTGAAGACAATATGTTAACCGTCTCTTACTCCCCTTTTTCACCCGAACAAAAGTTAGAATTCACTAAATTGTGGACATTTTCTAAACATACAATCACTTTGGAATGACCCAAAGATACCACTATTTTGCATATGGGCCCCTTAAAATTAACAAAAATTTCTCAAAGGGGAGGGTAAACCCCTTCCTGGGATTGCACTCTCATGTACTAATAAGAAAAGGCTCTCCCACTCTTGCATGTAGCGTATGCAAAATCCCACAGCCTAAAAAGGCACGGTTTAGCAGTTATCTGCGGTTCCCCCAATCACCAACTTCCGCCGGCACCATCGGTCATAGATTTCTGAAGGGTATACCCTTCAGAAGTCCATAAAGAAGGTGCCTATATCATCTCTCCTCCCATATGGATGTAAGGTTGTGAGAGTCCTGTTGGTCCCCCTTTTCAGTGTACAATTAATGCAGAGCTCCCGGGAGGCTCTATACCGAAAATTTTCGGCGCGCTTCGCGCGCAATTGTTTACGCTCACGGAGAGAGGTATGTTTTTATTGAGTGATGGATTTATTTTTATCACTTTTTACCAAAAATCATTTGAAATCTTTCACGATTTTTGCAAAGTCTTCTGAATATTTCTTGATTTTTGTTTGATCTGCACACTGTTAGCCTTGAATTGCTCCTTTTACTATCAATAAGGTCCTAAACGTATTCGCATTACTCATTGGTGGGGTTCTACCATAAGCCAATTATTCGTGTGCATAAACGTGATTTCAGAGTCAGCATTGTAAGGATGTAAAACAACTGATATTCATTTTTTCACCCTCCTCTTCTTATGAGAACTGAAAACTTAGTATCGAACCCACCTTCTAATTGATAGACACACATAAAGGGAATTGACACCGTTAGTCATAGCAATGGTTTTAAATGTAAATTCAAATTTTCGGCGCGCTTCGCGCGCAATTGTTTCATCTGACGTCATATACCCGAATACCGTAAAACGAAAATAAAACACTCATTATGGCAAAAATCATTTCAAGTTACCTACACGGGCTCATAATGTTGGCGTGTAAGTTTTAAGACAACTTAGATTCTTCGTAACTTCTGCAGGTACATATAGTAACTTATACTGAGCCATACACATCAAATTCCATGCAACATGAAAAGGTATAAAATCTCACTGACATAAGAACTGGAGCCGATATCTGTGCTCTTAAAATGCAATATTGCGGGAGCTCCCGGGGGCTTCGCCCCCTGGACCCCCACCCGGGCTCCGCCCCTGGACCCCGCCAGGGGCCCTAACGCGGGCCCCTGGACCCCACGCGTTAGGGACTCGCGCTTTGCGCTCGTGGTGCACCTTCGGTGCACATGAGGTTTTCCATCTTGGGCCCCCCCCCCCCTCAAAATTTCTGGATCCGCGCCTGGGGCCCTCCCCTTTGAGAAATGTTGGTAATTTAAAGTTGCTTAGATGCAAAATGGTGTTATCTTTAGGATATTTTTGGAACTGATCATACATGGCTGGAAAATATCCATAATTTAGTGAATTCTAATTTTTGGTTAGGTGAAAGAGGAGAGTGTGTTGTCTAAGAGAAGGGTATGTTGTCAACAAACCTCGCCAAGCCCCCCTTTTGGCTAGGCTTTAATGCCTTCTATTCGGGGAAAGTTTTTACGACAAAATACGTGGGTGGAGTCCACAGAAACATTCTTGGACTATTACGAAAATTTTCCTTTGTCTCATTGTGAATTATAAAAGGGTATCTAATACTGACAGACACCTGTCTGGATTAATTATACAAAATGGGGCACTGATATGATATTACCTGACATCCAAATGGTACTATAGAGTATAATGTCGAGCACGTTACAACAATGCTATTTTTACTAAGTTTGAAAGAAAATTCAGACGAACATCTTCCATCAATGGGGAATGAGAGAGAGTATAGGTGCAGGGAAGTCATATTAGACCCTTATCCATAGGTAAAGTAAAAGGGGTTAAGCACTAAAAGGCGCGTTTCAGAATAATTTTTCTTCGTGAGTGCATTAACAATCACCATCTATACAGGTAGAGGCTGGGCGCGAAGCGCTGGGTAAAAAATTTTGAAAAATGTGTAACGGTAAATACGCATTTTCAACCTTCCACATCATGCTACAGATTACACTGAAAGATCCCATAGGCCCCTACAGATGTTCGGGATGTACTTCTGTTTTTCGGAAAAGTGTTGTGATCAGAATAGTTGCATGTGTTATAACCTTAGTAATGGTCATGATTTGGAGTGAAAACCGTGATGAATGCGCGCGAAGCACGCCGAATTTTTTCATTTAATAAGATAACCATGACAAAACCTGCATTCATGCTCTGCATCGAGACAAAATTCAATTCCCCAACAAACCTATTTGCCAATCACAAAACCAGTCCGAGTTTACCTGAGAATTCGTAAACAGCTTTCAGCTTCTGTTGCTGTGCTTCTGTGGGAGTTGCTACCGGAAATTATTGATAATTAGAACAATATTGAGGTAAAGTTTGAAGCGCGCGGAGCGCGCGAAAATTTTGAAAGTTTGCGAAGGAATTGCGATAATTCTGATAGTCTGAGAACCATTTGTGATGGAAAATGGTTACAATAGATCCATCACTTGGTTGAAAACACACCTCACCCTACCCCCTACAGAAATCTATAGCTTAAACGCCTTTTGGGATGATTTTAAAATTTTCAAAAAAAAAAATTGAAATCGATTGAGGGGGCACGCGCCCCCCATGCCCCTCCGTGCCGGCGCCACTGGTTTTTGCCCTTGGATCTTGGGGGGCGGAAGCATACTTCAGCCCCTTCACATTTTTGACTGGGGGCTTAAGTCCCCAGATCCCCGCTTCCTACGCCTATGGTGTGTGGAAACATTGCTGGTACGGTCACAATGGGTACCATACCTGCATAAGACAGTGCACCCGCTTGATACTGGCAATGTGATAGTTCGTCATCAGTTTAGTCAGTGTGAATTTCTAAGCAAGATTTTGTCTACGGTAAAAAGGTAATTATCTAAATGATGTATGATTCTAAAGCAGTCTAACCACCACAATATAAATATAAATTTGCGATCAGAACAATTTGGTCTGTTGCCATATTTCGTAAACATTGCCACTATAGGCCAGAATTTGGCTGAGATTTGGCTGAGACTATTTCTCTTATAGAGTTGTTAACGAGTGGAATAGTCTGCCTGAGTGGGTAGTTAACTCTACATCTGTTCACTGCTTTAAGGTTAACATTGACAAGTTCTTCCATAACTGTGGTAGGATCTAATTGTGCTGGGCTCGTTTGGTGTTGGTTGGTTGTTTGTTTTCAGTTAAGGTTGTATGGACTTCAGGGCATCTTATGGGGCCTTAGCCCTCCTTTGCCCTTTAACCTGTTATGTTATGTTATAATACGCCTGCATGCGTCCTCGGTGCATGCGCTTGTATTGCGCCCATGACGCTCGCTATGCGCTGCAGCTGGGTCCGTAATGCGTCCTAAAAGCGATCTGATAAGAGCGCCGAGCCTCGGCGACCACTTTGTGCATGCACAAAATGGTCGCCACAGTCAGGCGTTCCAGGGCGACCATGGCGTTCCTCTGGAAATGGGCCAAGAGAGTTTCCGGTACGCTCTAGGAGGCCTTACTGCGCTCACCTCTACACTTTCATGATTTATTGGTCGCAGCTCGAGCGCGGGGCGATCGCATCCCTGGTGTGACAGGGGTTTAAAGAACTAGACGGAGGTGTCAATACAAAAAGCGCGCTGACTTTGAAGCACACATAGAAAGGGGCGGGAACCTCACTGGCCTGATCCACTTACAAGATCTGCAACTGCAACAAACCGTTCTTAAAAAGAAAGGTCTAGGTTCAAATCAATATGTTGGAGAGGTACTTATTCTGAGCATTCTGGTGAAATATGCATTGAAATCCAACGTGTGGTTCTCAAGATTGTTACATATTCAACCCAAAGTGAACTTGAAGCAAGCACATATGACATCACAGCCTCACATTAATGAACATGCAAATTTCTCCTCCATTACCACATTCGATCGGAATGTGAATGCATGGGCCTGAGGCATGGAAATTTTACAAACTTCGAAATTCCCCAAGGAGAGCTCTTGTCCCTACTAACTTCAAGGTCAACACAACAGCTTGGAAAAACAAAGAAAACAAAGCATTACTTATCAATGTGAGGAGGTGATATAACTCCTGTTTGCCTCACGGGCCCGTAGCCAGAATAACCAATGGGGGGGGGGGGGAGGGGCACGTCGATGTTAGAGTTTCGCCGACCTGGGGGAGGGGTTCAAGGGAAGAGGAGGTCCCCCTCTCCTTTGAAAATATTTGCCTATTTCCATCACTCTAGATGCAAAATGGTGGGAGAATTTCCATTTTTCTTCTTATACTTGTATTCGAAAAATTTTGGTCTCGTGATAAATTTTTCCTCCTTCAGTGTAAGACCTTTTATTGAAAAATTTTTAAGGGGGGGGCAGGTCCCCCGTGCCCCCCCCCCCCCGTGGCTACGTGTCTGTTGCCTCAAGCTTACTTTTGGTCACAAATGTAGTGACTTCTTATCTCGAGAACTAGGCCTACATGTCCGAATTGAATGAAAGTTTCACCAAACTGCTTGGTCCTAGTTCCTCTTTCACATGTGAAGTTAATTTTTGTCTCCCAGCACTACTATACCCCATTTAAGGGTGATAGCCTCTACCCTGGGAGTCAACAGTGGGGGACGGGGGAAAATGTCCTCCACTTTTTGAAAGTGGAGGGGATATCATATCGTTTGTTTCCCCAGTCAGACACTTTTTGCAGAATCAGAACGAAAATAGCTGGAACATGTTAGATTTTAATACAGCTTACATAACAGCTAATTCAATAAAATCAAGCTCCAAAATGGTGGAATATTGTTGCCCCAGATTACACCTCAGATCTTCTGAAATCGATTTTTTTCTGGATTACATTGAGTTAGATGAGGATGGCTGAAGTATGCTTCCGCCCCCCCCCCCAAGATCCAAGGGCAAAAACCCCTTATTTGTCTCTTCTGTAAGAAATGTCAAAAATTAGCATTAATTTTCCTGAAAGTTTGTCCAAAATGTTGCACCACATTGCATCTGAGGACCCTCAAATACCCAAAAAATTTTCAAAGGGGAGGGGGACACCCCCTCCCCTTAAACCCCTCACCCATGACGACGATCCGAAACAAGGTTTAGCCCCCCCCCAGTCTCGAAAAGCTTCCTACGCCTATGCCTTTGAGCTTAAATTTTATTGGTCAAGGTAATACCCCTCTCCCACTTTCGAGAGGATGTTGACGCTCTTGGACTCTACACGTGGAAAACAGGCTCCTGCTGGAAAACAGCCCCTTCTTATACTTTTAAAATTTACCACCCGCCATAGCAGGCATACGGCGGGTATCTTGGATTAAGCCAATTTCCATACAGTACCGTGGTCAGGTGTGTGCATTCCCCTATTAAGCCTCCCAGGAAATGTCCAGCACAATGGGATCAGCGTGACAACATTCTTCAATGAAGCTAAACACAATAACCTCTGTGGCTGTCAGGATTTCCCTTTTTTCTACTTGGGTGGTACAATGTTTTTAACTAATTGAGCTCAGGTCACTTTTCTCTCATGTGTGTCACTAACATTCATCATCTGGCCCCAATTGACCTATAAGTAGAGCGTATCATTATAAGTGTGCGTCGGTCTGGTTTATTAGTGTCCAAACTGCCCAATCGTAGGTTTGGACACAATCAGGACAACCAAGGCAAACGCGTTTTTACAGGGTTGATAGAAAAGAACTTCCCCCACTGTGATAGGTAGTCACCAAAGTTACAGGCTATCTTGCCTTGGTACCAGGAAGTCCCCTGGTAGTACGTCCTCCCCTAGCCTCCTTGCCAATTGCAGTATATGGTGTAGGGCAGGGGTGCCCAACCTTTTTTGACCCAAGACTCACATGTTTTTACATTTTAATAGTTTCCACCCGAAAAGCTTAAAGTATTCCATTGTGTACAGTCAATGCTTAAGACTCAAACGTATTTGCTCCGACCCTGTTGATTTTGATAGACAAGTTTCCCGTATGACAGGTTTCTTCCTGGCAGCCGGCTACCCTCTTTCTGTAATCAGAAAGCAAATTACCCGTGCTAAACAAGCTAACCGTTCGGATCTTCTTCAATACCAGAAAAAGGGTCCCAACACTCGCATACCATTCGTCACCACCTACCACCCGTCTGTCAAACGTCTCATGAATACCCTTACACGCGATTTTGAATTATTGAAGGAAGACAAGTCTTTATCCGAACATTTCAGTGCACCTCCCCTACTTGCTTTGAAGCAACCACCTAACCTTAGGCGATTACTCTCTTCATCCATACTTTCTACACACCGTGACAAACACGGAGGCAACACCGCCTGCCAAAAAGCGCGATGCCAAATTTGTTCTCACATTTCTACCGGTACAAATGTATCTATCCCTGGGGTTCAGTCTCCCATCAGTCCCCCTCCCTTTCGTGCGACTCCACAAATGTTGTTTATATATTTTATTGCACTGACTGCAATAAAGGTAATTACGTAGGTGAAACCAGTACCTCTTTCCGTTTGCGTTTTAATAATCACAAAAAAATCGATACGTGACAATTTTTCCGGGTTTCCTGTGGCTGAGCACTTCAATCTTCCCTGGCATTCTCTCATAAATTTGAAACGTATTCTTGTAGCATCTAACTTTAATTAATCAGCGGAACGAAAGCGCAAGGAAATTGACTGGATCTTTCGAACAAATTCTCATGAAAACGGTCTTAACAAAGACTTGAGAATTCTGTCCTATTATTACTTTTACAAACAAATTTGAAACTTTTTCAACACTCTGTTTCGTTGTCAAAGCTGTTGTTATTGTGCTCAACCAACTAAGGCACCGTTAATCCTCCGGTTGTTGCTTCCTCAGTTTATCTGTTTAATTATTGTATTATCGTCGATTCTTTAATCGCTAAGTCTAACGGTTTACGTTTGCTAAGTTTAATAGAAAGTTTCCTTGTACGTTGAACTCTAAAATTCGCACTTGCAGTCTAGTCATTGCTGAAGAAGGTCCCAGGCGGACCGAAAATTTCAATATAATTCATTTTGTTGAATCTGTATTCTTGTTTGTCAACTATGAGACTGGTCTGTTCTTTGTTCTTGTTTATATATATATATATATATATATATATATATATATATATATATATATAGGTAGGTAAAAATGAAGTAGTAAATAGTGCTAAAAGTTTGTGAAAAATTCCACGACGTTTCGGGTTTAAACCCTTCATCAGGTGGCAAAAATGCAACTGATCGTTGACACGGCCAAACTTACAATTTAAAAATACACAATAAAATTGGGCACGGTAAACCTCGGCTAGGAAAACAGACAGTGTTAAGTGGTTACCACAAGTCAAAAAAATGCAGGAATTGCTGCGTTATAACAGTTCAAGTCTAACGTTCAGACCATGTGGGGACAGGGTTCCAAGTTTCATGATTAGGCGGTTTTCGGCAGCTAGGTTAATTCAAAATTTTGAGTTTCCTGAGAATCCCAGTGAACGTACTTTATTCACCATGGATGTCAGCAGCCTCTATACTTCAATCCCCCATCACGCTGCTTTAGCAGCCATACGCCATTACCTTGATCAACGCCAGGACCCTAGCATCCCTACCACCACCTTTCTTCGCTTGACTGAACTAGTCCTCACACAAAATTGCTTTCAGTTCAATGGTCGTTTTTTCCGCCAAATTAAAGGAGTAGCTATGGGCACTAAACTGGGACCTTCTGTGGCCTGCCTCACCATGGGCCACTTTGAGGAGCAGTTGTTCTCACGATACACCGGGATCAAGCCCATACTTTATAAAAGGTACATTGACGATATTGTTGGGGTCGCAGTGGGTCCTCGAAACGTTTTGGAAAAGTTCATTAACTTTGCTGAAACATTCTGCCCGTTTTTGAAATTAACTCACTGTATTTCCAACTCCTCAGTAGTGTTTTTAGACACGGAACTATCCATCTCCGACCGTCAAATCAAGTCCAATCTCCACTTTAAGCCCACTGACTCTCACAACTACCTCATGTACCCTTCCAACTACCCCAGATCTTGTACCAATTCAATTCCTTTCTCACAACTTTTACGGGCCAGACGGATTTGTTCCGACGACCAGGATTTCGCTTAAGTTTCCAAGCAGATTATTTCTTTCTTTGAACAACGCCAGTATCCACAAAGAGTGCTCTCTAATGCCCTGAAACGCATACAAGGAATTGATAGAGCCTCTGCCCTTGCCCCCAAAACTGACCATACACCCACCAGACGTATCCCGTTGGTCCTATCCTTTCACCCATCTGTAACCCCCATTGTACGTGTCATTTACAGGAATGTAGAGACCCTCCGTCATGACCCATCCACCCGTGACCATTTCCCTGATCCCCCCATCACGGCATTCAGAATTGAAAAGAACATATCTAAGCACTTGGTCCGTGCCTCTCAACCTCAAGCAGTAGTGCCTGACACCCCAGGAACTTTTCCTTGCAACCGTGGGAGATGCAATACTTGCCCGGTGGTCAGTTATGACAAAAACCTTTCCATTGTAGGTCCCAACAACAACCGGTTTAACGTTCATCAGCATTTTACCTGTACTTCAGCCAATGTTGTTTACGTTCTCGTATGTAAACGCTGTAATATACTGTACGTGGGAGAAACAAAACGTCTTGCTGACCGAGTCACCGAGCACCTGAGATCAATCAAACAGAACCTCCCAGGGTTCCCGGTAGCCACCCACTTCAATCCCCCGTCAACATGCTCGATCCGTGACTTGATGGTTTCGGCGGCCATCTCGTGTCGAGGTTCCGATCATGACCGCCTAGCTGCCGAAAACCGCCTAATCATGAAACTTGGAACCCTGTCCCCACATGGTCTGAACGTTAGACTTGAACTGTTATAACGCAGCAATTCCTGCATTTTTTTGACTTGTGGTAACCACTTAACACTGTCTGTTTTCCTAGCCGAGGTTTACCGTGCCCAATTTTATTGTGTATTTTTTAAATTGTACGTTTGGCCGTGTCAACGATCAGTTGCATTTTTGCCACCTGATGAAGGGTTTAAACCCGAAACGTCGTGGAATTTTTTCACAAACTTTTAGCACTATTTACTACTTCATTTTTACCTACCTACTTCATAAGTGCTACGCAGTACTTTGACCTTATATATATATATATATATATATATATATATATATATATATATATATCTATATATATATATATATATATATATATATATATATATACATACATATATATACATATATACACACACACATATATATATATATATATATATATATATATATATATAAAAGGAGCTGAGTAGCCGCCAAAGTAGAATAAATTCTCGGACCCGCCGACTTCGTTACGTCACATCCGGTTATGCTTCTTGGTTTATCGATTCGATCCGATACCGATACTTATCAAAGCTATGCATGCAGCGTGTCTGGTGTAACAGTACACTTGTTACTGTCGTTAACAGTATTAACGTTAGCCTAACTTAGGCTAGCGTTAGGGCCTAGGTCTACCACGAAAAACAAACTCATTGATCGAAAAAGACAGTTTCAATACCTGCAAAATCCACAATGTTGTTTATGAACCTCCTGCAGGTGATGCGCGAAATAGGCGTGTGCCTTGCCACTAGTAACGCTAATATACTACATACGTACGTACGTTGTAAGTTGTGTGTGCTACATGCCTGGGTAGATGCATCGATCAGAACCGATACAAGTGGATACGATTGAAAATTGCCGGTGCCAGAAGAAAAAGTAACCAACTAGAAATTCAAAAAACAAATTGTAAAATATCTTGCAAGTGTAAAATCAAATAACCCAAGAAATAGTATAGAACGTTATTGCAAAACTACTTTACAAGATTATTTTAAATAAGAATATAAAACACATTAGGATTAATATTTTTAAAATTAGCCCCGCACAGAGGGTAATCATCTCGTTTCGTATGATGTATTTATTTTGGAAGTACGCCACTACTCAGCTCCTTTAAAAGGTTGGGACTGTAGGGTACTGCAAGGCAGCTTTACAGCACTGTTTCGTAAGGGTCCAGTGTGGTAGGACCCAACTCTTCAAAAGCCTGATGTAGAATGGTGTCAACAAAGATTTGGCATTGGTTTGTACCGTATACGTGCCCGTTTTAACCGTACATTGGATGTCGTGCTCGTCTTTTGAAGCACGGGCACGACCAATGCGAGTGAACAAAGATACGTTACCTATTTGAATAATTTCACAGCAGATGTTTATTTCTGTGTCTGCAGTGGCTAAGGAAGGTTTGTGTATGATAAAGAACTTTTCTTCGAGGCAGAGGTTGCAAGTTTTAGATGATGTAGTGTAGGCACGGGCTTTGCTTATAAGTTTCCACTTCACAGTGTGCTCGACATTAGTATCCTTTAGCTTCCAAATGTATTCGCTGGGTGAAGTGCATTTCTTTTGTCTTTGTGAAGTTGAGGCTGGACTTGTGTGCAGTGTACCTGGTTTTGAAGGTGTTTTCTGTTAAACCAATGTATTCTTTGTTGTTGTCGTGGCGTGTTACGGTGGCCTGGTACACTATGCTATCGGCGAGGCAATTACCCTCCAGCGGGCAAAGGGTTTGCGCCCTGCAGTTGCAGTTGTTTTGCGTTGCTGGTTGTGTATTATGTTTTGTCAGTATGTGTTTGTTGTGCGCTGATATATACATATATATATATATATATATATATATATATATATATATATATATATATATATATATATATATATATATATATATATATATATATAATGACTACACGAACGTTAGATAGATTATGTTTTTGCCATTTTAATTCCGACAAACTTGTTTCAAAGAGGTGTTTTCACGGCCATAACTCCCAGATGAGACAAAGGAGGCCGTGAAAACACCTCTTCGAAACAAGTTTGTCGGAATTAAAATGGCGAAAACATAATCTATCTAACGTTCGTGTAATCATTGTACATTGCTTCTTTACATAAGTAGAACACTCTTTGAAGATAATATGGCCTAAAAGCCGTATATATATATATATATATATATATATATATATATATATATATATATATATATATATATATATATATATATATATATATATATCTGGATACCGCTTGTGGCATCATTTTGAAGCCACCGGTCCGCCATCTTGTCACTCCCCAAATACGTGGCTTTGTCTACACGACGGTACGATGGTATGACCAAGGTTAAATGTAACTTCTCATTAGAGCACCGAATGACACAAAGTGACAACTTAAAGGGAAACAATTGTACAGCTTTCTAAGTAAGTACAACATTTAGAACACATTTTTCCAAGCAATGTGATACCATTAACAACTAATATAACTCAATATCTTATTTAACACGAATTTTTCAAAAAAATTTTGAAACTCACTAAATGCCACTGCGTAGGCAGTCATGATAGTGTGATATTACCCACAATGCAACGGAACTGTGATGTCACACCTGCACCCCGCCGCGGGTTTTACAACAACTGCTTGTGTAGTTTGTAAGCACACACCTACAGTATTCACGGTAACGTCAAAACTATCTTTAATTTTCAAAAAATGCAGCTGTTAAATTTGCCATTAAAATCCAGAAATCTGTACATTACTATCTAATATCATCATACAGCCTTCTTCTCACTTGATACGTACGATTTTTAACCAGTTAAAAAGTTCGAGAAAATCCTTCACCCTACACTTATAAGTGCAGCTCGAAATCCATTTTGACTCTATATGGCATATTACACACATGCATGGTACTGACCACTGCACTGCATCGCCGTAGTCCGAAGGGATTCGATCATACTTGCCAAAACGTTTTAGATTTTTCTAAACTCTCAACAGCCAATCTGCCAATAAAAGTTGTAAAATTCAAAGTAAAATATTCAAACAATACACAGAAGTCTCTTACCAGACTAAATGCGTCTGATTGAAGCTTACTCAACCAAAAAGAAATTCTGTGCCTGTTACCGAAAGCTCGAGGCAGCCATGATTCAAAATTCAAATTCTTTGATCGTTACTACAGTTCCAGATCATGAAGATTAAGAAGATGCGGATATAGAGGTCATTAGACCTGCGTCCACTGAGGTTCCTAAGGTATCCTAAGGTATGATGGGAACACATCGCGGAGAATGGTTACGCTTTCTTCCGGTAGACTCAAATACAACTCTCGACTGACATTTCAAGGTGTTGCTGAAAGAATGCGGCCAGTACTCCACCAAATTTGCAATAATCGATATCATACTTTACAGTGTCTACGCAAAATCCTAATTTTATATACACTAAATCAGAAAATATCACAAGACTTTCGTCTCGAACGAAAGCCAGGCCCAGCGAACACGTATAGGTGTTTTTAGGAGAATAGTGTTTCCATAAGTTAGACAAAAATTTCCCTCAGTGGATCAGAGTTTCCTTAAGTTTTCATGACTACTACCGAAGAGTTGAATCTCTTAATGTTCTTATGGTAACATAAGAGTAAAAACAGATAATCATCATTTACGTATAGAAATCTTTATGAAGAACTATCCAAACACCGCATGAACACAGCCCTTCAGCGTGATACCATGGGCTCGGAAAATGGAACCACTGAAAGAGAGTATTTCTTGAGAGCATCCTCTTGCAATACTACGAAAAATAAATGGGCAAGAACTATTTAGTAGTTTTAGCTGTGGGGCATAAAAATCCCAGCGAAGTTTTTGTTATACTGTCTTTATTTTTTATGATTTAAAATACATAATTTTGAAATTTTGAACCACCACTCACAAAAATTAAGAAGGCCTATTTAAATTTATTTGAGCTGGCAACATTTTGCTCTGGAAATCGTGAGGTGCATGTTGTATGTCAGCAATCAGCTGATATCTAGTCGTCTTCTTTCGAATATGTCTGCGCACGTGCCAGCAAGCGAGGGAAATTTGAAATATATTATTCTTAATAAAGGTTTCATGTAAGGTCCACCAGGTAAAGATTATCTGTAGTATTTATATGTATACTACACATATGTAAAGGGTCAAATGGCCACTATTGTTCCCCTTTAAATCTTCAGCCCAGCAGGTACCTGTAGGGTCCCACTTGTGGTCGTATGCTACAGTAAACAGGAATTCGCATTAGTACATCATACTTCGCAGCACTAACAGGCTATATAACCAACTGAGCTGTTGGAATAGGATCAATGGCACGGTTCCTCAAGCCAATGGGAAGCTGCCGGCCCCATACACTAGTAGCTTTCCTATAATTAAAAAGGTAAGAGAGAGAAGGAAGAAAAAAATAACCTTGGATCACTATAGGCAGGGAGCTGTTAGAGTGGCAGCTCCCTGGATCAAGTGTAAAAATAAGTTTTGTAAGCGTTACCTCAAACAACCAACACAAGAGAACAAAGTAAACTACATAGTAACAAAAGGTAACGTTACAGATTAACTCATATTATTCGTATTACAACGAAAATGCACTCCAAGGATTTATTTGACAAATCAAAAAACGTCACTGAATGTAGATGGCAACATATAAGCAACATTTTACATGAAGTTGGAAACGCTAGTTCCTATCCGGATAAATTCATTATCGCTATAAGTCTTTTACGGATCAAGTAAGCATTGCTAACGCATTAAGGGACTTCGTAATTAACCTTGGCTTGGGCCTTCGCTTCCTCAAGACATTCCTAATATTTGTCCCATGAAAATCTGCATAACTGGAAGTAACCTTTCTTTTTTATTCAAGTTCTTCCCTGCTAGCCATGATGAACTTCAAGAGATCGCCTTTGATTGTTTGAATCCCGCAAAATCAGCTGGTAGCGACGGTCTGCGTCCTGCCATTGTTCAAAATGTAATCCCATTCATCTCAAAGCCTCTTTTACATATTTTCAACGCTTCTCGCACGCAAGGCATCTAATCCAAAACTTGTGATTGCTTGAGAACCATTTGTGATAGAAAATGATTACAACAGATCCACCACTCGGTGGAAAACACACCTCACCTTACCCCTACAGAAATCTATAGCTTACACGCCTTTTAGGATCATTTGAAAATGAAAAAAATGAGATCGTTTGGGGACCGCGCCCCATTCCCCCTTCGGTGCATACGCCAATGATTTTATTAACCAAACTCTCACACCACAGTATTAGAGAACTCTCGCTCAATTAGTTTAAAAGCTATTTGACTTGCAGGAAACAGTACACTCACTTTAAAGGTGCTGACTCTGATCTGGCTACTGTTCGTTGTGGGGTTCCACAAGGTTCAATCCTTGGCCCACTCCTCTTTGTTATATATGTAAATGACATTACAGCTGTTTCTCAAAGGTCTTCACTTATTTTATTTTCTGATGATAAAAACATTTCTTTTCTGATGACGAGCCTTATATCGATGGGAAAATATTGTTTGTACCAAACTTAAAAATTACTGCAATAAGTTTTCGGTAAACAAGCCATCCGTAAATATCGGTAATTTAAAACGAAGTTTATGGTTTTTAATAACTATAAGTGTAACAATCACTACAATTTCAATATCAATGTAAACGGTGACAATCTTCACTTAGTTAAGGTAGGGCATACCCTTTAAAAGCCATTGAAGCAGTTTTTTTTTTTTTTTTTGACTTATTTCTACTAGCTGAACCATATTCATCATTTTCTAAACTATTATGCAAGCAAAACAACTTCATGAAAGAATTCTGATATTTTCTTTCACGGTGACATCATCCTGATTGGCATCTTATCCTACACTTTTCATTTTGATCGTGCCTTTTATTTTTTAGTCAAATAAAAGGATGTTGTAATTTTTTTTTTTTTTTGCTTGCTTGCTTGCTTGATGGGTTAGGTTTTCTGGTTTGTTTGCTTGTGGTTCTTATTTATTTTTCTGTATGTGTTAGGTCTATAGGATGCCTATTTGTCTCCTCTTGGCCTTGAATGGTTTACATTTCTTTCTATTCAGTATATAGCTTTGCGCCCACTTATTTTATATTTTTATTCTTTCGTTGTACATTCCTTCTTCGTGTATTGAGTCTGTGCTCTTGTGTCTATTTTGTCATTCAATTAGTACGTTCCTGACGAAGGCAGCTTGCTGCCTAAATATAGATTTACTTGAGGGTAATTTATTCCTTTGAAAATGCGGGCAATGTACTAAACTGGAGGTTTCACTTTCAGTTTATTCTCTTTTCATTCTCCGAAGAGGTATAGAGCCAATAAAAATAACATTAGCAAATTATTTTCATTCTACAAAGAACTTCAAAAAAAAAAAAAAAAGAGGAAAATAAAGAAAAAGAACAGAACAGACACAACAGTGTAGTTCATCCCTTCTTAGATAGGTTGTCGGGGTGTGGCAGGAGTATGGGGGAGAATGCCACTCATGGGGAAACTGCACACATCACTGGACGGAGCCAGACAAGGTACTGAACGTAATGAAAATATCTTCCAGGAGGAAATGTGTTTTAAGGGGGAGAGATATACTACAAATGCATTAAGGTAATGGTAATTTTACTTCTCTAGGAGGGAGGGTTGAAACATTTTTGCTTGGCTACTTCTGACCTGGCACACATCACAGAGGATGCATGATCTCAACTGGAATGGATTGCCCAACGAGTACAATAAGCATTGCTCATAGAATTGGAAAGAAAAGTGGTGCGAAGAAGTTGGTATTCTTCAAAAATAATGTAGAACCCAGAGCTTGGGCACTTTCTACGAAAAGGGCGTCATCCAGGAACTCTGCAACAGTGAACCACACCACATAGGACACAAAATGGTGATCGTCATTCATGCGCAATCATGTGTGGGTCTCCTTATAATGGGAACTTTGTCATTAGAAGACACTGAAACAACAACTAATGAAAAAACGTTCATTTCCTAGCAACCGAGACTGACGAAGCTTTAACTCAACTCAATTGCAATAGCATACGAAAGCAACTTTCGAGTTTACTTACATTGAATTGATATTCGTTGGAATACACATTACTTAATGCTAGTAAAAGCTGGACGGAGCCTTGGACTAGACAAATACAGGCGCGTACCCAGGATTTTGTCTTCGACGGCCCCCTGGCAGATCACACCAACCCACTGCCTCCACATGGAGGCACCGCCGGACTGTAATGCGCTGTCTATGGGCGTACGGCCTAAGGACCCGACCAAGGCCCCTGGTGGGTTTCAGGGACAATGCCTCGGTGGAGTACCGGGGGAGGGGACCCAAAATTTGATTTTATCACAGTTGAGTCATAGAAGGGTGTTTCAACCCCCATACCTTCCCCTTAGCGGTACTGTAGCTATATGTTTGTGAACAATATGATACCAACAACGAAACAAATAAAAAAGTAAACTTATTGGCTAGAACTTGGTAATTAAGATATGACGTTTCCTTTTTACTCTTCCATATCAAATAAATTAATTTAATAAATTATATAAAACATCTTTTATTTCCAATCATTGAATTTGCGAGAAATGCCACAAAGATAAGTCACAAAGTTTGATAAATAAACAATGAAGATGTAAACAAGCACTCAATCCTTGCACCATGTGATTTCTAGTCACATAGAATTTTGACTAAAAACGAAGTTAATGATGTTGCTATGGTACTGTGAATGACTGCCTATAATTAACTTCAATTCCTACATCTTAAAGCGAGTTAGTATGTCCAGGGAGGTGAACACCTCCCTGGTATGTCACAGTGGGGGCAGTTTCTTTATTCTGAGGGCACTGTGACTTTGTTTTGTATAACCATGGCTTGGTATTTTTAGTATTCCTATCGTTCCTTGCTGGTATGTCGTAACTAATACAGGCAATGCTGCATAGGCAGTGGTACGTATTTAATAAGATGGTTTTAAGAGGAGAGGAAGTTTCGTATCAAGTCAACGACTGTGATACGGCACGTACTGAGAAAGAATATTTCGGTTATGTAGATGTATCCATTGAGGAGGATTAATATAGAAATGTAAGTCTGGAAACTGAATTTGGATCAGAAGTGAAAGGAAAAAAAGATGTTATGTAGATGAAAGCTAAAGAACACAAATCTTATACATAAAGGAAAAGAAACACATTTTTTGTCGTTATCTAAAATATAGACTGGTTGTCGATGTCCGTTATTTTTAAATTCACTGGGATCCTAGACATAGTACTAGCTCCATGGTAGCACATGCTATCACAAGGCCTCTGTACGTGGTATGGCACTTCAGTTATCCAGGGGCCGTGTCATTTTCTCCCTCCCTGCTTGCTGGCTAAAGACCAGAGCCGTTACGATGACGACAAGATCGTTCATCTATTTAATCAGGGGACTTCCTTTCAGATGTGAGAAAAAGCGAACTAAATAGCCTGCGTGCATTGAGCTTACCCAGGCACTTGACTCAGTGGGGTATGTTCCTCGATGACCAGCGTCTATAAATGAGTCTTTTGGCTTCTTTTCGTTTTCCACCTCAGGAATTTTGAATGGATACTGCTCACGTTAATAAAGGAGTTTGCCCTCAAAAGAAGATAGCGCCATCTTCCCCTTTGGTCAGTTGGTGTCTCGCTGTTGTATCTTGGAGAAATTTGATTACCGATTATCTTTGTGAGAACAAAACAGTCTTTTACTCCTTCAAATGGGGAAAGGGGTTTTTAGGAAGATTATATATAATATTTATTCGTCGGTTGAATTTGAGTCACATATAGCGTGTGCGAACGAGACAAAATATTTCGACATAGCCCAATTCAAATTGTGGATGGCCATTTCAACCACTCCCACTCCCCAAACTGCACCCCACTGAGGATTTCTTGAAAAATACTGTAAAAATATATGTTTTTAATGCTATAACGTGCCACATGTAGGCCTACGCGTTCCACGCGCATGTTCACACTTTTTTCTTCTTAAAGTCCCCTCTGCTGGATTCCAGAGAACGAAAGCCAAACGTTACACCCGAAGGAATGGAGCTACGTTACATCTCCTGATGGGACACTATGACCATAGTTGTCTATTAACTATGCTATGACTTAATGTGGTCTCCTCTCAGCCATCAGACTGTTACATCATGTGAGGCAAAATGGTTCTACTGCCTGCAAAATACGTTGCATTAGCAAAAGCAAGAACTGATTTATATGGGTTAAACTGAGTGCATAGGGATAGGCCTTCTAGAGCTGTAACGTCCGAGTCCCGACTCGGACTCGATTCCGAACTCGAGTACGTTTTTCGCCGGACTTGGAATTAATGGCCCGGAATGGGAGGTCACTAAACCGGAATTGGCCAAATGGGCTGCAGATGGAGTCGGACTCGGATTCGATTCCAGCCGAAGTTCACAAAAAGGAAAGTTCCATGAATGATACCTAAGGCTACATTGTTATTGGTGCACAGTTTAACAAGTGAACTGTCACAACAGTCAACTAAATGAGTGCAGTGAGCCACAGTATCAAAACTGGCTTATAAAAATGCCCGTTTTAATTAAGTTTAGTTGCAAAATAGTACAAAAGAGCATTTTTGCGAGATGTTGCATTGTCAAATAGCCTGATTCGAAATTGGCCGGGATTTGGGGAACCTAGAATCAGAATTGGCTCGGAAGCGGAGGGTGTTGGACTCGGAATTGGTCCGGAATTGTGGTAACTGGAATCGGAAATGACCCGGAATTGGGTTAGGTGAACTCGGATACAGCGCTGCGGAAATAAAGAGAAAACACTGATGATGCCTGTTATAGTACACTCTAAAAACGATTTGGTCAAATTGACCAATGACTGGGTCAACTATGCACCGAACCAAATATGGTCAAATATTTTGACTAAACTATGGTCAAATTTGACCACCTACTGGTCAAATTTGACCATAGTTTAGTCAAACTATTTGACCATATTTGGTTCGGTGCATAGTTGACCCAGTCATTGGTCAATTTGACCAAACTGTTTTTAGAGTGTACCGGCAACTAGTTACACATCTGTATATCACAAAGCACGGATGCTTAGACCCTGTAACCATTAACACGGTACAGTAGGTCAGTAAAAGATTGGAAAGGAAAGGAATGGCTTTGTTAAATGGGCAGCTTTGTTCGTGTCAAGTAAAACCATCAATCCAGTCTTCCTAAGTTTTCTTTTTGCAAGGTATTGGAATTATTTGCCTTCTGTTATAGAGAACCTAATGTTGGAAAGATTGTGACCGGGGAATTAAAATTAAACTGTTACGGGAATGGCGGGCTCATTACTCTTGTGGTTGCTACATCGTAGATGGAACTCCTTGTCAGTTTTCAATGCAAAATACAGAGCGACGACTCTGGGGATAACAGGTTAAGAAATACCCTATCTATTAGGTACGGAAGCCGAGAACATCGCGTTGGTGTGAAATCTGACATGCCAGTTCTACCACCCCTTTCTTCGGTAAATATGGGAAGGAGAAATCAAGATACCATTTGTCCTTACCATTATCCACCGATAATATGGAGTGGAGAAAACCAAAGTTAGTGAGGGGGTACTTCAAGAAAGGATCATTACACAGTGTGTATTTTCGAACACCTTGTCCATGAATGGACGCGCCAGCACATGGCACGGATTGGCGCTATATAACTTTGGTTATATTATTACCAACGTGGGATGATACCACTGTGGTACGGAGAAATCGTCGACGAGCGAGCTAGCAATGTTTGTCACAATCTATCCGAATCTATTCAAAATTATTCAGAGTAGGTGATTTTTTGCCCAGATCGCCAGTGGGGGGCGCTTGGGGGAGGCGCGACCATTTTGTGAGAGCTCGCACCCCCAAGCACCCCGTGGCTAAGCCACTGATGAGATGACCGTGTTGTGGGGATGGTTGCTAATCAGCTAATAGTTCAAGTGCGTTTGTCCGTTGCCTGGGTTTACAGAAAATGAAATTGTGTGTCTCCAGCTCAGGCGCATAGCCAGGATCTTGTGGGGGGGGGGGAGGGGGAGAACTCTGACTGAAATGACAACACGGGGCGGAAGGCGCAGTGGGAGCGCTCCCCCTCCCCTCAGGACGTGGGGTCCAGGGGCCGCCTTCGTGAATACCCGGAAATTCTGCAGCAGTATTTACAAAATAAGAATGATTCATTTATCCTTCTTCAAATGACATTGGATACGTACTAAACAGACCACAAAGATCACAATTTGACATTTTTAAATTATATCTTACACTCGTTTACCTATAGCCGTACTGATTAACTGCCGGCCAGGACTAATGATCAGAGGGCTTTGCGGTATAGAGGAGGATGGGTATTGGAAAGGGTTTACTGGTGCTTTGAAACGATTGTTTCACCCAAGTTGTGCTACATAGAATAATAATGAACGGAACATATACTTTGCAGGGGCGGATCCAAGGGGGGGTTTTAGGGGTTTAACCCCCCCCCCTTTGATTTTCGAGGATTTTTTTTTTCATTTTGTATATTACATTGTTTATTTTCCCCGGTATGTTTTGAAGGTTATTTTCAGTTACAACAACACAATTAACATGCCATGATTATAAGTTTGCTGACAGCGTATTTTTCCTTCTATCGTCCCGATTCTCTCTCATTCAAAATCCTTATAGATCAGTGAGTCCTTCAAGAGGAGGTCCAGCTCTAATCTTGGTTCGCATATGCAATGAATCGCATCCAGTAGTGCCTAACTCTGTTTTGAAGAATGTGAACTTGACTCCAGCTTTTCGCTTGTACTCCCGCTGAAAAATTCAAATATTGTGTTGACTGGTAGTGGTTGTCGTTGAATTGGAATCACTTAATATAATCAGAAATCGAGAAGGCCAATCATACTTTGGACATCCGTTGGATGTAAAGACGTTCAGGGAAAATTAAACTGTTCAGTAGGAACATATATCTAAAGAAGTTACCAATTATCTGGAAGGTGTTATAATAGTACGTTATGACCAAGATCACGTTTAACAGTGGCGTAGCCAGAAGGGGGGCAGGGGGCAGAGTGCCCCCCCCCCACAGAACTTTTCGGGACGCAATGGGCGATGTTGAAAAAAATGAAGGAAGCAAAAAAAAAGAAAAAAAAAAACGAAACCAAACCAAACCAAAAAACAAAAACGGTGAGAGGAGGGAGGGATGGGAAGTCGGTGGGGCGGAGTGGGAGGGGTAGGGATCAAGGTCTCGGGGATGAGTAATGACGGTGGAATTCGCAGCAGAACGGACGACATATTTATTTTATGCAGGACGCATTAGCAATAGGCTCCCGAAAGTCAGTCAAAACCTTGGATATTAATGGTGTCATCTCGTCTGGAAACAGTGTTCCGGATTTTTTCTTTCAACAGATTATGCCTTGGGAACTGAACCCTAGCCCTTTTTTTCGAACCCTGATCCTGATTTTGAAACAAAATAAATAAATCCCGCAAAAGTACTGCTTGTAAATGTCATTTTCACTAGGAGGGCGGGCCGCCCCTCCAGGGGTTGCGCCAGGTGGGACAGGGGGAAGGGGACCATGGCCCTCCGTCGGGGAACTTTTATAGTTTCGTTGGGGAGTTTTAGTCGATACGATAAATCATGCAGACCTCGAAGAGGACAGTCGCCTCGACGGTTTACCTGTTTTTGCTCTCAAGAAGACAACTTCTAAATTATAAAAACCCAAAATTTTCGGCGCGCTTCGCGCGCTGTAGGGTCACTCCATTTTCTTCAATATTTCCATTCCGCATACAGTAGCTAGATAGCACAAGTCCTGTCCACCTTACCAAGTAACATGTAGGCAGAGTACACAGCTTATGTAGAGGTCGTAAATTTCATTCCATGTCGCAATGCCTAGTTGCTGTTCTCTAATGTGTGTCATGCTGTTCGGTCAGTTGGTGAGGGAGTCCGGGTGGTTTCGATACAATGTATGTTATCCCCGATACGGTCTTCAACCCCTACAGTTTTCTTTCTTTCTTTTTGCTCTTACTGATTAAATATGTTTTTTGTGGAATCTACCAAAAATTTTCGCGTGCTTCGCGCGCTTTGCAGTATCGCGATTCAGATTCAAAAGAACGATATCAGTGCGCAATTTGGCTTTTGAAGTATTAAGTGATATTATGTAAAATATGCCCTGCAATGGCATGGGATAGTTAGGCTCCTCCAAATCCCTTTCTCACCACGCACCCCCCTCGACATAGTGGGTTGTCGGAACTTGGGGTTGCTGGCATGACCCGGCCCTAGTTTGGGAAAATTCTATCCCCACCCGTGGTCGGTTTACTTATTTTGGCTTTCAAAAGGATCATTTCTGAGATAAAACCTACAATTTTCCGTACGCTTTACCCAGTTCCATTACTTATAGCTATATATAGTACAATGTCATCTCATTTCGGCAAACCTAGTTAATGTTCTCTTATGTCTGTCGTGAGGTACGGCTAGTGACCAGAGGAGGAAAGTAAAATGTAAGTTATGTCTGATAGGGCCCACCGGCCCGAACAATTGACCTATATAAGTTTTAAATAAGCACAGATTCCCTTTAGTGTAGGCTTACCCAAAAAATTTCGCCCGCTTCGCGCGCTTTGCAATTTCACTGATTCCGGATAAAAACAGTAAAATCTATGTTCCTTTAGTATACACAAATTTTATGCAATACATACCCCGCAATGGCATGGTATAGTTCACAGGTTTTCTTCAAATCCTCCCTCACCAACCTCGACGGCATCGGAGCTATCGGAGATTCGCCGGGTCCCTGGTCTCCCCGTCGGGGAGTCTAGCCCCCTTCGGGCAAATCCTGGCACCACCCCTGGGCCACTCAAAAAACCCTTGTGGATAACACTGGGATCTAGTATAAAAAGAAGCACCATTTTGCATTTAAGCCCTTCGAGATAACAAAAAAATTTCCCCTCCCCCAGGACTGCGGTCAAGAATGGGAACGATGAGTCGACTTTGCCCCCTCACACCAAAAACCTGGCTACGCCCCTGACGTTTAAACATTATTCCATGCAAAAGAGTGGGTATTTGCCTGGAGTTTCTTGCATATGGGAAGTGCCAGTGACCTGAAGGTGGTATTTTAGCATATTTTCCTTCGTGCCTCTAGACGACATGGTTATGTGTACAGCAAGGGAGGGTATCAAAGAAACGTAATGTTTCCATGGAAATGACAAACATACAAAATATGAAACATGAAGATGGCCTAACTATAGATTGTAAGGTTTGAGAAAGGTCAATTTTTCTTCATTCACGTGATGGCGCCAGTGATGCCGCCAGGTGGGGGGCAGGGGGCCATGGCCCCCCGTTGGGGAATTTGTACAGTTTCGTCGGGGAGTCTTAGTCGTTACGGTAAAATGTGTAGTCCTGTACGGCGACAAGTCTCACAGAAGGTTTACCTGTGTTTTGCTCTCAAGAGGACAATTTCGCTTAAGAGAACCCAAAATTTTCGGTAGAGTCACTCCAGTTTCTTCAGTACTTCCATTCTACATTGCTAGATAGCACTAGACCTGTCAAACTTAACAAGTAACATGTAGGTAGAGTACACAGTTTATGTAGAGGTCGTAAATTCCATCCCATATCGCAAAGTCTACTTGCTGTTGTCTTGTGTGTGTCATGCGATTCGGTCAGTTGGTGAGCGACTCAAGGAGCAAAGGTTGGGTATTTCATAGGGTAGTCAGATGGTTTCGATAAAATGTATCTTATCCTTGATATGGTCTACAACCCCTACAGTTTTTCTATTTTCCTTTTGTTATTAATGATTACATATATTTTTTTATGTAAAACCATAAAAAAAATTCGCGCGCTTCGCGCGCTTTGCAATTTTACGTTTCAGATTCAAAGGTACACTATCAGTGCGCAACTTGGCTCATGGAGTATTCAGTGATATATGCTCTGTAATGGCTCGGGATAGTTAGGCTCCTTCATATCCCCTCCTTACCACCCCCTCGACATAGGGGCTGTCGGAACTTCGGGTCACTGCACGATGCGGCCCCCTGTCGGGAAAATGCTGTCGCTACCGACCAGTTCGGTTTACATATTTTAGCTTTTCAAAAGGGTCATTTCTACGATATAACCCAAAATGTTCGGTACACTTGCCCACTCTTTCTCAGTTCCGTTACTAATAGCTAACTATAGTACAAACCCTTTCCACCTTTTCAAGTAACTTAATATAAGTACTTTAAGTAGAATACATGGCTTTATGTAAATGTCGGTCATTCCATCTTATTTTGCTAAACATAGTTAACGTTCTCTTGTGTCTGTCGTGCGGTACTGCTAGTGACTCGAGGAGGGAAGTACAGCGTAGGTTATGCCCGATATGGCCCAACTGTCTCGACAATTGACCTATGTATATATGCTTCAAATAAGTACAAATTCTTTTTGGTATAGGCCTACCCAAAAAAAAAAAAAAAAAAAATTCGCGCGCTTCGCGCGCTTTGAAATTTCACAGTTTAGATTCCAGGAAAAACGATAAGTCAGGGCGGAAATATATTTCTCTAGTATATACAAATATAATGAAATATATGCCCCGCAATGTCATAATCTAGTACACAAGTTTTCTTCAAATTCCTCCTCACCGATTCCTCGAAGACATCATGGCTGTCGGGGCTTCGGGTCGCTGGTCCCCCGTCGGGGAGTCTGCGCCCCGTCGAGCTAATCCTGGCGCCACCCCTGACGCCGCGCCAACCGATGGTCGCGCTCCGCTTAGATAACGAGGCAACCAAAAATCCCATGCATGCGATCAAGCTACCAGTTGAATTTAACGCCCCAGTACCAAAATGCTTTCAGAAGATTTCAAAAGAGAAACCAAATTTCCTTTATTGAGCACAAGCAAGCAACTTTGAGTGAGTCACTGTGAGTGCCTAGAGAACACAATAAATGACTGAATGCTGATCCGAACTCCTGACGCCCAAGATCGTTATCGGGTTGTAGAGCATGCATCTCTCACAAGAAGGAAGACAACTTTCTGACAGGACATTTATAAAATTTCTGACACAGGGAATTTCAATGAAAGCTTGTTTTTTATACGGATCAAAGAGCCTAGGAAACGCGTGGGAAATGCCATTTCCTGCAATCTGGGGGTCTTCTTGACCAAAAATTTTCTCTGTACGCTTCGCGCCAACTCATGGTGGCGCTCCGCTTAGATAGTAATTATACCGCAAAACCCCCCCTTAAGTCAAATCCTGCATCCGCCCCTGCTTTGGTACACCAAAGTTGCGATATCAGCAATCGAAAAAGTCAGAAAAATTTGCTCAAGGGGGGGGGGGAGGGGCTGTGGCCCCTTTCCCCCTCCTCTATGCGCTTGTGCCAGCTGCAATCCCTACGCTGGTATCCAACCAATGTGATGTCGACAGTAAATCGAGGGTTTAGGAATTGTCTCATTCCTACTGAAAATGTGCTCTAATTTATTGTACAGACATTTATCTTGTGGGAATGTCGGATGTAAATTGAATTTGGGAAGGCCAGCCTCAGGCGCTCAGGTTATTAAGGATAGATGGCGGTGGCGCTCTGCTAGAGAACAGAATACATAGACACCGTGGACCTACAAATGTTAACACAATCAAAGGCAAACCTTGCAGGAGGTGGAGGCTCCAGACCCTCCCCATTGCGGCAGAATCTTTGCCATTTTACTGCAAAATATTAGCTATTTTTGCACAAACATGCATTTCAATATTGAGCCAAGAGGCTCAGCTCTATGGTTAATGCTGGACTTCCGCCATACAGGTTGTGCAAAGAGCTCGCACAAGTTGGATTTGCGACTTCTTAACGTAAAGCTTTCTTAAGCCTGCCTACAGGCCGGGAAAAGTACTGACATAATTCAGTTGATGCAGGAAGCCCATCTTGGGGCCAATGATGAAGGACCCTGCCACCGTCACCTGGGTACGAGTGACCAGAGCGTATTTAAAGTGGCTACATTTACAAAAGCTGGAAGGGTGGATGAACTTTGCCAGTCCCCTAAATTCTGCTGCCCTGGGGCGTTACAAAAAAGTGGACATTACCTGCGTTACAACGAACCTTTTGACCATTCCGAAAGTTTTTTTTCAGAATACTATAGAAAAAATAACATTTATGTAAAAGATAAGGTAAACTTTATACAGAACGTATGTGAAGTTCTGGAATTTTAAACACATGTAAAAGAAAATTCTCATAGAACTTATAAAGGTTTTCAAAAGATTTGATATGGATTCTTGAGATTCTGAGGAATCAAAGGTTTACAGAAATTCTGAAGACATTTTGAAAGAATTTTTTATAAAGACTGCATATATTTTGCAACAACTTTAAAGAATTTAGTGGCAATTTTAAAGACTTTTCTTATAACGTTCTATAGAATTTAAATAATCATGGGGTGATTTAGCAGTTTTTAACAAGTTATTTCGAGAGAAAATACATGTTGGTACCTGTCTGAAATGCCAACAGCTCTGACCTGGTAATAAAAAGTACAAACTGGTTTTACCCGTTAGAGTCAACAGGTATCAATAGGTAATTCCCATGAAATGAACAGGTTCCTGCCCGTACCTGTTAAAATTCCGTTGGAATCTCCTCATATTTCATTACCCGTTCTACATGATCCAGGGAGCTGGAAGACCAGCTCCCTGCATGATCAAACTTTTCCAAAAGGTTTTAACTCGATTTATTTGTAACCCTGGGACTAGTCCCAGAAACCTCAAATCACCACATCATGTCTTTCAGCTCCCTGGTCATATCTTTATCCTCGTAACTTGAGAAACACCTTCAAGAACACAAATCTTACCGAGTTACTTGACCTGTTTCTTCATTCAACCAGGGAGATGGCAACTCCTTGATGCCACTAATTATAGAATAACTCACTTGACCCACTAGCAGCTATAAGAAAAAAGTGAAAAACAACTCCGAATGCCTGTTTAAGTTACGGGATAATATATTCTGTAATTCTTTTACATAAACGTATTGCTTTAAACCTGTACATATGCCATAAAAATACACCATCAACAATATCGCACACCACTGTCATGCAAAAGAATATGGACCGGAGATTTGATGATGTACGCCAGTCAGGGGGCATCTTGTGGCAGGGGAACTCATGGGACTCAAGCTGTGGATCATTTGTTGGTGACTTTCCTTCTAGATGGGGTCATAAAAGTTTCGACCTCTGAAAAGCATGGGCGTACGGGGTACATTTTTTTCTCCTGAAGGAGGGGGAGGGGCGATACAGTTTCTCTCCTGAAGGGGGGGGGTAAGCCTTTTCGCCAGATAAAAACCTTTATTACCCGAGAATATGAGCCAATTTTTCAGCAAATCTGCCTAAGAAATAGCTTTTCCCAAACTTCAAGGGAGGGGGTGACTGCCGCAATTTCAAGGGGGAGGGAGGGACAGGGTCATACATCTGTGCTGGCAAGACATCCTGGGTGCGCCACTTGATGTACTCACCAAACACACAACGACAGCTCAACGACATTAATACACTACGATGGTCTGAGTGGCGCATTCTAGCAATTGATTATGTCGGTATATCCGCATTATTCTAGTGCATCCTAGCTAATTATCTAAGTCACGTACCGGTACACCTGAACGTATAAATTACTTAAACAAGGCTAATATTAATATTTCTACAGAACCCTTCTTCCTAGTGCACCATAGATACAGCAGATACGTTCAAAATTTCCAGGTTTTCATATGTGTCTATCATAGGTAATTACAAATATTTGAAAACCTGACTTTTGTAGACATTGACATAGGTTGGATAGACTACTACACTTTACCTCAGCAGGCCCGTAGTCGGGGGGGGGGGCAGGGGGCTTCGCCCCCCTGAAATTTTTGCCCCCTTAGAGAGTTTGAATCTTACCATTAGCTTAATACATTTGTACACGTTTGGCCCCCCTGAAAAAAATTTCGCCCCCTGGAAAAGTTCTGGCCCCCCCCCCTCCAGTACCTTGTCTAACTACGGGCCTGTACCTCAGGTTTGCCACACGTTTTCGGAGGTTATACATGCAAAACGCTTGGCAACTTAAACCACTGTTAAAAGTCTGGCGACATGAAAATAACATAGTTGGATATTTGATGTAAAAATCATTAAAAATCCAGCAAATAGCCGCAATTTCCATTAAAATCCATCAAATATTGACCAATTTGCAGGGTAATTTCTGTTTCACACTTGTATCATGAATAAACATGAGCTAAATATGCAAATATGTGACATCGAAAGAGGGACATACTATATATGGCTAATGTTAGCCTTTGTTTTTAACCTTCCTTTCAAAGACAGTGGTAGCATGATTATCGTCCCTGAGGGGTTTATTATGAAAGTTAAATTGTTTCCTTGAGAAATATTGATATCACTCACCAAACTGTAAACAATCTGATCAGTAATTAAGAGATAATTTATATAGGTTTAACAAAAGAATTCTTACCACTGTGCAACACTCCACATCATTATTTTTGCATAGGCAATGCGTTACTTTAGAAACCATCACACTTTGAAGACATATATCTTGAGAACGGTAAACGATATTAAAATAATTCCAACGGATCTTTTATTTGAAGATTTTATTCTTTAACTGACAAGTGAAACAGCTCTTTTTGGTGGCATGTCACCAGAACTTTAACAAGCACCTGCTGCATGAAACTGAAGGCAAGAAAATGTGTGTCATTCTGTGTGAAACCTGTGTCCAGAGTGTTCCAAATATATAATAAAACTTGTGATTTCTTTTGTTTTTCACCCTTGATCTTGCGTGGTTACTGCAGGGAGTTGATGTTGCAACTCCCTAGTTACTGGCACAGGTTTACACGCGCTTTTTGTAACTAAGCCTTCACGTTTCACGGGCTTATTCATATTCCTGTTACATAATACATTGTATTTTCATCTTTGCTGCAAGGTTTCTTGACATCTATGGTGTCATTCAGTGGCATAGGCCTACTAACGGGCGAGGGGTCCGCCTCTGGATCAGCCCAAGAAGGGTGCCGTGCCAGCCGTAGGACCTATTCCATAATAAAGTTAGAATCATTTAACTACATAATAAGAATTTCTAGACATGTCGTGGGTGCAAAGCGTCGAGAAACACCATTTTGAATCTAATCCACTATACATGAAAAATACATTACAAAATCTCAAAATGGGGACCTGATAAAGCCATAAAGACATAAAAAACACTCCCCAGCCTTTAGAACCAGCCAAAAAAAAAAAAACAAGCATTAGCCTAAAATGGAAATTTTCTAAACATGTAGTCTGAAGCTTTGTGAAAAAAAAGCACAGTTTTGCATCCAACCCATTCGCATAACCAAAAATTCTCAGAAGAGATTAGGACATCCCCTTAGACCCCTCCCCCAGGATAAAGATTGCATTCCCCTCCACTGCTTCATAAAGGAAAGATCCCCTGGGTGCTAACTACTGTAGGAGAGTCACAGTCTTTAGCTCATGACGTTTGCCAACCGTGGGTATTACATCATAGTTTGAAGCATGGACGTACTACCTCGGAGGCGTCGTTAGAGATACGACAAACCATGGAACTACGAGGTAGTACTTAAGTGGGCAAACACTCTACCGCCTTTCAGAAACGTTCAGGCAAAGCAAACGAAGCCGAAGGCTTTTATCAATAGCAGTTATTTCAGTATAGCAGTGTTTCATCGGGGGGGGGGGGGGGTGGTGGAGGTACATTACCGTACAAGGGTTAATGAACCGATTCTGAGGGTAATATGGCACTATTGTCCACAGAGAAATGTCAGCCTGTCTGCAGCTTATTGTGTTAATTGAATTTAGTCTAAACGGGAATTTCTTGTATCTTAAGTTACATCAAATGTTCGAGTGGACAAGATTGCTTATAAGCACTTCAATAAGTAGCAAGGGTGGCTTTCAGATTCTTCTCGTGTTGGGGACGTAACAAGCCCAGATGTGACTGCTCTCACGACAGTGGCAGGGGAGTGGTGGGCATAGGCTCGTCCGGGGTGAAGAGGTTCTCAACTTCGAAGAATATTGTTGTAATCCCAACAATTACTCCAAACACAATAATCAGTACGTCAGCCAATTGCTGGATAAAAGGTGCCTTACGCTTCAGCCTCCAGTGGAACCACGCAGGTAGAATGATCTCGGTGAAAACCATGATCGAACCACCAATGAAATGTAGAATGAAAGCATAGGATGGTAGGTACATGGCTACTACAAATGAAAGTACCACTAAAACGGCTCTTCTAAAGCACGCAAAATAGTATGCTCCCATTTCAGTACTAGGTGTAGCCCAGTCTGGTACCTCAAATGGACATTTAGGCAGATACAATTCGGACAAATAAATGGCAAAAGGAAATGAGAAAATGGATTTTATGATGAAAGCAACATTTACTGAATACTTGAAAATACCAACAGGGAATGACAGAATGACAAACTCATTGAGAGAGGGACCAAAGACCAGGCAAGCTGGCAACGAAATAGCGAAGAAGAGAAATGTGGATATGATGGTTGAAAAGTTAAGCACGGCTCGAAAATGTGTTTTCTCTTTCATGGAATCAAAAATGTCTATGATGAAAAACTGAGAACTGTAGTTGAAGACGATGATGCTTGTGCTCAACATAAAATCGGCAAATTCGAAGCGTAGCAGGTATTCCGTGTACCACTCGTCTGGTTTACCCATACTGAAGTAAGTGACACTGATTATCAACAGTACCAATGAGATTATAGCGAGTAGGCTTAAGAATGACATTTTGGTCAGATTCGAGACAAATACGAACAGTAAACAAAATCCTGCACCGATTCCGAGTAGAAGGCTTTGGGGTACTTCCACAAACCTTCCTACAGTATCGTAAGCAATGGCACTGACGGTTTGAAGATACATGATCGCGATTGAAAAAGCCGAAACAAAGACAGAGAAGCGGACAAAATATCCGCCACCTGGGATGGTAGCGTCGGCTATCTCCATGTAAGAATTATAGATTCTCCTTTGTGGTCGACCGTTTTCATCAATACTGATACTGCCGTCACTTTGACTACTACTATAACTCCGGATATCGCTTTCGTCGTCTTCCTCGTCGTCGTCGGCAAAAAGACATTTTACTAGAATCTGTAAATATTAGAAATACGAGAATATTTAAAACGACCAGCTCCTTTACTCACTCGTTAAAGAGTCAATTTCCTCTTCCCAGACAAAATGTGTGCTCCCAAATAAGTTTCCTATAGGTCATCACACAATTACCCAATGTGGGTACAAAAGTCACACGGGGTTGACGGGTGAGTGTATATTCTGGGGAAATTCCCCAACTTTCGATTAATTCCACAACTATTTTCAACATTTTGGAGTACAAACAGAGATCCCATGACGGATCAATTCCAGTGGGCTCTCCAGAAATTAAATTATTGTAATAATATTTAATGTTTGCATTTTTAATGCACCAGTATGTGTGCAATCCTAATCAAAGACCCAGCACAATATTACCCCGGTTCAACGATAAATCGTCCTGTAGACAATCCCTCCAGTGCGACAGCTGCTCTAACGGCGCCCCCGGTGACAATTTACCTCATAAGTACCATATAACTTTTGGTCGAGAGAGGCAATTGAGATAAAGCACCTTACCCAAGGACTAAAAGTAATGACCAAGGCGGGAGTCGAGTGCACAATCCTTAGATCACGTGACACAATTCAAACACCCCTAAGCTATAGGTCACCATGTTCTTGTGCCCATCCAGAGCAGCCGGCTGAGGGCCCACTAAAATTATGAAGGTTTGTTATACAATATGCTAAAACGTTAATGGTTTGATCAGAGGCATAGTGAAAAGGTGTTTGGTACTTTAACCCTTCTGTGATTGATTGCTAAAACAGCCTGATAACTTAACTTTTCGGGAAATTTGTATTCAAAATATCAGTAAATTTTTTGATCTCCCCTTTTCATAAGTCAAGACGACAAGTTATGAACAAAGGAACAAATCCGATGGCAAACTGAGGAGGGTTTTCATTTTAAACGTATAAAGACGGGTTAATTTACCTTTGAGGTGTAATTTGCGATGATCGCTACCATGAGCAACGATACTAAGGACCATACACCTCCGACACTTATTGCATACGGTGCACCTAGCAATGCTGCTCCCTGTTGGCCGTTTATTATGTTCCATATTGCTTGCCAATCGTTACTCAGATCTTCGTCGTTATTACATTCTTGGGGATCTGCAATATTAAAGTAAACAAAACTTTAGAAAGGTTTAAAGCAAATTTCACGCCCCCAGAAAAAAATACAATGAAACCAGACGTAGATCTAGGGGTTAAACCCTCTCTTAGAGGCAGGAAGAAGTAAAAATACTAAAACATAAAGGAAAGAGAGCTAAAAAGGAAACCCGAATAAAGTTAAGGTAGTCAGTACCAAGTTACACAGATAAGTCACCATTTTCTATCGGCGCACTACGTGCTCACCTATCTAGGATTATTGTCCTATGTCATACTTCCTGTAATCATATTTTCAGAAGTTCCTTGCAACTCTTACAATCATCCACCCTCCCCCACCCGCAGCCCGCTGCATTGCTAAATTTCGTCAAGTGCACCGAAAGTTTTGCTTTTGCTATCCTCCCTCAACTCATGGACTTAATCGAGGCATCGGGTTGTTGCCTCTCCCCTATCGGGGAGCCTTCCTTTATACCTACGTCGTGCAATCCTGGCACCACCCGAGATTGTGCGAGGTTTGTATCCATTAATCCTATCGTGTTTCCAGTGCAAGAAGTAATAGGCCTACTGAGACAATGCCGACGACGGGTTGCCGGAAGGGCGGTGAAGCCCACATTTCGGTGTACAGGGAGTGGGTCGAAAGTTAAAGTTTCAAGTTAGAAAACTTTTAATTTTAATTGAAGGAAAATTTAAAATTCTGGGTTAGGAGTTTGGAAACTTGTCGATTTTGTTGAAGAAAATTTGAAGAGGTGGCATTTGTGCCCTCACTGAGATTAAAAACATGTAAACTGTCCCGGCGACTGGTCACCGTTGCCGCGGGTTCTATACTCTATCATACAAAATAAGCCTTCCTGACAAAACTGGAAGATTTCAGCCTATGGGGGGGGGGGGTAGAATTCCCCGACGTAATAAGGGTCGCACCTGCACTCCTGATATAGCTTTTACCAAAGAGATGCTACTTCAGAGTGATGCAAAACTGTACGTTTACGCTAATATTTTAAGACCAGCTAAATCCCAAGACGATTATCGACAATAAGCTATTTAGTCGGTTTACAGAGAGTTCATTCCTTTATTAAGCACCTTCAATTTGATATCATTCACGTAACGACATCATTTGCGTTTATATAATGTTTTACGAAGTGGCTTTAGCAGAAATAGGCTAGAACCTTTTCCACAGAACTATGCTTTAACTTAGAATGTTCCTCTACAAATTAGGGAGGCGTGAAAAACTCTAAGCGACTGTTTAATTCAAAGCAAATGAAATTAATGCAGTTTTCCCTTATACTGCTTCCTTTACAAGAGACCGCATGCAAATGAGCTGAAGAGGCAGAGGCCTAATTTTTTTGAAACAATGAAGGCCGAAATCTTCCTGGAGTTTCTTTAAATAACCTGACAATAGATTTATATTCTTATCTTGATTGAGGAAAACTAGTATCTTTAATGGGCGTCACCATGCACGAGTCAAAAGATGCAGTAGAGGACTGACACTTTTTAGCAGTGAATGAGATCTCTCAGTCTGAGCTTTGTTGTAGAAGACGTGCGACAAGTCCCATCGGATTATCTTCCTCTCCCTATGTAATTATTACAGAAATTATTTAAAGAAATCCCGGACCGGCTTCGTGTGCATCAAGGCAATGTTATAACGCTCAAAAGGCATAGCCGGATTTACCCTCAGGGGGCCAGTAACCTATCACAAAAGGGGGACCTTTCGGTATCATTCGTGGTGATATATGCGTAGTGGGACTAATAAGTGACACTATCTGAGCGGAGCGCTACCACCAGTGGCGTGCAGCCTACAAATGATTTTTTCGCCAAAGAGCCGATGTCGGCAGATTGCCGGAAATGCCACTTCCCAAGGCCTTTCAATTTGCATAAGACTTTTCCGTCTTTCGTGATTTAGAATTTTTATCCCCCTTCCCATGAGGGGCAATTCAGACACATTTTATTTCGTTAAATGATTGTATGGTACGGAAGCCGAGAACATCACGGTGGTGTGAAATCTGACAAGCCAGTTTTCCCACCCCTTTCTTCGGTAAAAATGGGAATGAGAAATCAAGACACGATTTCTCCTTAACATTATCCACTGATAATGTGGAGTGGAGAAAACCAAAGTTAGTGAGAGGGTACTTCAAGAAAGGACCATTACACAGTGTCTATTTTCGAACACCCTGTCCATAAATGGACACGTCCGCACATGACACGGATTGGCGCTGTATAACTTTGGTTATATTATTACCAGCGTGGGATGATACCACCGTGGTGCGGAGAAATCGTCGACGAGCGAGCTAGCTATGAAAAGAGGATCGATTGACATAGTGGGGCGGCATGCGGTAGACTTTATCAAAGTGCGGGTGTTCGAAAATAGACACTGTGTAATGGTCCTCTCTTGAAGTAACCCCTCACTAACTTTGGTTTTCTACACTCCACATTATCGGTGGATAATGGTAAGGAGAAATCGTATCTTGATTTCTCCTTCCCATATTTACCGAAGAAAGGGGTGGGAAAACTGGCATGTCAGATTTCACACCACCGCAATGTTCTCGGCTTCGTAATATGGGGCGAAATAGAACTTAACACACAATCTCTGGCGTATTCATTTTATGTGTTAAAGGCATTGTCTGGTGGCATTTTGTAGGGGTCTTATATGAAAGATAAAAATTTTTTCATTACATGTCATCCAAACCCCATATCAAAACTCCATTCCTAACTCAAGATATCTCTTCCTAAAGATTGGTTACTTTTAATAAGAAATACCTCCAAGTTTCCTCAAGGTCACAAAACGTGATCCAAAGTGGGCAGATTGCCTCAGATTCCTTTTGTTATTCTTTATAATTGGCTACCTTGTTTGCCCTTGAAATTTGATACCGTTGGAATGTTTAGATATTTTTCCATGTAGATATAGTGAAAAACTGTTCCATACTTATGGCACAGCAAATAAAGTTATGGAATATTCAATATAGTGATATCAACATTATAAAGAAATGCAAAAGCTACATCAAATCCATTTGCCCAGATGACATCACAGATTTCCCATCATGCACTAGGGAAACTGAAAATGTAGTATTTCTTCAAAAATTTGTATCTTCCGAATGCAAGATGCTATTGAGATGGGGTTTTCACTGCCTAACACAGAAAATTTTTCTGCTTTTTTTGAAAGCATCAAATTTGGTCACCAGACCATGCTTTTAAACAGGAAAGCGAAGGTAATGTATGCATATGTCATCGATATAGAAATCCAGAAAGGTGGTATTTGAACGTCCCAATTCGTGTTAATTGCAACAAGAGGGCGAATCTGCACTAGTTCAATAATCGTTATATCAATAAACACACAAAAGTGCGCTGTGGCATTCTGATGGTTGCCGCAGCATGATGATGTAAACATACTCAAGAAAATCGATACCGAGACTTTCACCTTTCGGCGCAGGAATATTACCTAAAGTCATGTTAATACAAAGTTTACTACAAAGTTTAAAATAAAGTGTGTAGCTATTAAAAATAAACAGAAGCCATTCAGGATTCAGTCGCAGAGCTAAGAGGTTTGGTGGCTAGGGGAAGAATGGTATTTAGGGGAGTAGCTTTAGCAAGTAGATACCTAATGCATCGACGGCACTACACCAGTGCTTCTCAACCTTTTCTTTTGGATTTCCTACTTGCTTAAAAACTTTTTCCCATTCTTAGTCAAAATTAATTTACGAAAACTTAACATGTCTTTTTCTCTATCTCTTCCTTTCCCATACTAGAATAAAGGCGAAAATAAAATTTAATGTTCATGTAAATGTTCATAGGTGCCGATCCACGATTTTGAACAAAAGGTCGTTGCAATGCTATTAATGGCTCCACACTCCACTTTGTGAGAGTGAAGATTAAAGGCAAGAAGTCTCCGAAAGAGGGTTGTTGAAAGGAAACACTGCTTGACGCGAAGGTAGTCTCACTCCTTGTCACTAACAGCTTGCCGGGATGATGATGGAGAGAGCTTGAGGAAGGAGGGGAGGTTGGATTTTTCTGAGGTTTCCGGGGTTATATCCTACAGAAAGTGAAAATGGGAGAAGTAGTACTCAGAATGGACGCGAATTTCGCCGAAAAATTGCATTTTTAGGTGTTTATAGACCAGTGGATCTTAACCCGTGGGTACTTACCCCCTGGGGGTAATTTTGGTATCTCAGGTGGGTAATTATTGATTCTGCCCAGTATCTTTTTTTAATTATTCCAGTTCTGTAAGATTACTCCCAAGTCCGACGATCTGACACTGTGGTGAATGTCAGTACTGAACAGAAGTACCATTACGGTACCAGACACATTTTAGTGTACTCACATATTTGGGAGATGATTAACTAGAACCCACTTAGGCTAGGACCGCTTCATAGAAAAGTAAAGGATTATACATTGGAAATTGTCTCCAAATCAAAATTAGGGTACTTTAGGAAAACAGGTTAGGGTCTGTTTTCCAGTGATATATTGGGCATGTTCTTCCAGTGCTATCAAGTTATTACCAGGTTATAACCATAAAGCAGTCCATAAGGTCATTGTTATTGTTCACAGACATTCTCTTTGCTGTGAATGTGAATTATGGAGAAACCCACTTTTAATATATTCTAGGAGGGGTAATACATAGGGTGGCTTATTGGAAAGGGGGAATGGAACGGGGTGGCTGATTGGAAAGACGGGGAATGGGACAAAAAAGGTTAAGAACCACTGTTATAGCCAAATAGGTAGAGAAAAATAAGAAAATAACCTCAAGGGAAGGGACGGTTACTCACCCCCCCCCCCCCAAGCTGCTTGTCTATCCCATATTGCCAGAAATAGACTCCGTGCCTTACCAATTACATCTAAACATTTTTTATTTTAAGAATCTCGGAAATTTACACAGATCTTTGATATAAAAAATTGCTTTGAACATTTGGGGGGGGGGGCGGCACCGTGACCCTGCCTTTGTTGCATACTGCCATGAGTATAATTCAGGCATGAGTGTAACTCACATATTCTTCAAAATTGCAAGGACGGAAAGTGTGGGCCCTCCTCTAAGAAAATTTTGAAATAAAAGACTGTCAGATGTGAATTTCTTGCTGATGAAAATTAAGGTAGGCCTACTCCAAAATGCGTTTCATCTGTTCATGGGCACTGTTAATTATTTTAAAGTGTCAAGTGACTAGCCATTGACCCAAATATCATGTGCATGTCAATATGAACAAAACAAAAAAGACAAGGCAATTCATCAATCGGAATCCAGGACTCCATACACAATCACACATATCCCTTTCTCAGTTGACCCCAAGGTTTCTGGGACCTGACTGAGAAGCACCGATCTAACCGAAGGGCAATCATAGGTTAGCTCGTAGCGCTTAGAAAATTTCGGGCTAAAAGTGTCTCCTTCATTGCCGGAAATGAACCAACATGCTCAAGTACAGATAATAATCGCCTTTTGAGTACTTTGCTAATAATGTCTCAAAAGTAATGCGATTAGATCCTGCTAATTGAAGCAATGTCAATAATACAGTGAATATGAAAGTACGAAACCTCTGGGACATGCATGTATATGGCACGTGCCAGCATTAATACAATATTATACCCTGCGACAAGTTTACCATGCGTCATAACCCACACAGTAATTAAAATTCACGAAATTTCCTCCCACGTAACGTTACAGATTACAAGACTAGTGTTGCAGAGTTTGTCTTTTGGTAGTAAGGAAGGTGAGGAGCGGAAGCAGATGTGACAGTAGTAAGCTATAAAGGTGACTTGTTTATGGAAATTTTCGGGGACCCCCTAAAAGTCAAAATGTCTGGGGGGGGGGGCGTAACCTACAGGTTGCCTCGATTACCGGGTAAATCCGGCTATGTCAAAAGGAGTACACTTTGCAATAATTTGGTGATAGCAGATTTTACCAATATAATGTTACTAAGTTTCCCAACTTTGGAATCGTATTTCTTTTTATGCTACCTGGATTCCTTAGTTTTTTACACAGCGGGAGAGCTGCAATTACGACTATTAATAGCCAAAAATTCAGAGGCGTAGCTAGAGGGGGGCAGCGGTCGCCCCCCCCCCCCACAAAGCCTCCGCGAAGGCCTCTGTCGGAAATTTCTAGTCTCTGTTGGAATAAATAAAAACAATTCATTTGAAACACTCACAACAATTCTTATGTTTTTTAGCAGAATTACACGTCGAAATGGTTACTGACAAGGCCTGGAAGTGTCATTTAAGGCAACCTCGGAGATATTTTAATCTAATTTTTTCCGCGCGATACACGCCAGATGATGGTGGCGCTATGCTTAGATAGTACATCATTACTTCAAGATAATAATCTGTCGGAAATGTTTTGCTTTTGCCCCCCCCCCCCCCCTACATAAAATATCTAGCTACACCACTGCAAAAATTATTCTTAGTTTAAATGGAGTAACAAGAGTGTCATTCGAAATCTTTGATCATTTCTGATTATGAGCTCGTTATAGATGACGGGCATGTTACATGTGAATGTAATGTAGTTAATCATGAAAACCAAGTATAACCAACTATTAGCCATCAATGACTATTCTCCAAACACTAAACTATTTGTTTTTATACTGAATGTCGACGTGCCATTGGTTTCCTAATAACTTGCTGATTATATGTAAAATGTTAATACTTCTATTAAGAGTATTAACAGCCATAAATAAGGGTAATATGGAATTAAGTAGACCTATAAGTGTTCTAATACGTAATCAGGGACAGCCCGATATTCATAAGGTTTTTTATTCATAAGGTTCATTGTTCATAAAGTTCGTTATTCATAAAAATAAAAGATAAAAAAGGTTTATTATTCATAACGTTGGCTATTCATAATCGAGAATAAGGTTCGTTGTTCATAATCGAAAAAAAGGGTTCAATGTTTATAATCAAAAAAGGGCTCATTATTCATTATAAAAAAGGGTTCACTATTCATAATTGAAAAAAGGGTTCGCTATTCATAATCGGAAAAAGGGTTCGTTGTTCATACTCCAGAATAGGGTTCGCTATTCATAATCCCAAAAACGTTCGACTAGTCTCTTTAAAAGACCAATTACAGCCAATTTAAATAGACCATATAACAACGCTGTCAACATGTTGTAGACAACACATGGGCCTATCATCCCTGCGAGATTTAAGGGTGTGCCCCCTTCCACGAGATAGAGGAAGTCTTTAAAGCTGGAAAAACGCATTTTTCCGATACTTTTTCCTATTATGAATATAGAACCTCTTTTCCAATTATGGATAACGAACAATTTTTTCTATTACGAATAACGGACCTTATGAACAACGAACCTTTTTTACGATTATGAATAACGACCTTTATGAATAATGAACCTTATGACTAAAGAATTTTATGAACATTGACCCTTATGAATAAAGAAAAACCTTATGAATATCGGGTGGACCCCAATCATTAAACACGGTAATACACTGAAGTACACTCTAAAAAGCCTATTCATATTTGAAGAGAATCTTATCAGAGGGGCACTGAATAGGAAAACTAATCAATTATTTGGATAGATTCGTTTCAGAAATGAGAATTGATTCATTTTTGAACAGGATCTAATCAAATTTTTGAATAGATTTCCTATTTTCCCCTTTGAATAGGCATTTTTTTAGAGTGTAGATGGACTAATACTGAACCAGAACACACCAGGGGATTCCTTTATTTAAGCCATGGGGAATACCCTAACTTCATATTTAAACTATGTGAGCGTCTAGAGGAAGGGGCAAGGGACATGCCCCACGTTTTGAATGTTGAGGACAAAATCCATATGTTCTCGCACACTATTTTTCATATTCCGTCATTTAAGCTCCCCCTCCACTGCCCCACACTTTTCGACAAAAGTTACGAATAAGTAGACTGTTAAGTTCAACATCCATGTGGGTGATAGCACGGCTTTCCGGTAATAGTAACGAAGCGTGCCCTCCCGCTCGGTGAAAACCTCGTTCTTGGATAAGTGAGGAGATAGTAACGACAAGTACTTTCTGGTTGGGAGATATTTCATCTATGGGCATTGACGACCAGTACAGAGCCTAGAACAACTCATCTTCTTTATCAGGTAATATTTATATATATATATATATATATATATATATATATATATATATATATATATATATATATATATATATATATATATATATATATATATATTTCCTTTGTGCATTATATATTGTGTCGGAATGATGCTTTTTTCTGTGTACTTCATATGTATATATATTTATATATTTTATATATATTTTTAACAAAGTAAACCAGTCAATGGTAGAGTGCTCAACCTACGAAGTGACTTAAATATATATATATATATATATATATATATATATATATATGAAATTTTTTAAACAGTTAATGCCTTGAATACCAACATATTTGCACCATGTTTGATAGACGTACAAAATTTTCGAAGCCCTGCTTCTTCATCAGCATACAACGAATAGTGTGCCACTACCGGCTAGGACTAGATTTTAACGAAGGCAGGTAAATTCACCCAAGTGTGACAGTTCCCTATTGAGTCCATTGATAAGGGTGTTCAGCTTCTTGATCAGTCTTAGTTCATTTGATTTACGTTCAGAAACTGATCGGAATCCTCCTTTTATTAAACAAATTCTAACATTGTCAATGTCATGACCCGGGAGATTAAAGTATTGAGAGATCGTTTGAAGCTGGGAATTCTTACGTATTGTCTGTTTATGGTTGTTGAATCGGAGTCTGACAGGTGTTTTGGTTTCCCTTACGTAGTTTCCATGGGGACAGATGCTACAGAAGAAAAGGTAAATAACATTGGCAGAATTACAATTGAAGGGGCCTGGATATAAGTTAATATCGGTCCCGGGAACGGTCACTACACTCTCCGTTACAATGTATTTACATGCTAAACAGCGGGGCCCATTGCATGGCTTGTTTCCAGGTAGGGGCTGATTAAGTGGGGGTAGTTTGCTAGTGGTTAGTATTGACCTAAAAGAGGGTGGCTGTTTCAGGGCAAGGACAGGGGGTTGGTAAACTCAGGGGAGTCAATAGGGCTGAGATTGTGTCAGAGGGACTTGAAGTGTTTAAAAAGTGATGTACACTGGGGAAAGTAGGTGGTAACAAAGGGTATCCGGGCGTTTTGCCGGTCCTGGTTGTAGCGTAGGAGTTGTTCACGTGAAAAATTGTTAGTTCTGTTAATGTTGCAATTGATAAGACAAAGGGGATAGCCCTTATTAAGGAACTGCTGTTTCAGGTCAGTTAATTTGTTGCAGAGGACAATGGGGTCAGAACAGATGCGTTTGTACCTAAGTGCTTGGCTATAGACTCGAATTTTTAATGTGTGGGGGTGGAAGCTATTGAAATGAAGGTAAGCATGTCTGTCTGTGGGTTTGCTAAAAACCGATGTCTGAGTAGAAGAATTTTGAATGGTGATAAGTACATCTAGGAATGAGATGGAACTGGAGGAAACATTATGAGTGAAATTAATTGAGTTATGTGAAGCGTTGAGGTCACGGATAAAGGACCTCAATTTATCCTCCCCATGGTTCCAAAGCATGAAAATATCGTCAACGAATGTTACAAATAAGAGGGGCTTGTGGGCGCGTTCTGACAAGAAGTCCACCTCAAGGGCAGCCATAAACAGGGTGGCATAAGCAGGAGCCATTTTGGTTCCCATGGCGGTTCCGTTGGCCTGGACATAGTGTTTGTCCTCGAAAGTGAAATTGTTATGGGTGAGGATGAACTTCAAAAGTAGGCACAAATTCGAGACTTGGGGAGTAGGAGTACCGGAACTGATCAAAAAGCGCTCACAAGCCTTGCAATCTTCATGTGGAATGTTTGTATATAAAGATGAGACATCAAGGGTGACTAAGAGGCAATCCTCTGGTAACAAAGTAAGTTTTCTATGATTTGATTAATGATGTCATATATATATATATATATATATATATATATATATATATTTATATATATATATATATATATATATATATATATATATATATATATATATAGAGTTGAGTCGGTAAAGCTGAAAAATCTGGGCGAGGTGAAAAAGCAATGTTGACTCCACCGGGATATATATATATATATATATATATTTATATTTATATATCTATATATATATATATATATATATAATATATATATATATATATATATATAATATATATATATATATATATATATATATATATATATATATATGCCTTGTAGTACCCTACAGTCACAACCTTTCAATATTCAAGCTCCCTTCATAGGTTGAGCACTCTACCATTGACTGGTTTACTTTATATATAAATAAATAAATATATATTATATATATATATACATATATATATATATATATATATATATATATATATATTATATATATATACATATACATATGTATTACTCACACCTTCGACCTATAAATATATATATAGATATAGATATAGACAAATATAGAATTGGATAGATACTCTCGTTGCATATTCAGTGAAGCCGTATACCGGTACGCTGTGTGGCGGTAGTATGGTGTACCTGTATGGTGTAGCATATGTCAGTTCTTAGCGATGAAGATAAGTCTTTATGATAAATTAAAACGGTTACCCTTGTTTTACATTATGTAGTATCTAGAACGTTTCTAATCCATTTGTTAGGGTTGGCAGTCAGCTAAATGAGTGTACTGAGGAAATGAAGTGAGGGTGGCGTCAGTTTGGCAAGAAGGATGCCCCATTTTTGCAACGCTGGTTCTTCGTGGGGAAATTCTCCAGTTTCGTCAGGGAACCTTAATGGGTACGATAAGTATGCTATCCCCGACTGCGACGAGTATCCCTAACGGTTTACTTACTTTTCCTCTTAATGAGGGCAGAAGTTTTTCTGCACTGAACAAAACCCCAAACGATTATATTTTCCTTCTGTAAAAAATCAAATCCTCATCGTGCTTCGGACGGCCGTAAGATTTTTGTTTTTCCATCCCTCCGGCAACTAGTTAACTTTGTCGGACTCTGAGCTGATGAACCCCCGCGTCAGGAGCTTGACCCCCACCCGTTGGGTAAATCCAGGCGCCACCCCTGACAAGAAGTGTAAATTATACGGTATCAGACAAAAGAATGACTATAATGATACCTCCTTTATTAGCACCTTTCTTCATAAGTAGGTGGCTCTAATGGAGTTATCATAGGCGAATGTAGTACTTTCAAATAAAAATTTCTAGAAAGTCTCATGGGTTCTTCTATACGACTGAAGGAAAAATTTAGGCTAGCAAACGACCTAGAATAATACTGGGTCATTTCCGTGGCCAAGGCGGATCCAGGATCAACTTTTGAGAGAGGGTGGGGTCTGGGTCGTGGCCTTTCCCCAAAGGGACTGTCGTAACAGTTTACATTACGTGAAAATCTCCGAACAGAACATTGGTCTTTCCACCCGCATATTACCCTAACCAGGGAGCAAGCAAGCAGCACTAGATAAGAGCAGGGAGCTATATGTTATTTGGATGGAGATCTATCGAACACTTTAAATCAGGCCAGTAGTCAAGGAGGGGCCAGGGGGGCGAAGCCCCCCTGAAATTTTTTTTTGCGCCCCTAGAGAGTTTGAATCTTACCATTGACTTAATACATTTGTACACATTTGGCCCCCCTGAAAAAATTTTCGCCCCCCTGGAAAAATTCTGGCCCCCCTCCAGTACCTCGTCTGGCTACGGGCCTGCTTTAAATGTATGTAAATACTTTAAGACCCATCAAATCGAGGTGAGATAATCAACGATAAGCCGTTTGTTTGGCGCAGGGGAATTTCTTTCCTTTGTTTGCTGGCTCCAATGTGATATCATTCACCTAGCAACATCATTCAAGTCATGTAATCCTATAACAAGTGGCCTGCGCAGAACAGTTCTTTGATGTGTAGGTTTGTACCGTTAACAGGTTTAGAGCAGGTGATATTAAACTCGAAACGACTGTTTATTTGAAATAGAAGAATACACGTTCCTTTACAAGATACCGCATGCAAATGAGTTGACGAGTTAGAAGCAGGGAGCTGCTACTCGGAGTGGCAGCTCCCTGGTAGAAGTCTAACTTTTGTTACAACAATAGAAAAGTTTCCGGAAGTTTCCTGAAATAACCAGGTATAGATTCTTGTTCATATTTCGACGTAAAACCTAACTGACATACTGTCATGCGCGTCGCCGAGCGTCGAAAGATGCAATTTTTTTTTATTTCCCTGACGACTGGCATGTTGTGGCAATGGACGAGAACCCTTAGTTTTACTGTAGATGTCGCAGACGACAAATCTCTTTTGTGTTAACTTCTAATCCGGTGTAAACTCTTATAGAAATGTCAAGAACGATCACATTACAGATTTCGTCGGCTTGAACTCTGGACATTTACACTTTGACCTTGGTTTCCGAATCCAGCGGTGTACGTAGTCACGCATTTTTGTGGTTAACCTGAAGACACTGGGCATCCGCCTTTGATAGATTTCTATTTACACGTATGATGTGACTAGAATCGGATTCAGTGGCTAATTTAGTTACCAAATGAATTTTAAACAATGGAAATCGGTTCAGATTTAGTGAAGTTATGCAAGGAGATAAAATTCAACAATCCACCAAATAAAATTCAATAATCCGTCAAATTATTGATATTTGAGACAAAAACATATCAAATAGGTACTACATGTTCCGAAATTAACGAAAAGCGTGCTTATCATTGCAGACGAGCATTATCTCTTGAGATTTTCAGCAATGATGTACACCTAGTCTTTGTTCGGGCTGTGAATAGCTGGTAGAAATACCAGTTGCAACTCCCTGGAAATACCAAGGTCAGTTTGTTGTTTGCGGGTTTCTATCGTTAAAAAATCGGTCAAGTCGTGACACTATCGGCCAAGTCATGACGCCCAGTTTCAAGGGGCAGATTTTTCTAATTACTGAGTGACCTTGGCGGCACAAACCCCACTTTAGAGCGATGTATCTCCACCCTGCCCTAACCAGGAGGGTTCTCTTCAGTGTACTGAATTCCAATTCATACATGCTTGGTTTATCTCCTCCTTACACCCTGTAATGACCGGACTGTGCTGACCATCTCAAAAGGTCTATTGTGCTGCATAGAGAGTATCAATAGAGCTAACGGTCTAGTGGTTTCTGCTCCATCAGTCACAAGAACATCTATGGTGTCTGATCAGGGAGCTTAAGTCTGGGCTATGTCAAGCAAGCAGCATCACATTAGAGCTTGGACAGTCTCTCTATTCGGAAAATTTTACCTCATGTAAGCTGAAGAAGACAACCATCACTTGGTTGGTCCGACTGTATTATACACTCAGCTGCATGGTATTGGTTTTGAGCGCATAATACAACTGTCGGGTCAAACACGTGAGTAACATGTTGTGAACAGGAAGTTGCATTTTTCACTTTTTGAAAGTTTCTTCAGTATGTCACACAATGTTGTCGCTAATTTCCTACCAACAAAGTTATCCGGAGTAAATATTATACGCTTTATAAATAAATCAAATTTTAACCAGATAAGTCGTAAATATTCAACCATTTGGCGTCCATGCAGCCGCACAAAGGCCAAGTTTTCGGGGATGGCGGGTTACCCCTTCCCCTTAATTCCAGTTGACATCGAAAATATTCCATTGTTACCTTCGCCAATTATGATAATCCTGAACTTTATGAACCTTGTAAGTTGCATCCAAACATTGTTTATTTTGAATCTCATGACAGGGAGAAATGGGGGGGGGGGGCAGTTTAAGACATAATCCAAGCGGAGTATCAAATATCAAGTAGCGTGCCTAAAGATAGTCGACACCCTGGCGGATCCTTTTATCTGTGCATGGGTGCCGTCCTGAGCACAGGCAGATAAAAAGAGGGGAGAGAGTGACATGTAAGGCCTGGCTTAGAAGCAAAATGGTGCCATCTTTGGCAAAGCTTTGAAATGATCATATTTTTAGAAATTGTCGTTATTTAGTGACTGTTTCCAAATTGGGCTGGTTATAAGGGGCTGTCTAAGAGGAAGGAACGACACTCCTACACTTTTAGAAATTGTTGTCTATGTGAGGTGGCTTAGATGCAAAATAGTGCTTTCCATAGGCTGTAGGAAGCTGGGGGGGGGGGGGGGTGAACGTTGTTTCGGGCTCCGGTCCGGGGGAAGGGGTGTCTTTTGGAAAAGTTTTGAATATTTGAAGGTCCTTATAGACGCAACTTGGTGCAATATTTGAGCAAATTTTAAGCAAAATTTCTGCAAATTTTTGAAATTTTTGCAAAGGGAACAGGGATTTTTGTGCTTGAGTTGAGGGGCGGAAGCATACTTCCGCCCCACCACATTTTTGACTGGGGGCTTTAGCTCCCAGCCCCACCCTCGCTTCCTACACCCTTGGTGTTTAGTAAAGGCAATATGTTGAGCTGATCTGGTGTGATTGAAGGAAATGTTACCTAAGGGAGGGACGATACACATACTCTTTAAAGAACTTTTCTTGTTCTGAGGTTTCCTAGATCCAAAATGGTCTTAGTTTTGGTAAAGATTTGAATTCATTATATGATTAAAAATTTTACTTATTTAATTTTTCGGCTGTGGCATGGCACCCCTACAAGGCTCGTACCAGGTGCGGGCTGCTACTCCTTAGTACGCCACCGAGGGAACCACCATCAGTTCGCACGTAGCCGAAACGTAGGGGTGTCTAGAAAAGTAAGACCTAGAAACATAAGACCTAAGGCCTAGAAACATAAGACCTAAGACCTAAGACCCTGAGAAAAATTCATACTGCCGTTGTCAGGAACCATCAAAGATACTGTAATACATATTTCAGACTATGGTTAATGCAAAAATAAACCACAAACTGGGTGTGGGTGATTTTTCATCAGGGTCTTATGTTTCTAGATCCCTGTGTGGGTGTCTAGAAAAGTAAGACCTAGAAACATAAGACCTAAGACCTAGAAACATAAGACCTAAGACCTAGAAACATAAGACCTAAGACCTAGAAACATAAGACCTAAGACCTAAGACCCTGAGCAAAATTCATGCTGCTGCTGTCAGTAGGGTTTTCACTCATCATTTTTTTTTCAGGAGTCACTAACCCTTTAGAATGAATTTACAAGTGTCAAAACTAAAAAAGAAGGGGTGTCTAGAAAAGTAAGACCTAGAAACATAAGACCTAAGACCTAAGACCTAGAAAGATAAGACCTAAGACCTAAGACCTAGAAACATAAGACCTAAGACCTAGAAACATAAGACCCTGAGAAAAATTTGTACTGCCGCTGTCAGGAACCATCAAAGATACTGTAATACATATTTCAGACTATGATTAATGCAAAAATAAACCACAAACTGGGTGTGGGTGATTTTTTATCAGGGTCTTATGTTTCTAGATCCCTGTGTGGGTGTCTAGAAAAGTCAGTCCTAGAAACATAAGACCTAAGACCTAGAAACATAAGACCCTGAGAAAATTTCATACTGCTGCTGTCAGGAACCATCGAAAATACTGCAATACATATTTCAGACTATGATTAATGCAAAAATTAATCACAAACTGGGTGTGGGTGATTTTTTATCAGGGTCTTATGTTTCTAGATCCCTGTGTGGGTGTCTAGAAAAATAAGATACCCGGCCCTCTTTCACCCAATCAAAATTCAAAATAGAATTCTTTTACTTATCAACATTTTCCAGCCATATATAATCAGTTAAAAAATATACAAAAGACAGCACAATTTTCAGTGGCGCCGCCAGGATTTGGTGATTGGGGGGGCATAACAGATGATGTCACAATGCCACCTCAGTTTTCCCCCAAGTCTGCTTAAATTGTCCCATTTTTGTGCGTGCCTGCGATTGTACACAGCAATGTGGAGTCCTTTTTGGCACTACATAAAGGTGCAGTCCTGGGGGAGGGGTCTAAGGGGAGGGGGTGTCCCCTCCCCTTTGAGAAATTTTTGTTAATTTAAGGTTGCCTAGATGCAAAAAGCAATCTTTGGGGTATTTTTAGAAGTGATCTTATATGATTGGAAAATATCCTTATTTAGTGAATTCTAATTTTTGGTTAGGAGAAAGAAGAGAGTGTGCGTCCCTGCGATAGTATACAGCAGTGTGGAATCCTTTTTGTCACTACATAAAGGTATCATCCTGGGGGAGGGGGCACCCCCTCCCCTTTGAGAAATTTTGGTAATTTAAAGTTGCTTAGATGCAAAATGGTGTTATCTTTAGGATGTTTTTGGAACTGATCATACATGGCTGGAAAATATCCATAATTTAGTGAATTCTAATTTTTGGTTAGGTGAAAGAGGAGTGTGTTGTCTTAGAGAAGGGTATGTTGTCAACAAACCTCGCCAAGCCCCCTTTTTGGCTAGCTTTTAATGCCTTCTATTCGGGGAAAGTTTTTACGACAAAATACGTGGGTGGAGTCCACAGAAACATTCTTGGACTAACCTAGTACGAAAATTTTCCTTTGTCTCATTGTGCATTATAAAAGGGTATCTATTACTGACAGACACCTGTATAGTGCCTCCTGGAAGCTCTGTATTAATTATATAAAATGTGGCACTGATTTGATATTACCTGACATCCAAATGGTACTACAGAGTATAATGCCGAGCACGTTACAACAATGGTATCGACGAACATCTTCCATCAATGGGGAATGAGAGAGAGAGAGTATAGGTGCAGGGAAGTGATATTAGACCGGTTAAGGACTAAAAGGCGCGTTTCAGAATATTTTTTTCGTCTTAAGTGTGTTAAAAATCACCATCTATACAGGTAGAGGCTGCGCGCGAAGCGCTGGGTAAAAAAATTTGAAAAATGTATAACGGCAAATACGTACTTTCAACCTTCCACATCATGCTACAAATTAGACTGAAAGATCCCATAGGCCCCTGCAAATGTTGGGGATGTACTTCTGTTTTCGGGAAAGTGTTGTGATCAGAATAGTTGCATGTGTTTTAACCTTAATGATGGTCATGAGTTGGAGTGAAAACAGTGATGAATGCGCGCGAAGCGCGCCGAAATTTTTCATTAAATAAGATAACCATGACAAAACCTGCATTTATGCTCTGGATCGAGACACTTTCAATTCCCCAACAAACTTATTTGCCAATCACAAAGCCTGTCCGAGTTTACCTGAGAATTCGTAAACAGCTTTCAGCTTCTGTTGCTGTGCTTCTGTGGGAGTTGCTACCGGAAATTATTGATAATTAGAACAATATTGAGGTAAGGTTTAAAGCGCGCGGAGCGCGCGAAAATTTTGAAAGTTTGCGAAGGATTTGGAATAATTCTGATTGTTTGAGAACCATTTGTGATGGAAAATGGTTACAAAAGATCCATCACTTGGTTGAAAACACACCTCACCCTACCCCATACAGAAATCTATAGCTTAAATGCCTTTTGGGATCATTTTAAAATTTTCAAAAAAAAATTTCTGAAATCGATTGGGGGGGCACGCGCCCCCCATGCCCCCCCCGTGCCGGCGCCACTGCAATTTTACCCTTTTTTTAGCCTTTAATTACCAACGATTTCTCAAAGGAGAGGGGACACCCCTCCCCCAGGACGGCGATCACTCACCCTAGACATGCTTTGCCCCCCCCCCCATGAAAATACCCTTGCGCCGCCCCTGAGTAAGATCTGTTTAGAGGTAATACAGAAAAAATTGTAAATTTCCAGGTTTGAGGTACCATTCTCCAGGGTTTTTGTGAAAATCTCCAGAAGAAGCAACATAAAACGTACTGAAACGAGGTGAGTATTCACTTCTATGATAAGAACCTTCGTGTAGACTGTAGCTTACGTCATACACTGTAACTCGAAACTTCAAATATATCAATTATGATCGTAAAGTTCTCCCACCAAAACATGCGCCGTGCACCAGACACACTTAGAATTGAAACACATGCTTTTAGTACGTGCTAGTAGCGCTAATACGCATGTACAGAAGCCTACAGTATGATGTAGTCCTCTCTGTACGATTCGATCATTGCAATAACAGACCTGTCAACCTCCAAATTTGTAAACCTGGAGATTTTCACAAAAACCCTGGAGAATAGTACCTCAAACCTGGAAATTTACAATTTGTTCTGTATTACCTCTAAACAGATCTTACTCAGGGGCGGCGCAAGGGTATTTTCATGGGGGGGGGGGACAAAGAATGTCTAGGGTGAGTGATCGCCGTCATGGGGGAGGGGTGTCCCCTCTCCTTTGAGAAATCGTTGGTAATTAAAGGCTGCTTAGATGTAAAATTGTGCTGTCTTTTGTATATTTTTTTAACTGATTATATATGGCTGGAAAATGTTGATAAGTAAAAGAATTCTATTTTGAATTTTGATTGGGTGAAAGAGGGCCGGGTATCTTATTTTTCTAGACACCCACACAGGGATCTAGAAACATAAGATCCTGATAAAAAATCACCCACACCCAGTTTGTGATTAATTTTTGCATTAATCATAGTCTGAAATATGTATTGCAGTATTTTCGATGGTTCCTGACAGCAGCAGTATGAAATTTTCTCAGGGTCTTATGTTTCTAGGTCTTAGGTCTTATGTTTCTAGGTCTTACTTTTCTAGACACCCACACAGGGATCTAGAAACATAAGACCCTGATAAAAAATCACCCACACCCAGTTTGTGGTTTATTTTTGCATTAATCATAGTCTGAAATATGTATTACAGTATCTTTGATGGTTCCTGACAGCGGCAGTATGAATTTTTCTCAGGGTCTTATGTTTCTAGGTCTTAGGTCTTATGTTTCTAGGTCTTAGGTCTTATCTTTCTAGGTCTTAGGTCTTATGTTTCTAGGTCTTACTTTTCTAGACACCCCGAAGCGTAGGCCTTGCAAGAAATTGTTTGGTCGAAATGCCTCCCAGATTGGGAAGAAAGGGAACAATTTAGACCTTGTAAGGTGCATCTTAGTATCCTCTATTTTTAGATTTTATGCGTAGATTAGAAAAGGTAGATTTGATTAAAGTAAAACATTACTTTACAATCTCATTGAGTAAAGCCTGTTTTAAAAGGTAATCATAGGCCATTTTATAAAAGGATGCTGTGCAAGGTATGAGGAATAATACTAAAGATCTTTAGCCTGCGTATATGCAGGTGTATTCAAGCTGTGTGTTACGTAGGAAAAAAGTGGGCTTATTTGTCAGGGAGAGTAATCCGCATAACGACTCCACGGGGGTCCGGGTACCTCGCGAATCCCCAGGTTTTGGGAGCCTTTATATCATAACAAAGACAGTGAATTTTTCAGTATTTCAGTATGTTTTCTCAAGTGGGCCAACTTTCATTTACAGTTTGGAAATCTCAGGGGTCAACCACCCCCCGGCTACGATCCTTCAGGAGATTGTTACCACAGGTGGCTTAGTCTGGGGGAGGGGGTGCTTCACCAAAAATTCTAAATCTAAGTGCTCTGAGATGCCATTCATTACTAGCAAATAAAAAGATAACTAGGCGAGAAAGTGAGAAAGCTTGTATTTATATGACATATTATGGGGGAACACAAGGAATGTTTGTAGATAAAATCAGAAGTTAAGTCTTTAAAATGACAATGATTGATTAAAAGATGTGCTGTGAGCTCAGACTAAGGCTCATATATTGCATACATTGCATCAGATTCCTTTTGTTTTTCTTTATAATTGATTGTCCTGTTTGTCCTTGAAATTTGATACTGTTGGAATGTTTGAATATGTTCCCGTGTAGATTTAGCACAAATCTACAACATAAGTAGCGCATAACAAACAAAGTTGCTAAATATTCCCGGAAGCGGCGTCAATACATAAAGAAATTCAATTCTATGTCAAATTAATGTGCCGCGATGACATCACAGATTTCCCATAATGCACTTTATCTTGAGAAAAAATTCATTTCTTTGAAAATTAATATCTTCCAAATGCTACAAGCTATTGAGATGTGCTTTTCACCTCCTAAGAGAGAAAATTTTTCTGCATTTTTTTAACTTATGAGTTTTGTGTCTGGCAAATCCCTTTAACTCCGCATACTTGACAAAATTACATTATGGTCAGCACGTGAATAGTTATGTTATCGGATCCCCCGTCTTCTTCAGTTTTACTGACCGTGGTCAATCTCCCAGAATGTTTCGGTTATTAAAATGTCTCAACTGGCGTGTTAGTGAAACGGATAGGCCTATGACGTCATTATAATCGTGCCTTTGTGGGATTCTGGTTTCTTAAGGGTTTTCGCGCTGATGGTAGATTGATACAAAGGGATAGTGACGCTTTCAAAATTAGGGCGCAAATTGTTGCAGAGGGTAGTGTGCAATACTATGGGAGGAGGTGGTTTTGGTGGTGGGGGTGGGGTCGAAACTACCGTTAACAGTATGCCCATCCTAGGTGTGAGGCAAGTCTTCAGTCAGCCAGATAAAGTGATGCAATAACGCGATCCTCCTGTATATTTGACTTTTTCTTAATTTATCGACTTCTCCGCAAATCAGAGAAAAGGTGGCCCTCCCCCCCCCCCCCCTCGGTTTGGACTTCGGAATGGCGCTCCCCCCAACCATTGGAACATTAATGTGGCAGAAATGTTTATAAGAGAAATCAGTAACAGTCACACTTAAAACGAGATAGTACACGAGGGATTTTCTTCAAAACTAAATAAAATAGGTCTCAGTTCTCCCAGAAAGTTGCAAAATAGCCTATAGCTGAGGGTAACAGTTTTGAAAAAGTGAACAAAAATCAACTATTTGAAGGTTTGTCAACATAAACGTAATCAAAATCTTTTTCGTGGAGAACGAGATAAGGCGTCAACTGAAAAAGATGTCTATTTACTACTAATTCGGACTCATATTTAAAACATGTGGGGATTTGGACGATGTGAACCACCAGTAGAAAATAATACGACTAACCAGTACTTGGTATGTAAGGACTGGCATGTGGCAAGTCTCTAAATATGATTTGTAGAGGTATCAACATCTATTCATCACCAGAATCACATGTGTGTATAATTTGACCAAATGATGTAGTTTTTACATCATTTATCCAATTATTTCTATTCATTATGAAACATATAAAAGTTGTTAATTTCAATGAGATTAGCTTACAACAATAATGAAAGCCAACAAGCGTTAACCAGCACGTACCAGCATTACAGGTTATTAAATTTCTACGGAGCTACCATGAAGAATGTAAATCATATGCTATGAATAAATTACTGTAAAGAAATCATATAGGGTGATTAAATGATCCACAAAATTTTTGTAACTATTATTTCTCCTCTCTGTAAGTTTTCTTACCAGTGATATAAATTTAACCTTGCAAGTGTGTGGGACGAAAGCAGATTAGCTGTTTTTGTTGGCTATAGTCAGAATGTAGAATATTTTGCATTAGTAAAAGGAAAAGGGGTTACTCTCTAATCCAAAAGAGTGAAATTAGGGACGAATCTAAAATTAAGGTTGACTATTTACTCTAAAAGAGTGTTAGTTAGATGAGGTTTTACGGCTCAGTTTCTAACCAAATGCCTTTTTTCCAGTTGTCGCTCACTGGCTTGTTTTCTCTATTTGGCTTGTTTTCTCTATTCCATTGCGGCTTATGCTGAGCACCAAGCACAATGGCAGTATAGGTTCCATTTTCAAAGTCTCTAAAAGAGTGAGAATGACTCTTTTTGGATGGAAATCTTTCAGTCCAAATTTAGATCGGTCCCTAATTTCACTCTAAAAGAGTGACTTTTCACTCTTAAGGTTCAAGAGAGTAATAGAATGCTTCTATCGTCTACTTAGTCAAAACAGATCATTTAGTCATTGCAATCGATAGTGCTTTAAGCGCTGTTGACTTATTGAGAGCAGTGTACATTATTTATTTTCCACAAAAAGCTTAGAATGGATCAAACACACCCAAGTTTTATCAAAATTCATGGTTCACTATTCTATAAACTTGTTCCTTCGTATCTATATTGTGCGGGAATGTCGACATCTACAGGGTATCATTGATACCAGTTTATTTAAGACTTTTCCCTGGTAAAGGTTTAGCATGGTATTTCTGTAAGTACAGATGGTTTTCTTACTGTTAAATATGGTTGCCTGTAGATGTTTGGTAAATATTGTATCACCGCTGTAAATGGTATTTGCTGGCTGGTATTGGAAACCTGTAGAATTGAACAAATAACTCAGAACTATCACCATTTTGTCCATCGAAACAAATTGTTAGTTGACCTTGGGCTAATACCGGGCTATCAGGAAGCATATGGTCTGCAAGTCCAAATGTTTGGGGATGCAAGCAAGGACAAATCAAAGATTTTTTAGGGTCACGTAAAAGGGTTAGGCGATATATTATCTTTATGGGATAATTTTACTGGAATAGTTATCATCCTTCAGTTTCTGCCAATCAAACCATTTGTCAAAGGTCTTTTAGCTTCGTTTATGACTACGCTACCCAAGTTTGGGCCTAATGAGAACAAAATCATGACGCTAGATGTGGACATATTAAAAAGCACATGAAAACGATGCATTAGTATGAAGTCTTGTTCACAAAATTTCGGGGGAGGAGTAGCGCAATTTGCCCGACGGGTAGGGGCGGTAACCCAAAGCTCCAACAAAGGTGAGAGGTTGCCGGAAGGATCGTGAAGCAAAGATTTTTTGGCGTGGAAATTTTGGGTCTTGTTAAACATAATTGGAAAAATGTGGGTTCTTAGTGACAAAAATTTGAGAAATTTGGGGTTTATCAAAGAAAGTTTGAAAACTTTTGCTTTTGAGCATTTGTTGAAGAATCTTCCTTCTTTGGGAGCAAAATCATGTTAATTGCCTTGCGACCTTCGCCATTGGGAATTACGTGATTATTCGCACAATTCCAGGCTCCCCGACGAAACTGGTAAATTTTCCAAATTTTTACAAAACATTGCAGAAGACCCCATTATCAGCTACCTTCTTTTAGCGGTTGTATGTGTAGGGGATGGGATCGCTGTTCTCGACAAAATGTATGCAATTTTTCGGGTAATCTTTAGGCATTTTTGTATAAAAATTTCGGGTGAAAGGGCTCAGCCATTTAATTACAAACGCCCTACATTCCTTGGCTTTGGGTTGTGTGCAACTAGCGACAGGATACATTTTTGAAAAATGCTTGCAAATTCTGTCATGTTTTCACATATATAACTTAACATTAAAGTATCTTTGTAGAGGAGAATTCCTGAATGTCAAAATTTTCTAGTTCTTGCTCCCTTTCCTCACCTTCTTTCACATATTTTTCGATCCAGCCAAAACGAAGTAAGCAACCCAGACGTTGTGCTGCAATTTTATCAATATTTAGTTTGCTTATGCACAGCCTCTGCTGTTATTTTCACCCATTGGTTCTTAACACAATGGCTTTACTTAACAATATTATGGCCAACAGGTCACATATTATAAACTAAGCTAGAAAGAGGGTCTCTGCCGTAAAAGTAAATCAGTTTCAAATAAATACGTAGTCTAAGCTTTCAAATCATAAGTGTAGGGAACTCAGTATTTTCATTTGGGGCTGAGCATTTTTGCCCAGAAGTTATCAAGCACTTCGCCCGAGAAAAACATACATTTTTCGTACAAAATGTATAGTAAATTTTCTGCCTAAATTGGAGGGGGGGGGGGACTGCTTTATGCGCCTATATATGATTGAAATACTCCTGGATTAAGTTCATAATTTGGTTTAAAATATTTTAGGCTCAAAGTACACCACTCATGTAGGTGTATCACCCGTCAAAGGTGTGCACTGGTCTGATTTTGATATTCAGACCGGTCAGATCATCTAACCGTCAGTTTGATTTCATCTAGATAACCGACTTCGTTTTGGGTAATCTGGGTCTGGATCTGGTTCAGGGTGATTTGTGTATACCTTTACTTCCTGGTCAGTCAAACATTGCAACCTTTTGCAACTCTTGGCCCACTTTAATTGTTGAATTAACCGGAGACCACTTTCCCTCCACAACTGAAAAGAGTTCCACCTGAAGACGTACTTACAACTTAACCATACGAGACACACCAAGTTTCAACACCAAGCATCGTACACTATCTGTTTGAAAGAGATGAGCTACATTACAAACTGATAATAAAAATAAAGGCCTATCCAACTTTTACTTTTCCGACCGACTTCGCAGCCCACAAGACAGCTCTCTGGTTGAAAAACGATGAGGGAGAACATACGGTTCATAAGTTGTTAGGCAAGATTCCAGTGCATTTTACGTCAGGAACGGACACGACCAAATCGGTGAGGACAATATACCAGAAAATTACAAAGGAAGTTACAAACATGCTAACCACCTTTTTTACGCTGGCTTGAAGCTGGTAAGACTCCCCTGGCAGTAGGCTGACCGTGAATAGTGAAGGCGTTGTATAGAGACCAGGGAGTTGTCCAAAGTTGCAGCCCCTGTAGAGACAGCCTTTCATCTCATAGCATAAGACAGATAACACTAACCAGGCACCAGGTGGGGCACCCTGCCTCCCCAATCGAGAAAGAATGGCTAACCTTTGGGATTTTTTTTTTTCAGTTTCGTTGGAGAGCCTTGGTCGGTACGATAAAATATGTAGTCCCCGACGACGACCAGTCGCTATCACGGGTTTACCTGTTTTGGCTCTCAATTGGGCAAATTCAAGTTTCAAAAGAAACCCAAAATTTTGGGGCGCTTCGCGCGCTGTCGAGTTTTGGTTTTTTTTAGTTTCTTTCATAGTTCCGTTTCTTATAGCTAAGGAGTACAAGCACTTTTTATCTTACCATGTAAAGTACAGGTGGACTACAGAGCTTTACGTAAAGATCCGGAATTCATCCCGTTTCACATAGCCTAGTTGTTTTTTGCGACTTACAGGGAGATGTTTGGCTATTTCATCGGGCAGACGAGGTGGATATGATATCATGTATGTTTTTCCAGACAGGGGTCAACTGCCCAGACTGTTGACCTATTCTCTTGAGATCAGTATAGATTGTTTTATTTGTAGCCAAAACTTTGTGCGCTTCGCGAAATTTCCACATCTCAGATTTTCCGGAAAAACACTAAATCATGACGCAAATTGGAACTTCAAGTATATAAACATATTATGCAGAATATGCCCTGCAATGGGATGGTATACTCCAAAGGCTTTCTTATAATCGCTCTCCTTCTCCCCAGTGATATCATTTCCGCAATCCGTCTCCCATGTAGAGACTTCGGGTTACTGGCCCCACTGTCGGGAAAATTCTGACGCCACCACTGGATAGCTCAATATCGTGAGGGTATCTTGTGAAGCGCTGAGGGGGAGGGAGCGTAAAAAATGGGCACTTCTAAAACATGAAACCTCTAAAAACCAGCCAAAACTAGACAAATATGTTAAAAACGTTAAAAGAAGAAAAATTTTCTCTACCTGAAATTCAATATTTCCCTGTAAAGACAAAGTTCAGATGTTATAATAAATCTTTGGACGTTTCAAAGTCAAAATTGTATGGGTTTAAATGGCATAAACGCGGTGCAACAATCAGGCCCACAGCCAGACAAGGTACTGAAGAGGGGGAAGAGACAGCTCCCAAAGGGGGGTATTTTAAGGGGGAGAGATAAGGGCCATTACGGCAATGGTAAATTTTTATTTTCTAGGGATCGCCTCCCCTGGACCTCTGGCTACGGGCTAGCCAACGTACTGCACCACTTCAACTTCTATTCCTCCCGTCCATCAACGGAAATGACTATCCATACAACAGTCCGCACATTCTGTTTTGACTACCCATGCACGACTTAAAAAGAGGTGCCCGTTTCTCCACATAATTGAAGAAGTGAACAATTTCAGATTTCCTGCCAATTCCAAAGTACAAAGAAAACCTCACACGGCCTTGATTTGATGTTCTTTCCGAGCGTACCTTAATAAATACTGCTATTGACATAACTCTTACATTCCAGCCCTTTCGCTACTGATAGTTTCGTATCTAAGGAGGGAAGGATGGGCCTCTGTTCACCCTAAAGACAGTCAAAAGTGTCACGTTTTCAACTCTTAAGTAAGGTGGGCGAATTTGTAAGAAAGACTGCATCTTGTCGTCTTTTCACGTACGTACTCGTTACTTCTAGGTGTAAAACCTGGCTACTGTAGCACGCAGGTCTTACTTCCGCCAAAGAAATGTGCATTTCCAGGCGCAATTGGCAATCCGTCAGCAAATTAAAAAAAAAAAAAAAAAACACAAACAAAAAACAAAAAAAAAAGCAAAAAAAAAAAAACACTGACCAGAATTTTGCCATGTTCGGAAGAGAAGCCTGTCATTTTTCTCTCGGGAACTGAATGGTTGTGATAAATCTTCTTACTTAACGAAGGAAAATCAACATATATTTAATGAGTTTGTATGTCGAAACATCCTTTTATCGAATTATTTCCGTACTCCCCCCCCCCCCCCCAACCATTATGTTCTTTTGTGAAAAAAGCTTTTGGCCGAGTTGATAATAGATCAAAGAATAACTGAATATAAATAGACAAAGATTGGTCAGTAGCATATACTACCAGACTACGGCTGATTCCAAGACTGTCCAGGGCAAATCGGGGCAGTTCGAATGATTAGACCGCAAGGACGTTTATTTTGTGTTTAGATTAACCCTTTACACAAGCAGGGAATTCCCCATTTCCTTACACTAAGATGTACTTTACCGAGGTAAGGTTGGGGAAAAATTGCTTAATGAAAGTAATTTACTAACACAGTTTGTATTAGTATAACCACTATTCTCATTCGCGTGTTATGATCATGTGAAAACTACTTTTATCCTGCTCTAAATTACTGTCATTAAATTTTAATATCCATAAGAGATTACTCCTTCGTTTTCGATACTCTCTGAAGGAGAAGAGTTGAATTCTACTAAATCAGTGACAATGGTGATCACTTTCTGATATTGAGTGGAATTCCACTATTCCTTGAGTGACATTTTCACTCAGTTAGTGTTAATGGCCAAGCCGAGTATATGGAATTCTAGTTAATTTACATACGATAAGAGAGAGTCACTTTAATCACTCGTCCACGGAATGACTTTACCCTTAAACATAAAGAGAGTATATGTAATATTTATATCATTAACTATCGAGCAAAGTGCTTGACAGGAATCGAAAGGACTAGAAATATTTAGCTGATTATTATTATTATTATGGGATATCAGCTGCTGATATCCCATAATAAGGTTGGGAGGTGACTATTTATACCCTTTATTCAAACCACAGAGAACAACTTTTAGAAAAAAGTTAAGATTTCACAGTAATCATTTGAATAGTTTCAGGATAAAAAGTTTTCAAAACTTGACAACAACAATTACAAAAAAATGAATTTAAGTAATAATAAAATGTAAAATTAAAAATAACGAAAAAATCTTACCGCGTTTTTCTCCCTCGCTTTTTTTCTTTTCGGCTGTAGTGACACTACTTAGTAGCGGAATTTCATCTGGGGTGTGTTCCTTTTGAGTCATGTTTAGGGAGACTGAATATGTCAGTAAGTCCGAAGTAAAGATTCCCTGATCACGAGTTACCCACTAGAGAAATACAACACCGAATCGTTGGGACTTCACTCGTGATCAGAGAGAGCCCGTGTAATCACGATACCAGCTGTGTTTGAATGCTTCTTGCTAACTGTTCCATATGACAGGTCACAACAAGTTGCTGGGCTAAAAAGGATTGAACATACAACTAGTTCCGTTAATAACGACCAATCGCGTTACTTTTCATTCCTATTGAATATTCATAGTGTAAACTGAAGTTAGTACGTAGATTAGTCAGGAAAAGCCTATTCACTTATTCAAATAATAGCATTTATAATAATAAAAACGGAAAGTTGCTTCATCAAAAATAAGAAAACAAAACAAAACAAAACAAAAAAGGGAAAACAAACGCTAACTGCTACCGATCGTTCACACTTGTGAGTGGGTTGGTGTGGCTATGGATTTTATGAGAAGATCCAGGCAAACTTTATAGCGATGCTTTGTTACGTAGCATGTAAAACGTAGTGTGACTTAAGCTTTTAGGTGAAATACCCAATGTAATGGTGGCTGTACACATGTTGAATTATACAGGCCTATAGGGAGTCTTACTGGAAGAAGAAGCCGTATAAAAGCCTAAGTAAAAACGCAGCAAGTTTAACGTTATCAGCTGAACTGCGCGGGAGAAAGTGCAGTCTTCGTTAGAAAGCGACATTTGATAAGGGTGGGTGGGTGGGGGGGGGGGGTGAGAGATATTAAACTTCTTCTGGGCCCTTCTCACTGTCCAAAAACAGGCTCCTCGATACTCATAAATACTTACCTGGTATCGTCGGTGCAATTTTGTAACGGAAGCAACACTTACAAAGGATTCAGTTTTTGACACTTCTAAATTTTATATTAGTGCTGAAATAAAATGAATGAAATATATGAAATGAAATAATTGAAAAACTGAACAACTGGAATGAACGAATGAGCAAACGACAGAACGAACGAATAAATGGACATATACCTTATAGTCATAAACGCCAGTTCAAGTTTTCAGAGGAAGAGATGTATAAAATTTTCTCAAACATTAACACGGGCTAGTATAGCCAGCAGCTCCGAATTGGGGGAACAGAGTTCATTTGAAGAGACAGGGGCATAGATCCATCAGCAAATGAAATCATACCAGTGTAAAATTTGGAAATGGGGTATAACAAAACTTTTGGGTGCGAGGTATTACCCATGAACCAGAAGTCTGGCCATACGGGGAAGGGGGGGGAAGAAAAGAAAAGAAGAGGAGAGGAGAGGAGAGAGAGGAGAGAGGAGTGAGGAGAGAGGAGAAGGAGAAGGAGAGAGAAGAGAAGAGAGAAGAGAAGAGAAAAGAAAAGAAAAGAAAAGAAAAGAAAGGAAGAAAAAGGTGAGGGTAGTTGGTATCTTTACAAATAGAGGCTGTGAAGAAAATAGGTCTTTACAATGAAAGGAAAGAAGGTATTCCGGACAAGGAAGGGGTGGATAGGACGGAAAAGATTAGGTTGGAGAAAGGAGAATAAATTATGACAGGCAAGCGGCGGGAAAGATGGACCAATCAGGAAGCTTTAGGGACGAAAGGGAGGAGCGAGGGAGTGAGGAAAGGAGGGAAGATGAAGGAAGAAGGGGATTTGAAGGTGGGAGGAAGGGAAGCTTAATATGTGACGTTTTAATTATTGTCACTGTCTCAGTGCATAGGTAACGATTGCATTGTAAAATAAGAAACTTTGGGATTTTTTAAGTATGGGCGCGCATCGTGGGCACACAGTTATTACTACTTCCGATAGCACAGCTATATTAGCATTTGAGCTCTAAAGCTATATTCATTCCTTGCAATAACGCATCTTCCCCACCCACACAAGGCGGCGATTTGTTCTCAATATGGGCCATTTTCAAATAATTTACTGTGTGAAAATTCAAAGTCAATGGGCGATTTCTCAAACATTGGGGACATGTCCCCTTGTCCCCCGGGATCGCCGCCCATGTGACCCGCAACCCCTCTCCCCATCTTCAAATCAAACGGTCGTTAGTCTGAATTAGGCTGCCATTTAAAGTGGTCACATTGTGATTTATTTGCCTGCTAAGTCACACACTGCCATTTGTAAATAATTGAATGCCTTTTTTCCTTTCTTAGGCGCAATTTTGTAAATATCCAAGAATTTTCGCCCCTGTCCCCAAAGGAGACCACACACTTGTGCCATAAATCTACCATATTGATTTCATGAAATTTTTTTTGTACTTCAAAATTAAGTTTGAACCATTTACTTGACGAGAATCATTTCTTCAACATGGACCGACGGGACATTTTACGCGAAAAGAGAAACAGGAAGCGCCCAAATATAGGTACTAAGCGAAGTCAGATAATCTGCCTATTCTGTACAAAATATGCAAACAGAACATTAAGTTAGCAAGTAAAGGGGGCATTATTTTATTTGCCTCGCTGCTTGGGATTGAAATTTAATTATTCCAGCTGCTGTTTAATATGTTTTACATAAAAAGTAAAATACCTCTGTTACCGTTCTTTAATTAGTGTACCCCAGTATCCAAATTAATGATTAGTGTACCCCGGTATCCAAATTAATAAACAGCTACTTTTATTCATGATATGACTCCAGATTTGTAACTAAATTGTTACATTCATGCAAATCAAGTCATTGGTTTAACTATAATATTCGACAGCATGTTTAGAAATATCATGAAAAATACTTTTCCTCTTACTTTTGTAAGGAAAATAAGAGAATAATTGTTAGCCTTGCTGACATCCCAAAATCAATTTGGGGTGTCTGGGTTACTCTCTTTGAATCGCAGGTATCTGAGAATTTGCCTACTTTGCTTAAGTACACTAGAGCATTCTAGATCTCATAGCAACAAAATGCTCATATACACTCAAATTTTATTGTGATAATTTTCTTATTTTACACCTGTTGGGGTATGTGGGGATGGGGATGAGACTCAGGGTTAGGAGCCGCCTTAGGGGCCTCTGGTAACGCCCCGGTGAAGATCGAAGCCCCAGAAGTCTGGGTTATTGCAAAATTGTGGGCATTAGACTGAAGCATTCAACTTTTTCCTCAAGGACATTGGATTCGCAAAACATATCACAATAATGATAATTCGACTATTTTTTTCATGTTAATGGGGTCAAGGGACAATTCCTAGTGGGGGCTGAGAAGACCCCTCTAGGGGGAGTTGAGGAGAAGCCTCAGAATTATTGCGTATTTACAAAATTCTGAGCGTTAGAATAAAGCATCTAATTATTTGCAAAGGACATTGGACACAGGGGTTTCCCTAAGGATCGATGTGGGTGGGGGTGCTGGACCTTTTCATGACAAATATGGGTCTCATTTTTGACAAAACATGTGTATCATAACTCTCACTGTACTGTAATATTTGCAAAAAGTACGGAACAGAAATTTGAAGTGTAACGGGAGGACAACATAACAAGAAATCCATACTAGAAAATTCAGTTTAACATTCGGCAATGTCAATTTGCAATAACACACAAGTATGGTTGACCACAGTGGACATAATTACTAATTTAATGTCTACATTAAATCAGTTTATGTCCGCATTAATTCGATTTAATGTCAGCATTAAATAAGTTTCAGTATTAGCCAATCAGGACACAGTTTTAAATGTCGGCATTAAATCATTAAATGCTGCCATTAAATCGATTTAATGTCAATATTAATTCGATTTAATGTATAGACATTAAAACGAATTAATGTCTACATTATCTTATGCTGACATTAAATCCATGAAATCGAATTAATACCTGCATTAATTATTTAATGCTGACATTACATCGTATTAATGCTGACATTAAATCAGATTAATGTCAGCATTATAAACGATTAATGTAGACATTAATTCATTTTAATGTGCACATTAAATCGAAATAATGCTGACATTAAAATCAGTTTAAGGAGAGCATTAAATCGAATTAATGCTAGGATTAAATTGATTGATCAGTTTACGATATTTGACATCAATGAGTGTGAACCAATCAAGTTCGCTTTAAGTAAGGGTTTGAGGCAGTGGCGTAGCCAGCGGGGGGGCAGAGTGCCCCCCCCCCACAGAAATTTTGGGGACGCGATGGGTGGTGTCGAAAAAAATAGAGGAGAGCAAAAAAAAAAAAAAAGACGAGAGGAGGGAGGTATGATAAGTTGACGGAGTTGGGGATGGGGGGGGGGGGGGATTGTAACAGGGAAACATGGCTTCACAAGTGTGATCCTTTTATGATATTGAAAACTAATACGAAACAGATTAACAGCACAATTGAGGCAAGGTGTTCATAAAGGTGTGAAACTGATTCGAGGTTTCGATTGGCCATGCATGCCCCTGTTGCTTATACGTAGTGCCTATACGAGTATGCGGCTAGGGGATGGAATCCTCAGCAAAACGGTCGGAATATTTATTTTCATGCAGGATGCATTGGCAAAACTCTTCCCCGAAGAGTCAACCAAAACCTTGGATATTAATGATGTCATAGATTCCAGAAACAGTGTTCCTGTGTTTTTTCCAACCCTAACGCTCAATTAAAAAAAAAACTAAATCCCCAAACTGTCAAAAAGTATTGGTTGTCGTTGTCACTTCCAAAAACTATTGCCAACAGGCTAGAATATATGTGGACAGACACAAATTTTTCCAAGTCCGATACAATTCAAAACACTGCACCTTTGCTCCTATCTCCAGCCATATGCTGATTGGGACATGCGAGGTTTAAAATATTCAGGAAACAGTATTTTGATGATGTTTGTGAATTACTTGTATTTAAAAAGCCATATGGAAAGAACGAAAATCAGTTTCTATTTTGTGATAGGTCATCATCATTTGTACACTTACACTCCCATACTGATATTCTTTAGAAATATTCATTATCGATACTGTTTTGTTTTACTTCCAATTCTTCATTTCGTATGCTAATCTATGCCATTCATAGTTTCATTCAATTAACTTGTATTCACGGTGTATACAATAGTAGAAATACGGATCATTGTACAGTAACAAGTTCAGGAGGTACCTCGAGAGCCTATTTAATTTTAGAGTCATTGGTGATTTCCTGTAAAAACGTGCCAAATCTTCAGAAAATATCTTCTGAGGTGGCTTTGAAAAAAGCTCAGTGACCTGCTGCAACCTATTTGTAAAAATTAGCTTCCCTCACTAATTTGTATTCCACGTCGATACCATTCAGTCCATTCTCAAAGCGACAGTCATTCTTTTGTGTTTGATTAAAATTAAAATATACAGGAATCAGTATTTTCGATGAGGTCATTAAAATTCCTGTATTCAAAAAGCAATATGAAAGACAGGAAACAATTTTTTTTAAGTTCTGATAAATCATCTTGCACACTTTCATGTACCTTGCTGTTATTCATTAGAAATGTTTGCTATCGATGCTGTTATGGTTCACATTCTAATCTATATTTGTTATTAATCCAATGTTATATATGGTGTACAATGGACTGCACAGGCCATTGAAAAGTGAGTTCCAGGAGGTGACTGTATGGCCTAGGTCTTCAGTGCTTTCGGTACTTTAATGCAAAAATTTGTACAATCTTCAAAATATGATTGCATGGAATCAGGACATTTTCAGCACATATTGATCTAGTATAAAAAAGAAGCAAAATATAGCCCCATTTTGCATCTAAGGCCTTGGAGGCAGCAAAAAAATTTCCAAAAGGGGAGGGGGTCCTGGTCAAGAATAGGGACGATGGGTCGATTTTGCCCCCTCACAAAAAAAAACCTGGCTACGCCCCTGGTTTGAGGGTAAGGCAGTAAGGGCGTGCACAGTTGAGTGTTGATCATAAAGTAAGCTATATGTAGTATGTAGTACACCAAGATGGCCACTCTATCTGACAGGGAGCGGTTTATAGGAGACTGTAGACGTTAGGTGGATGATTGCTTGAGATTTGTAACCACCAACATCATTCCATGGCCGTACGAACCGGGAGAGGGATGGGGGGGGGGGCAGCCGCCCCCCAAATGTCAGAAACCTGGCTAAATCGGGCAGATATTTTGTCTCATTCGGACGAAAATTGGACAGTTGAATTAGGTCTGGAGTTGGGCAAAAACCACCGCCTTCCCTGAGAAAAGAGTCCCGTACGGCCATGACCAACATTGAAGCTAGACAGGTTCACAACGAGTTTCAAATAAGGTTTTTCAGTTTAAGACAAGACTTGAGAAGCCGGGCCACACCGCCACGACTACCCACGACACGACGGCGACCACCCACCGCATCGGCTGTAGTCGTGGCGGTGTGAACATTTCCACGACTACGATTTCTTCGAATTCCGTCGGGTCGATATGCCGTCGGCCAGATTAAAACATGTTCAGTCGTAGTCGGATGAAGTCAGTAGTCGTACTGTGGCTTGGGCGGCCAGTCAGTGAGTAGCGTTTACTGACATGGTTTTCCCGTCTTGCAACCAGCAATAACCACAAGCTCGATGCACGTTTGAATACGGGGAGTATTCTCCGAAACGCAGCTTTCTTGCTTCGAGTTACAAATTAAGGTGGGTAACATCAGTTCTGTGCTGTGTCGTATCACTCAAATTAACAGGGCTCGAAATAACGGTGGCCCGTGGGCCCGATGCTCCTACAGGGCCCGTAGCTTCTACAGGGAAAGGGGCCCGGTGAGCTCCTAAATATTTCAAGTATAACTGTACAGTCTGCACATGAACCTTTCCACCCACGAGTAAACGATTTTGTATCTCGCACGGCCTGTGTACAGTATTTCGTACCCTGGCAGTCACTATAAAGACCTGCGAAACGCACATTGTTTCTAAAAATCAGTTCACATCGCTCATTAACAGCCTGCTTTGTCACAACACGGAAGATCACTCACGCAGACGCACACCGATGGCATTCATGAGTAATGTAGGCAGAGCCTCACAAGTATAATAGTAAACTAGAAATTTGAATTTGCATGGCAAATCCGACGTAGTCTCTCCGAGAGAGAGGTGTGGGAGTTGTTTTTCAATCGGGAGAAAGGAGATGGAACATATGGCATATTGATTAACCGCCAGAGACATTTTAATTTTTACAAGCAAGCTCATGACAACATGAACTTACAGAGTTGTTTGGCGTAAACTATCCTGAAAGTGCAGGTATAAGCATGATAAAACAGTGGGTACCGAGGACTAAAAGATTATTATAAAAGATATTATTATTCAAGTGAACTGAATTTACTTTTATCAGTTGCTTCGCGGACCAGACGCCGGATGACTTAGTAGTCTTGCGGGTCGGAGGCTAAACGAACCCACATGCCGGAGGTTCCTCACCCTTGCTGTAGAGCCACCGTGCATCATACCCTAATGATCTAAGTGTTAGTGCACAGTAGGACTACTTACACATACCGCTGTGTTGTTTTAACGATGGACGTGAATTCATTCATTTTAAGTTGGCAGCGGCAGGAAGGTCCCCAATTTTCCCTCCAAAACTCAAAGTCGTAACTTTTGGCAATTTAATAAACGTCGACATGCCGATTTATTATCTCAAAATTAAGCATATAGCCTAGTAAGCTTCAAGTTTCCTGACGAAAATCGCCCGCGTCTAAATACCTCGTTGCTAAATCAACAGGCTTTCCTCTGCCAGCTTCCCGGCCGGATCCCCCGCCTGCTCCTGCTGGAATTAGCGCTACTCGACTCGCCTTCTGCAACTCCAGCTGTCCAGTGACACTGATAGCTGGTAATACCTTTCTCAAAGTGCTGAAAAAAATTTCGTCAGTATTCGGACGTGACAGAGAATCACTTCTTAACGATTGGTCATCATTTAAAATTCCCACTTGAGATTGGGTCAATTTAAAAATATTCAGACTATCCCGCATGCGCGGAACTGCAAATCGAATATTTTTTTCAATATATCAGAGTCTCGTCTATGCATTATTTTGATATCGTAATTTGTTCTTATAGATTCCCACCGTTGGTACCTTTCAAGAAGTCATTTGAGCATCAAAATCCTTCAGTTTAAGTCGAGGGGCGACAATGAGAATACGCAAAACTTTGAGAGTTGAAAAATGAAGGATTATGGTCAAGCAAAATTCAAAGCGAACACCTGAGTTACAACGTACGGATCTACTTTCGAGACGCGTGCATGTTAGGGGCACTGAACACCATTAGTCTTGCGTATAAAGCCGCTGTAGCGACTAACCATATCCAAAATACGGATACCGCTCTCATAACCATCATAGCCATAGCCAAGCCATAGCCACCACAGATAACTCATGGTCTACGCAAGTCAATACCCTGCGTCAAGACCTTTGATTGGTCTATAAGCAAGTCATGAACAAACGTGCGTTTGTCTGATGTGTCTAGTTAATTATACATGTCAATGGTGCGTTACATAGTGCGTACTATAAAGATAGACCTATAAAAATACAAGTACGCCACTACATCTTTCGACGACATTTTTATAATTCAGTTGGCCAGTGCATGCGGGCCCATATCACGAGTCTCTTCTCCCAACAAGCCATGTTCAACATCTAATTGTGATAATTTTTGTGAAATATATGATCAGTGGAAAAACTTTGCAGAAATTTTCAGATCTATTTGCTCTGTTGCTGTAAATTTCCAAAATATTTGCGAGTTTTATTCTGTTTGCACCTGAACATTTAGAGGCTGCGTAATCTTGGTGAAAAATCATCAATGTCGACGAGACAAATACAATGTTCTTCCGCTCTGAATTCATCCGCTTCATAGAGTTTCCGTAGGATAAGGTTTACTTTCTTTTGCGCAATGTAAAACAATGTCTACTTGGGTGTAGTTCGCCTTCCCAAATGATGGAAATACGATTCCGTACACGTAGCCTGAGAGGCTACGTAATTAGCTATTACAAAACTTGGCGAATGTACAGTACTGTAGTAGTAACCCATTTGTACAGTGAAAGCAATGCAGTCAAAAATCTGTCACATGCCGCAGTTCTAATATCGCAAGTTGGCTTCTGGACTGTTACGTAACACTGTAGGACCTAGATCATTGACTGCACATATGCATGATGTCGGGTTTATCCAATCACATTACAATAAACATAATATGATTGGATTTGCAAAACCTGCCGTACTACGGGTGGGCTGCTCAGACAAATACTTAGCGTTCATGCCATGAACGGACTGACTGGTTGGCGGGAATTGGACAGTGCCCTTCATTTTACCGGGAAATAAATTCCGGAGTTACGAGAAAATTTTGAAAATGTACATTACATGCAACGTTTACAGTTGTTAAGTACTGGTCTAAGAGGGTATGGACAGATTTCAGGCTAGTTTCAGCATCTACAGTACTTATAGACGAATCCGGAGAGCAAGTGATGGTCTGATTTCAGTCGGCCATACCTGGGGTCTATCACCTTTAATCTTTCAATTTCCTTGCTTACCTGTATGATGGATGGTTGGACATTAAATTGTATCTTGATTCGTTCAATTTCACTGAATATGTGGGTTTGAAATTCATGTAGAAAATAAATGAAGACGATTTAAGGCTGGTGGACCCCATTAATGGCTGCCTACAGTCACTAAACACAAGCGCTGATCGGATTCGTCTATAGCCTACCTTAATTATACCTATACTACACGTTTCCAAGCACATAAAAAGCACCCGTACACTTTAACAGTCCTTTTTCCTTTGTAAGTTTTGGGCCCCTAGATTTCTCATTTGGCCCCTAGATTCCATGGCCTAGGGGCCCGGCTGGCCCCAAAAGGTCGAAGGCTTATTTCGACCCCTAGTATGGACATGCTTGTGTACACCAGGCTTCTTTACTCAGGGTTAGCGACATGTTAAAATTATTGGGGGACATCTGCTTGATTAAACAATAAAAAAACGGCAATTTTCTAGAATAGCACAGGTTTCCCTCTGGCAAAAACTGCTCAGCCCCAGAAAAATATCCCCACGCTTATGTGTTGTTACAAGACGACCCGTCAGGAACACCGGATTGAATCCATCGACGAGCGAATGGAAAGTTCCAGAGAATTCAACTTCAACGCAGCCTTTCTAGAATTGTCTAGAAGAGAGAACTGTTTACGCGGCCTGACGACACTTCTACACTGTTTACTACCGTGCATACAAGGAACGTTCTCGTAATGTCTCGACTGTGTGTTCTAGAAGATTCTATTAAGGAACGTTCTCGTAATTGCTGGACTGTGTACACTAGAAGTTTCTGTTAAATTCTGGAGAGTTCTCGAATAAAAGCCTAGCATATAAAAGGCAGTTCAACAACTGTTTCGTGGAGAGAGACATTGAGAAATGCCCTAATACTTCATCGAGTCCAGACGCTGTTGAGAAGTTATTCCCAGCCACTGACACTGCACACTTGTGATAAATTGCCTTACGCCGTTTCTGCACTGTGTACAGAGATTGTTATCATCCATCATTCATCGCCTAGCCTTGTCATTATTCGCTCGTGGAACCAGTTCCTACGCTACAGCACGCTACAGGTCTACTACCGTACCATCGTCAACGTGCATGCACTACCAGCCCTTGGACCAGACCAGGCAAATATTAATTAAAGGATTGTGAGTAAGTCTAATTAATTATTGTAAATTTAAGTGAGATAAGGAGATTGTAAATAATCATTAAGTTGTTGAATTTTAATCTCGTTCTTCTGTGATCTTTCGCTGTTATTGGTTTGACTCGCGACCACAAGCCGTAACAGAATTGGTGGCCTAACATCCGGGAACGAAAAGTACTAGAAAATTCGAGAAATTCTGTTGTAAATCGTAAACAACTTCAAAATGCCATTCAACTTAGATAAATTCGTGGCTAGTCCCTCAGTCGAGGAACTAGATTCATTAAAGAAGTCTGAGATTGTAAAGGTCGCAAAACATTATGGCATTGAATTTCAGCCTTTAATGCGGAAAGACGAGATTAAAAGATATGTTCTAGAATATCTTGTGGATGAAGGTATCCTGCCTAGTACAGTATTGGAAACAGCTATCACTGTGCCAACTGACAACACATTTGAATTGAAAAGGCTTGAAATGGAAATAAACAAAGAGATTAGATTAAAAGAAATGGAAAGAGAAAGGGAAAGAGAGGAAAGGGAAAGAGAGGAAAAAGAAAGGGAAAGAGAGGAAAGAGAAAGGGAAAGAAAGGAAAGAGAAATGCAAATGCAAAAGGAAAAAGAGGAAAGAGAAATGCAAATGCAAAAGGAAAAAGAGGAAAGAGAAATGCAAATGCAGAGGGAAAAGGAGGCAAGAGAACATGAATTTAGGATGAAGCAACTAGAGTTAGGGGTCATAAGAGGCTCAGACCCTAAAGTTGGCTTAGATACTGGGGTATTTGACATTTCTAAGCACGTTAAATTTGTCCCCAAATTTCAGGAGGATAATGTGGAGAAATTCTTCAACCATTTCGAAAAGCTGGGTGAGCAACTAAAGTGGCCAAGAGATAAATGGTCCATACTCATCCAGAGTAATTTCACAGGCAAGGCTCAAGAAGTGTATTCCGCTCTGTCAATAGAGGACAGTATGGATTATGATAAGGTTAAAAAGGCCATATTACAAGCCTATGAATTGGTGCCCGAAGCTTATCGCCAAAAATTCAGAAAGTATCGTAAGGCGGATACACAAACATATGTAGAGTTTGCTTATCAAAAAGAAAGGCATTTCGATAGATGGTGTGCTTCCAAAAAGGTCTCCACATTTGACACTTTAAGACAACTGATGCTGGTCGAGGAATTCAAACGGTGTGTGAATGATGACATTAAGACTCACCTTGAGGAAAATAAGGCTGACAACTTGAAAGAAGTGGCAAATTTGGCTGATCAGTATGCACTTACCCATAAATTTGGTAAAGTGGGTCAGACTCAAAACAAGGGTCAATTTAATAGGCCAAATAAAAAATATGGCAATAGTAGTGGCACAACAAGTAATAGTGGATCTCAGTCTGGTTCTATCTCTCCAACAAATTCTGGTAAAAAACAACCAGATTCAAGTCGTCAAAAGAACGACCAGGTCAGCTCAAACAAAGCTGCCTTTAAAGACATAAGTTGTGGTTTCTGTCACAAAAAAGGCCACACAATGGCAAATTGCTTCACATTGGCAAAATTAAAGGAGACTGAAACAGCTTCTAATGCCTTAGCCAATGTAGAGAACTCTTCTGAGGTAGTCGTGACTTTACGGCCTAATTCTAACGACAAAATTAAGGAAGAATACCTTCCATTCGTGTCTGAGGGGTTTATTTCCCTAGATGGGAATTCAGCTCATCCACCCGTCAAAATTAAAATTTTGCGTGACACAGGCGCAACTCAGTCGTTGCTTCTTGATGGAGTTTTGCCATTATCGGACTCTACTTCCACAGGGGCAAATGTACTAATTCAGGGGGTTGAGTGTGGATTTATTTCGGTCCCTCTCCACAAAATTAATTTGAAGTCAGATTTAGTTTCTGGGTCGGTCATAGTAGGGGTCAGACCTACTCTACCTGTAAAGGGGGTATCTCTGTTGCTAGGCAATGACCTAGCTGGTGGAAAGGTAGTAGCCAATGCAATTTTGACAGATAAACCATGTGATTATAACAACACAGAGCAATTAGAAAAGGAATTTCCAAATTTATTCCCTGCCTGTGCTGTCACTAGAGCTATGTCACAAAAGCTCGCAGTGGATGATAATCTTAAACATCCACCCTCCAAAAGTGAGGATACAGTTCCCAAAAGTGGAACAAGTAGGGAATCATGTAAGGATGATAATCTTGAACATCCACTCTCTAAAAATGAGGGTATGATTTCTGAAAATAAGGATGATAAACTTAATCATCCACCCTCTAAAATTGAGGAATTAGTTCCTAAAAATGGAACAACACTCCCAAAAGAGGAGTCAGAATCTGGAAAAGATTCTAGTAAAAATGTTCATGAAAGTGAAGATTCTTGGTATGATCTCAGCCAATCTTTTATGACTAATCTTAATGATAGTCAGGATTGTGAGTCTCCTGGCCCCACACATAGTGAGGGGGTAGAACAGGAAAAATCAAAAATGTCTGACACACTCCACAGAGACCAGTTGTCAGTCCAACAACAACATGATGAAGAGCTTCAGCCATTAATAGCTGGTGCACTCACTGAGGATGAATCTAAAGACGTCCCAGTCTGCTTTTATTTTAAAAACAATATTTTGATGCGTAAATGGCGACCACCTGATGCACCATTAGATGAAGAGTGGAGAATTTACCATCAGATCGTGGTACCTAGGACTTATAGAAGGGAAATACTGAGTATTGCTCATGAAATGCCATTTGCAGGGCACCTAGGAGTCAATAAGACTTACCACAGAATTCTAAATCACTTTTATTGGCCAAAACTTAAGAGTGATGTGGCCAAATTTTGTAAGACCTGTCACTCATGTCAAATGGTTGGGAAGCCGAATCAGAATATTCCGGCTGCACCCTTAAAGCCAATTCCTGCTTTTGAAGAGCCGTTTAGTAGAGTCATCATTGATTGTGTAGGTCCCTTACCTAAGAGTAGGGCAGGACATCAGTATATATTAACCATTATGTGTGCTTCTACAAGGTTTCCAGAGGCAATACCTCTGAGGAATATTAAGGCTCGGACAGTCTTACAAGCTTTACTTAAATTTTTCACATTGTTTGGGTTGCCAAAAGAGATCCAATCAGATCAAGGGTCTAATTTCATGTCAACTGTATTCCAACAGATGTTATATGAGTTAGGCATAGACCAAATTAAGTCTTCGGCTTATCATCCTGAAAGCCAAGGGGCTTTAGAAAGGTTTCACCAAACATTGAAGAATATGTTAAAGACATATTGTCATGATAATGAGAGAGATTGGGATGAAGGCATTCCATTTGTAATGTTTGCTGCCAGGGAGTCTATACAAGAGTCACTTGGGTTCAGTCCATTTGAACTTGTCTTTGGACACACAGTTCGTGGACCATTGAAATTGTTAAAGGAGAAGTGGTTATCAGATCCAGGTGAAGACATACATCTACTTGATTATGTATCCCGCTTTAAAGATCGTCTTCATGGAGCATGTGAACTTGCTCAGGAAAATCTGAGGCACTCTCAGAAGAAAATGAAAGCGTGGTATGACAAGACCACTGTGAAAAGAGAGTTTAAACCTGGTGATAAGGTGCTAGTGTTTTTACCTGTTTCTGGTCAGCCACTTCAAGCTCGCTTTCAAGGACCTTATGTCATTGAGAGAAAGGTCAGTGACACAGATTACGTCATTTTGACACCTGACAAGCGTAAATCTAAAAGAGTATGTCATATTAATATGATGAAGAGATATTATGAAAGAGAAGATTGTGACATTTCTAAGGATGAAAGTGTACATGATGTAAATAGTAACACTAATGATACAGGTGATCAAGTGTGTGTTATCAATGCTGATCATGAACTCAGTAATGATGAGATCAAGGCTAATAATGTTCCTGATATGTGTATTAAGTTACAAAATTCTGATGTGTTGAAAAATCTTGACCAGAAATTAAGTCATCTGGATCACAAAGAAAAGTCAGAAATGAAATCATTAATCTATGAATATGCATGCTTGTTCTCAGATGATCCTACTAGGACAAATTTGATTGAACATGATGTTGATGTGGGAGATGCCACACTAAGCAAGCAGCATCCTTACCGAGTTAACCCTCGAAAACGACAACATCTCAGGGATGAGGTTCGGTATATGTTAGACCATGACATTATAGAACCTAGTAATAGTGAATGGTCTTCCCCTTGTATATTGGTCCCCAAGCCAGACGGTGGGTACAGATTTTGTACTGATTACCGAAAGGTGAATGCAGTCACAAGAACGGATTCCTATCCGATACCCCGTATCGATGATTGTATTGATAGGATTGGGAAAGCTACATATGTGTCAAAGTTTGACTTACTAAAGGGGTACTGGGAGATACCACTCACTGAGAGGGCTCGTAAAATCTCGGCATTCGTAACGCCGGATGGGTTATTTCAGTATAAGGTTATGCCGTTTGGTATGAAAAATTCACAAATGACCTTTAAACGCTTAGTAAATAACCTCACGTCAGACTTAGAAAATTGTAAAGTATATATTGATGACCTTATTGTATACAGCAACTCGTGGGATGAACATGTACAACATGTTAAGGCATTATTTGACAAGCTTGCCAAAGCTAATTTGACTGTCAATTTGGTCAAAAGTGAGATTGCTTGTGCCCATGTGATATACTTAGGGCATGTGGTTGGTCAAGGTAAAGTTAGACCAATTAAGGCTAAAGTTGAGGGCATTGACAAATTCCCTGCCCCAACTGATAAAAGGCAGCTCATGCGCTTCCTAGGCATGGCTGGTTACTACAGACGTTTTTGTCCGAATTTCTCTGACATTGCTGCACCACTGACAAAATTGTTAAAGAAAAATGAAAAGTTTGATTGGACAGATAATTGCCAAGCAGCATTTGAATCATTGAAAAAGGCACTAATGAGTTCACCAGTGTTGATTGCTCCAGATTTTGAAAAACAATTTAAGTTGGCAGTAGATGCCAGTGACAATGGCATAGGAGCAGTTTTGCTTCAAGCTGATGAGCATGGTGTTGATCACCCTGTTTGTTATTATTCTAAGAAATTTGACAAACACCAGAAAAATTATTCAACAATTGAAAAAGAGACATTAGCTTTGATACTTGGTCTTCAACACTTTGATGTTTACTTGGGAACTACTAGTTTCCCTATCACTGTATACACTGATCATAACCCTTTGACATTTTTATCTAAGATGAAGAATAAGAATCAAAGATTGATGAGGTGGAGTTTATTTCTGCAATCATATAATGTAGATATTAAGCATATTAAAGGGAAAGACAATGTTGTACCAGACTCTTTGTCAAGAATTTGATTTGATGCAGTATGTTGAAGATATCACTGTAAGTTTTGAAATTTTGTGTTAACTATGGCACAATGTGTATTGATGATGTTACTGTATTCATGTATCATCACCTAGCAAGATAAGTTGTATGTTATGATTATACCTTCCATTGAATATTGGACTACATAATATACATACTGTAGTTATTACTGTAAAGTTATACATTGTAAATATTGTAACTTAAGTTTTGTCCGAGACGTCCAAAACTTTTTCAAGGGGGGGAGTGTTACAAGACGACCCGTCAGGAACACCGGATTGAATCCATCGACGAGCGAATGGAAAGTTCCAGAGAATTCAACTTCAACGCAGCCTTTCTAGAATTGTCTAGAAGAGAGAACTGTTTACGCGGCCTGACGACACTTCTACACTGTTTACTACCGTGCATACAAGGAACGTTCTCGTAATGTCTCGACTGTGTGTTCTAGAAGATTCTATTAAGGAACGTTCTCGTAATTGCTGGACTGTGTACACTAGAAGTTTCTGTTAAATTCTGGAGAGTTCTCGAATAAAAGCCTAGCATATAAAAGGCAGTTCAACAACTGTTTCGTGGAGAGAGACATTGAGAAATGCCCTAATACTTCATCGAGTCCAGACGCTGTTGAGAAGTTATTCCCAGCCACTGACACTGCACACTTGTGATAAATTGCCTTACGCCGTTTCTGCACTGTGTACAGAGATTGTTATCATCCATCATTCATCGCCTAGCCTTGTCATTATTCGCTCGTGGAACCAGTTCCTACGCTACAGCACGCTACAGGTCTACTACCGTACCATCGTCAACGTGCATGCACTACCAGCCCTTGGACCAGACCAGGCAAATATTAATTAAAGGATTGTGAGTAAGTCTAATTAATTATTGTAAATTTAAGTGAGATAAGGAGATTGTAAATAATCATTAAGTTGTTGAATTTTAATCTCGTTCTTCTGTGATCTTTCGCTGTTATTGGTTTGACTCGCGACCACAAGCCGTAACAGTGTGTACTAAATGATTCTGTTTGACAGGGGTCGGTTGCAGTGATAACGCCTTTTGTGACGTACTGGCTTTTTCAGCGTGTATTAGAATAGTAGGTAAGAATGCAAACATTTAGGTTACATTTGCAATACACGAGTTGGGAAATGTTTCCACGCAATGCAATATGGAATGGGTCAAAGGTGAAGTGTACCACGCTTACAGTGTCCCAGCGCGGGTGGCCTCATTTTTTTTCCCACGAGGTTATGGGCAAATCTGATTTCAAAATTTTTCAGATTTGTTTCAAAATCATGGTTAGGGTTAATTTTAGGTTAAGTTTAAAGACACACGGGTTCCTTGGCCTCTTCTTTCATAATCCGGTGTCAGAATTACAAGAAAAGGGTCGAAAAGCTGTCATTTTGGAGTTAGGGGTGTGGCCTATTTCCAAGAAGCTGATTGGTCCATTGGCATGATTTGCCCATAACCTCGTGGGAGAAAAAATTGCGGGTGTTGCATGCTGAGCATGCAGAGCTAAACGTTGCCCTGTGTCATGGTACACTTGAACTCGTGACCAGACCGGAAGTACCGAATTTCCCAACACGTCTATAAGGCTATTCACGGTTGGCATTGGTTGGCAAAGAGCATGCGCAAGAACACATGCGTGTATGTTAGGTGTTGCGCGTGTAAACGCCCACGCGATTGCACGCAGAAAGTAGACGAATTGGAATATACTTTTCATTGTGACGATAGTGTAAGCCCGCCTTACCAACTCTTTTACAGACCATGACGTCATTTGTTTGTAAAAATGAATGAGTCTATTGTACAGTTAGGCCACGAGTGTTCGAAATTATAATTCTCCATTTCCACTGCTAGGATTACCGGTAGCGTACCACTCAAGTGTAAAAACAGTAGGCCTACATCTCCTATTTGGGAGATGGCGCAGTGTGAACCATGTGTCATGAAAAGGATGAGAGTTCATGTGTACCTCAGCAAATAGAAGAGACCCTACCCTCCATGCAAAATGAAGAAAATGTATTTTGTGTACTTTTGTGAAGTGTCAAGGGGTCGGAAAATCATCATCCTTTAAAGAAGCTCTCTGTATGAAACTTCCAAAGGACATGGTAGCCTACACATATTTTGAACAGTGTGAAAGGCTTACCTGTGAGCCTGTTCCTGTTGTGAATTTCTACAGGGGTTCAGGCTACGAAATGGGCCAACTTCAGGATGCATGTCAAATTTATTAGTGGCGGGCTGCTTACGGCGCTCCGTCGGTAAGAGTCGGGGCGGTGTGCCATGGCACCCGATCCTCATGGCTTGTTCCGGCGGTGTTCTTAGTTCGATTCCCCTTAAAGACATTCTTGTTTTTTAGGGTCATTCTTAGTGATAGGGTTAGGGTTAGGCGAAAAATTCGTGATTTTTATGTCTTTCGTTCTACGATGCTAGTAGCATATCACAGTAATTACTTGAAATGGTCTTCCACCATGTACAGTAATTACTGTACATGCTATGAAATCGCCTGGGCATGGTGTTTTTGTAGTTTAGGAAGGCGCCATAATGTCTACGATATATGCAAATTGTCTATGACGGGAGAAGTCTTGTCGGGTCGTAGGTAGTCGTGGCGGTGTGACCCGGGCTGCACGTTAACAGAACGTGACGAATTGGATGCACATTTGACGGGTGTATCACAGGTGATCACGAGACATGTAAATGAAGAAAATTCTAATGGTCAAGAAAGCCACTGTCAGCATTAAATAAATAATTATGTCCACTGTGACCATCCATATACGTAAGCTAGCGGACTAGAAATAGGCATAAAGCATGTATATAAAGTGCGCGCACGGAGACTCAAGCTTTGTCACAGCTCATGCAATTGGCTGATTGTAAGTTTCTTAGACATCATTGGTCGAGTTAATGCTGAGATTAAATCGATTTAATACTGGCATTACATCCATTAAATGTCAGCATTAAATGATTAACGCAGGCATTAATTGGATTAAATTCTGACATTAATTCGATTTAATGTCGGCATTAAATGATTAAGGTCGGCATTAAATGATTAACACAGGCATTAATTCGATTTCATGATAACATTAAAGTCGATCTAATGTCAGCATTAGATAATTAATGTAGACATTAATTCGTTTTAATTTCTACATTAAATCGAATTAATTTTGACATTAAATCGATTTAATGCCATCACTAAATGATTTAATGCCGACATTAAAAACTGTGCCCTGATTGGCTAATACTGAAACTTATTTAATGCTGGTATTAAACCGAATTAATGAGGACAAAAATTCGATTTAATGTCAGCATTAAATTAGTAATTATGTTAACTGAGACCAACCACATGAGAGGGTTCAAGATGACCCAACGGTTACATCGAAGGCGACACATTGAGCCTTCTGGCTAGTCAGGTGCGTGCATCATTTCACTATGTGAAAATGTACTTGAATGCATACTTACAAAAGACCTCGAAATCGGAATTGGACTATCATCTCCTATTTGCACCAAAGGATTTAACAGTGCATGCGGATTGTGGGTAGGAAAGTGGATGCTCGTATAGGAGCTGCATTAAAACAATAATTTTACTGAATCTGCCCAAAACTAATTGACAGTGACGCAACTACCTATGATGTGCGCCGCCAAGCGCGCAGAAAAAAAAAACACATTTTTCTTCATCTTGCATTACAAGAGTTGTCCAAGTTACAATAAAATGCCCTCACTTCCTCCAGTGGCTTCGCCAAGGGGGGAGGGGACATGAGTCCCCAGAAGTTTGTTGTGTCCCTCACCGTGTGCCCCCAATCAGATTGTGGGTACTGAAAAACTATGCACAAACACACCGCATGTATATCGCTTTGGACACAATGACCCACTGTCACTTTATCAGCCAATCAGGGGAAAACAGTTGCACACTGTGTTATTAAAACTACATTTTTAGCGCGCATATATTTTGTGAACTTTGTAAGGCACAACCTTACTGGGAAGCTTGTTCCAGAATTTTTGTTTTAACATCTATTTACAACAGCTATGGGACCACTGCGGCCTTGAGTCATCTCCATTTAATACAACTCCCACATCGATTATCTCTAAGTCTAACTGTATGTTTGAAAGCTGCTAAGATCGAGATTTTGTTGCCTTTTAATGCGCATCCCAAAACGTATGAGGATATTAATAGGCGTTGGAAGCGGGCTGTGGGGCTAAACTTCCTCAGTCAAAAATATGGTGGGGCAAAACTGCGCTTCCGCCCCCTTAATCCAAGAACGGAAACTCCCTATTTGTTTCCTCTATAAGAAATGCCAAAAATGTGCAGTGATGTACCTCAAAATTTGTGCAATATGTTGCACCAAATTGCATCTAAGGACCAACAAATATTCAAAAATTTTCTAAAGAGGAGGAGGACACCCACTCCCCTTAGAGCCCTCCCCAGGACTGCGATCCAAAACAACGTTCAGCCCCCCAGTCTTGAACAGTTTCCAACGCCTATTAGGATAATTAAATGGCCTCAACTTATTGACTTATGTCCGTTTATATTAAATACCGGTGTCTTAAAATTAGCGGCAAGGGAAACTATGCTCTCCTGGGTCTTCGACGAGGAAGAGCCAAGCACTTAACCTGGGCCCTAATTAGTGGTGACATCCATAAGGATGTCCTGCACAAAATGCCAAAATTTTCTGCAGCAGGGGTGATCGCAGTGGGCTCTCAGAGCCACCTATTTTCATTTAATGCTGAAAAAATTGCAGTTAATATATTTTTCATAAATAAAATTTAAAGGCACCCAAAACCTAATAAATTACATACAAGGGCTTCTATTTGAGGGATTCCCCTCAGGGGAATACCAAGTAGGTCGTTGTATTAAAGTTAATTCCTATTGGGCAGCATGGATAGAACAATTGTTCTAAGCTCAATGCAAACCTTACAATGATCTGCAGTCCCCATTCATAATCCCCCCCCCCCCCCATCGTTAAATCGTTAGTTCGAGTTTGGCTGAAAAAATTATCAAATTGTGAATTTTATTTTTGTGGTTTTATTAGTGCACCTCCAACATCATTTGAAGATACCTAATGCTTCATTCTAATGGCCACAAATTTGTGAATGCCAAAATGCCTCCTGGGCTCCCCCCTGTACCCCGGCGGGGCGTTGTTCTAAGACCCCACTAGGGGCCCTATGGTTGGCCCTTGACTCCAACGCCTACAGGGGAGCGTCACAACGCCCTCAGCACCTCGCAGTCCTTCATACTGGTGTGCCCCTCCGGCGGAAAGTTGTACCCCCTCCAGTCCCCCCAAACTTCGAAAGCCTGGCGACGCCACTGACTTCTTTCCGTTTCTTCTTCCATTTACCTTGCCCTTTCAACAGCCGTTAATTTGCACTAAAAGCCATCAAAGTCATTTCCCGGAAGACTGGTAGATACGCTACCTCTTGTGGTACGAGTGGATATGTGGTGGTAGGAGTTGCATGGGGCTTTGAAACAATTTCTTGTGAAATTGACATTTTATGATGAGACAACTACATCAATGTGTGGGCGCGAAGCGCGTCAAAACAACATTGTTGAAGACATAGTAAGCTATGTAATGATTCACTTTGTATTACTCATAGAAATTAAAGCAAAGGAGAATGACGTCTGGCGATCTAGACTGTAGCCATTGATTTGACTCTCTGTGCTGCAACAAACCAACGGCGCGTAATACTAACATCACTTCGTTGCTTTTGTCCCAGTTGTTGGAGGAGAAACGACAACTTTTCAAGTAAGGCAGGACCGTAGCCTGGGCGAAATCTCTAGGGGGCAGTTCATGGCACTATCTAAGCGGAGCACCAAGTGGTATGCCTACAGATAGTTAACACTCAGGCGGACCCTTCCTTTTTCACGTTCTGGGTACCATAGGAAGGAGGAATGAGAGGAGGGGAATGAGGGGAGGGATACATGTAAGGTCTGGCTTAGGTTCATGCTATCGTTGGCAAAGCTTTGAACTGATTATATTTTTATAAATTGTTATTTAGTGATATTATTCATATTTTATGGCTGCGCGGAAGGCAGGAGGTGCTGTCTAAGAGGAGGGGAGGACGACCTATACTCTTTAAAAACTTTTTGTCTTTGTGAGGTGTCTTGGATGCAAAATGGTGCTATCTTTCTAAAGCTTTGTAAAGTGGTGAATTGATAATATGTTTAGGAATCCTCGTTATTGATTGATTTTTTTCCATCCCGTTAGGGTGTACTTGAATGGGATATTGCCAAAGGGGAGGTGTTATACCTCTATTCTTTGAGAAAATTTTCTTGTTCTAAGATCTCCTAGATCCAAAATGGTGTTATCTTTGGTGAAGCTTTGGACTCATAACATGATCCAAACTTCTAATTATTTGTTGAATTCTTCGGCTGTGGCATGCATGGACACCCCTACAAGCAGTGGCGGATCCAGGGGGGGGGGTCGCCGGCGTCCGGACCCCCCCTCAAATTTTCCAATGTGCCCTTTTTCAAAAAATGTTTTTTTTTTCACACTAGCAAAAAAAAAAAAAACGAGACAGTTTCACAGGTAATGACAGTCTTGTCCAATTCCGAGGAGAAATTTTGGTTACCCCCATCCAGTATCGATCAATCCACTAAAAGTCTAGCCATGTATCGCAGAAACTTTCGGCAATAAATTTGACTACGGTAACCTATATTGGCCGCCCCGAAACCCGAACAGTGTAATCGTTTTACAGAGAATGTGACTACAGTATGTCTGCGTGACAATCAGGCATTCTAATCACTTTTACCAAAGACTTTAAAAATGGAACCTACAGCCTTTGTACTTGGTGCTCAGCATAAGCAATGGAGTAGGGCAAACAAGCCAGTGAGCCACAACTGGAAAAAAGGCCGTGGTCGTCTCGACTTGAACCAATTGGTTGGAAACTGGGACGTTAAACCTCATCTAACTAACTAACTAACTAATCACTTTTCGCTTGGAACCACGTGTGGCGTGCTTGGGCATTCAGAGTAACACAAAATACGCAGGTATTACGTCATACTCACTAGCGATAAGCAACGTATTACTATTGGGTTTTAATATTGATTCCAAAAGGTCACTGCTAGTCTTTTGGTCTTACAAAATAATGATCTGTTCACACTCCATAAACGCTACATCTACGAAACCTTCCCTCCACCCTCTAGTATCCATCCTCTCGTGAACAAGAGAGAGTAGGTAAATATGTTTCGCTATGATATTTATAGTCTGGAATTACTCTCCTTTTATAGTGTTGCCCTAGTGATGGGAATAAAAAGCCAGTCTTAGGTAAAGTCCACAGCCAAGAGTTGACCAGAAGTCACAATAGACAAATCGGTGTTTGTTTCATTTTAAAATTACTATATAAAATCACCACCAGGTCAAATAACGCAGTGTCAGTCGGTTCAATTTTTTGACGTCTTTGGACCGATGACCGGTCTGCTGTCGCAAATGAAAAGCAAACATTTGACTTTAGTCATCTGTTCTGACAGAGTGTTTTTGACAGTCGCGACGCAACTATATAGGGAACACAACATACAGTATTTTAACCTCCTCCCCCAGTCGAGATAGCGGTAGCGCCAGGTGGGGGATGGGTTCATGCCGCACGTCGGGGAAGGCTGGCTCCCTATCGGAGAAGTTTTAGAGTTTCGTATGGGTGTCTTAGTCGAAAGTACGCAGTCCCTGACGACAACTAATCGACGGTTTACCTGTTTTTTGCTCTCAAGAGGATAATTTCTGTAATAAGAACCCAAATTTTTCGGCGCGCTACGCGCGCTGTAGAGTCACTCTAGTTTTTCAATAGTTCCATTCCACAAAGCAGGATAGCACAATTCCTGTCCACCTTAACAGATAACATATGGGCAGAATACATAGTTTATGTAAAGGTCGTAACTTTCATCCCATATCGCAAAGCCTAGCTGGTGTTCTCTTGTGTGTGTCATACGGTACAGTCAGTTGGTGAGCGACTTACGGAGCAAAGTTTGGCTATTTCATCGTATAGTCCAGGTGGTTTCGATACAATGTATGTTACACCCGATACGGTCTACAAACCCTACAGTTCTTTTTTCGTTTCGTCATGCATATGTTTTATGTGTAAGCCTATCAAAAAATTTCGCCCGCTTCGCGCGCTTTTCAATTTCACGATCCAGATTCAAAGAACACTAACAGTGCGCAACTCGGATCATGAAGTATTAAGTGATATAATGCAAAATATGCCTGCAATTGCATGGGATAATGAGGCTCCCACATTTGCCCTTCTCATCATACCCTCGAAATAGGGAATGTCGGAACTTGGGGTAGCTGACATGGTCCGGCCCCCTGTTGGAAAAAATTCTGCCGCCACCCATGGTCAGTTTACTTATTTTGGCTTTCATAAGGGTAATTTCTGGGATAAACCCCAAAATTTTCGGTACGCTTTGTCCACTCTTCCTCAGTTCAGTTATACTTATAGCTAAATATAGTACAAACCCTTTCCACCTTTTCAAGTTAATAAGTAGAATACATGGATTTATGTAAATGTCGGGAATTGGATCTCATTTCGCTAAACCTGGTTAACGTTCACTTGTCTGTCGTACTGTACGTCTAGTGACTCGAGGAGGGAAGTACAATAAAGTTACGCCCGATAGGGCCCAACTGTCCGCTCAATTGTTCTATATAAGCTTTAAATTAGTACAAATTCTTATAAGTGTAGGCTTACCAAAAAAATTTAGCGCGCTTCGCGCGCTTTGCAATTTCACCGTTTAGATTCCAGGTTTGATTCCAGTTTTTGCATGTCTCTTGGTTTGTCCTTTCTTTGTCAATATGCGGTAAGTTGTGTAATCGCTGACGTTTATGGGAACCAAAATTTAAAAAAAATGAATGTGCCCTTTTTATGTTGGACCCCCCCTCAGAAAAGACCCTAGATCCGCCCTGCCTACAAGGCTGATACCCGGTGCAGGCTCCCCCTAATATAGTGCGACACTGGGACAGCCACCATTAGTTGGTGCTTTTCCATATCGTAGGCCTTGCAAGAAAATAGGAGGGGGGAATGACCAGATGACACATTTTAGACCGTAAAAGTTGCATCCAAGCATTTTTTACTTTTACCTTTCATGTATTAGAAACAAATTTAGATTTTAAGGAGGAAAGTTAGATATTATTTAAAAGGGAGATGCAGGCGCCCGAATTTGAGTTAGTGTACCCTGGCATCCAATTTCATGAATGGCTATGGAAAATCATTTTACAATATGTTTCTCACTGCATCAAGTTGAGAAATTTACATACAGACTAACTCCTTGGTTTACCCTGAATATGCAATATTTATGTTCTACAATATCATGAAAAATATTTGAAGTGAAATGGGAGATATTTGTAAGATTTAGCTGTTGTTCAAAATACGTTTGCGGTAGCTACTTGTGCCCTTAAATTAACTTACTTTATAAGCTCATTGACTTTAGCTAATATTTGAAGGTAATCATTGGCTATTTTATCTTTAGCCAGTGTATATGGTGATGTATTCAAGCGGTGTTTCTTGAAGGAGGAAGATGTTTTATTTGTCAGGCAGGGAAACCCACATAAACACGCGTCCATGGCGGGGGTCCGGGGATCTCCCCGGGAAAATTTTTTGGGGAAAAGAACGTTTAAATGCAATTTTCCAAGTTTTGGGGGCCTTTAAATCATAATTTGGACAATGAAATTTTCAGCATTTCTGTATATTTTCTCAAGTAGGCCAGCTTTCATTTACGGTTTGGAAATCTCAAGGGGGCAATAGCCCCCTGCCCCCACCCCGCAGGCTATGACCCTGTAAGGAGTATAAAACAAAACACGGAAGGCACCATAACGTATCCCAGTTGTGAAAATTACTCCTTGTCCTAATCTTTCGAACAGACGCTAAAGCCGAAATTTCATTTCTGAAGTTGAAGGCACCCTAGCTTTTTTACGGCACAGCCGAAGCCGCCGTGGCCCGCCTATGCCAAGATGATTCTACAGAACTGACGTCGTCAGAGTTGGCAATGAATTGGGAAAGTTTGGCAATGAATTCACTGCTTCTTCATTTTATTGACTTCTCAAGGTTGACTGATACTGGGTGTATTATGACACACAAATTTCTTCAAAACAGCGCATTTAGCAATAATTGTATCGAAAAAATCAGATTCTATGGAAAATTTACACCTTTCTTGATATAAATTTTGTCAAGTTCAAGGCTCCAGAACGTTATAATTGAAAGGTAAAAAAAAACAAGAGATCACGTGATCTGTACAATAAATTGACACCTGTTGGACAGCCACTGACTTACTTCCCGAGTCGGCACACGTGTCACCGTGTTTTGCAGACTGAATATTTGTAACACGATCTGGTAGGTCAATAAAACTCAAGTGAGGGAGTGGGTGCAGCTAGGGAACAGCTCGTTTATGAGCTCTGATTTATGACTAGATAGATTTTGGACTGATGGTTGTTTTATTGGTCTGTACGACTGTGTCTTCTGTGGGTTCAACTTCCTCATGGCGCCCGCACAATTTTCGTTGCTTCACCGCTCAAACAGTGCAGCGATGCACTGTACGTGTCAGCGTTCCTCTTTACTTTAATTTCTATGATATTTCTCCAATACAAAAGTTATCATTTTGAGGGCAAAAAGTAAAAATACAAGGCGTATTATCTTGTAATATTTTTGAAAATCTGGGGAGGATGTTTGTGAAGGCAACTCCCTTGTTAAAAAGTGTGAGGGATACTATCCCATCCTCCCGGATTTCGACCTGTGAATACGGCAGCAAAAATGTATCACAAAAAATTCTTGTAGAGGGATCTCAAACAGTCGCGGCTGTGGCCAAACTTAACGAGATTTCAGCCTTCGCTGAAAAGTGCTTGCCTGGCATTTCATCTGTGAACGTCCAGTCTGGTGTGGACACTACGGCCCATAACAATACTTCCCATTTACCTAACCGTCAAATCTTGTTCGAAAGTCCCTGTTTGCCTCCGTTTTTTCAGTTACAATATGTTAGTGTCCATACATTTATATTTCTCGTTTCCGAAAACGCTGTATGAAAATAATTAACAGAGTAACTGCAGGCCAAGCGCTGTTGTCAGTATTGTTACACCGCGTATATGCCGTACGGGTACTGTACACTCAGCCGAATCAGGGAGCTGTTATTTGGATGGAGATCTATCGAACACTTTATGTAAATCCTTTAAGACCCACTAAATCGAGGTGAGATTATCAACGATAAGCCGTTTTTTGGCGCAGGGGAATTTCTTTCCTTTGTTTGCTGGCTTCAATTTGATATCATTCAATTAGCAAATCATTCAAGTCACGTAATCCTTTAACAAGTGTCCTGCGCAGAACAATTCTTTGATGTGTAGGTTTGCGCCGCCAACAGGTTTAGAACAGGTGATATTAAACTCGAAACGACTGTTTTTTTTAAACATAAGAATACAGCTAGCACGTTCCTTTACAAGATACCGCATGCAAATGAGTCGACGAGGCAAAAGTCTAACTTTTTTTTACAAAAATAGAAAAGTTTCCGGAAGTTTCCTGAAATAGCCAGATAGATTCTTGTTCATATTTCGATGTAAAACCTAACTGACATACTGTCATGTGCGTCGCCGAGCGTCGAAAGGTGCTTTTATACTTAACATGATAATATCACAGATAAGTGCCACTGATGAATTTTCAACCTCGATTTACTGCTTTGACAGACCTATACATAAATTCTCTAATACTGTTTTATTACTGTATGATAGTAACGGCCTTTAGAAACTTCAAAAAAGATTTAAGTGTTGATCCAATATTGGTTCAATATATGATTCCCAACAGCCGGTAACTAAAAACTGGCTCAACGTTGGTTTCTTACATAATGTCCAAAATAAGGCCTATCAGCTGGCGGGGCAATGTTTGCCCAACGTTGGTTAAATGAATGTAGCCCATCCTTTGGTTGGTACATGCTGGCCCCATGTTGGTTTAACAAGTAAGGCCCAACATTTGGTTGGTACACGTTGGTCCAACGTTGGTTAAACGAATAACGCCTAACAGTTGGGCTGACTAATGTTCGCCCAACATTGGTTCAATGTATGTGGCCCAACAGTTGGTTGGTATATGTTGGCCCAATGTTGTTTGACCGAAGAAAGCCCTATTGTTGGATGGATAATGTTGGCCTAACATTGGTTCAATGAACGACACCCAACAATTGTTTGGTAAATGTTGGCCCAACGTTGGTAAAATGTTAGAGCGCACAACAGTTGTTGAATATAGGTTGGTCTTGTGTTGGTCCAACATTTATGTGCCAACACAACTTATTGCCAGCGCTTGCCAACATTTGCCGACCATTTGCTAGCGTTGGTCCAACATAGTGTGCTATCTGGGTGTTGCTTTTGAAGATAAAGCTGTGGCATGGCATCCTTGCAAGGTTGGCACCCAGTGCGGGCTTCCCCCTAGCGTTCTTAGTTAGCCACTGGAGGACCATCATCGGTTGACGCGTAGCCCTAGTGCAGGCCTGCAAGAAAATGTTCGGTCGAAATGTCTCCTACATGAGAGGGGGGGGGTATGACACATTTGAGACTTTAAAAGTTGCATCTAAATATTCTTTACTTTTATATTTCATACTTTAGAAGCAAGTTCAGATTTCCAGAAGAAAAGTTAGATTTGATTTAACGGGAAAAAGCATTCTCCCCAATTTGAATGAGTGTACCCGGGTATATTATTTCATGAATGGCTTTTGAGGATCAAGTTACAACATATTTCTCATTGAGTTGAAATTCACGTATAGAGTAACTCCTTGGTTTAACTTGAATATGCAATGCTTATGTTATAACATATCAAGAATGACACTTGAAATGAAATAATAGAACATTTGTGAGATTTAACTGTTGTTTCTAAATAAGTTTGCGACGACTGCTTATGCCCTTTAGATTAAAAGTTTCTTTACCAGCTCATTTTGAGTTTAGCTAATTATTAAAGGTAACATACGCTCTTTTATCTTTAGCCAGCGTACATGCTAGTGTATTCAAGCGATGTATCTTGTAGGAGAAAGTTGGTTTATTCGTCAGGAGGAGAAGTCCGCCTAAGAATGCATCCACGGCGGGGATCCGGGAAAATCACGGCGAAAATTTGGGAAAAAAGGGGCCCTTATATGCAATTTCCCAGGTTTGGGGGGGCCTTAAAATCACAATTTGGAAAGTGAAATTTTCAGCATTTTAGTATTTTTTCTGAAGTAGGCCAATTTTTATTTTCGTTTTGGAAATCTCTGGGGGCAGTTGTCCCCTGCCCCCCGCAGGCTACGGCCCTGGTTTTGCCTGTGAAAAGTATGCGTTGCAATCTGTGGCATAAGAAGTTAGTTTCGTGTTTACTGACTTCGTAACATTTCGAAGGCTAGCTCGGATTGTCTGATTATTATTCCACGAAGTTCATCTACCAAGATAGAACAAAAGTCCTTCATTCAGCTGGAAAGACAACCTCCTTTTGATATTAGACAGGTCTCAATGAGTATTAGTTCTGCTGCTTACATCATTTGTTCCACCTGCATCGTGTGGGTGTAGCTACAATCACAAATTAAAATGATTCGCAGGAATAGAGGAACCAGCATATTTGAATAAAAACGACACATTGTCATTGCGATATTTTTAGCTTTAATTAAAATAGCATAGCTTCCAGCAAGCATTTTGTGATTAAGGGTCAGGTCACGTGACAGGTTGATCTAGAAGAGCAGTTCAGTAGGAGACACGTCGTTTGTACGATACGTCTTTATAAGCGAGCTCGATAATTCGAATGACGCATGGAATTGTGGAATACAGGGGAGAAACAAACCGCGAGCCCAGTACATGTGACTTGATAAACGCGTACTTTGTGGCAAATTATAACACAAATTTTTATACCAAAAGGGCAGCCAAAAACGCAGTCCTGGACAAAAACCACTTGTAAGAACCCAAATAGTTATAGACCTATTTGCGATGGATTTAATTAAGGATTATTTCACAGTTCTCTAAAATAAACTCAAATTTTGGAACGCGTGTTGTGGGTACGGTCGTGTAATGTTTATCCCTACAATTTTGAAGATTTGAGCATGCGCAGTTGAATTATCAAACTTTTATCTGTGCTCGCACTCATGGCTTTATAAACTATTACTCAGAGAGTTCACAGTACTCAAAACTATGTGTTGAAACAGGCTTTTCATTACAGGTTAAGCATTAATATTTTGTCAATCTTTATTAACAATATTTATACAATATTAAAAATCTTCGAAAATCAGGTTTAAAGTGCTAGTAATATTTAATGTTGTCATTTGAAAAGCACTTGCGAATAGACTGTTATTGAAAATGAACATTTAAGAAGGCATGTAGTGTTTCATCCTGAGGCATCTCATTAACTTTTTAAAGAGGAGGGTAGTTAAGTTTTTTCTTTTATTAAGTTTAGTACGTCAATATTAAGCAGTGAAATTCTTAAAGCAAATGCTGAAATAACTTTTAATATTACCTTGTAAATTGTTTCATGTGCTTAATGCTTTTTGTATATTCAGAGCAGACCTATCTCGTCATGAATGACCACATAAAACTTACCTGGATAATAGCAGTTTGGTGCTCAAAGGAGAGATACAAAAATGATATTTTAAAAGAATCGTGCACGTTTCAACACGTAACGTCCTCTGGGGAAAACTATATAAAGTTTACTTCATCAGTTCTTTCTGAATACGAGTATTTTGGCCAATTGCTTGCCTTTTGCGTATGTAAAGGTACATTTACCCTAACAATCTTGCGCTGGTGTGTTTTCCAAAACTACAGCTTGTAACAAGTACTCTGGATAAGTGACGTAGCCAGGATAGTCCCAGTGTAGTAGGGACGATATTTATAGAAGCTTATTGAGTTGGTTCATGAATTTCATGATTTTTTGTCACACCTCTTAAGTTTTACTCGCGTCATGATGGTATATCGTCAAACTAAGAGATTCTGAACATCTAACACACAACTAAACAACAATGATAGGGTAATTAACGATTAAAATCATTTATTAAACATTCGTTACCAGACACTTTTTCAAATTAAGTGTTAATCATATGCAACCCCTGTTAAAAAACAACCAATGAGTGAAGCTTACAAAGTTGATTGACAGGCTCGCAACTGCTCTTACAAACAGCTATTGTGATCAGAGCTTTAGCTGTGTACATATATACATTGTATATTCAAGAGAGATACTGGTGTGTCAAGGACTTGGACGAACAACACGAACTACAAGCTTGCAAGCTCATAAAAACTACAAATTTTCACGTTTTCGGTAACTAAGTTTTGCATGACTAATGAGGCTAATTAGAAGCATTGCTATACAATTATTGCCGTTGAACTCACAACATAACCGATATCAACTCAACATGCCTCTTTAATCCTCCAATCTGAAAGGGATTAAGTTGCTGGTAAGTGTTCAAACCTACTTGTGAAGTTTTGAGGCTTGCATCGTGTACAACGACAATTATACTGGAGCTTGAGAATTGAAACCCCTCCAAAATTACTTAGAACCTAGGTCTATTTAAAATCTTAGGTAAGAATAAACAAAATTACTGTTTTCCAACATGGGTGTCCGCAGGATTGGGCAAGGGGGGCCCTTGCCCCCTGGAAAATCAAAAACTTGAAAAAAAACTTGAAGAAAAAATAACTAAAACTTCAAGATTAATTCTGTCAAAAGTCGAAAATCTCCCACCATTTTGCATCTAGGCTCCTTGAGAAAGGCAAAAACTTTTCAAAGGGGGACACCCTCCCCTTACACCCCTCCCCAGGCCAGTGACAATCCTACATTAATGTGACCCCCTCCAAGTGGTTACTCCAGCTATGGGCCTGCTGATCTGATCAATTAAAAGTTTTTCCCCCCTGAAATTTTTTCTGCGGACGCCCATGTTTTCCAACAACTTGGAGCTGTTTTTATTTTTTGTTCGTTTTTTTCCTGTTTTATTTTTGTCGAAAGCGGCGAGATTTTTACTTCTTTGCAAAACTTTAAACAGTTGAAATCTTAGGCCTATTATGTTTGTGCACCGGACAATATGTCACTGAAATATATCCATTGTGAAAATTTGCCGTTTTTAAGTGTGGGGAGAGATAAGCCTATACATCAGTTCGCGGTAACTTCTCATTCATCACAGCTTCAAAAGTAACACATCTTATTCTTCAGAGTCAATTCTTCCTACAAACTGTGATTATGTGCATCCTATAAAAAGTACGTGTGACCTGCTAATGACGGTATACATTGAAAGCAAGTATGACTAAAGTTGAAAATTCTTCCTTGTTTTTCCTTTCTTTCGAACTTTAATAAAGCTATTGTTAGGCTATTTCTTCTAAAATGCGATGGTTGTGTATTGCGATAGCAGGATTGTGCCTTAGGCCTACAAAGATAGATGGGCCATGTGAAGAAACTGGGGACCTTCAAACCAACTACCGGCCTACGAAAGACAATTAATCCGGGTTTGTGTTTAAAGTGAGTTCAAGTATAGGGCACCTTTTTAAATTTCAAAAGAAACAAAGCTTTGGATTAAATTAGTATCTCAGGGTTTTTCTACCGGTTCAATTCAAAGAACAATAAACACTTAGAACAGTAAAAATAAGAAAGGCTGTAAAAATTAGCTATAAAAACCATGGTTAGGTTGACCCACTTCTTGAAGAGTACAGGACACGACTTACAGGTGTTTGGGCTGGAATTTTTCAAGGGGGAGGGGTTGCAAAGGGTCAAGAGTGACAATACGGTATCATCAAGTTATGCATGGTAGAAGTGCCTATCAGATGCTTTCAACATCACAGCCAGCGCCTTGTGAATAGAATCTAAACATTCTTTACTTCTGAAATCTCACTTTGCAGACTTTGACCTTATTTTAGGTGTGAAGTAGGCTAAAGTTCGGGATGTGCTACAATGATGTTTTTCATGGTGAAAAGGACCTAATGGGGAAACTATCCCACTGGGCCGGTCCTGTAGTGGACGGAAGGGGAGCTGATTAATATAAGGAGATGGAAGACATTGGAAAGTATCCACAAGTGAACGGAAGTTTGATGATGATGACTCCCCTGGCGCCTGTGGGACCTGTATAGTACTCCTCGTAAGGCGTGGTGTCCAGTGACCCCTGGTATCACCCCAGTGGTGGTCTAGAGAGGAGAAGCCTCGGAAGCTTCGGGTAATTACAAAATAGGAACTCTGGCAAAACTATTGAATTTATCAATATGGTTACATCAGTAAAACCTTCACCATGACAATATATTGACCAAATTCAGCGCAATCGCCGGAAAATGGCGAAATGGCAGCCACTATTTACAGTTATGGTGACATGCCACAAAAGGCTGCTTTTAATTGTCAGTTAAAGAGTAAAATTCTCATACTAAAGATCCGTCCAAACTATTTCTACATCTTTTATGGTTCTCAAGTACATTTCTTCAAGAACTGACTGTTTCTGAAGTAACACATTGCGTATGCAAAAATAGTGATGATCAGTGTTGCACAGTGTTAGCATTTCTTGTGTTAACCCTCTATAGATCATCTCTAGTTTACTCCTCAGATATTTTACAATTTGGTGTATGATATTGATTTTTTCCGAGTAGACAATATTATCTTTGAAAATAAATCCCTAAAGGTATACCAATATTTAACTGTCCTTGAAATGAAGGTTGAAAGAACAAAGGATAACATTACAAATATTGTGCGAGTCCCTCTTAAACGTCACAAATTTATATATTTAGCTCATATTTAGCCTATTCATGATATTAATGGGAAAGACAGATTTTGCTTTAAAATGGTCAATATTTGATGGGAATTGTGACTGTTCTCTTGGGCTCTAATGCTTCTCACATCAAATATCCAACTACGTCATTTCATGTCACCAGGCCTTTAAAAAGACCTTATGCATTGACGTCACGCGACGTTATTTTAGAGGGTAAAGCACACTGCACGCACGACGTAGACTTCTCACGGGCGCGTACGTAGTAGCCTTAGGAGCGTATCCGATCGGTACACAAATCAGTTGTCTGCATTTGCTGGTGTTAAGTTGCAATGATACGCGCTTACTGGGAGGGGGGGGGGTTATACACTTTCTGTTCTGTGACGTCTAATGCATAAGGTCTATACAGTGCCACAAGGGGCATTCGGTAGCCGTACACGATAGTAATAGTTCTAATGATGCTTCCAGTTGAGCTAGTCAAACTATCATTTTGTGGTCTTTTGGGGCGAATTCAATGCTTTTTGAAGATGGTTAATTGTGTAAGTACTCCTACCTTTCCCCTCTGCTTCGCACAGATCTCGGGGTGCGCCGTTGCGTCATTCCAACCGAAAGTCCCGTTACCTCAACTTGCAATGCACCTCGCGACGCCTGGGTCCGTGCTTCTACAGAGGCTTACCCTACCATTAAAAGACAGAAGTACTTTTTAAAGTGAACAGTCAGTCTACGAAATTTTATTACACCTTATAGCTAATTCTTTTAAATCTTCTATAAGCACCCATACAAGAATCTTTCATTTTTCAAAACACAAATATTGCATAGGCTATACTGAAGGTAAGGCAAGGAGTAATCCCTCCTGCATAAATTTGTTATTACAACCTACTGTCACATGATTTAAAAGAGTCATTCATGAAATAGGATACCAAGGTATAATAATTCAATTCAGACACTTATAGGGTGACTGCATTTCACCCTTTAAGTAACATACTCTTCACATTATTAAAGGAGCTGAGTAGTGGCGTACTTCCAATAATAAATACATCATACCAAACGAGATGATTACCCTCTGTGTGGGGCTAATTTTAAAAATTTTAATCCTAATGCGTTTTATATTCTCATTTAAAATAATCTTGCAAAGTAATTTTGCAGTAACGTTCCTATACTATTTCTTGGGCTATTTGATTTTACATTGCAAGATATTTTACAATTTGTTTTTGAAATTTCTAGTTCGTTACTTTTTCTTCTGGCACCGGCAATTTTGAATCGTTTCCACTTGTATCGGTTCTGATCGATGCATCTACCCAGGCATGTAGTACACACAACTTACAACGTACGTACGTATGTAGTGTATTAGCGTTACTAGTGGCAAGGCACACGCCTATTTCACGCATCATCTGCAGGAGGTTCATGAACAACATTGTGGATTTTGCAGGTATTGAAACTGTTTTTTCGATCAATGAGTTTGTTTTTCGTGGTAGACCTAGGCCTAACGCTAGCCTAAGTTAGGCTAACGTTAGTAGGCCTACTATTAACAACAGTAACAAGTGTTCTGTTACACCAGACACACTGCATACATGGCTTTGATAAGTATCGGTATCGGATCGAATCGATAAACCAAGAAGCATAACCGGATGTGACGTAACGAAGTCGGCGGGTCCGAAAATTTATTCTACTTTGGCGACTACTCAGCTCCTTTAAACTCTGTTAACATGATTATGTAGGTTACTTGGGCAACACGCGTGAAGCGAATGTAATGCACTTTGAAGACTTAGAACTAATACGTTCTCCTTTCTAATAACATTTTAAATAGGACAGAGTCAAGTAGTGTTCTCCACTAGCTGTATTGTCCGGGGGCTCCGCCCGTACAAAATCTGCCACACTACTTTAGCGCCCGGACAAAACTTTGCCGCCCGCACAGAAAATTGACCCGCCCGGTCAAGAAGTTGTCTGTACACTTAATCACAAACACCACAACCTAGTCATATGTTTGCCTTTTATATTTGACTTCAAATACTCATGACAAGCAGTGTATAATAAAACATCGGAGATGCAAACCCAGCTCACTTGCACCTGAGCTCTTATATCATTCAATATGCACTTACTGCATTTCTTTCATACGTTTCCACAGTAGGAATCCGTTACCATCAAACTCATACACTAAACGAAACTATTCAATTGAACTGTCCCCTAGGTTTCCCGATTTTAACCCGAAATTTCAGTTAAATTTAAGTGAACTACTTTATTCTTGAATACGTCCAAGTGGAAACTGGAGCTTCAGATCTGCAAGTAAAGTCAAAGATATTTAGAAAAGGCAATCTGCAAAAAGAAAATGACCACAAAATGCCCAGATTTGAACACATAGGGAAGGCTAAGAACAAGGAAGTAGATTGCACCATTTGCGATCTAAGCCCGCCTAAATTGTCAAAATTTTCCCAAAGGGGAGGGAAACACCCCTCCCCTTAGACCCCCAGGACGGTGATCACAAGAGCCCCCGGACAGAAAACAGACCAGTGGAGAACCCTGGTCAAGGATCATATATTTTCACAATTAATAACGACTCTAAAGAAAGTTACGAAATCGTATTCTTTCATTCCCGTTGGAAATTGTCTGCATAATCACAGTTTTACATTTGAATATTATATTCACTAAAAAGCATTTGACCTCTAACTGTTCCTTTAAACTGTTACCCCCAGTCCTTGAGAGGTGAAAAATACATGCTATACGCAATTCCCGTCAAGTTAGACCGTGGCTATAATAACTTTAGTGCCCAAAAGCGGACAAGACATTCCACCTCTGATTCTAAATTAGTACCTAGGCCGTACCTAAAACACCGACCCTGCTAGCCCCACAATAAACATTCCGAAAATATTCCTGCACAGGAAAACCTAACAGGAAACAAACACAAGACACAATGACAGACTTGTAGTGAGTACGTACTCATACTCAGGGTTTGCTCAATTGCCTCGTACTCATGAAAATTAATTTGTACTCGTGCTCGTACTCACAGATTTTGAAAGCTCTGCAAAGGGGCTGATATACAAAATTTGGTACTCGTACTCAGGAAAAAGACATGTTCTCGTACTCGTACTCACAACACAGACACTGCCCTTTTACTCATGACATTGTACTCGCACTTCAAGTCAGTGGCGTCACCAGACTTTTCATTCGGGGGGGGGGGGTACAAGGGGGACACACAGTTCGATGAGGGGGCACAAATAGATAGTGGCGTATGCAGTATATTGTGTGAACGCCGGCCTGGGGAGGGGTCTAAAGGGAGGGGGTTCCGCTTCCCCTTTGAAAATGTTTGAAAAATTAGGTGTCCTTAGATGCAATCTGGTGCCACATACGCTACCTTTTTGAAGTAAAATTTGTGTCAAAAAATAACGAATTTTTAGGAACTAAAAAAAAAAAATTATGCATGGATTGAGAAATTCTCATGAAAGTGAACAAACGTGCATGTGTAATTGCCGAATCAACGATCAAATATTCGTTCCATTGTGGACTTTTTAATTAACGTGAAATTTTCATGATCCACAAACTGAGTGATTGGAGTCTTAACGGGATTAGATTAAAGGGATCATAGAATTTTGTGTCATATATTTCCCTTTTAAAATTTATTGGAATTATTTTTTCGAAGAAGAAAATGCAGAAAAGTCTCATTGCTGGCACTGAGCTTGCATTACAATTCGCAATAGCAAGTTCCATGGCACGTGCGAAACAACACCATTCACTGTTTTGGTCAATGAATTCGCGAGGCAGACATTTCCGCTACACTTTATCAGGGGCGTAGCGAAGGTGTTATCTTTGGAGGGGGGGGGGGTGTGGAGATTATGTTTTGCCGACGGATCTGGTAATGCGTAGCGCGAAAACGATCTTTAGCCGGTGGGGTCCTGGGCCCCGCCTAAGGACCCCTGGCTGGGTCCAGGGGGCGCAGCCCCCGGAAGCTCTGAGTTTTAAGTATATCTCTGGGTGAAAAATTAAGTCTCAGGATGGATATATTTTGATTCATATTGTATCATCCAATACAAACTAGATCCCACTAATTTTAATGTATTAGGCTATTCCTCTCGTCAGGCCGCTATAGTTTTAAGCGGTTGGGATCCCAAGATCCGCCAGTGCTTTAGCTAGGGCGTTTTCTCAATGGATTTTTACTGATCTGTGGTCTGGGGGAGGGGTCTAGGGGGAGGGGGACACTCCTCCCCCTTGGAAATTTTTGGAATTTGAAAGGTGCCTAGATCGCAAATGGTGCAATATTTGAGTGGATTTCTGCCCTAATGAGGAACCTCAAAATTTACACCCGGCGGGTAGAAATTGCCTGTCAGATTTTTTTTTGTGCGACATTTGTCGCCGTTTATGCGACAGTGTCACACAAACAGGGGCTGGCTTAAACACTGGGCCGGCTCTAGGGCCCCTGGTGGGGATCCGGGGGCTTCGTCCCCGGAAGCTCTGAGGTTTTAGCATAATCTCTCGGTAAAAAATTAAGTCTCATGCAGGATTGGTATATTTTGGTTCATAATGCATTATTGAATGCAAAGATTCCGGTTAATTCTTATGTGTTAGGCTATTCCTCCCGTCATGCCACTGTACTTCAGGTGCTGAACCTGTCATTCAGAACTGGAACACTATGTGTTCAACATTTGAACACTAGACGCGTCTGGCGTTCAAATACGATAAGTGGATAGGCGTCAGGCGTTCAAAAAGGGAGAAAAAGTGTTCAGAATTTTAACACAATCGTTCAAAATATGCTTTGAACGCCAGGATCTGAATATGGGTTCTGTATCTGTTTCATTTTGGTGTTTAAAAGTTAAAAGCCTGAGATTGCAGTGAAGGCAAGACAAGCGCGGCACGCATTATTTTTTTTCCGGGGATGTTTGTGGGTAAACCGGATCCTCAGAAGTTTGCAAAATGTGTTTGAAGTCAAGGTTATTGTTTAGAAGACGGGCTAAGGATACCCTCTCCATGGGTAATCGGGTGCTGCTCCCCATGGTGATGATTAAAGTGAGGAATAATGTGCAGAAAGTGGTTTTTCAAGAATGTCATATGACCCGAAATAGTGCACCTACACGGAAGCCGTTAATTTCTTTCTTTTCCCGAGTTCCCGACGGACTCAGTCACTCGTGCAATTACACCGACGACCGTATAAGGCCGTCACATGCATAATCAATTTGCCGACGGGCCTTCAACTTGAATGGACCAATCAGATGAAAAGGCGAAAATCGAAATATCCGATAACAGACTGGCTCTCTCTCTTTTTTTCTTTTCATTCTCCGCCTTCCCTTCCTTCCCTTCCTTTCCCTTTCTTTTCTCTTCTCTCTTCTTTTCCTCCTCTCCTGTTTTCCTCTTCTTTTCCTTTCCCTCTCCTCTTTTTGCCGACAGACCGAAATATTTGCCGACGGGCGACCAAATATTGGGGGGGGGGGGTGTGACACCCCCACACCCCCCGCTCGCTACGGCCCTGCACTTTATCAAGACGTATATTCACACCTGTTGAGGCGGCAAGGATTATGGATAGATTACCAAGACCGATGCTCAGCCTCCGACACAGAGAACACCATGTGTTTTATGAGATGGGCGATTTTTTTATTCGAAAAAAATACAAATTGCTGCCATTTCTTGTCCTAAGAAGAATCAAATCATATATGAAGCTTGGTAGTCAAATATTCTGACTACAGAACTTACAGGAGATCTATATTTTTTCAAAATCTCAAATCTCAGTTGGAGGGCACACGGGGGGGGGGGCACAAGGTTTTCCGGGGGGGGGGTCGTGCCCCCTGGCTCTCCCTTGGCGACGCCACTGCTTCAAGTCTGACAGATGACATGGCTGAGTCCTTTCCTTCACCTGGCTTGTCCCTTCGGGTCATAAATCCATTTGAGAGTAGTTTCAGATTTTCACCTGCAGAGGGAAGTAACCTGCAATAACTTCTTAAGAAGTAATAGTGCTAAGATTAATCTACCTAGTTCGTACGCATTTCAAATTTGCCTTCCACTCTCAGTTTGCACCTATTCCCCATTCATTGCCTTTACTGATTTGCCCGCAAAAATCTTGTGAATAGAACGACCTGATCGGTTAACAAATTAGGTTACGCAATGCACTTGCTAGCAAGATGCCATCCCAGGAATGTGAGTTCAACCCAAAGTTAACAGCTTCATTATAAAATTCAACTCACCCTGCGACACCCGTCAACTGGCCCGTACTTTCAAAATAGTCCCGACGTTACTATTTTCGTATACCATTCTTGGCCTCACAGCTTATCGCAAGGATGGCGTTCTAAGCCAAGGTAAATAAAAAGAAAGATGCTTCTGAATGTAGAAGGGAAGGGGCCCGAAAAAAGTTTGCAACATCTGATAAAATTCCTCTCGGCATCCCTTGACGATCGAATATCGATTTTTCCCACTTGTCAGTTTCGTGAAAATTCAACTTCATGTACTAACACCTATCGAAGATTTGTATACATATTGGCATAAGTATCGACGCCATGCTAGGAACAAAGAAGGACGTTTAAATGTTACAGACCAGCAAACCATTAGGTAAACACAATTATTATGAAAATTATAGCTTAAAATATGACATAGAACATTCATGTTTTCATATCATGGTAACCGATATACCATACTTTTCACATCTCCTTGTTTAGAAAGAACTTCAACCTTACATCCCATTCCCCTTACATCTCAATTCTCCCCAAAGCTTTTTAAGGAGTGCTGATCAAAGTTCTTAACAAAGATTCAGAAATAATTCGATTAAATAATTTTAGCTGAAGACGATTACAATATACAGCAAACAGGTAAAAGCGCTACAATGTTGAAAAAGGGCGCCCGCAAACCATTTGAATCCTTCGTGACGGGAGGTGTGTGTGTGTGTTGACGGGGTGGGTGAAGTTGTCCACTCTGTTTGTATCAAAGCTTCTCCATTGCACTGCTATTTGTCAACACGTATACATACAGACATACAATACATGGTTGCCAGCAACACGGTACAACGAAACCAAATTCCCCATCTTTTTTCTAACAGTCTAAAGGACTAATTTGATTGTCGAGGCAACTTGATGAACTGAGGCGTCAACGGAGGTGTCATCATGGCCTGGTCTAAGCATCAACCTGCTGCCAGTTCAAGGAAGCAAATTGGATAGGAAGGAATCGCGAAGCGACTTCAACAATATATTGATTTAAAATACATGAAAGCGTGGACTTTTTTCTATTGCAGTTTTCCAAACTCAATTTTGTGTACTTCATATCGGAAATGGCTTTATTCTTTAAACATGCAATCAGATTAAGGGTCGCACCTAGCTTTTTCAGGGGTAGCGAGTGGTACGGAAAGCCGCGTTTGCATGCGAATCACTGCTCTGGGGTGTTTTCAAAGCTGAGAGTATTACCATAAAACATTGGTTGTAAAACATACACATTTTAACCCTGTTTAACATCACTTTGACAGTTTGAAATACTTAAATTTATCATGACGTAAGAATATCTCGGATGAGTCTGAGATTGAGAGGCTATTTTGTTTTTCAGCAAATTCAAGTTTCCGATCATAGGCCTATATTTGTTTCGTGAGCAGCAGGGATTGGTTCTCCTGGCCGGCCGCTATTAAGAACCCATGTCCTCTACCTAACACACAATTATAAAGGAACAGCAACCGAGATGAAAGCGATTCCAGAGCGTATTCCTCTCTTCAATTTTGAAAGAAGACTGCATTTTCAGGACGTATTCTCATTCCTCAATGAAAAGACTGCCTGCACTATTTTCGTCAGAGCCAGGCCTGTAGCCAAGAGGTGGGGGCCCACAGAAAAATTTTGACTCCCTAAAAATTTAAAATTACTGTTGGCTTATAAGCATATGTCACCCCCTGGGAGTTACATCTTGCCCACCCCTCCCCCCTCAGTATGACGTCTGGCTAACGACCTGGTCAGCTCTCGATCTCAATTCAACACCTTTATAACCACAATGAAGGGCCCGTTGTGGAGCTTTGTCTCCTATCATTTAGGCAAGGATTGCCGACATCTAACAAGCAAGCGCTTCAAGTATGTGTGCCGTATAAATGGCAGATTTGCATAATAATTACCACCAAACTCTCTTGCAATTTCAGTCACAATAATCATTCACGACTCTGCCCTAGAGCATCTTTCTGTGTACCGTACACGAAAACTCCGTTACTAAAATTACGGTCTCTAAAGTAGTAAAATTTATGTATAATTGAAATTACCACGATCTCTTTCGGATTTCACGACGGCCCGAAAAGACATTGTGTGAATGTCAAATTTGACTTTCGCGCAAAATTTACAAGACCGGAAGAAGTAATGACCTCGTCTCAAACAGTTCTATCTCTCAACTAAGATTACTTCCGACAAAAATCAGTGGCGTAGCTAGAGGGGGGCGGGGGGGGGGGGCACTGGGCTCACAGAGCCTCCGAAGGCCTTTGTCGGAAATTTCTAGTCTCTGTCGGAAATTTTTACCACCTTAATTAAAACTTCCTACAACGGAAATTAGAAGCTAAAATTATATTCTTAGGGGTTTACTTACAACACTTCTTATGTTTTTAAGCAGAATTCCCCATCGAAATGGTTACTGACAAGGCCTGGAAGTGTCACTTAAGGCAATCTCGGAGATATTTTAATCTAATTTTTTCCGCGCTCTGCACGCCAGATGATGGTGGCGCTACGCTTAGATAGTACATCATTACTTCAAGATAATAATCTGTCAGAATTTTTTGCTTTTGCCCCCCCCCCCCCTCACACACACACAAATATCTATCTACGCCACTGGCAAAAATGTTATCTTCTGCATCTGCCAAACAAAGCTTAATTTTCCCAAGAAAGCTAGCTTGTAGTGACCTTACATGTCCCACGAAAGCTAGCTTGTAGTGAGCTTAATTGTCCCAAGAAAGCTAGCTTGTAGTTTGTAGCTTAATTGTCCCTCGACATTCTGCTGAGTACACTACGGTGTTGTAATTTTAATGCTTCTGTAATCTGACTTCAGTATCCTGTTCCATGGGCTATACTTCATCACGTTTCAATGATCTACTTGAGTCAAATTTGACCAATCAGAGAGGATTATAATATTTAAAGCTATTGTTTGAATTCAGGTCTTAGTTCAGTCACCAATTGTGGATGTATGGAGATGCCCAGGGGTTCATAAATATGCCTGGGGTGGTGAAAAGCTGCTGTTAGCAATAGTTTTCAGAAAATAATGGGTTGAGGTGTATCTTAGAATGAATGAACATCTTTTAAATCACAAATCTTTCCATCCTAATAAGAATGTTAACTCAGTGTTTCATGCTGGCCGCAAACAACTGTAGATCAATTGTTCCTCTTAATTCCTCAAGTTTTGTTAATGTAAACAAATGAGTTGTTTTGGAAGTCATCCATGCTTGGAGCTTTCCAGTTTTACTTGAAACTGAATAAGATAAACATACACTCCATCTAATCTCTTTCAATTTTACAAGAGATGTCAGGTGTCAGTGAGCATTAGGTTAAGAAACCATTTGGATTGGGAAGGGAAGGGGTAATGTTTTTGTCCGAATTTCTAAGCCTTATTTGAAGAATTTTGCTTGGATATTCTAACATGTTCTGACCAAATTTTGGGGCTATCCCAAAATGGGGAGGGGCACAGTGTCCCCCTACCCTCTGTCTCATATGTCTTAGAGAGTGAGTCCCATTTTATAAACACTTGTAGCGATCTACCTTTGTTGTTGCTGTTACGGGGAGTTGCATCAAATCACTACCAGTGCCTTGGATTCACCACATGCTGGGAGAAAATTTTGACAGGCCCTTGTAAACCTTTCTAGTCTGAAAGCACTTCAAGGTCTCACAAGGCTATCAACCTCATATGTTGCTAAAAAGGTGGAATTTCTCTTATATGGAATATTTAGAGAATCTCTTGCATCCCTCATACCCAACCTCCTCATTTCTTCTTTCTTCCCTCACCCCTGTGCCTCCCCTCCCCCCCCCCCTTATGCACCCAATCACTGAAATGCCTTAGCATGTGGTGCATGTGGAAGCAACAGAAACAAAGCTGACAATAATTGATCATAATCTGTAACATACTTTTATTATTATCTGTTAATGTGTTCTTGGATTATATCCTTTTTCACAAAAGTAATGTAATAACTCACATATCAGTTGCATTTGATACCAATAAAATGCTAAAAATGGGCCACTTTCATACCATGTGATTTAGCCAACAAGTGGCCACAAATTCCAAAGAAATACTAGTGCTTTTATGAGAAAAGTACTAGAAAAGTTCTTACAACACTTCCATATACATGCCGTCCAAAATGGTGAATTGTCTAACATATGTACAACTTATTTTTATTACCATGATCTATCAACAAAGACATATGTAATAATAAAATATTATTGATGCAAACAGTACTGTTCGATTGGTTTACAACTTTTGATCAGTAAAAGTCAATTGTACTATAACTGTGTAAAAATGTTAGGCCCTCATACTGTAAACATAACAGGCATTGCACAACTAATTGAGTTGGCTTCCTTGGTTACGTGTTAAGGCTATTATATATCGACCATTTTCACAAACCAATTGTTTAATGAAGTAGCATCTGCATTATTATAAACATTTTAATATAAAATACTAAAAAAGACTTCCTCCAAAGGACATAACTGAAGCATTTTTATCCTTTTTTAAAACAAGTTTTGTGTTTCTGATACAAATAATGGTTTTCATACCCTGTACAAACCAGTATGGTTGCATTAGATTAATGTGTGTAATTTGATGCCAAATTGTTTTCTATGACAGAAAACAGTTTTCATATAGTGAAAAGGTAACCAACAATTTCAAATCAGTTATTAAGCACATTGACCAAACAGTTTGACAACCGATAGCTATTTTTCATAAATGTTCCCATTTTTTGTACTTATTAATCCTGATTGTGACCTTATCTCCACACACTCTTTCAATTACAAATTGAAACATCAACATGACTTTTGAAGAAAGACTTATTTCACTTAAACACATGGCAAGAAAATTTACACTTTGTATTCTTACATAAATTTCATTAAAGGATGATTTACATAACAAATTAAATGTATACAGTACAAAATTCTGTTAGCCTTTCATAATTAAGTCTGTACATAATTTTTTAACTATACAGTTTCTTTCTCAAAATTATATTTTCTACATAACAATAATGCAACTTGGAATAGTTTATGGTTGTTAAGGGTTTACGCTAAATGTTTCCTCTGGTAAATAAAAGGTAAAACAAACAAGGAAAGAACTAAACGAGAAAGACAAACAAAGACGGTATCACAGATTCTGCCGATGCCATGGCATCCATGAAGGAAAATGATTTTGAAAGCTATGGTTTGATATGCATAGAAATTTCAAGTAATTTCTGATACAAGGTACCTGGGAGGGCCTGTAGACATGGGGAATTCTAGGGCAATGCCACCAAACTTGTCGTTATGCTACCATCATTTTTTAAAATCTGTGGTTTTAATAACAGGCCGATCCCGGTGAAAGCCATCAAAACAAATATCTGCTTTTACAAATTGACCAGCTGGTTACAGGCCTGGCTTCTTTAGTTTAAACTTGGCACTGGCATAGATCATGGTTCCAGCAGTAAAGCATTGTATCTGCTGGCAAGAAATAAAATTTTACATAAATTCTTTCTTCACATCTTTGTAATGATAATTCTTAATTCTGACTACCATTTGCCCAGTCAGGCAAGTTGAGTTGATAAAGAGCTTACCCAACATAAGTTTTTCTACAGGGCAACTTGTAAAGTAATACCTGTTTAGCCCTGACATACTTCATAAAATGTTACATTACATTGAGTTACCAGCTTGAAACATCTTTACATGCCCTAGCTGTGAATCACAAGACCAACAGCTGTCCAGGCATGAGGAAGCTCATCATGCATATGCAATAACTCAACTTAACATACATTTCTGCTAAAATTCTGTACAAAAAAGCTGGAAGACTATCAATTTTGCATCCTTGCATAACTGCAAAAGCTTTTAAGTATTCTCTATGGTGTAATTAGATATTCATGCAATCCAAACGCTAATATAAGGGTGAAGCCTGGAGAAAATGGCACCAAAATTAATGGAGTATACAAAAAAGTGACTAGAGGTTATATAGACAGGGCTTCATTTTCTGCAACCTATTGTCCAAATTCGGCATCCAATATGGATGTAATATGCCCAGTGCAAATTGTTTGACATTAACCCTACATAAAGGCAGCAACTGCACAATAATACTGCATTTTAAAGTGTGTGTTTTATGAAAGTCAGTGATGGGTGCTTGATCAGTTAAAACTTAAGCTTGTGCGATTGGTTGAGAATTGATGGCACCCTTTAATGCATTATCCTGAAGGATTGTGGGAAATGCTTAGTATATTGCCAAAGATAATAGGTAGTCAGCGTGAAAGTCCAAATGTAAATGCTAGTATTGGGCAAATATTACAAGCTGCCTATATGAACTAGTACCGATATTTTCATTCTCAACATTGGCCGATACGAATCTGATACTGATCCCGAGAAATGAGCGTATTCTATGCTAAACGACAGGTTACTGGGAACTGCCGCAAAAAGCTGTGCTGTGTCATTTGCATATTAAGGTAAAATACCGTATTTTGACTTCAAGTCAAACATACTAAAATAATGTAACATTGTTATGAAGTACACAGGGCTCCCAACAGGGAGACAACATAATAGAGGATTTTTGGACGAACATACAGGATGTCTCCAGAAATATAGGAATGTTTAGAAAAAAAATACTGTTTTATATAGGAAATTTAGGTTAAGTGGGGGGTAGGCGGTATCACCATCTGACTTTACCTGGCCAGTGAACTATCATAATTTTTTAGGGAAAATCCTATATTATTAAATTTGAACCTGAGTGAAGAGCTTTACAATCCACTCTTTTGGTGAAAGGTGTTGTATTCTCAAAATGACATTTAGGCATTTTTTTTTCAAAACCATTTATAACTCCTGAAAATAACCCTTACATGAAACATTTTGACTAAAGTGGGCTAACTTTGACATTTAAAATAAAATGTATAGGAAATATAGGAGGTTTTCCCTTTTTATCAGAAAATATATGCTTACTTTCAAAATATAGGAATATATAGGAAATGTAGGATGGTTGGGAGCCCTGAGCACATGACGAGAAATATCTGTTAGGTAGAGTCAGCATTTGAAGTAAATTCACCACTACCAATACAGGATGAAAATAGGGAAACGGACTGATACCCCTACTGAATACTGATAACTGGTCCAATACTACTAAATGCTTAGGCATCCACTTGAAAATGATGAAGTCAAATGAACTTCAAACTCATTAGAATCAGTAGTTCTGGAATTTCAAATGCTGATTTGGTAACCCTGGAAGCTATCAGGTGATGTGGGTTTGCTTATCATGAAACATTTTGTACAGCATTCTTAGAAGGCCTTCAGACTTTAATTACAAAATGTAAATTTTAATTACAAAAGGTAAATATTAATTCACAAAATAAACAAGCACAATTTCAAAACAATTTGGAGACTTGTCACTAAATTCCATTCAATCTACACGCAGGAGTCTGTCACTTACACCTGTTGTTCCGTTTTCATTAAAAACAAGGTTTTCAGGTTTTGACCCCCGGTGACCCCAGGTGACCTTTCACCCCCACCAAAAACAATAGGGTTCTTCCTCTCAATATGGGGCATCTATGTACCAAGTTTGAAAACTGTCAGAGTTTCCCTTCTTGAGATATCGTGTTAACGAGCATAGTGTCACAAACACACACACACACACACACACACACACACACACGCACATACACACATACATACACACGCCATCATGACCGCATAGGTTTCTCTTTTCATCGAAACCAATAATTTTTCAAATCAAGGCAACTCCTCTTTCTTCAATCTTGCTATGATGAAGATGTTAACTTTCATAGGAACCTGAACACATCAATACCAACCGAATATCTTATTCACTTTTCATGATATTTATGGTATACTTAGTTTGTCTACCAGGAATTTATTCATAGCAGGCAGGGACATAATTTACTTGCTTCGATAATTACTCTCCCCAGGAATGTTTACAACAGTAATTTAATTGATCAGTATGATATTAAAATGAGCATTTATTCTACAACCTGCTTACCACCAGAATTCTCCCTTTGTACCTGCATTTAAAAGCAATAAAGTTGATACTGATCTCCACCCCAAACATCATTATTATCAAGTACCTAAAGTCAAGAAACTTTCGGCATCCCTAAAACTCATTCAGTATAATCATGTAATGCTTTAAAGAGACCTAAAGTCAAACCCTTGAAAAATAGATATAACTGAAAAATTGTTAACCTCAGTGGCCTAATAACTTACTCTATTACTGAGGTTCAGCATGGATTTTCAGATAAAGTCAATTTTTTGTTTAAAATGCTCTTGAAACTGTGTAATCATACTTGTAATAGTCACGTTCATGCCTTCCTTTTTTGTTACTATGGAATCAAAATCCTTGAATGACCTTGGATAATGCCCAGGGTTAGTGGTTACCTCCAAATTTAAAGGGTCCAAAATGTTGATACTGGACCCTTTAGATTACCTTAAGAGTGTGTCTTTGGGGTCCAATGGCAATTTTAAAGGGTCCAACTAAATTGCCAATTTTTCCAATTTTCCACATAACAAATGCATAATAAACAAAGTAAACAGTGCACTCAAACAGTACCAGTCCAAAATAGAAAAATAACAATGGAAACAATGGTTTTGTACTAACTGGAATTTTTTTATTCTGGCTTGGATTGTAGCAATCTGCCGAGTAAGGGAGCGAGAGGCACTGACAGTGGAGATCCTTGCCCATCCGAGATTTTCTCCTTGGACCCCAATACGAAGCTAAGGAATTTATTCATGTGTCCAACCACGAAAGAATGGGGTCCATGACATGCAGGCACACAAGATCGCGAACCCTGATCATGACCAACTTCTTGCAAAGCCCCTTTTATCATGAAAGGAATTATATGGAGTCATTTTTTAACGATGTGATGCTCTTGCACACCACCAAGGTCAAACCTTGAATCAAGAACAGGACGTCCAGCATCTGTAAATTAGTCAGTGCAAGAAATTTGATCATGAGTGCTTCAGGCACTGTATACTAAAGGGTCAGCAGTGACCTAGTGTCAACACTGGTCCATGTTTACCTAGCAGAGAGTACACCTGACCATGAGTAATTCAGGCATTGTACATTTAAGGGTCAGCATCGACCCATGGTCGCAAATGGTTCGTGGTTACCCTTTAGGTAAAACACCATGTTGTAGATATGACTACCTGTTGATACTTGTCCACATGACATTCCAGCTGGATTATGTTGGTGCTTAGGGGGGGAAGGGGGGCAGTATAGTTAGCATTAAGGGAACAAAATTATCAGACAACATGGCCCATAAATGATGAAAGACCCTCCACTCCAGCAATCTTGTCACTTAAGAGAGTTATATTAAACTTAGTTTGAACAAGACCACAGGGATAATGACCTGAGATTCAAGATGTACATTCTCATAATTCTTAGAGTAAAATATGTCTATCAGCAATTTATTCTCAACACCAACACCATGGCTGACAAGTTTTTACCACTATAAAATCAGCCTATCAAATCTACACTGTCTTCATAATTGGGACTTGATCCTGCATGAGGTGTTCAACATCAACACTAGTGCTAACAAGTCACCAGGTGCACTTATTCACTGAACTCTTGGTTCACACTCTGCTAACTTTTGTGTCAGATCAAAAATAAGGCTGGAACGAATAATTCCAAGTAGAGGTAATTCTGGAGATTTAAACATGCATGCAGCAGGCATTGTAGAATGAGATAGTAGTACTGATTCAGTGCAATCAGCTTTAACACAGCTAACTGTAAGCCGGACACTGGTGTGAGGTCTGCTTGCCCACTGATCTAGTTTATTGCAAGGTTGATCGAGTTTACTTACAGACAGGGAATCAAACCCCAAACTGGGTGCTCAACATAATGCACAAAATTAAGGCATTATGTCAAAACTTCAGGCTGCAGCTGCCTCAGCAATGCTGCAGGGGCTGCACCTATGCCTCAGCAATGCTGCAGGGGCTGCAGCTATGCCTCAGCAATGCTGCAGCTGTGCTCTCTTGCTGCACACATTACAGTGGCAGGATTTATTCAATACTGCCACTATTGCAAGTGTAGTAACAAAGCATGGCTGCAGCTGCTGCAGCTTGGCTCAGGAAGCTGTCAGAAGTATAACCATAATTTTCCCAAAAAATGATTTCTTTCCCAGTTCTCTGCATAATAAAGAGAAAAAAAAAGTACTGATTGCAAATATTACTTAAGGACAGCTCATTAAGTTTCAGCATGCATGCTCCTTAAAGCAGCCAATTAATTATTATCTTTTGGGTCTGTGTTGATCAGCCGCTCAACGTCAGTTTCTCCTGTGGCTTCTCCTTCTTCTTTTTCCTCTTCCCCTCCATACCAAACATAATGTTGCAAGATGAACACGATATCAAAACAAATGGAAAAGAGTCCAAGACCAAACTTGGTTGGGTCTCCGAAGAATGATGACCAATCATCTGTCAGCAGCAACAATAAAGGGAAAGAGCATAAAAATGATTTATCAATGATTCTCTTAACACACATATTATCAAGGAAAATTGGGGGTGACATTTGAATATTCACAGATCTAGGGCCTTTAGTCTGAAGTTTAAACAAAAAAAAAAAATCACACACTATTTTCTATGACCATGACAACGATTGGTCCTGTATTCACAGCTACAGCAATTGGTCCAACTCCAATATTTACACTACAATCAATGGTCCAATTCCCATATTCACAGCTACAATCATACGTTAAACTCCTGTACTTACGGCTACAATCATTTGTCAATTACCATATTCACAGTTTACTCATGGCTGAGATGCAAAATGTTCAAACTTTTCCACAGTATTTAAAATTGTAGAAAGTACAATAATGTGTGATGACATTCTTGCATTTCTCACATTTAGCTTCTGTTTGTACATAACACTAGAATACTAAAGAAGGCCTTGCAGAATCTGGAAACATCATGGCTACCCATTAAACCTCCTTTTATGACTTCTCTTAATGGGATAACTGTCTTGGACATAATCCTTTTTCTTTTTGTAAACTTTTTTTCTCTATTTTCATCTTGTTAGCAATTACGTATTATTCAGTTACAAGTATTAAACGAGAGTTTATCCAGTGGCAGAATTCAATGAATTTTGAAAGACAGTCCTTGGTTTACCATGAGCTGATGGAAACTTTTTGGGTTTCCCCTCCTCTTGGGTGAATTTCAAGTTCTCCCATGATAAGTATTTTATATTTTGAACTTTTCCATGTTATGTTCCACTTTTGTACTTAAAATACCTGAGGATTAAGAGACAATACAAAACTCTTTACATATTTCCATAGGAATCACTATAATTTCATTTTTTAACAAGGAAGTTATTCCACAAAGGCAGATGAATAGTTCTGGTCGAATGAGTGGGGTGGAAAGATGTTCTTTGCAAATGGTACCATACAAATCTAAATCAAGGTGTTGTAATGTTAATTATCAAAGCCCACTTTCTCTGTAAACAAAGCTAAAATGGTCAGTCATTGTCCTCAATGCTAATATAAATACTGAAAATTTTCTGTTAATCAATCTGTAGAGACATAATACTATTGAGTTGATCTCTTATCAAAAAAAAGAAAGCTACCTCCTCTATCATGATTGCAGTAATATTACTTGGGGTGGGGATTTTAACCTGGTACTCAACTTTCATCTTGATAAAACTGGTGCCCGGCCACCAACTAATTTTAGAGCTTGGGCATTGAAATAAAGAAGCATTTGATCTTATTGATGTTTGGAGGGGAAGACACCCTAAATGTAAACTGTTCACTTGGCATTCTAGCAATGATGTTTCTATTTACTGCAGATAAGATTCTTTATTATTATCTCCAATCATTTGAAGCAGTCTATCACAAACACCTCAATACATTCTTTAATTGGTTCAGATCATTGAAGCATGCCTTTGACTTTACAGATGGTATTCCCAGGGGAAGGAGTATGTGGAAGCTGAACACATCCCTTTTAGACTGTGTATATGACTACTTTCTAAAGGATACCATTTTCTGACACATTAAATATTTGTAGTAATGTGAACCATTGCTTTCTTCAAGAGGTTTGTAAAGTCAATATATAAGGTCAGTCTCAATTATTTATTCAGTCCATAGCTATTTAAAGCAAGCAGACTGAATGGAATTAGTACAGAAGATATCATCTTTACAGCAACAATCACTCTGTCCCCTTCTTCAGCGTTGAACTTAGAATTAGATGAAGCCAAAGCCATACTTTATGACTACAAGCTTATTGCTAGTACTGAGATCTCAAGCTCGGTGGTCTGAAGAAGGGGAAGAGAACTAAAATTATCTCCTTAACTTATAAAAAAGAAATAAGACTTATGATTTACAAACTCGCTGTTAGTGATGGTACTTCTCTTCATACAAGTGGAAGAATTCTTGCTGAAGCTAGGTGTTTTTACAGTGGGCTATATACTAGGAGTAGATATGTCACCCCAATATCACTTCATAATGTTTGTTTTAATCACAAACTTCTCACTGCGGATGAGCAGCATAGCTGTGAAGGTCTTCTCACTTGAAATGAATGTAACTTTTCTTTGTTTACTATGTTGTCAAGAAAATCACCGGGCACAGATAGTTTACCACTGCGTTTAAGAAAACTTTTTGAAATGACATAGGTAATCTGGTTGTCAATTCCTTTAACTGTGCTTATAAACAAGGCATTGTTTCTGACTAGCAAGGAAGGGCATACTGAAACCGCTAAAAGACCACTATTACTTAAATGGCTCCCTATTGACCTATTAAACACTGATTACAAAATTGTTGCAAAATGCTTTGCAATCCGTATGAAAAACTTTTAAGCCACGAAAAGTCAGGTTTTTTAAAAGGTTGCTGTATCGGGGAAAATATTAAAACTATCCTAGATCTTATTAAGTTTTGTAAAACCAATTCTGTCACTAGCATTTTGAACAAGCTTATGACTGTCCTGGTTGGGTATTTCTACATAATACTCTCTTTCTTAAATTTTGGTAATCATTTTCTTGATGGAATGAAGACATTTCCAAATTTTTTAATTTAATCCCTATAAAGAAATTTTGTCATTAGTATTTTGAAAATGTTATGTAGCGATTATTTTGTAATGTACAATGCTATATTCTTTATTTTGTGAAAGTTGCTAAAATACAGTTGGAAAAAAAATGGTAATAACTATCAAACTTGGATTAAGACGCCTTGTAGTCCTACTGCAATGTTTCCTCTTGTGTGTCAAACAATGGTTTTTTACAACAGTTTCAGCCTTCAAGTGGTTTCGCCAGGGTTGCTCTTTACGTCCATATTTATTTATTATCTGCACAGAGATATTATCCTCTGAGATCAATTTCAATACAACCGCATTTCTGAGATGTTTCTTTCAAATTTCTCATCAAACTTATGCTGATAATACAGTTATTCCATTCCATAGTATGACCTTTGTTACATTGCTAAGTTTGTCAATATCTTACTAGAACTCTTCAATATTTTGTGTTTTGTTTACACATTAAACAAGAGCCCAATGGGCACTGTGGTTCCTTGCTGAATGTAATGAAACTCAGCCAACTACTGAATGAACCAGTATTTCTGTAGATGCACAAAATCTGCTCTGTAGACAATGCACATCTTGTGTTAACACATTCAAGCATAAATAAATTGCTCTGAAGAAATACAGGCACTTCAAGGGATATCAACACAGACAGTATACAGTTACAATTTGTTTTATTCAATTAAGCAATCACAATTCACGCACGCTCAATGGTATCTGATCCAAATGATCAGTAGCTTAGTTCTCTTTATAAAACTAACAACCCACAGTAGCATTTAATTAATCAATTCCAATTTCTGCAAGCTCACATGACCTAATCTAAGGACAAATGTCTGTCTAGTGAACTTTCACAAGTCCTCTGCTTTGTGGGCAGAGAATCTTCTGCAATATTAAAAAGTGGTATTTGATGCAGGTTGTCATAATGGCAGAATTATGGATTAAAATCGTAATACTATAATTTCAACTAAAATTGAGATACTTGGCATCTCTGAAAGATGTCCCACATCTTTCAGTCATTGGGTGAATGTGATCTTAATGTGCTGGAATGATACAGTTTTGTGCTTATATTTGACTTTAGGAATTCTTGGGAATTTGCTTTTTGGCATCTGGTGATTTCATCTCTGACATCCGACAAAACTCATATGGGTTTTCTGCTGGATTTAATGCAACACCTCAAAGCATAAATCTATTCAAGCTTCCTACACTGAGATAAAGAGTTGAAAAGGTTTGCTGAGTTTGACCTCCAGTGACCCCAGATGACCTTTGGTCTCCAACAAAATATTTTCCCCACCATAAGGCATCCACACACTAAGTATGAAATTAATCCAAGCTTCCTACCTTGAAATATTGTGCTAACAACAAGGTTATCAGTTTTTGACCCTTGGTGACCCCAGATGACCTTTGACCTCCACCAAAACTGTATGGCACAGCTTCTCACTATGGTGGATCTATATACCAAGTATGAAATCTATCCAAGATTCTTTCCTTGAGATATTGTGTTAACAAGGTTTTCAGTATTTGACTCTCAGTGACCCCAAATGACCTTTGACCTCCACCAAAAATGACAGGATTTATCTTAAGTCATCCACACACCAAGTATGAAATCTATCCGAGCTTCCTACCTTGAGATACTGTGTTAACAACAAGTTTTCAGTGTTTGACCCCTGGTGATCCCAGATGACCTTTGACCTCCACCAAAAATGACAGGATTTATCTTCCCACCATAAGTCATCCACATACCAAGTATGAAATCTATCTGAGCTTCCTACCTTGAGATACTGTGTTAACAACAAGTTTTCAGTGTTTGACCCCCGGTGACCCCAGATGACCTTTGACCTCCACCAAAAGCTACAGCATTCATCTTCTCACCATAATGCATCCACATACCAAGTATCAAATTTATCCAAGCTTCCTATCTTGAGATATCGTGCACACAAGGTTTTCGGTCTTTGACCCCTGGTGACCCCACATGACCTTTGACCTCCACCAAAAACAATAGGGCACACCTTCTCACTATGACAGATCCATATACCAAGTTTCAGTTTAGTCCAACTTTCCCTTGTTGAGATACAGCATACCGAAGCAAGTGTCTCACACACACACACACACACACACATACACGCCAAGCTGACTACATAGGTTCCTTTTGCTGACGCAAGGAACCAAAAAAGGACGACATTTCCTGATGAACCATTCCAACAGTCTTGGAAAATGGGCTGGTATGGTAGTCCATACAATTTTACGAATAAACAAATATCACATTTTACAATTTAACTGAAGCAGCTGTCCAAAAAATAAGGGCATTGTATTGATAATTCAGACATGTGTTTCACAGAAAGTTTATTGTACAGTGGTGAAGACTTTATGGGAATTGTGACTACAGCACAACCTCCTTTACCTGAACCCCCTTCATCCAAAACCTTGATTATCCAAACTGGCCTTGGGATTGTACCAGATTAATATGCAACACAATTAAGATAGTATCCACCATGTTTTCGGGGGGGCATTACAAGGCAAAATTCAATGGAAATTTCAGCAGAAACACTTATTTTTTTTGAGACCTTAACAGTCACAGAAAGATGTCACCATGACAGCACATACAGTATCTGAGCATACACAACAATTTGAAACTCTCTGTCAATTTTGGAAGAAAAATCACATGCATTTGTTCTGACATTTTTGCTAGGATTCACAAGCCAGTATACTGTAGGCTCTATATTCAACATATCACATAGTGTACGTGATAGGATAGCATAAGATCTAGTTTCACTAATTCTGAAGAGTAAGCATGGTAGTGGGCTATGTTCCAAACAGGAAATGTTGTGAATGGCTGTTTGAGAGTCTTCTACACATGTGCATTCAATATTTTTGGAAAGTTATGCTGAATTTATACTAAAGATACCTCTAAAAATGGTTGAGGCTTCTCTTCAGCACATGCACAGATTTCGTGTGTGCAAAGCACACATGCGTAGATTTAGTGTGTGCAAAGCATGGGTCATTCAGGAGATCATAGGCTCGAATTTTGGGAATAAAAATGCAAATCTCTGTGTTTAGAAGTTTGCAAAATGGTTAGTCATGTTGTAGTCATGCAAATTAATAGCAAAACATTTCTGGGCATTTCTTCTGTAAGTTTGCTGGCCATTTCCCCAAAACTTACCTGGTTTGGGAGTCTATGAGCCCCGATACTTACCTCCTATTTATTTATGTATTTCCCTAATTGCCTGCAATTCCTAAGGCCAAGACTTCCTACCACAGAGGGCGCCCTGTCCTACCCCTCAAGGCTCCTATCCAGCTTTCGTCATTCTCCTCTCTTTGCCTTTTCGATGCTTAACACGTTATACAATTCCTCTCAGCTTTGGGTTTACTTTAGATTTACCAATTTTTGGGGAAATGTTCTGGCATTCTTTCTTACGGTAGGGACCCAGTGTACCATACTTGAGGCCAAAACTTGAAACCCTGTTTATCCGAATTTTTCCATTATCCTTCTGATAAACAGGGTTTTACTACAATTCCCACATAATTGATGATTTCTATCAAGCCTTACATATTAAGTGGGTTTGGACCAAAAGACAGCTCAATCAACATTTTGGCTCTTATTCTTGTACATTTTGGCAGAACCAAGTACCACTTTGGCAGAACCTGGTGCCATTTTGGCTGAACTAGGTGCCATTTTGGCAAAACCAGGTGCCACGTCACCAAGAAGAGGCAAATTGTTTGCAACTGAATGCAAATCATACATGATATCTGGCTGATATCCTGGCATTACAATTCACAACATGAACATACAAACATGTAAAACATGAGCTGATGAAGTTGTGTCAGTCTTTGGAGCACAAATCAATGAAAATGCTCATTAAAATCAAAACACCTCAGTTTTGGATGTACTAAATTTGGGTGGGGGAGAGAAGGGGAATGACTAGGCAGTTTGTATAAAACTTAAGTGTCTCTGTGTTATAAAATATTTCTGAAGCAAACCAAGGGTTAAATGTGGGGATCTTGGGGCTAACAACTCCTGGCTTTGGTTTAATGTAAGGCTAAATTTCTACACCAAAGAGAAAAGTATGGTATTTTCATGTCCATATACAATTTACATAAAAAAGATTACAACTCACTGCTATTGTATGAGAGTAAGAACATCTGTAGTATACTGAAGGTACCACCAGTGAAGTCCAAGAGAACATTACCGATACTCCATCCAACTGTGCTCTTCCTTCTGAAATTCATCCACACCTTCAAAAACAAAGGAAAGAAAAGTATCAACAATGTAAGGCATCATGCTAATTGGTCGCAGCTGCCCCAGCAAAGCTGCATTGTCTGCAGCCAGGCTTTGTTGCTACATACTTAACAATAGCAGGATTATGTAATACAATGCTGTTGTCATGTGTGTAGTTACACAACATTCCTGCAGCTGCTGCGGCTTGGATGAGGCAGCTGTAGCTTGAACAGTTTGATACAGAGCCTGACCATTTGGATTTTAAGGATTTACAAAAAGGTGGATGCCAAATATTGTAAAAGACACTGCTCCAGGAGCCCTGCAAAGGGATCCTCAGTTTAGAAGGTGGTACTACACATCCTGCTGTGCAATCTAATGCACTAAAATTTACAATAAACTTAAGGGAGTTATAGAAGAACTTCTTGTTCAAACCCTTGATATGAAGCAGTCCCTGAAGGGCCCCTCCTGGCTAAGTTGCTGAACAAAATATTTGCAATATGAACAACTATTTATTGCAAAACAAGAGCCCAAGGGCACTATGGATCCTTGACTTTAAGATGATTTTGTATAAAGGGAGTAGTAAGGGAAGGCATGTGCCCCTTCGACATGGTCAACACAATTTCGGCCTAACTGATAAAATTTGCACACCTTACTAGGGAATCATGTCCAAAAATTTGGCTTTTATGAGATTAATGTGTGATGAGATATTGCATTTTCATGCAGAACAGGGAAGCAAAAAAGGGTGGAAATCCGCTGATTAGCAGAAAAAGCTCATGAATGTATAGCCCTTTTAGAGGTTTCACCTCTCATGACCTTTCACTAAAACACTAAAATGTCAATAACTTGAGTAAGTAGCATCATAGGAGGGTAGTATCATTGCCTTTTTGGTTTGTCTCAACAAGACGAATTCTGGCATCACAACAAAGCCACAAAGGTCAAATGGGTCAAATGAGGTCACAGTAGGTCATCACATGTGATTCACATAGATGAACACAACTCTCCATCATGTCATCCCTCTTAAATGTTTCGTTGGCGAGATATCAATAAAACATCACCTTCTGACCTTTTGACCCTTTCAGATTAAGTCGGTTAATGTTACAATATTTCCACCTCTTACCAATCTATCCTATCCTAAAGTTATGACACAGTTTGAATAAGGGACACCTAGTTGCAGCTACTAAAAGAAATTCACTTTATTGCCTCTGGTGATCCCCAATGACCTTTGACCTCCACCTAAAGCAATAGGGCACATCTACTCAATATCATACACATACACACCAAGTTTAGAAAAATTCGTCACTCGGTTATTGAGTTATTGCACCACATACCTCGCATTCCAATGCATCACATACACACACACACACACACACATACATATATGCCAACTTGACTGCATAGGTTCCTTTGTTAACACAAGGAACCAACAGTGAATTTTTACCAAGAAATATTCTTATCTACAATTAGTTTGCTGAATAACCCAACCAGTTTTGTTCTTCAAGATGAAAAGCACTTATGTGTAAAATCAGACATAGTCCCAAAATGATTGAACTCCTTCACCAATGAGAGTTCCTGCTGTAAATGGTTAAAAATATACATAAATTGGGCCCACCTCAGAAAGTTTGACGAAATTGTCATCTGTTTGGCATATACATGCATGCATGCATGCATGCATGCATACATACATACATACATACATACATACATACATACATACATACATACATACATACATACATACATATAATATAGTACACACAATGTAATTACAGCTTTTTGCTACTCTGAGTTTCACGCACTATGTATGGCGACCATCAGGCAAATGACTGTAACAAACTCCTCGTACAGTTCAACACTACAAAAGCTATCTCTTTCTTAAAGCATGGTTCGGTGGTTTTCCTTTGTATGTGTTACCGTGTCGACACGTGGAGATGAGCTCTGTACTTTTGTTAAGGTTGTTTTCACTGGAATGGATGATTTCTAATTTCTCTTCGATGCACAGGTTGCAGAGGCCTGAGTGGCATTTGAGCGTGTTTGATTTTCTTAGTATCTCCCATCTAATTGAGTAATCTCTGTTTTTTGCCTTTAGCCCTCAGATATGTTTGGAGAGCTCCGTGTTGTTTTTTGATTTGGTATGGTTGTTTTACCTAGTTTTAAACTTGCTGCTTGCAAGGCCTATATACGATACGTTAGTATTGTCTGATGTGACTGTGGCCTTGTAAATGACGTCACTGTCAAGGCAATTCCCTGGTAAGGGGCAACTGCTTGGCTGTTTGTAATTGCACGTTTTTTGCTGAGGTTCCTGATGGGCTCTTTTTAATATGTCCCAGTTGTGTGATTTGATGATTTGTTGCATATTTCTCATGCAGCTGTAACTAACTTTGACTGTGTTTTTGTTGAAAATTTTGTGTAGCTTGTTGCCCTTTGGGAAATGTTTACTTATTAGCTTTAGGAAGTTAGCCCCAATATTCATCTTCACATTTTTGCTGAATGGGGGGTTGTACCATATAATTTTTCTTGACCTGTGTTTCTTCCTCTTTCTGGCAGCCGATGTAGCCTGGTATTCAATTTCTTGGTTGTACTTGAAGGCCTCTTCGCTAGAACATAGTTCTGAGATCCTTCTCCCTATAGCTTGTGGTATGTTCTTTATATATATATATACACATACATACACACATACATACATACACCCATATATACATACATTACACACACCCATACGCACCTCTGTTTCCTTACCGGGACACAGGAAATGTCCCGGTAGGGAAAAGACTAGAATTGCCCAGCAGCAGAGCTGCTAGGGATCTAGGCGAGCAGACGTGCATGCTTGAGGGCGGGCTTCTCTGCCAGGCAAGCATGTGCAGCCGCGCAGGACTTCTCGTTGCAGTAGCCGAATTTTCGGGCAGCTACGCTAGTTTCGAGCCTTGCATGAGCTAGGAAAGACATGCGAGTGGCGAGCTCTTGCTGGCTGCCCTGTGTCCTGAAGGACATGTTGGTGAGTGAACACATACATACATACACACATACATACATACACACAAACATATACATATATATATACTATCAATATTTAATAATCATGTATCATGTGCTTGTTTTTCTTACCAGTATAATTCTTTTGTTCTCTTTTATTAACTCTTTTACTTTTTGACTTGACTTACTTTTTGTTCTGTTTTTATATATGCCCTTGCTTTGACATTTTATGGTTTACTTTGTCCTTGTTTTCAAGCTGTGGATTTTTAGGTTACAATTTTGTTCATTGATCATTTTTATATTGAAGGACATATTATTGTAATCTTGTTTTACACTGTAATCATTTGAAATCACAACTGAGACACCCGCCTCTCTCCTGCTAGACAAACACCAATGTCTACAAACTTGAAGCCACAACAATACCATCATGGACTCAAAGTGCATTTTCTTCACATGTGAGAAGAAACTGGTCACAATATTCTGGAGTCGGTCGGTCATCTGGGTCTCTCTATTACCCTAGCAACTCTGGAGTGAAAACAACAACTGACTGCAGTATAACCATATAGGAACACTTTATGTGCTACGCTGCTGAAGTGAAAACAATCATTTTGACTACACTATGTGCCGCATATGCGCAATACATTGTTTTCACTCCAACAAATTGTTGTCAGCGACGTGTCACTGACCGACTCCATACAGGTTCATTAATCCCTGTAAACACATCTCATTACCATTTTCACCCTTTGTCACTTTACAAAAGATTAAATTTGCCAGTGATGGGACACTGATACATAATATTTTAAATACCTCTAAAGCTGACCAAATTATTGAACCAGAAAGCCTAAGGGCTTAGTGATTCCTTGCCGAATGGGGATGCTTTGTTGTACTGAGGTTTATCCCTCAAATTTATCTTTCTTGACTGCATCATTTTACGATATTTTAATAATTTGACCTCTGCTGACCTCACATGAACTTTGAGCCCCACCAAATATAACAAAAAAGAAAAACGAAAGTGTCTTGAAAGGAATTCAACTCCAATGGATCTTGGATCTTGAAAATTCTTGGGAAATTTTGCTTTTTGACCTCTGGTGACCCCTGATGACTATCTTGGGAATTCTTGGGAAATTTTGCTTTTTGACCTCTGGTGACCCCATATAACAATCTTGGAAATTCTTGGGAAATTTTGCTTTTTGACCCTTGGTGACCTCAGAATGATCTTGGGAATTCTTGGGAAGTTTTGCTTTTTGACCTGTGGTGACCCCAGAGGACAATCTTGGGAATACTTGGGATATTTTGCTTTTTGACCTCTGATGACCCCATATGATGATCTTGGGAAACTTTGCTCTTTGACATATAGTGACCCCGGATGACAATCTTGAGAATTCTAGGGAAATTTTGCTTTCTGACCTCTGGAAACCCCATTAACAATCTTTCAAATTCTTGGGAAATGTTGCTTTTGACCCCAGTGACCCCAGATGACAATCTTGGGAAATTTTGTGTTTTGACCTCTGGTAACCCCAGATGACCTTGACCTCCACCAAAATTGATAGGGTTCTTCCTCTCAACATGGCAAATTTATATACCAAATATGAAAAGTGGCTGTCATTGCTATCTTGAGATATCGTGATTACAAGCCATTTACAAGATTTCTGTAGTTCAACCTCTGGTGACCTCAGATGACCTTTGACCTCTACCAAAAACAATAGCGTTCTTTCTCTCAACATGACAAATCTATATCCGCCATTCCCATCTTGATATATCCCAATTTCAAGGTTTTCGGTCTTTGAACTCTGGTGACCTCAAATGACATTTGACCTCCACCAAAAACAATAGGATTCTTTCTCTCAATATGACATATCTATATACCAAATATGAAAAGTGTTGGTCATTCCTATCTTGAGATATAGTGATTACGAGCTTTTTGGCCTTTCACCTATGGTGACCTCAAATGACCTCTGACCTTCACCAAAAATAATAGCGTTCTTCCTCTCAACATGATGAATCTATATACCACATATGATAAGTGTCGGTCATTCCTGTCTTGAGATATCGTGATTACAAGCCTTTTCGGCTTTTAACCTGCGGTGGCCTCAAATGACCTTTGACCTCCACCAAAAACAATAGGGGTCTTCCGCTCGACATGACAAATCTGTATACAAAATATGAAGTGTCGGTCATTGCTAACTTGAGATATCGTGTTTACAAGCCATTCACGAGGTTTTCGCAGTTTAACCTCTGGTGACCTTTGACCTCTACCAAAAACAATAGGGTTCTTTCTCTTGACATGCAAAATCTGTACACCAAATATAAAAAGTGTCGGCCTTTGCTATCTTGAGATATCGTGTTTACGAGGTTTTTGCAATTTAACCTCTGGTGACCTCTCCCAAAAACAACAGGCTTCTTCCTCTCAACATGACAAGTCTATATACCACATATGAAAAGTGTCAGTCATTGCTATCTTGAGATATTGTGTTTACAAGCCGTTTACGAGGTTTTTGCAGATTAACCTCCGGTGACCTCAGATGACCTTTGACCTCTACCAAAAATAATAGGCTTCTTCCTCTTGACATGACAAATCTGTATACCACATATGAAAAGTGTCGGTCATTGCTAACTTGAGATATCGTGTTTACAAAGTTTTCGGTTTTTGACCTCTGGTGACCTCACATGACCTTTGACCTCCACCAAAAACAATAGGGTTCTTCCTCTCAACATGACAAATCTATATACCAAATATGAAAAGTGTCGGTCATTGCTACCTTGAGATATCGTGTTTACAAGCTAGGCATCACATACACACACACATACATACCCGTTTACGGCGCCGATTGGGGACATACACAAATAATGTGCAAAGTGGGGACATTGTCCTCCAAGTGAATCAGGGACAATTACAGGTTTACACACCAGGAAACTGGGGATACCGAAAAAACTACACACACATTTACACATGAATGAAGACTTAAAACATGCAATTGGGGTATTACCTCAGATCAATCTGTAAAGTTGTAGGCACATATCTGACACCCCACTTTGCATTATTTTAGACATTCTAGAAACGGGGATATCCCCATTTCGCGGCGTATCCCCAGTTCACTAGTATTTTTTCCTGTGTGTATCCCCGATTCACGCCCTAAACAGACCCACCCACACACACACATACACACAAGTCAATTTTACATACATTACCTCATTGTTCAAACTTTCGAGGACTTGACAAATCTATTGAATTTCCTTCAGAGGACCTCAAATCCATTGTTCAGGTCCTCGGTCTGATAGGAAGACAAGTTCACCCATACATGCATACACACACACACACACACAACATCACCATCGCATAGATTCCTTGCCTGCCTTCGGCAAGGAATTAAACACAGAAAGCAACGGTTCAACTTTAATCATCACTAATGATAGCAAAGGTCAATTGTCAATTTGTTTCATTAGCAAAACAAAGGTATACATAATTTGCTATGTCTGGTTTGAAACACTTTTCACAAAACCTGCTCTAGATGTCCTTCAAAAGGCTGAGATAAGTTTGCAAAATGAATCTCTACACCAATTTCTGATAAGGCTCTAGTGAATGAAAGCATAAACTTTAAAAGGAATATTACTGGTGCCCTTTTTATACTAACTCATCAATGCAACCCATGTTGCCTATATCTTTTGGAGATAACAAAGGAAAATTAATTTACACAAATGGCAGATATTGATCAGCTCTCTAGCAACACCATGAGGGATGAAGCAATCAGTTACAATATGAAGCAGTCACGCAATCTTCAGAAAACTAATTTACTACCATAATTTCAGAATGAAGCATACAAAAGCAAAATTGTGAAGATAAAATCAATTCTGCAGCTGTCATAGATACTGATCTATTTGATATAATGACTGCATTCTGTGCACTAATAATGTCGAGACTGTGTATTAGGGGAGCATTCTATTCAGTGGAACTCTTTCAGCCTAAGTGCTAATCATGAATAATCATGCTATTTCTAAGCAGCATTAATGTCACAATGAACACAAAAGACCAGTCTTCCTAAAATCTTCCTCCTTTTGTACACGATATCCACTGTATAATAGCTGACCTTTACTTTATTCTAAAATTTGACATCCAAATACGTAATCATGCTACCCAGCAACTTACTGTAATATTTCTTGGGAAGAGGTAGTTTGCTTGCAATTTTTATGACTATTTTATATTTTTTTTTACTTAAGTCGACTTCGTACAGCTCTTGAACTGTTTGTCACATATGCTTTCTTATGTGTGCATGTTTTATAATGTATTTATTGTTCGTACCTGCAAAACAAAATGCAAGGTTCACAAGAAAGTACAAGAAACTGGTTTCACAGTTAACTAAAATAGTACAAGATAAACCCTGCAGTGGGGAAATAATTTGTCACACAAGATGCCAGGTGAAAGACGCATATCTTTACTGCTAGAGGAGGGTTTATAAGGAACAAACTATCATACCATCTGTGTGGAACCAAGGAACAATATTAGATTCGATGAAATGCCTTCAGAAGAGGAAAGATACATTCAAGAATATTCTACTTTTTATATGTATAGCTTTGATCATACAACTGACCATCACACAAATGACCACAGGTGCTGATTTAGGGCAGCCTATGGGACCAACCCACCACCACCCCACCCCCCTTAATGGAAAAAAGAAAGAAGGAAAAGAAGAGAAAAAAAAAGAAAAAACGACAAAGACAGAAAAAAGTTAACAAAAGTTTCTAAAGACATTCAAAATATCTTTATCTTTCTGTGGAGGTGAGTGGGGGGAGCTTCTAGTTGAAATCATCTCTATTCATCAAATTCATTAAAATGGATGAGTAAAAGAGGAGGACTGCAATGTGCGAAAATAGCAGAATGGTGAAGCAATATGGCTTGTTTCAAGATCTATGGGCCTGAAAAAAGTAGCAAATGTCTGAAATGTACCACTTCCTGACAGTAAGAAAACCACTTCCAAATTATCAATGAGTGACCCCCTCCCCCTGCCCTCCCAGCACCACTCATGGTTCCATCAGAGGTACTTCACACAAGCCAACCTCAAACTGAGATGAACAGACGCATTAGGGGAAATGAACAGAATGCAAAGCCTGAAGAGAATTAGGTAGCAGGGGCTATTCAAGTGCTTCAATTTGAAGTTTTATGGGACAGTACATGGTGTCTATACTGACTCCACTGGGAGTTCATGCAGTATGAGACAGTACACTCTAATCACCAACAAACTCCACTTCAATTGCCATAAACATTCAATAAATTGTTCATAAATTATTCCAAAATACACACCCTTCACAAATCATTTTGAAATTTAAGGATTTGTGGGACTCTTACCATGTTACTTTAACTATTGTTATAAAGTCATTGCACTTTTTAACATGCATTTCCTCTATCTGAGTTGCCTGTTTGATGTTGATCAATTAATTCATGTTTTATTTCATTTTATCACCACATCAATTTTTTGTTATTTACAGTAGTGCTACGAGCTTGTATTTCATTTTATCACTATGACAATTTTATGTAATAGTGCTATGAGCTTGTGTACTGAAGTAAGGAAGACACTATTTACAAATGTAACTATCATCATTGTTGTCATGGTAATCATTATCATTCATTTTAATATTCTATGCTACAAACATTGAAGTTATCTACCCACATGTTGAGAACAGACCTATTATTATCAACTGAGAGATTGTTGAGATGATCTATTAACACATCTACAGCCATTTGAAAAGCTTTGTCTTGGAAACAATACTGTAATTCTCTCACTGTCAGCAATTCAACATTTGTTAAATGCTGTCTCTTGAGAAGAATGTCAAAAGAACACTTTCCACAGAATATAACATGTTCAACAAAATGTTCCCAGTTCAATTTTAAGTTACAATTACATAGGGGAGAGCTGTGTAATTTGGACCACTTAAGGAAAAACTTAGAAAAAAAAAGAAAATGGAAAACGAGAAGCAAAAAATTGGAACCAGAAAGCCAAAAGGCTTAGTGATTCTTTGCCATATGGATATATTGTAACAAACATGAATCACCCACATCACAAGCATGAGATCCCTCACAGTTACTTCTACTTGAGATATCATGTTATATGGTAAAAACCTTTTGAAATCTTGTGTTCCAAAATGACCTTCATGCTAAATATGAACAATCCACAGGCCAAGAATGAGATCCCTCATAGTTATTCTCCTTGAAATATCATGTTCAGTAGAATTTGACCTTTTTGACCTCAAATGACCTTTGACTTGCACGAAAAAGTATAGGATCATCTACACAATACAAACAATCCACATGTCAAGTGTGAGATCCCTCAGTTATCCTTCCTGAGATATGTTTTCAATGTTTTGACTTTTAGTCCTCTGGTGACCCTGAATGACCTTTAACCTCCACCAAAAACAATACAGATCATCTACTCAATATGGGCAATACACAACCTAAGTATGAAATCCCTCACAGTTACCTTTCTTGAGATATCATGTTTACAAGGTTTGGACCTTTTGACCACTGGTGAAACCAAATGACCTGTGACCTCCACCAAAAATGATAGGGATCATCTACTCAATATGGGCAATTCACATGGTAAGTATGAGATCCCTTACATTTATCCTTCTTCAGATATCGTGTTTACAAGCAATTCCCAAGATTTTACCATTTGACCTCTGGTGACCACAAATGACCTTTGACCTCCACCAAAAACAATAGAGATCACCTACTCAATATGGGCAATCCCACATGGTACTGTAGGTATGACATCCCTCACATTTATCGTTCTTGCGATGCCGTGTTTACAACTAATTCCCAAGGCTTTACCATTTGACCTCTGGTGACCCCAAATGACCTTTGACCTCTACCAAAATCAATAGGGATCATTTACTCAATGTGGGCAATCCACATGGTAAGTATGAGATCCCTCACATTTATCTGTCTGGAGATATCGTGTTTACAAACAATTCCCAAGGTTTTTTACCATTTGACCTCTGGTGACCCCAAATGACCTTTGACCTCCACCAAAAGCAATAGGAATCATCTACTCAATATGGGCATACATGCCAAGTATGACATTCCTCACAGTTACCCTTCTTGAGATATCGTGTTTACAAGGTTTTGACGTTTTGACCTCTCCTGATCCCAAATCACCATCGACCTCCACCAAAAATGATAGGGATCATCTACTCAATATAGACAATCAACTTGGTAGGTATGAGATCCCTAACATTTATGTGTCTTGAGATATCGTGTTAACAATTAATTCCCAAGATTTTACCATTTGACCTCTGGTGACCCCAAATGACCTTTGACCTCTACCAAAAACAATAGGGATCATCTACTCAATATGGGCTATCCACATGGTAAGTATGAGATCCCTCACATTTATCGTTCTTGAGATACCGTGTTTACAACTAATTCCCAAGGCTTTACCATTTGACCTCTGGTGACCCAAAATAACTTTGACCTCTACCAAAAATGATGGGATCATTTACTCAATGTGGGCAATCCACATGGTAAGTATGAGATCCCTCAGGTTTATGCATCTTGAGATACCGTGTTTACAATTAATTCCCAAGATTTTACCATTTGACCTCTGGTGACCTTAAATGACCTTTAACCTCTACCAAAAACAATACGTATCATCTACTTAATATGGGCTATCCACATGGTAAGTATGAGATCCCTCACATTTATCTGTCTGGAGATATCGTGTCTACAAACAATTCCCAAGGTTTTTACTATTTGACCTCTGGTGACCCCAAATGACCTTTGGCCTCCATCAAAAACAACAGCAATCATCTACTTAATATGGGCAATCTACATGCCAAGTATGACATTCCTAACAGTTACCCTTCTTGAGATATTGTGTTTACAAGGTTTTGACGTTTTGACCTCTCCTGACGCCAAATAACCTTTGACCTCCACCAAAAATGATAGGGATCATCTACTCAATATGACCAACCCACACATTAAGTATGAGCTCAGTCACAGTTACCCTTCTTGAGATATCGTGTTTTCAAGCAAAGCGTCACATACACACATACACACACACACACACACGCACACACGACATCACCATTGCATAGATTCCTTGCCTGCCTTCGGCAAGGAATCAAAAACACCAGTAAATTGCCTTTGATGAGCTTATACTGCCCATAGAACAAGTTGCCCGGAATATGCATAAACTGAGTAAAATTGGTCTGTGACCACATTCTAATCCTGATTTTTTAAGATGCATCCATTGTGATTTACACAATAAGTCAATGCAATTTTTAAGTTTATAGGGTCATTAAATGAGCTTTAACTTGCATTGGTAACAATTCACCTTTTATAAGTCCAAGTCAAGTTACAAGTCAATGCTAGTGTTTGCAAGTCAAGTCACAAGTCACAAAAATAGCAACTCGAGTCCAACTTGAGTACAAGTAACATGACTCAAGTTGCTACAACTCTGGTCCTCAACACAGGACATTGTCACGGCAAATACATGAATCCTTACGACAACCATTTTGAGATTTCATAGTCACCAGCAGCACTTGACAAGTGTAATTATGAATCACCCCACAATATTAAATTACTGGTTCTGCAAAACCAATTAAGTCACATGAATTACGACTATATGACTTTCTAATTTTACGGTTGAACTGCTTACATCCCATTTTTCAACACAGTTTATCATGTTAATAATAATAATAATTGTGCATTTGTAAAGCGCCATCTATCTATGTAAACATAATCCGAGGCGCAAAAGGACCGTATTGGATCAATAAAAAGAACAAGAAATAATAACAAAGTATCACCAGTGAAGTAGAAATTAATTATAAGCAATAGTGAACAAGTGAGTTTTAAGATTATTCTTAAAGGTAAGTAATGAATTACAACAGCGAATGTTCAGTGGAAGAGAGTTCCATAATTTGGGAGCAGCTACAGAAAAGGCCTTATCTCCAGCAGCTGTAGAAGTCCTTGGGATGGCTAGAAGATTTTTTCCTGCAGACCTTAGTGTGCAACCTGAGGAATATCGTATTAGGAGTTCTTCAAGATATACCGGTGCTTTGCCATTTAGCGCTTTCCTTTTGTTAATGCTACATATGCTCCCCTGGGAAGCATGCATGTATTTTACACCATTTTCAAAGCTCCATAGGTTTAATTGACTGTACATCTATGACCCACTAATCTCTTGACTGAAGCTGGCATTTCCATAGTCAAATGACCTCACTTCCTGAACAGCCTAGCCATTCCCATGCAATGCCTCTGTATTGCACCTGTACATGTTTCCTTGTAAAACATGCAGCACCCCCTGTCCCTACCCCCTCCCCTATAACAGGCAGAGAAACATGCATGTGCATGGTTAAAACATACAAATAGTACAGAACTGCATTTTAAATAGTAGCAACCATTGCACAATGCAGTATGGTAGTACTAAAGGCAATTGGCACCACGTAAAATTGTTTTCATTCCATCATTTGGTCTCCTTAGTACACCATAACTGACATGTAATCAGCGAATGATATTTTCAGAATTATTTCCTACATATCTTGTAATCTACTGCATTCCTGGCCAAATTTTTGACACCTCATCCTTAAACAATTCTGTATAGTTTTTACATGTTGTATGGTCCTGTACAGTTATGTGTTAAGTGCAGGGGCGTAGCCAGGAATTTGTCAAGGGGTGCACCACTGTGGGGGCATGGGGCCCCCTGTGGACTGGGGGTTGTAGAATATGCCCACTGTATTCCCCCCTGTCGTAAGAGGTGACTTAAGGGGAGAACCTGAACTGTATTTGAAAGTGAACTTGAACTGTAGGCTATTTGAACTTTACCTTTTCATCTGGCTGACACTATATAACACATTCGTGTTGGTGTGTCGTTTAATCTCATCTCACTAATGCATCACCATGGGTTGGCGCAAAGTGCAAGAAAATTTTGGCCCAAAATGCCTCCCAGATTGCTTTTAATGGCACTTCCCAGGCTTATTTACCTCATATAAGTAGGGGAAACACTAGCAATGTTGTAAAAATAAACATTAAAAAATACCAAAAATATGCTCAATGGGGGATGGCTGCCCCCTTCGCCCCTCCTTGGCTACATGCCTGGTTAAGTGTTATACTGTAGCAACTTAAATTCTGTCCAAGACATTTTCCATCTTTCAGGGCAAAAACTACAACAAACTACTGTGTTGAAGGGGGCTATCATCATTCTCGTAATACCTCTTATTTTCACTGCTGTTCACAGTTTCCCCTGGGTTTTAGAAAGGGTGAGGTGGTATAGTTCATAAGGGTAAATGGTGCCGGCTTTGGCACCAACAGTGAGGGGGAACTATCAATACTTCTATAGCCAATACAGTACAGGTGGAAATTATAGCATATTTCTGTGAGGTGGCCAAAAACTGTAAGGTGGCTGCCTCACAAAAGAAAAAATGCCAGGGGAAATGCTGCTGTTGCTGTGTAAAGAAAGATTATATCACTTTCATAAGCAGCATTTCATTGATCATGTTGGGTTGGGTTACACTAAGCATTCACTATTAATTTCTTAAGAGGTTGTGATAGCATCGCTTGTTACACTAGGCTACCAGTTAAAGCTGTGGCTTGCATGAGCTTGTCTCCATGGCAACTGACCTCTGCAATTCCATAAGAAATTACAAATCTACTTTGCTCCTACTAGCCTCCCCTATAACTATGATTGGACAGTCCATTTACTGCTGAATGGTCACTGGTGATGAAATTACCCAACTAGATGGCGCTATAGCAAGCTCCTGAGCTGACTAGCCTAACTCACCCTTGTTTCATTGTATTACCTTTAAATCACCTACCTGTGGTACATACTTGATGAGTGTCACGCCGAGCTTGATGTACGAAATGAATGTGACAAACTGTAGCCATGTGAGAAGCCTTTCTTCTGAAACAGCAGTAATGATAAGTATGACAGCGACAAATACCCAAGCCACGCTTTGTAAGGTCCAGCACAAAATAGTCACTTTCTGCTCCCCACGCTAGAAAATAAAAATTATTAGCAAATGATTTCTATTCTTGCAAAGGATTCCCTGTTTTATTTGCAAAACTTTTTTGAATTGGTATAAAGAGTATGTACATCACAAAGTTACTTTCATCACGCAAGAAAGACATTGCATGATTCTTTTCCAACATGATAAAAGCTTAATGAAGAGTAAAGGCTGGCACACACTGCAACAACCCAACTGCAACCTGAGCTGTGACATGACTGAATACCTGCTTGTAATACCTGCCATTTTGTCTCAAAATGTGGGAACCAATATGAGTTGCAGGTCGCAGTCGGTCGGCTAATGTACGATTCGACTGCAACCTGATGCAACTGGTCACAACTGCATGCAACTAATCCCCGATGAGAAGTTGGATTTAGTTGCACTGGGTCGCAGTCGGGTCAGTGCAGTGTGTGCCCACCTTAACTTGAATCAAAAGTTTTGGTTTTAATGCACTTAATATTGCACTTATGGTTCTATCCTTTCAATTTTTGAGGGAAAAATCCCCTGAAATTTTTTTCAACCCATCATTTTGTCAAAACATTGTTGCCTTGAGGGAGCGCTCGTCACTCACTGTTGAAAGGTTATGAGTTCAAGATTACCTGAGTTGCTGATGTACCCGAGCTGCTGCAGTGTGTCTGTGAGCAAGACAACTTACATCACCAGTTCCAACCTATCTAATTGAAAATGGGTACTACCTGGGCTAGGGTGTTTTCCAGTGACAGACTGATGTCTCATCCTGGAGGAGTATTACACCCTGGTACCCTGATGTAACCACTGGCCTCGTGTGCTCAGGATTCTTCTCCACTGAATCATGCACTGGTATCTTACGTAACTGTTCTCAATTTAACAACTGAAAACATTTCACAATTTTTTGACAAGTCATGAAAATTTTTAGACATACCTCGTAGATAAAAGTTTGGAAGATGGTGACAGAAGTTATGAAGAGGGCATGCAATGTGAAGACAACGTCATTCAATTGTACAGGATTACTATTACTAAGTTGGTGGTCTTTGTTGTACTCCTCCTGACAAGAAATATAAAAATGCAAAATAAAAGCATGCCAGCCAGGAAATAACATGTCATCTTGCTTTTGTGCATGTAGAATGTACACAGCTCAGCATGTGCAGGTTTACACTCTGTATAAAAGCACCAACAAGATTTAGACCTTTGCATTTAACAAAGCAGAACAACTTTTGCTGCAAATTTATATACTTCGCTTTCTTATGCCTGTGTAACACTTTAAACTGTACACATTACAAGGATTTTGTTCATCTACGGTAATACTTACGTTGTTTTCTTGTTTGAGTAAATTGTACACAATGAGGCAATTCTACCATCTATGTAAAGGCAGATAGTCATAACACAAATGTGTAGTCATGGTCAATAGTTAACAAATGAAATAAGTGAAATGAAATAGTTTAGACAAAAGATGTAATGTTACTGACATGGCCAGAATTTTAAACGAAAAGATTTTCTCTCATGATTAAAATGATACACTTCATATGAGTAGAAAAATTATAGGCCAGTAGTGGTAATACCTGTGCTTTGAAATTTTGTTTCTCACTATGCTGCAAATTTGTGCCATTGTAATACACCCTGTCTGTTTTATTTATAATAGTCAAGTGTCTCCAAAATAAAGTTCAAATACTGTCATTCAAATCTGAACTTACATACTTGGGTATGACAAATCATGACTGGTTCTTTCTAACCATGTGACAATGTAAGAGGACTCTTCGGTTCACCTACAATGCATTGGAGCATCGTGAAACGTACTTGTACAGGGCAAAGAGATGAGGTTTGAAAGACAAAGCTTATGTAGGCAAGTATAGTAAAGTTGGGGATGAAAGCTTTCAGACACACAAATGATTATCTTGGCAACCTTGACAAATGTCTTGTACCAGATGGCATCACAAACAATGCTAATATTTGGCATATTGTAAAACAGGGAAAAAGGAATGGTCTTTGTTTCTCATATTCAACCATGACAGGAAACTATCCATGTTGACAGGATATTTAAATTGTACCAAGCAAAATGTACAAATTGCTGTAATAATGTCATAAAACTCACTGATACTTAAATGAGTAGACAGGGCTGGTTACTTGTACTATAGTTATGTCTATCATCAAATATGACATCAATTAAGGTCTCAAAAATTTTAGACTGGTATCTCTTCTAATGTATGTGGCTCAACTTTACGCTTACTTGCTGCAGGAAGCACTTACAAATGAAATACAAAAATAAAAATCTGAAATTTCTGCTTGGACATGGCATGGACAGAAAATACCTGTAATTTATATTCAGCCATTTATTCCTACTAACAACATTTCTCAATAAGGTTTCATCCTAAAAATATTACATACTTCAAAAGCTATCAAAACTGTATGACTTTTAAATTTTTAAAGCTTTGTTGAAAAATAATTGACGAGCCAGAAAGCAGTGAATTTCTTCAGTAAGTTAAGGTTATTTCTTGAAAACCGTGTTACCCAATTATTTTGAATTGCCCATTATTCTACACATTTATTATGATTTAATAAGAGGTACAAGAATTTTCTTTACCACAAACACACTTATCTCCTTAAAATCACCTGTTCCTACAAACTTAGGTTCGATTAAAAAAAATATTTGTTAGGTTCCCAGCCGGACATGAAACATGACCCAGCCTAAAGATTTTTTACTTTTAAAAGCAATAAATCTGGTCAAATTTTAAGGAAAAAGGTGAGGAGTTCCTCAGTAAATCATGGATGGTCTGATTACCATACAGGTGCTAAAGAATTCAACATTTAAGATAAATAAGGAAAAACTGTTTGATTAAATTAAATGCATTACTCTGCAACATCATCCCAACCATGGACTTCTACATGTTGACAGAGCATCATGTGCTAATGTCCTACGTGTAGAGTGTCATCACCATATGTAAACATTTAGGCTTACCAATATGGCTGCTTTCTATTATATCTTTTGTGTAAAGCTCTTCCTCAAAAATACAAGTTCTAGTCAAAATTAACGAACAGAATCTGAAGCACTATGATATCATTCTTCCATTATGTTTGTATTTTGTCTCAAATATTGCATAATCATCAAACTATGCAAACGATAGTAGCGCCACCTTGGTAAACCTCATTTCATACTTTCGGTGGCAACATTTTTTGTCACATGACCCTCTGTCCATTTGTATAAGAAGTCCATGATCCCAACGTATGGGCCCTGGGTCTTTCAGACCTAACAAAACTGACATGACCAGACCCTAAATATGTTATGTTTTGAGATTACCTCAACAAAAGTTTTCAGTTTATGCTTACAGTGAAATGGTAGCATAAAAAATCATGAATTCAACATGTAATAGCTTTTCTAAACACAAGGTCTTCCACCCACTTTTGAAAATCATGCTTCTTTGCCTAACATTTCTCCTTGTCTACAATCTTTGTTCAAAAATGTGAAGATTTTCACACTTTCTTTGTTGCATGTCTCTTTACAATTTTGTACATTATGAACCTGTGTTTTTGATGAATATTTGTATACATATTACATTGAAGGTCTATACACATTTCTTCAGACAGGTAAAGGTGAACAGCATTTGGCAAGATTTGACAAGCTTCCGTCAATTTTGACACACTGAACAGCAAAATCTTATGTTGACAAGATTTTCTCATAAAACTTCATGCTATTACAGTACAGTAGATGCTTTTGGTCATTCTCGTTAAAAAAAAATGAATTTCCATTATTTTAATACACTGGAAACGCTAAAAGCAGAGGCAGAGGTGATAACCTTCTGTGGTGCTCAGAAACAATCACTGTTCTGACAAATCATACCTTGTCTGGAGCACTTGTAAATGTCACACTATGGCCTTAGCACAAGTTTCACACTAATGTACAGTACAACCACATAGCATGAGGCCTAACACTGTCCTAGGTTAGAACTAACCTTGAATGTTTCATTTCCAGCACAAAACATTCCATATTTTTTCTCTAGTGCTGTTCTCACCTTCTTTTTTTTACTTTTTTGGATGAGAATCTACTTTTAATGCTAGCATTAATTTCATATATTAATTCAATATTTTTTAGTGTAATTCATAAAAGTGTTGATGACTGGGTAACGTAATGTTTCACATGAAGACATAAAATCTACTGTACAGTAAAGTCTAGTCTATACGTACACTTAAATGTAGTTTACAGTCCCTGCCAAAAGGAAATGAAACAAACTCCTTCCCCCCCCCCCCTCCCTGTCCCCAATCACTGCTATTTGTGTGATGCATTGTTATGCAGTATAAGGTATTACTATGCAGTATAACGTCATCTATCCCTGGGTTTTACTGGTAAAAAAAAAAAGCTGTTGTATACATTTATATCAAGCGGACGATATCCTCCACCCCCCCCCCCCACACAGACACCTGTCCCCCTCGGTGCTCTATACAATGTTACATGTATGAGATAATGGTGCAAACTATCAGTTCCTCAAACAAGCTCCGCTTCCACTGAACACAGCCATGTTCTAAATTTGAACAGCCATTCAGACAATCCCCGCCAAAAGTAAATGAAACAAACCCCTTTCCCCCGTTTCAATGCTGCCACACTCAGTAATGATCACTTTTAACCAACCAACACTGAACTGGGGGAAAGTGCGTGGGGGGGGGGGGGACGGCTACCAAGAGTGATAGATGTCAGGTTTTGTTTCAATTGTTTTAGAGGGGATTGTAGGCTATATTTCTGTACATCTAAGCATTTGTTGTGTTCCACCAGCATGTCACTATATGCGTGCAGAGTGTATGTGCAGCTTACAAATGTACATATAAGGCTTGGGCGGGTTTATATCCCATGCTACTTCAGAGTCTTGACTCCTGGCCGGAAGTCGAGTCATGACTCCACTTTTCCTGAAATTGCTACTCCTGGGTACATTTCATTACTGTTGAAAATATGCACAAAAATCATATTTTGAATTTTATATTTGAGTTTATTTGCAGGTTCAAATGAAGCATTATACACAAGTGGTTCTTTAGATCTTTTTCTCTATTCAATTGCAAGTTTTCCCTTCAGTTGGCCTCTATGATTCTCTGCCATTGTCAGTTAGGCATCTCATCCATTAAGAAGAAGCCTGTAGTTTAAATCTACTGGTGTATTGCAACTCCAAAACTCTTCGAGTTGCCAAAGCCCAGTGCATATCATACCTTGCACCAGGCCCTTGTACCAGTTTAATAAATAGTGCACAAGATTTCATATGGCAGCCTACTGTTTTTAGTCATGGAGGAATGTTGTTTATACATCAAAATCAGAGTGGTTCCCATTGCAATACTGTACACAGAAACACTCTGAAATGCTGCATATGCAGTGTTTTTGTTTAAACTTTTCCATGACCTCAGAACACATCAAGAGAATCAGACCAAACATGAAGAAACACAAGCATATGGGATGTTTTCTTCCAGCAGGGCTGAGCTACTTTTGCCTGACACAAGCCTTTATTACCGGTGAAAATTGCCTTATTTTCCCCCAAACTCTGCCTGAGAAAAAGGTTTTTCCCAAACTTGAGGGGGGGAGGGGTAAGGGTGGGTGCACGCCCCCAGTTCCCCCAGCCTATACGACTATGTCAGGGAAACAAAACCATTAGCAGCTCTGCAGAGGCCTCAATTATCTCTCAAGGTAAAGCTTGTATCGTTTCACATTTGTGGTACAAGTAAACATGAGAAAAAACATACTCCAATATTGATTCCGTTAGTTTTTGCACAACACTGTCAGGCCTTCAGCTAGCATAGCTACGCAAACTCCCTTACTCTGAAATACTGATTTACCCTAAATATTTCAAATCTATAATATTGATTTACCCTAAATATTTCAAATCTATGTTTCAATTATCAACCTCCATTTTGGAACCCTACAAATCCCCCTCCTTTACCCAAACAAAAATTCTACACCTTTAAAACTGAAAAGCTTGATGAGGGCCTACAATTGGGGACTTTCACCGTCTTTAAAGAAGAGCCTCCAACTTTATGATCAGTGTTGCTGTAATTTTCAGCCACTTTTAAGTATGTCTCTGAGAAATGGACTCATAAAATTAAGTCTTCAAAACAAGGATGTGTATTAAAATAGCTGTATGCAACATCAGAGCACCTGCATGAACTCAAAAAGGACATAAGGCCAAAAAAACTGAAATTTCAGATTCATCCTATTCAACTACAAATAACCAAAATTCTGCCAAATCTAAGAAATGACTTCCCAAGATATATTTACTACTGATAATAATCTTTTCAGTTATGACATTCAACAACAAAATGAAATTTGTTAGAGGCAGACAGTGAACAAATACTGGCCTTGCTTATGAACTGGACATGTATGTAAATGAGCTAGAATTTCTACTAAAATTCAAGTTCCTTAAAGCTACTATTGTTGATCATACCAATGGAATGCATGTGCCATGCAAAAGGACAGGGCCATATGGATATATATACAAAACACACTAAACAGTATCTGGCAATTATTAGTTTGAAAAAGTCTTTACAAAACAACAAACGTCTTTAACCTTTCTCCCATCTCAGAATGGTATATCCCAATAACTTACTTCCAAGTTCTCTAGAGGGCTCTTTTCCTATTTTAAAACTGCAATAGGGTACAAATGAAATTACAGGTGGCGCTATTTCATTATCACAACCCACTATTCTTTGCATCTGTGATTCTGACACTGCATAATGATCATCAGATGAGAATGGCTGTTAAGTGTCCAGTGAAAACAGACCACTGATGTCTTTAAGGAGACCTAACAACTTCGTACTACAGATTACAAACTTCAAGAAGTCCCTGCAGATTTTCTCAAAACAAGTTGAATAATATTTCCAAGCTGTTTCACAGAGTATAAGTTTAATAGCCGTCACATATCTACACAATTACTTTCATTTTAAAAAATTAACGAAAATTAAAATGAAATACAGCAAATCATGAAGCCAAAGGTGTCCAAGAGGTTACTTTCACATTTTCGATTTTACATTGAATTGAAATGTTCTTTTTTTTCTTGCTGTATTAGTTACTTTCTTCCTCATACCTTGTCTGCTATTAAACTCTTAATCATTTAAGCTATATCAGTTTTTAGTCTTTATAAGTTTGTTCAGGATTCATGTACTTCTTAAATAGCTCTTACTTTCATTTTACACGTCATTTTATACCTAATCATACTGTTGTTTTAAAGTATGGTGTCTCACTTAATTAGTTTTTACTTTTGGTGATTTATGCTTTTTGTTTTTGGGAGGGGGGGGGGTTCAGACAGCTTTTGCAATGGTGAATGTCTCATTTTCTCCTTCTGTTTTAATGAACTGAACTGACTTCATTTTTTTAATTTCTGTTGACTTAGTTTTATGCTAGATATTAAACATAGCTTTATAAAGTTCTTTTAAGTTTCCAGATGAAATGCACATACATGGAAAGCAGAATAAGAGTAATTATTGAATTTCTGAGACTGTGGTAGACAAACAATATACCACAAATCTATCTTATCTTTCACTTTTAGAAATGACTTCTATGACTTTTCAATCACTGTGAGTTTCATTTTTGGGGAAACTATATAACTTTTCTTTGGAATCTGTGCTTTCAAAATTTTTTCAAAAGTTACTGGATGTAATGTATTAATGGTCAAATTTTTTTCAGTGTACTACTACTTCAGAAATTGATGACATGGTAACTGGTCACGTTTTCCTATCAAAATTCAACTACTTCTTGCAACTCTGGTACATTTCTTACAGGCCAAGGGTACAAGTCTCACCTTTATGGAATCAATCCAATACAACGCAACGTTGAAGACTCCATATGCTAGAAAACCAGTGAAGTTGTAGGCCAGAAAGTCAAAACTAAGTCCAACCACACTGTTTCACAAAAAGGAAAAAGAATATTTTTGTGGAAAGTTGTTATGTTTGGCATTAGAATGATATACAGTAAGGCTTAAATGACTACACTGATCAAGACTTCTACTTGATCAACAAAAGAAGTCTTCAGCTACCTTTTTGATCCCTTCATGACATGACTGAATATAGAACAATTGTTCAAAATTATAGTTTCCACTGTTGATCTCACTGCCACAAAAAGTAAACACGTTCCACTTTTGCTTCCCCCTTCCCCTCCCCTTTGATACCAGTGTCTGGAAAAGCTGTCAAATTGGTTAAAACATGTCCTTGTGCAGCAGAGCTCATCAGGTAATAAAAACTCTACAGATCTATGATGACCTTTCACCTCTAAAATGTCAGTCGTTGTTCTACAAATCTTTCTCAGTGTTAAAACTGTGTAAGTACTTGTTACACAGGTGAGAAAAGTTCTGACTGTGTTTACTACAAACCTTGTCAATATCCTCATTTACACTAATAATACAATCAACAACAGAATGGATAGAAAGAGGGCAGCAAACCAGTTTATCATTGAACAAAATACAACACCTGAAGACAGTGTTTCATAAGATGTCACTCTTTTCAGTTTGAGATACATAAATTGGGTTGGCACTATTGACAAACTCTTTTCACATAATGAAATGCTGCTACATTTAAGTTCATGATATTCCAACAGAAAGCAAAGTCATTTTATCACCTTGCTATTTGATAATTGATTGATTGGTAACTAATGGTTGTACTACTGTACATTAAAGTTAGATCTTAAACTATACTTGAGCATTTGTCAAAGTTCAGGGCATTTAGCATCTAAAATATTGTAAGTCAAACTGCCCGACAAGACAGGAGGAAGTAAAAAGGACAACGTAAAAATTTGTTAGAACAAAATTTCAAACTGTTTCCCTTCTGCACAGCATGAATGAATGTTTACTCTGCTACAAACTGAATTCATTCAAATAAGCCTTTCACTTCTGTATAAGGACCATGCAGGCATACAGGAGACAAGTAGACCTAGGACAGCCTATAACTGATGTACTGTAGGGCTAGGCTTGTACACTAGTTCTACTTTGAGCAGACATGTTTTGTCAAGAGAGCTGACTGAATAATAAAGAATTTAATAAATACTACGTCACCTCTACTGAATTTCTATCGAGTTCACACTCAGAATCAACGTTATAGCCTACCATACATCAGCACAAGCATAATACAACCAGCACTCAGCATATAAGCCATTTAAGCATTCGGTAAATGACCATTTTTATCTACTGATAAGCAAAATGATGGGGCTGTTTCACTATTGTGATCTACCCTTATCTTGAGACAGTGCACTATCTTTAGAAATGTATTGGCTGGTATGTGTCTCCAATGCAGTTCATACTAACAACTCCAGGGCTAGCACACGCATTCAGTTATACTTGTATGCACGTGCAGTACCAGTAAGTGTTGCGAAAAGGTTCAAATTCAAACAAGGCAAACATTCCATAAGCAAAGCTCTCTCCTAGCTTTGTGCCTGCATATTAGATATTAAATCATGGATGACAGAAAAAAAACGTTAAAGCTCAAAGGAGAGAAAACTTGAGTTTCTTATTTTTGTTCCAGAACATCTCTCACGCAAAATGTCGTCTGTTTCTCTTCTGGCTGGTGACAAAGTAAACATGCCTTCTGAAAACACCACAACCTCTGTGTTGTGTTTGATACATCTTTGACCATATACTCTCACAGAACAAATCTTTGTTCCAGCCTGACATTTCAACTCGGAAACATTAATAGGATCTGTAAATTTTTGGACTTTGATACACTTCACTTCATAGTCCATGCTTTGATTTTATCGAGATTGGATTATGGCAGTGTACTTTTCTTTGGGTCTAACTCTCAGACATTTAATGCCAGTGACGCATCCAAAACTCGGCAGCAAAGTTAATTTGCTGTGCTACTAAATATGAACACGCGTCACCCTGTCTTCAAAAACTGCATTGGCTACAGGTAAAAGAGCGAGTAATTTCAAAATCTTAGTTACTGAATCCCAGTGCCTCCAAGAAACTGCTCCAAGTTATCTGTCATTTTGTTTTGTTCCTTGGCAACCACCACGGGTAAACCTGCATTCTGCATGTGACTTTACATGACTAATAGAACACTGAGTCATTAAGACACTCAAGACTGCCTACAACTGAACTTTCACCTTCGCTGCCCCTCAAATGTGGAATAGACTCCCAGTATCTATGAGAAACTGTGACTCTTTACCCAAGTTCAAAAATTTCTAAAATCATATCTGTATTCAAGAACACTTTAAGCTGCCCTGCAGATGGTTAAAGGTTCTAGTTTGCTTGTTCATATAGGTATTTGCTCTTTGTTCCTGTGGTTCGCTATCATGCACTTTGATCTTTATGAAAAGGCCCTATGTAATGCTGTGAATGCATGTATGTATTACCGTGCACATGGGCCATGAATGACTCTATGCTGATGACTGATGAACAAAGGGAAGTGGACCCATGCAAAATTTACACAAGGATGGCAACACTGGTTTTCCATTACAGGAAAAAAAATTGGGGGGAATTAAGTCTATGTTTCCTTTTGAAAATCATTTTAATTAGATGTAAGTTATATCATACAGACACTGTGAGAAGACTAAATCAAACAAACTGACTGCAACTTTTAACAGCACTTGAAATTGTGTAGTCCTAGGTAGACTGGATACCATAGTACTACCAGCATGTATACTGAAAATTTACACAAAACTTATCAGCATGGTCAGTGAATGTAGACCCAACCACAGCCAAACGTAAGTTTACACACTCCTTTTCTCTTCCCTCTGACAAAGAAGGAAAGTAGGACATCTATATTAAGGACTGACTTCATAATCTTATTTTCATATATGTAATATATAGGGAGACAAGATACAGTACTTACTGAACTTCACCTACCATCAGAAATGTGAAGTTGTATCTGAGTATATTTGCGCATCTGAAAATCTGAGTGTCTAAGTATGTGTGTGCAAGCAAAAAGAGAATGTCACAAGCTCCTCCTAAACAATACCTCCTTGGTGGTTCTACTTGGTGGGTAGGCATCCGACCATGAAAATTTATGCATGCATAATGATAACATTAAAGGTCAAAGGTCACATTTGCTAAAATTTGGTTTTTCTGCCATTATTTGCCTATCTGTATGGAGAAAAAGTAATAACACCACATTGTATGATAGGACTGATAAAATAATTTTTAAAATACTGCTTTTTGGTTGCTAAAGGTGGGGTCAAAAGTTAATAGGTCAAAGGTCAAATTTGCCTACATTTTGCACTAAAAGAGTGTTGCTAATTCCTCCTATAATCTGCATTTGATCAAGTTTATAAAACTTATAGGGTAGATACCTGACCATGAAAACAAGTTGTGCATGTACAATTGATGAAACCAGAGTCAGACATCAAAGGTCAAATGAGCTAAAAAATGTTTTCTTGCCATTCTTTGCCTATAGGGACTGCAAAAAAGTAACAAAACCACATCATATGTTAGGACTGATAAGGCAATTTTTAAGGTATTGCTTTTTGGTTGCTAAGGTGTGAGGTCAAAGATCAAGATGTAGGTAATAGGTCAACTTAGCCAAAATTTTGCCAAAATGTCTATTGTCAACTCCTCCTAAACCATATCCAATCAACTTTGAAGTTGGTGGGCTGGTACCTGAAGAAGAAAGTTTTTGCATGCATAAGACTTGACCTCATACTGTGGGTCAAAAATCAAGAGGTCAAAGTTCAAATGAGGTAAAACCGGTTTTAACCCATTATTTACATATCTGTTTGTTAGAAAATATCAAAAAACCACATGGTAAGTAGACAGTAATGAGACATGTTTTTTTACAGTACATCCTGGATGCTACAGTTCACATCAAAGTTAAAAATGACCTAAAAGTGGTCTTTTGTCATTATTTGCTTATTCAGAGATGTAAGCAAAGTAGAGGTCCATTTCCTGAAATTGTGCTGTCCAGGGTTGGGGGAGGGATCCCCTTTGAGAAAACTTTTCACATCAGGAGGAGGCCAAGGTACAAATGATGCTATCTTTTTTTTTCAAATATGTTTATGCAGAAGAAATTTACATTTTTTTTTTGTAAGGAGATTTAAAAAAAACCCCCAAACCTTTACCCACCCTTGGCCATTTCACCCACCGTGACCACTGCAGAACTTTCTGGCTACAGTTAAATGGATTTCCTGAGAATTTTGATCAAGACTTCCAATTTCCTGAGATCAGGAAATTTCCTGAACTCTTACATCTTTGCTTATTGGGAATTCCTTGATCTCCTAGGTACTATATGTAGAGACAGTGGAGTAAATGAAATTTGAAACTCCATGGAATTCCTTTTTTTTTTAAGTTTTGGTGCAGATCCTTCTTTGGAACATTCAAAACTATTCCATATATCCTTTGACTCCAGTATGAGGAGTATGTTATTACAGTTTTCATGAAGCTAGATACACAAAAGTGGCTGTTGAACCAATGTGAAAACATGACCTTCCTACACGTTAATGATCAGTAATCTGACAAGTCACCTGGAAGTGATGGTTTCTCTGTTAACTTCTATAAACTTTTTTGGTTTTTAATTGTGCAGTTTGTTGTTGATTCTCTAAATCAGTGGTTCTTAAACTTTAGCTGTATCTAAGGCAAACAGAAGCAGAGGTATGAACTTTTCATAGGAAGTGGCAGTCTGTATTTTTGCAGCGTCCAACAGGAACGACCTGATCTCAACCCCACCGTGGCTGGGGGGTGAGGTCAGAAAATTTTGCTTTCGAGGTGCTCTAGATTGCAGGAAATCGCAGCACTCATTACGAAAAATTTGCCTCTTCAATCAGAGGTGGTGCTAGGTGGTGGTCAAGCTCTCCGAATGAGCGGCAAGGCTGGAAAAAGGATGGCAAACGCAAAATTTGGCGCGAAGCACGCCGAAAATTTGGGGATTACTGTTGAATTATGAAAAATTGTGGTCTTTATTGATCAACATGCCATATTCACAGCAAAGTCAAGAAATTTGTTGTTGCGGTCTTTGTTGAGGGATTACATGCTTTAGCATGCCCATTAAGGCTCCCAGATGAAAATCAAGTTTCCCCTACAATAGGGGTCATGGACCCCTGTACCTCCCCAACCTGGTGCCACCAGTTCACAATTCTGCGTCTAGTATGCATGAGTCACCAGTATGGTCATTCTGATGTTTTATCACGTCGGTTTGCAATACAGAGAAACATCTGGCATTCCAAACTTGGTAGGTTGCCGAAGAAACCGCACTCTGAAACGGATGAAGTCACAACAGTTCTGCACTTACCCTTCGTTAGTGGCCAGTATGTGATGAAGCTCTTGATCAGTTATTCTCAAAGGTGGCCAGATGTAGCAGCGGGTCTGCTGAGTTAGAGGGCCTCATTCCCAAAAGTCGAAAAAAGCTTTGATTGAATGATTATATTTCATCTTACAGAGCTATGGATGGAGCGTGTTCATATAAAACGTTGCATATACCAGTTAGTACCGAAATATATATTGCAGAAATTTTAATAATAGTAACCAATCAACAAACGTTCAACACAATACCTTTTTCAATTGTACAGTCACCTCATGCTGCAATTAAATTTCCGGGATGTAACTTTGCATCAAGCTTTGTCACTACAAATACAACCACTCTGCAATGCACCACTATGTAAATACATGCCACAAGTACAAGGAATATGCCGCACAGCCTGTTACGTAGGCAACCTAGCACCCCTTCACGAGAGCAAACTTTGAAGAAATCAAGTTGTCACTTTATAGTTACATTATTTAATTTCCTGCTTTGCTACGTTTTGTTCTTGTCGAATATGATTTTTATCAAACCCTATAATCAATTCAGGGGCCGCACCAACAGGGCCTGGGGGCCGCATGCGGCCCTTAGGGCCGCGTTTGAGAACTACTGCTGTAAATCATGGTTACCATAATGAGTTTCTTTCACCTGAACAATCTCACAGTGTTATAACTCTTATTCCAAAGCCTGGTAAAGATTCTACTCTACTTCAAAACTATCACCCAATATATTTTCTGAATGTAGATTACATGATCAGTGCAAAGGCAATTGCTAACAGATTTCAACATGTTATTAAATCGTTGATAGGTCCTCAACAAACTGTAACCAGCATCTGCTAGATTGTGTAATTACATAGCCAGTAATCCACAATTACAAATTAGAGTACATTATACTGTAACTGGTCAAACAGTAGCTACACTCACCTTTTTCGTTGGAAATTTAGCCAGACCTGAGGATAAAATGAAATACTCCACACGGTGAAATAGATCCATCCTATCATGGTTGATATGATATCGATCACATCACTGTGTATAACTGTGATTTGTACATGCTCCTTGGATACACTGCAAAGAAAAAAATACCAGTTACAAAATGAGTGGAAATTTATAATGTGCCGTTATTCCTCTCAGTAAAGAGACTCATGGAGCTAGGGAGACACAAATGTAATAAAAACAGATCAGATAGTTAAACAGTTTGGCATCAGATGAGTCTTGAGAGGGTGTCTGAAAGATGAAAGTGATGGATTATTTTTCACATGTTTGGTCTGGAAAAAAGACAAAGAATACTGATAAGATTATCACTAAATAACAGGAATTTTGATATTAAAAACTTAAAACTACCCACCAACTGGATTCCACCAGAACACTATTCAATGAAGTTAGGGGGTGTTGGTGGGAGGGGGGGGCAGGGGATCACTATAATTAAAATATGATGTCAACAATATAGTTTTTGAAAGAAATGGTACTAAGTGGTCAAGACAGCAAAGGATAATAGCACAATATCCACTTACACTACAACTTATATGGTTGGAGTCTATAGCCAGCCTGTATTTGCATGCCATGTGTCACACAATCCAAGGGAATGTTGTACACAAAAAAGCTGAAGAGCAATTTCTGCAGGTGTTCATTTCAATGAAATCACGTCTTGATTTGGTTTTGCAAAGAATCAGTCATAAAAGTGTACTTCTCACATTTGCATGGTAAATTTGGTCAAATATTGCACCATCACCCGTCTAGGCACCTTTCAAAGTGAAGAATTTTTTCAATGGGAAGGGAACCACTCCCTCCCCTTAGACTTCTCGCCCAGGCCATCTATTCAAAATGATGTGTCTGCGAATTGATCAGGCTATATCACTGCATGGTTGATTGGGCTATATATCTACATATGTTTCCAAGATAATACAAGCAAAAGATGTCTGTTATCACTTAATCACGATACTAAAAATTTTGTTTTTCACTTCCAAGTAATGACTAAACTTTCCCCCTTCCTGGTTCTGAAAAGCTCAGTGGGGAGCAACCCCCATCTTCACCCCTACAACCTGATGAAGGCCCTGCTTCTACTAGAGCTTTATTCAAAGAGAGACTAGTTACCAAACAACAACATCTCTGGAGTTAGAGTTACAATAGAGTAAGATTAGGTTTTATGGCTAAGTTTCTAATCAACTGGTTTAAGTTGGGCCGGCCACTGCCTCTTTTCCAGTTGTGGCTCACTGGTTTGTTTTCCTACTCCAAAATCTCTGGAAAAATTCCAGAAGATTAAAATATGAGAAACGTACAAAATATAGTTTGCTGAAAACAAGAAGGTATTAAAGGGGTAAACTTTGGGTAGAACATACTATCACCTTTACAGCAATATTACAATATTATGTAACTAGTATCTTTTTACAGGTCTAATGTTTAAGACTTTTAAAGTGTAAAACATTAGACCAAAACACTAGTTCCTCAACCAAAAGACCAATATTCTGGGATTCTCCTTTATTTATGACAAAACATTGAGACTGGAAAAACAAAAACTTCAAAAAGGAACTTTGAACTCATCACCACTGCCTCGTAGTCATAATATTACTTCTGTTTCACAACTTCCTTGACCTGGCTAATTCGGTACTTTCTAAAGTTCTATTTGTTTGTGTCACAAGGGTGAGTACTGGATATACCTGTAAAATTGCAAATATTGTAACTTTAACAAGAGACCTTATGCACTGATGTCATGCAACGTCAGCGTGGAGGAAAACAAAGCACACGTGCATGAATGGCGTAGATTTCGCACACGTATGCAGTAGACTTATGCATGTATATGACTGGTTGAAAAATCAGCTGTCTGCATTTGTTGGTGTACAGTAACTTGCAATGATATCCACTTTTCCTCCAAAAGAGGGAGCACTTTCTGCTCTGTGACATCATATGCATAAGGTCTACAGAAGAGAACTTGAAAAAGGGGGCATAACAACCTCAACCTGTTAAGTTTTCCATATTAGTGTAAAAGGAATTCAACTTACTGTACATGCTCTGCCACTGAAAGTTGGGACAATGTATCCTTTATCCTCCTGTCTTCCATGAACCCCACCCCCCCTCCCACCCAACCTTGGCCTTTATCTTTTCAAGCATACCACTGGTTGCTGAAAATAAACACTAAACATGTTGGATATTGTACGGGGAGAGATTGATGAATCTTCTCTATGTTTATTTTTTCTATCCATCACTTCAGGAGATACTAAAAGGAGATACTCCAAAACATGAAAAAAACCAATCAACCTTGGAATGAGTACCAAAAGAACCAATCCCTCTTGGTTCTGCTCCAAGTATAAAGCCCACAGGATTGAGGGCAACAGACACAACAAACACCTATTGTGCAACAGCAAAGTACAGACAGCACCACCTCTGTGTCATACTGTTCAAACTTTTACCAAGACTTTCTCCTCAGTAAAAGAATTGCTCACACATGTAATAGATGAGGTAAGTACAAGTGAAACAGAAGTTAAAGTAAATTTTTCATGTATAGTTAGAACGACTTTCTTTGAACTTACTCAATTGGACCTTCATCTGTACTCATGTTGACAACTGTTGAGCCAGCCGAGTGGGCTGTCACACTGATCTTGTGGGGTTCATTTGCACTGTTAGGTTCAATTGTAACCTGTAATTAACAATAAGATACAATGTGAGCATTTAGTATGTGAACCGTACTGTATAATAATGTACAGTAATACAGCATTGTAGACCAAAATAAGTGCTGGCTAAAAGTTGTCCTTGCCTACAAAATGAGACCCTAATATTCATGTTTTCTGGTATTATAATCTCCAGGTACACCTTATACAATCTTGCACTTTTGCAAGAGCACCCATCTGTGATGTTCAGATTTTCCGAACTTGCTGACCATCAGAATTTCTGAGGTTTGTTTCAGCTTTTGAGTAAATTAAATCAATCTTAAAAGTATATGTGCCACTAAAATATAAACCAAAGTTTACCTTATTGTAACTTCAGTCACCATGCTGATATTACACAGGTCTGCATTTATTCAAAATCAATTTTTTGGTAAGGAGAGCTTGTAGTCATGAGGATTGCTGTACTGTACTTCAACCATTACAGTAAAAATGACATGCTTGAGATTGTGTTGCAGTGCTGTATGGGGTATAATTTTCAGGGGGGAGATGGCTGGGCCAATTTTGCCTGAGGAAAACCTTTTTTACCCTAGAATATTGCGAGTTTTCTTGTCGAGAAATTTGCAGCTCCTGGCCATGTGGCTTGCATGCCTACTGTACACTTATATTATTTTCCATGTTCAGACCAAATTGTTCATCTCTAGGTCTGAGGTCCCATACCAATCTCCAAAATTTGTTTCTGAAAATCTGTAGGTAAAGAAATTTTAAAAGAAAGTTTAAAAGCACTTCGTATTGTCATCAAAAGGCTTCTTTCAGAAGTTAGCACACATCAAACAGTTACAAGCTCATAACAAAAAGTTTGGGAACTTTTTTCCTACTAAGTGAAAGTGTACTGAGTAACTTTAGCTTTAAGTGGCAACATGTTTACTTTTATTTTGAAACCACATTTTATTTCCTTATTTTTAAAGTGGTTTTGTGGTAAAACCACTTCTCATACAGTATATCTGGCAAAAGAGCTTATCTGGAGTTTTGATACGTTGGAAGGGTATAATCTTAAAAGCATTGTGGTGAAATTTGCATTAAAATCTAATTAGTGGTTTTCAGGATATCAGCAAATGAAGGTGTAGACCTACTTTTCAACCCAAAGTAAACTTTAGGCAAGTACACGTGACATCATAACCTCACATTGAGCTCTCTTTTGCTTTTCTATAAACTTAACAACCAATTTTTCCTCCATACAGTATTTCAGGTTTAATAGTGGAATGTGAATGCATGAGAGGGACAGGGATTATAGAACTTCAAATTCCCCATGGGAGGCTCATATCCTACTAACTTCAAGGTCAAAACAATAGATTGAAAAACAAAGAAAACAAAGCATTGCTGGTGAATGTGGGGAGATGATATAACCCCTTGTTGCTTCAAGATCACATCTGGTCACAAATGTAGTATGGTAACTTCATTTGCTGACATCTTGAGAACTACAGGACAGTACTGTATGTCAGAACTGAATGAAAATTTCACCAGAATGCTTACATTTAGTTCTTCTTTCACAAATCAAAAGTAATGTTTTGCTTTAAAAGGCTCCACACAATCCAGTGGTGGTGGGACCAGGGGCTTGGGCCAGGGCTCAGCCTCCCAATGAAAAAAGGGAGGGGCTAAGCCCTCAATTTTTGCCACATGTTCCACGAAGTGGGGACTGCATTGAGATCGCAGACATAAGATCCATGTTTCAAGGCTGGGTATATGCAGCTAAGAACACTCGGGAAGTGCCGTTTCCGGCCATCTGGAGAGTTTGTAACGTCAAAATTTTTCTTGTACGCTCCTCTGCATGAACTGATGGTGGCGCTCTGCTTAGATAGTTCAATATGGCCCCCTGTACAACACTGCTACAGTACTGTATTAACAGAAAGAATAATTTCTCCCAAATCAGAACACTTGGATTCCTGTTTTGCAAAGGCCTCAAGGGACAATTACGGCAGCAGATTAGCGGTTTCCTAAACCCAGTTGTTCACATGAATATTGACCTGCCCAATCTAGTCCTATATGGCATTATGACTTGGTCATGTTAAGATGTCCAGTTGAGTTCCTTCCTTGCCCAATTACACATTTTGCTAGTAGGCAGACAATAATATCCCATGGACTGACATTTAATCCAGCTCTAGGAAACCCTACCCAGTTGACTGACACACCGGAAATACTTTCAAAGAGAAGCAGCCAGCTAGGTGCTTGGATGAGTTCTGTTTACAGTCCTGCCTAATCCAACATGTTATATTGTTTACAACCTGAGTGAAATAGAGCCTTGGTGTAGTAGCAATAATAAACGAACTCAGGTGATGGGGTTAGAAATGTGATATAAAGTACCACACTTAGACAATAGAAAAATGAGGTTTGGAAATCAACATTTTAAGCATCTTTTGATTCAGCATTGTAATTACTGTAGAAAGACCCTAATCTCCATGTTGATGCATAGTCTAAGAAAAGGATAGTTAGAGCAGATTTGGTGATTATGGCAGATTTGGTGATTACAACTGTAGGATTTGCTTAAAAATATTTGTCTTTAAAATTAGCTTTGAAGCGTAAGGGAGGGACTACTTGCTGTGTGGGCTATAGTGTTGACTGCTGAGCACTGCCCTTGCTAGAGTGATTCTTTGCTTGCTTAGGGCTAGCAGACAAGGAATTTGTCCAAGCCTGTTACCTTCTGTGTAAAGAATCCTGGAGAGATTGCAATATAATCCAATAATAACTATTTCAAAGGCAGGAAATACCTGACTGATTTCAATTTTAAATGCAAACATTGCTGAAAAACAAAAGCAACTTTCATAAACACATATAGTCTTACTAAAACAATGTGACTTTGGTTCAATACTGTGGGAAGCAAAGAGTTAATAGTAAAACTCCATTATACTTCTTACACTACTGTGATGTAGGCTATGTACACTAGGCTTGCCCAGGTGACTCTGATATTTTTGGAGTCAGGCACTTGCACATCTTGCTGCTCTGGAGTCACATCGCCCCCAATGATGTCATTACTGACATAGGAACATACATCTCAGTAACTACTGACGTATGATTACTAGCCCTCCAATGAATATTAATACTGTACACCAATCAGCCAGAACGCCAAAACTATTGGTTTCTCAATATCTGAGGTGCAGAGTCTCCAAACCAACTGGTTAGAAACTGAGCCATAAAACCTCATCTAACTCTAACACTCCAATGTTGGAGAATCATAGTGGCCTTAAAACAATGTAACTGGATAAAAAAAAAAAACAATCAAATGAGCCTGAGCCAGATGTGTTTAAATACACATGTACATACCTCATCTAACCTGCAAAATAATATAAAATGGGAACTCCAAAATAAATATGATTTTGTGCACACTTCTTAATGTTGAAAATTCATCAGGAGTCACATTCCAAGAATAGTGGACTTCCTACTCAACTCCAGCTGGCCATGAGTCAGGACTATTGAAGTAGAGTCAGCTTAGCCCAAGTCTGAAGTATATATACTGAAGCAAGACTATGTGTTTTTCATTTATCACTTTTTATGTAACTAAACTACGTTTGAAGTTTTAACAGTGATTTGGTTTCAAAAATGCATAATTATTAAACCAGCAATTCTTTCAAAAGCTGATACTGTAGCACAGAGTACAGGTATACTAAAAGCCTTTTTAATACTGTAAACAGATATTAACTGCATGATTACCCAACCGCATAAAATCCTAGATTCATTTGGTAGACCTGTGTACTGTATTTTTCAACTGTTATCCACATGCAGTGATAATGTTCTTTCAAAATATGGCAACAGGCATCAAGGCAGAGCAAAGGACTTTCCTGCAAGAATTCAACAATTCAGCTACAAAAATTTTGTCTCAAAATTTTAGAGCCATTCATGAATTAGGATACCAGGGTATTCAATTCAGGGTGACTATGTTGTCCCTTTAATCAAAGGTACCTCAAGGCTTATGTTCAAATTAATCTGGTACTGATTGTGATAATTTTGTTTACATCTGCAGTCTATACCTATGACAAGATCTGTGCTACCTCAATTTTTAAAATGAAATGAATTGATGTATTTGGTACTTTGCTTCAAGGTTGTATCATGTTGTTGAAGAGATATGGGCCCTTGAATATGGTGTCCCATGACAGGCTGAAAGACTTTCAGCCAACAAAGGGTCTGGCTATAACTAACTGCAGGGGTTAAGATCTCACAAAGTATGAGGTACAGAGAACTCAGATTTGTTCTGACTTTTTACATGATCTCTTGCTATGAGTGCAAGCAAAAACATACCTAATTTAATGTTTACAACTTGTGATATCGTGCCATAGGGCCTACAATACCACCTCCCAATGGGCCATATTCATCCTCTTGCCTCACCATGCAGTATGTACAGTACATATTAAGGTATATGAGATTTTGTGAGCATTAACATCAGACTTGTCTCCTTCCTTGATGAAAATTTCAAATCTGTGGATAATTGCCCATGGGGTCAACACAGCTCTCTGAGAGAGGGCCCCTTTTTGAAAATTTTCCCTGGGACCAAGTTTAGACATCTGCCAATTCTTTATTTGTATATCAATCTGATGCTTCCCCCTGCTCATAGTCAAGTGACCAAATAATACTGAAGTATTATATTAAAGCCATCTAAACCATTGGTATTGTAGTAGGACCAGGTGGCCAACAAATGGAAAAAAATTGCTTTTGAATGTGAAAAATTGCATGGGGGGAGGGGGGGGGGAGGCTTACATATCCAAAATTAAGCCATTTACAGCTGATCTAAAACCAGATTCTGATTATGTTGCCATAGAAATCACATATATATCATATAATACGGGCCTTATACCTTTTTCCTGTGAAAGTTATCAGCATCCAAAGTCAAGAAAAATCACTAAAGCAACATTTAGAAGGCCATAACTTCAAAAGCACTAATTGAGCTGTCGCCCTAAAATTTTCAGCATGTTTGTTTTGTCTATGTAGCAACAAAATATGAGGGATTAATCATTAAAATCAGAGATGGTCACCTGGGATCCATTTGTTGGTTTTGCATGGAATGATCCATTTACTGTATGTATTTGTACTTTACTTTCTTGTTTAATGCAATACCAGCATTTTTTTATCATCTTTTTGGCACATAAATCATTTTTAACCTGTAAACTGATATACCTGTACGACCCAACCTCGATACATGAAAGACGGTCACAATTTAAGATCAATTGCTACGCACTGATTGTCAAATTTTTTTATCCTGACTATAAAATGGTGCTGGTACAATGCATGTCACATACAACTACAGTATAAAACAAAGAAAGACATTGTTTAGTCTAACACACATTTGTGAATTATGCTCTTTGAGAATTTGACAAAATACTGCAAATATTACATATTTTTTATATCATGACACTGACAGTACTGTGGCTAGTGGACTTTTACGTGGTTTTTGGTGGAAATAGTAGGATCATTGCTTTATATGTACAGTAAATATGGCAGAGTAATACTGTGGTTAAACCTTTTCAGATGACAAAATAAAATTAAAAAATTGTCCATTATTGGCACTAAAATTGTCTATACTGTATATCATGGAGTGTTGTTATATATTCTATAATGAAACATAATTATATCTTGTTTGTGTGACGGTAGAGGTTGAAGTATTTTCTGGAATGTAAACACACTGATGGGATTAACCATTAAAGTGCGTCACATGCCATACAACTGCACATTGCAACTCAGCTATACTTTCCTGACCTTAATTTGAATTGTCATCACCATTTTCAAGTTTTATGACAGACCAACTGAGTATATGAACTGTGGTATTTGCGAAGCCTCTTCATTACGAAGTTTTCCGCACAATCACTGGTATTTGACTGGTTGAATAGCTAAAACCTTAGGGCTGTTGCAGACTCCCCCTTTGCCTGACATGACATGACTTAAAACTCATGGTCCCTGTTGCTACCACATGCACAACATAATTTGGACCCACCTGACAGTCAAGGGCCAGACTTGCGATGTTAAAACTCCAAGTGTGCATTTGAATTAAAATAGTACCAATGCGACAAACCCTCAGTTGTACTGTTATTTTGTGACATATTTTTGTTGGCAATACTCCTTACTCTGTATTTTCCTTGATCTATTATTATCCCATGACTACCCAATACATCAAATTTAATGCATCACCTTGGTTTTACAACATTACATGGTAGTCCTGCAGTTTCTAATGTACAGGAAAACAGCCTACCTGGGTGGAAAAAGTTGGGAAGCTGGGAGTCTCCTTCCTGGGAAATTTGGGTATTTTGAGGGAAATTTTGGTCATTGGAAGGAAATTTACACCTTTTATGTACATGAAAATATGGGAAAAATTGTGGAAAATTTGACTCCCTTCCTGGGAAATGAACATTCTTTCCAGCCCTGACAGCCTGTCATTCTTCTAGCCTGAACATACAGTAGTACTATAGAGAGTTGTATTAGGAGACACTGAACTCAGAAACTCACTTGTAAAGTAGGTCAATTTCTATGATAAGGTCATCACCATATTCAATTTTTAAAACATTTGAAGTATTTAGAATGGAGACAATTTTAGTGATGAAACCTATTCTAATTTATAAAATGTACCATTTTTCTGTTTCATTCAATTCAGGAGTTATTACAACCAAGTCATGCCATAAGTAAACAAGATTTTATGAATGGGGTGATATATGAATTCGGGGTATTTTTTCATATTTTTCACTGAATAATCTGCATTTCAGTAGGTTAAACTGATGTTTTTACACATTACATACAGTAGGAACCTGACATCAAAACTTGAAGAAAGTTACGGACATTGGGGTGTTATACGTATATAGTGTTATCATTCAGGGAAAACAGTCATTTAATTCAGAAGAATGTTAACCCTTTCGGAGACACCAGCAAAATACCATGGTCACGTTTTGGTGACAGCCACAGCAGACATTTCTCTAGGGAAAATGAATATGTGCATAGCAACATTACTTTGGAGTCTACATTCATGGCACTGAGCACACATTCAGCGCTTGTATGATGTATGGTATGGTGCATGTTGCTACTGACATGTTCAAAGATGACATGCACTGAAACTAGGATAAGGCCTACTGTAACCAATAGGCTAACTGTACAGCGTATGCACAATATACTGTAGGCTGTAACTATGAGGGGTTTAGGCCAAGGCTTGTTTCTGGCCCTGGAGTTTATGAAAGGTAATCAGTATACAAAACATTTTGGCATCAAATCAAAGGTTACTGAATTCTAAACAAAACTTGCATTCAACACTTTTTTGTACAGAAGTGATTTCTTATAGAAAACGAAGACTGAATTTCCATTCCCATATTCATTACCACACTGTACAAAGTTGATCCTGGGTGAGGGTAGGGTACAGGTGTGTGGTCCTGAAGGGCTAAAGAGCTGAAATTACACTGGTCTTGTAGTCATACTGCTGTTTAGTGCTCTGTGGTAGATTCCCTCTCTAAACACATGTGAGACCAATCTCATTACAGTGTCCTAAGAATTTACCTTCACTTCTATGCAACATACTTTCATTTTCATGGAAACAATAGCAATCATTCTTCATGCAGATTGATGATTGTATTCATGTCATCACTGTTTTACACTGCATTTTAATTTAATCTTCTTCACTACAACCTGTAGGTTTAGATTTGATTCCTTCCTTGAATTCTTACCAGGGAATGAAGGTAAACTTCTTTAAATTTACAATGCATTGTAGATGTACCTGAACCCTGCATAATTTCTGTGCAGGCTAACTAAAAGAATTAGTAAGTATCCTGTATGAATTAAACCATTTGTTTGGATGGACTAAAGCAAATGCTGCAAAATTTCCACAATTACACCTTCTAGTAAAACAGTGGTTCATCTTTCATAGCTGCTTCAAATATTAAAACATTAAACTCAGGCTGGGTATTTGCTTATAATATAACCAGAAAGCCCAAAGGCTTAGTGATTCCTTGCTGAATGGGGATGCTTTGTTGCACTGAGGTTTATCCCTCAAATTTATCTTTCTTGACTACATCATTTTATGTTTTAACAATTTGACCTCTGCTGACCTCACATGACCTTTGAACCCCACCAAATATAACAAAAAAGAAAATCTGAAGTGTCTTTAAAGGGATTCAACTCCAATGGTTCTTGGATCTTGGAAATTCTTGGAAAATTTTGCTTTTTGACCTCTGGTGACCCCATAATTTATGACAATCTTGAGAATTCTTGGGTAATTTTACTTTTTGACCTCTGATAACCCCAGATGACGATCTTAGGAATTCTTGGGAAATGTTGCTTTTTAACCCCAGTGACCCCAGATGACAATCTTGGGAATTCTTGGGAAATTTTGCTTTTTGACCTTTGGTAACCCAAGATGACCTTTGACCTTCACCAAAAAAAGGCTTCTTCCTCCAAACATGACAAATCTATGTACCAAACAAGAAAAGTGTCAGTCATTGCTACCTTGAAATATCGTGTTTACAAGCTGTTTACGAGGTTTGCAGTTTAACCTCTGGTGACCTCAGATGACCTTTGACCTCTACCAAAAACAATAGGGTTCTTCCTCTCAACATGACAAATCTATATAGGCCATTCCTATCTTGACATATCACGATTTCAAGGTTTTTGGTCTTTGACCTCTGATGACTTCAAATGACCTTTTACCTCCACCAAAAACTATAGGATCCTTTCTCTCAACATGACAAATTCTATGTACCAAATAAGAAAAGTGTCAGTCATTGCTAACTGGAGATATCGTGTTTACAAGCCGTTAAGGAGGTTTTTGCAGTTTAACCTCTGGTGACCTCAGATGACCTTTGAACTCTACCAAAAACAATAGGGTTCTTCCTCTCAACATAACTAATCTATATAAGCCATTCCTATCTTGACATATCTCGATTTCAAGGTTTTCGGTCTTTGACGTCTGGTGACCTCAAATGACCTTTGACCTCCACCAAAAACAATAGGATTCTTTCTCTCAACATGACAAGTCTATATACCAAATATGAAAAGTGTCGGTCATTCCTATCTTGAGATATCTTGATTAACGAGCTTTTCGGCTTTTTACCTCCGATGACCTCAAGTGACCTTTGACCTTCACCAAAACCAATAGGGTTCTTCCTCTCAACATGACAAATCTATATACCAAATATGAAAAGTGTCGGTCATCCCTATCTCGGGATATCGCGATTACAAGGTTTTCGGATTTTGACCTCTGGTGACCCCACATGACCTTTGACCTCTACCAAAAACGATAGGGTTCTTCCTCTCAACATGACAAATCTATACAGACCACTCCTATCTTGACATATCGTGTTTTCAAGGTTTTCGGTCTTTGACCTCTGGTGACCTCAAATGACCTTTGACCTCCACCAAAAACAATAGGATTCTTTCTCTCAAGATGACAAACCTATATATCAAATATGAAAAGTGTGGGTCATTCCTACCTTGAGATATCGCGATTACGAGCTTTTCGGCTTTTTACCTCCAGTCACCTCAAATGACCTTGACCTTCACCAAAAACAACAGGGTTCTTCCTCTTGACATGACAAATCTATATACCAAATATGAAAAGTGTCGGTCATCGCTATCTTGAGATAGCGTGATAACAAGCCATTTACGAGGTTTTCGCAGTTTAACCTATGGTGACCTCAGATGACCTTTGACCTCTACCAAAAACAATAGGGTTCTTCCTCTTAACATGACAAATCTATATACTAAATATGAAAAGTGTCGGTCATCCCTATCTCGAGAAAACACGATTACAAGGTTTTCGGTTTTTGACCTCTGGTGACCTCGGATGATCTTCGACCTCCTCCAAAAACACTAGGGTGCTTCCTCTCGACATGACAAATCTATATACCACACATGAAAAGTGTCGGTCAATCCTATCTTGAGATATCGCGATTACAAGCAGCGTCACAAACACACATACACACACACACACACAACATCACCATTGCATAGATTCCTTGCCTGCCTACGGCAAGGAATCAATAAAGCAATTACACAGTATCTATATATAAACAATGAATACAAATATACCAGTAGATTTAATAATCTTGATGAGTATTCACATGGCAGTTTCATAAAGTTTTATAATTATACTGAGGGATTTCTGGCTCCTAGATGTCACTAAAATCCACTAACATTATTTAAATCAACACTTGCATTTTACAGTAAATGTAAACAGTTCAAAACCACTGTATACTCATAATGTACCACTGTATACTCATAATGTACCAAAGTAACCTTGATATAGGACAGTAGATTCTGTATTGAAGTACTGTATACAGTACAATAGGACAGCCAAAGCCATTCATCACAAGAGATGACAGGATACCACAACTTCTACAACAGTGGCTGGGGGGGGGGGGTGAGCCTCCACAAGTCTCTTTCCCCCAACCCCCACTGGAAGGTACAATACTGAAAAAGTGTACATAAGTATAGATGATTCCACATTTGAAGCCCCCAATGAAATGGTAGAGTCCCCCCAGCACCCCACACAATGTTTTCTGGCTATGTTACTGTTGTAAAAGATGAATAACTTCACAACTATTTGCAGAGGTGCATTGATACTGAAGATTTAGTTAGGCTGCAACAATGGTTTCCAAACAACTCCCATAATCCCTGGCTGAGATAATTTCCAGCCGTGACAATTCCAAATTTTCTGGTGGAGGGAGGTTGCTGGGGAGGAAGGGGGAGGGGGGCAGGATTGACTGTGTGGAAATGCTGAGTAAATACAGTATCATGAATGGCATAAGCAGGGGTATGCATTTGCAAAAAGGTTAAAGACCCTAAAACAGGGGTCACCACTAAGTTTTATATGACTCATGAACAATGTTGAATTTGTCACAGGAAATGTGAAAATCTTGGCCATTTCTCCAAACTTTTTATTGGAGAAACAAAGGCCAACATAAATGACACTTTCTATTCCCAGCAAGTTGCCTCTAATATTGTAACCATTTTAAGATCTTGTTTTAAAAATGTTGCACTTCCCAAAGTTTCTGAGCAGATGTCAAGGAAGATTTAAGTGAAAATGAATTTGCAAGGTTTGTATGAGAATTAATTCTTCTGTTTAAGGTTCCTTGATGAACAGGTTACTGTTTTCACTACTTTTTGATTCCCCGCTGAAGGTATCTAGATGTACAGTAACCAAGCTAGTGAGTTTGTGTGTGTGTTTGTGACACTTAGCTTGTAAACATAGTACTTTATCTGAAGATATGGATGATGAATACATTTCATACTTGGTATCTGGATTTTTCATACTAAGAGGGAGATCTCTACTGTTTTTGGTGAAGGTGTGTACAGTAAGAGGTCACTGAGGTCACAAAAGGTTCAAACACCAACAACCTTGTAAACACAATACTGTATCTTAAGACAGTAATAACGGATACTTTTCATACTTGGCATTTGTCATATTCACAAAAAGGTACAGTACCTGTAGTTTGGTGGAGGTAAACGGTCATCTTAGCGAAATCAGAGATTAAAACGTGGACAACTTGAAAACAGTGTGTAATAATTATATATATCTCAAGAAGGGTTACAGTGAGAGACCGCATATTTAGCATGTGGATGCCCCTTATTGAGTGCAAAAACAAAACTGTTTTGGGTAGAAGTCAGAGGTCATAAAAGGTCACCAGAGATTCAAGGGTGAAAAACTCCTAAACAACATATCTCACAGGGGTACATGTAAAAGATCTCACAGCCAGCATGTATCTATACTACACGTAAAGCTCAAGAAGCATCTGCTTTTCCTGGAGGTCAAAGGTCATTTAAGGTCATTGGTAGTCAAACTGAGAAAAACTGATTGTATTTCAAGAGCAGTAACCTTGAGGGACATCATACTTAGAAAGAAAATCCTCTATGTTAGTTAAAGGCTCCTATAATTTTTGGTGGAGGTTAAAGGAAGAAAAACTGTGAGGACCTCGTAAACATGATATTCAAAAAAGTGTAACTCTGAGGGATCTCTCACAGTATGAAGATACTCCACATTGAGGTAAAAAAGAAAAACTAGTAAATACAATGTTTCAAGAAGTCTAAGTTTGAGGGGTATTATTTGTGTGTAGAAGACCCAAGTTAAAGAATCTAACAGTGTAGGGGTGCACCGGATTTGGAATTTTAAAATCCAGTCGGAACCGGATTTGCTGGATTTATAAAAAAAATTCCAGCCGGACTTGTCGGATTTAGTCAAATGAAAGAACCAGAACCTACTGTACTAGGTGGGGTTATGTCTATTTCTGTTTCTATGTGAGTAGAATTTTGGCATTTTTATTGGTAATAGAACCAGGTAGCCTATAAATCTTTAATATTATCAGGCTATGTTGGTAATTTCCCCACACAGAAACTGTGGAATTCAAGTCTATTTTGATTTCTGTGATTGAAAGGTGGCATGTCTACATGGTTAATTGACAAAATGAAAAAATGTTTATACCAACCCCATTACTAGTATAGATGAGGCATTGTTTTGCTTTTTTTTGGGGGGGGGGGGGTACAAATTGTGCATTTAAGAATACATTTCTTATGTTAACCTTGATGTATTCTCTAAATTCTAAGAGGGCTATAAATTGAAAATATGGAACCAATTAAGCCTTCAACAGTACAACTCTTCAACTCTATTACAGGGCTATATTGACATTCAACTTCGTTTCCCTTACACCTTACAAAAACTGAGAAATGTACTTATTTTTTCTTCTAGTACAGACCTGCTAAGCTAGGAGTCAATATTACTGGGGGGGGAGTGGGGTGAAGGGATAAGCACACCTTATTTCACTATGCTTTTATTTGTTTTCTTTTAATTCTGGGCAGATTTGCTGAGTTCAGATTCAAAATCTCCAGGGGGAGGGGGTTACGCACACCGTATTTCCCTATGCTTTCATTTGTTTTCTCTTAATTCATGGAACATGCTGAAAATTAGCATATGTTTGGTTGTCTTTCCATGCAAATCAGGGGACAAAGGTAAGTTCACAAGAAAACATGCTTTTATTAATTCTTCCATAAAATTGGCAGTCACTATCCATTTTGAATGTACTATGCATCACTTTGAAATGGAATCAATTACAATTCTTAAGGTGATATTCGATGCAGGTTTTTAACTTTGGTTAGGAAGGTTTTCATTATAAAATCTATGGTATGTAAAGTGGTGGTAAACATGCTGATACATGTAACAGTGTGGGGGATCAGAAATTTCCTGATGGGCAATTTAATTGGTAGGAATTATCTCAGGAAGTTATCCAGTTGTCCATTAACCATACAATATAGGACTATGCTGTGTAAATGTAAAATATTCTCTCGCTATCAATCATTGGCATTATGTTTCATCAATTTTGAATCCTTGATTTGTAAAACTGCTTTTAATAGTCAAGGAATCAATACAGTAAGTCTCTTGGCTTTCCGGTTAATTTTTTCACTGTTTTTTGTTTGCAAGAAACGGTACTACAGTAATGTAATGTGGTTTGGTAACATTTTTTAATTCAGTTACACTAACATGTATTTTAGATAATCACATCATTTTATGTGTATCTTATCATTTATATATTAGACATACTTTATGCATAGAAGCTTGAGGAAGTACCACTTCAGTTTGCTATACTTCGTGTGATGCTACATTTCTGGACTTTCAAGATATGTACTCACTACTGTATTATTCAAGGACTGTTTGACCCAGTAATATGTTTAAACACATAGGATTTTAATACTTCTACTATTTGGTAAACATTTCTATAAGCTTTGGGTTGATTCATTAACACTTTCAACTGTTTAACAAAATACATCAATCCTGCTTGTGAGCAACTTTATATCTATGCGGCATGCCTACTTCTTTTTACTAAGTTGGGGGTGTCAAAGCCCTTGAGCATTTTGAAAGTTTGTACCTATCATTAAATAGTATTATTTAAAGCACACTGCAATCCTGGTCTATGCATTTTATTATATCTAATTAAGACTTGCTGGAAATTAAGTTGTAAGTTGTATTGTATAGCTTACCTACAAATCCAGCAAATCTGGCCAGATTTAACAAAAAATCCGGCCGGATGCCGGATTTGGAAAAATCCTCAAATCTGGCCGGAATTCTGGCTGGATTTGAAATCCGGTACACCCCTAATTTGGTGAAGGTTAAACATCATTTGAGGTTACCAGAGGTCAAACCAGAGGTTTTAATTTTGTCAGCATAATATATCTCTACTGTGAATAGTAAATGCCATTGCCACCCAGCATGAAAGAACTTGACATGTAGAGTTCTATTTTCGTTATGCAAGAAATCATAGAAAATATATATTCTGGTTTCAAAATGTTAACATATTTCTCTACAGCTGTGAGCCATAAAATTTGTCACATGAGCTGCCACTTAAAAATTTTTGTCTTGAACTTACCTGCACTTATCTGGAAAGAGCAATGGGAAGGGGGGGGGGGGGATAAGAGAAAAGACAGCAACTGTAATAATGGATTGGCTTGGGTAGGTAGCATAATTAGTTTTCAGATTTTGTGTAGACGCATAAAGTTGTATTAAAATATGTTGTTGAAAGCCTTTGGGTTACTTCTTTAAAAGACTACTACCTTACTTTGTGCCGGTGTAACAGCTTGACCAGTTTGTATACAGGTAGCAAATTGCAATGCTATACAAGAATAAGTTTTGCTTGCTGTATGGCACGGCTTTGTTTGTGTAATATATTCCTTTCAACTTACATTTTTCTGGACTGTTGCAATTTTCTCATCACTGACAAAAGAGATGGTCAGACTATCAGTCAAGTTGTGGCAGAGGGTTAATGTGAAATAGTCTGAGTGATTCATCTCGACCTTGAGAGTGCTTGGTGAAACTGTGACGTTGCAAGGGGAGGACGAATTACTCGCAACACACAAGACACATTGTGTACACAAAATGAGTAACACAGTTGTAAGTTGGAATGCCATGGTATCAACTTCTTTGAACACACTGTATATCAGCCTCATAGTCTTTCTTGGGTGTACAGGTTTGACAGCTGAAAAATGAAAAGGAAAAAATTAGCTGATGCTGCAAATAAATGGGGGTGGCAGGCCCCAGAGTTAACATTTGAAGTCACCCTGCTCAAAGTATAATGGCAGCAATTTACAGTAGTTTTTGCTTCTTGAGGTAAAACTATACTAGATCTGAAAACCTGGATGGGATATTAGACAGGGTTTCCCCTGGCATTCCTTTTGTGAGGCGGCCACCTCAGTTTTTGGCCACCACCTCACAGAAATTTGCTATAATTGCCACCTGTACTGTTCTAGCTATAGCATTATTGATATTGTAGCTCTTCCCTCACAGGTGGTGTCAAAGCTGGCACCATATTACCCCCATGGACGAATACCACCTCACACTCTCTAAAACCCAGGGGAAACCCTGTAGGATGACTCCAAGAAAGTTCTAACAAAGGTCTAAAGGGAGTTCAGCTGAAGGAATACAGTAGCAGATGAGGGGATGGGTGAGTGGAAAATGGGTGCTGGCTTAGTAAAAGAAGAATGTACAAGGAAAAGTCAGCACAGATATATATCTTCAAGAATCTACCTTACATCAGGATATTCATACCCTTTTCCTTGTGTTGCCTTCCCACAGGAAACACTTGCGGCAGGAAATAGTGTGATGTGGCCACAACATACAGTATCAAAATTGCTAGAAAACATGAAATATGAAGACTGGGCGATTATCTTCCTTATTTTGTGGCAGTGATATTTTCATTTCCCGGGTCTCTTTTCATAAATCTCCAGGCTCTGCATTCAAAATTCCAGGCAGGCCTATGTAGGGCCTGAAGAATGAAAATCTTTCTTCATTTGCCCCTCCTTGGCTGTGTGAGAGCCCTGCACATACAGTACAAGGTGGTATTACAACTTTGAACATAAGTGTGGGTACTCTCACATGAAGGCCAACACACACACTCCTTGGTGTGTTTGAACTTGTGGCCTTTGTGTGCCTTTAGTGTATACCATCCTGCAGGGTTCTCCACTGGTCTTTTTTCTGTCCGGGGGCTCTTTTGATCGCCGTCCTGGGCGTCTAAGGGGAGGGGGTGTCCCCCTCCCCTTTGGGAAAATTTTGACAATTTAGGAGGGCTTTGATCACAAATGGTACAATCTACTTCCTTGTTCTTAGCCTTCCCTATGTGTTCAAATCTGGGCATTTTGTAGTCATTTTCTTTTTGCAGATTGCCTTTTCTAAATATCTTTGCTGATCTGAAGCTCCAGTTTTCACTTGGACGTATTCAAGAATGAAGTAGCTCACTTAAATTTAACTGAAATTTCGGGAGAAAATCGGGAAACCTAGGGGACAGTTCAATTGAATGGTTTCGTTTAGTGTATGAGTTTGATGATAACGGATTCCTACTGTGGAAACATATGAAAAAATGCAGTAAGTGCATATTGAATGATATAAGAGCTCAGGTAAAAGTGAGCTGGGTTTGCATCTCAGATGTTTTATTATACATTGCTTGTCATGAGTATTTGAAATCAAATATAAAAGGCAAACAAATGACTAAGTTGCGGTGTTTGTGATTGAGTGTACAGACAACTTCTTGACCGGGCGGGTCAATTTTCTGTGCGGGCGGCAAAGTTTTGTCCGGGCGTTAAAGTAGTGTGGCAGATTTTTTACGGACGGAGCCCCCGGACAAAACAGCTAGTGGAGAACACTGATCCTGTAAATGAAATCCACCCTGGCAAGCATGTGCACTGTACACTTCAGCATTATAGGCCTGCAGATTCAATATTTGAATACCTGCATCCAGATAAAATCTTCTGTGTAGATAATACATTTCAGAAATGTAAACATCATAATATTCATTTTGTCAATTTAAGTAAATTTGAAAGTACGTATTAATTGAGGATGGTACCATCTTGTCAGATATTCCTTTCATATCATTTTTTTTTAATCTTCCAAAAGTCATAAAACTGATGCAAACAAGACCATAATACATCTACATTTCTAAATCAAATAATAATTTATTGAAGCCCTTTCCACAATTTTTTCTCATTTCATTAGTACTGTAGCAAAAAACTGAAATATCTCTTGTTCTGCCATTTGCATGTTTTGCAATTGAATACCATTTTCAATCTGAATTAAGCATCATGACACATGCATATCCCTCAACAATCTATTTATATATAAAATGACTAAAATGTGGTCCAGCATGTTGATGCACAAAGTCTGGTAAGGCAAAAACTGTATAAAACCTGGAAACATAAGAAATGGCCATCCACTGTACTGTAGAAAAACAATAACCAATGTTTCGCATCTAGGGTATTCTGAACAATGAAATTTTTGGAGTAAACGCAAAACAATAACATAGCAAGGCTCAATGTAACATTGAAGGGATAGCCTAGCCTAGGCCTTTGTCAGCTGGTGCAGCAGGGGTACTGTACCTTGAGTCAATCAGTACCGTTCCTTGAGTCAATCCAGTAAAGGGTTAATCCTTTACTGATTGACTCAAGGTACTGGACCGTGCATTAGGTAGAGGATATTAATGCACGATCAGGGATTAATGCACGCTATGCATGAGGGCGCGGCCCAAGTACATCCAGGGATAGCATTTACCCCTAGCAGTAACCTCTGGAGTGCATTATCCTCTATTTCATGCATAGGTCCAGCATTGATTAACCAATTCATAGTTACACAAGATTTGGGTGAAAAATATGAAAAAGAACAAAACTTGCGTTTGCAAATAACCATAGTTTTATTGAAAGCAAAACCCTGTGTAAAGATAAGTAAGAAGCGATGATCGTGCTCAATAAACAAAGCATGGTACAGGTAGTTGGTACATTGTGTATGTTGAGCAGGATATAGGGAATTAGGGTTTGAAAGACTGAAAGTAAATATGGGTCCCCCAAATCAGAACTGGGTTTGGATTTGCAAGACAGCAGGTTTGTGGGAGAGAAAGTTTACTATGGAGGCAGTAAATCTAACTGACTGCACAAATATAATCAGCTACCTCTGAAAATCAAGGAGGAGACATGCCAGCACACAACACTTCTTCTTAAAATTAAAATTTTGCTGTCTCAATGTACTAATGGTTCCCCCATCCATGTTCCACTCTTTACACGGCTCCTTTTCGCAACTAGCAGTTATTGTTAAGTGCTTCAAGCTCCTTTATAATATAACCTAACCTACATTTCAATAAATGTAAGCTTTTACCACAACTGACTCAGAAATTAAGGTACAACTGCAGAATACAACGCCTCTCGAAGACATACAGTACCACTAAGATTCCGGAGGCACACACAAGACTCACATTGAGTCGTTCTCAAAATAACACAACCTTCATGTTCTACCACTGTGACTGAGACTGCGCCTCTAGTCTAGGCCTAGATTGGAAGTTTTAGGTTCGACCACTGGTAGTCACAGTGGTCGAACCTGAAACTTCCAATCTAGGCCTAGACTAAAGGCCTACCGCTGCGCCTCCACTCCAGATTGGAAGCTTCAGGATCGACCACTGCGACAATGACTGCGCTTCCACTTCAGATTGGAAGCTTCAGATTTGACCACTGCGACTACAACTGTGCCTCTACTCCAGAAAGCTTCAGGTTCTACCACTGCGACTATGACTGTGCCTCCACTCCAGATTGGAAGCTTCAGGTTTCGACCACTGTGGCTACGACTGCGCCTTCACTTTAGGCTATTTTCCCCCAACAATGTGCCATGCAGCACATAAGCAAGCTGTTGTGGGGTTAAACAGAAGGAACAGACTGTGTACATGTGCGACTCCATGATTTTTAAAAGGTTGCTTTTTGGAGGGGCGTTGTATTCTGCACTTTGCTCCGAAATTAACAGCTGCTCTCCTGACTAGTTTGTGATCATATCTTTTGTCCCTGTTAAAAGCCGCTTAGCATGCATTGGAGATGTTACATGTAAGAAGGAACACAACTAACGTTACTTCTATAACATGAGGCTAGGGAGAGGATGTCTCCCCTAAACACCAAAATACGGTTAAACAGTACAGTGACATGACCTAATAAAGCCACTTTCAAATTTTGTGCATCGATACAGTCAATAAAGCTCGTCAAAACTGCTGTCACAATCAGTGTGTTAATTTTTGATGCAGCACGGGCATAGCAAACTCCCTTGCAAATGCGCGTGAACCTGTTTAATATTTCAAGCACACGCACCCTAAGATATGCAGAGTCAAATTGAACGCACAAACTGCCTAGCCTACACTGAACCTGTACATACAGCTCTGTACAAAAATTGTAAACAGCGCCCGTTGGCCTTAGGCCTATTTGGTTACTTCTGATGTTAGGCTTGTGCTGGAAATGCTGAACTTGTCGTAATGGTATCTCTTGAAAGGAAAATTCTGTGGTAAAGATTTATAGCTCTCAAATAAGGTCAAGTCCGCCAAAAGATTTTCAGGTACAAACAGATTCCCATTCTTTTGTCTTGTTCTGTAAAAACAAAAACTTTCTTAGAGTGGCCTTAAAAGGTTGTGCCATCATACTCATTCGTGTGATATCCTTGTTAGGCTAGGCCTACTTGTGATTCGGAGATTTCTTATTTTAGAGGCCACTTAGCCTAACCCTAACCTAACCTCTAAACTGACTTAACCCTAACCTTATCCTGAGGCTGAACCAAACCCCAGGCACAATTGAACCCCCACTGGAACCCCCGACAAAACCCCGTTTTAACTAGGCTAGCGACTTAGCGACTTGGCTGTTTGTTTATGAACTGCACTGGATGATATTTTTTGGAGCGATGAAATGGCCCTTGGCCAACAACATCGAAGCTGATGTGATGTGATGTGTGAACAACAGGGTAACGTTCTCTCCTTAGTCTATTACTTATTAGTCGCATGTAGGCCTAGTCTATTTCACAACTTCTATATTAACTGGGATTAAGGCTTAGGCCTAAGTTAACGTTAGGTCAGTATTAAACTTAAATACGAACCTGATCTGACAAAACAAAGCTTTAACTTAAAATGAACAAGCAATACACGAAACTGCAGGAAGAGGGGCTAGGTGACGTTACTTGCTCCAGTTCACGGAAATACAGGGCAGAAAACACAGGAATATCTATGTAGCAAACCTCTTCCCCAGACTCCCGGTACCGTGTCGGTGTTGGACAATCGTACCCGGTCGTGATCATCTGTCTACTTGCCGGTCTCTCTCTCAGTTGGTATACAAGTTCTCAGCCCCAACTAGCAGTGCTGAACGTACGATCGAAACTAGAAACTGAGCTTCCTTGTAGGTTACGCGGTAGCACGCTTATAAGTCACTGTGATAAGAACAGCAGAAAGTGATCGACTGCCTACGTAGCAGGCTGTACGGCATATTCCTTGTTCAGTCATATCCCCAGGAAGCTGAGGAGCTGAGCAAACAGAGTCCGCTCCGCGAAGTAAGTGATCAACTTGCCTACGATCATGTATAAGCGCAAAACAGCTAAACATACGTCAAGAACGGACAATCCAAGCTTGACTGACCAACAAAGCTGGATATGGAATTGATGACAGAAATTTTAACTAGGATTTTAAATCATTCGTTCTTCCCCAGCTACATGACTTCAATTATCATCTAGTTTATTCTGGAGGTGAAAGAAAGCAACATTATTTAAGTTGATAAGAGGCAACCATCAAGCAAGTTAAACTATGAGGTCGGTCGGAGACACGTCACTTCTGCACGACAACAATGAGTTGGAGTGAAATCAATTTATTGCGAGTAAAGGGTTCCCATATGGTCATACTGTAGTCAGTTGTCGTTTTCACTAGAAAGTCGCTAGGCCGGTAACGGGCAAAGACCCGGATGATCGACCGACCCCATAGTGGAACGGGAGGGCGGGGAGGGGGGGGTATTGGCAGGGACGGGAGCAGGCCCGTAGCTAGGAATGCTGATATAGGGAGCACTGGCACCGCATGGGGGGTACTTAAGATTATATTTGTAGTCAGTATTGCCACCATATGATAAAAGTTTTCGGGAACCACAGGACGATATCTCAAGCCTACCACAGGTAGCTGAAAGGCTATTGGATTTAGGTGTGCACAAGTGCGCGAGAATCGCACGAAACTTTCGCTCTTCTGGTGAGATTTCCCTTCCTTTTGCAATGCAGAAATGTGCAGAAACGTGGAAAGTCTCTACAAGTGAAGAGAACAAGGCTTTGATCACGATGATGCTTCTTCAGCTCCGCAAGCGCAAGTGAAGAGCTGAGTAGTCCTACTTTGCGAACGGAGAGGTTACAATTAAGGGACTGCCATAAGGCAGGCTTGGTGTGCATGGTCGAGTATGATTTGAGTAGATCCATAGGGAATTTCCCCGAATGTCCAAGTAATTCAAAAACTGACGGATGGGAACACTAGCATGGATCTTTGAGCGGTACTTTGAATGATAAACAGAACACATTAAGCTCTTCACAGTTCACAATTCATATGATAATTATCAATTTTTTTTTTTACTTTGAACGAAATTTTACATGTAGGGAAAAGGAAATTTTTGAATAAATTTGTGGTGCTAGTAAATTTAGCTTCAAACCATACAGTCATCACGTTACGAATATTACTCAAAGTATAATTGATTGCTACATGAAAAACCCTTGATGACCGGCGGCATCTAACTTTGAGCCTTCACCTTGCTTTGGCTGGAATAGTTCACTGGAATTTTCGTGCTTATGTTCATTGGCTATACAACTTCGATTGTAAGAACTGCATGTGAAGGGAGCAGGGGCGTAGCGAAAGTGTTATCTTTTTTTGGGGGGGGGGGGGCGGTGAAGAGATTGTGTTTTGCCGACAGATCTGGTAATGCGTAGCGCGAAAACGAGCTTTAGCGGGTGGGATCCAGGGGCAAAGCTGGGGCCCCGGAAGCCCTGAGGTTTAAAAGCATATTTCTGGGTGAAAAATTAATTCTCAGGATGGATATATTTTGTTCATAATGCATCATCAAATGCAAAGGTTCCCAATAATTTTAATGTATTAGGTTATTCCTCTCGTCAGACCGCTATAGTTTTAAGCGGTTGGGATCCAGAGGTCCGCCAGTGTTTTAGCTAGGACGTGTTCTCAATGCGAAATTTACTGATCGTTTTCTCAATGCAAAATTTACTGATCTGTGGCCTGGAGGGGTGTCCCCCTCCCCTTTGGAAATTTTTGGAATTTGAAAGGTGCATAGATCGCAAATGATGCAATATTTGAGTGGATTTAAAGTATTAAAACAATTAGAATTAAGCATTTGGCTAGCTGAAAACTCATCACATGTGCACTAAACAGACAGTTTGACCATTTTAATAATAACATTACTCAGAAAAACAGGTCATTTTTTGATAACTTGAGAGGGTTTGCCTAGTGAGTTGTTACAGTGATAATGGAAGAGTTAGTACGAAGCTATGAAACAGACAAGATGTTCTACAGGAGGTCATACCAAAAACTTTAAAAATGGAACCTACTGCCTTTTGTGCTTGGTGCTCAGCATAAGCAATGGAGAAGGAAAAACAAGCCAGTGAGCCATAACTGGAAAAAAGGCCGTGGTCGTCTCGACTTGAACCAATTGGTTGGAAACTGGGACGTTAAACCTCATCTAACTAACTAACTAACTAACTAACTAACTAACTAACTAACTAACTAACTAACTAACTAACTAACTAACTAACTAACTAACTAACTAACTAACTAACTAACTAACTAACTAACTAACTAACTAACTAACTAACTAACTAACTAACTAACTAACTAACTAACTAACTAACTAACTAACTAACTAACTAACTAACTAACTAACTAACTAACTAACTAACTAACTAACTAACTAACTAACTAACTAACTAACTAACCACGAGGTAACCACGAAATAATATTAAAACGGGTGCGTGCGAAGCGCGCGTAAGAAAGCAGCGTTATTTAAAAACATTTTATTGTAGCCTGATGTTTTTCTTAATTTTTTAAATACAGTATTATCCATTACATAAAATGTTCTTCTATTTTACCCAAACACATAATCTTTCTTTTCAGTTTCATTTTGTCGATGGTCTGGGACAAGGGACACAGCAAGCTTTTTGTTACTGTAAAAAATAAAATAGCTCCGAAAGTCCAGGTAAATGTATAATGGGATAAGGACGATCCAAGTTTGAGGGTCATAGGCACATAATACGTTCCAAAAACAATGAATTATTGTTATGACCAGTTCTTACAGACATATGACCATGGGCTTCCGCAGTAAAAATGTAAGGAGGGAAGAAATTTTCAGTAGAGGCTGCATCTTTGTAAGGTGTGACCGCGGCGGGGCAAGCCTTTAACAGCGAGCTCCGGAGGTGCGAAGCCGGAGGCTTGAAATGTGGGATCCTCCATGAAAATTCTTCGTAAATTTGATGGCTTTTGCGGCCATTTTGACATAACACGTGTAATAAATGAGGGTTTGTCCATGAACGACCCAAGATTATACAATGATACAAATGGAATTTGGGTGCAAACGTGGTTTATTAAAAGAAAGAAAACATCAACAAGGAGTAAGGTTGGACTATGTAATACCTTTACAGCAGGGCCGTAGCTAGGATCATATGTTTAGGGGATTTGAAGGTCCCAAATTCCGACTGGATGGATGCTTTTTCCAACTGAATGGTGGCGCGCAAATTGCACCATTTTTTATGCGCCCTGCGTTTACATACAGCAGTGGGATCCTTCCTTTGTCACTACATGAAGGTGCCGTCGTGGGGGAGGGGTCTAAGGGGAGGGGAGCTCCTCCCGCTTTGAGTAATTTTTGTTAATTTAAGGTTGCTTAGATGCAAAATGGAGCCATCTTTGGGATATTTTTGGAGCTGATTATATATGGCTAGAAAATCTCCATAATTAAGTGAATTCTAATTTTTCCGACTAGTTCGATTCTTTTTCCAAATGAATGGCGGTAGATAAATTGCACCTTCCTTTTTATGGGCCTTGAGTTTGTATACAGCAGTGGGGATCCTTCCTTTGTCGCTACATAAAGGTGCCGTCCTGGGGGAGGGGCCTAATGGGAGGGGGCCCTCCCCCTTTGAAATGGTGCTATCTTTGGGATACTTTTGGAACTGATCATATATGGCTGAAAAAATGTCCATAAGTTAGTGAATACTAAGATTTAGTTAGGTGAAAGCAGAAAGTATGTAGTCTAAGAGAAGAATACTGTATCAACAAACCTCCTGAAGCCCCCTTTTTGACTACTTTAATGCCTTCTATTCTGGCATCTAGGGCTAGCATATACCTGTATAGGCCTCCTGGAAGCTCTGGATCAATTATGTAAAATGGGGGCAATGACATAATGCTTATTACCTGACATCTCAATAACAATATAGAGTATGACGCCAAGCACTTTACATCTATCGTATTTTTACTGCTTTTGAACAAAAATCCAGACGAACAGCTTCCAGCAATGGGGAATGGGCGGGAGGGAGAGTATAGGTGTAGAAAGGTGATATTAGACCCCGCAGACAGGTATAGCAAAAGGGGTGTAGGACTAACAAGCGCGTTTCTGAATGTACACCTAGTTTATGCTATAAAAGTTCACTGGTACGTTTGTACTTATAATGCTCAGGAGTGATACACGTGGACTGTGAGGATTGCGCGTGAAGCGCACCGATATTTGGGGGACTTCAATGCCAAAATGAAAAATCTGGACGCAAGCTCAGCCAGGGGTGGTGCTTTGGTTTGCCGACATGGTGGCGAAGCGCCTTGACTGTTGCCCAGCTGACTTTAAGCCTCGACAGATGCAATGGGTTGCTGAACTCGAAACACAAGGCGCGCAAAAAATTCCGGGTTATATTGAAAAAAAGATTTCACATTTTTGTTTTCATTAAGTAAAGTTGAAGAAGTTTCGGTTTTTATTGAAGAATCTGGACAAAACCATGAAATTTGTTGGGGCGACTGCATGGTCGTCGTCGTGGACTACATTCTTTATCTTACCCATTAAAGAGGGATTTGCATTACCCCAAGTATGACTTTTACTTGGTGGTAAGCCCCGCCCATAATTTTCTTTACTGCTTTCCCTTGTGCAGACACAAACAGTTCATTGCTCAAGGCCACATCCTGGTGAGCATAAAAGACCCCATGTGTAATCAGAACATTCTCTGTGCGTGCTGTGTAATATGAGCTGCTTTGCATCTTTTGAATGTCGTAACTCTGATGTCAATCAAAGAGTAGTCACCAACTGAGACTTTAGCTAACCCCCAACTAAAAGTCATACTTGGGGTGATGCAAATCTGTCTTTAAGGCTCCCCTACGAAACTGAAAAATCTTTTTCTTACAAAATATGTTTGCCACGGTGGCGAGGCTGAAGAAAGAATCTTCCAAAAGTTAGGAAAAAGACAGAACTTCTCAACGATGCATTTTCGTGTTTCTCTAGAATCACGCCTACACGGACGAACAACATTTGTGGAAACGTTGAATAAATCCAATATGTTTGAAACGGGGGCGTTACCACTAGATAGAACTATAGATGAAAGCGCGCCTAGCGCGCGAAATTTTTAAGTTATAGAAAGGATCGTTACAGAACTTACTGGCTACGGGCCTGATAAATAGACGTTTGGAATATTTTCTGAGAATATCTATGTCTTCACCAATATTGGTCTATATGAAATTTTGGGCAATTTTGTGGGGATTGGAAAAACTGGGGGGGGGGGGGCTAAAGCCCCCTAGCGCCCGTAGAACTGTGCCTGGTATAATTACCTTAATAATGTTCATGAGATTGATTGCAAATCGTGACGCATGCACGCGAAGCGCGCCGAAAGATTTCCATGACAACACCTGCATTCAGAATCTGCATCGAGATACTTCCAATTGCCCAACAAACCAACATGCCACTCAAAAATTTGTAAGCAGCCTTCAACTTCTGATGTTGTGCTTCTCCAAAAGTTGCTATCGGAAGATATTGATAATAAGAACAACACCGAGGTAAGATTTGAAGCGTTCGAAGCGGGCGAAAATTTTGAGAGTTTGAGAAGAATTTGTTAAAAAGGGACAGTTATAATTCGATTTTACGTGAGAAAAACAACGCTTTTCACTTGGTGTAGTTGGAAAATATAAACAAAGTTGACATAGGCTCAGTCGGAAAAAAGTTGCTAGACTGAGAGATCAGAAATTCCAACTGGTATTTCAGATTTTCCAACTATCCTCACTCTGACGAACTTTGAGGGGGGGGGGGGGGTGAGACACCCCCTTCCGGTTGCGACGGCCCTGCTTTACAGCATTGTTATGAAAATTCAGTAGAATTGTAGATAATGATTAGCAAATGTTAAACGCAAAATGATGTTCAGTTCTTTGAAAGCTATTGTCAAGAAATGAGGATATCTCTCACGAGGATGAAGGAAAATGTAGCAAATAAATTTGCATTGTATTGTTGGACTTTATTTGTATTGTTATCTTGTATTGCCATGTCAACTGTTATCTTTGTATTATTGTGTTATTACACCTGTAGTAGAGTGAATGTGTTGAATTTTAGTACCGAGATGTGTATTGATTATGTTAATAAGTTCAGTAGCCTTAAGTTGCACTTCTGTAATGCTCTGCACGGAACTTTGCTGCATGTAAGAGTTTTCTTTACTTTTTCTCCAAATACGTCTTTTCCAAGAACTTGCCTGCAAAACCAAGGCTCGGACCACACTACATTTCTGGCAACCCACAAGTACTCATAATTCAAAACTGATAGAACCATTTGTGCGTCAAGCTAAGATCTTGCACAACATACGTTCACAAACTTCGCACCACTGACCTGTGGCCATTTTGAATACACAATATTTCTAGGAAGGGCTGAGCCAAGGAGGTGTTGGCGTAATATAATATCTTTACTGTGTTGAGGAACAATTAAGGCGATATTTCGGATGGGTTTTTTTTATAAGCCTTTTGTGTTCAATCAGGGGTCATCCACAGGGGCGTCCTTAATGATAAATGAGTGGGGGAGGGTTGGACCTTTCCCACCAAAATGGGTTTCATTCCCGACAAAAGGTATGTATCAAGAACGGTTACCTCATTACCCTCGTTTTAAGAAAATCTCTGCAAAAAGTGCAACTAAGATGGATAATTAAGTACGACGGGAGGACCAGACAAGCAAATATGTATGTATATATATATATATGTATATATATATATATATATATATATATATATATATATATATATATATATATATATATATATATATATATATATATATATATATATATATATATATAGTAGGTCGAGGTTGGTAGATCGAAGTTAGAATGGGTAGGTCGAAAGGTAAATAGTAGTACATTCGATCTTGGATTTTTATACCAATCCTAGATAGAGCATAGCCCTTATCAAAGCAGGAAAGGTTCAGAGAAAATACCAGAGAGAAAAATTGAGCCGTACCGAGGGTTTGAACCCTCCATCCTCCGCTTTCCGGGCAGAGTCTGTGACCACTACACCAGTTCGGCTTGTGATTCACAGAAGTGACAGACAGGATGAATATGAATATTCATCCCGCTTGGGACTACCATGGTAACCAGGAGAGAAAATTGAATCACACGAGGTATTTGTAGCCTGTCTGTCACTTCTGTGAATCACAAGCCGAACTGGTGTAGTGGTCACAGACTCTGCCCGGAAAGCGGAGGATGGAGGGTTCAAACCCTCGGTACGGCTCAATTTTTCTCTCTGGTATTTTCTCTGAACCTTTCCTGCTTTGATAAGGGCTATGCTCTATCTAGGATTGGTATAAAAATCCAAGATCGAATGTACTACTATTTACCTTTCGACCTATATATATATATATATATATATATATATATATATATATATATATAGATAGATATATACATACATACATACATACATACATACATACATACATACATACATACATACATACATACATACATACATACATACATACATACATACATACATTCATACATACATACATACATACATACATACACACATACACACATACACACATACGTACGTACATACATACATACAATTGCCCTCCTCAAGTGCCCTCCTTAAGTCTCATATCAGCAGGCGCGGATCCAAGGGGGCTTTCTCGGCCTCAGCCCCCCTTTTTGCCACATTTAAAAATAACAAATCCCCGAAAATTTGCATAATGTTAATTTAGGAGAATATTCAAGGGGGCTTTCAGCCCCCCCTTTTCAAAATGTCTGGATCCGCGCCCGATCAGGAATGTACCCCTATGGGGCACGGGGGCGAAGCAGGGGTCGAAATTTAATTTTTTTGCTGCTGTTCCACGGAACAGTGCTTTTTCCAAAATCACTGTTCCGGATCAGATTTTACTGTTCCGGAGCACAGTACCTCAGCATACGTACAGTTCGTGCACACGTGCAAACTGCAAAGGTAAAAATTGCTGTCTACTGTATTCGAGTGGTATGACTGTACGACTTGACCGTAACGTGGTGAGGGTGAATTTTCACCTGCAGCGGGGATTAGCCACTGGGATATCTTGATTTTCTTTTCGTTCTTATTTGTAAGCACAAATTTATCGCCAATAACCTTGCATTGTTCCGAGACCTAGCATTGCAGTGTCCCAAAACCTACTGTAGAATGAAATACTGTACACTTAAAACTGATGCAGAAGGCACAGCAAGCAAGGCAAGTGGGATTTGAGTGAGAGCAAAAAAAAAAAAAAAAAAAAAAATCCACTGTAAAGGAACATTGCTTGATTCATCCTTTGCATTGCGGTTTATTGCTATAGCAAAGCAATGAGTGGGTTCTCCAGCATATATGAGTGCACATACTGTTGTTATTTTCTCGCAGCAAATTTACATGAAATCGTTCTAGTCGTATCCTTCGCCATAACCTTGATCAAAGTATCATTCCACACATTAAGTCAATGGGAAGATCTTGCAAGGAAAAGCAAACACTTAGGACCCATTGACTTTGGTTGCGAGATATCAGCAGTCAGAATTGCTTCTAGTCGTTTCAAGTTTCGGTGTTTAGTTGCTAGCTTGGAGGGAATATTAATACAAAACCCCCTAAAAACACAATAAAGTGGAGGGAATATCAATGAATAGTTAAGAGGTCATTTGGAACATACCACGCAAGACAAGGGGTGATGCAAGATGACCTTCGCTTGCAGGGCAATAAATGACATACGGGGGGGGGGGGGGGGCTACCGTACTAAAAGTTTTTCTGCGTTTGGTAGTAAAACTTCAGAAGGTGCGTTTTCACAGCACTGTACCGTGCAGCATAGGGAATAACACGTGCAAATGTAACCGACTTTAATTGATAACGGTGGAACGAGATTGCTTTCATACTTAAGCCAAAATTACGGGGATTTTTTATATTCACGGCGTCATTACTTTATCAGAGATTAGCATACTGTACACGTGCGTTTATTTGTATGCACTTTGCTTCTTGTGGAAAAACACTGTTCCAGGGAACAGTGGCTTTTGAAAAGTTACTGTTCCGACACTAAAAGCACTGTTCTCGGAACAGCGGAACAGTGGGAATTTCGACCCCTGCGGCGAAGCCTCCGGAAGCTCTGATGCATTTACACGGTTGAGGGCACTAGACTTGAAACGCCCTAAACAGACCCTAAAATAGCAGTCTGCCTATATCTTTGCAAAAGAGCGTGTTCCTTCAAGTTGCAGAGGAACTGGATTGATGGTGGGGAGTGTGATGGGTTATAGAGTTTATACAAAGTTTTGTAATAATTATTCTAACATCGTTCTATGGAAAGTTAGGCAGGACAATAACAGAGTACAAGAGGAATGCGCGCGAAGCGCGCCGAAAAATGACCTTTTTGTGGGCATTTAAGTAATGCTTATCTTCATTTTATACATAGCAATTACTTTTCTATAAATAGCAGTGAATACACACTAAACAGACCTAAATTGCAAATAGCCTTCTTGTTTCACGGTCAATCAATTTCTTTATGATGCAGCACGTTTTAGGATTGGAAGCTAGGAAGCGCAATCGCGAAGGTTACGTGGAGGTTTGCATTAATCCAAGTACACTCTGTCCTTCTTGAATATTTATTGTGCAATATCGCATCTGAAGGATGCGAGCGAAGCACGCCGAAACATGGGATTTTAAGGCACTGTAGTGACGTTATAAGGCACTGTATCTACAGGAGGAGTCGGAAAGCGAGCCTTCTTTGAAGCCATCGCAACACAAAGTGTACTTACTTTCAGGTGTTCACAGCAAACACAAAAGCGCTCTGAAGTTCACTTGAATATTCACATTTGAATATTAAGTGGAAAGCCAGACCACACTGCACCGACCCGACTACAACCCGACGACGAAATTCAGTCGCGGGGTAGACGGGCGGATAGGTGTGTTCCAACATTTGCGTACTACCCGCCTTTCTGTCCCGATTGCGATCCTACAATCTACTTCATGACCACATCGGAAACATCAAACTGTATGATATTTGTAGTGGAGACAGGGGAGGCCAGGTGGGGGTCACGTCGAAGTTGAGTAAAGTCGTGGTAGTGTGCAGCTGTCACTGGCGTATTTAGGGGGGCCATTGGGCCATGGCCCCCCCCTCACCGATGCCAAAAAAAATAAAAAAAAAATATAAATATTTTATAGTTCTTGGGCAGTCTCATTTTGGCCCCCCAACATCCAACATTTACAGTGTCGTTTTACCCATTTTTGCTCTCAAGAGGACAATTTCTCTTCTAAAAACACAAAATTTTCGGCGCGCTACGCGCGCAGAAGAGCTAATCCAGTTTCTTCTATGGTTCCACTCTACATTGCTAGATAGCGCAAGTCCTTCCCACCTCACAAAGTAACATGTAGGAAAAGTACACAGCTTATGTAGAGGTCGGAAATTTCCTCCCATCGCAAAGGCTAGTAACTGCTCTTTTGTGTGTGTCATGCGGCACGGTCAGTTGGTGAAGGACTCACGGAGCAATGCTTGGCTATTTGATCGGATGGTCAAGGTAGTTTCGATACAATGCATATTTTATCTCTTATACGGTCTAAAACCCCTAAAGATTTTCCTTCTTTTTGTTCTCCATGATTACATGTGTTGCTTTTTTTTGTGAAACCTACCAAAAGATTTTTGCGCGCTTCGCGCGCTTTGCAAGTTTACATTTTAGATTCCGGGAAAAACATTTAATCAACGCCGAATTATGCTTCTCTAGCATATACAAAATTTATGCAATATGTGGCCCGAATGGAATGGTCTAGTACACAGGGTGTTTTTTTTTTCAAATCCCACCTCACCTATACCCAACAGCACTGGGGCTCTAGGGGCCTCGGGTCGCAGGCCTCCCGTCGGGCAAATCTTGGCGTTACCTGTACTCAATAATAATAATAGACTCTGGCTGTGGAAAATCTCCGTTCCAATTAATTCACTGAAATCCATAGGGATAACTCCACTCTGGATAATTTTGAATAAAGTCGGATAAATTGTGACAAACTTAATGTGTTTTAGAACAAATTCAAATCAACCTTTAAAAATTTTTCGCAACAATTGCGCATCTTGATGGCTGCTATCAAGCCTGACAAGTGCCATTTCCGACGATCTGGGATGTATTCAAAGCTCAAATTTTCTTGGTACGCTACGCGCCAACCTTTGGTGGCGCTCCGCTCAGATATTACCGCTGACTATATATCCGGAAGTCAGAACACTTTACCTATTTCTAGACTTTTTCCAATAGGCCTATTTTTTTTTAGGAAAGACATCAGACAGTTGTCTTAGTATCACGTTGAAAAGCCTGGGAAGGGCAATTTCCAGTGATCTGGGGGTATTTTTTGCAAAAATTTTCTACGCTCCGCGCCAACTGATGGTGGCGCTCCGCTTAGATATTGCCGCTGACTATATATCCCACTTTCAAAGACGGATCGCCGCCCATGGTGATCATAAAGAACATCCATATCTACCGAGGAGTTATGTGATTTTTTTTCTTTATTTCTTTCTTTCTTTTTTTTTTTTTTTGTTAAATATGTGTCATTATACAAAATGTCAGTACACGAAATGCCAATTTAGAGATATTTTCAGCGCAGGTCAAACGGCCCGGAGATGCAATCTCCAGCCATCTGAGAGCCTTGGGGAGCCAAAAATTTTCTTCTACGCTCCGCGCCAACCTGTGGTGGCGCTCCGCTTAGATAGTAAATCGTGCTCCATGGCCCCCCCCCCGTCACCGAATTCCTAGCTACGCCACTGGCAGCTGTCATTGACCCAAATGCGATCCATTTCTTGATGAATTGGCCAACATAAAAAGAATTTGCAAAATCAGACGACGGTTGCAGAAAGTCACTGTGCTCACCGTCATGAGTGATTGATGAATAGGAGATAGACTGACATCAACCTCGACAGTGTGTTGCGTTTTTTAACCTACAATCCGACTGTGGCCGGACGCAACTGACCACGAATACCTACAACTCATCCCCGACGAGCATTCAGGTTGAGTTGCATGTCATTCCAAAAGGCTTTTGTGTCACAGTGTTGTCTATTTCATAGCAGACAAATATGTAACACGGTACTACTATTTTCCCCCAAAACAATTGACTTCCCGAATAGTGCAGTAGAGATCACTGACACAGAACCCTCCGTGATAACTTTTTTAACTATATATAATAATTTCCCCGACATTCAGAATACTTTACCAATACAATTACATGTGGGAGGTTAGGTCTCTGGTTAAATGTATCCAAAGCAATATCTCTACCCGAGAATATTTCTCTTAAGTAAAACGTTGTGAACATAAAACTTTGCGACATTTATGTAGCCTCAAATGAAAGATCTTTTTCTAACAAAGTAAATTAATTGCAAAAGAAAGTGGAAATTTTTTTCACAACGGCCGGCAAAACTTTCCTGAAAGCGCGCTCTTTTAAAATTTCGGGGGGGGGGGCACACCCCTGGTAGTGACGCCCCTGGTCATTAGACTCCTAAAATGGTAAACATTACGATCCAGGGCACATAATGTAGCTAATGGTTTTAGGGGGTTAAACTCCTCGAAAAATATTTTTGCCCAAGAGATTTTAAAGTAATACGAAATTGTGTGATTGTACATTCCCTGCACAATTTCGGTCTCACAACCAACCACTCCACCCCTTTAAAAATCCTGGGTATGTCAATGCTGTCCGCTTTCTGATCAAAAAGTTCAATCATAGACAAATGTCCAGGGCTTCCAAGCTATTTTGTTGTCTAACAATTGAAGTTAGTAGCCAAACAAAACTTAATCCTAAATCTCCTACAACAACTCGTTTGAGAACTTTTATCCAGTCTAAAATGTGCTGTATTGTTCCGTCGTTGCAAAAGCGATTAAGAATTTGAACGTGGCCTGACGGGAGTACCCAGTAAATATAGTTCAAGTTTGCATTGCATTTAGCACATGGAAAGGAAATAGGATCTACAAGCTACGAAGAAGTTGGTCGCCTTCGAAAGTATGTTTACAGGTAGTCGAAGAATATTTTCTTTCAAGATTTCTTAGACCATAGTGAATAGGGATTAGGGAACACTTTATGCGGGCCCTATTCAGGAAATATGAAACGTGGACCACAGCTAACCCAAAACACTAGGTTGTTGATAGCGATTAGTGTGCCTTTCATGGGCAATCATGTGTACGTCTCCTTAGATTGAGAGCTGGGTCAAGTTTTTGTTTCTTTTTCTTTCTTTTAGAGGCACTCAACGCTTCATTGCCTAGCAACCGAAACTAAACGGGCTTTTCCATCTTAAGTAAAACTGGAAACTGCCTGCAGATAGAAAAGCAACTTCTCACGTTGTTTACATGTTATATAGACTGGTATAGAAAGACGCAGTTTTGCAAGGCCAGTAAAATCGGCGGAATTTGAGTTCAAAATTGGGTTGAAAGATTACTAGCTTCAGTACTAACGTAGACTGCATGTAAGATAATGAGAGCAAATCTGATCATTAGATTGATTCATTCCCCTCACAAGTATCTTTCACGGTTTTTCATGGATATCACTTACAATTTAAAGAAGACCGATCTGCATAGATTTCCATAACAGTTCATGATTTTCAGGAATAACTATGGGTACTGCGCTTCGCTCCTCAGATGCTTAAGACAGGCCTACACCTAATGAAAGCCTAGTGCAGACAAGGTATACACGGCCCGCTACTCACCCCTCCCATTGAAGCAACGATCACATTACAATTATATACACCAGCGATGTAATATTATTGTCATTGGGGTTGCACCATCACACAATAGATTTCGCCTTGAAAAACAGTAGAAGAATGTTTTAACTTATTTTATCGCTCTTTGGTCAATATGACGAGTCACCTTCACGGTGTGTATATAGCATAGTATACAGTAAGTAGCAATAGCTATACAGGAGTATACAGAAAAGCATTTGATTTGGTGTGTTGCAACTTATTGTAGATCATGATAGTCTACAATAGGCTTGAGCCTAAATCAACCTGTCAACTTACGTAACTCCCTAAACAGCTTCACAACTTGCATGGTCCAAGAAAGGGCTGCACTAGACTTTCCAACACTGTAGAAGTATTCGATGTCCCTAACATATCCTTCACAAGAATCATCCCTATTAAAAGTAACCATGGCTACTGAAACAATAATAAGAGTGTCCGTAACTTTAGTCCTTGATGGCCACAACGAAAAGGATTGAAACAGGAGGTTCAGTATAACACCTTAACGGTAGCAATATATTTGTTTACACAGTATGCAAATAACTGAACAAGCTCTGGTGATTGGCTATTTCTTCAGGGAGAAAGTGACGTTTCTCTTTCTTTTCTTTCAGAAGGAAACTTACTACCCGAATTGTAGGAAATTATGAAAAAACAATATTTATTTGGATGAATCCACTCAAAACAACTCAGAGATAAGTAACAAACTTTGGATAAAAAGTAAAGATGATATAAACAAGAATCCTATCCCTTTTCATGGTGCAAAATTTCGGTATAAAATATTATGTGATATGTTACAATAGACCTGTGAAGGCCACTATATAATCAGACCAGTTCAGTACCCGAGACTAAGTACAAGTAGTACATGCCTTAAAAAGCCTCTGTACGTGGTGTGACACTTTTATGGTCCAGGGGCCGTGTCATTTCCTCCCTCACTGCTTGCCACATACTAGAGTCGTTCACGATGACGATAAGGATCGCTCAGCTCTTACAGGGGGCATCCTTTCAGATGTGAGCAGAAGCGAACTAAATAGCCTGCGAGCATTGGGCTTACCCAGACACTTGACCCAGTGGGGTATGTTTCTCGATGACCAGCGTCTATGAATGCGTGATTCTAGTCTTTTGATTATTTTTCATGTTCCGGTAAACAAATTGGTGGCGCTACTTCGTTTTATTATAATACTGCTGACGGTGATAAATGCTCTCGCTGCTAAAAGATACTAGCGCCCCAGTTTCCCTTTGTTTCTCGTTGCCATCCCCAAAAGGAAGGAATTAACTACTGTAGTGAAATCTGATGACCGTTGCAAGAAGGAAGAATGTTTCGTCAGGCACATTGCGTGACAAGGCATCCCGACACAGCCCCCATTGAAATATAGTCAGCTTCCGTTCGATCTATATCTTTCACCCCCCCCCCCCGCCCACCCTGTACTCACTGATGACTTATTAAGGGAGATCCGCAGAGAAAAGTACCCAGAGGCTCTAGGGAATTTACAAAATAGTTGTCCTGAGAATGACGTATACTACCTACGCGAATAGCACTGAGTTTGCACAGGCAAGACCATGAAAATTGCAATTGGACTACTTTTTTAATGTCCTGATTCGGACAAACGAAGGTGTTTCATGATGTCCTAAGGTTGATAGAGCAGGGAGACAATATTATGCTATACAACGCAAAGTTGCCGGAGCTTCTGGTATCACTTTGCGTTGATCAGCATAAGTGATATTGGTAAAAGTCCCTGTGCAACTGCTTCGATATGCCGGCATATTCACAAAACTGTAGGCAAAGAATGATGCATATAAGGTTTGTGATATATGACATTTTGTGGGCACTTACATGACCCTAACACACGATTTGATATTGTTTCAGTCACAGCCTTGCTCCATCTGAATAACAGCCGGCCGGGTCATGATGCAGAGGGCTTGATGCTGAATGGGAGGATGAATGGTTGTGAGGGTTTTCGGGCTCTGGATTAAAAGTTTCCCCCAAATTGTCCTACATATGGAAGGAAAAATGGAAAAACTAGTAGGATGCCCGCGACGTGCGCAGAAGAAATTGCATTTTAAGGCGTTTTCAGCGATGCGCAATAGACGAAAAATATTCACAAGGCAGGAGCAGTTACCTCCCCCTCCCAATCCCCGCTCCTCTATCCTGTCCCCAGGGGCGTCGCCAGAGCATTTATCATGGGGATGTGTTGCCGTATTTGTCGACTGAGAAGAAACAAATGCCTTCTGAAAGTGTTGATAAGAGATGTAGTTAGAGCTAAGAACCGTTAGTCCAAGCGGTAGTGGTCCAGCAGGGGTGGCGCCAGGATTTGCCCAAAGGGGGGGGGGGCAACGGCCCGAAGCCTCGACAGCCCCGATGCCGTTGGTGAGGGGAGATTTGAAGAAAACCTGTGTACTATAACATGCCATTGCGGGGCATATATTGCTTAAAATTTTGTATATACTAGAGGAAAATAGTTCCGCACGATATAAGGTTTTTCCCGAAATCTAAACTGTGACATTGCAAAGCCCGCGAAGCGCGCGAAATTTTTGGGTAAGGTTACACTAAAAAGAATCCGTACTTATTTAAAGCTTATATAGGTCAACCAGTGACGTACCCAGGATTTCTCACAAGGGGGCATGCAATATGTTGTGTGATCGCCTGCCTGGGGAGGGGTGCCTCCCTCCCTTTTGAAAATTTTGAAAAATTAGGTGTCCTTAAATGCAATCTGGTGCCACGTATGCCACCTTTGGAAGTAAAATTTGTGTTTAAACATTTACGTTTTTTAGGACCTGAAAAAAATTGGCATCCGTGAGGGGGACATGGCCCAATGGCCTTCTCCCGTGTACGCCACTGAGGTCAACTGTCCAGGCAGTTGGGCCCTATCGGACACAACTTACATTGTACTTTCCTCTTCGAGTCACTTGCAGTACCGAAAGACAGACTCAAGAGAACATTTACTTAGTTTAGCGAAATGAGATGAGATTCCCGGCATTTACGTAAAACGATAAATTCTACTTAAGTTATTTGAAAAGATGGAAAGGGTTTGTTCTATGTTTAGCTATTAGTAACGAAACGGAGGAATAGTGGGTAAAGCATACCGAAAATTTGGGGTTTTATCGCAGAAATGACCTTTCTGAAAGCTAAAATAAGTAAACCGACCATGGGTAGCGACAGAATTTTCCCGACATGGTGCCGGGCCATGCCACCAACCCCAAGTTCCGACAGCATGTCTAGGGGATGAAAAAGGGATATGAAGGAGCCTAACTATCCCATGCCATTGCAGAGTACCGTATATTTAGCATTATATATATATATATATATATATATATATATATATATATATATATATATGTATATATATGTATATGTATATATATATATATATATATATATATATATATATATATATATATATATATATATATCACTTAAACATGTCAAAAGCCGAGTTACTTGGTGGGAAGGTATCCAAGCAAGAAAAATTGTGTCTCGCAGGCCCCGGAAGTAAAGGTTGAAGGTAAGACGTCAAAGGTCAAGTTGTGTCAAAATCGTCTTTGGCTAAAATTCAAAGATGAAACATTGCACTTACATGAAACGTCACACATATAACAGGGATGTCAAGTTTAACCAAATACATAGTTTTCATGGCAAATGAAGTCAAACGTCAAGTGACAGAAAGTCAAATGTGCAATGGTTTGTTTCGAAAATAGCTACTAGCGGCGAGACCGATTTTCTTCAAACTTGGTGGGAAGGGTATCCCAAGGTGGAGAGCTGTTTTCTCTGGAAGTAAAGATTAAAGGTCATAGGTCAGATTTCTGGACCCCAAAATTTGAAGGTACTTCACTTTAATTTTCATGAGGCGCCTGCAGCGCCCATTCGGAAGTTTTACTCAGGTTCACCCCTAATTACCCCACCCAACCCCCCAGTTTCACACATCAGATCTTAACCTGGTCTTGTCTCATAAAAGAAAAGCTATGCTGCATGCTTATGCACTGGATCCCACCTTGTGGGAACATTATACTGGCCCGACTATACAAGTTATCTCCCTGGTTATTGAAGCTTCATTTAATGCTATAGTAAACACTGTTCACTAAATACAGGCTTGGTTCTTGTACCTGTACATAATGGTTTATAGTGACTTTGCCTGTTAAGGACTATTAAAAAAAACTTGAGTTGCTAACAGATGAATGAGACAAACCCAAAGAAGGGGGGGGGGCAAGGAGTCTGTCATCACAGTCTAAAATATGGAAGGAATTTAAACATCGTGGAAAGATTTTGCGAGTTACATTGAAGTGAAATAGCACTCAACTGATTTTTAATATTTTTCACATTTGAGCATGCTTCAAACAGGTCTTACTTCGTCTACTATATGGCAGTGCTTAGTAAAATGATAAGAAGACCCCATACAACCAACCATCATTCTTGATCCCACCCATTAATTTCTAAATCATGAAATAGCAGTATTTGCTTGCCGGACATTCCACCCATCCACTTCCCCAAGGGTCTCCAGTAACCACCACTGTTGGTGAGGGGAAGTCAGAGTAGACTAATTGTATCACTGCAGAACCAAGCAAAGACATGTTGTAGGCAGTTCCTTGAGTCCAACAACCAGACACCATGGGCTACGTGGTTTGAATATTATAGGGGACATTGGGGTGCTGTATTGACCACGTAGGCTCAGCTCACAGCCCGTTGTAATTCAGTAAACAATAACTGAAACACTTGGTGCAAGTTCAAGCTTTCTATAATCTCCTCATTGTTCAGAGCAGGCTTACAGCTAGTAGGAATACCTACTTACCACATACAAAATGTAAAAAACAAGCTAGGTACAGATATTATGTGGCAACAATCACTTTTAAGTCACTCAATATATCTAAAAACAATAACTTTAAGCTTCAAAATATATCACAAATGGTGCATGGTGATAATCACTGGTTCAACTTCCATCTTCAGTTTCGCAGATAATGAAACTTTTGTTCTATGCCATTTGATTCTTGTTTAACCGACGTTACATTTTATCAGGGCCTTTGGAAGACTCTTATGATGGGTTATGGGGGAGGAGTGATGGGGATGGGGGATGGGAAACTTAAGTTCCTGGATTTTGGCTTTTTCTAAGAAAATGGTTTACTGTTTTTAGACTGACGTAATTTTTATATTTGGTAAAACTTAAAACTGGAAATAATTGAGGTACAGCTGTAGCCTCCCAGCATCCCCTCCCTGCTCATTCCGACGGCTCTGCAAATACTTCAGGGATGGTCACAAACATGGCTGGAACACCCAGATACTTTGAAGATTAAACTAGAATTCCACAACTTTAATGTGTAATTGTTCCCAAGGAAATGCTTTGTAGAAAAAATACCCATTCCATCGATAAAAATATTCTCTTTGACAAACTTACTTAAACTCAGTTTCTTCCTCGTGAGAGCCAAGCAGGTTGCATAAAATAATGGGTTTTTAAAGTATCTCAGCCACCTGTATACCCTGGTCTGGCCTGCATGCATTCCTCACATTTCCTGCCCATGAGTTTTAGACAATCATCACTTTCTCCAGAGAGTTACAGTGGTTTTCAGAAGAGCAAATATACACAGAGACATCCAGTCTGAGTAAAAGGCCTTTGAATTTGTATATGACCAGCAAATTTTTCATGGGAGGGGTGGGGAGGCATGGGAACAGGCAAGGAGTGATGTACCATATCATGGTATCTTCAAATATGAGAGAAGTACATTTGTTTCACTCTAGAATATTTTGGTGGGGCTACTAAGGGCGTGAGACTTTTGTGGGGACCCACAACATATGTACCCAGTACCACTGTAAATGGAAGTTCAGCTGAAAGTGACCGATAAGTTTTCAGCCTCTTTCCCAAATGTAATTCCAAAATCTAGACTTATAATTAAGATGGCAATGTAGTGTTTTAGTGTTACTATTAGTGCCAGTATATCGATCTGCCAGCATATGAACATTACAAAACGTATCCATGAAATGATCATTACTTGTTTTACTTTATTTTGCCTGATTCAACAGCTAGCTAATTCCTAGTCTTATGTGTTCATTGAGGTTAGGGACATTAACACCCTCATTACTTCAACATACTACACTTCTGTACTCCGCCAAATGCTGCACCTTAGGGATCCAAGTAGTCTACATACACCGTGAATGGGCTCCGCTTTGAATTGGGAAGTACCTCCATGGCCAAATCGACTTTGACGTTGTAGCAGACAAATGAAAATGGGTGCCCCAATTAAGGTCAAATTGAGATTGCCAAATGTTAAACTGCGTTTTCCCTTTTTTTCTTTTTTGCTTTCTTTTCTTGCCCTCCCGTTATACTTAAAATTTCCATACTGTACTTTTTGCAAATATTGCCATAAAACGAGAGTTGTTAGTTAAGGGTTCTTGACACAGATATTTTGTCCAAAATATTTCCCATATTTGTCGGGAAAAGGTCCAGCCCCCACTCATCGATCCTTAGAGACGCCTCTGCCTTTGATTAATTAGCCTACCAATTACCGGCAAGTTCCAACTATCCTTACGCTCCCTCTACACCAATGGTTTCCAACCTTTTCCAGCTTATCACCCCTTTCACCATATGGGGTGGGCAAACGCCCCCATCCGTGTCCCTTCCAAGTACTTCTTTAATGAGACGAAAAAAGTTAACGCACATGTTGAAATAAAAGGTACGCATACAGCCTTTGCAGGTGTGGGCCTGTCCCAGGGTACTGGTACAAACAGACAAAAGCGGGTCTTCCTTTTGTGATGGCAAACCAAAACTCGCGATTAACAAGGTTGTGATCTGTGAAACCTTCATCGAAGGCAAGGGTGAAAAAACGTTTTTACAAAAAGAGAGGAAGATTTTGGGGATACCAGTGTGAAGTGTTCCCCATGGGCAGGGAGTCTGGAGGACCTCTTTAGCTGCCCTGATGTGACAATGTCCCCAGCCCCCTAAAGCTCTGCAGTATTCAGCACGTCAGCACGAGAACTAAATGAAGCATTTTAAATTACCCTTTGACCGTTTTTCCTTAAGTAGCAAATAATGGAAGGTTTCTTTGATTCTGCGGTTGGCTTGTCTTGTAAGTGGAAAGAAGGATGATAGTGGCTGCTTGGGGCTTTGGAAGACGTATGCTACTCAAGGTGTCCTACACCGGGAATGATTACAGATAGACCAAATTCGCACGCCAAAATAATGCATTTTTTGGGGGAGAGGACATTTTAATACCCTACTTCCTTTTGCACTGGAAACGTTTTCTATTATTTTTCAATTATCAATTATCTACAACTGTCGATTATGTCAGTATGTGCTTCTATGGACAGCAAGGCAAGCATTACATTTGAGATTAAAGTAACAGGACAACTCTGATCTTTGGACCCCATAGTCCGCCCCCTTCACGGCCACTGATAAAGGTATGGGGGTCCTCTCAAAGAAAAGTTTGAAATTCAACACTATTTGGTGAGATTTACTTAAAGCTAGTAGATGAGATAATTCACTAATTCACAACTATAAAGTGAACTTAAAGAGGGAACGTTAAACTTGCCGACTTGTTAACTCAAGCCATTTTATTGCATACTTATTTGAAAGTTCATCTAGAGGAAAATACTTGGTATCTTTTTTAGCCCCGTTTAAATTTAGTATGATGTCATTTTTTTCAAATGCCCCCACTGCCGCCCCATGGCTCTTATCGCCCTTCCCCACCTACTTGCGAAAAAAGCCTTCAGGGGGATACCGCCTCATTGGGAACAACTGATCTGTGGATACGGGTACGAGTACAAAGCCCATTGAAACATACTTCAAGTCATTGTTTGCTAAATGAAGTTAATCTTTTACAATCCGTTTATCAAACTTTGTGCGATTTTGTCTTCATTATACATATTAAATTGTGAAAAAATAACAAGACCAGGGAAGTATTTACGTAGCTGAGAATCATTAACGTAAAAACAACTTGAAAAACAGTCTGATGAATACCGTTTCCAGAATCTGTGGTGAGGTTATAAGTAATAACATCCCTGTGCTTCCTGCTTATTTTAATGAATAAAATAACAAAATTATTATTTAAATAATTTTTGCAGATTTTTTAAGGGATTTGAATAATCTCTGGTTACAAATTTGTTACACCCTACAAGTCGTTTCCTGCAAGCTAATATACATGATTAATTTGACAGCTGTTGCAACAAATTCACTTTACCTAGTAAGTTACTATATCGTGTCTTCAAGGAAAACCATGGAGTTTAATAGGGCAGACTTTCTCATTCCAAAGGCTAACAAAGCAAAAGCAGCACTTCAACATCTCCCCTTATTTCAATTTTTCCGACCCATTTAAAGCTTCCTATTCCGACAGGAGCAATCCCCCGTAAACTGCACTCCTCTGCTGATCACTCACATCCAAAATGTTGTCCGGTCTTTAGCTCAAGTACTCATCCGAGCTGTTGTTGTATCATACACGGCTGCGAAACAACTGCTACTTTAACCATGTGTGTGACACATTATTGTAGTCCAAACCTCACTCTCCGAAACTGAGACTACCCCTCCCGAGACCGAGGCACCGCTTCATAGACCGGGAACTTCCAACTGAAGTTCTAATCGACTGTTAACACAATTAGTTGTACTATAGCTTCTGGTTCTGCAACACATGCCGTCCGTAAATTCAAGTCTCAGAGTGCTGATATTGCATGAGTGTTATCCACTATTGTGACATCGTTCAGGACCGTGTAGTAGCGTACATAACGTCCTCACAAGGAAAATTTTGAAATGCAACACTGTTGAAATGCGATTTCCTGGTATCTAGCAGATGAGATAACCCACCAACTTTGCAGTGAACCTAAAGAGGGAAATTTAGACCAACTCGACCTGTTGAATCCATTTTATCTCCAATTTATTGCATACTTTGAAATTTCAGCTAAAGGAAGATACTCGACATCTTTTAAGCCTCGATTAATTTAGTGTCTCATTTTTGCAAACGCCCTCCTGACGCCCCTTGGCTCTTATCGCCCCCTGAGTTGCGAAAATGCTCCCAGAGGCGATACCCCCACCCCCGCTGAGAACCACAGCTCTACAGGATATACATTTCTGCATAACATTGTCATCAGTACTTGGTTCAGCACGTTTGCGGCTTGTGTTCGCTCTGTAATTTTTTCGATTTTTGTCAATTTTTGTGGGTCTGCTTTCTTCCCTGCAATGTGATTGAAGTTGTTCTTTTGTACTTGAACCAATGCTGTGATAACTTTTGAAATGCATATCCGTCGGAAGCTGTTCTCGACAGGGGTTACTTTGTTCCGGACCGCCGTCCCGGCGGACGGTTTAAGGGGAAGGTGTATTCCCCTCCCCTTTGGAAAGTTTTGAATATTTGAGGGTCCTTAGATGCAATTTGGTGCAACATAAGGGCACATTTTAAGGAAAATTGCTGCAAAGTTTGACAGTTTTACAGAGAAAACAAATAAGGAGTTTTCGTCCTTGGACTGAGGGAAGGGGCGAGGGAAGCATACTTCCGCCCCATCACATTTTTGGATGCCCCTACCCCCCCCCCCCTCCGCTTCCTACGCCTATGTTGAAATATACTCCAGCTCATCTCATCAACAAAACGGCGGACAGTTTTCGCACATAGGAACATGAGGTCCTAAGGAGGACAACAGTATTAACTTGCAGTGGCCGTTACTAAAAAAAATCTGTTGAGGAATTCAAGAATGTGAAGTAATTGATGTGATCACCGAGTTATGTCGAGAAAGTATGAAACTGAAGTCTGAAATGAAGTCCCTTGAAAAAGTAGAAATTTCTTCATCAAGTATTCAATGTGCTCACAGAATCAATGTTGGAAAGAATGCTAATCACCCCAGACCCATTGTTGCACATTTCTGAAATTACAAAGAGAAGGGGGAAGGTAAGAAAAGGTGAGTCAAAGCAACGACGAAAGACAATGGGCGAGATGTTTTTGTCAACCACGACTACAGCAGTATTATGATTAAAAAGAAAGGCCCTAGTATCCGTGATGAATAGAACAAGAATACAAGGGCAGCCAGCTTGGCTACAATACGACAAATTACATTTAGGGACATGTTTTTAAAAGCACTGAAATAGACTGGCAGCCCAGAGCTTTTTCATCAAGTAAAAGAGGACCAGTATCTGAGCCCGGGAGCTTTCAGGGGATGATGAAACATATGCAGATACGAACTTTCGCTTCATGTGGCCCCTGGGAATTTAAAAAGAGGTCCAAAATGTGAGGTATGGATCAGCATTGGGGGTAAGACCTCAAATCAGTTTGTAATGATCAGTCAGGGACTTCAGTGATTGTTACGGGGTGCAGTGTAATCTCCTTCAGTTTACGTCCTTCTAAGACCTGCATTTTGTAAATCCTTTAAAAACTTTCTCCAGGAGGAAGGTATTTGTACTTACGCCTATTTCCCCTTTCAGTTCGTAAGGGGTGTGGCAATTTTAGACATTTCTTTAATTGCGTAGTGATAACTGCTTTATAATTCGGGATAAGTGGGATTTGAACTTAGAGAAGAGCTTATTAGACCAATATTGGTATGATATTAATACAAGTCCATTTAAAGTAATAATCGATTTTAGGCTTTGATCTTTTCGTTATAAAGTAAATAATCGTATTCTCACGATCAATGATTTAACCTGCTAAGATCGGTGTGAGCAAATCGCCCATTGACTTTGATTTTTCACACAGTACTTTTTTTTGAAAATAGGCCCATGTCCCCCCAAATATTGAGAACAAATCGCCGCCGTTGGGTGTGAGTAATAACAAATGTTATACCTTCTGTAATGTGTATGTCGAAACAATTACTCATCTCCCCAGCACTTGTAATGTATTGAGGGTTTTTTATAACGAGCTTTTCAAAATTATCAATGAGCGATTTGGACGTGACCTTAGTTTCCTCTCACCCAGTGGCGTAGCCAGGATTTTTTGAGCAGGGGGAACTGGGGGGTCTCGAACCTTTCCTAGGGGGGCACAAGTTCTGAATTCTCTCCCTCTCTATAGGGCTTGTATACAAAACTGTGCATTCCAAAATTTTTCGGGGGGCACACCTGAGGTGGAACGGCTTCGTCGTTGGGGGGGGGGCACGTGCCACCTCATGCCCCCCGTAGCTACTCCACTGCTCTCACCTATTCATTTATTCTTTGTATATTCTGTCAGGGATAGCTTGAATTTAGGCCTTAACAATATTATCATGTACGCAAGATATAAATTATTATTTATATGACTAAATGTCCAAAAAAATAGTTTTAAGGATTGATTATTTCAACTTTTATCTTAAAACTCAACTGCGAGAAAAGTTTGTGTTGCATCAATAACCAGTCATCAAATTTTGACCAAAATAGGGACATATGGCAGCGTATCGTTTGCTACCTTTTATTCAAGCCTACGTATATTCTCTTCTATTTAGTATACTTATGGTAGAATTATCAAACAATAGTTTGTACACATGCGAAAGTGTCAGTAAAAGTATTAAAAAAATATAAGAAATTATAATGACGATGCTCATAGCTAGACATATGATCGCTTTCCCCCCAAATTTGAACAACGTCCAACAAGTATGAAGGTGTTCAAACTTTTAGCTGCATGTTTCGTCTCTCCAACAAGTGTTCAAACATTTGTATGACGACATTCATGGACAGACGTATGATCGTGTACACAGGCCTTTATGGTTAAAAGAAGAACAACTTGAAAGAATAACATAAGACATATTTTGAGTCCATCTTTATACGTCTCAAATTTGCATAATATAGGTCATGTTTATTCATGATGTACATTGCAAAAGCAAACCTTTTTTTGTAAAACAGTCAATATTTGATGGATTTTTATGGGTATGATGTCGCTGTTTTTAACGTTTTAAATCACGCCTTTTACATAGCAGGTGTAACAGTAACATGTTCACAGATCTCCTTAAGTGCTTGCAGTTTTAGCAGGTACTACCTGAGTGTGAAAAACCGACATCAAATGCTACCTGTTACTTAGCTATATAGTTTCCCCTGGGGTCGGTTTCGGTTGCAGCCCTTGAACACGACCCAGCATTATCGTTTCTATATAATGCTTATTAATTATACCGGTACTCATTTTGTGGTTAGTGCAGTCGAAGTGACCAGTAGGAGGATATTAAATGGTCACGTCCAGTGACTGAGTTGTGGGCTATAGTTGAAATTAATTATAGTTCAAATTATTGCGCTCAACTGCACTCAGTCTCTTAACAAGCAAATAACAATTTGAATTTTAAACACTTTTATTTTCTTTGTCTTTTTTAATGGTTTGACTTGGACAAACACCCCGTAGAAAGGCAGTGACATAGTCATTAGCATAGTCAGGGTGCGTTTCAGTTTGATATGGTTGGATGGGTAACGTTGTGGAAAATGTCATAAATCAAGCTGCCCCTCGAGAATCACTACAGACAATTGGGGTACACGTGTGTGCGATACTGGTTCTAGGGAAGTAGGCCGAAAACTTACATTTTGGCATTTTAATACAGAGTTTGATGTAACATTGCAGACAAGCATACAAAGTCTAGCTCTTCTTTTTTCCATAAGTGTTACAATGTTTTGGGGGCCAAAATGGGAAATTTTAGGGGTAGAATTCACCCAAACCATCCACTTTGCATCGTAGCACCGCCACTAATTTACCATGATAACCTGATTGTGGGGTGTGTATGCATGTAACCGGGATTTCCCAGACTGGGGTTCGGTAGGTTGGATCAGGAAGCTGGAAGAGGGACCAGGGATGGCGTTATGATTTGCCAGAGGGGAAAGCTTCCCCACGGGGGCTACCTGCTCAAGGCCCCGACAAAGGTGACGGATTGCCGGATGAAGCACGAAAGTAATTTTCTGGGCGCTCGAATCGCGCCAACAATTTTGGGACAAATTTGGTGTTTTATAATAAAAAAAAGTTTGAAAAATTGGGGTTTATATTGCACAAAATTTAAGTACGATAGCTTATTAAACAGGTGGGTATACAGCCTTCCCCAACGGGGGTGGGGCATTTCCCTCACTTAGCGCTACCCCTGAGAGGAACTACATCTAAAAGCTCTATAAAAAGACGTAGGAAATGTAGAGGTCCTGACGCCTCCCAGTTAAAAATGTGGTGGGCGGAAAGATGCTTCCGCCCTCTTAATTCTTACTTCTGCAAAAAGTTTTAAATGTTTTCGGTAATTTTCTTTAATACTTGACCAATAGATTGCACCACATTGCATCTTAGTACCCTCGATTACTAAAAAATTGTCCCCCCCTCTTTCACCACTCCCCGAAACAACGTTCAGGCCCCCAGTAGAGAACAGCTTCCTACACCTATGTTCACAAAAACATTGGCAAAGAAACGGAGGAGGGGAATAGGAAGGCACCAGGATTTGATAAACGACAGTGTGCGCCAACTGGAAACTCAATTTGTACCTCAATTTGTACCTCGTGATTTTTGCACATTGCCATTATATGTCTTAGTAGCCTACATTTGAAAGCACGTATGTAAATTTGAATTACCAATCTTTGTGACCGTTGTGTTTTCCAGAAAATCTATAAAATTAAAAATAAATGATTCAAAGACTGAATTTATGCTACGTGGCTCCAAATCCAGCTTAGCCAAAGTGTGTGTAAATTCAATCCAAGTAGGAGAGTGTGTGGTGCAAAAAGTCCCGTAGGTGCGAAATTTAGGGTTGTGGCTTGATAAGCACCTAGACATGCAGCTGCAAATCACCAAACAATGTCAAAAGGCGATGATGCACCTGCAAGATATTCGCTCTATTAGAAAGTGTCTTACTACAAGCCACTCGAAGTCTACTGCACGCTTTTGTTACGTCATGTCTTGACTATGGAAGCAGTCTTCTTATTGGTGTTCCCAAAGTCCACATAAGCAAATTACAGATGGTACAAAACATGGCAGTTCGTTGCTTGCACAACCTTAATAAATATGATCGTATTACCTCCTACATTTCATCTGAGCATTGGCTCACAGTTGACAAAAGTATAAAGTTTAAATTGATGATGATAATCTACAAATGCTTAAACAATCATGGACCGAAATATCTCAATGACATGCTGATAAAAGATTTTAATACTATTCACAATCTCAGATCTAACAGCCACACATTACGATTAGTAGTCCCACACGGTCATACGGTGACCGTGCGTTTATGGTAGCTGGGCCCAGACTCTGGAGTTCCCTTCCACTCTCTCTCAAAAGGGTCATGGATACTTCAAAATTTAAAGCTGGACTAAAGACTTACCTTTTCAATCTATAGTCATATCTCAATTAAGTTTCATCTTTTTCTGGATTCTATATTAAATAATATTTTTTGTAAAGTGCACGTGAATGACTTTGTCACATCGTGCGCTATATTAAGTCTTATGTGTGTGTGCGTGTGTGTATATATATATATATATATATATATATATATATATATATATATATATATATATATATATATAGAGATAGAGAGAGAGAGAGAGAGAGAGAGAGAGTGAGAGAGAGAGAGAGAGAGAGAGAGAGAGAGAGAGAGAGAGAGAGAGAGAGAGAGAGAGAGAGAGAGAGAGAGAGAGAGAGAGAGAGAGGAGAAATAGACAAATAAAATCCACAGACGTAATGCCTTTATTACCAACTTCATTGTAAATCAAAGATAACGAAATTTTCGAAGCCCTGCTTCTTCTTCAGCGTTATTAAGCTTAGTGACTAGATGCAAAAACAGTCAAGTTCAATGCAGGAGAATGTACCCAAGTGTGAAAACTCCTTATTCAGTCCTTTGTTGCGACTATCGACCTTACGGATTAGTTTAAGTTCATGAGCTTTTCGCTCTGAATCGGTTTTGAAGTTTCCTTTAATGATACGCACTTTTAGGTCAATAAGGCTGTGGGATGGCAAATTAAAATGGACGGCAACCGGGTGGGCCTTAGAGTTACTACGTATGGTTTGTTTATGGTTATTGAAACGAAGACGGAAGGGGGTTATATATATATATATATATATATATATATATATATATATATATATATATATATATATATCTATATATATATATCTCTAATTCGGCACTTAGGGGAAAGTTGTTGTTGAAAAGTCGACCTTAAGGGGAAAAAAATTTTCGGGTGAAATATAAGTTTCGCCTTAACGTTTCCACACACTTTTTCTATAGGAATACGTAAAACTTTCAAGGGCGCCCTCTTGATTTACAAACTAGATGCCATTACTTCAAAGTTGTCAAATTTACGGACACCTAGCTGTTAACACGAACGGATGGCTGGCCATTGAAATAACGTTAATCATATGTTTAGACGTTAGGGCGAATTTATTTCTTATATATTTTATTATCTTTTTTTCGCCCTTTGTACAAGCAGATATAACAATTTCCCCTTAAGGTGGGAATTAGCGTTATATATATATATATATATATATATATATATATATATATATATATATATATAAATCTAACATACATATATAAAATCTAACATGAATTGCACACTCAGGGCGCCAAATTATTACAAAAAAAAGCGAAAAATACACGCTCATGTAGTCTAGAGGGAAGAACTTGTCGGACGGCTTGCCTGTAACGGGGAATAACACATATTGTATCGTATCTAACCTTTCACCCCACAAAGTAGTTCATCCGTCCTTAGTCGTTAGCCGAAAACAGTGTACGTTACTAACATTTGAACAACTGGATTGACCATGATTTTGCCCGTCCATTACAGTGCATGCTTTAGCTGATTTAGGTACAGGTTACTAGAGGGTGTGATTCAGTAGATACCACGCACAGAAAGTTTTACTTACTGACAGGCCCACCGAGAGCCGACTATCAGGGATCGGGTAAAGGATCTAACTATATACTGGACCCCCCAGATTGTGAGGATGGAGGGTGGAGAGGGTTCTTGAATGACAAAGGATAGCATAAGGTAGGCCACATGTCCTTATGGCATGAATTGGCCCATACCTCTGCAAGTTCAGTGGCATATTTAGAGAGACAAAATGGAGCAAAGGCTATTGCCTTTGATCAGGGTCGAAGTCGTGAGCGGTTTGGGCAAATAGGTACTAACTGGTATCAAACGCCGTGATTGCTATAATGTGCACTTGGAACTTCATGTCTCTGAAACTCCAGTGGTACCCGAAAATTGGGGTCAAAGGGAGCGCCACTTTTTGAGGCCCCTGAGAGCAAGCAGAGGGCAAAGCCGTGTAACCTGTGGCTATTTAAAATATTGTGGGCATAAGAATGAAGAACTTTCTTTCCTTATAATGGCAAATTGAGCAGCAAGCGAAGCAACATAATTTTCACTGACACATGAAACAGTCTGACAGAACAGAGTGGACCCTTCGCAATTTATTTGAATAAATCCACCCCATCTACCAGTTGAAACATTCAGACTTCCAGGCTTGTAAACCATACTTCTAACCAGACAAAAGAGAAGAAATAAAGAAAAGAAATAAGAATACCCGTCTTGACAGGAAACCGTACAACTATTGTTTTCAGCATTATTTGGGAAGGAGAGGCTGGGATTGTTATACTTTCCCATATATGACCAAACAACTCATAAAAAGCAACGAAGTCTTCCCGCGAGAAAAGGGCGCCGAAACTTTGGCGATTTTACTGAGAGACCACGAATTAGAGCAAAACTTAACTCTCGCAAACCGTTGAGGTATATAGGATGGTGTAAATTTCCCAGTACACTGAAGTGGAGGCGAAGGCGGATGAAAAGGGGTGGGTTTCGCTCAAGTGACGAAGTGGTTCGCTGGGCAGGGCGGTTCACCCGAACCCCCTCTGGTTACTCGCATTTGTGTGGTGCATTTTTGGAACAATTTTCTTTTACAAATCACCTGATTGTGACTTCTTTTCTCCTTTTTTCCAAAGTCCCCACGACTCAATGGCGAAGGGCCGAAGGGCGAAAAGCAAACTACTCCCAAAGGAGTTCTGCCCCAGTAGCTACGTCACCAGGGGCCCCTTAACATGACCAACCTCTTGACCTTAGTCAGACCTCTATACATCATGGGTCTGTCATGCGTTTCCCGTTTTAAATTGGCTGAAAAGTGAAAAGAACACACCACTATGTAGACATGCTCTTAGCCAAAAGGCCAGGAAGCGATTGTGATTTCCTTTCTTCGTTACTACACACAGATGATCACATGCTATCTCTTGTAAACTGTGCTCAGCTGATTCGCAATCACATGGGTATTATGCAATACCGTCATCGCTAGATTCAGACATAGCGATATCCCGTTTGAATCCTACAGGGGATGAGGGAGCTGCCACTCTAACGTTAGAGTGGCAGCTCCCTGAGGGGATAGCCTCCGAATAATGGCTTATCATAGGTCTGACAGACAATGACACCCTGGCCATGGGGTTCAGAGAGCAACACATCAGTGGGCGACCAGCCGGAGAGAATTCCCTATAGCACCGTTGAAATGCGGGGGAAACGGACGATTCTGTGGCATCCGACAGCCTAGTACAAAAACTCTTCCCTATATATGTATAGAGACATTGTTAAGCGAGAAAAATGCCAAACCTTACGGCGAATCTCACTTCCCTACTGTGTATTTCAACAAAACAATAGAAAAAACCCGTAGCCAGACAAGGTACTGATGGGGGAAAGATAAAATTCACGGGCGAAATTTAAGTAATGGGACATGATATGCTAAAATGCAATTAAGGGAATAGTAATTTTTAATTTTCTAGGGGCTGAATTGTTTTGTGGTCCCCTGTCCCCTGGCCACAGGCCCGCGTGGGTCAGTGATGCATTAAAATGTGACCACAAGAAGCAGGGGCGGGATTTGATGTCTGAAAATGGGGGGGGGGGCCAAAGCCGGGTGGACTGTCAAACGGCGCCGAAGGCACCGTGGGAGGGCGGGGTGCTCCTCTTAACGGCGTGGGGTCCAGGGGCAGAGCCCCGGTGGGGATGCGGGGGGCGAACCCCCCGAAGCTGTGGGGTGTTTACGAAATTATAGTCATTAAAATGATGCATTTTTACCTTCAACTTCAAATGACATAAGGTGGGCAATTAACCAATGGCATAGCCATGGGGGCCAGGGGGCAATGCCCCCTAAAATTAGTTTGTAACACATTCTCCCCCCACCCCACACCCATAATTTCAAGCGATGTGATTAAAAGAAAAAACGGGAAGAATTTTCTTTGACAGACGAAAATACGACGTTTACATTTTATACAAACTTTGATGAATATGACCAGCTTAGCAATTAATCAATTCGGCCAGTTGACATACGATCTGAACAGAAAACAATTACAAGAAATGATGGTGCTCTGGTCTAATTTGTCAAACCATAGCTTAATCGCAGGCATGCGGTATCACTATATACCGTACCATAGTGATGTAATATGTACATTGTACATGCTTCAGTACAGTAAGTGCATAAAAAGCTTATTTTGCTTGCCCCCCCCCCCCCTTGAGAAACTCTTGCCCCCTAACAAAGAAATTCTGGCTACGCCACTGCAATTAACACACCACAAAATCACAATGTGACTTTTTTCAATTATATTCTTACTCCATATGACTAATAGTCAGATGGCATCGATAATGCTGAGGGCTTGAAGAAGCAGGGGAGAATGGATTATTTTGATTGTTTTCCTGGGGCTTTGGCTTTTAATTTCAAGAATGGGAGATCTAGTATTCAGAATGGGTGCGCGCGAAGCGCGCTGAAAAAAATCGCATTTTTCATACTTTTTAGTGGTATGAGTAATAGAAATGCTAAGAAAGTAAAGTATCCTCGAGGAGAGGGCTCTTGCCCCGGGCCCTCCTTGCCCGCCCGGCGAACTGTATTACTCCTGCACCTATATTGGCTGCACTCGTAATACCAAGAGTATGTACGCCAAAGTGGAGTACGTACTCGTCACCTGAAGGTTATATGCTATGAGACTATATGATACTTAAAGAAGTCAATGAAATCTTTTGTGGGTAGTTTTTAAATGGACATTGTCAAGGGCATCGACAATTAAAATGCCAGGGAAGTAATTTTTATTGGCGGCTGCATCTTGGGAAGTTGTGGCCGGCGAAGCCTTTAACCGCGATCGCCGAAGGCGAGAAGCTGGAGGCTGGGGACTGAGGGGAATCTTTCTTAATTTTGAAGGCTTCTGCGGTCATTCTGGACCATTTCTTGAGAAAATCCTGCTTTCCCCAGGTATAATTTGAAATGCTAATGAAATAGTTTTCATATGATGATCGCAAATTTAAGATAGTAACCGTCAGTCAATTTGCTGAGGATGGTGGTAGTTGGTGCGGAAAGTGAACGGCGAGAGGTGTAGCAAGTGTTTTGGAAATGGTAGTTTAGTCAAGCTGTCCTACAGGAAGAAAAACGAGACAGTTCCACCAGCTTTTCTACGCACAGCAGTACAGCAGTACTAATGAATAATCGATTTTCATATAAGGCTCATGCGAGAACTGCCGTTCCTTCTACATGAGTAGGGTTTGGGACTTTGTTTGCAAGTACCATTTTATGACGTACATTAGTATTTTCAGTGACCCTTATTTCAGAGCTTCAAGTCACAATAGTGTGGCGGGTAGGAGGAAAGAAATTTTACGGTGCCGACAAAATTTTCAACTGTATTAGTTTTCTCTGGAGGTACACGCGAAGATAAACACTGAGGGGGGGGGGGGCTTTGTGAGGCGACCATCAGGGGGAAATTTGTTAGGAACGACTTTGCTAGGGGGCACTTTGTTCGCCGAGTAGGGGGCTTTGTCAGGGGGCGATTTTGTAAGGAACGTGTCATCATATCGAGTATCGACATGAATAAATGATACGAACAGATTTTCCTGTAAATTTGATGCCGAAAATATTTCCTCGGAATTAAGTCTCTCCGGATAATTCTTGCTGTGGCGATGGAAAGTTTCTCCCTAGAAAGTTTGTCCGACGGACATTATTTCCAGGTAAACGTTCCGGAAGGACAGTTCGTTCAGGGAAGAAAATGTTTCCTTGGTCAACCGTTTCCTTTTACATCGGACGTTGATTTGTCCCCTTTTAGGCCGGGAGTGTATCAATTATATATAGTTAGTTAGATGAGGTTTAACGTCCCAGTTTCCAACCAACTGGTCGAGACGACACTGGTGCCTTAAAAATAAACTAGCTTAAAAGTGAATGAAATTTATAAGTTTCAGACAGAGACCTTTTTGATTCCTTGACGAAGGCGAAAAAAATATGCAGTCACCCTGGCGAGTGTTTGTGTGTGTGTGTGTGTTTATAGGTGTGTATGTACGTGATGTATATATGCGCGCTTTTGACGCTTAACAAACACGATATCTCAAGAAAGCAATGATAAATACTTTGGTATAAAGATTTATCATATTGAGAGGAAGAACCCTATTATTTTGGATGGAGGTCAAAGGTCATTTGAGGACACCAGAGCTAAAAACCCTAAACTCTTGAAAACACATGTATCGCAGTACATTTTTGGTGGAGAACAAAAGTTATTTGAGATCACCAGGTGAAACTGCAAAACCGAGGAAATTGCTCGTAAACACGTTGCCTCAAGATATGACCCTATTGTTTTTAGGGAAGGTCTGAGGTCAGCAGAGGTTAAAAACCGAAAACCTTGTGAACACGATTTTTCAAGATAGGAATGATGGATACTCTTTAATACTTGGCATATAGATTTGTTATATTACCAGAAACACCGTATTGTTTTTGATGGAGATCAGAGATCATCTGGGAATCAACTGAGGTGATACTACGAAAACCTTGAAATGTAGACCTCTTGAAAGCACGTTATTATAGGATAAAAAGGATGGATACTTTTCGTGTTGGGTAATAGATTCGTAACATTGCGAGGAAGGTTCCTATTGTTTTATGGGACCAGGGGTCATTTAGGTCACCAAAGGTCAAAAACTGGAAACAATTGTAAACACGATGGATATTTCAAGATGGGGATGATGAATACATTTTCAGACTTGCTATATGGTTTTGTCATAATGAGTAAAACATCCCTACTAGCTTTGTTGGACGTGGAATAACGAAAATGTGGTTCACTGTCCGTAAACATGGTTTCTCAAGAATAGGCAATATGCCGTACCTTCAAAACTGTGTCGTTTTTTGGCCAACGAAAAGGGAGAGCATAACGTGTGTACCATTCCAAGGATAAAATGACAGAGAACAACATATACCTTTTCACGAGCATATCGCCGGTAAATTCATTTTAATTCCAATTTTAATTACCTAATGATTGACTTGTATGAAGGATGCTATGAGCCTGCGACCATATTAATAATTAACTAGAATGCAAAATGCATTGAGGTTCCGATGAATTCATTTCAGTAGACTTTATTTAAAACTCCACAGAGGCTCCAAAATGTAAATACTGTGAATCAGTATCATGAATTCACACACCGTGTATGAGAAATTGCCATGAATCTTACCTTGAGATATCACACTAGCAAGGTTTTCAGAATTTGACATATGGTGAGCTGAAATGATTTCCCATCAAACACAAAAATAGCATCAACAACAACAGCGTTTTTATATTTAATATGGTAAATAAAGCCATTTTTGGATTTTGGACAGGGGCGTCAATCCGTATTCAAATGTGGGGGAGGGGGAGGGGGCAGGGGACATACATGACTTAGCACAAACCAATCCCTTTGGTTTTGAAGAGGGGGTGTCTTCCTATAGGCCCTTTCCTCCTCCCCCCCCCCCTTATGATGACTGACGCCCTATTCCAATGAGTTATCATTTCAAAGTTAACATGACCATCATAGATGATTTGCCAGGTGAAATACACGGAGTTCACGGAATTACTTCAAGATGTTATTTTCACCATGTCCCAAAATAGATGAAACCACGCTTCACAGCGTGGATCATTGTCGGAGATCATGGACCCGACCAGGCTTGTTGCTAGGGTGACATGTCTGGGGGGTGTGAAGGTCCCAAATTCCGACTGGCTGGATGTTTTTCCAACTAAGTGGAGGCGTGTAAATTGCACTTTGTTTATGCGCTCTAGGTTTTGTATACAGCAGTGGGGATCCTTCGTCACTACAGAAATGTGTCGTCCTGGGTGAGGGTGTAAGCCCCCTCCCCTTTGAGAAATTTTTGTTAATTTAGGGTTGCTAAGATGCAAAATGGTGTTATCTTTGGGATATTTTTGGAGCTGATCGTAGTATAGCAAAGGTGTGAAGGACTAGCAAGGGAGTTTTCATAATGCTTTTTAGTCGTAAGTGTATTAACAATCACCATCTATACCGATAATGGTTTCGGCGAAGCGCTGTGGTAAAAATTTTTGAAAAATGTTCAACGGCAACAACGTACTTTCAACTTTCCACATCATGCTACAAATTAGACTGAATGCAGTGGCGTACCCAGTATTTCTCTCAAGGGGGAGGGGAACATGCAGTATGTTGTGTGACCGTCGGCCTGGGGGAGGGGTCTAAGGGGAGGGGTGAGCCCCTCCCCTTTGAAATTTTTTGAAAAATTCGGTGTCCTTACATGCAATCTGGTGCCAAATATGCTACCTTTTGAAGTAAAATTTATGTTAAAAAATTTACGTTTTTTTAAGAACTAAAAAGTAGGCACCAGTGAGGAGGGCATGGCCCAGTGGGGTGTCCCCCTCCCCTTTGAAAAATTTTGAAAAATTTGGTGTCTTTACATGCAATGTGGTGCCAAATATGCTACCTTTTGAAGCAAATTTGTGTTAAGAAATTTACGTATTTTTAGGAACTTAAAAACATCGGAATAAGTGAGGGGGCATGGCCGAATGGCCCTCCCCTCTGCGTACGCCACTGATTGGATGATTCCATATTGATGCGAGGCCCCTCCAGATGTTTGGAGATGTATGTCTGTTTTCGGAGAGTGTTGCGATCAGAATAGTTCCATGTATAGTTACCTTTTTAATGGTCATGAGAAGGAGTGCAAATCGTGACGCATGCGCGCCAAGCGCGCCGAAATTTTGTCATTAAATAAGATTTTCCTGACGAAATCTGCATTCAGAATCTGCATCGAAACACTTAACAATTAGGAACCAACCAAACACTACAGGCACCGTATCAAAAAAGACCAGTACACAAAGATATAGATGTCCGACGACACTAAACGGAATCTTTTACGCAAATGTGGGGGCCATTTGATACTGTGTCCCCCACCCATCGAAATGTGGGGGGACTTGTCCCCCCATCACCCCCAGGATTGACGCCCATGATTTTGGAGCTTCCAAGTATAATTAAAATATCTGGCCTTTGATCCCCACAAAAGCAATAGGGTTCTTCCTTTTCATAAAGTGCATTTACATGCTAGGTTTTGTTATTCAGTTTTTGTCTTCTGTTATTTACCATACTTGTGGTACAGAGTTTTCATATTGAGAGGAAGAGCCCTATTACTTTCGGTGGAGGTCAAATGTCAATTTGAGGGGGGGCTTATGACGCAGGTCAAGATTGTGAAATCCTTGTATTGAAAACGATATGTAATGTTCAGAAAGAGAGCGGAAACACACATAGAAGGAGAACCTTAAACTGAGCATGGAGATGTGCCACATTGAAGTTAACAATATTGTTTGTGGTGGTCAAAGGTCAAACTGAAAACCTGGTATGTAACTGTGTCGGATCTAATACGTCGCATTTGGATGACCAATGTTGTTTACAATACCCAATCACGTTTGGAGGTCAAGGGTCATGCGAGGCCACAGAGGTCAAACTGTGAGAACCTTAAATGTGGTATGTTAAAAAGGATAACTTTGTGGGATAACCCTCAGTGTGACAAAGCATTTCCTTTGAGCTAGGAATCACTAAGCCATTGCAGCTTCCTGGTTAATTTGATCTGCAATGTTACATAATATTCTAGAGCTTTGCCTCTCAAAATATCACTTGTCACTGCTCACTTTGTAATTCATACATGAGACCATTTGAGTAAGTCCAAACTTTATGCAGCCTTTGTGACTTGGGAAGTCCATGGCCATTGTGTTAAGCATTTTGGTAAATTTGTAGGTGAGATGTTGACACTAAGTTTATGGCATTTTTGTAATGGCTCTGTATTCAGGGGCGGCGCCAGGGTTTTTCGATAGGGGGGCAAAGCATGCTGGGTCGGACCCAGCTTTATTGTTGGGGGGTGCAGGCATTGAAGACTTCCGAGCCTCACCCTAGCCCCCTCCCCCCCCGTGTCAGAACCTGCAACTTTGGCGTTTTCATTTTCTTGGACTTTATTTTTCTCTCAAAAAAACGTTTTTTTCTAAAATAAATACGAACTGTGAGAAGGGTTGTTTGTCTGTCAGTGAAAATCGGCCCCTCACTGAATGAGACGCTTCAACTATGCAGCAGGCGCGGCGGAACGAAAAAAATATTGGGGGGGGGGGGGCTGAGTGCAGCAAGACTATCTAAGCGGAGCGCCACCAGTGGTTAGCGCGGAGCGTACAAGAAAATTTTTGGCTTCACAAACCCTCCAGATGACAGGAAATGGCACTTCCCGAGCGTTCTAAGCTGCATGTACCCAGCCTTGAAATATGGATCATATGTCTGCAATTTCTCAGTTAAGGAGAAAAAATAAATCTATGAAAAATGGTAATACATATTTCTAAGCGGAGCGCCACCATCGGTTGGCGCGGAGCGTTCAAGAAAATTTTTGACTTTGCAAACCCTCCATGTGAAATCACTCCAGCTTGCTTTGAGTTCACTTTGCTTTGAAAATACAGTTAAATCAACTTTTTATATTGAAAGAAACGCGCAAAGAAAATGCAGTTTTTGGTCTACAAAGAACTGCCAAATATTAGCTAAATTTAGAGTGTACCTAAAGGCAGCTAAAATTAAAAAACTATGTTACCAGAGAGCTTTGAAAAATGATCCAAATGGTCTAACTGCCATCTTTACAGGAATTCCTGAGCTGAGATATATAAAATGTTGGTGCTTATTCCAATTTAAAATGGGGATGGCGGCGCACAATAGAATTTGTAATGTCATTCTTGTACTACTCAAATTACAGTCTTTGTTTTCCTTTATTTTTCGAAACCCTTTGCACCTTGTGCCAAAAATGTGATCACTTTCTTCTCCTGTTATAAGGTGAATTGACTATACAAAACCTCTCCGTACAACAGTAATTTTTGCAAGGTTATATAAACCTTAATTCAATTTCAAAGGAAAAAAAAGCAAGTAATGTGAGTTTTACAAGAAGATCATCACAAATTATTGCGCAATCGGACTATTTTCAAATAAAAGTGAATAAATTTTAACTTTTTCATATCTCAGCAACAGGGTGAGCTATGAAAATGAGAGTTGGATGAGTGAAATTCGTTTCCACGTCTAAAATATATCTTCTCTTATAATTCTACACTTTAGGTTCCACTTTAAAACTCCTAAAATGAAACGTGCATGTATGGATAAGAGACAAACCTGATTGAAATTTATTTTATTGGAGTATATTTATGTAAAATTTGGACTTAAATAATTGTTGGGATGGCGTCACACAGGGGAGGAGAGTGAGGAGGGAGGGAGATACCGTACCATAACACACGTCAGGCTTTAAGCGACTGTCACACCTCACCGGATTGCAATAACGGAGAGGAAACGAAGTTCCAAAATGGCACTCCGTTGATGTACGTTAGTATCCGTTTAGTCTCCTGTTCTCCTCCTCCGACTTCGTTTCATGACCGGGAACGTCCGGTATGAACGGCGAGAGATTTTGAACATGTACAAAACTTGGACCGGACGTAGACCGAAAAAGGTGCCCCTTACGTATTCGTTACTTATCCGTTAAGCTTCCGTTTTATAATTTTCTCGTGCGTTTCTCATACTGGACTTCTTCGTTAGTATCCGTTCGTCTCCGGTGATTGCTATTTGCTCACCGGATCATTACCGGACAACAAACGGATGAAACGTAGAAGTACAGTACCTGTACCGAATGTTCGACGGACGCTATAACGCATAAGTAACGGAAGCGTAAAGGAATAAAACTGATAATTAACGGATAGGTAACGTACGTTTAACTGAAGAAACGAAAACATACAGGCAAAGAAATGGATAGGGGACAGACATAGACCGAAGATGCAGCGTACTTGCATCCTGTCCCCTCCTCATACTATAGCTTAACAAACGTTTTTGCCGTTTTTTTTCTTGAATTTTTTTTTTGGTGCTACTACATCCTTCCCCTTGCATCCGCCCCAGGCATGAGATGAGTGATCGCGGTTCTGAGGGAGGGGTTAAGGGGAGGGGAAGTGAAAGATTTTTCGACTACCGGGAAGCCTTAGACGCAATCTGGTACAATATTTTCCATCTTTTGTAGTCATTTTTCTCGAGAAATCTAGTTTCTAGGTAAGTAATCCAACGTTCTTTACTTTTGGCCGACTACAGTTTTCCAATTTTGTTGCACTTTTTGTCGACGATTACACAACAAACGGGCAAGGGCGGCGATTTGTGTTGGCTATTGGGGGAGGGGCGCAGAATGGAAGTTGCCATCGAAGCGGAGTGTCATCATAGTTTGGTGCGAAGCGTACAAGAGAATTTTCGCCCTACAGACCCCCAGACTGCATGAAATGGCACTTCTCGGGATCTTGGAGGCAGTTTTGAACCGTACGATACTTGATACGTGACGACTGACAGGCATGAGCGTGTGAACGGCGTTTGGTTGCGTTGGTATAGAAGCGGAGCGCCACTAACGGTTGGCACGGAGCGTACCGTTTAAAATGTTGCCAAAATGGCTTCTATATCGCAATTAAATGGTCCTTCTCAGACCTTTCAAATTGCACTGAAGCCACCTTGATATGTGGCATGATTTCTATTGGCTAGCGCGGACTGCGCCGATAAAATTTTTGCCAAAACAGCTCCTAAATCGCAAAAAATGGCCCTTCCCAGATCTTTCAAATTGCACTGAAGACATCCAGATATGTTACACGCCTTATATATATATATTTTCCCACTTTCACGGAACTGTTACTCTTCCTCTGGTATAACCGTCCCTGCACACCAATTTAACCATTTTGTGATTGTTGTGACATGATTGAACAATGTACACGGAAGTGAAAATCCTCCCCCCCCCCCTCCTCCCCTGGATGGATACGATACTGCACTACAGAGTCATGTCACTGCATGTGTAGGGCAAGTGTACAACTAGAGCTGCTAGGTCCATGCGTACTGGATTTACACACTAAAATATGACGTAGGCCTACTTCTCCGTGAGCCACGATCGTGAAGGTAGCCATGGAATTCGTAATACATACCACATTCGCGCGTAGTCCGAGAATTTACAGAATAATGATAAATACGTCGGTCAAATACGGATTTGAATTAACTTTTAATCACTCAAATCAGTCAGTTTAGTGTTAAATACTATGTTTTGCTTGTTTTCAAATAGACAGCAATTTTCACAGAATCTCGCCAGGGGATATACTGTATTTCAGCCCCCTATTGTTTACGCTACTAGGTATTAACCCTTAAACGGCAAAAAAAAAAAAAAAAAAAACTCAGAGAGAAATTCAATCATGGGTCTTCTGGGATGTAGAAGAGGCCTAAGTGTAAGCTCTGAGGTGGATGAAGATAGGCTGTATAGCAAATGACCAATGCGTGTATACTCGAACATTCCAAATATTTGCACGGACTATTGCAGTATGGGGCGGATGTACAATGAGTTAGACAGAGAAGACAACGCGCGCGAAGCGCGCAAATTTTTCGAGGATTTACACCGAAAATGTCCTATATGCGACCGATAATGTATCACAATACTTTATTCCATGATACTGTTACACCTCACACCACCCCCTACAAAAATTATGTGTCTTAAAACGTTATTTAGACGATTTTATTTTTGGGGTCAAAAACTATGGGGGGGGGGGGGGCAAATGCCTGCCCTGCCCCCCTGTGGCGCCGCCCCTGTCTGTATTTATGGTCACCTATATGGTTATGCCCTCCTTTTTGGAACTCTGGAAATCTCCACCCTATCCATGTACCCCTTACGAAACAGGCATCACTGGCTGCCCTTAACCTTCTCCACTAAGTATGGTACCTCCTCACATAAAATTTGTGTTTTTACAAATCAAAAGCAATTTCATACCTGAAGAGGTGTTGGGTAGTGTGGGGTGGAGTGCTTTTAAGAGCCTTTGCACATAGATTTTTAAAAATAGCTTTGAAATTTTGGTATCAATATAATAAGTAAGGAAGAGATTCATGCACCCCTGAGTCCTCTTCTGGATCTGTTATTCTTCCTCCAACCTCCACCAACTTTAATGGTAACAGAAAAACATGACCAAGAGAAAAAAAACATGTTATTTTCTTTTCCAGCACATTTAATGCCTTCATAATTGCTACAACATAAAACAACAAGGTAATACTTTGCTATAATATGTAATGCACAAGTAGCACACAACACAAATTACATTTGTGTATTCATCAGTGACACAAAAATTGACTTCAAAACACCAAACAATACTATTACTGTTCTGCTTTTCATAAAGTACTTGCAAGAGGGCACAGCAACATGAAAATTATGCATAGAACAAGTTACATGTCAGATGAGTAAATATTTTTATTGATGCCCCCTAAAATTTCTTGGGGTGTGCAGTCACACTTAGTTCAACTAATGATAAACCAGTTCCAATCAATAGTAAGGATTTTCCTAGAGCCCCAAAAATACAGGGACTGCTCTCTGTTCCAACCTCTCTATATTCTGACCATTCTATATGGAGGTCAGTGTTAGGAAAAGGGTTAGGCTTGGGTTAAGTTAAGATGAGAGTGGTAGGGTTATGTGTGTGACAATATAGAGACATCAGAACACACTATCACAGAACATAAACAAAGATAGTGTTTTCATGATTTTGTGAAATTGTAGATGGGATCTCAGTCTGGGTCATGGAGAATGATCTCAATCTGGGTTTAATGGAGAGAGCTCATTCTGGGTTGTTGAGAATTTAGTCAACAGGGGTTCTCAAATGTTTCAGGCCCAGGGCCACTTTGAATGTTACCTTGTTAGTATTTGGAGGAACCATGACTTCACTGGACTGCTTGTTTTCTTATTTTAATTTTGGGCTCTTTCACTCTTCCACAGGCCACTTTACTTTGCCTTGGGGCTGAAAATGGCCTGTGGGCCACCACTCCACAACCTAGGGCCTAGGTCAGAGAGAAACAGCTCAGTCTGAGTCATGGAGAGAGATCCCTGTTTAGCTCATGGTGAGAGATCTCACTCTGTGTCATGGAGTAAAATCTCAAGTGTAGTTATTGAGAGAATTTTGCTGCGGGAGTGAAAAGACTGTAATTAGACTCATCTTTAGAAATAAAAAGTGTGACAGCATACAGTATGCCCTTAAAGTTACATATTAGAAACAGAATAGTACAGCACTGTTACTTTACAGCAAAGCAGAATTTAAGTCATTATCAAGGTTAACAAACCAAAGATGGATCAATTTTCATTATGATCCCATTATTGTTCTTTACCTTTACAGATGCTTCCATGTCAAAAAGTTGATTCAAAAGCTCATCTATGCATACCCATTCATAATAAAGTGGCATAAATGAGTGTATTTTGTACCACATTTGGAAAAGAATAATTATAATGATGTTAAGGTATTAAATCAATTCCATAAAACCTGGTTTTTTTTCACTTTATGACTGGTATGAAAAAGTGCAGGAGTATAAATCAGGTATCAAGAGCTGTAGTCTTAAGTATGGTGATTACACTTTACAACTTTGAAAATTAATGATACAAATATTCAAACTATTACACAAGTGAGAGTTAGTGACAATTTTGCATGCTTTATGCAAGGAGTTGGACAAAAAGTGAATAACTATTATTCCTTACATTAATCCAAACACCTTGGAACTATATGCTTATAATCTTTTTCTCTTTTTTTGTGTGTGTTAGTACTTAAGAAATTTTAATGGCAGCTGTTTTTGTGAATAATTTCAATTTATGGAAATAATAGTTATAATTTGAAAAACAATTTTAAACACAAAATTCTCCACTGTAGCAAAATTGTTGCGTAGTACCGCCACCACCATAGATATTAAGTCTTTGTATAGGGCAGCTGTCAGAGATTTAAAGCTTAGTTTTGAACAGGATAAACACATTATCATCACTGAGCACAAATTCATGAAAATTTGAATCAAATTAAAAGACTTCTCTTCACAAATAATGGGACTGAAAAGATATTGATCAGGAACATATCATACTGTAAGTCTTGCACTACCAAGGGCAATATTTCCACTATAAGACTCCCTGGTACATGCCAGCATACAAGTACTGGCAAAGGGAGGGGGGGTGGATAAACCCGACAGGGCTCCACCATACTGGTGCCTCACATGTAGTAGACAAAGAACTATATTGATAACTTGTGTATTACAGTGTATTTCCTGCAATTTTGGACACTTGAGATGCCAGATTTTCTGACCTCAGTCTAGACCACGGTTGAGCAGAGATTAGCTTTGGTAACCCTCTTTAGGTGTAGCCCTGTTTGCTTCCTACGAAATATTCCTGGATACACCAAGGACATTTCATACAGTGTACACAGCTGTTGTGATTCATTTTGTGTGATGTTCACGAATAGGATTCACATTTATCCAAACCAACTGTACAATCTGAAAACATTCCCAATAAATCATCATAGTTGGTCCATTTTCAACTAAATGACCATTATTACACCTCACAATATTTTCCTATTTTTGTACATCTCCAATTTATCAGCAGTAGGCACATACAGCATAGAGCGTGATCTAACGGAGACTACGAGAACTGCACAAAAACGTGTCCAGCCTACTACATGTAAAGAAGCACAGTTAACCATCTAGTAGCTTTTACATCCACACAATGACACCTCAATGTACATCGGCCTCAGCTGGTAATTTATATGAATTATACAACAAACCTTTATTTCCAAAATCCTCTGTCACATACTTTCCAATTTCTGAATGACAATTAAAGACTGTTTGGTAAGACTCATTAGTACTCAACAGTTCACTGAACATAATATTGCACATCCCATCATCTTAAGAAACAACAAAATAAATCAAAAATAGCAAAACATACAAGAAAATTGCCTGCAAATTTAACAACACAACTGCACTGTACTATTGCATAAGATTTGTCATGTGACTAGGTCACCTGACTGTCTCTGCAAATCAAGTTGCAACCACGGACTTCAATACATGGACAGAGGATTGCGCAATCAATACGGTCGCCACCGTTCGAACAAATTTAGGCTGACCAAGATGGCCGCCGGGCTACTACCATTTGCCCAATTTGACGATGAATCTGCAACATTTCAGACAAAATATCAGTATGAATGGAAGAACAATATCACAGTCCTCCATTCTATTTGATGAATTTCACCTGAGCTTGCCTTCTTTCGAAAATATTACAAGTTTTTCACACAATTTGTCGATACCGAGCCACTTGAGCAAGTCCAAACTTTAACACACAAGACTATAGCAGGCAGCCATATTGGTAAGCCTACTCGTGTACGTACACGGTGGCGACAACTTACGCATAGGACGTTAGTGCAATATGCTCCGTCCATGTATATAAGAAGTCCGTGGTTGCAACTCATCTTCTACAAAAACAAAAGTGTAAAATTTCACTTTATTGTTAACTACAGGGAATGCAAAGAAACTTGCAATATCTCAAGTGTACAGTCACACTTTGATATGACCTATTAATCATCACTGCTAATAGAAAGAAAAAATCAGAAAGAATATGAACATTACAAGACAAAAGTCTCTTCACATTCACTAAAAACTAAAGCTGGTGGATCAGTAAGTCACTAAAAAGGCATTCATTGGATATATTATTTTTAAGATACAGAGCAACAAGCGAGCTTGACATTGTGTGTCCATTTCTGTTCTCTCTGAACACTATACAGCATTGTTAAGGCAATAACATTTTACAGAATTTTACCAATATGACAGAATTTGACATTCCCACAAGTTTTTCCTAGACTAACTACTCAGTGAAGAAAAGAGAGTCAATTACACACCTTATACTAGCAGCACTCCTTCATAGTGTAAAAGTATGAATGCTGCTTTGCACATAACATGTTATCTAAACACTGAAATATTGAAAATGGATACACAGATCAGTTGACGACAACAAACCAAAAAAAAAAATTAAAAAAAATAGGTTGTCAAAATAAATTCATGATTCAATGGATTATGAAATTAAATGAAAACAAGAACAGGTAATCATTGTCAGTTTGTCAACTGTCTTTATGAATGAGGGAAGGGGACAATGGTTGAAGATATTGGGAAAGAATATACAATAATGGAAGGTGGTATTGGGAGGGATTAAAAATGGAAGGTACTGACTGTATTTAGGGACAGTGGGGAAAGAGGGTTCATAAAATGAGTAAGTTAATACCAATGCTGTAATTTGCCAAAAAGTGAATTTGTCCTGGTAAGAGAACACCCCTTTCCTTTCCCTGCTCTGGGACTGAGGCTCTAGTTTGACTGCCTGCTATTTTCAGGAATGAAGCAATTACAATAAGTAACAAAAATAGTTCGTTTTAGTTGATGACATACCATACAGACACATGGTATCCCACTCCATGCGCCATCTTAACCATTACTAAAACCCAAACACAGTGGTGTACACAGAGGGGGGCCACTGGGCCATGGCACCCCTCACTGATGCTGATTTTTTCCTTTTTTAGTTCCTAACACAAATTTTACTTCAAAAGGTAGCATATGTGGTCCTTCCCCCAGGCCAGTGATCACACAACATACTGCATGGCATTCCCCCACCATGAGAGAAATCCTGGGTACGCCACTGCCCAAACATGTGAAATCATAAAATTGCCATTTGTAAAATAACCATACAGTACTTCTTTTTGGAGTACTTGAGCTGACACTTTATGGTATATTCCATCGAAGCCTTCCACATTGTCATGGCAGTTGTAGGCTCATTACATGGTTTCATGCATTCACTTGAGGTTTTGGTGCATGACTATCTTTCCATGATTCATACAGAGTAAAACACTCAAAATGGATGTATACCGAGTAGCTAAGCTGTCAAACAGACTATTTCACTACTGATTTTTGGATCAGTGTACTGTAAGTAGTTATCAACAGGGGTTCTCCAGAGAACTCACTTTATTCATGCACATCTAAAACAAATAGTCCTAGGATTGAAAGGAGCAGCTATTCCAACAATCAACTTTTTTTAAAATGTTTGCACTTGCAACACAAGGCTTTCTCACTTAAATGCAAACGCTTTGTATACTTGTTGCCTATACACATGCCTGCCCACACAATAACCTTCAAACTGCCAAAAACATGGACAAAAATGATCATATTGCCATATCAGTCAAAACACAGACATTTCATCTCAGAAATTTTGTTTCTTGCATGGCATCTATCTAGTCTTCTTGGTCTAAAAATTTGGAAAAAATGAGCAAGGTTGATCCAACTGGGTCAGGTTGTGTTGCTAGCAAACACCAGTCAGTTTTAGACTGAAAGGCTGGAAGTAATGTCCTATAGGGTATTTTACTCTCTTAGCTAGCACTTCATGGGATTATGCAAATTTGCATTTCATCTGGCTTATATCACATTTATTTGCAAAAAAAGGTGGCCAGAATACCATACTCATAGCCACTTCACACTTCCAAATTTACAGAGCTGAACAGTTAAGGCCCATTCCTACTTAAGTACATTGCTATAAGGCTATGAAAGTTGAAAACTATTCAACTACCAGCTTTGTTTCTGACTGGCCCTGGAAGGGTAAGGGCAGAACATATATGTATGGTTCTTATAGCTTTATAGCACATGAAAATTTGGAAGTATTAAGTTGCCTTTAAACTTTCATGGCTTTATAACGCTATACTGAAATATTAATCAGCCTTCAGTTTCTACAATCTTCAAGTCTCATGCGTCTTTGATATGTACTCATCTGCAAGTACTGGCCTGACTAGTTACATATTAGGCTTGCCTGACTTCAATATTTATTAAGTACCTTAGCAGGCTTAGCTTTGAATGAAGTTAAAATTCCTTCTTGTATTGTTTGAATGGTGTCATAACTGTGCAGAAGGCTTACATAAAACGCTTCTCTATAGCTGAGGTGCCCAATGTGGCCAAGTCATGGCATCGACTGCAGGAAACTTGTACTAGAGTAGCTAAGAAAGGAGATGTTTTATTTTTGTTTTTTACAAACTTGCAAAAGAACATAACATAAGCCTTTCAGAATGCAATTTGAGTAAAGTTTTCGCTGGTTTCCTATTTCATACTGTAAACTCCACCCAAGCTGCAACCACAAGAAACGTGGGGTCACTCACCTTGCTACCAAGAGTCCCAAAGTTGGATTACAGCCAATGACCAGCCCAAGTCTATAAAACATGTTTCCCTTTAACAAATTGCCTGAAATTGCACTTGCAGACTTTGTCTAGCAGAGGCCACTCAGACCACGAACACAGCAGCCAGAGGGCAACTGCAACCTATTGAGTATATATGTAAATAGGAGGCAAGTAGGAGAAATGGACTGTTCCTTCTGAGTAAGAAGAAGAAATGGAATGTTCTTCTTAGTAAATTGTGTGTTTTTCTGTTATTTTGAAATCATATATGTACAATCTGTTTATAAAAATGATCATTTTACTAAATGGGGTTGAATTGAAAATATTTTCTGAAATATGGTGAAGTACTAAAACTGTCTGAAACTATCTACATCAGCATTCAGCACCACTGTTGCAATATTTTTATGTGACATGGTATGCTTGAAGTAGGAGGCACATTAGCAAGTACAGAAAAACTGAATTTCATTTTTTTAATATCGTTCAACTTCCAATTCTGTTAGAATCTATTGTTTTTCAAGTTATTTTACTGATAATGTAAATTCCATGCTAAACTCCTGACTTCCCTCATGTATTTCAGTTTTCCTTTTCATGTAAAACTTATGACTTTACCCCAAACCTTCAATTTGTTCGAAAGAAATATTTCTTCTTTTCTTTCAGGAAGATCTTCACCAACCTTTTCCAGTTACATGGAACATGGTAGAATCTTTGTCCCAAACCAACTAAACTAAGTAAATCATAAAACCTATTTTCAATGCATAGCTAAAAGGCAAGACTGCACTTGTCATTTCTATTGATCTAGATAAACTGCGGAATCTTTGTGCATTTTTGTATAACCTACATGCTTGCCTAAACTAGTAAAAACAAAGTCCATTGCAAAAGTAACTACAACATTTTAAAATATCCAAAGTAAAAACATCCAAGCATTTCTTAAGCTAACTTTTGCAAAATATCATCTAAAACGTAAACGTAAGACAGTTTACACACTGTGCACAACCAACAGGTTAACATCTTGCATTGGACAGATCCATTCTCTTTATAAACTATGGACATCAAGATGACTGAGCTTTAAAAGAAGGGTCTAAGCTCAAATCAAGTTTTGATACGTTACAAGGGTACTAATTCTAAGCATTCTGCTGAAATTTACATTGAAATCCGACGTGTGGTTCTCATGATATTAGCAGTTAAAGTTGTCATATTTTCAACACAAAGTGAACTTGAAGCAAGCACACATGTCATAGCCTCATATAAATGAGCAACCTTTTGTTTGTCTTTAAACTTTACAACCAATTCTCTGTTCCTCAATCCCATGTTATCGGAATATGAATGCACTAGAGGCATGGGAATTTTACAGACTTCACATTCCCCATGGGGAGGTCCTATCAAGGTCAGCACAACAGACTGGAAAAACAAAGGAAACAAAGCATTTCTTATCAATGTGAGGAAGTGATATAACCCCTGCTTGCCTCAAGCACACTTTGGGTCACAAATGTAGTAACCTCTTTTGGTCTGTGTCGAGTACTACATGTCCGATTTGAACCAAATTTCACTAAATTGTGTAGAATTAGTTGCTCTTTCACATGTGAAAATTAATATTTGCTTAAACCTTTCCTTTAATTGGTCTACTGAAGTACTGACCCTCTACTGTTAGGAAGCTAAGTCCATGGAGACAAGTTACAAACGCTTCATACTACACATAGAACTTTCTTTGGAATTGTTGAATGAGGCTAATCCTCCTCCTTGGCAATGATGATTCCAATCACAACAACGAGGACAGTGATTATAACTCCAGTCATATAAACCCAGAGTAACATCTGCTTCAATCTTGCACTCTGTAGATGAAATAAAATATTCTCGGAATAAACATTTACTTGAAATCATTGAGAGATATAAAATAAAAGATTTCAATGAAGTTTTTGGTTACTGCAATTGTGGGAGAAGAATACTTCACTAATTTCAGGTACAGATTTGAAGATTTATGGTTCTAATTTGTAAGGTTTGTGATCAAGTTGATGATATGGCAGAATGGGATGACCACAGTGGCAATGGAATGGAGCTAATGGCTCCTGACAGGTTTGGGACTAGATCCCTGGCCAGGTCAAAGTAAGAGCAAACTTCCATCTAAGCTGGCTTTTCTAAAAAAAAAAAAATCTAAATTGTTGAGTTGGATGGCCACCTGGTAAGAACTTGTGTCTGAAAATCCACAGGCTTCCTCCATATTCTAAGTCACTCAGTGTTGTAAAATAAAAGCTCATTCAAAGTAGCGAGTCCCCTTTGCAGTCACAGGAAAACACTGCAAAAGTTTAATTTCTGTGTAGGCAGTCAAACTGCTGCTTTCTGGTGAAAGACTCTTCTCACAAAATTCTAATTCCACAACAATACTCTCTAATTGCTCTTTGGTAGGCTGTTCCCTTTCTCACTGACCTCTTACTCTGGATATTTTCCACAGGCAGACAAGACAGGCAAAATCCAAAATTAAGTAAGGGGGAACAGTGGTTGAGAAATAAGGATAAAAGAACAAGATGGGACATAATATAACCAAATCTTCTTTCACAGGGTAAGTATACTTGACAAGGTTGGTGATATACCCCAGACTGCCTTCCTGACCTCAAGCTTACAAATGTGCACTGAATTTTTAACTTACAGAATGCACCGTGTGAACTGAGAGTGATGAATCATAGGCCTGCAATGATTACATAAGAACCCAGACATGCAGACATTTTTTTCTGTTTCAGCATGTCAAAACCTCATCTCAATAGCACATAGCACGTGAAAGATAGTTTTTTCGTTCACATCTTTGGTAAATACTTTTCAGTGATGCTGCTTGTACTTTTTCTTTTTTTCATTTTGGTGATTTGGCCCTCTCCCTCACCCCTCTCTCAAAAAGGAAAAGCTTGAATTTCTACATATATAACAATGCCTGCAAGGTCAAAATTTGCCTTTCTTAATTGGTGAGCAAAACTGTTTAAGAAGGGGAATACACTACCCCTTTAAATTTTAAAGTCACAGATCAATGTAAACTTAACACAATGCAACTCAAATCAGTACAAACTTCAAGCCAATCCAAAATCACATATATTATAGAACCATATTACAATGCTGGTTCCGATGTTAGTGGGAGTCAGCAATCTATAACATTTGTTATAGAATTTCAATCAAAATTTGTTATTTTCAACCAAAAAAAAATTAAAGCCTTTATTTATTTTAACATTTCGACTAAAAAAATTCACTAGTTTCTTTCAGTGCTCATAGACAATGCAGAGAAGGGTACAATATTTACATGTTTTTGTATCATAATCCGACATTAATAATTTTTTCAGTTAAAATGACACAAGATATTGCCCACTTCTCTCCATAAACCATTTACTGCGAAGGCTACTCAGACTAAATCTTGCTTGTAGGAAATAAGACTGAATAAATTTGTGCATGATGATACCCCCTACCTTCAAAATATCCTTCTAAAACATAAAATATGTCATATAATTCACTCTACCAACAAACCTTGTAACAAAATATTTTGTTGTCTACATCTAAAATTCCAATCTCTTAGGACATTTGCAAAGAGTAAAGACACAAGCAGCTGAAAGGGTCCAGGGCATGCTTTTCTCATACCCACAGCCCCAAGTCTCATCCTTTTCACCAAATCATCAACCCTGCCCTGGTCACCACAGCCCCCATCCAAAAAATTTAAAATCTTACCCTATGGACTGTGCTTTTTCTTTTGTTGTAAGAACATATTCTGTGGTGATCTTGGGAAGTTTCAGTGTTTGTATTGCTTACCTCAAAGTTTTAAAAATTTGGAAGAATTTGGACAAATTCAAAGACTTGGAAAATTGCATGAAACTTTGAGACTGAGGCTCCCCAAAAAATTGGGAAGGTTAGAAAGGACAATTTTGCAACTTACATATAGAGCATATTCATAAGATGCAAATCTGAGGTCCAGATGAAAACTAAATATTCTGTTGTTAAGGATACACACTCATTCCACCACTGTACTATTTCATAATCTCATTATTTGCAAAGTTATGTTATATTACATTTTGAAATGTTTTTGGTTATTCAAAAATATGACAATTAAATGATTTTTTGCTCAAAGGGCAAGCAGGATTACTTTTGCATAATAAGTTTATGGGATGGGCAAAGATCAATGACTTATTGTCATGTCCTATTCATAAGTTATGTCTGTGTTATTTGATTTCTCTATTGGTCCGTATTTCTTGTTGACTTTTTTTATAAAGGTGGCCTGCTTTGTACAAGCATTTGCTTTTTGCAGGCTTCCTCCACCGCTTTCTGTAAATTTATATCTGTCTATATTTTATGATGTTTGTGGAAAATAAATGAAATGAAGAATGTCTTCATTCACAAACCCTGTGAGACACCAATAGCAACACCTTCAAAATCAAACACTTTCTTTAATACCCACAAGCATATTCTCATTAACCTGCATAGCTGGCTGTACCATTTCTCCCTTGATCATTAAGATATTTAAATTGGTTTGTGAAGCCATGAACAAGTAAATACACTACTTCTGTTCTGGAGGCTACACTTTTAATTGGCTCAATATCATGTTAAAGCATTAAGGAAACAATTAATTGAAGAGCATGAATGGTCACCCCCACACTTAACCCCCCTCTCCCACCCCCTACACAAATACCAATTAGGGCTATGAGAATTACTATACTTTTACCTCACTTGATGCTCTATATGGCTAATACCTCATCTACAAACTACAGTACCAAGTGAGTTATCTAGTTTCCAAGATTTTCAAGTCATAACCAGACCTCTTTCAGGGAAAGGTTGGGGGGGGGGGGCGGGGTAAAGAAAATTCACTTTGTAATAAAACTGGAATTCACTATATCCTGCTTGTGAAAAATGCACAACCTTCTCAATACAATTTTCAGAGGATGTAATAAACAATGTCAGCAAACACTGCAGTCTATTGGTAGACAATTTGGTATCATGACAGCACCTATTTGAGCAATACTGCTGAAAATTCAAGAGTTGGACTGAAAGAACTTACTTTTGCCAGCAGTTAGCTATACCTTGATAACTTTCATGTTAGCTACTACTGTAGCTGTACATAGATGGAATTTATAAATTGCATATGACTATAACAACTCATCTCACTATGTTTGTCCCAGCACATTTAGTTTTTAAAGAACTGAAATTAACAAAGCTATATTATATACTCAACTAGTTTATTTCATTCCTTGTGCACAGGTTGCACAAAAGGACTGTGCCCAGCCACCACAAAGCCATACCATACATAAAGTTATATTAAAATAGCTAAATATGTTGACAACATGCAAGCAAGCAGTCATATCTCTGTCCTCAACCAAAACGTATAACCAGAATGCAAAAATGCATTGAGGTTTCGATGATACATGTTCTATTCCAAATAATGCCATGATGTCCCATATCTTTCAGTCACTGGTCAAGTGATATCTTAACATGTTGGAAAAATAATTTTAGGTTCATATTTGACTTCTGGTGAACCCATGAGATGATCTTGGGAATTCTTAAAATTTTGCTTTTTGACCCCTGTGACCCCAGATGACCTTTGACCTCCACTAAAAACGAAAGCATTCATATTTTCACTACAACGCATCCACATACTGAGTATGAAATCTACCCAAGCTTCCTACCTGGCGATATCGTGTTAACAAGGTTTGCAGTGTGTGACCCCAGTGACGTCAGATGACCTCTGACCTCCACGAAAAAGTGATAGGTTCATCTTCTTACCAAAACGCATCCACATACCACATATGAAATCTATCCAAGCTTCCTATCTTGAGATATCATGTTAACAAGGTTTTCAGGGTTTGACCCCCAGTGACCCCAGATGACCTTTGACCTCCACCAAAAACAATAGGGTTCTTCCTCGTACCATAATGCATCTACACACTACGTATGAAATTCATCCAAGCTTCCTATCTTGAGATATCGTGTTAACAAGGTTTTCAGGTTTTGACCCCCAGTGACCCCAGATGACCTTTGACCTCCATCAAAAACAATACGGTTCTCCCTCTTACCATAACACTTCTACACACTAAGTATGAAATTCATCCAAGCTTCCTACCTTGAGATATCATGTTAACAAGGTTTTCAGGGTTTGACCCCCGGTCACCCCAGATGACCTTTGACCTCCACCAAAAACAATAGCATTCTTCCTCTAACCATAACAATTCTACACACTAAGTATGAAATTCATCCAAGCTTCCTACCTTGAGATATCCTGCACACAAGGTTTTCAGGTTTTGACCCCCGGTGACCCCAAATGACCTTTGACCTCCACCAAAAATGATAGGGTTCTTCCTCTTACCATAACACATCGACACACTAAGTATGAAATTCATCCAAGCTTCCTACCTTGAGATATCGTGCACACAAGGTTTTCAGGTTTTGACCCCCAGTGACCCCAGATGACCTTTGACCTCCACCAAAAACAATAGGATCCTTCCTCTTACCATAACACATCTACACACTAAGTATGAAATTCATCCAAGCTTCCTAACTTGAGATATCGTGCACACAAGGTTTACAGGTTTTGACCCCCGGTGACCCCAGATGACCTTTGACCTCCACCAAAAACGATAGGGTTCTTCCTCTTACTATAACACATCTACACACTAAGTATGAAATTTATCCAAGCTTCCTACCTTGAGATATCGTGCACACAAGGTTTTCAGGTTTTGACCCCCAGTAACCCCAGATGACCTTTGACCTCCACCAAAAATGATAGGGTTCTTCCTCTTACCATAACACATCTACACACTAAGTATGAAATTCATTCAAGCTTCCTATCTTGAGATATCATGTTAACAAGGTTTTCAGGTTTTGACCCCAGGTGACCCCAGATGACCTTTGACCTCCACCAAAAACAATAGGGTTCTTCCTCTTACCATAACACATCTACACACTAAGTATGAAATTCATCCAAGCTTCCTACCTTGAGATATCGTGCACACAAGGTTTTCAGGTTTTGACCCCCGGTGACCCCAGATGACCTTTGACCTCCACCAAAAACAATAGGGTTCTTCTTCTTACCATAACACATCTACACACTAAGTATGAAATTCATCCAAGCTTCCTAACTTGAGATATCGTGCACACAAGGTTTTCAGGTCTTGACCCCCGGTGACCCCAGATGACCTTTGACCTCCACCAAAAACAATAGGGTTCTTCCTCTTACCATAACACATCTACACACTAAGTATGAAATTCATCCAAGCTTCCTAACTTGAGATATCGTGCACACAAGGTTTTCAGGTTTTGACCCCCGGTGACCCCAGATGACCTTTGACCTCCACCAAAAACGATAGGGTTCTTCCTCTTAATATGGGGCATCTATGTACCAAGTTTGAAAACTGTCGGAGTTTCTCTTCTTGAGATATCGCGCACACAAGCTAAGCGTCACAAACACACACACACACACGCACACACATACACACACACACACACACACACATACATACACACATACATACACACATACGCCATCATGACCGCATAGGTTTCTCTTTCATCGAAACCAAAAAAATATACCAACATCCATTCAATCATCCATCCACCAGAAGCAAAGTTAATAATTTTATGCAAACCCCAGAAAAGACCATTACTATTCATTAAAGGTGCAACCAGTGATTACATATCCCAAATAAAATAAAGCCATAAGAATGCAAAGGGGATGATCCACAGTTTGTAGGAGGAAGGATCCCTCATATAAGAGCACCTTACATGTACATGGTAGAGGATAAGAAGGCACGTCCACAGAAAAATTTGGGAAAGACGCGTTATGAGTTTATTTTAAAGCTCTGTGCTCAGGCTGACAAAGTTGACAGAATAAAGAGATCCACTGACACAGACAGTACTGCTTATAATGGATTATTTTTTAGCATAAATATTGCAAAACTACAAAAGTTACAGGTTTCAGATATTGACTGCACAAACTAGAATAAATGACAGAAAAGGGATAAAGAGTTATGACCCAAGGAAGTACTGAGGAAGTATTATACAACATAAGTTTAATTTGAGTAAGTAATACTGCCAGGGAGGTTGGAGATGAAAAGCTGTAATAGATTTTACAAAAATCAGAGATTACTACGTCCACTTTTTATGTAAAATACCTTCTTTTCATCCAAACTATCTTCTGAATTCCATAAATGTCAAATCAGAGCAAAACCTTTTATAATTTGACAAGCTCTGAAGTAAGGTTGCAATAGTCTTTCAATATTACTGTGCTATGTTTTACTGTTGTTTCACATTAAAAAAAAATGGAAAAAATGGAAATTTTTCGCAGTTGGCAACTTTGTGGGTCACAACCCAGTGTTTAGGTTGTGAAGAATGTTTAGAGGCTTGTGAGATTGCTTCAGAGGTTAGGGTAGTTACAGAATACAAGCTTGTTATGCCTTTGGTCAGACAAACAATATGCTGGATTGCTGGAACAATCAACTTTACACTTTACATAAATGTAATGGTTTTCCAGCCAGTATATATTCCTGTGATCAACAAACTTTTTCCACCATGACCCAATAAAAGTCCCAGGCTGCTCAGCCACAATCTGCCTATGTCAAATATTCTGTAACTGCCCTAACCAATCTCACAAGCCTCTAAACATTCTTCACAACCTAAACATTGGGTTGTGACCCACAAAGTTGCCAACTCCTAAAAATTTCCATACCCTCACTCCAACTACTCTCCTCATACAAGCTTGTTATGCCTCTGGTCAGACAAACGATATGCTGGAATAATCAAAATTTACACTTTACATTAAGTTTAGTTTGCATAGCACTTGCATTAGCAATACTAAAATGCAATTTCATGAAAAAATTTGAACAAGAACTTGACCTATCCTGTTAATTTCTTTGCACATTTTAGATAATTCAAACATCCATTGTGTTTACAATACAATGTCATGAAGGTATCAAGTCCCTAGCCAAGACAGAGGGGATGGGCAACATACCCAGAAAAATGAAACTACCGTTTGACCTAATGCATTCAGTTTTAGCATAATTTGCCATCTAAAAACATCCCCCCTCCCCAACGTCTTCTCCTCCCTCAATACCTAATAAGGCTCTAGGCCTGGAAGGTATGCTCCATTTAGGGCCATCCATTGTGGTAGCTAAGGGCTGTAACATACGTAAATGTCAGAATAACTTATAACAGCATATCAAGTTCAAAAATTAAAATATATGGTGAAAAATTCCACAAACAGGGAAATACGTCTGTCTGCCCCCCCCCATACCCAGCTGTCTGGGTCCACCCCCACCCAGTCATGAACTCAATTTTTGTTGGATACTGACAGACTGGTAGTGTGACTGTATCATCTACTATCCTGTTGAAGTGGATTGCTCAGTCTTCTGTAAGGATTAGTGCTCATGTTTACATACAATAAGAATGCTGATTGCCAGTTCTGGTCAAACAAGTCGACAATACTCAACTATTGCATTCAAGTAGATTTTGTTGGTAGCCTGCGAAAGCTAAATAGGTTTCATAGTTACTAGCAAGGGCATAGTGTGATGAAGATATAGTTTGTAACTAGATGGTTAAATGGAAACAGGAACTACGAAAGATATCTGAAGGGAATGAATAGGCTCCTGAAACACCACAGAATGCACCCAAAGGCAGAAAAAATGGCACCCTTTGCTGAAAGCAAAGAATACACTTGAGGAAAGTGTTGTAATGGCTTTTTGGATTAATCAGATACAAAATACACCAAACATTTTAACTGCAACTGGTATCAACTTTTGGGGCCTCAAAATTTGATGGACCTTGGACATGAGGGGAAAAAGATGGCTGCTACAAGGGGATACGGAGGTGGGAGGGGGAAGAAACCTCTGGGATGTAGTCAGTCTCTCAAGAAAGAGAACTTGATTTAAATTATTTGAAAATCACCTCTCACTTCTTTGTATCTGTTATAATTTATGTAAGTACCTGAAGTTTTTTAAATTTAAATTATACTTTACATGGATTAAAGATACAAGGTTGTACATTACTTTAATATTATATTCTACCACTGATGACCTAAACTAGCATAGTAACAGCAAAAGGAACCTCACAAGTCATGACATAACCAGAGACTCCACAGGGAAATACTTGAATACTGTATGGATCAGTGTTTCCTCCAAGAAATTATCCATTGGGTCAATATACCCAATATGAGAAAATATGACTCATTAGAAATTTCAATCCCATGCATTCACACTGCATTAACTTTAGGGACAAATGAAACCCCTTTGTTTTATTTTTTGTCACAAACATCACTGCGTCAAATCAAAAAGTCAAAATGGTGTCATAGCAGCTTAGCAGAAACACTGGTATGAATGATAAAATTTGGTCAATGAAGACAACATTACAACAAGATATTTGACTTTAATCTACTTGTAAAATGGCTAAATCACATGGGGTTAGTATCTGACTTTTACATGAAGAGAAATAAATATTAAATATGATCTGATGAAATGTACAACTGGTTAAGCAAGAATAATTTTAATTCATATATATAAGATAACAATCACTTTATTCTGTTTATCTAACCTTAAAACCCTCTTACCAATGGGTGTCACGACCTACTGAGAAATGATTACACAATCTTCATAACAAATGGTGAACTTCTGAAAAGCTTTAAATATTGCTTTTAACTTGTTCATTGGTCTTAACATTTGAACAACAGTAATTTGACAGCTCTTCACATCAGCTGGATGGGCTCTACCCCACACAGCACACCCTTGTGAAAATCTGAAAGCTTCATTTTTATTTTTCCTGAGGGGATGGTATTGGATGGAGGTCTGCAGGAGCAGACCAATGCCGATGATTTTACATTTTAACCATATTAATTTGGGAAAATTTGCCATTTGTACTCTGGGGTCATCTTTGAAATATCATCAAACTTGCAAAGTCAACCATTGTAACAATGACAAACACATTTCAAAGGAGTTTTACTTTTGTGTGTGTGTGTTTTTTTTTTTTTGAGCTGAGGTTTTGAATCATAAAAGTGACATCATGAGGTGAAATAATAAATTTTGGTGTCTTTTACATTAACTTGCTCTCACAAATTGAAAGATTTCTTTCTCATGACTACTACATAAATTTGCTTCAGTGATCAATAAATTCATACACATCACATTTCAATGGGCAGATGCTTGTGGTCAAGTGATATGGAGCATGTGGCATATGATGCTGTGATGTTTAGCAGTGTTGAAGTCTGTTCTTCATCTCCCTGCAGGGTACTGTAGTCACTGGTCAACAGTAGCAGAGATTTGTGTCAAAAAGTAAGAGCCTCTTCAAAGAGTGAAAAGGGGAGGAGGTACACCTCCACCTTTCCCAAGATTTTTGCCAATGGTAGTGAGGTGGGGTTTTTGAGCTAAAATTATTTCATTCCACCCTGTATTAAGCTGTTACCACTTATCCCCATAAATTCAAATCTGAACTAAGGCCAATATTATATGTTGCTGTATACCATTTTTTAAGGAACGCATGACCTAAATAATTGGTATTTTCACCTCAGAGCAATGACCATGCATATTTACTTTATACACCAACATGTTTGAACCTGAATTTAACTTTATCTTAATGAACTTCAATGAGTCATCTTACCAGGCCTGTAGCCAGACAAGGTGCTAAAGGGGGGCGAGATGGCTTCGGAGGGGGGAATATTTTTTTTCAGGGGGAGATATTTAACAATGTATTAAGGCAATTGCAACCTAAAATTTTCTAGTGGGGTTAAATTTTTTCTACAGGGCCTTTGCCCTCCTGACCACTCCTTGGTGACAAGCTTGCATCTTTCATCCTTCATACTGTATGTAGTGTCTTCAGCACGTCCCAGATGAAGGTCTGCATTTTAATTTTGGAGCCATATACTGCTAGGAACAATTCAATGTATGGTTTGCACAATTTATCGACCAATCAGACTGCCTTATATTTGACCACACAAGATGTGTCTGTCTGCTTTTTCTGTAGTGCAGTGTAGTGTAGCTTTTCTTGGTGCAGCCACTGATTGTGAATTCTGATTGCCTTAAAGTTTTCACTTATGTCCTCTGGGCAAAGAGTGTCTCCCTTAAATTATGTTTGTGTGCGACTGCCATAAATGGGAATCAGTAGAGAAACCATGACTACAAGCTCATAAAGGAGTTCGGATCAGGATGCACCATAGCAAAACTTACACTGGATCTACTAAAAAAGGAATGATTCTCATTGGACAATCCTCACCTTTTCAGCTATAGCTGTTGCCTCAGTGCTTTGATTGTATACAAGGAAACAAAAGCTTCCTAACCAAAAGCTTTTTTAAAAAGGGGAAAGGGAAGGAATGCTGCTTGTAAACAGCAATAGGTTAGTGTTTGAGTGATTTTGTTACAACCTAAATGAGACACTACACAGCAGAAAAGAAAAAAAAAATACTGAAGTTTATCAATTCTATCAAAAAGTTTTGACAGACATTTCAAACCTTTAGCCTATCAGATTGTTGCTACAATGGTTACGAAAATTATTAGTACTAACCAAATAAATGAAACCAGTCCAGCAAGGCACATCAATGTGTCAACAAATACACTTCAATGTATTAGTAGTAGGTCAAAGCCAATTTCAATTGATCTTTATATCTTTCGTTATGTCACGGTTTCATTGCACTGACATAAACCCTTCTTGCTTTTTCTCACGAATATTTTACAATTAATTTAATACTTTAGCTACACAAAATTTGTGACAGTAATCAGCATATTCCACAGTGTGAAAAGATTAGAAGGTAAACTTGGGAAGCATTTCTTTGAAAAACCACTGGGATTAATTCTATATACATCAAATCACCTTGTGAGGGTAAGTTTCATGACATTTTGATATTTTATAAATTTTCAAACTCTCTCAAGTTAGGAAATTGTAATTTTCAAAATTTCATCACATTTTCCTAACTGCCAACCGCTCAAAAGTGTTCCAATACCGTGAAATCCTGCTTACAATATAAAATGGATCATAATGAGTGACCGGTGTTTATATGATTGAAACAACTGGGTTAGTGATAAAATTATAACATGGGCTACAAAAATGAGATCTAAAAATAATTAAGAGTTCCAAAAATTGTTTCCAAACTAAACATGACAGATATGGAGCTGCAGAAACTGTCAACTCAGAATCGCACAGATGAAAAAGAACATTTTTCGGTGAAAGTGAAAAGTGGGAAGCATACTGCAAGCTGAGGTGATGCTGAAAAAAGAAGGGGCAATACTAAACCTTTTGTGTTGCTTGACGTATCTCGATCTCCAATCGTATATGAAAAGCGTCGTCGTATAAATCTTCCTGTGAGGCAGGAGTACAGGAGGAATGGGTGGAAGCCACAGACAAAAGTAAATGCAAAGGTTTTAATGTCTACAAAATTTTATCTAACAGTTTATGCATGATCACACCCTGCAGTAATGGATCATCATTCTGGAACTGTTAAGCTAGATAACAATGGAACTGGTTAGTAATATGATTTTTGCATCATGCAATTAAAGCTACACTTAAGCAATGACAATGACTATTTCCCCATGTTGGTAAACACTAGTAAAGAAATGTTGGGTATCATGCACTGTTTGTAAACTCCTTGCTGGAAGTTTAGTAAAGGAGATCCAACCATTGGAGCAATAAATACTCTATCCAAGTTCATAAACTTTTCCTTGACTTTTATATCAATAGATTTCAAGGATTTCACGTTAAACATTTTAAATAATAATAAAATGGAGTTGTAACAACTTCAAGACAACAGGATGCTGTTATTTTTTATCCCACCAAAGACAGAGAAACCCCCAGATGATGAATGCAACAATAATCAAACTGTTGAATGGACGGTTTGGCCACACTAAACTGAAGGGCCTCAAGTTGTCACTAGCCTACATAGCTAGCTTTACTACCTGTCCCTGAATCTGTGAAGTCCTTTGTGAAGCTACAATGCTGTAAAATGACATCTGCTATGCAGGGTGTTATATGCATAGTGACTACAATCGTGGTTCATGGATGCTCCTTCCTCTTGGAATAGTGCTGCACACTTGTCATAATAATCTATGTCTGCTGTCCTGTAAATAATTACACCTTGCCATAAGTGGGTCTGAGTGTCCAATAATTCTTTGGGTTAATGTTCCAAGATAATTCTAAATGATGAGAGGGGTGGGGAAGTGGGAGTGGGGGAAGTCCCTGGCGATGGATAAACTCAAAAGTCAACAGCACACGACTGCTTATGATACCCCTTTAGGAACGAAATATACTGAAAGACCTGGGCTACTGGCCCTACGAATCTGACACATGCACGTTTCTAACCTGCAGATGTTGTGGACCATGTTAGATTTCATCTTATCACCCAATCTAATGCAAAATGCTTTACTAATTAAAACAAGCATCAACTCATCTACATAAGGGCTCCAACATGCACTTACAGTATCCCCTTTCTGCAACTACTTAAATTTTAAACCATACTTTTGTATACTACTTGATTTCTTCACTTGCAGCATAAAAGAACTGAGCTGAAATAAAGCTTACCACTTACCCTTCTATATACTAGTTTTCATGTTGTATTTGAAACTACGTGATTACACTATACAATTTAAAAGTTTCATACACAATTAAAATACTCTTTTCTACATTGTAAATTAACCTCTTTCCATTGTTTGTGTCAGCATGTTTTCACTTCAAAATAGTCCAAGTATTACAATTTCTGTGTATTCTTTGCTCCCATCCTTGCCATTCAACCAAATTTCCGTATCATCACAAATTCATACTTATCACATCAGCCCATCAAGTGTGCAATAACTTTAATACACATCAAAACAAGACAGCATTCAAGACTTTTAACACAAGTATACCATGACAAAATTTGTATTTTATATATACTTTTGGGTAACTTCAATTGCAACATAAATTAAGCAAACATGCCATCTATTATTAATTCTTGTTGGATCTGTTGGTGTTAAATTCATGGAAGTGGGCCAATACAAAGATACGTAAACAAGAGGTTTTAAATTCATAAATTATGGCTTCACAGAAATTTTACTGGAAGGTGATAGAGATGAAATTAAACAGGACTTGAATAACATATTGCCAAGAAAAGGTTGCCTGAAATGCTAGAATGCCTTCATTCCATAATTATTTTGTTTGAGGTGGGAAGGGGTGGGAGAAGCAAGAGACAATGGAGGGAAGTTTACCTTTAGTGTGTGTGTATAGTGCTACCATGAATACCTTTATACACTTTCATAATAGACAGGGTTAGTACTGTAGGGGTTTGGGTGGGGTGTGTGCACTGTGCAAATTGGGGATTAGGGTATGGTGCTGAAATATGTACACCATATAGACCATATGCACTGACATCACAGGACGTCATTTTACAGGCAAAGAATGAAGCACACTGCACGTATGGCATAGATTTCACATGCGCCCGTAGTAGACTAAGGTGCGCATCCCCCAGTACACATATCAGCTGTCTGCATTTGTAGCTGAAAGTTGTAAGGATACGTGCTAACCTCCATTGGAGGGCCTACTTTCTGTTCTGTGATGTCATTTGCATACGGTCTATATTATTGTAAGAGCATAGATATACATGTTTTGTGGTACAGTATATGAATAAGCAAGTTTGAAGTTAAATGAGACCATTGTTACGGAAATACAAGTCCACTATGAATCAAAGAGAAAAACAAAGAAACAAAAATATACCCTTTGATCAAATAAAATAATTGTTTCATATCTTGATATTTTAAACCAGCTTTAAGCATGGCATCGTGATAAAGAATAGTTTTGACCTGGAACACTGCACTGTTCATTGTAACCAAATTTAGATCCATCAGCATAATTCTGACCAATGTTTCCTCACAACATCAGTACCATTGATTCATAACTAACTACAGGGCAGGTAGTCGTAGTGCACATGTGCCACTTATTTGGAAATTTCTGGGCAAAAAATGGACACAAACGCTGATTAGGGCAAAGGTACAAAAGTTAGAGTTTTCAATACTTTCTGAGGGGTAAGTGGAATGGGGCAGGCACAACAGGATCTTAAGACCTCTACCAAGTCGGATCAGAACACTTATCAGTTTCACAGGTAAGCCCACAAAAAGCCTACTGCCAACTGTTCTTAAATGTTTATTCTGCTAAAGGTTGCCAACTTGGCTTTCCATATGCCATGGAGCTTTGAATCTGGCATTTCAAAACATTGAAGATTACCGTCAATAAAAACATCTTCATATCACCACATTTGTTTATCTTGCAATTCCGATCTTATTGTGGGGATGACTTCCTTTATGGGACTGTTGTCATATCTGCACATGGTGCTCACCAGTGCTGCAGTCTTCCCATTGTTAACTGTTCTCACTTGAGTGAGCATCATCTCCTGTTAATGACAAGGCCTGTCTATGACCTCACAGACAATCACAATAGACCACCTTGACTACCAAAGAGAGTGACATAAACCATGAATAGGGATTAATGATCACAGACTGTCAGTGCCTAGCAAAAGGTTCTGCAGATTGGTTGAACTTAAATCGGAGTTCCCAGTACTGAATTACGAATTAGTGAGACTTCTATTGAAAATGTAACAATAGCCCACAACAACCAGGAACTGACTGGGAGGCAGCTTTAATCCCAACAACTTGGCAATGAGCCCTCCCACTTATGAATATGCCTTCAGCTGGTAGAGGAGCTTCTGTCACAGTCAGTGATTTCAGTGAATACGTCTGCAGACAGCAAGCACTGGTGAGCACCAAGTCCAGATACGTCAGCAACCCCTCCAATGCTATATGCTCTTTATGAACCCAGGTTATGTTAATGTGCACAATTTATGTTTTGTCATTTTTTGTCCAACTTGAATGCAAATTTGGATAGAGCATACTGTTGAAGAAAAACTGGCATGCTAGGATCAGCTATGAAAGAAATCAATGGAGCCACCCATGACAGACCTACTATATAATAAAGAGGTCTGAAGGTTGAACAGTTGGTCAGATTCAGTTTGGTGTCCTGTATGGCATTATGGCTCCATTTAGGACTCTGTTTGCTTTTTGACCTTTGGGCACAAAACACCTTACAATGGAATGATACCATCCTTGCAACAAAATCCAAAGATAAAAAGGACCATCAGGTTTGCTAGAATAATTCTACTTTTTTGTAACAGTTCATCATCTCATATTCTATCAGAGGGTTAATGACCCCAACATCAAACTACAAGCAAGTCTGTTGATACTCACTGTTGATGTTGATATGTTACCATTGATGGGGGACTTCTCCATCTCATCAGCATCATCCACTAAAGGTACATCATTTTCACGACCTAAGAGGAGGGGGGTGGCAACAGATTAGCCAAGTAAATAGATTACATCCATTTCAAATTATTACAAACTTGCAACTACCTCCTATCCTCCTAGTAGGGATACCTTTTTGATGTGTTACCTTTTTGACTTGTTCTTCATTTTTACCTTTCTATTCTTCCATTCAAATAATTAACAATGCCTTCATCAACTGAATCTCATCTTGGTTCCTCACAAGTAACTCCCAAAATCACTTCCCACAATGCCTCAGTGCACTCTGATGAAAATAACATATCACTAATAAAGCAAGAAATCATCCACACTACTACACTATTCACAGAGCATGATATGTTTTAAGCAAACTGAGAAAATAATTCTACTAGAAGTATCAAATAAGCTACAGGTGTCTGTCTTAACTGATGCAATACTGCCATCTCTGTACCAAAGCCAAAAGTGTGACATTTATGATCAGGTATTTGACTGAGGTAAAACCACTTTTATTTTCAAAACCATGTCATTACTAATTGTGAGATTTTCCAGTTTATTAAGCGAGTCCCCTCCATGCCTCCTAGCTAAGTTTTAAAAACAATTACTCATGGTTTCATGTCCCTTCTTAAAAACTTTTAAATTATTCATCGACGTTAGATGTAATTATGTTCTTTGTTATTTTTGAGAGCATTGTTCCTTACAACCACGACTGGTTATATTTTGTCCATGACATTACCTCTCACGCTGTCTCCCTACAGAAGTTCACATCACAGTTCACATGTCATGAGTGAATAGAGAAACACATTAATTTCTTGATAACTCTTACCATACGCTTTCACAGTCACAGAATCAAAGAATGAACATATTCAGTGATAGTGAAACGTGACATTCAGACCTGATTTTTAAGGAAGTTTTCAGCTTGCCCATCGGACAACCTGAAGCTAAATTTAGGTCGTCCGAAATAGTTTTTGGTTGTCCGAATGAAAGTGACGAACAAGAGATGAACAATTCTATTTCCTGTCTCTGCTAATCTATAGAAAACAAACATTTACTTTAAATTCTGCATTTTTCCATATTGATTGGCATGGTACAATGATGAATGGTAGTCAGTACGTACCATTGTCTCAATGCCACTTCTTAAGGGGATTTTTATGACATACTTGCCTGATGATGTAGGGAACTATTCAGTTACAAATAAAATCTACTCGTCCATCGGACAAGTTCAAAGAGAGAAAGTGGTTGTCCAATGCAAGTTTTACCTGTCACGGACGATCGGACGAGTGCTAAATTTCAGCCCTGACATTGCATGACATATAACACGGTGTACAACACTGCATACTGACACCCCCGACAGTTCCAGCAAAACAGGAGCAAATGTTTGGTAAAAATCGGGCCATATTCTCAGGTAAGCCTAAAACAGACTTCTCCAGGCAAAAACAGCCCAGCCCCCATCACAAATATTCTGTATGTCTAAAATTCATCACTGGACACTGCGTGACATGAATCAAAACATGACTTCAACGCAGTACCACACTTGTCACACTTCGTGTGAATCATGAACCTGTGACACATGAACTGTGACGTGTGAATGGCGACATGAACTTCTGTGCAAAGCCAGCCTATGAGTGCTTTGCAAGGTTCTACTTGTTTCATGCTCTTTTATGCCATTTGTCAAGTTCAAATGGAAAACAACTGTAAATGTGAAGTGTCCTGCAAGAGCTTGTAGGTTACAACTTCTCATCATCTTGAGGTCAGTAATAAATTATTTTTACTTGATGGGTAAATCTAAGGGTGAAGGGCTACTTACGGTGAAAGTACAATATGACGTACCTTTACTTTCTACGAAAACAGTAATATACTGGAGGAATCCCCAAACCACAATATGAAACATGATGAAAATGACAGTAACCCAGAAGACGGTGTTGGGAATTCCCCCAAGCAGTGGTCTATCTGGGTAGTCCACTATGCCAAGGAGAATGGTGGCCACTGTAAAATGAAAAGAGGAGAGAGAAGAACTTCATTCTCACAGGTGCAAATGCATGTATGGGAGCAAAGTTTGTTTAAATGCAAAAAGAGTCCATGAGAGTAAAACAATCATACTCTATGCAAAATGGTACATGTGAACACTGCAATGAATTCATTTGTAATGGTGTCATAAATGTACAGGATACATGTTGACACAGCTGGCTAGTTGTTCAAATTTTTGGTGAACATAAGCAAACAGACATAGTAAAACTCAGCCTCACCATAGGTGGGGCTGGGGTGAGTAAATTTGCAACTATTTGGCTGCTTAGATAGCAGGAAATGGAACTAAAATTCAAACAACAGACACAAATTTCTACTAAATTTTTACTGTATTTTCTGCTCATTTTGATTCTGTAAAATCTGGAATCAGTGGTCTATTTTAATAAACATCTCAACAAACACTTAAACCTCTGCATATACATAAAAGTTTTCATTGTAAATGTCTGAGTATATTACATTTATTTTGTACTTACTACCATATTTTTTTAAGCACTTTTGTACAGCTATGCAGAACACATATATGCACAACCAATACCCTACCCCCCCCCCTTCCCAGAACAAGCCCATTTCCTCTACAGATGAAGCAGAGAGAACCTCCTTGTGTGTTAAATATTTCTAGAGTTAATGCCTAAAAGCCAAGGGTATTGACTTTTGAGTTAAACACAATAACAATACACCATTATAAAAGTAAACCTGATGATACCCTTACACATTTCAAGTAGTTCATCACACTTCCAATGGGACTATTTGCAAACAAACACCAGGTGACATTTACAGATACTTCAATGACTTAAAGATATCTACGCAATTACCAACAGAACACTTGAGGTACTATGACAAGTCTGCTCACTGCATCGCAAACACTTTAAAAAATAATCACAAGGGGAATGGTATGGCATAAAATTATCTCACTAACTTGTGAAGAAATATAAAAACTATCCCTCCTAAGCCAACTACAACTTTATAATACATCAACCTTAATCATATCATTCAGTTTAACATATAAGGCAGTTACTTCTGCGACTGTCAATATGTAAGATACAGTTAACGACAAACATCAAGTGACATTTTTCTTCAGGACAAATGGGGACAGTTTTCAGACTTTTCTTAAAAATCATGAATGGTGAGATATAATACTCTAGCTGAGATCAAGGTTAAGTTCAGCTCAAGTTAAACTTTATTCTATCCCACAAAGGGTAATTGCACACTCACAAGTACAGAAGTACAGACATGCAGATGTAAAAGAATTAATCTATGTTGTTCAGCCTAAATTGAAGTATGGTATAAACAAATGAGTAAGTTTTAAAAATCATTTAGGCTACAGGCCCACCCATGTAATTTCAGTTATCATTTTGCAAATCAATACCTAACTAGTAACATGATGTCTCACTGCAAGGCCTATGGAAATTCCCAGCATCAGCTAGCAGTTTGCTGCTATGAAAACAGCAAGGTAATGAATAACCGTGGCCATGATTTGTCTAATTAACATAGAGAAATGCCCCCCTCCCCTCCTTGCCAAAATGTCCAAGACATTATTTCTGAAGCAAATCTCCTTGCAAATCACAAGTTTAAAGAGCGCCCTCGATTTTGCTTCTTAGCAGGTATAGAACTCATGCTGTAAAAGTGTAATAACATCTTGAACACGACTAGGAAATTGAACACTGTAGAGAGGAGCTGGAAGGGGGCAAGGGGAGGATAAGGGGGGAGGTGGGAGAGAATGGATACAGTCGTCTGACAAATCAGCAACTTTTACAAATTTAAGTAACTGCTGTAGCAAAATTCTCTAACTGATGAAAAATGCATACTAGAAATGCATGTATTACATAGTTGTATGTTTCTATGCAAGCCACTACCCCTTCCATTATTTGTGAATATTACATTGGGCATAAAGTTTACAACATAATAACCACTGGATCCTATATAGTACCACCATGTTTGCATACACTCTGCACTGATATACAAGTGCTACTATAAATAAACACTGGGCCGCTTTCCCACAATATTAAAAGTGCTAACCTGGTGTGACATGAAACAGGTTTGTACAGAGCTGGAATGCTTCCTATCATTATTTGGATTTTATGGTTAATATTTTACTTACATGCAAGGTAGAATGCCACCGTGCCAACACTCCAATGAGCCCAGTTATAAATAGGACGGCTGTAGCAGTGCGAAATGAGATAAAAAAAAAAACAATACAGTATACATCTGTAAATATCATGATTTTAAATGCAAAAGAGCATCTTAACAGATTCTTCACTCCATCTCAAGCTTTCTTTGTTGAGTGTGGCATTAATGAATGCAGATATTTTCCAGTTATGTAACTTTATAACAAGCTAAGTGATTCACTTTTGTTGCATTTGCCCCCCAGTTGTCTTCTCCTGTCATTTATTTTGATTTCATCCCCAAGACTGCTACTATAAAGCCAAGACAACCGTACAACCGCAGAACAACCCAACAAAAATGTTTTTTCATTCTATTGACACTTTATTCTAACGTTAGACCAGGCTCATGTATGCTAGCTTTTCTTTTCATAAGTGTACATATGTTCTGGTAGTCTTTCGTCTTCTGTATTATAGTCTAATGCTGAAGGTAGTCAAGGTTAGGCCAAAAATTTCACAATATAAAAGGAGATATGAAATTCAGAGCATTTATATTTGCTTTTGTAGGCTTGACACTGTATACTAGTATTAGAGTTGGAATGGCTAATTCTGCCAATTCATCTGCAAAATTTTATTCTATAATTATTTTTTTCACCATACTCATTTTAATATGGCACAGCATGTAAAATAAACATACACTTAATATCAAATACCTCCAGGTTTCACTATTTTGAAACCCACAAAATAAACTGAGGTAGAGGTGGATTTATATCAAATATGGAGACAATTTATTTGTTCTTTCAGCTAGTTTCACATACTGCACATGCCTTATGTTAGCTAAAATGAAAAACAAAACTCTCCTATAAGAATGTGTCTTTGTGTATTACATCAGTTTCGGCATTACGAACACTGGTGTGCAGACCACTGCATTATTCAAGGCAAAGACAATACATTCTACAACTCACTGTTATTTAATTCATTGTTACTGTCAAAAATTTTTTGTCCCTTTCTTTTTTATTTCATGTCTTGTTCTCTGATGCACTACTGTATTTCTGCCACGTTGCCATTCATGCCTAGAATACCTAGATAACTATTAAATACGCTGAAAGGTTCTCGGTAAGGACATAAAAATGCACACTTCCAAGACTGACAAATTTCAAATCAATTGAGAATTTAAACTTCGACAATTCCTGCCTGTTTACTGAAATAAGGTACAAGCTTTTCTTCCAGAAAGTCTCAAGTTTCCAGAAAAGTTACATGACTTGCCACAAATCTAACCCTAAGTTACATTATCTTAACAAGGTTCCTGAAACAACAGTCTATAAATTAAATTGACATGCTTACATAAATTTGAGCAAGATAAAATTAAACACAAGCTGCTTTCCCAATAAATAATTTACCTCTGTCCTTAGAGAGGAAAAGAATGGACTTTTTGCCCTAAATGGATTCACAAATGTTTTCTTTCACACTTGGATTTTGAAATAATGATCTAAGACTCACTTTGGTGTTCCAGGGTGAGGTCGGAACAAGGCCATTAGCCAGTTGCAAATACCAAGGACAATGACTGTGGTGCCAAAGACAGCATGGAGAAAGCGAACGAGTCCCTCCTGGAAAGAGAAATGAGCAAAAAACGGTCACATTTCTGACAATTAAACATACAGCAATGCTTCCATTGGTTACATGTCACAAACTACTCTTTGTCACTGGTTGTGGGGGAGGGGATCATTCCATTTTCTCTATATGGATAAAAGCACCCACTATCCACATCAAGGAAATACATCCTTGCTTTATGGAAATACGACAATAAAAAATTTAAAAAAAAAAACAGCCTGTAAACTGCTACTAAAGTGATGATCCTACTAGAAATATCCATGAGAAATGGTTGTTGGAATAGCCAATGTGTCATTTTTACCAATGGAATACATACCTTTAGTGATAATGATGCCTGTTTATGCAGACATAGTAAAGTCAGTGCAAAGTGTTCACCTGTAGTATTTGTGGGCTAGGCGGGGAGTTAGATCAACTCTAATGTACATGGAGTTTCAAAGATTATATATTTCAGCACAACTGTATCACAGGGTTCCATCACCTTAAGGAAAATAACATTCCATGACTATCCATAGCCATTTATCACCAAGTTATGGAAAAATCATGACTACATACATTTCCTTGGGAATTCAAATCCAGGATAAAAAATATGCACTGAAAATGCATTTAAAAATTCCATGGTGACTTTTTCATGATTATGATTATTTTGTTCAAAGTCTATCAGTTCTACATACCTGGAAAGTGAAAATAAAATTTCATGCTGTTTCCATGGCTTGTGAGGATGGGGGGGACACGTGGGACCCTGGAATTATGTTACCATCTACATGATCAGTTCAACTGTGTTCACGATACAGATTATACTTCAGTGTATCAAAATATTTTCAGAGCCTATCTAACACCTTGGCTTGAAAATTGTCTTGAGGTCTGGACATACCCAATTTGAGCCCTGACAGGACCAGTCTTTTTGCCATTACTTGCAAAGATTGTTTGTGCACTGTGATTTTAAAGTTGTAATAAAACTTGGAGTGTAGTTTCCATATTCAAAAATATCATTTTATGTTACAGACTTCTTTGACAATGCTGTAGTCTGAAGACTCCCTAAATCAAGTGGGGGACCCTCCACATATTCCACTAGGCTATCAGTTTCTGTCAGGACTAACTGCAGAGAGGTAAGGGTTACATATTAAGCAAACTGGAATTAAGGTGGGAATATGCAGATGGAAATCTGTGACTGTCACAGGGGTATTTCAAACAAAGATTGCTGTTATACTGGACAGACCATAAGGGACTGTCTTTCTGACTTCGACTCTCATGAGTTGTCAAGCTTTCTCACAAGCTCAAAAGAATGTAACCCTCCATATTATCTGATGTATTGAGGTAACATGACACTGTAACAAAAGTGCACTAATGATGTGTGATACTATCCCAATACAAAACTTACATATTAACTTGACAATGTTTACTAACTTCTCAACATCATCAAACATAAAACTCGAAAGCTTCTTACATATCATAAGATGAAAGAGGGCTTTGACAGCTTATTTTGATAAATATCAATTATTTAAACATGATGTCAAACAACAAAGCTTTGAAGGGTTAATTTTAATTAATATCGATTCGTTACATATGAGGTTAAACAACATTGTGATATAAGAAGTGCTTTCAAAGCACTGTTAAATGCTGTGTAACACTTCATGTATCAACATATGCTTTTGATTTTAGCATCACCTATTAAAATCAGTAAGCACTTAAGGAGAAATATTGTCTTTAAATGCACCCACATGGCATACAAACAAAAGTTTTAATCTTTATTAAACCACTCAGTCTTACTACTAATTTACTCTAGCAACAGCTTTATCTCCACACAATATTATGCATTACAAGAGTTAATACAGAAGGCGCATCATTCGAATTTTTGAAAATTTGGGCAAACAAATTATTCTTCAGCAACAAATAACTAAATTTCTGTGAGAACCAAATTTCTTTATTAGAAATATACCATACCAACTTTTTTGAATTATTTATCATTCTGTATCTATAAATACTGGCTTAGAAGTGAATATGGCATCTCCCTAAACTAGGGAATTGCTAGCAACTCTCTGCCCAAACATATTTAGGAATAGCCCCAGAGTTGTAAATACAGTTGATAACTACACTTTGATTGACATTCATTCAAACAGTATAAGTTTCACTCTGGTTGGTCAAAAATTACTTGTACAGTCAGTTGTGTTCCCAATTAAGCTCACAGACACTGTACTGTGTTTGACAATATTGATTCAAGCAATTTAAACTCACTGGTTTTCCAGTAGACAATTCCAACAAATGGCAAGTACCCTTTAGACAACTTTCCCCATCAGACAATTTAGAATTGTCGGGGGGGGGGGATTATTCAGGATGGGGAGGATTGTTGGGGGGAGGGAGATTGTCTGGGGGGAGGACTGTCTTATTTTCTCTGGGAGTGAATTGTCCTGGGGGTATTATCTAAGAGTTAAGTTACTGTAGATGAGGTTTTATGGCTCAGTTTCTAACCAACTGGTTTAAGTTGGGCCAGCCATGGCCCTTTTTTCCAGTTATGGCTCACTGGGAGTATTGTCTAAGAGGCACTTGTCCAGGTAGGAACTGCCCATGGGCAATTGTCTAGGAACTCATCTAAATACATGTGAATGTATTTTCTAGTTGAGCTTACTTACACTTGGCATGATGTAACTTCCGACATGGATCACGATCACTACAGCAGCAAAGAGAAAGCAGAGTAAAGCTGCCACCATACAGGTACGATGAATCTGTGAGCAAAAATTCACTTGTATTAGAAGGGCAATAACTGAAAATGGATTAAAAAAGACTGCAATATTAAGGGGAAACAGTCAATGTAAAAAATAACTTGAATAAATTATTAAATATTCTATAGGCCAAGTGTTAAACTGACATCTCTAATGTCTGCTTTTACCTTTTTATGATATTTTATATCTCTTGGACAAATGCTGGTCTCATGCCAATATTTTAGCAATGAATGTACCATACTCATAACTAGTGTTTTCACTGGCTAAAAATTCTTACCCGAGTACCCGAAATGCATTACCTGTCGGGTACCCAGGTACCTGACTGGAATTTAACTTCTGGCTTCAGCGCATTGTATATGAATCTTGACTCCATCCATAAGCTTCCATGACTTCTCTGTAAGCAGTGGTGGCATATGGATAACATGTATAATACACTTTAAGTAATATTTTTGATATCCACTTTGGAACAATATACATATAGAAAACATGATATTATAGAAAATACTGATATACTATACAGTTACAATACCGATACTATTAAAATATCGATTCTGGTCACAAATATTGATAATCGTCAACACTGACCTATCACTTATGACAGTACGAGCATTCCAAACCAATGCTGAAAGTATCAATATTCTCAAGTCTCAAACTCTCAAGTTCCAAACAAAGCTTGCACTAGGTAGGTTCACCTTTTGTCATGACAGGAATGATCATGCCAACCGCAATATACGCCGCAAGTACACAGGCATTTAGTAAGTCTATGTAGCATATGGAACGGGAAGATATTACTGAAAGAGTTCAATGCACCATGTACACAAATCATTGTGCGGTGTGTCAATTGCAAGTTGCCAACTGTCAATGCAGCTTATGCAGAGGATACCAGTATTATGTATAGTGCCAATATTATCAATATTTTGTCACCGATACATCATTTCATTTCAGCAATATCGCTACTGCTTACTTCTCTATGGCTGATAGGACCAGGACCGAACGCGGAAAACAAACTTTGAAAATGCTTTACTTTAGACGTTCCACCAAATCTAATATTCAATTGTGCAATTGTGAAAATCAGAAGAAAATATTTATTTTGACGTTGTTGAACTTAAACAGCCATTAATGAAAGGTGCAGTCACACAGATTTTCCATAAGAAAGCACAAGTTCCCAACCCTCATGTACTAAGGTTTTAGGTCCAATGTGCTTGTATTCCGAAAAAAAAAAAAATTATGTCTTTTGTTACTTCATCCTTTGCAATAAATACTTGTATTTGTATTTCTCATAAATTTCTTTTCTCTAATTCTTTTACAAAATCTTCAACTTACAAACTGTTTCTTTAGTAGTTATGACTGTAAAATCATTCCAATATATCTCCTGTACTGAAATCTCTCAATGTAGACATGATATGGAAGACATTGTGTATGTTGATACCACATACAAACGTTCGTTCGTTACCCATGTGCTCTGTTCAGTCAGAGTGTTGTACTGTTCTGGATGTCATGCATGTGGTCTACAAAGCACTAGGTCTGACATAATGTCTAACTTTGGAATGCTCCTTTTTAAATGTGGGGCATACATAGAAAATGAGGAAAACATTTTACTCCTGCTAACTGTGTGTTTTGACACTAAAATTTTACAAGTACTTTGAAGAGTGATATAAAGTTATGAGCAATACAAAAGTTGAAGTCATTTTTATATACATGTAAGTCAGCAAGAGGGTAAAATGTAATTTTCTTTTTGTATGCAAACTGCACATGGCACCCCCTGGAAGAAAGCATATAATGTTGCAAATTAAGTGAATTTTGGCTCCAAAAACTGTTTCAACCAAAAATACGAAGTTTTCGCGATGACTCAAAACAATAGGACATTATTTTGAAGCGAAATATGTGCATAACTTATAGTGTTCGACCGATCATCTGTTAGATAATCGGCATCGGGCCGATTATCGCACAATCGGTAAATAATCGGCATCGGTAAAATTTTGTCCTTCAACCGATTACCCCCACCGATTATTTGAAAACTGGAAACAGGGCTAAAATACACTTCAAAGTTTCTGCAAAAATGTTTATAATTCTCCAAAACACGCATTTCTTTAAGTTCCCGCCCAAAATATCAGCACTGATACTCACAAAACTTGCAACATTTTAAGCTCTCCAAATCATAGCAATCATCGTAATTGTTGCCGTAACTCTCAGTGCAGCACAGTTCAGGTGCGTGAAAGGCCACACAGTATTACCTAGGTGTGCATGCCATGGACCATGCCGCACATCTGCATACAAATTGTACTACAGGAAGAAATGACTTCGCGCTACGTTTTTTTTTTCAAGTTTCAGTGCAAACCACATCATCTGTACACATTTGGTGCACGTACTGTACTGTAGCAACTTTGGAAACCCGAGGCTTATTATCCTGCATAAATTATGCCACTTCCCACATTCTTTTCGTTAAGTTTTTAATTACCTATGACTTGCACATGCGCACACATAAGTGCCGTACAGTTCTTGCGAAGTTGAAGTTCACCTACGAAAGCACACCAGTACAGTGTGTAATACGTAATGCAAGGCTAAGTGCATTGCCTGCGCATTTACGTAGCATGTTGGTCATGAACTCCGTCCGTGCTCCTAACTGATGAACGAAGGGAAACGGGCCCCGCATTAAATTCACGCCGGAACGGCAACAGTTTTTCGATAACGGGACTTTATCGGGAATTAGTTTTACGTTTCATTTGGAGAATCTTTTACATAAGACGTAAGTGTTGGGCAAGACGCATTACAAAAAAATGTATCTATATCGTTAAGGGAGCATGGGATGAGTAAATCAGGCAATTTGTGTGGAATGTTTAGTGGCCCCGAAGTGCCAAGGTAGTTAGATATTTTTGCCTAAATCTGGGTGGATAGGCTACTATATAGCACTACTACAGTCCAGTACAGACCTTTGCACGCAATCTTCCGACATGATCGGTGGATAGAACTACTGTAGGTAGAGCCATATGTAAGTTGACAGACTCTTTGGCTAACGTTAAGCCTGTGACATCGTACGAAAGCATGTATTTATGGTTGATTTTTATCATAGTATTTGGAAAGGAAATCCTTCAAAAACATTTAATATTCTACTCGTGGATCGAAGGGAACTGTTCTTAATCGTTCATCTCCAGTGTGAAGGTTATGTTATGGTGTGTGTACAAAGTTAGAAATATGCGACAGACGGCGAGAAAACATGACCTTGCTATACATGTAAATAATCGGTGATCTGTAATCGGCATCGGCCCGATTGTGTACTTGAATAATCGGTAATCGGTGATTACCGATTATGGCATAATCGGTCGAACACTAATAACTTATATAATAGTACCTTAAAATCTTAAATTACTTCTGTAAACAAGGAAAGCATGCGATCTTTTTTTAAGTGAGAAGCATTAAATCTTCTGGTATAAATTATCAGGCGAATAAAATGGCAGGGAAATATATACTGCATGTTGCTATTACCATGCCATTTTGCATAGATCAGGGAGTAATGGCAATTTCCTGCATAGATTAACAAGAGAAAACCATAGTCAAATGATACCATAGTAGTAATTGTTCTACCCAAGTAGTAACATCGCGATCGGGTACCAGCATGAAACACTACTCATATCCAGTGGTTTTTGCGCATGCCCTCACTATTATTACAGCTCTATTTATGACATAGTTGAATTATGAAGGGCACCATGGATGAGTCAACAAGATCATACATAACATGTAATGCCAAAGGTTTGTGACATTTTGTTTACATCAGGGAAAATACTGTGCATCATACAACAAGATGTATGTCAATAAAAGCAGCCTTAGATTATGTAGTAACATCTGCTGGGTAGTATAAACTGCTTTCACTGAACAAATAATAGCTGTTGTACTCGACTTCAAAAGTCCTTCCACCAAGCTACGAGAGTTGGTGAGAGTTATGAAATCTTTATCTCAGAAAAATTTGCGAAGTTTACTGAAACACACAAAGTCAAGACAAGCAATCATTTCCCAGTAAAACTACAGACAGTAACTTTGTGAAACTGGTCACAGAGGGTGCACAGTGCTAAAAGACTTCACTATCTCCCCTTGGACATGAACCTGCACAATGCTGTACAAGGACTGTAGTTAAAGGAGTAGATTATAGGCAAATAACCTAAATTTTCTCCTTAGTAAGTTTATCACCCTGAAAAGAAGTAATCTCATCACATGCCACTTGGATTATGGCAATCAGTTCATCTCCTCAATGTCCAACTAGATAGAGAGAGGTGCAAAACTGAAAACAAAACTCAGTTACAAACACATAACTGGAGAAATATGCCAAGTTTGACTGCAAGATGAATGAATATATGTATAGTGATGGGTCTGATGGGAAAAGTAAACAAATGCATCTGTAGGAAAGCCTAACCAATAATTGATAAATAGAATAAAACTCATGATGGTATCTGCAGGCAAAAATGCCAATCATTTGAACAAATCTATTGAAACTTGGTATAAAACTGAATGTGTGTACTGTACAGAGCACATGCAAATATCCAAGTATATGTATTTGAATGGATTACAACCATATCACAAACGGTAAACCAGTCAAAGCTAACCATCTCCCTCCCCACTCCCCCTCTCCTACCCCCATAACAAAGACTGATAACTCCCATCGGCATATGCAGCAAACTAATTTCCATTTCACCAAGAGTGACTCAAATCTAAACAATGATCAACCAATATTCTGAACTTGCTACAAAACTTTATTCAAACAAAAGTCCTTCAAAAAGCTCAACAAAACCAGATGTTATACGAAAGATTAAGTCAGTGGTTTGCCGGAACAATTCTCTACATGTGTGTATTCTAAACGCTTGTATTCTGAACACTAATGAATCTGAGAAGTCATCACCCCTCAATACATTACATTTACAAGATGGAGTTTATTTCTTCCCGGCATATTCCACACAGATGTTTAAACATGAACAGACACTGACTGATTTGATGTTCGTAGACCTTTCAACAGGTCAGTTACCATGGTAATTTCAAATAACATATTTTATATGCATATTGATTTTCTACACTCCTAAAATGAAGAAGCAAAATCGTGTTCTCTGAAGGGACAACAGTGCATTTCAAGTATTCCAGATATACACAGAAAAATGAATTCTGTGTGTATATCATGAGTACAGAAGATAAGCTAACAATTGCATTTGCTGTAATGTATGCAAATCACAGAATAGAACAGCAGGCATGTTGAATTCACACTTCCATCACATCATTTTTCTCTCCCTGGTGTCTTACTATCCAAAAGAGTGTAGGTATAGGAGTTTGGAATCTATGATTACAACATCTTAGCTACGGGGTCGGTCGGTTATCCGGGTCTTTCCTCGTTACCGGCCTAGCCACTTTGCAGTGAAAACAACTGACTACAGTATGACCATATGGGAACACTTTACACGCCAATAAATTGTTTACACTCCAACACATTGTTGTCATGCGGAAGTGACATGTCACCGACCGACCCCATAAGGAGGGACAGGTACAGTCTATATAGGACCAAAACAATGGCAGATAGTTTTCTGGGATAAGATGAGTTTAGTTTGTTCGATGATGCAATATGTGAGTTACATACGTGTGTAGTTAATGATACACACAGAAAACCTCAAAAGAAGCCTCAATGTTCTCTATGCTACACTCAAAATATTTGTCTCTAAAATTCTCTGGAGCTGGAAGTTACCAAAAACCTCTGGCTGCACCTGCCTCAGGAAAGATACAGGAGCTGTAGCCTTTGTTCCTTAACACAAGGCAATAGCAGAAAATATCTAGGTATTTAATAGCTGTAAATATCTAGGTATTTAATAGCTGTAAATATCTAGGTATTTAATAGCTGTAAATATCTAGGTATTTAATAGCTGTAAATATCTAGGTATTTAATAGCTGTAAATATCTAGGTATTTAATAGCTGTAAATATCATCTTTTGCAATATGTAGAGTGACAAAGCATGGGTGCTGCCTCTGCAGCTTGACTGTTTTAACATGGTACCTAATACTTACAGAGAACCAGACTGGCTTTCCCCAGAGAGTAGTCTCTGGCCAAATGGGCTTATAGTACCGAGATGAGGTGATACCAATAGCTGCAAATCCAAGCCATGCTAATGTCATCAAGACACCTGTACAAGGAAGGAAGTGAATATATCAGGTCATCAATACAGGGTTCCTGCACTATAAGGAAAATGCAAATGATGACCACATCATTTTTTGTGAGACCAGAATGTATGTTCAATGATCCGTGGCCTAAAGAAAAAACAATGTGACATGTTCTTTCATGGGCACAATATCAAGAGGTACTGGGGAATGGCAGAAAGAACAAGTTTAACTTATACTACCAACAGAACATGAAATTTATTATGCTCACACAATTTTCACAGTTTGATCTCTCATGACCCTAAATGATCTTTGAACTCCCCTAACATCTATAGATTTCTTGTACTCAGTGTACATGAGCTTGGCATCATGTCTGACAACATATGCAGCTTCACATCTTGAGACAATCACATGAACATGGCATTCACAGTTTGACCTCTGGTGACCTCAAATAACCTTTTAACTTCACCAAACACGAAAGGGTTCTTGAATTTAGCTGGGACATCCATATGCGAAGTATGAGATACCTCAAAGTCATCCTTCCTGACATACTGTGCCGGAAGAGTTTTCTCAATTTGACCTCTGGTGACTTCTAATGACCAAATAATGCAGAATATCTACACGCTTAGTATGAGACCTCTTCTGGAGATACCGTGTTTCTGAGTTTTTCACGATATAATGTACCATTATCTCAAATGGCCCTTGACCTCCATAAAGAACAGTAGGCTTCTTGAACTTGGTGTGGAACATCCACATACTATTAAAAAATGAGATCAATCAAGATAACCTTTCATAAGATGCCATGTTTACAAGGTTTTCACTCTCTCACCTCTGGTGAAGAAACTATATAACCTCTGACCTTCACCACAGACTACAGCACTCTTGTACTCCATAACAGGCATCCATGTGCTAACTATGAGACCTTTCAATCTTTCCCTACTAAAGGTATTGTGTTAACAAGCAGTACAAAGATTTCTCAGTTTCATCTCTGGTGACCGCTTGGAGACCTTTGACCCCTCCAACAAAACACTAGGCTCATTCCTCAAAATGTTATAAATCAATGAAAAAAGTATGAAAAGTATCCATCATTCCTCTCTGGAAATAACATGTTTAAAAGGTTTTTGACCTTTTATGACCTGAAATGACATCTGACATCAACCAAAAGAAACAGGGTTCTTTCACTCAATATGGAAAATTGATATATGTCAAAAAAGGTTGCCAGTGATGTAACCCATCGAAGTCATGTACAGGCGCATTGAGTAAACAACTTTTATTTGTTTAACAATGTAGCATATTTAGGACAGCTTACATGTATCACATTCCTTTCATGGATGAGGAGGGGTTGCCAATTTGTTTAGAAGTGAGCTAGGTCTCCGTAATATACATCAACCAAGAGCAATAGGGATCACCTTACTCAATAAGGGGTACCTACATCCCAAGTATGACATCACTCACGGTTACCACTCTTGAGATATTGTGTTTACAAGCAGCATCACATACACACACACACACACACACAACATCACCATCGCATAGATTCCTTCTGCTTGCGCAAGGAATCAAAAACGCAAAGATTTTATTCCCAAAGTGCCAGTCTACTGTCTCCTTAAGGACCCCTGCTGCGTACACACTAAATGTGTGCAAATGTGTTGAAGAGAAGCTCTGATGATCTTTAGAGGGTATCCAGAGTATAAAGTTGGCATAGATTTCCAAAAATATGGAAGACGAATGTAAAAGACTCTCAAACCACAAAGCCAAAACCCTCAGTGACTCCTTGCCAAATGGGGATGTTTTCTTGCACTGAGGTTTATCCCACAAATTTATCTTCCTTGACTATATCATTTTACGATGCTTTAACAGTTTGACCTCTGTTGACTTCACATGACCTTTGAACCCCACCAAAAATAACAAAAGAGGAAAAAGGAAGTGTCTTGAAAGGGATTTGACCTCCAATGGATCTTGCATCTTGAAAATTCTGGGGAAATTTTGCTTTTTGACCTCTGGTGACCACAGATGATGATCTTTGGAATTCGGGAAAAATATTTCCTTTTTGACCTCTGATGACCCCAGATGACCTTTGACCGCCACCAAAAACAAACAGATTCTTCCTCGGACCATAATACATCCACGTACCATGTATAAAACCAATCCAAGCTTCCTACCTTGAGAGATTGTGTTAAGAAGGTTCTCAGTGTTTGACCCCGGTGACCCCAGATGACCTTTGACGTCAACCAAAGACAACATGATTCTTCTCACCATAAGGCATGCACATATCAAGTATGAAATCTATCCAAGCTTCCTACCTTGAGATATCGTGTTAACAAGATTTTCAGAGTTTGACCTCTGGTGACACCAGATGACCTTTGACCTCCACCAAAAACAAAAGGGTTCTTCCTCCGACTATAAGGCGTACACGTATCATGTATGAAATGTATCCAAGCTTCCTACCTGGAGATAGCGTGTAAACAAGGTTTCCAGTGTTTGACGCCCAGTGACCCCAAATGACCTTTGACTTCCACCAAAACTAATAGGCTTCTCACCATAATGCATCCACATACTACATATGAAATCTATATAAGCTTCCTAACTTGAGATATTGTGTAAACAAAGTTTTCAGTATTTGACCCTCAGTGACCCCAGATAACCTTTGACTGCTGCCAAAAACAATAGGGTTCTTCCTCTCAACATGACAAAGCTACATATCACATATGAAAAGTGTCTGTCATTGCTATCTTGTGATGTCATGCTTACAAGCCATTTACAAGGTTTTTGCTGTTTAACCTTCGGTGACCTAAGATGACCTTTGACCTCACCAAAAACAACAGGTTTCTTCCTTACATCATGACAAATCTATCTACCAAATATGAAAAGTGTCCGTCATTGCTATCTTGATATATCATGTTTACAAGCTTTTTGGTATTTTACCTCTGGTGACCTCAAATGACCTTTGACCTCCACCAAAAACAATAAGGTTCTTCCTCTCAACATCACAAATCTTTACATCAAATATGAAGTGTCCGACATTGCTACCTTGAGATATCATGTTTACAAGCCATTTACAAGGTTTCGTAGTTTAACCTCTGGTGACCGCAAATGACCCTTCACCTCCACTACAAACAAAAGGGTTCTTCCTCTCACCATGACAAATCTACATACAAAATATGACCAGAAAGCCCAAAGACTTAGTAATTCCTTGCCAAATGGGGATGCTTTGTTGCACTGAGGTTTATCCCTCAAATTTATCTTTCTTGACAACATCATTTTACGATGTTTTAACAATTTGACCTCTGCTGACCTCACATGAACTTTGAACCCCACCAAATATAACAAGAAAAGAAAAATGGAAGTGTCTTGAAAGGGATTCAACTCCAATGGATCTTGGATCTTGAAAATTCTTGGGTTATTTTACTTTTGGCCCTCTAGTAACCCCATATGCTGATCTTGGGAATTCTTGGGAAATTTTGCTTTTTGACCTTTTGTGAACCGAGATGACGATGTTGGGAATTCTTGGGAAATTTTGCTTTTAACCTCTGGAAACCCCATAACACAATCTTTCAAATTCTTGAGAAATGTTTGTTTTTGATCCTCGATGACCCCAGATGATAATCTTGGGAATTCTTGGGAAATTTTTCTTTTTGACCTCTGATAACCCCAGATGACCTTGAACCTCCACTAAAAACAATAGGATTCTTCCTTACATCATGACAAATCTATGTACCGAATATGAAGTGTTCTTCATTCCTATCTTAAGCTATTGTGATTACAAACTTCTCAGTTTTTTAGCTCCAGTGACCTCAAATGACCTTTGAGTTTCACCAAAAACAATAGGGTTCTCCCTCTCAGTATGACAAACCTCTACCAAATATGAAAAATTTCTGTCACTGCTACCTTGAGATAATGTGATTACAAGTCATTTACAAGGTTTTTGCAGTTTAACCTCTGGTGACCTCAGATGACCTTTGACCTCTACCAAAAACAACAGCATTCTTCCTCTCAACATGACAAATCTATATCGGCCATTCCTATCTTGACATATCGCAATTTCAAGGTTTTCGGTCTTTGACCTTTGGTGACCTCAAATGACATTTGACCTTCACCAAAAACAACAGGGTTCCTTCTCTCAACATGGCAAATCCATATACTTAACCAGAATGCAAAAATGCATTGAGGTTTCGATGATATATGTTCTATTCCAAATAATGCCATGATGTAATTTCCCAAGAATTCCCAAGATCGTCATCTGGGGTTACGAGAGGTCAAAAAGCAAGATTTCCCAAGAATTCCCAAGATAGTCATCAGGGTCACCAAAGGACAAAAAGCAAAATATCCCAAGTAAAAACTGTCATCGAAACCAAAAATGAAAAGTGTCAGTCATTCCTATCTTGAGATATCATGATTACCAGCTTTTTGGCTTTTTACCTCTGGTGACCTCAAATGACCTTTGACCTTCACCAAAAACAACAGGGTTCTTCCTCTCAACATGATGAATCTATATATTAAATACGAAAAGTATCAGTCATTGCTATCTTGAGATATCGTGTTTACAAGCCATTTACAGGGTTTTCACTGTTTAACTTTTGGTGACCTCAAATGACCTTTAACCGCTACCAAAAACATTAGGATTCTGTCTCTTACCATAACAAAGCTATATGCCAAACATAAAAAGTGTCCATCATTGCTATCTTGAGATATCATTTAACAAGCTAAACGTCACATACATACACACACACATCATCAATATCGCATAGATTCCTTGCCTGCCTTCAGCAAGGAATCAAAAACCACTGGCAATATTTTGTAAGGTCTACTGTCCTTATTTTTATGCATGAAGACCGCTGATATACTCACTTTTCAGAGTTACTGAAAGTAGGTCTTAGGGCTATCTCACTGTATTTTGTATGTAGGATATGGAGCCTGTACTGACTCATGTCTCCTTCTGAAGTTTGTTCTTCCAAATTTGACAGTTATAAATTGTTTCTTTATGCCCATAAGAGTGCTGTTTCAGTCACAGTGGTACCTTCCAGTGACTGTATAAGTCCCCTGGAAACCTGTCATATGGACATTTTACTGACTTTCTACCAAGCGTCTTCTTTATGCATAATTCATACAGCCTCCTCTATTATCTCCAAATACGAACTACATCCTTACCATGAAGCTTTGGTAAAAATTCACTGTGTTCCCCTTCACTTCTACCTCCACCACTGCCTGCTGTGAAGTCAACTTTGTCCTCTGATTTCCATTTCTTGTCACCATGATAAGCAGGATGACCTGTGAGGAAGCAATTGACATTAGATCATTTAACATTGATGAACTGTCCAGTAAGGATCTGACGACCCTGTTTCAACGTGAAATTCTCCCTCTTCCAATTTGCTATTGGATTCTTGTACTGTAATGTCCACATCAATCACAGGATTACATACAAAATCCGTATACTCACCTTTCAAATTCTTAATCATATGTCGCCAGAATATCTGACTGAATTGTTAACTCCTTATACCTGTACCCCCTCTTGGGTACTGCATTCATCTTTTCAGGATCTCTTACAAACCTCTTCTTTTAGAACCAGCACCTATGGTCAAAGGGCCTTTTCAATTGCTGCTCCTCATCTTTCTAACCATATTCCTCAATCAGTTCAAAACCCATCTTAAATGTTACTTGTTGCCTTTTCTCAGTAACTGTTTATTTTGTAACCTTTTCTTTGTAAAGTGCACTGAGATGTCTTTAACATTATGTGCTACATAAGAATGGTTGTTGTTGTTGTTGTTGTTGTTGTTGTTCTAGTAGGAGTAGTGGTAGTGGTGGTAATAACAATAACATAACAATAACAATAATAATAATAATAACCAGAAAGCCCAAAGGCTTAGTGATTCCTTGCAGAATGGGGATGCTTTGTTGCACTGAGGTTTATCCCTCAAATTTACCTTTCTCACTACATCATTTTATGTTTTAACAATCTGACCTCTGCTGACCTCACATGACCTTTGAACCCCACCAAATATAACAAAAAAGAAAATCTGAAGTGTCTTGAAAGGGATTCAACTCCAATGGATCTTGGATCTTGAAAATTCTTGGAAAATTTTGCTTTTTGACCTCTGGTGACCCCAGATGACGATCTTGGGAATTCTTGGGAAATTTTGCTTTTCGACCTCTGGTGACCCCACATAACAATCTTGGGAATTCTTGGGAAATTTTGCTTTTTGACCTCTGATAACCCCAGATGATGATCTTGGGAATTCGTGGGAAATGTTGCTTTTTGACCCCAGTGACCCCAGATGACAATCTTGGGAAATTTTGCTTTTTGACCTTTGGTAACCCAAGATGACCTTTGACCTTCACCAAAAACAATAGGATTCTTCCTTACATCATGACAAATCTATACACCAAATATGAAGTGTCGGTCATTCCTATCTTGAGATATCGTGATTACGAGCTTTCAGCTTTTACCTCCAGTGACCTTAAATGACCTTTGACCTTCACCAAAAACAAAAGGCTCCTTCCTCTCAACATGACAAATCTATGTACCACATAAGAAATGTGTCGGTCATTGCTATCTGGAGACCCCGTGTTTACAAGCTGTTTATGAGGTTTTCGCAGTATGACCTCTGGTGACCTCAGATGACCTTTGACCTCCACCAAAAACAATACGGTTCTTCCTCTCAACATTACAAATCTATATAGGCCATTCCTATCTTGACATACCATGATTTCAAGGTTTTTGGTCTTTGACCTCTGGTGACCTCAAATGACCTTTTACCTCCACCAAAAACAATAGCATTCTTTCTCTCAACATGGCAAGTCAATATACCAAATATGAAAAGTGCCGGTCATTCCTATCATGAGATATTGTGATTAATGAGCTTTTCGGCTTTTTACCTCTGGTGACTTCAAATGACCTTTGACCTTCAGCAAAAACAATAGGGTTCTTCCTCTCAACATGACAAATCTATATACCAAATATGAAGTGTTGGTCATCCCTATCTCGAGATATCGCGATTACAAGGTTTTCGGTTTTTGACCTCTGGTGACCTCAGATGACCTTTGACCTCTGCCAAAAACAATGGGGTTCTTCCTCTCAACACGACAAATCTATACAGGCCACTCCTATCTTGATATATCGTGATTTCAAGGTTTTTGGTCTTTGATCTCTGGTGACCTCAAATGACGTTTGACCTCCACCAAAAACAATAGGATTCTTTCTCTCAAGATGACAAACCTACATATCAAATATGAAAAGTGTCGGTCATTCCTATCTTGAGATATCGCGATTACGAACTTTTCGGCTTTTTACCTCTGGTGACCCCAAATGACCTTTGACCTTCACCAAAAACAATAGGGTTCTTCCTCTCAACATGACAAATCTATACACCAAATATGAAAAGTGTCGGTCATCCCTATCTTGAGATAACGCGAGTACAAGGTTTTCGGTTTTTTACCTCTGGTGACCTCGGATGACCTTCGATCTCCTCCAAAAACAATAGGTTCTTCCTCTCAACATGACAAATCTATACACCAAATATGAAAAGTGTTGGTCAATCCTATCTTGAGATATCGCAATTACAAGCAGCATCACAAACACACATACACACACACAAACACACCCACCCTAACCTAGCCTATTGTAAGCTCATTGACAAAATCGTCTTGCCGCCTAGATGTATTGTCAAATGGAATGCCACATTTAACTTCACTGAGGATGACTGGCAGAAAATATTTACTATCCCCCATATTATCTTTCTGATAGCAAGCTTATTTATTTCCAGTTCCGTTTTTCGCATAGAATCTTTGCCACCAACAAGTTGCTTTTTGCTATGAATAAAATTGACTCTCCTAACTGTGAATTTTGTAAGGCTGAAATTGAAACTATTGATCATCTGTTCTGGAGCTGTCCGTACACATCCTCTTTCCTTTTAGACACAGAACAATATCTCTTTGGCAGACAATTCATCTTAACCAAATCCGACTTTTTCTTTGGTTATAAGCTATTTTTGAACCATCCATATAATTTTGTTTTCCTGTATTGCAAATATTTTATCTATTGCTGTAAACTAAATTCTACAATTCCCAATGTCATAAGTTTTTACCATAAACTTATATTCATGTTGAAAGTCGAAAAACAGATTTGTTCCAAGCCCACCTGTTCCTCCAAAAGAGTTAAGAGATTTAACGATGTTGCTAATGCCGTTTCTTTTCGACTTAATGCATCTTAAATTTTTCCTTTTTTTCTTTTTGTATTGTTAGTATCCTCCATTTTTTAAATGTGAAGTTACTCCGATTAACGACCAGAGTTCCTTTATTTATGCTTCATGTTGTTTAAGCACTGCTCTTTTGTAATTTATTACTGCAGCTACGTAATTCGTAATTATGTCAAGATCAATATTTTTGGTTTGAATTGCTTCTTGATTTCCTTATATTGTAACGAATTGATGAAATCATTTTGTAGGCACTCAGAGTGTATCACCATTGACTAGTTAACGAAGGCAGTTAATATATTTTGTATATGAATGTGATGGGAATGTGACATTGCAATTGTATTTAAATTATTAGGCTGTATTAATCTCCAAGGTGTAAATATTGTATATAACAGCTGCAAGTTGATGATCGTATTATACTATTCAGCATTGGTTTATGAACTATACGAAGAAAAAATGTATAACCTGATGTTAAATTCCTGAAAATGTCCAGTGCACATGATTGTAAATATTGTAAAATAAGGAAGTTGGAAATTCAATACAGAATTGGAGAAAAAAAAATTATTATTATTATCATTATCATTATTATTATTTTTAACTGTGCATCTAAAAGAATGATCATTTTCACCCAACCTTTGAGAAAGACATCATGTGCTTCAATGTATTGGGCTGCAGAGAACAATGATTTTAAAGCCAGCTTGTATTTGAGCAATAAACATTGCACAACATATTAAAACGTTGCACAAAGAAATATGAAGATTATTTCTGCACAGGGGTTTATACAGTATTTTAAAGAAACCACCTTGATTCAGTTTGCAAAGAATCAGTCGTTACAAACTGTACTTCTCACTGCATTCGTAAGGAAAGTTTGGGTCAGATATTGCACCATTTGCCATCTCTGCACCTCTCAAATGGAAACAATTTTTCAAAAGGGAGAGGGATACCCTTCCCCCTAGACCTCTCCCCTGGCTATCTATAGAGAATGTCCCATTGGATGATTGACCTGGCTCAATTCCTGGTAGAGAACACCATTTTTGATTTGAAAACATTTCAAAATATACATTTCAGATTTCTTTACACTGATGATAGCAAAACCACCAACACTGTGATCGCAAAACCACCTACACTGCTTTCACACTATCTGCTGTCCAATTGTATTGTCTACATGATCTGGACAAAAGGAAATAAAAAATGACAATGGAACTTTCTCTGCTGTAAGGTTTCTAACAGGTATTCACCCTTTTACTTTTCCTAGTTTTCCAGAGAAGATCTCATTACGCTGTTCATAGCCCCTCACATAACTTTTACAATGAACTTGATTGTACAGTAAGACCCCATCTACACGACCATATATTTCTTCAACAACTTCACTACACATTTGTATGAAGATGCCATGGATATGGACAGAGGATCACGCAACCAATACAGTAGCCACCGTTCGAACAAATTTAGGCTTACCAAGATCGTCGCCAGGATACCACAATTTGCCCAGTTTAATGATGAATCTGCAATATTGCAGACAAGTGGAAGCACCAATGGAAGAAGAATATCACAGTCGTTCATTCTATTTGTTGAATTTGACCTGAGCTTGCATTCTTTCGAAAATATTACAAGTTTCTCACACAATCTGTCTTTACTGAGCCACTTGAGCAAGTCCAAACTTTTACACACACAAGGCTATAACAGGCGGCCATATTGGTTAGCCTATTCGTGTACGTACGGTGGCGACAATTTACCCATAGGACGTTCATGCAATATGCTCTGTCCATATATATAAGAAGTCTGTGGACGATGCTCATGGACAAATGTATGATGGAGTGAACTGCTTTTCCAACAAACCTGAACAATGCCCAATATGTATGAAGGTGTTCGAACTTTTAGCTGTTTCATCTTAGAAACAAGAGTTCAAAAATTTGTATGACGCTGTTCATGGACAAATGTATGATTGTGTAGACAGGCCTTAAACCCCATGCCCAATAACTGTCAATCAACCGACAAAAATAAACACAAGTCTCAAAAAATTCTTGTCACATTTATATGAACAATAATACTATTAGCAGCAAGTGACATCTATACAACTTGTCCAAGTAAAAGCTCATAACTCATCTTTTTTGAGTTACTTTTTCAAATAGAATTTCTGTTGGATGATTAGACACATGGTGCAGGATAAACTTTTACCAAAATGTGCATTTCACTGCCAAACTGAATATCCATAAATCAGGCATGTGAGTCGCAACTCAGAAAAATAGAGGAAATTTTGAGGACTAACTTGGCACATGTGAGGCACTCCACTCTGTGGGGTCCGGGAGCAATGCTGCGGTATAGTACATCAGTGTTAATGAGGGCCAACCCTCCCCCCCCCCCCCCCGAGCTACTGCAATGGAAATTTCCATCTGATGTTTAGAAAACCAATGGCTGTTTGTGATGGGAGTCTGGGATAAATTCACGTATGCAAGGAAGAATGTGAATGCCAGGACACTTCCTCATGATGCAAGGATCGGGGAAAAAACGGAAACTGGGAAAAGTAGCGGATTCCCTCAGTATAAAAAGCAGAATTCCGCTAAATAGCGGAAGTCTCACATGTCTGATAAATTATGTAGCAAATCATAAATAAGACCCTCATTATTATGGCATACTGTAGTCTGAGTACTATCCAAGGCTGCATTCAGCAATAGACCTTTTTCCGAATAGCAATTGCAAAGGATTGTGGGATAGAGTTTTTGGTACGCATTGTTAATGTTAATGGCATATTACTGTGGCCAAAAAGGATGTGAGCAAAAATTCTATCCCACAATCCTTTGTAATTGCTATTTGGAAAAGGGTCTATGCACATGCATCTATGCACATGCATTCCTATACATGGAAATGGTATGAACCAATGTTGAAGTTCTGAGCTGAGTTTAGTTACAACACATATGATGTTATGACAGACCTTTCGGACGGCCCATAAACCTTCTGCGGTTAGTAAGTGTACTTTGCTGGAAATATTTGGGAATGTCTTTTTTCTTTTTTGTTAAAAAAAACTTTGATTCCAGTATACATCAATAAGTTTGCTTCCAATTTGGCAAAAATGCTTCTACATATGTGAGACTAGTGCTAGTATCATACATATGAGCATATGACTGTATCATAATGTGAAACTGTAGTCTGGTTGGACCAGAAGTGACTATGTACTTACAGCCCTGGGGATTGGGTGTATGATTGATTGCTGATGATGATGAACATTATCTGCTTGGTCAGTGAAATGATTGTAAGTTCAGTATAAACTTTCTGTTCATATGATTCCTGTCTTTATAGGATAATAAACAAAGCTTCACATGATTTTGTTATTGTAAATTTTTTTGTTATCTTACACTTTTGGATAAACTTTTTATGTCTCTGGAAGAAAAGTATGTGTAATGACTTCTCACCCTGCCATAATTGTACTTGCACAATAGAGTTCCGTGGAATGATGTAAAAAAATACAGAATCTGATATTGAATAATTTCATCATTAATATAAAATGAAAGAAAACACAAAACTTTGATTTTATCTATTCTTCTTCAGTATCTGTAACAAAAAAAAACTGGCTTGCAAGGCCAAACCAAGTCTCATTGTATGTACAGTACAGCCAGGAATAAACCAGAAAAATGCATCGATTTTCAACGTGTAACTAGTTTTCAAACTAGTTTCTAGGCATTTGCAAACTAGTTTCTTCCTTTGTAAAAATTGTCTGAAAGTTGTTGAAAGGTTTCTGTTGAAGTTCACCCATTGTCCGTCAAATGAGTAGTTCTTTTCTTCCGTTACAATGGCAACAATGCACAGGAAGTTGTGAATTGAGGAGTTGATCTAAGATCGATGTTAGTCCTCTATGCAAGTTGGCAACTCTTACAGTGGTGGGCTGGTTAATGATCCACAAGCATGGCCCGCTTGTACTGAGTAACTGAAAATATGCGGGTACCGAACTAAAGCGTACTGTAAACGTTTCAAAAACCAAAAGTGTGAACAAAATAATTTGTAAATTCGTCTCAATTATCAATCAGTTGGGCAGTTGCAAAACTAGTGGTCAAAAGTTCATGCCTTGAAATGTAACGTTCAAGTATGGTCACCTTAAGAATGGAAAATACATTCAGGTTAAAACATATATAACAGGTATAATTATCACCACGGTGATCGGTGGGCAAACGTACCGTCGGCGAAGGCTGGAGATAACCATACTAACTGTGCTGATGAAAATCATTTTTTGATTGTGTTAATCCCCTTTTAATGTCGTAGTCGAAACATGATACAATATTTTTCCTATAACCTAGATGCTACGATTATACAAGACTTCACATTATCAAAAAGAAATTAACAAATAAATTGTACAGTAGACAGCGAGATTTTTACGAGAAATTTGAATAAGTATTTTGCAGAATATTTCGCAAACATACTGTACGTTCATGATTTTTTTGAATGTACGCTATATTATTTGGCTATATTATTTTACTGAGTTGCTTCGTGACTAAAATGTGAAATAGGAAATTCAGTTATCTAAAAGAATGTTTCCTTCCCTTTTTTTTATGAACCATTGCGATTTTGGTATCTACTTGAAGTTAAACATGCTACTCACACATCGAGCTGCGCTACAGTCTCATTTCCACACCGCCCGCCGCTGCGTGACAAGGCGGTACACTTTACAGATTGCGTTAACCACTTGGTTCCCAGACACGCTATAAATGCTGTAGGTTCGCCTGAAAACTCTCTTGTAGGAAAGTGCTGTTCGTGAGATGCAACAGTGTACAGTACAAAAATATCAGCTATGTTGACCTGCGCAGTGCACAACGCAATAATTAATCTCAAACTAAAAATAACCCTATCTCCACATATGACCTGAAAATGTTATTATTCTGGTAGTCAAGTGTTATTGTATTGAACTGTGACTCGACTTCCAGAAATGGGAGAGTTTGCTTCCGAAATCAATGGTTCGGTCGCACAAATATGGTACCATAACTCGACTAATGATGCGACTCACTAGATTTAAAAGTGCTTCTAAAAATGGTTAAAATCTCTTCATATTAAATAAATCCAAATTTTACTTGCAAAGATTGCACACGCAAGCAAAATTATTTAAACATCTTACAGGGGAGGGGAGACCCTCCTGTTATAGACGCCCTCTTCTTCGACATCTCCCGGAGCATCGTTCACAAAAAGTCCCCTGAGCTAAATTCTTGTTACACAGCTGTGTGCATGGGTTTGAAGGCCTTCGGTCTCATGGATCTTTTTTTTTTTTTTCATTTTTGGTCTCCTGGTTTTTAACAGAATTTCTCAGGGCTGTGAATGTGAGGGATATGGACTTAACTCGGTGCTGCTGAAAATAGCCTATCAAGTGCCGAAAAAATATGGTAACTAGTCTGGCCGATTTGTGCAAGCTTTTTAAACTTTAGGCATTTTTCATGCTCAGTGTTTGAAGATCACAATCCACAACTTTTCAAGGGGTGGCCGTTCTGAGGTTTTGCAAATTTTCAGTGCTGCTTTGTATTTTCTTCGTGCTTTGACTCCTTATTTTAAAGATCTTGTTATGTGTATAACTATATCAGCATCACTAGAGATTTACAGAAGTAAAAATATACCTGCATGAACCGGGAAATACTGTACCACAAACTGGAAACTGAGCTAACTAGTTTCGGCACCCTTTCGGAAGACATCGTAAAAAAGAAAAGAAAAGGAAACTTGTGTCTGTGCATCTTCTTTTTGGAGTTATTTAAAGAAGGCAAAGGCGAAGTACATTAAGACATACCTGTAAGTATTGACAATTAATTTCAGAAAGTCATGTAATGGAAAGTGCTGTACCCCTGTAGTTTACCGTACATGCCGGTTAGACGGCCGGAAAATGTTCATTTTGCTACCGTGCACTTTTAAAAGATCCTTTTAAGGACACACTTAAATTTTGATACAGTATGAGGGGTGGGAAACATGTTCGAACTGTCCAAATATAGATTAGGCCTACATGACAATCATCAACAAGGGCAGGCATGTGCATTACCTAATGTATGAACCGAATTTTCTACAAATCTTCCCTAGAAATAAGCTTGGTCTCTCCGGTTGGAAGGGGGCTGGATTCCCCACCCCACCCCACCCATTCTCAGCATCATACAGTATATGTTTTCTTGTTGGATGAGGCCTGATTGATACAGTTGCCCTCAAAGTTTGCGATCCTGTGTTCCCCTAATTTCTAGTTTGCAGAGATTCTCTTACCTTGGAAAGCATGAAAGGTAATCAGTCATCCCGATCTGCCATTCTTTGAATATATATATATCCTTTTATTTCCTAGTTTGTGAAATGAGAGGCACCTTCCTCTGTGTATGAATTAATCATCACAGCATATACCCTATAAAAAGGCAAGATACCGCTGCCGTTTTAACGGCCATGGATGGGTGTGTCCATACCCTTCCGCTCAGAGAACCGCGAATTACGGTACACAATTTACAGCGGCAATACGATGCCGAATGACCTTTAGACAATCAGTAGGCCTGCATAAATGAAACTACAACCCGCTGCATTGTCTTATTTTTCAGCCATCATTGTACTGCCTAACATCTTATAGCCCCAGACAGCATACATTATTCGCTTCACACAGCACACATTACTCGCTTACACTTTCTGGCTAGCTCGGTGCTACGTACCAAATGTATACTGTGGCAACATATACACGTACCTTCGACTCAAGAATTTCCCAGGCACCTGCAATAGTCTCAACTTATTTGCATGCAACACTCTGTACATTGCGAGCATTGCATATTTTCACGACACATAATCGGTAATTAACCAGTTAAAAACACCTTTACTTATGACGTCATTGGATTCCCTTTTTTTTGCAGACTTACGCATGCAAAATTTCCATTGGCTGCTACCAATCCCCGTGAGGGTTTACCGTTAACGACAAACTATTAAGTACCGCCCCTACTAGGCTACACCCACCTTCAAGCACGGCCGGTCTGACTTATGTCTATCAGTGCACGATCATCCTGTCGACTCTGCGTGTAGGCCTGATATAGTGGTATAGTAATGTAACAAAGTAAATTTCATATCCTGGGTAACGTGCCGCTCTACGTGCCTTATGAACTAGCTGCCATTGGCGAAAATTTAGTATGAAGATTATCAGCAAAATCAACCATTACGAGCTAAATTTTGTGCCGCATCTTATTCATGGGTGTTTAGTAAGTCTACTTTTGAGGAAAGTATTCGGTAAGAGTTTGGTATCGGACGAAATATCGCTTATGTGTGAAAACCAAGATGGCGCTCGCTGTTGAAGATTGAAAAAAAAAATCGAGGCGATGTGTGTGACGTCACGTAAACATACAAGGAGTAAATAGGCATACGACTTCCAAAAAGGGCTACCCAAAAATGGGCGCTGGCCGTTTATAATGAATGAGTATTAAACCTATAGCTGCGACTGGATAGTTTCACATACAGAAACTGCATTTCCCATGCATTTGCAGTCGCCCTAATGCCTGATAATAATGATACAGTGGCATGCAATTGCAACATCTGCTATGTGCACATTATACTCGGCCCATGTATGAAAATAACAGTATTTTGGGCTGCAAGCTACGGCGTATATAGCTTGTGACAGTACTTTGCGACAATTTAGATACGGTTTCCCAGGGGCCGTGTTAAAATTCGGATCATGTTAGCACATCACGCCATGGGTGAATTTAAGGGACATCCCAGCAAAGACAGGATGGGGGAATATATACTGCATTGCGTTCCGGCCCTGAGTCGGAGATTCAGGCGCCAAGTCTCGAAAACTGATTGCCGAAAGTGCCATCTTCATTCTCTCTCCCTAAATGGACTATAATTGGGTTAATATTTTTCCTAAGGACTCGGGCTTCAAAGGTTTTGTAAAATAGGTAAGATTCAAAATTTAAGCATTTTGCATTATAGAGGGAGGTTGGTTAGACTTAAAGTAAGTCCACTGTGGTTCCAAATGCCACGAGTGGGGTTAAAATGGGATCCAAATCCATCGCAACATCTGTGTGAAATGAAAATGCAGCAAGGCCTTTGTATTGTACCGGAACATGAGGGTGTCAAAACTAAGATGTGTTGCCATTGCAATGGCATTCCGTCTGACTAATTTTTTGGTAAATACCAGAATGGTTGAATTTTATGGACATTAACAGTTTTAACATTTAGTCCGCAGAATATGCGGTTCCATGCAAAGTCAGGACTGTTTAATCATACATAACATGGGGGCATAAAATTTTCTTCTAATACCAGGTGTACTTGTTTCAAGTATAAAATCTATCCAAGCTTTTCCCTTGAGAAATTGTGTTAACAAGGTTTTCAGTGTTTGACCCCTGGTGACCCTAGATGACCTTTCAACTCCACCAAAAACAATGGGGTACATCTCACTCTAACACATCAATTTACCAAGTATGAAATCTATTCAAGCTTCCTAACTGGAGATATCATCTTGACAAGGTTTTCAGATATTGACCTCTGGTGACCCCAGATGACCTTTGACCTCCACCAAAACAATAGGATTCATCTTCTCACTATAACACATCTACATACTACTATGAAATCTATCCAAGCTTCCTACCTGGAGATATCGTGTTAACAAGATTTTCAGAGTTTAACCCCCAGTGACCCCAAATGAACTTTGACCACCAAAAATGATAGGATTCTTCCTCTTACTATAACGCATCTACATACAAAGTATGAAACTTATTCAGGCTTGCTACCATGAGATATCGTGTTAACCAGGTTTTCAGGGTTACACCCCCGGTGACCCCACATGGCCTTTGAACCCCACCAAAAATAATAGGGTTCTTTCTCTACCAATAAGGCATCTACACACAAAGTATGAAATTTATCCAAGCTTCCTACCTGGAGATATCAGGTTAACAAGGTTTTCAGGGTCTGACCCCTGCTGACCCCGGATAACCTTTCACCTCCGCCAAAAATAATAGGGTTCTTCCTCTTACCATAACACATCTACATACAAAGTGTGAAATTCATCCAGGCTTCCTACCTCGAGATATTGTGTTAAGAAGGTTTTCAAAGTTTGACTCCCGGTGACCCCAGGTGACCTTTGAACCCCACCAAAAACAATAGGGTTCTTTCTCTCAATATGGGGCATCTATGTACCAAGTTTGAGAACTGTCAGAGCTTCCCTTCTTGAGATATTGTGTTAACAAAGTTTTCAGGGTTTGACCCCCGGTGACCCCAGATGACCTTTCACCTCCACCAAAAATGATAGGGTTCTTCCTCATACCATAATGCATCTACATACAAAGTATGAAATTCATCCAAGCTTCCTACCTCAAGATATTGTGTAAACACGGTTTTCAGAGTTTGACTCCCGGTGACCCCAGGTGACCTATGACCCCCACCAAAAACAATAGGGTTCTTTCTCTCAATATGGGGCATCTATGTACCAAGTTTGAGAACTGTCAGAGCTTCCCTTCTTGAGATATCGTGTTAACAAAGTTTTCAGGGTTTGACCCCCGATGACCCCAGATGACCTTTCACCTCCACCAAAAATGATAGGGTTCTTCCTCATACCATAACGCATCTACATACAAAGTATGAAATTCATCCAAGCTTCCTACCTCAAGATATTGTGTAAACACGGTTTTCAGAGTTTGACCCCTGGTGACCCCAGGTGACCTTTGACCCCCATCAAAAACAATAGGGTTCTTCCTCTCAATATGGGGCATCTATGTACTAAGTTTGAGAACTGTCAGTGTTTCCCTTCTTGAGATATCGTGTTAACAAGCAAAGTGTCACAAACACACACATACACACCCACTTACACACACACGCGCACCCACACACACACGCCATCATGAATGCATAGGTTTCTCTTATCATCGAAACCAATAAATAACCTGTAAAAGTTAACGAGGATAACTATCCTTTTAAAAGGCTTCGAGGATACGCAGTCTGAATCTCGGGATATAATTTTCACGGGCTACGAGAATACGTGTTTATGCAGCGGTCAATCGTTATCTTCACCCTACCCCCCTCAAGCCTTCACTTCTTTTCACCTTTTATGGAAAAATAATTAGTGAAAGATTCACCTCTGTATTGAAAATTGTAAGGTGCAGATTCACCAATCACAATAAATCTTTTAGCTGAGGATTCACCAAGGCTTTTATTTCCTTTAGGTAGAGATTCACCAGTCTGCAAATGATTGTTAGTTCAAGATTCACCACCAAATGAACATTGGTTTACAAAGCTTAAGACTAATTTTACACATGTTAATGAGAAAGATGACACATTTAAAGGACCTATTGCATCACCCAAATATCTTTGGGACTTCGGGGTGGCATAAATGCATTATTGGTGGCTACACTTCCATTGACATATTGGGCAAATTCAAACTGTACCTTTAATGTACAGCAGCCATTCTGGTTATGTACATGGGGTAGTCCAAGTCGTGCAAAAACCAACTCGACAGCAAACCAAGTAGTACCCAGTCCAAGTCGTTCAACATCCAAGTCCTCCCCATCATAAAAGAAAAGTCATGACAGAAGTGTTGTATTTCGAAGACTCTCAAAATATGATACAATACACAGAGAGGAAAAGATGGAGATCAGAAAAACAAAACAGAGTATCAGGGATAGCATAAAAAAGCCTTCAAAAAGCTTATATAAATTCTGTCAGGGTTCCCACACTTTTTGGTGAATGAAATTCCAGACCTTTTCCAGACCTTTACATAGTTTTTCAGACCCAAATTATCACCTGTGGTCAATACTATAGCTCACAAATTAACATACCCACAACGAGGCATAGGCCTGGGCATATGCTAGCCCTAAATTTATTTACCCAGTACTAACTTTGGTCTTATATCTAGCTACCAAAATAACCCCAACCACTGAAAATGACGTTTTGGTGTGTGACAATCTGTTGTGATACCTCCACTTCTTATTCTGTTGTCCACGTACAGCAAGCCAAAATGTCGATTTCATAGAAAGGGCCTTTGGCCCCACATGGGACCTTGGACCCAAAGATCCAGAAAAAATAAACAGGTCACTAACCAAGCATCCTTATGACAGGTGGTCAACTGTTTAACTCTGACTGAAGGAATCAGGGTCAACCATTTTGGAGTATTTCACATAATGGATGCCAGGGCACATCTTGGACCTTGGGCCCAAAATGTCTGTACAACCTGAAGATACCACTAACGGAGTATCATTATGACAAACCATCAGCATTGTACAAGAGAATCTGTTGTTGAAGAAGTCCTTTGCAGCTTTTCATAAAATGGGGTCATTGGGCCCACATGGGACCTGGACCAAAATTTTGGAATACTACACAGATCACTATAACACCATTACAACATTATAACATCCCATCAACTCTCTTTAAATTTAAAAGGTGGAAAAGTTAATCACTTTGCAAAATTTCACAAAATGGACCCTACATCTCCTCTTTGGCCTTAGGCCCCAAATTTGTGAACACCCTGCAGGTACGGTACCGCTTAGTATCATTATGCCAATTAAACTATCAACATTGTACAAGAGAATATCTGCAAGAGTAGCATTGTGCAGAATTTCATAAAATGGGCCATAGGGCCCGCATGGGACCTTAGACCAAAATTTTCTGAACACCTTACATGGCCCACCACCCAAGGGGCATTATGTGCAAGTTTCATCGAGATCCCTTGAAAGATGTGTAAATAACAGCCACTTTTGCCAATGTCAACAGACAGACCGATAGAGATCAATATGTACAGGTACGTCTGTGATCACAATTACACCAGCTTTGCTGGTATGAGACAAAAATTCAAACCATTCACCCCATTGACCTAACTGTCACATGCTAGAAAGAAGTGAGGTTATCAATAATTATTGTAATATCTTTTAAAATCGATGATGATAAGTAATTTTTAAGTTTCTTTAACCCTGGAAATGTTGTCCAAAATCTGTGCCTACGATCCCTCCGAGTCCTTTGATATTTCAATTCAAGATACTGTACTAGTACACAATACTGTGTAGATGTTTCAGTCTCAGGGTAGCCAACTCAAACGTAGAAGTGAATGCCAGCCAAAATTATCCAGAAGGCATTCATTCCGTAAAATAGTTTCAACACATGTGTAAAATACTTTAACTAAGACCTGTTTAATGGTTTCGAAAAATTTTCTTGCATAATTTTCCCGTACGATACTTTTTTCTTCAGAGTTACTTGCTTTGGCTGCTATCCTATCCTAACAGGTTTACATATGGAGATATATCAAGCTTAGCCTAGGCTCGTGTTTCAAAGTAAGACTGAGTGACAGGCTGTGGCAGTTTTGGTTAATACATGGCTTGGAACGTGCAGCAGAGCTAGCATATGATTGTGACATATGCAAAGTGAAATTAACGTCAGGAATTTACGGCATAATCTCTAATTTTATAGAAACAGTTCAGCCTTCATTCACTTACTTCCTTGACCACTGTAATAATTTACCGCAAGAAAAATAGTGAACAACATGATGAAGAAAATTTCCAGACCCAGTAGGCAAATTCAAGGACTTTCCAGGCCTGGAATAGTCCTACCCCTTTTGATTTTCCCGACCTCGTGGGAACCCTGTTCTGTAAACGTTGCGAGGGGATTCCTGGGGACAACTTGGCTTCGTATTGAGTTTGACAAAATGGAGACGACCTGGTCCGAAAGCATGTACAGTTGTAAACAAACCTGTGCAAATACCATGCATTCGTTGGGTAGCGTTTGGCCCGTTTCGTCTTCACATAATATTTGTGACGCTACGCACGTTCCATGTGTATTACAGTAGGTGTGCGTACGTATGTACATTTGGCTTTAATACTTGCGGAGACCAAAGCATGCGGTCAATTTTCCACATTTCAAAACAGAATTTTCCCGACATGGCGAAAATTATTCGCAGACTTACGACGCAATTTCGACCATCAAAAAAATATTGTTCGACGCATTCTCACCATAATTACGGAAATCGTTCTTTGAAGATTCGATGCTTCCAAAATTTTTTATAGGTAAAGTTTCACTCTGCCCTGGAAAATATCGAGGTCAAGTTTCACCATTTTCAAGTTTTTGAGACTTGAAGACTCGACGTCGAATCTGCAACGAGGCTTGAGGGGGGTTAGGTGAAGATTACAATTGACGGCTGCATTAATACATTTGCTGTTCACAATACAGTGACTCCTAGTTCACTGCATGGTACTGTACTGTATATATACAATGTATGTGGCTAGACTTCCTGCACTGTACTTATTTATGGCCACTGACTTTTTAGAAAATCAGAAGTTTAGAACTAATTTTTGCTTTTCCAAAAACCAGTTTTTTTCTGGAATACCCATCCAAGCCTTATTTAAAGGAGGGGAGAGAACTTTTATTTTGTATACGGTACTGATGTAAACCCTCATTTTCCAGTCTTTGACCCAATGGCGGGGGGGGGGGGCGGCTTGCTATTGCACTTTTAATAGACCTATACCAATGGGAGGGGAAGGCTCCTTCCATTGGAAAATGTCTTAAGGCTCTGCACTCAATTTATCTTTAGCAAACATTACAATCTGAACACACTTACCGTCTGGTTGGATGGTACTCTTCAGTGCAGCCAAGACAGTGTATGTATGATTAGCAGTAAGATCCAAGAATTCTTCAGGACCATTATCCAACTTTAAGACTCGTTGAAACTGACATGAAATCATTCCATCACGAACAGTGACATGTTCTCCACTCACTGTACCAGAAACCTGATGAACAAATATGCATCGATTAATTCAAAGATTTACACATGCGATACATTTTTTGAAGTCTCAACTTCAAAAGTTTCAAATGTCATCAATCCAAAATTCTTGTGCGAAGAGGATAGGAACTTGTGTGGGGTGGCTGCTTTGGGTGAAACAGGGTCTGAAATGGGAAGTCAACTTTCATACAAATAGCTTCTACTGTATTCCTTTTCATCTCCTATTTGGCACAATATACATACTTCATGTATCCAGTTTAGTGCAAGAGAATGTTTTGCTGAAAAACCTGATTTGTTGATTATCACAGTAGAGGAAGTGTGTCGAGATTTTAGGGATGTATAGGAGAGTACAGACTACTGAGAGTAAACATAGATCAACTCCTACATGTAACTACATGTACTGCATCCTTTGTACCAGCCTACTACATGGCGTAAATGCAACATCCAGTCAAACCTCCGGAGTTGTGTAATGTACCATGCAATACAAAGAACAGCTATGCCATTCAGGATAAAATTCATTGAAAACTGTGCACACTATGTACATTTGCCAAAAGGTTACTTTGTGTATAAATAGGAAAAAGGGGTAGTCAGTTATATATGAATCCTACAGTAACTGTTTGAAAACCATTATGCTCACAAAAGACTCCTTATCTTTAGTCCATTATTCCCAATATATTCTGCAAGAATCTTCAACATGTGTGCATTGTACAGCACATACTGCACAATCTTGCAAGCATCCTCAATGAAAAGAGCAGATTATACAATATGCATTCAATTATTTTTTGTGGGGGCGGGGGAGAGGGGGAGTGGGGGAGAGGGGGGTGGGGGGCAAGTTTCCCACCAGTAGCTAAATCACTTGCCCTATGTCCAATATGTAATAAAATAGTATTGTTTAATTAATATTTGCATGTTTTTTTTTGCACTATCACTCAAAGAACATGCAAGCACAGTATGTCGACCATGCAGGCATTACAGTGTAACAATTGTATAGAGGTGCCATTCTGCACCACCACAAATGAGGGCTCTTCAACAGACACCTTGCAAATTTTCTTCTTTTTTTTTTACACAGAAAGTGATGTGAATATCTTACCGTTGTGTTTGGATTATATGTATGTCCACCAGAGTTCCATCCTCTATGAAGCTCATGTTTGTTGTTACAAGAATAAACCTCAGAGTAGGCCTGAAACAAAGAATCATACAGTTACACCTTAAAAATCTGTGGACATGTAACCAAAATACTTGTTTTACACATTAACAGTGATAGATTGAGGTCCCTTGATAAAAAATCTGTTGAAATGATTTGAATGTATTAACTTTTTAAGATATACCTCTTCAAAGTTTGCCCATTTCTGAGATTACTCATTTGCGACTGTATGCAAATTTGTGCAGTGTTGCACAGAGTCTGAATTTCTTTTGTTTACAAATTATCTGTCAACTACTTACCAGATACTTTCTATTTTGATTTTTAATGTTGACGTTTACAAAGTATTACAAATACCTGCAGCCACTTCAAAAAAAAAAATAAACTCCTCAGGGTATCCCACCATTACAACTGTCCTTGGAATGGAAGTTAAACAAGGATAACATACAGTAACACCCATCTCATTGGTCCCTTTTTCCACTATGTACACAAATTTGCATATGAATCTCATGTTTATTCATGCTACAGTATAAATTCAAAAACAGTAACTGTCTTGTAAAATAGTCAATATCTGATGAACTTTGATGGGAATTGCATAGCTTTTTTTTAAGGTTTTTAATGATTCTTACATCAAATCGGTATAAGGTGTGACATTTTCATGTCTACACAGACCTTTCAAGCCTCAACTGCATTCAATACTGTAGCTTTCCACTGTAGGATGTGCAATGAAAGGTTTGCTCACCATTCATTACATAAATACTGTTATTATGCAAAGTTCTTAGGCTGACAGTTCATGCTTACTATGTTATTTTACTCAGCATAAATTATTAAATTGAATGGTAAATTTTGAAAATCACCCCAAAATTTACAAACTCCCTCTAACTCTCTCCCCAATGTTTTGTGTTGAAGTAGGGTAGGTATTTGTGATTTCTTATCATCCACATGCAAACTGATAGTAGGCCTACTCCAACCACTGACCTTAAGCTACAAAACACTATTTTGACAGAGTCAGAACTTTATACAGTACATCAACAAAGTCATGTACAGTGTGCAAGGCCACAAACAGAAAAAAAAATATCTATGCAATATTACGTACCATACAATTATAAGTTTGGGGCTGCTTGAAACGTTTTTGGTCAAAAAGTTCTAAACATTCATATTACTGTTACAATGTGTATCACATTATCGTATGGAATTTACATTACTATTGGACAAGCAAATTATATACACGTTGAATTGTGATTCAAGGGAGCTGGTTTGCTCCCAAAGGTAAGAGGATGGGTCCAGCCATCAGCGAGCCCACTTCCAGTCACAATGGGGGCACGACACCAAAAGACATACTGGGAGAGGGTGACTGGAGCCTCATCAGCTTGGATTCCCACACATATATACCAGACTTCTGGGGCCAATGATTTTCCACGATCGCAGAAAAATGCGGAAAAAAACGGAATTTACTTTTCTGCACAGAATTTCATGGAATTTAGCAAAAATTGTCAGCCTCAAAATACATGTAAATTTTTGACAAAAAAACAGTTATTTTCCTTCAAAACTATGTTAATCTGCATATATACCAAAGGCATACACAGACATTTTACCTTCTGAAATGGTGGCAAATTCACCTTGAAATAATCAAAAGACCCTGAGGTTACGATCAGAAAACAAGTACTGTGGGATATTTACGAAAATCTGCAAAATTTTGCCAGTATAGGCTCCAGTGTACCTATGCTGTAGTGTGTTAGGCTAGATCGCTTGCGTGTTACAAGTGACTCCTGCATTCAGGATCGTAACCAGACAAGTTTAGGACTTGTTTTCAACATAATTACTCCAAAATCCGAAAATCACGGAAAGGGGTTATGCTTGAAATGGAATTTTGCGGAATATGGAAAGTTAAAACTGAATTTTGTGATTTGTGAAGCAGAGAATCATTGGCCCTAAACTTCAGGTTACAACGGTCACTTACCATTTTTCCTGAAGTGGAAATACCAACTGCTATGTACCCCGTTGTAATGGCTGTGAGGTTAAACTGGATTTCATCACCATGTACTCTCCACTGAATAGAGAATAAACATTGTTCTGGGGTACAAGCGGGGTGATTGAAACAGCTCCAATAGGGCATACAAACAGCATCATTGTTATAACCACCGTATTCCTCATGCTATAAAAGCAAACAAAAGAAAAGAAGAACGATATAAAAAAGCCTGTTTCATTTTGTATACCAATGCATTAGTATGGTTATTTTACTTTATGTACAGTACAGTATGTCAATGTTAGCCAGAACATTACCTGTATATTTTCCACAGGACCTCTGTAGAATTCCCTTTCAAACTAGGGGTGTACTGTATCATAAAGAAAGTTCCCCCAACTGAGTGGGTATTCAAAGGCAACTATAAAGTACATACCCCTTGCTACATCAAATTTGCATTCAATTCACACTTCACTCACGAGTAGGAGTACTTAAATAGCACCGCGTCCCCTGTCTGCCATCTTGTTCCATGATTGGCCTCATTTGCTTTCTGCACAATCCTTTGGGTCTCAGAGGTTTTGGGGTCTTGGAAGCTCTGTTGTTGTCTCTGAATTCATCTGGTTCCATGCTAAGTGTCTCATAACTTTCTACTTACTAACATATTTATATCATTCATATTCTTGCCTCTCACTCCTCTTATAAGTCCCCAGGGGTTGTAAAAATTTTGTTTACAAAATTTTATCACCTTAGCTGCAGCTTTGAGCTTCTAAGGCTTCCTTGCCTAATGCACCCATAGGCCAACATGAGTAGCCTTTGTACCTTAGTACTATACGTACTGTATACACCTTGCTCATGTCTTGCCCATATTTGCTATATTAAATTGTACTAGTGTATAGGGAAAGGGAAAATTTTCATACTGCTTGTAGCCTTGTACATCTAAAGATTAACCCTGAACATTCAGTAATTACAGTAATAAAATTCTTACTTTCACAATCTACAGAAAGATCCAAGAGACTCAGGTTACAGTGTACAGTACCTCAACATGCTATGGTGAAAGCCTTTCATACAGTACTTACTAAATGCTTGTTTTGTAAGTACAGTAACATACAGTATTCAAACAAATGCCACACACACTGTGTTCTTTGGAAATTTGGTTTCTGCCCTTCCTCCTTGGCCATTAGGACTTTTGAAAGGAAATCATGCAAGAGATGTGCTACATAATTTACTTGACTTCACCATTTCGCAGTTACATAAGCTAGGCCCAGTTTCATAGTGAGTTATGGCTCTTGACTTTGATCTATCATGCAATAGTAAGTATTGAAATAAACTCAGACTGAGTGTAATACCTTATGAAACAGGCCTCTGTACACATAATACAGTAACTCATTTGTTAAACACACATACACACAAGAGAAAAGGATGGGAGAGGCACTGGGCAAATCTCCCCAACATTTTGATATACTGCACTGCTTCTAAATTTGTCTAAATCTATATAGTTTCAATATTAATAAAACCCCTATAAATGATGCATAAAAAATACCCACTTCAAAAATCTACAATTTCTAAAATTTTATGCCCATGCTCTTGCTACAAGCCCTACAAAACACCAATCTTGAGCAAAAACAAAAGTACAAAAACTGCCAGCACCATGAAATTAATACATTTTAAAATATATAGCATACAGCAATACCACATTAAATTCCCATAGAACATACAAAGTTAGCCATTTGCAGTGCTATCAATGATACCCAGCCAATTCAACTCACATCAAACTAAAGGCAATTTCATGAAAATTATAACCAATATTTTATAATGGACCTGTTGGTACAAACATATATATCAGGTAATTTAATCAGCCAAGTACAGAGTTTAAAGACAGACTGTCATCACCCCAAAGTATATTTTTAGTGTATGTATATCAAAATTCTCAGTTGGTGACTGCTGTTTGATTGACATCAAAGTTTGAAAATTTGAAAGATGCAGAGTAGCTCACATTCCACACAAGGCAGAGAGAGTACTTTTATTACATTTTATACAGTAGCCTTGTGTGCTCACCAGGACATGGTCTTAAGCAATAAAACAGGTTTATTCTTGCACAAGGAAGAGCCTCATACAGTTATGGGAGGAGCTAGAAGATGCATAGTTGGGAGAACTGGAACTGTCTGGGATCATGAAAATTCCCCTTTAAAGGTCAATTCTTGTCATCTCAGACAGTTCCAATTCTCCCAACTAAGCAACTTGTAGCTCCTCCCATAACTGTATAAATCCCATCCTTATGCAGACACAAACCTATTTTATTGCTTCAGGCCATGTCCTGGTGACCATACAAGGTTATAATATGTAATCCAAATACTCACTCTGCATTGTGTGGAATGTGAGTTGCTCTGCATCATTTGAATTTTCAAATTTTGATGTCAATCAACGAGCAGGAACCAACTGAGAATTTTGATACCCCCACATCAAAAATGTACTTTGGGGTGATAACTGCTTGTCTTTAAATTACTCTGGCTTTGGAGCTGTTTTCGTCTATGGTACAGTAGGCTACTATACATATTAAACACCTGATTTCAGTGTTTCACGTACAATACCACACAAATCTGTAGATCCGGCGAGATGGTGCAAACTTTCCCAGAAGTATAAATTTTTACATAGAAAGAATCGTGTTTCTTGCTACCACTACTGTACCATGCATCTGCTGCTTAAGGCTACACTAGCACTACACTTAAAGAAATCAGATGGACTTATAAAGGGGGTTTCCCTGTTATGATTTGCACAGGATGCCATGGTAGTACCCTGTAGGTATTGGGCACCTACAGTATTCCTGCCTCTCTCTATCCTACATGAAAGTACAATAGGACATTTTGTTACATGCTGATGGTTTTCCCCTTGAATCTTTTGACCTACAGTACTACCATACAGTGAGGATGCAATCAAGTTTGCTTTTATGAGTAGTTTTAATAATAATGAAAGATTGAAATGAAAACCAGAAAGCCCAAAGGCTTAGTGATTCCTTGCCGAATGGGGATGCTTTGTTGCACTGAGGTTTATCCCTCAAATTTATCTTTCTTGACTACATTATTTTATGTTTTAACAATTTGACCTCTGCTGACCTCACATGACCTTTGAACCCAACCAAATATAACAAAAAAGAAAATCTGAAGTGTCTTGAAAGGGATTCAACTCCAATGGATCTTGGATCTTGAAAATTCTTGGAAAATTTTGCTTTTTGACCTCTGGTGACCCTAGATGATGATCTTAGGAATACTTGGGATATTTTGCTGGTTGACCTCTGGTGACTCCTGATGACTATCTTGGGAATTCTTGGGAAATTTCACTTTTTGACCTCTGGTGACCCCATATCATGATCTTGGGAATTCTTGGGATATTTTGCTTTTTGACCTCTGGTGACCCCATATAACAATCTTGGGAATTCTAGGGAAATTTTGCTTTTGCTTTTTGGCCTCTGATAACTCCAGATGATGATCTTGGAATTCTTGGGATATTTTGCTTTTTGACCTCTGGTGACCCCATATAACAATCTTGGGAATTCTAGGGAAATTTTGCTTTTGCTTTTTGGCCTCTGATAACTCCAGATGATGATCTTGGGAATTCTTGGGAAATGTTGATTTTTGACCCCAGTGACACCAGATTACAATCTTGGGAATTCTTGGGATATTTTGCTTTTTGACCTCTGGTGACCCCATATAACAATCTTGGGAATTCTTGGGAAATTTTGCTTTTGCTTTTTGGCCTCTGATAACTCCAGATGATGATCTTGGGAATTCTTGGGAAATGTTGATTTTTGACCCCAGTGATGCCAGATTACAATCTTGGGAATTCTTCGGATATTTTGCTTTTTTGACCTCTGGTGACCCCAGATAACAATCTTGGGAATTCTTGGGAAATTTTGCTTTTTGACCTCTGGTGACCCCATATAACAATCTTGGGAATTCTTGGGAAATTCTGCTTTTTGACCTCTGTAACCCAAGATGACCTTTGACCTCCACCAAAAACAATAGGTTCTTCCTTACATCATGACAAATCTATATACCAAATATGAAAAATGTCGGTCATTCCTATCTTGAGATATCGTGATTACAAGCTTTTCAGCTTTTTACCTCCAGTGACCTCAAATGACCTTTGACCTTCACCAAAAACAAAAGGCTTCTTCCTGTCAACATGACAAATCTATGTACCAAATAAGAAAAGTGTCGGTCATTGCTATCTGGCAATATCGTGTTTACAAGCCGTTTATAAGGTTTTCGCAGTTTAACCTCTGGTGACCTCAGATGACCTTTGACCTCTACCGAAAACAATAGGATTCTTCCCCTCAACATGACAAATCTATATAGGCCATTCCCATCTTGACATATGGAGATTTCAAGGTTTTCGGTCTTTGACCTATAGTGACCTCAAATGACCTTTGACCTCCACCAAAAACAGTAGGATTCTTTCTCTCAACATGACAAGTCTATATACCAAATATGAAAAGTGTCTGTCATTCCTACCTTGAGATATTGAGATTAACGAGGTTTTCGGCTTTTTAAGTCCGGTGACCCCAAGTGACCTTTGACCTTCACCAAAAACGATACGCGTCTTCCTCTCAACATGACAAATCTATATACCAAATATGAAAAGTGTCGGTCATCCCTATCTCGAAATATCGCGATTACAAGGTTTTTTGATTTTTGACCTCTGGTGACCTCAGATGACCTTTGACCTCTACCAAAAACAATAGGGTTCTTCCTCTCAACACAACAAATCCATACAGGCCACTCCTATCTTGAGATACCGTGATTTCAAGGTTTTCGGTCTTTGACCTCTGGTGACCTCAAATGACCTTTGACCTCCACCAAAAACAAAAGCATTCTTTCTCTCAAGATGACAAACCTATATATCAAATATGAAAAGTGTCCGTCATTCCTATCTTGAGATATCGCAATTACGAGCTTTTCGGCTTTTTACCTCCGGTGACCTCAAATGACCTTTGACCTCCACCAAAAACAATAGGGTTCTTCCTCTCAACATGACAAATCTATATACCAAATATGAAAAGTGTCGGTCATCGCTATCTCGAGATAACGCGATTACAAGGTTTTCGGTTTTTGACCTCTGGTGACCTCCGATGACCTTCGACCTCCTCCAAAAACAATAGGGTTCTTCCTCTCAACATGACAAATCTATATACCAAATATGAAAAGTGTCGGTCAATCCTATCTTGAGATATCGCGATTACAAGCAGCGTCACAAACACACATACACACACATACACACACACACACACATACACACACACACACGACATCACCATCGCATAGATTCCTTGCCTGCCTACGGCAAGGAATCAAAAAAAAAAAAACCATTTCATTATTACACTGTAATACTGTAGCATATACTGAAAAGCTTGAATAGGGGCTGAGGGATTGTATTAATACACTGTATAGTACACAAGTGCACACATTACGCAGATTTTTGTAGAGCTGGATGATACAAACAGTTGAATAAGGAGCTAAATAAGAAAATGAAAAATTTAAAATGGACAAAATTTGAATACTAAATGAGTGCCTGTATCCCATGACTAAATGCTCACATCTATATTACCTGATGGTTCCACAGTTTACTATTGACTGATGCCTACTTTATTGATGGCAGAGTGCATACAACCATGTCTATCCATATCAAGGGAAAACAAGTGTGAACGATAACTCCAACACTTTGCATAATCTTTAAAAACCTACTTGCACATCTCTCTCACACTACCACACTAGCACACACCAGAACAGGAAACAGCTCTGAAAAATTGCCCAAATGACAACCCTAAATATTCCCCCCTCCCAACCCCCAAGGTGCTTCAATACTGCAGTTCAAGGTCAGCCTTAATTTGAGAAGAGGCAGAAACCAAGCAAAAACTTTTGCAGATGAGGAGGCTGCACCGAAAGTCCGCAGGTGGCTACTGTATATGTACTGTACATCAGTCTGCTGTTCCTCATGCCAAGGACTGACCACAGCAACACTGGTTAGGATGACCATTTCCAAACTTCAAAAAAGGAGGACACGACCGTCTTCATTCATGTCTAGTCAATGCTATACACCAGTTTTGTGAACACAGATGAGGGAGGTGATATACGTAGATAATACCACCTCCCTGCACAGATGCAGATGCATTATACCCACAAGGCTACACATTGCTATTAAAATAAACTAATTGTGCATGTAGGATTGTATGGTCGTCTGCGAATGGGACTGATGAGTACCACCTGCATTTTGAGGTACATCCACAGTTTTCTTTATGTCAAAATATCGTATGTGATGGGAATAAAATTATTCATGATTAACTTTTACATTCGAAATTTGCAAGATTTGTTATTGTGACCTCACAGATCTTCAAAAAGAAGTACAAATGAACGTCCGGCACCGAGTAATGCCGGATGGAGGACAAGCTGCCAAAAAGTCGGGCAATCCGGAGAAAAGCCGAACGTATGGCCACCCTACTGCTGGTACTGTTTACTGTAAGGAAGGAAATGTTCCAACTGTGTGTACAGCAGTTGGAACTTAAACACTTTGATTATATTTTCAACCCTGGGAGTAACTTTTGTCAACATCACCAAACTTCCTTTCTACTGGTCTGCAAATTTTACAGTGGTACATACTTGATTAAATGTGGACACTGCAACTCTACTGCTGTACAGTACAGTATGTGTATGGTGTACTTTACAGTGCCATTCAATAGTGTACTTCATACAGACCTGTACACAAACACCTTTCACATTCAACAACTTTTAAGATACTAGGTACTGTACCTGCCTATACTGGGGTGACAGTGACAAAGTCTAGCTTGTTCAACACAAGAAATACTGTGTACTGTACATACTGTAATACCATAGACCAGGGGTGCCCAACCTTTTTTGACCCAAGATCTACTTTTCAAACTTAGCCAACCTCCTGAGATCTACCAGTCCAGTGTCAACATCGCAAACCCACATACTTTATTTTTTTCATTTTTTCCTACACCCCTCGTGGTCGACTTGGGATCTACCAGTAGACCACGATCGACTGCTTGGGCACTCCTGCCGTAGACTGTTACTGTAGCAAACTGTTATTTATAGTTCATCTTCTTTATACTGTATGATACATCCTGTAAGCACTCCTACTGTGAGTAGGCTATACTATGCAGTATACCAAATTAATTGTATATTTGTTAACTTACTATTGAACAATTTTCTGAATGAGGTAGCCTATTGACTGTCATTTTCTTTTCATATTCACATCTGTACAGTGACATGAAACATTTGGCCAACTATACTACTGTATATACTGTATGAAACTTCATTGTAAGAACTGTACTTTCTTGAGCCCCAGATTTCAATCCAAATCACAAAAAAATTGTTATCACTAAACAGAAAACTACAACTCCATGGAGCCTTACTTCTTACCATTCTGTACCTAAGAGTATAGACCTACAGTACAGTAGGTTGACCAGGTTTTAAACCAGTGCTCTGAACTACATACTACTGCAACATGTAATTGATTTCCATATATGAAACTGGGGCCCATGGATGTACAGTACTGTACAGTGCACTACACTTACCCCTGCAGTAACAGTGCATAAGCTTTAACAAAAATTTACAGTACAGACATCAAACACTATTTCACGATGTGATCAATGCTACGAGAAGGAGCTGATGTTAATAAATGAACGGAAGGCAGCTCTTTACATTTTGAGCCAATCTCACACAGATTATCAACCGATGACGTCAATGGATGACATCGTAATACAGATGCCTCTCACTAGCCATCCAAATAACCAAAACACTTCAATTAAACGTGGAAGTGACTTGTACTGTAGCTTTTACAGTTTACAGGATTTGATGTATGATTCTCATTTAACAAGCAGTTACTAATCTTCACATAAAATGACGAACTTTCACTTCCCTTCTCAATTGATGGGGTTTGCAGTTGCTTGGCAACAACTTTCTCTGAAACTATGCAGCATTTTCATTTATAACCTGTTCCTCAAAAAGCTCTGTATGTTTGGGGAAGTGTCCAAAGTTGTGCTGATGTCTAGATTAAAGCAACACTTCCATCACAACATGATGTTAGTCACAGAGTTGTGATATGTATTGACAACCAGGAAGGGCAGGGCCACTGATTTCCCTCTTCACAAATCACAAAATTCCGTTTTAACTTTCCAAATTCCGCTTCAAGTTCAAGCATAACTGCTTTCCGTGATGTTCAGATTTTGGAGTAAGTATGTTGAAAACAAGTCCTTAACTTGTCTGGTTACCATCCTGAAGGTAGCAAACACTTGTAACACGCATGACCGGACCTAGCACACTACTGTATAGCATACTGTAGGCAAACTGGAGCCTATACCGGCAAACGTTTGCCGATTTTCGTAAAGTACCACTTGTTTTCTGATCGTAACTTCAAGGGGTTTTGATGAATTTAAGGTGAATCTGCCACCATTTCAGATGGTAAAATGTCTGTTTATGTCTTTGGTACAGTAGATGCAGACATTCATTTGACATGGTTTTGAAGAAAAGTTTTTTGTCAAAAATTTACATTTTGCGCCTTATAATTTTTGCTAAATTCAATGCAGAAAAGCAAATTCTGATTTTTGCCACTTTTTTTGGCAATCACAGAAAATCTGTGGCCCTAGAAGGCTACTGTAAAAGCCTACTTGAACAGTATTTCTATGGTAACATAATGCAATATATTTAAGATCATACTAGTTTTTAAAATGTTTGTTATACAGAGCTGCTCCCTAAAAGATGTTTATGGCTGATGGATACATCAGGTTCATTCAAGACAAACTTCAAATCCCAGGAGTCTTATGTTGGAAAAATATTAAAATAACCAAAAAAATAAAAGGGAGGGGGGAATGTTCACCATTCCCTTGATAAAATCCAGCAGTGTAAACTCTGAATGTAAACTTAACAATATACTGTACAGTATACCCAATGTAAAGTTCTACAGTATGGTAACTAGTATGATATAAAATTTTTGCATTGTAAATGTCTGCAAACTTAGATGTCACACACGAGTCATCCCATTTTTAATAGAAAGGTATTGATGCACTGGCAGGGTTCCCAACTTTTCAGAAATAAAAAATGCCCTGATAATTCCCCTTCTTTTTTCCTTATCAATTTTTAGGATTCCAGGATGATTATTTTGCCCTTTCCTAATTTCCTGTTTCTCACACTATTTGGCCATGAAACAAAAGGTACTGTAGCAGACAATCACACTTCCATTTAGGACAGTAAAATTCCCTGACTTTTCCCTAATTTGAGCATTTTTTTTTTCAAATATCCTGACCTTATCCTGACTGTAAAAAGGAGAATTTATTCTGTTTTTTTTTTCCTGATTTCTTGGAAAGTTTGTTTGTTTTTCTCTGATTTCTTGGAAATTTATTTATTCTTTTTCTGATTTCTTGGCTGGATGGAAGCCCTGTCTGGGTCCATTTTTTTTTTTATCAAGCTCAAGTGAAATTTTGCTAGATGGAACTTCTAGGGCCAATGATTTTCCGCTCCATAAATCACAAAATTCTGTTTTTAACTTTCCAATTCCGTAAAATTCCGTTTCAAGCATAACTTCTTTCCGTGATTTTCGGATTTTAGAGTAATTATGTTGAAAACAAGTTCTAAACTTGTCTGGTTATGATCATGAAGGCAGCAAACACTTGTAACACACAAGCAACCTAGCCTAACAGACTATAGCATAGGCAAACTGGAGCCTATATTGATGCAAAATTTTGCTGATTTTGGTAAATGTCCTACTTGTTTTCTGATTGTACTGTACCTTCAATGGGGTTTTGATGATTTTAAGGTGAATTTGCCACCATCTCAGATGGTAAAATGTCTGTGTATGTCTTGGATATATGCAGGCATTCATTTGACATGGCTCTGAAGAAAACTCAGTGTCCTGTCAAAAATTTACATGTACAGTAATTTGAGCCGTAATTTTTGCTACATTCCATGAAATTCCTTGCAGAAAAGTAAATTCCATTTTTTTCCGCGATCGTGGTAAATCCTTGGCCTGAAACTTCAAGTAAGTTACATAATTTAACATTTGTACAGTACAGGTAAATGCTATTGGGGGCAATGGGGAGGTGAAATGGTACTGTACTGTACATGTATTTGTGATATTAGGCCAGTATGCTGACTGTCCTATATGAGGTGTAAGGTGTCTTCGTGAATAATACAGAACATTCATTCATAGAACAATTGAGATTTCTGAAAGTGTCTCCTTTGAGCGAAAGTAAGAGTGAGAGTAAGTACTTACACTTGCTTAGAAATGAACAAGTAAACGTTTTAGGTACAGTTTACTGTACCTTTAGTCAGGATTCTAGTTAGGAATCGATCAAACAAAGAAATTGAACAGGTTTGCACAACCCCAATCACCAGACAGAACAATTACAAAGGATTGCCAATTTTTTCAGTTGTTCTTTATCACTGGGGTCCCCTGTAGGCATGAGGTTTTAGAATATGCCCACGGTATTTCCCGCCTGTCGTAAGAGGCGACTAAAGGGAAGGACTTGCACCGTATTTAAACTTTGTTTGACACTGTATAACACATTTGTGTTGGTGTGTCGTTAAATTTCATCTAACTAACAAATTCATCACTGGGAAAAAAAAATCTGAACTGGGTGCTGCAGAACACTTTTAAACCAGTTCAAAGTAAAGATAAATCCAAAATGGCTGCAGCATCCAGTTTGAGAAAAAAAAATCTGAACTGGGTGCTACAAAACACTTTTAAACCAGTTCGAAGTAAAAATAAATCCAACATGGCTGCAGCATCCTGTTAACATGGACTGGCTAGAAACCTGCCTTGATTTAATGAACATTCTCATTAGTGCTGGTATGCATGTAAATACTGTACATTTGAAAATACTAAGAAATAAAATACAGTACTACTAAAAACAATAGAAAAATAAACAGGCATTTTTTTAATTCTCGTTCGCTACTTTATAACTTGCAGGATTATCGAGAAGAGTGATGGAATCCCGCTGCCTAATGTGAACACTGGAATGCACACTACAAGCTGGTGAAAAAGTAGCTGCCTATTCCTGGAAATCTTAGAGGGGCCAAGGTCTTCTTTGAGTCAAGCAGAGGTTTAGTTAAATTGTATTTTTAAAAAGTAGTGTTGTCCCAATACTTAAAATAGTCTACAGTATCTTACTAATTAAATTCTCAGTCAAAACTGATACCAATATTTGAGTGCACTTCTTCTGCCACTACAATACTGTAATTGTCATAATTTCATTTAAGTGAGGTTATGTATTGGCACTTCTTGCTCTAGGTTAAAAGTAATGGACACTCAGTAATATAACATTTACATGAAGTATGGGCCCCGAAATAAACTTGGGTAGAATCGGCATTTTAGATAAATTTTACCACATTATGCATACAGTACAAAAATGAGGTACAGTATACCAGTTGATTCTATAATGAAAACCAATCTACCAATATACATAATGACTGTGTGATTTTCTGGTTTCAAGGCAGAGTTTGTATGTTTTGTTATTGTTCCAAAGTTCATGAATTATCTTACAAGCTCAATACAGTCATTATTTGTCAATATTCCTTCTAACATTTCAAGAGGGGTACTATGCCAATTTTTTTGAAACTTATTTGTGACAAAGGATGTGAGATTTTTAAAGTACCATACTGTACTTATACATGGGTCATTCTCTGCCAACTCAACAAATAGGTTGGTCGGGCACCGACTCCGATTTTGCTGAAACTTTTATGTAGCATAGTTCCACTTATGGAAAGAACACACCGAAAATTTCACGTCAAAATTCCAAACCGTTTGGGAGTTATGGCCCATTGAAAAATGGCCCAGATCCCATCTTTTCATGCCCAATTTGTGCGCATGCCATTTCGATCATTTTTGAGGGCCTATAACTTCTCAGAGAATAAAGATACAAAGCTATAAGTACCTACCTGGGGTATTTTCTGCCCAAATTTTCAGCATCTGGCCTCAGACACACTGTATCTGGCTTAATTATGAAGATAAAGAGCTCTTAACATTGCATTTCATTTTAGGCATCCATGTGAGTTTTGATATTTGGACCCCTGTGGTTCAACCAACTTCTATCAGATAAGTACCATTTTTCATATATATAATATCTGGTGGGTGCACTTTGCTCTCACAAAGTTAAGGACCTGAAATAACTTCCATGACAAAATGGTTGGGGGTCAAACATGGTCCCAGAGCCAAAAAAACAAAATTTTGATGTTTTTCAGGTTGACCTTTGACCTTGTTTATCACCTCCCATGAACTAAAATTTTTTTCTACCAACAGCTCTATCCCATTTCTATACCTGGTTAAAATTTCAGAGAGGGGTTTCCCCCCCATTTTTAATTAAAAAATCTTTGAGTTGGGTAGGTGGTGCACCATTTCACATAGCAGTGTACAGTGTATATATACTGTGTATATACTGTACACATGTATACAGAAATTAGTAGTGAGTGTACCACAAGTGTAGCCCAATAGCTCACATATACCTTGTTTGCAGTGTGGTAATACAATTAATGATCATCATTCTTGTTAAAGCACAGCTCATGGCTTTAAAAATAAGTATATCTTTCCACAAGTCTTAAATGGGCACGACAGCCCCTTTGATTTCTTAGACATTTGTTAAAGTGCTGTATTATACAGTATCTGTATACTGTACAGTACATCCAGTGCATACTTGTTAAATTTAATAGTACAATTATTACAAGTTTGTACTGTAAGTTACTTAAAATGTCTTTTCGTAAGTAGATAACTGTAAATGAAAATAGTATTACTTCTGTGGTTGAAATTATACAGGCCATGATATAAGGTCATGTGTGCTACATGAGTAGTTTGTACTATTATACAGTATGTATATGTGCAGTAGGCGTACTGTACATACTGTACAATGTGCATGTGACATTGACCACCTTCTACCCAAACTCAAAAAATGATTTGGCAAGAATGAGGAAAAACCCCTCTCTGAAATTTTAACTAAATATAAAAGGGGGTTAGAGCTAATGAAAAAAAAATTTTCAAGTTCATGGGAGGTGATAAACAAGGTCAAAGGTCAACCCCAAAAACATCAAAATTTTGGTTTTTGGGCTCTGGGACCATGTTTGACCCCCAACCATTTTGTCATGGAAGTTATTAAAGATCCTTAACTTCAAGAGAGCAAAGTGCACCCACCAGATATTATGTATATGAAAAATGGTACTTATCTGATAGAAGTCGATTGAACCACAGGGGTCCAAATATCATAAATCACATTGACGCCTAAAATGAAATGCAATGTTTAGAGCTCTTTATCTTCATAATTAAGCCAGATACAGTGTTTTTGATGCCAGATTCTGAAAATTTGGGCAGAAATTATCCCAGGTAGGTGTTTTCAGCATTGTATCTTTATTCTCTGTATAGATATAGGCCCTCAAAAATGACCGAGATGTGGACCATGCAATTCGGGCATGCAAAGAAGGGGGTTTGGGCCACTTTTCAATGGGCCATAACTCCCATATGGCTAAGAATTTTGACCTGAAATTTTTGGTGTGTTCTATCTACTACTTGAACTACACTAGGGAATTTTTTCAGCAAAATCTGGGTCAGTGCCCGACCATGATTTTCTGAAAATTTGTTGAGTTGGCAGAGAATGACCCACATACAGTACTGTAAGAATACATATGCATGTTAAAATGGTTAAAGGCTACTGTACAGTAGCTACTGTAGCACTGCACTGAAGTTGTTTTATATGGAGAGAATAATAACTTACATAATACAAAGACCACAAGCCTGCATATTGACCTGTTTAAAAGCCTTCAGCACAAGTCTGACCATATGGCCAAAATAAATTTACAGTACACACCCAAGAGAATAAGGGCATCCCCCATATTACAATCATACTGTTAACTTGTAAACAGTAACTCTTTACTGTAAGTTGATGATTATCATTCAGTACCATGCCAGAACATTTTAAAAAGTAAACACTTAAGACAAACTTGCCAGCATTGTATTTAACAAAATACAGAAAGTTGCATGTACAGGTATATCAGCTTTCTATGTAAGTAATGTGGAAACAGACAAAGATGAAATTTAGCATGCAACCATTGTAGGCTTTGTTTAATACAATTTTTGAATAGAGATAATCGACTTCAATAAAATATAAAAAAAATTTTCCTCAGATGATAATTGTAATTATAACAAATTTTGGAACCTTCTTTTTTCCATAGGGATCTTTCAATAATATTTATGATGTTAACATTCCAAAAAGTTACTCAAAAAATCATTCTTTATTAAATGAGAAAATTCTCCTGAATGATACATATGTACACATAGCAACCTGTGCTAACAAAGAGGTGTGTTGAAGTGGGTGCGTGAAGCTACAGTGCTGTGCAGTACATGCAGTATTTCACAACATCAAAAAAGCTTACCACGATTTGTAAATTCTACGAGCCCTACACTTATTGTACCTCACCTATCACTACCATTGGACAGTCCCATCTACCACATAATGTCATTGGCCATTCTTTTGGATCCTTACAAGTGACACTAACCCTGCCATGCATGATGCTCCCTGTAACTCCATATCCCACTTATTTTATGGCTGGCAGCAATGGCATATCTTACTTTTGGCCACTTTTTCTCACCTTTTCTATGGAATCTTTCTAAGAGTTTTAATCATCAGGTGAGGTATTAAGGAAGAGGGAAATAGCTAGGGACTTCAAGTCATTAGTCACCTGGGGGTAAGCTAACATGCCTAAAAGAAGGCACAGTTAAACTGGGTCTAAGGGAAGGGCACCTAACAGTATGGTTTACTGATACTTTGATGCCTTTTGCAAGGCACCATTGCAAGTATCAACGGTCGTACTGTGGCTTTTTGCCACTTGTTTACTCGGTTATCTGCAGCAATGCCTGCATGTACTGTGCAGTGACAGCAGAGTCTTTACTAAAGTTTCTAAATTTGAGTGCCTACAGTATGTGAATACAATTATTTTTTGTATAATCCAACTGTATTGTAGGGTTTGCACTAGGCAGCGCGACTGTGAGCTTTGCATATCGGCAAATGAATTCCCACAAACTACACAAGCATCCAGAGGGAAAGTCGTGCAACTGGTTTTCACTTGCTAAAAAATAAAATATACCCATCTTCCTTGCGCCTGCACATTTTCTACAAAGCCACTGAATCTGAAAGTATTCACCTGATGAAGGACAAGGACAGTGATGACAAACCACTCTGATGGCGATATCCTCATAAAGACAGCATCCACAAACTCCATTGTTCCAGTGGAGTGCAGTGCCAATATCCAGTATGCAATCGAACATAAAATCACAATGCCCCGGAGACAGCATACCTAGTCTGTGTGCTACACAAATTTCGTGGAACAGGTGGGTACAGTACAGGGTTGTGAGTCACCGAGTTTGCGGATTCATTAGTGTGGTATTTACAAAATCATTGATTTATCAATTGATTATATGACTGTTCAAAATTACTTGAAGCTTTCAAGTAATAAATTCAAAGAAAAATGAATATGATGTGGAGAGACATTCAAAAGGGCGATTTGAAATTACCATTCCATCCACAGAGTTTCGCAGCTATTGGCAAGCCAGTAAAATGCCATGTTGTTCACACTACTGTTGAGCCAGCTTGCACAGTACAGTCGCACATGTTCAATGTTTAGACATTTATGTTTAGAGGCATACATTTCGTTTTAGCTGATCTCTCTTTCATGTGGTGGTATTTTTGAACATAAGGGTTATTTTTGGTGATAGATATGGTCAGAGAATGGCATCAAATGGCTGTAATTAGTCACTTCATAGGCTCCTTAAAATAGTTTAATTTTGCTCCCTATAATGTACACTATACGTATAACATTATTTTCTTGAAAGCCATGCCTCCTGTTCATCCCACGTCTGTGGGTGTGCTGACTTTTGTAAACAATGAATTTTCAATGTAGCCAGTTGTGTAGGAATGAAAGCTGGTTAAGCTCTGTTGTCTTCCACGATGCAGGTGTGCTCACCATAATGTTATTTCTAGGAAACTTGCAAAAGTATTTAAGTTCCTGGATAAATGGTTTGTAGTTTCCTTCCTTCCTTTTCTTTCTCATGACAAACTTGTTTCCTCTTTTCATAATTTGGCAGAATGCCTTTTTGAATATTTCCTTAAATTCCTCCACAGTGTAAGCAACAAATTCAAAGAGTTATACATGCAGGTGTCCCAGGATTTCATGGTAATAAACTTAAATTCCATGATAATTAATATCAATTGTGATTTGTCCAAAATTTTGTATTATTGAGAGTATTAATATCAGTGGGCACTTCCACTCCATATTACACTCTTTTGGTATGACTACAGGCCAGTAAAGAAGTTCTCAGTGTTTTCGGCTGTGGGCCTAGGCCTTAGCCAGCAATGCATCTCGTCGTCTTAGAGACGGTTAAATCTGAATAAGAGATGGCCAACTTTGAACAGTACTTATGGTTCTTGAGATGCCAATAAATGGCTTGGTCTTGCCTTCCAAATTGAGTTTGATGGACATCACTTTGCTCAGACACAATTTAAACTCACTGATATTGCAAACCAAATTAATCCCCATCAAAATCTGTAGCATGTACCCTTTTTGCTACAGATAAATCGATTCCCCCAATTTAAATTAGAACACTCCATAATACATTTGCCTTAAAAATTTAAGGAGGCTTAGGTGTTTTACAGCTTCCCTAGCTTTGATGAACAGTCACCAAGTGAGTTTTTCTAGCAACATGAAACACTGCGAGTTTTTTTTTTTTTTTTTTGTATTTTGATGGCACTCTAACTGTACTTACCAAAGTACTTTACATCACTTTTCTACTTTCACTGAACAACATCTGGTTTTCTTTGTCAATATTTCACTTGGCACGGCACATCATTTTTGAAGTTCTGTATTGCACTTTAGTATTACACACAGGTTATGTAAATTCACAATTGTGACAGAGACCAAAATCAGGTAATCATCCCTGCTCCCCAAGAATTTGGGAAAGAGAAGGAGAAGGGGAAGGGAATTGTTTAAATTCAAGTGCAATGTTTTAAATATTCCATATACTTGTACATTAAATACTGTTAAACAATTCAGGCAACATTGCAGCTAGAATGGAAGGAGAATTACCCCAAATTAGAGCATGTTCTTTCCCATAACAGATTTCTTTGTGGGAAACTTTACTTTTGGGATGGAGGGGGGAGGGGGGAAAGAGGGAGATGATGGATATCTAGATGTTTCGTTACTGTACAAGCCCCTGGATAGTATCACTGCCCTGCAGTTAATCCTACTATATGCCACAAAGCAGTAGTGAAGTCTGCAATTTCATATTCATAATGTATACACTGCCAAGTAGGAAACCTGATTGTTCATAGTTCCATATTAAAAGGTCTTGATAATAACTCATTTGTAGCAACCATTTTGCTTTTATATTAAAAAAGATTTATCATCATAATAAATCTGTTGAAACAAATTAAAGCATGTTGTACTGGAAGGTTGTTCTAAAGAACATAGTATACTTGTACTGTATGATAATAATAGTACACATGAGTAACCAATAGCAGAAACAGGAAGGTACAGTGCCTGTACGTACACACTAGAGCAGTATATACTGTACAGTACTGCCAATGTGAGCTTGTACTGTGCCTGGTGCTGTAGAGTGCAGATTGCAGACACAACATTATACAAACATGCATGCATGAACACACAGAGGGATGTAAGATTCAAACTACAGTAAAGTACACAGTACAAATGTATACAAAAATACTGAACAACTGACCTATCTCTAATTCCTATGTCAGTGTTGTACTTCAGGTGTTCATTCCTTTAAGTGCTAATGAGCACATCACTAGACAAAACCAATATTACAACTACAAATTTTGTTTGTGCTCTACTTTTTGAGTATTTGTTTTGAGCAAAATGCAGGACAGAACAGCATTTTCAAGAGTTATACCATATGCGCACTGTATTCTGTAAATATATATAATATATCTGCAGAATTGCACACACTGTGCAAACATAAAAAGTACCATAGTATTCACACTGCCCTACAGTAGCATACAAAACAAAAAATCTTGAGTAATGCTTATTGTTCAATTCTCATCAACTGATACACTGTACCACACATGTCCATTTTTTGACCACTCATTAATGTTGGGGTGTGAGGTTCAGAGATGACACAAAAACAAAACAATGAGCAATGCAGTACAATAGCAGTACTTTGTGAGTTGTTTTCCTTGGTTGAGCTGCACCTAAGTTGGTTTGTGAATAAGTGAGCAACAAAAAAAGATCACCCTCCTCCCATTCTCAATAAAAAGCCTTTTCCCAATTTTGACTGTGCATGAGCACATCTTAAAAAACTGAGCATAAACAAACTCACTGCCATAGAGGTCTACAACACATGCCAAGAAACTACGTCTACTGTACTGAATTTTAGAAGATATTCAAATTATCCCTTTTAAGATCAAACCAAAGTGTAAGAAAGGTTCTTACCTGTGACTTTGTATCTATAGATCTTAAACAGCATGAAAATTGCCTTCTTAGTATTAAAAAATGTCTTACAATCTGTCTCAAATAAAATAACATGTATTTTCCACACTATGTGTGGGGAGTGCAGTTTGTTTAAATCTTCCTTGCATCCCACAATTCCTTAAGGCAATCAATTTTGCAAAAAGGCTTTTCGTCCATAAAACAAAACAGTCCCTTTGCAGGGTTTCCCCTGGCATTCCTTTTGTGAGGTGGCCACCCCACAGTTTTTGGCCACCACCTCACAGAAATTTGCCATCTGTACTGTACTAGCTACAGAAGTAATGCTAGTTCTCCCTCACTATAGAGGGATTTCATGTGACGTCACGCGCAATGGATTCCCAGGCACTGAAGGGCAAAACACACACGCAGTAAGCGAACTTACAGCTCACGTGCATGGCATAACCATAGATTATACTGTGACACAATGGACGCGTGCCCGTCAAAACCAAAGAGACGCGCGATCTTGCCCTTCAAAATTGCGTCTAGTTGGTTAAAGTCACGTGACTGAAACCCCTCTATTGGTGCCAAAGCTGGCCATGGACTTAATGCCACCTCATACTCTCTAAAACCCAGGGAAAACCCTGCCTTTGAACCCCAAATAACAAGTGTAATTTTTGTCATAGAGGTGATATTTTCCAAAGCGTTTGAAAAAGATGATTGACAGTCTTTTGAATATTAGACTTTACAAACTCTTTAGATGCAGACTCCAGTTTTTCAGATAAATTAAGTTGTCACTATTAACTACTTTTTAAAATGAAATGCAAACTTATACTTTTCTATCATATGAAAGATTACCATCCATTCCAAGCCTGCATGTACTGTGTACCTGTATGCAGTACTGTCAAGGTTTTCAATGGCGGTGTCAAGTGGCAAAAGCTTTAAGCTACTGTATTCATCCTGTACAAGGGGCCCAAAGAAAATCATTGTAGAGTACCGTGCATTCTGGGAAATCCCTGTTGGTAGTAAGTAATTGCCAAATAAACAACTGCGGTATTGTTACTGAACAAAGCTAGTGTACGACAGGGAATGTACTTTTAATAAAGATCTGGCATTTGTGTTTCTCAAGTTTCTTTCATACTGTAACTACTATTCTATGCATCAAGGAATTATTTATAGTACATTCTGTACATCACACTGCATTTTGTATACAAACTTACAAAATTGCTACACAAATGGAATTTACCATGTAGTATTATTGCAGAGAATAATGCTTGTAATTTACCACACCTTCACCACATACAAACTTGAGAAATCTCAATATCTGCTAACATTCAACACTTGAATACTAAAACGTGTAACTTCAACTTTCAACAAACTGTTAATTTATCTGTACTGCTTTCTTTTCACTATTCAAAACTACGACTGAGACTGTGTAGCGATTAATTGCATATGAAATGAACATTTAGTAAAATGCTCCTTGCAATTAATCCCCAAAACTCTTTTTTTTCCTCCCCAATTTTTTCCATCACAATATCTGTAAACTGCCCTATTTTCTGTCCATTTTACAGTAATTTCTTACAAATTATAATAAGATAACCAATGAGGAAACAGAGGAAGTCAGTGGTAAGCTTCACTGGTTTTTACAGTCTTCTACATTTGTTTTGAACCATACAGTAACTGCCCACTCGCCCCACATTGCATCTAGTGATAATCGCGATTAATCACTGAACAATCACAAAATGTTGAGATTAAACATTTGATAGTTTTGGTACACATTCAAAGCCCTACAGTAATCCTCGAGGTTGATACGTAAACACTGTAACACATTGTGAAGATGTCTACAGCATGATATGCTATTTTAAAGAATGCATACTTACACTGCCCCCATGAGAAAAAACGCTGGAGGGAAGAATATTCAGCATCACCAGGAGTGCCAGGCATAACTGAGAAATCGCAGGGATCTTCATCATTGGCCTGCCACCAGAGGAAAAACAGGCTTAAGACTAAAAAAGAAAGAAATGATGCCAAAAATTACTACTGTTTTTTTGAAGTAAGCCTCAAACCTTGAAGTACAGAACTGTTTTATGGTACTGCACAGTTTGAAAGCTGGCGGGCGGGGATCGAGATTATACATAGTACAGTATTTTTTACTAGAGAGTTGCCTTTACATTTTTTACTGGAGAATTTTTTATCTATAGGGGGGTTAAGCATACAGTATCATCAGAAATGGTGTGTTGCTGGTTTTGTAGAATTAAATTGTAATGATTGACCAATAAAAACAAATGCCTACGCAGCTAGAAATTAGAAAGAAACATTGGCTGAAAGGTTAGCCTGCCATAACACAAATGTGTTTAGGGTCAAAATAATTTGGTGGCGGTAAAATCAATTACTGTAGCATAGACAGGAAAAAGGGCCTTCAGGTTGTCGCTAATCATGCAAAATTATTAATGCCTACTGCTACAGTACTTTGGTATATATTTACAAGGATACCATATATGAAGTCAAAAACTGCATGAGGCAGTTAATGCCATAGGCCAGTTATAACCAAAGTAGAACATGGCAGGAGAAAATGAGAGTAGCCTACAATACATAATTTGGATCCTGTATACAGTAGGCCTATTTCTTTTACTCTTGGCATACATACAGTTCGTGCACACCTGCAAACTGCAAATTGCTGTCTACTGTATTCGAGTTGTATGACTGCATGACTTGACCGTAACGTGGGGAGCGTGAATTTTTGCCTGCAGCGGGGATTAGCTAGTGGGATATCCTGATTTTCTTTTGGTTCTTATTTTTTAAGCATAAATTTATCGCCAATAATCTTGCATTGTCCCAAGACCTAGCATTGCAGTGTCCCAAGACCTACTGTAGGATGAAATACACTCAAAATTGATGCAGAAGGCACAGCAAGCAAGGCAAGTGGGATTTGAGTGAGAGCAAAAAAGTTCCACGGTAAAGGAATGTTTGCTTAATTCATCCTTTGCATTGCGGTTTATTGCTATAGCAAAGCAATGAGTGGGTTCTTCAACATATGAGTGCACATACTGATGTTATTTTCTCGCAGCAAATTTACATGAAATCGTTCTAGTCGTATCCTTCGCCATAACCTTGATTCAAGTATCATTCCACACAGTAAGTCAATGGGAAGATCTTGCGAGGAAAAACAAACACTTAGGACCCATTGACTTTGGTTGCAAGATGTCAGCAGGCAAGATTGCTTTTAGTCGTTTCAAGTTTCGGTGCTTAGTTGCTAGCTTGGAGGGAATATTAATACAAAACCCCCTAAAAACACAGTAAAGTAGAGGGAATATGAAGGAATAGTTAGAGGTCATTTGGAACATACCACGCAAGACAAGGGGTGATGACCTTCGCTTGCAGGGAAATAATGACATACTGTACTAAAAGTTTTTCTGCGTTTGGTAGTGAAACTTCAGTATGTGCGTTTACACAGTACTGTACTATGCAGCATAGGGAGTAACAGGTGCAAGTGTAACCGACTTTATTTGAAAACGGTGGAACGAGATTGCATTTCATACTTTAAGCCAAAATTTACAGGGATTTTTTATATTCACGGTGCCATTAGTTTATCAGAGATTAGCATGTGCGTATATTTATATGCACTTTGCTTCTTGTGGAAAAACACTGTTCCAGTCAAGGTGGGAGATACTGAATTACTAGTATTTTATGAGTGGCCTGTTTGACAATGACGCATCTTTGGATCTAATTGTATTTTTCAATTGGAGTCAGAGTCAAGGCGGAAGAGGAAATATTTTTTTTCTGGAGTCAGAGTCCTGAAGAGATATGCTTCTATTATGTATCCTGTGGAGTCAGAGTCGTGGTTGACTGCAACTCTGAGTCACGGTCGACTGTGACTCCGACTCCAGTCTGCATTCCATGCACTTCAATCTGAAGATCTTTGGCACGGAGTTGGCATTTTCCTTATGTTTTCTATTGTTTTTCTTGGTGTAACTTCGGCGTGGGCATGACATGGAATTCACTTTGGTTCCGACTCCTCCCATGGGAGTGGGAAAGAGACATTCTGGAAAGTGGGTATTTTTAAGAAATACAAAGCAGCTATGGAGGGTATTCTGACTCTAGTTGTGCTTGCAAAAGAGGGTTCTAATTTAGAATCCGTGCTCGGAAGTGACGTGAGTGGTACGCATAGGGATAGGGTTAGGGTTATATACTGTACGTAGTAGGCATACGGATGGGATATGCATACACATAGGGATAGGGTTAGGGTTATATATATACGTAGTAGGGATACGGATAGGGTACGCATACGAATATAGGGAAAGGGTTATACACGTGGTACGCATAGAGATAAGGTTAGGGATATATGCATACATAGAGATAAAATACGTATAGACATGTATTATACTTATAATACATCTGAGCTGTTTGTACTGTACTTACAATATTTTAATTTACCATTTGCCGGCAGCTCGGCTTGCAGCGCTTTCGGTTAGGACATGGAATCGCTATACTGAGATCTACTGTATACCGCGTTCGTATTCTTGAAATGATCTGTGTTCAAATCTCACTGACACCTTTCTTTCTCCAGCTTTTTTTCTCACGTCTTGTTACGTTACTTCATGTTGGTTTCTTTGGAATTTAACTTGCCACTGATCTTTTGTAAGTTTTAAGTTGTAATTTACGTCACTTCTGGGCATGGATTCAAATTTAGTACCCAAAAGAGCTCTTGACTTTGACTGCGACTCTGACTCCACTTGAAAAACAGACCTTCCGGAAGGCGGGGTATTCTATAATTGTAGGCCTATGAGTAGCAAGGTACCTAGAGGCTAGACACATCATTGGCTATGCTCAACTGTAACGTTAGTTATAGCAGTGTCCGCGCTTGTCTTTTGAATCCCGCACAAAAATAAATCTTGTGCAGGAAAATCCCGCACACTTTTCTGCAGCTAAGATCATAACTACCCCTGTAGCCTAGGCCTAATAGCCTACCTACACACATTAAATTGCAATAGCCTAGCCCTAAGTTTTTAGGCCTACCTTTACCAAGTGACAACTCCCTCCTTGATTTTGAAAATCCCTACCAAACGTATAAAGAGGGAATTCCCTCCCAGGTTCAATTCCTTAGGGCGAACACTGAGTTACAGGCCTAATTAATATAGGTTAATGGTAGCCTACTAAGGCGGGTACCATTACTTTCCGCCCCTGGTAGTTTCCCCCCTGAATTTCCGCCCCTAAAATTTCTGGGGCAGAAAATAACATTCGGAATCAATAATTAACATACAATTGTATCTACTTCTTTTTCATTTCTGAGACCAAAAAATGATGAAATCGTGGGACTTTTTCAGAAATCACGTAGAGAAGAATGGATTGTATATGAGTATATATACGTGTACCAAGCCTTAGCCTATATAGTGCAGCTGTACATACACGTCCATATGCATGCACAGCACTGTACACGTCAACGTACGGTACGTGTATATATCTACGTACTGTATTCACGTACACACTGCAATGCACTAAGTGCTAGCGAGAAAAAAGTCAGCATATGTACTATGGATTGTTGTGTAAAAGACATCAATGTAGGCCTAGGCCTATATGGAGAGACGTTCAATGATAAGAAAATTTAGGGGCCTAGTTTTAGTTTGTCAAGCCTTCAACTCGCGCAGGTATTCCATTCTAGGCCCTATGCCGTTACTTTCCGCCCCTCGAACCGGTGTTTTCCGCCCCTACAAACCAGGGGCGGAAAGTAACGGGGCCGGAAAATAACTGAATTCTACTAAGGCTAGCCTTATATGATGGGGTGACCGTCGACTGTGCGGGCCCGTCGAGTGCGCATCTAGCATAACATATCATTCAAAAAGCTTGCAATGGTAGGGCTCTTAAATGCGCATTCGACAGTCAACACACTATACCACAGGCGCTTACGTTGTATAGTACAACATATGGTGGGGCCTATTCACACGAAAATTTTTGTGTGAATACAGGGCACTGGAAGCACTAATCATATGAAAATTTTCGTATGAATAGTGGGCAGTGGAAGCACTATTCATACGAAAATTTTCGTGCAAAAGCTTAAAATTCCACTCTTTTTACAGGAATATGAGTCGATGATCTAAAATTGACATTTGGGTGGTTTTTTGAAAACCAGCTAGATCGGTTTCTGTTCTCTTGATCATGTTACGGCGGAACGTCATCATTAGTAGCTACATTCGTCATACGATTTATAATGCAGCTATAAGCGCATGTAGGCCTAGTGTAAAGTATTGTCGTACTGTTTCCTCCGAGTCTGCAGTAAAACTTAACTGACACAAGTAGGCTAAATCTTTTAGATTTAATGTCCTCTCATAGGCAAAAAATGGTCGGGAAACAAATGGGATTGATGCGAATGCTCGCAAAACAACATCCCAGTGCTTTTCAAGTTGCTTTTAAAAATGCCTTGTTCTTACTTAGGCCTTCAGTCTGAGTATGAGAACAAGTGTGTGTTTCACATGCACATGTACCGATCATCTGTACCGTAACGTAATCATACTATCAGCGTTCACGTGCATGTGCGTACTTACACAGACAGTACGTAAGCAGAGCCATTTATATGGCTTTGTACATGCCAGTCGGCTAAAGTTTTCTTCGTATGAATTGTGACTACAGGTAGGCTTATTCGGGTACCGTTACTTTCCGCCCCTGACTTTCCGCCCCTAAAATTTCTGGGGCAGAAAATAACATTCGGAATCAAAGATTAACTTACAATTGTATCTACTTCTTTTTTCATTTGGGAGACCAAAAAATGATGAAATCGGGGGACTTTTTCAGAAATCGCGTAGAGAAGAATGGATTGTATATGTGTACGTATGATCTACCAAGCCTTAGCCTATATAGTGCAGCTGCAGTTGTATGTGTATTAGAACTTATTCACACCAATGTACGTACACGTCCATATGCATGCACAGTACTGTATACGTTAACGTACGTGTATATATACATACTGTATTCGCGTACACACTGCAATGCACAAGCCTAAGGGTATCCAGTCAAAACGTCCCCAGACCAAAACGTCCCCACATTTTTGCTACCAAAACGTCCCCGCTTTTTACCAAAACGTCCCCGTACTATTATATATGGGAAGTCAAAACGTCCCTGCCATAGAGACTTTGAACATGATTTTAGGAATCCAAATTAAAACTATCGGTTGGAAACTTGAAGAAAACTTGAGACATGTTAAAAAAAATTGAGTGTATGAGGATCGATTACGATAAAGTTAGGCAGGCCTAGGCCTGAGAAAACTTTAGGACTTACTAACGTTAGAACTGAGAACTGAGATGCTATCCAACTAACGTTAGGCCTAGGCCTGTTAGTTTTACAACAGATGAACGTAGAATGATTACAACAAACTCTTTGGAATTTAACATAAAAGGTTACATTTGCCAGAAAATTTCCATTTCATTCCAATAACTGTACTTTAAAAACTTATTTGAACTTCAGAGTAGGCATACTGTAAGGGAAGATGAAGGCTACCAAATCCGGGGCAATTTTTGCACGGGGGCGTTTTGACCAATAGCGGGGACGTTTTGGTACGGGGACGTTTTCGTCAGGGGACGTTTTGACTGGTAAGCAGCCTAAGTGCTAGCGAGAAAAAAAAGTCAGCATAAGTATGTACTAGGCTATGGATTGTTGTATAAAAGACATCAATGTATATGGAGAGACGTTCAATGATATGATAAGAAAATTTAGTTTTAGTTTGTCAAGCCTTCAACTAGTGCAGGTATTCCGTTCTAGGCCTACGCTGTTACTTTCCGCCCCTCGAACCGGTGTTTTCCGCCCCTAAAAACCAGGGGCGGAAAATAACTTTTTTTAGGGGCGGAAAGTAACGGGGGCGGAAAATAACTGAATTCGGCTTATTCATACGAAAATTTTCGTGTGAATAGTCACAACGATACCATATACTATGTATTATGTAGACGTCTATATAATACATAGTATATGGTATACTATACAACGTAAGGGGCGCATGTGCCTTATCCTAGCCCTATCCCCATTAGGCTATGTTGTCTTAGGCCTACATGTCTAGGCCTATGTTTAACGTTACTCGTTAGGCTAGCCTAGTCCGCAGTCTGCTGACCTAGTATTTGGGAAGCTTTGGGGCTTCCCATACTACTTCAGGGAACAAAGTATATGTGAGAACTAAGTTAGGCCTACAGTATGTGTACCAATAACGTGAAACACATTTATTGATTGTATTTTTCAGAACTTATCAAATTGTACAACGAGTATCATCCATATACATTACAAAGTCAAAGTCTTTCATACAGCATTAAAATAATCTCGCAAATTTTATTAAGATATCGGTAAACACAGTTTTATAGGTTTCACGCTATTGGTACACATACTGTAACTTAGGTACCCTAGGCTAAGGCTAGCCTAGCCTAACTTCAGGGTTATTTATAGGCCTATGATCGAAATGGACCAGGAAAATGTTGAATGTATTGTAAGCACTTTACCTTTAAAAATTAGTGAACAATCGCCGTACTACACATTCAGAGTGGGAGCTTGCATGTCTCCGTCTTCAATGAATAAACAATATCTGACACAGTGCTACTAACACCTTAAAAGTTCGTAATATGCCTGAACCTAACAGCTGTTACTGTTGGTTGTTAGTTTCAATATCGAGAAGTGCCGCCCGCGCAATTTTTTTTCCCACGAGGTTATGGGCAAATCACGCCAATGGACCAATCAGCTTTTTGGAAATAGGCCACACCCCTAATTCCAAAATGACTTTTTGTAATTCTGACGGTGCCGCCCAAGGTCACATACTCCTAGCCTACAGTATAAACACACAACAAATAGCAGAACATGTGTGTGTGTGTGCCGGCTAGACTTGGCCAAGTCTGTCTGGTGTCATCTTTTCTCTCTGCATAGCGTACCGTGTGCACTGTGCCGATCTTTTGATTAACACGCCCTCTATCGGCTGCTTATTAGGTATCGTGTGACACCAGACAGACTTGGCCAAGTCTAGTACCTGGCGTGCTCGAGGTACGATCACTGATCTCTATATATAACTGGATAGCGCTTGTGGCGATACTATTCAAGCCACCTATCCGCCATCTTGCCACTCCCAAAATACAGTCTTTGGTACATAATCTGCGAGGGTACTGTAATACTTCCATGGTATAGTAACCATGGAGGTATTACGCTGACATCATCCATGGTCATACCTCAGGAGTATTCATCTTCCGTTTGGGATCCCTACACCGTTTCCCTATCCATTAAGGTTGAGCAAATTCAACGTAGGGCTGCTAGGTTTGTCTGTAATGACTATTCCCCCCCCCCCCCATAGTAGCGTGACTGAAATGTTAAAAGATCTAGGGTGGGATAGCCTTAAAGTCAGGCGTACTGTCAACAGGCTAGCAATTTTTCACAGAGCCAGATTGGGTCTCCTAGCCTTGCCAATGAACAACCTTCAACCGGTCCGGCGGCCTTCTAGGCATCATTCAAATAGCTTTTTATATATACCAACCAATCATAAGGACTGCTACAAATACAGTTTCTTTCCTCGGACCGTCAGGGACTGGAACCTCCTCCCCCAGAACATAACAGATCTCGAGGACCCCAAGCAGTTCAAGAGCGCCGCCGCGCAGCCTTGAGGATTCTCAGACGGGACGACTAACTTCGTGCGCACACCCAACCCTGCACGTTTGACTCCACCAGGAGTGTTGTGCAGTATTTTTCCAGATCCAGATCATTCGCGGATCCAGAAATTTCGAAAGGGGGGGGGGCTGATAGCCCCCTTGAATATTCTCCTAAATCAGCGCTTCTCAACCGGTGGGCCGCGAAGATCTCACAGGTGGGCCGCGAGATCCGCCATAAAAAAATAAAAAAAAAACTTTGTAAAGTGGGCCTCAGAAAAATTCTGAGCGTGAAAGTGGTCCTTGAGTTAAAAAAGGTTGAGAAGCGCTGTACTAAATTAACAAGTTATGCTAATTTTCGCGTATTTGTTATTGTTGATGTGGCGAAAAGGGGGGGGGGGCTGAGGCCGGGAAAGCCCCCCCCCTTGGATCTACGCCTGATACTTCTGATTAGACAAGTTGATTTTCAAGTGCCGTCGTATATTGGAATCAGGAGTTTGGAGAGGGGATTTGAACCGGTCGAGTGGCTTTGCCGCACGAATTGCCAGAAATGCCGGGGCTCGGAATACTTACCTAAGTACTAACGGGAAGAAAAAAGCTGGAGACTAAGAGTCTGTGAATGCGGAAATCCAAAAAAGGAGCCAGGAAGAACAGCAATAACAAGCAACCCATAGAACTAGAATTCTGAGAGAAGGGACCCACTTGGCCTTGAGACAGAAATACTGAGTGAAAGAAAGACAACCTAGAAGCCCACCCGGCACCGGGTGCGACGTTCCCTGCAAAACCAGGACATAACTCACAGGCGGGTGTTCAGTCTAGCCAGTGGTTGGTGACTAACCTATTTCAATGCCCACCTCTCCCTCAACCAAGCAGGCTCAGTACCTCCTCCCAGTTTTCAAAGTTCAAAATATCGAGCGGTGTTTTGGTTGTATTTTTTGAATGTTTTTTTATGATATTGCTGGTAACTCAAACTAAGAAAATGTTTAGATGCAAGGTACAAGGCCTGGGAAGTGCCATTTCCAGCGATCTGGGAGGCATTTTCGGCCAAAATTTTCTTGTACGCTTCAGGCCAACTTATGATGGCGCTACTCTCAGATAGTTTGCTACACCTCCTGAAATTCACAGCTACGCGCCTGTTGTTTAGTGGCCTGCGAAGCAGACTCTGTAGGAGCCCTTCATTTAATGGCGCTTTCTCAGAAATCACACCCTAGGTATATTTGTATCGTACTGTACTGCCATATGGGTGATGTGCACACTTCTTGCAAATATTGCATTTTTTGACTGATTAAACGCACAATAGCCTTCTTACAGCAGGCTAGTTGTATAATGTCTGGAAATACCTTGTTTTTATCTCTGAAATCAACCAACTGCGGGATTTTGAAGGGTTAATTTTAACACGCCAAAGTACAGCACCAATTCTCTACTTTTTTCAATGCATTTTGTATTTAGTATAGTAACGTTTGTGTTGCCGGTGGTCCATATAACCAAGGAGTTGTCAAAATATTGCAACAGTTAGCAGGCGGGGAGTCGTTTACATTCAATATATAAAGCAATGTACGTAAGACAGAACCCTAAGGGGTACCCGCTTTCAGTTAACAATAATTGCTACATTTTCCTTTGAAATCAATTTGCAGCTTGATGACTGCCCTTTATATTCCTGCAGCCCACTGTTGACCCTAGGGCCCATTGGTCTAGTTATAGTGAAAGTGCCAACTTAATCTTCAGCCAAACCTGGTACCTGGGCCGGCCTGGATATTCTAAATCAGTGGTACCCAACGGGGGCGTTATCTCTCTCTAAAGAACGTTTTCGCAACTCGGTGGGAAGGAGGATGAAAACCCAGGGGGAGGCAGGGGGAGTTTGCAAACATGAGATACTAAATTTAATCGAAGCTTTAAAAAGATATCGAGTATTTTCTTACTAAGCTGAACTTTCAAATTAGTATGCAATAAATTAGCCGTCAATCGCACTACAAGTCGTGTAGGTCTACGGCACTCTTTAGGTTTACTACAGGTGCCGCCGACTTATATCTCATCTGCTAGATGCCAGAAAATCGCATTTAACAGTGTTGCCTTTCAAAATTTCCTTGTCAGGGCCCCTATTATGAAGGTATGTGCGCTACCACACGGTCATGAACGATGTCACAATGATAGTGTCGAAGGCAACTCGTCATGCCCAGGGTATCAGCATTTTGAGACTTGAATTTACGAACGACATGATGTGCTGCGGAACAAGGAGCTAAGTAAAACTAATTGTGTTAACAGTCGATTAGAACTTCAGTTCAAAAGTTCCCGGTCTCTCAAGCGGTGTCTCGGTCTCCGAAGGGGTAGTCTCGGTCTCGGATATTGAGGTCTGGACTACAACATTGCTTCATACACATGGCCTAATTGTTTCTCAGCCGTGCATGATATAAAAATAACTTGGCTGAGTACTTGAGATTAAGACCATAACATTTTGGAAGTGACTGATCAGCTAAGGAGTACAGCTCATGAGAGATTCGGCTCCTGCAGGGAAAGAAAGCTTTTAGTAGGTCGGGGAAATTTTAAAATTTTCCTTTGCTCTTTTAACCTTTGGAATGAGGAAGTCTAATGTAAACTCCACCCTTTTCCCACCCTGTAAACTGTACCCTTTTGTGTAAGGCTCATAACTCACTATAGCAAATCGGATTTGTGGCAACAGCTGTCAAATTAATCATTGTGTATTAGCTTGCAGGAAACGACTTGGAGGGTGTACCAAATTTGTAACCAGAGATCATCCGAATCCCTTAAAAAAGTCTGCAAAAATTATTACTTTTGTTTTTGAAGTCATCATTTTGTTATTTCATTCATTACTATCATTAGTAAAGCAGGAAATACAGGGATTTTATTACTAATAACCTCTCCACTGATTTTGGAAATAGTATTCATCAGATTTTTTTCAAGTTGTTTTTACTTTAATGATTCTAGCTATACGTAAATACCTCCCTGGTCCTGTTATTTTTTCACAGTTTAATATGTATAATAAAGACATAAATGCACAAAGTTTGATAAACGGATTGTTAAAGGTTAACTTCATTCAGCAAACAATGACTAGAAATATGTGTCAATGGGTTTTATACTCGTGTCCGGACCCGTACCTACATATTATTTGTTCCCAACGGAACGGAATGGCCCTGTGGGGCCAGGGGGGGGGCACTGCTCCCTAAAATTATTTTGTAACACATTCTTGCCCCTCACCCTCAAATAATTTTAAACGATGTGTTTAAAAGAAAAATACGGGAAGAGTTTTCAATGACAGACGAAAATACGGCATCTACATTATATGCTAACTTTGATAAATATGACCAGGTTGGCAACTAAATAACTCGGCCAGTTGGCAGGTACAATCTTAACTGAAAACAATCACAAGTAGTGATGGCGCTCTGGTCTGATTTGTCAAAGCATAGCTTAACCGCATGCATGCGGTATCAACATATACCGTACCACATTGTAAATTCTGCTGCATGCTGCACCAGGCTTCAGTACAGTAAGTGCCAAAAAGCTTATTCTGGTTGCCCTCTTGAGAAAACGTTTGCCTTCCTAACAAAGAAATCCTGGCTACGGCACTGAAATGGCCTCCTGAAGGCTTTTTCGCAACTAGGTAGGGGGGGGGGGCGGTAAGAGTCAAGGGGCGGCAGTGGGGCCTTTTGAAAAAATGAGATCATACTTCAACGGGGCTGAAAAAGATACCAATTATTTTCCTCTTGCTGAACTTTCCAATAAGTATGCAACAAAATGGAGTTAACAAGTCGGGTAGGTCTAATATTCCGTCTTTAGGTTCACTACGAAGTTGTGACAGCATCTACTGGCTGCCAGGAAATCTCATCAAACAGTGTTGAATGTCGTACCTTTTTTGTGTGGACCTCCATACCTTCAAAAGTGGGGGTGAAGGGGGGTGGGGAGGGGTCCATAGATCAAAGTTGTCCTACCACTTTAACCTCGAGTCAAATGTAATTCTTGCCTTGCTGATGTTCATAGAAGCACATACTGACATAATCGACAATTGTAGATAATTGAAAAATAAAAGAAAACGTTTGCAATGCAAAAGGAAGTAGGGCATTAGAAATGTCTTCCCAAAATGCTATATTTTGACGTGCAAATTGGGGCTATCTGTAGTATTTCCGTTGAAGGACACCTTGAGTAGCGTACGTCTTCCAGAGACCCACTATCATCCCTCTTGCCACTCAGAAGACAAGCCAACCGCAGAATCAAAGAAACCTTCCATTAGTTACTGTACAAGGACAAGGGTTACCGTATTTAAAATGCTTCATTAGTTCTCGTGCTGACAATTTCATAAATACTGCAGAACTTCAGGGGCTTCGCCCCTGGTCCCACACTGGGACGTTGCCCCATCAGGGACAGCTAAGAATGGCCTCTAGACTACCAGCCCATGGGGAACTTGAACACTTCACACTGTGGAATCCCCAAATCTTCCTCTCTTTAAGTAAAACGTTTCTTCACTCTTGACTCCGATGAAGGCTTTACACCCCTGTTAATCGCGGGTTTTGGATTTGCAATCACAAAAGGGAGACTCGTTACAGCTTTTGTCTGTTTGTAATACTCTCGGCCAGGCCCACACCTACAAAGGCTGTATGCATAATTTTTATTTCAACATGTGGTTGGACTTTTTTGTTCAATTTACAGTTGGAAGAGACATATGCAAGGGGAGCGTTGGTAAAAAGGAGCGATGAGCTACCCCGCGGAGCGGACTCTCTTTGCTCAGCTCCTCGGATGTGCCATATAAAGCCCATTACGTAGGCAAGCAATGTGCTGCAAAAGGTTAGGAGCCACTGTGAACAGGCAACAGGGGGAATTCGCATTCGTACACCATGATTTTACAAGTATAGCAGGCTGTATGACTTAGGACCAATGGTCTCCAAATCAATAAGAAACTGGCCCATAGTCAGGGCTGGATGAGGGTGCCGTCCTTTAGATCACACCCAAGATTTCTTTGAAATAAAAAAGAAAGTTTGTGCAAGCTGAAAATATTTTTAGCATTCCCAGGCTATGTCACGATCATGGGGTGACTCGAGGGGGCTATACTGGGGGTCCCACGTAGATTACCCAACCCATATGGATCCCACTCAGTGGTTTGAACACTCAAGATTCCCTAAAGCCATCGTCAGAACGTGGGAGCCAGACCATACTTGCTAGCTACATATGGATATTTCTAGGGCCCATTGGTCTATTTAGGTCATTATCATCAACTTCGACGTACATGTACAGGGTGATATTCTTTAGGGGCCCAGCATGGTATGTGAATCCTATTTAGAAGTCATACATATTGTCTGCAGATTGATCAGTATTTGCTTTCCCTTCTACGTTATGAAAAGAAAAAAAGTATCATCTAAACTGACATGCTTAATGCTCACGTTTCCGTCCACGTGGACCTATGGACCAGCCCACGATCACTACACCCACACAATATGGCCCAGGTAATCCTCACATGGAGTTAGTTAGTTCGATGGGATTTTACGACACACCAACACGATTGTGTTATATAGTGTCATCTAGAACAGAAAATAGGTGTAATGTTGGGGTACAATTAACTAAAAAAGTGGGGTCTAATTTAGTCCAGGCAAGTGCGGGAGTCATGTCACAAATTTCTATACAGTTTACTTTCCATGAAAAAGCCCAAAATAAGGGAAGGATCCGTCTGCTCAAATAAAGTTTTCAGGTCTGCACATCGTAGTACTTAGGGCGAATATGGGAGTATTCATAACAGTCAACGAGAATGTGACTGACGGTGACAGCACAATCACAGGGTATACAATATGGTCTCTCATCCCCGTGAATTAAATAGGCATGGGTGAGGTAAGTGTGACCGATGCGAACCCTAGTAAGAACTAAAATGGAGCCCCTTATGGGCCTGCATGGATGAAACCCATGCAGCGGTCTAGGGTTTCCCCACATACACCCAAACGAGCCTGCCTGTACACACTGAGTATGATGTGGCCCATTTTCATACAAAACGGACCCAAACAACCTACAGACTGCTAAGATTAACACACTAGACTCTTTGTGGGTCCATAAAGTAAGAACGTAATGCTCACACGTAGGCTTCATAATGATTTGACCACAGGACAGAGCCCTAGTGGGCCCTACATGAGAGAACCAAGCATGTTGCCCAGTGAACTTGATGCTGGCACTATGACACTACGTGGGCCCCTTCATGCTCAGCTGGTCTACCCAAGACCACCTGCCCAAACAGAACCAGCATGATGCAGACACATGGGCTCAATTATAACTGTACATTCTAGCCCATGCCCATGTATTACTGAAAACCCATAGTACATACAAATATGACCCATGTGGGGCCATGCTCAGTGGTAAGTCTATTCGGAGATAGGCTAGGCAACTTTACCGCGGGTTTACTACATGCACTTGGTCTAGATCTTCCCTCTCTTGCCCATCCAATCATCAGATTACGTGTCTTTGTCACCTAATTCTGGGACATTTGGTTGGGAGTTAAGTGCATCCAAAGTACTGGGGTACTTATACGCTAAAACACACACACACATACACACAAAAAGGAATCGACGACTGTTAAAGCTATGTCTTACTTTAACTAATTACTGTTAAGATAATAATACATGCAAAGATAATGACATCAGTTCAAGTTTCCCGTTTCTTTTGGCGCCTTTTCCACAAAATCCAACCCAAAATTTCTTCCCCTAAACCCGAATTACATCAACAGTAACAAAATGAAGTATTATCCCAAGATGTTGGCTGATGCCGACAAAATACGAGTATTCTAGATAAAATAATGTCACGTGACTCTACAACCCCCCCCCCCCAGGCTACTCAGTCTTGCTAAGGTCCCTGCAGTCAGTGTCTTTCACACTGACTTCGTCTCGCTGGGGTAGTCGCTCCGGCTGATAAGGCTCATTGGTTGCTTCTGGGTGTGGTCACGGTATGCAGCAGTGGCGCCGGCACGGGGGGGGGGCATGGGGGGGCGTTTCCCCCCAATGAAAATTTTTTGAAAATTTTAAAATGATCCCAAAAGGCGATTAAGCTATAGGGGGTAGGGCGAGGTGTGCTTCAACCGAGTGATAGATCTATTTAATCATTTTCTGTCACAAATGTTAATTCTCAAACTATCAGAATTTTCGCAAATCCTTCGCAAGCTATCAAAAATTTCGCGCGCTCCGCGCGCTTCAAACCGTACCACTGTGTTCTTATTATCAATATCTTCTGATAGCAACTCCCGGAGAAGCACAGCAGCAAAAGTTGAAAGCTGTTCACGAATTAACAGGTAAAAGACTGGCTTTTTGAGTGGCATGTAGGTTTGTTGGGCAATTGAAAGTGTCTCGATGCAGATTCTGAATGCAGGTTTTGTCATGGAAATCTCATTTAATGAAAAATTTCGCGCGTTTTGCGCGCATGCTTTACGGTTTGCACTCCATCTCGTGACCATTATTAACATAACAATACATGGAACTATAATCACAACATCTGTAGGGGCCTATATCATCAATATGCGATCTTTCAATCTAAGTTGTTGTAGCATGATTTGGAAAGTTGAAATTACGTATTTGCCGTTATCTGGTTATATTTTTTCCAAAAAATATTACCGAGCGCTTTGCGCGCAGCCATTATCGGTATAGATGGCAGACACGTAGTCAAGGGGGTGAAGGGGGCAGCTGCCCCCTTGAGCATATTTTGGGGTTTTTAATGTTTTTTTTACAATATTGCTAGGGTTTCTCCTATTTATATGCTGTAGGCCTAAAATAGGCTTGGGAAGTGCCATTTCCAGCGATCTGGGAGGCACTTTGGGCCAAAATTTTCTTGCGCTTTGCGCCAACCCATGGTGGCGCAAAGCGCTGAGAGTCTGTCTATGGGCTTCGCCCCCCTTGATAAATTCCCGGTTACGCCCTTGATAGATGGTGATTTTTAATACACTTACGACAAAAAAAAAGCATTCTGAAAACGCCTTTGTTAGTCCTTCACCCCTTTTGCTATACCTATCAGGGAGGTCTCATATCACCTTCCTGCACCAATAGTCTGCCTCCCACCCGTTCGCCATTGCTCGAAGACGTTCATCTGGATTTTCTTTCAAAATTAGTAAAAATACGATAGTTGTAAAGTGCTCTACTCTATATTATCATTTAGATGTCACGTAATAAGCATTATGTCATTGCACCATTTTATGTACTTTATCCGGAACTTCCGGAAGGCCCTATACAGGTATCTGCCAGCCTTAGATGCCTTTTTATAATGCACAATGAAGGGGAGGAAAAATTTCGTTATAGTCCAACAATGTTTCTGTAGACTCCACGCACGTATTTTTGGATAAAAGCGTTGCCAATAGAAGGCGGTAAAGTAGCCAAAAGGGAATCTTCAGGGGGTTTGTTGACAACGTATTATTCTCTTAGAAAACATGCTCTCCTTTTTCACCCAACCAAAAATTAGAATTCACTAGATTATGGACATTTTCCAGCTATATATGATCAGCTCCAAAAATATTCCAAAAGATAGCACCATTTTGCATCTAAGAAACCTTAAATAAGCAAAAATTTCTCAAAGGGGAGGGGGACCCCTCCCCTTAGACCCCCTCCCCTTAGACCCCTCCCACAGGACGGCACCTTTATGTAGTGACAAAGGAAAGATCCTCACTGCTTTATTCAAAACGCAGGGCGCATAAAAAAAACGAATATTTAAGCGTCGCCACTCAGTTGAAAAAAACATCCAGCCAGTCGGAAAAATTAGAATTCACTAAACTATGGACATTTTCCAGCCATACAGGTATGTAATCAGCTCCTAAAATATCATAAAGATAGCACCATTTTGCATCTAAGTAACTTTAAATAAACAAAAATTTCTCAAAGGGGAGGGGGCCCCCCTCCCCTTAGACCCCTCCCTCAGGACGGCACCTTAGTGCAGTGACACCTGACAAAGGAAGGATCCCCACTGTGTATACCAACGTAGGGAGCACACGAAAAAAAAACGCATTTTGTGCAGACTTGGGAGGTTAACTGAAGTACCATTACGACATTATCTGTTGTGCCCCCCCCCCCCAATCACCAAAGCCTGGCGGCGCCACTGGTATGCAGACATGCAACTCCAGACCGGAAGCCTGTAGGTGTAAGCCCGTAACAAAACTACAGAAACTATACAACTCAACGTAATTTGCATGACTCCCCAATGTTCCCAAAATAGGCTACATCTCGTTTTTAATTCAATAATCTTCACAAAAGAGTTCACATATTTAATTATTCTCGTTAACATGCGTACAGTACTGACCTAGGAATTAAAGTATTTTCTCTTCACCAAAAACCTTTACACATTTTCGTAAAAAAAAAACAATGACAATTTCATTAGCTCTTCTTGTTTTCAAAAATTCAGTTTTCTTCAAAATTTTCTGGCTTCGAAAACTTCCTCGATTCAGTTTGAAACCTTTTATCTTTCTTTCTTTTTTCTGACTTGAACAATACTTTCGAAATTATATCGATACGTAAGAGACATGTCAATTTACTCTCTTTGATACTATTTCTACGAATTTCAAGAGTCCTTGGCTTACGCAAACTTCAAGCAATAGGCTCGTCATTTCTCCTGGTTAGGCCTACAGGTTTAGAAATTGAGTCCGTTTCTACCATGAGAGCCATTTCTTGTTGATATTAAACATACTATTTTGAATAAAATGCTGCCAACTATCACATGACTACATTACACATTTGTTCTCACTGACAATTTAGTGCCATTAACAACATTACTTCGACACTCTTGTTCATCTAAATACATTTCCATACAATTAATTTGCCTTTAAATCTCACTTACTCCTACACTCGCAGTTTTTCATCTCGAATACATGATTCATACACATAGGTTTCATTTCTCTTTTCACGCCTTTTACTACGGAAAAGTAAACAATGCTCTCTTTCCATATGTAACGGCGTTCAACGGCTTGAGTACAGTGGTAGCTGGCCTCACGCTCCCGGCTCCATGCAGTTAAGTGCTCCTCCTTCCTACAAGCTTAAGGAAGAAGTCCCTTCACACTATAAAATATGGGTAAGTCTTCCGCCGAAGGCAGGATACTACGCACACACCTATACACGTACCTCTCGGGCCCATCTCACCTCTTTGGAGTCTTGTTCTGTACTGCCTACGAATTTGTTTCTCTACAAGTTGACCACCCATCCCAACCCAAGTAAGGAATGCACGGCTTGCCTGCTCAGTGGCGCCGGCACGGGGGGCATGGGGGCACATGCCCCCCGATGAAAATTTTTTTGAAAATTTTAAAATGATCCCAAAAGGAGATTAAGCTATAGTTTTCTGTAGGAGGTAGGGTGAGGTGAGCTTTAATCGAGTGACAGATCTATTTAATCGTTTTCTGTCACAAATGTTCTCAAACAATCACTAATTTTCGCAAATCCTTCTCAAACTATCAAATATTACGCGCGCTCCGCGCGCTTTAAACCTTTCCACAATGCTCTTATTATCAATATCTTCTGATAGCAACTCCCGGAGAAGCACAGCAGCAAAGGTTGAAAGCTGTTCACGAATTACGGTACCAGGTAAAAGACTTACTTTTTGAGTGGCATGTAGGTTTGTTGGGCAATTGAAAGTGTCTCGATGCAGATTTTGAATGCAGGTTTTGTCATGGAAATCTTATTTAATGAAATATTTCGCGCACTTTGCGCGCATGCTTTACGGTTTGCACTCCATCTCATCACCATCATTAAGGTAATAATACATGGAACTATAATCACAACATCTGTATAGGCACTAGTATTAATATGGGATCTTTCAATCCAAGTTGTAGCATGATTTGGAAAGATAAAATTACGTATATTCTGTTATACATTTTCCAAAAAAAAATTACCGAGCGCTCTGCGCGCAGTCATTATCGGTACAGATGGCAGGTACTTAGCCAAGGGGGTGACGGGGTCAGCCGCCCCCTCGAGCATATTTTTGATATTTTTAAATGTTTATTTTTACAATATTGCTAGTGCTTCCCTATTTATATGCGGTAAAATAGGCCTGAGAAGTGCCATTTCCAGCGATCTGGGAGGCATTTTGGGCCAAAATTTTCTTGTGCTTTGCGCCAACCCATGGTGGCGCGAAGCGCTGAGAGTCTGTCTATGGGCTTCGCCCCCCCCCCCCTTGACAAATTCCTGGATACGCCCCTGATAGATGGTGATTTTTAATACAATTACGACAAAAAAGCATTCTGAAACGTTAGTCCTTCACCCCTTTTGCTATACCTATCAGGCTATCAGGGAGGTCTAATATCACCTTCCTTATTCAATTCAGTTTATTTCTTTCTCTTTTAAAGGACAAGAGACCCCTTCCGGGGTATAAGAGAATAATAACAATCAGTTCACATGCATGCACTGAAAAACAAAGTAAGAACTTTGGAAAACTGGAATACAAAACAAAAGAATAAGAAGACAAAATATATGAAACATTACCAAAACACTGGATGTTACATATGTGAAAGACTTAATCAAATCAAGAGAAAACTGTTAAATTGATGCTACCCTGTGAACCCTAAATATAAGGCCAGCAATAAGATAAGAATGCATTAATGAAAATGATTCATGATAAGAGATACAAACTTTGCCAACTTTGCGAGCTGAGTGCCATTTGTAACATTAAACAACTGTTGGAATTTCCAAACACTTGGCCTTGCAAAATAATACCGCTTAACATACAATACTCTTTGGGCTGAAAAAAATGGACACTTCATAACCAAGTGATATTCATCTGCTATATCTCCAGAATTACAAAGTGAACACAAAACAGGATTAAAAGTATCTGTGTTACTTTCAACAGCAGTAGGAATTTTAGTATCTCCACATCTAAAGCGACAGAGGTTAACTTTATCAGAATATTTCAATTTCACAACTCAAAATTCTTGTTTAGTTTGATATTATTATATGTTACACATTTTTTTTTCTAGCCAGTTCACTGTGCCATTTCTGTAAGTTGATATCTTGAATTCTCTGGTTAATAAGTGGTATGATAGCCTTATTGCTTTCGGCATTGAACCAAGCACCTGAAAAACCATAATTATCCAGGATGCTTTTCACCTTCAAAATCCATTTAGAATGAAATTCATTTGCCAGATGTAATTTATACAGCAGCTTAAACATCAGACATGACAATTTGGAACTCTTTCCTTCAGAAACTCGTGTCCAAAAATTTAAGATTCTTTTTTCAACTATACAGGACATGGGAGAAGTCCCAGTTTCTCCGTAAACCATGCAACTGGGTGTGGATTTTTTAACCCTCAAAGAATTTTTCAGGAATTTCAGGATTTCCTGCACCTACACTCTCCCTCCCGTCCGTTCCCCATTGCTGGAAGCATGTTGATCTGGTTTTTCCTTCAAAATTAGTAAACATACGATAGTTGTAAAGTGCTCTGTGTCATACTCTATATTATCATTTGGATGTCAGGTAATAAGCATTATGTCATTGCTCCATTTTATGTACTTGATCCAGAGCTTCCAGTAGGTCCTATACAGGTATCTGCCAGCCTTATATGCCTTTTATAATGAACAATGAAGGGGAGGAAAACTTTCTTTATAGTCCAACGATGTTTCTGTGGACTCCACGCACGTATTTTTGGGTAAAAATTTTGCCAATAGGAGGCGGTTAAGTAGCCCAAAGGGAGTCTTCAGGGGGTTTGATAACAACGTATTCTTCTCTTAGACAACATTCTCTCCTTTTTCACTAACCAAAAATTAGAATTCACTAGATTATGGACATTTCCAGCTGTATATGATCAGCTCCAAAAATATTCCAAAAGATAGCACCATTTTGCATCTAAGAAACCTTAAATTAGCAAAAATTTCTCAAAGGGGAGGGCGATACCCACTCCTTTAGACCCCTCCCCCAGGACGGTATCTTTATGTAGTGACAAAGGAAAGATCCTCACTGCTGTGTTCAAACGCAAGGCGCATAAAAAGGGAATATTTAAACGTCGCCACTCAGCTGGAAAAAACATCCAGCCAATCGGAAAAATCAGAATTCACTAAGTTATGAACATTTTCCAGCCATACAGGTATGTAATCAGCTCCAAATATATCACTCACAAAGATAGCACCATTTTGCATCTAAGCAAACTTAAATAAACAAAAATTTCTCAAAGGGGAGGGGGACACCCCCTCCCATTAAACCCTTCCCCCCAGGACGGCATCTTTGTGGAGGTTAAGTGAAATGCCATTACGACATCTTCTGTTGTGTCCCCCCCCCCCCATCACCAAAGCCTGGCGGCGCCACTGTGCCTGCTTCATTGTGCGCTCTGCATTGATATGTCTGATTGTGTTATCCCCGTTACGCGAGTGCATAAATTACTATATTTTATATAATATTACGTCATGCCAAGGGTGAAACTTTTCTCCTGTCACTCGTGACAGTCCTGTCCGTGACTTTATCCAGATCTATCCCATGTCTCCAGTTTATGTTTCACATTTAAGAGAGGGAGGCCCACGGTATGGAGACTTCCAAACAGCAGCACTTTCTTTACAGTTATATTTTGCACACGGTTTGGTGCCCTTCAAATGCCATTTATTCTTATCTAATGCTAAACTTTGACAATATTTCTTAACTTCCCGTGTAAACGTCCCCCTCCCCTTCCTTTCAATCTCCCCTCTTACGCTATTGCTTTGGTAGCCGGGAGCAACAAAATCACTCAAAATGCACACTGATGCATGTCGCACTGATTTGTTACAGGCAGCTCAAAATGGGAGTGGTGTGGCTTTCAGTGCGCTTCAACTCGCTGTTCGGTCATGGAAAGGCATTGCGCTATCCAGTTATATATATGGCTCAGTGGTTACGATCAGCAAACCTTGAGTAACTTGCTTCCACACGTCAGGATTCAATTTCCTTTAATGAACCTGCAAAACCAGCGTATTAGAAACACATGAGGCCCTTGTAATTTGCCCAACTTCAAATGGGTCCAACTACAATGTTTTACCTTTAACTTAACCTTAGCCCTGACCTGAGCATTGTTTTCATTTTTTTATAATTTCAATGGAAATTTTCGAAAATTGTCCCCCATTTGCCCTTAGGGAAAAAATTCCGCGGGCAGGCCACAGACATAACATAACATAACATAACATGACATGACATGACATGACATAACATATTAACACAACACAACACAACACAACACAACATAACATAACATATTAGCATAGCATAATATATTAACATAACACATTAACATTAACATAACGCAATACAACACAACACAACAAAAAACACAACTCAACATAATATAACAAGTTAAAGGGCCGAGGGCAAAAGCCCTATAAGTTTGTCCCGCAGCCCATTTTCATACCAAAAACACAACCCAAACCCCCAAACCCAGCAAATCTCAGCACATCTCAGCACAGTCAGATTCTACCACAGTCGCAATAGAACCTGTCAATGTTAATCTTGAAGCAGTGGACTGAACACTCGGGGAGACTATTCCATTGACTGACTACTCTATGAGAAAAGCTGAACTTTCTAATGTCAAGCCCACGGAAACACTTCAGCAGCTACTTACAATGGACACAAACCTGGGAATTAGCACAGACCTTTAAATAGTAACAATTAATTAGACTGACTCGAGGATCCCTACCAGAAAGGAATTTGAAAACCTGCAGTGTATCCTCCTAATCCTTTTTAACTCGAGAGTGGTAAGTCCCAGACATTTGGGCCTGTTATGATAAGAGTGATTACGCACTTCAGGAATAAGCTGAGTGACCCTTCTTTGAACTTGCTCTATCCTTATCCTTTTCACTCTGAGCCCGCACAGCATATTCCAGCTATGGCCTAATCAATTGCTTGTACAAATTCAAGACAATTGCTTTACGAAAATTTGTCTTTTTCAACCCAAGCAGCAGCTGGATGAAGCCAAGAACGCCTCAGATTACTTAAAGGGTAACACCCAGATCTTTTTCAAAGTCACACTGTTTAAAATACTCAGTCCACTCATGGTATAAGCATAAGTCAAGTTTTTTAGGTCCAAAACGAAGAACTTTGCATTTATCAGAATTAAAAAGACATTGTGCCCAGCCTGAGACATGAAGATAACATAAGTTCTCTTGCAAAAGTAACGCATCCTTTTCATCATTGACTTTCCTGTGAGCTTAGTGCCATCAGCAAACGTACTAATTCTGGATGTGAGAGAGTCATCAATATCGTTCATAAAAATTAAAAAAAGAATTAGATCCAGAACAGAGCCATGTGGTACTCCTCTTGTGACTTCATTCCAAGACGAGAAATTAACAACAATTCTCTAGGATCTACATGAAGCCAAGAATTGATCCAATCAGTACATCTGACCTGCATACCCACGCAGTTTCACCATAAGTCTACCTAATGGTACTTTATCAAATGCTTTTTGAAAATCAAGACAGTCCTATAACGTTTTGGTGAACGGGGACCAGTCGCCCCCTAGAAAAGTCGCTATTCACCACCATAGAGCAGGATATAGTTCCTATATCCTGCACTATGCTCTTCACAAAGTCACCCATATAGTCGCCCTCTGACAAAATCGCCCCCTCGACGAACAAAGTCGCCCATATATTAGCAAAGTCATACTCGCTCCCTGACAAAGTCGACCCTCCACAAAGTCGCCCCCTCATTTGTCATTGAAACACGCAAAATGATGGCTACAAATATTCTGTCAATGGTACATAAAGTGGCAAACTAAAGCTTTCGCACCGGCAATGTGTATAAGCGCGTTGAACTGAAGCTGATATGACCACCGACGTAATAATTAGAAAGGACCAGGAGTATAGGCCAAGTGTAGATCGCCCTCTGCACACATTTATCATTATGTATTCATATGCCTCGGTCATAATATTTATATCTAGAGTGATATATATTATAATGATAGCATAAGGCTATTCTTCGTTCCTAAAACGGATCGAGAGTTCGAGCGATATATTTTTCACAGAGTTGTCAGCAAATTTACACCTTTTTGAACATTAGTAAAATGTTAATTAAACAATATTTATGAAAGAAATGTTTAAAATACCGTAATTTAGTTAAGTAGTTAAAATCACAGGGCTGATGTTTCTAGGTCAAACTTGAAGAAAAAGTTTGTTAGATGTTAATTTCAAAACACTGCAAATGTAATAAATCAACAAAAGTGCTTACAACACTTGTTAAGGGCTACTAATTAACACGATATCTTTTTAGTGTCTTTACTATATCATTTTTGATGAAATTTTCCCGATTGGGCAACTTTGTTGAACTGAGGGGGCGACTATATGGAGAGGGGACTTTGCTAGGGGCCACTTTGTTGGCCGAAGGGGCGACTTTGTAGGGGGAGATTTCGTAAGGGCAGATTTTTGTAGGGGACGACTTTACTGGCAACCGTTGAGTCAGTATATCGATTAATTCGAACAGCGAATGTTTTCAAAAAAGAAAAATTTCTCCCAAAAAAAGCTATTCCACAAGAACTTGTTCAGTGTTTGCTCGATGGTGATGTCACATGACGTCAAGGAAATTCCTCCATACGGAATTCTGGTTTTCTAGGTATTGAGGGTCTATGAAAATTTCGCACAAGTTCGTATATTCCTTTCAGAGGTATCACCACTTTATGATCCCTGGTGTGGTGCTTGGCTGCGCCTCGGTGAGGATTCAGGAGAGCAAAGCTGGAAATATGAGACATCTGTGTATAAAATAAAGGGACATTAGCCTCTGAGAGTGAAGGTCTATAATTATTCTCTTTTCATGGATACGTGATGAAAAAGGCCACGGAAATTAAAATTTTTACAGTATTCGAACAAAATCCTACTAAGAGATGATAGATTTAGGAATTGTTTTGAAGGAAAGGATTGACAGCCGTAGAGTCCCATAGCTGTTGAAAATAAATTTTGAAACAATAGCTGTGGATTACATCTCCCAATAACTCAGCCATTCACATAGTTCAAAATTGTACTTTTTAGAGCATTTTGTGCAATTTTAGCCCCATGTTTGACTGCTAAAGTGGCAAGGGGTCCTTGTGTTAATGTCGAGCTTGCGTGAACGGTGTGTTTGTGCGTAAATATTTTCATAACCAGATTCTCATTTGGGGGCACATGCCTACATTTAGTGTATACAAAGGATTGGTTGCTTAGGAGACCGTAGGCTCGAAAGTTGGGCACAAAATTTCTGGGTTTAAGGTTTACAAAATTTTTGTCATATTTTCTGTCACAAAAAATTGTAACAATCCGAAATCTTTTTGGGTATTTTTTTCTGTAATTGTGCTAGCCGTTTCGAAATTCTTATGGCACTCTTTCATAAGGACGCAGCCAACTTGAAAACGCTTTTATCCAAATTTTCCGTTATCCGACCTACCTTCGGTCAAGCTGTGTTCGAATAGACAAAGGTTTCACTGTAGGCCTACTTACAGAAATTCAGAAAAATTTTCTGTTGAAGGATTTGAAAACTGTACCCCAATAGCATGTATAACGCTTGAAAGATAATAATTTTTAAAGAAATGTATGTTTTCTAGAGAAGAATCTGTGATGTCACTTTGGCACATTGAATAGACAGAGCGTTGTATTTCTTTATGATATTGACACGTACAGCTGTAGTGATGATTTAATGACATTGTTTATGTTATATCCTACGTAAGGTTAGTTTTATGAGAGATGCTGGAAAGATATTCAAACATTCCAACAATAACAAATTTCAAGGACAAACAGGACATTCAATTGTAAAAGAAAACAAAAGGAATCTGAGGCAATATGCCCACTTAAAATTACATTCTGTGACTTTGATGAGCACTGGATGTATGTTTTGACAAAGTAACCAATCTTTAAAATGAGACATCTTACGTATGGTATAGAGCATTGCTACGCAGGTTTTGGAGGACATGAATTCGAATTTGTTTTCTTTTTCACATGACACCCTTTTGAAATGCCTCTGGAAATGTCTTTAAATACGTTATCTCAAAATAGGAATGATGGAGATTTTTTACACTTGGCATATAGATTTGTCATATTAAGAGAAAGAACCCTATTGTTTTTAGGAAAGGTCAGAGGTCCTTTGGGGTCACCAGGAGTAAAAAAAAACCGAAAACCTTGTGGACACGGTATTTCAAGATAAGAATGGCTGACACTTATGATACTTAATGTATAAATGTTTCATATTACGAGAAAGAAAGTTATTGTTTTTGGTGGAGATCAAAGGTCATCTGAGGGCGCCAGAGCTGAAACTACGAAAAAGTTGTAAGCCACTTAAAAGCATGTTATCTCAAGATAGCCATGGTGGATACTTTTAATACTGGGTATATATATTAGCGACATTACGAGGAAAGTTCCTTTTCTTTTTTATGAAGGTTTGAGTTCATGAAAGGTCACAGAGGTAAAACACGGAAGAAATGTATTTACGATATTTCAAGGGAGAAACGATGGATACTTTTTAGACCTGGTATATGGATTATCACATATAGAGAAATATCCCAGTGATTGGTACTGGTGGAGATCCAAAGGTCACCTGAGGTCCGCCAGAGGGGAAACTACGAAAACCTTGTGAACTGCTCGTAAATAGGTTATTTCAAAAATAGTAGCTGACCTCCAAATTGTGTCCCTTCGTGGTCATTGAAAAGAGAGGGTTGAATGTTTGAACCATTCCAGGCAAAAATTACAGAGAACAACATATAGGCCTATCTTTGCACAAGTATAAATTCGTAAGCAAGTCCAATTTAACTGCCTTAAGATAGACTTTAAGTGTGTGAAGGATGGTGTGACCATACCATATTTAAGTACAGCTTACAAATAACGTTTACATTATGTTGATGATCGGCAGGTTGATTATATATTAATCGGGCCCTTTATGTAATGTGTAATGTGTGTAGACCCTACTATACATTGTGTACATTGTAACCTTGCGAATACATGTGTTTACAGCAGTTTTTTGGAAATATCCTTTGTAGGTGAAGGTTGGGAAGGTGAGGCAAAATGGATAATTTTAATGGGGGTTAGCAAGTTTGAATGGACTTGTGTCAGAAGATTATGTCAGGCTTATACGCTGACGAGAACGGTAAATGCAACTAACGCTAAATAACAAATATCACTGACAAACTCTTCAAACAATCTTCGTCGTCTGGAACGGTATTACGAGCAGGGTGATCAGATTTTGCTATATGCTAAACGGTAAGTCGAAATATGCTAGCATGGCACGTAACACCCTGCTCGCAAAGGACTCTTAACGATATTTCCATAAGCCACTTCATGATCGGTGGGCGCCGTATGACTTTTCCGATCATCGGGCATGTAAGCAGTTATGGATGGCCGCGGGGAGAATAAACCAAAGACTTTTTATAAAGTAAGATATGTCTGTGTAGTAATCTCAATTGAGTGATAACCCTTCCGATCGTCAGGGAGTAGATATTGGTGACTCATCTTATAACAGAATGTTCTCAATGTTATGCTATAATGCTAGAATCATGGCACAAATGTCAAATTATTGAAAACCTGCTAGTCATGTGCCTAAATATTTCAATATGTGTTAGATTGTGTTGAAAATGTAAAAATATGTGCTAAATCTAGCATGATACTGCTAAATTTGGTCACCCTGCTTTCGCGGGTGTGTTTTTGCAAAGGTCATTGTGATCAAATTCCTCGGTCCAAACTCTGTCAAAGACACTAAAGAGAAAAGTAGAGGTGGCGCTATTATCTTTTATCATAGTTGGCAGTATCGATTCAAAAACCGACGAGATAGCGCCCTTAACAGCCTATATGAGGAAAACGAGAAAGGAGCCAAAAGACTAGAGTCACGCTTTCTTAGACGCTGGTTATCGAAAATGTGAGTAACCTCAATGCGCGCAGGCTATTTTTTTTCGCTTCTTCCAACGTCTGAAAGGACGCTCTCTGTATGTAAATAGATGGACGATACCGTCGACATTGTGAACGACTCTGGTCTTTAGCAAGCAGGGAGGGAGGAAATGACGTGGCCCCTGGACAACTAAAGCGTCATACTACGCACAGGGGCCTTGTGAGAGCATGCTCTACTAGCCGTAAGTCATAAAGCAAAGTTGGCTACTTCTTTCAAAGTCCCTTCGACTCTCTGGCGAAGAGCCGACGGGCGAAAGCAAACGTTAACCCGAAGGAGTTCTGCTGCCCAAAGGAACTACGTACCAGGAAGGGACACAAGACTGAACATGACCAACCTCTTGACCTGAGATGCCTTACATCATGGGTTTATAAGCGTGCTCCAATTCTAGTCCAAAATAATATAATAATAATCTTGCCCAAAATGCCCTAACTGGTCTGCCGAGGCCCCTTCAGTCGGGCGCATTGTCAATGATTAATTATATAGGGCCATTCACAGTGCTATGCTAACGTTGTAACATACTTCTTTTAGCCAAAATTTCACACGATAGGGAGGAATAAGGTGGTTGCTCATATCGACTCTGTCTCTGATAATTAAAAGTTGTCACCAATCGTTAAAACAGTTTGCGAAAATTCATCCAAATAATGCTGTCTTATGCCTAACATTTTCAGCAATAACAAGTTCCCATTTCAGTTCAAAATGGATTTCTAAATTTCATGTTTATTCATCATTTTCATGAAATATATCTGTTCGGCTTTAAGGGAATGGAAAGTGGTGTTAGGACGAATTAGCGGGGGCGGGGTACTGACGAGGGCACGTTACAGGATCACCCCTTGGAAAGGGGTGGCTTTTGTGAACTGGGTGCAATGCAATGCAGTTGTGGCCACTGGACACACCTTCAATTCTGTGTTCCAGAAAATGCGGAAGAAATAACAAATGCTAGAGACTCTACTTGCCCTCACTGCAAAGGTGAAGAATAATAATAAAAGGTAAGTTCCTCGATGTAGGTATGAGTTGTACACTTTAAAAATAAAATAAAATAAAAATAAAATGAATGAGTTTTTCTCTAAAAAATATTATTATCTGCCATAGAACTGCCAAACATTTCTTTCTTGTACACTTTAAATTTAGACAAGAAAATCACTCACATGTTACACGTGTCAGTGACTTCTTAAGAGTTCTTAATTTTTTTTAGTTATTTTACACGACAAACAGTGCAAAGATGCCCTACCCCTAAATAAATGGATGTCAGAATCATCCAAATTCCAAATCTGGCAAACAAATTCATGTAGACCATTCGGGACCATGGAAACAAGTCCTTAGTTTTAGTTTCAGTTAAGCAATGATGCGGACACAACATAAAATTTGCTTAGTTTCTTCTTGAATTGTGGTTAAATACATTTTTCCCTCAATGCCAGCCCTTTAAGGGACCCTGAGAATTTCCATTTTTCAGAAGGCCTGAATGACATAGCCTCAGATTTCACATTGCAAAAGTACGCCATCACTTCAAACTTGGTGGTGCGCATAATTAGGGAAATAAAGAAAATGGAATCTTCCCTAAAGAGCCTATGTTCAATCGATTATATCTTCCTCAATTCCCATTCAATTGAAGCTTATTTTGTGTCAGATTAAAGGCGGCGAAGTTCACGAAGATAATTGCAAAAAACGCTAAAAGTGCACAATACTCCATATGCTACTACGCATATAAACAGCAAACATAATCCGACCGGGTTTGTTTTCATTGGCAACGCAATCTTTGATCCAAATGCCCATATGACCAATTCAGGCATTATTCGTTTATGGGAAGTTTTTGATTAAAGTTTGCCCAATAGTTGTGGATAAATGGCTTTACACACACGTTGGTTACCTAATTTAGTGGTATTCACACTCTCGTAAAACCTACTAATCACCAGATACTGAAAAAACTTTACACAATTTCAGTATTTTAACACAAGTGCCCAGTTTTGGTGCCCCTTGTACTTGTGTAAGATATTCATTTGTGTGATAGCCTAGTTGTCAGTGATCAGCACATCCGTCCCGATATTTTCCCACCGTGGGGAGTTAAAGGGAAATTCTCGTCACCCCAGACAGTTCCAATTCTCCCAGCTAAGCAACTTGTAGCTCCTCCCATAACTGTATGAATCTTCTCTTTGTGCAGACACAAACCTATTTTATTGCTCCAGGCCATGTCGTGGTGAGCATACAAGGTTATAAGGTGTAATCTAAACACTCTCTCTGCATTGTGTGGAATGTGAATTACTCTGCATCATTTGAATTTTCAAACTTTGATGTCAATCAAAGAGGAGGAACCAACTGAGAATTTTCATACCCCCACACCAAAAATCTACTTTGGGGTGATGACTGCTTGTCTTTAACGAACCTTTTCAAGTTTTGCTTGCCTTGTGATGTCATTGACTATTATCACATTGACTGTTATGTGTGCTGGAGATGAGATATTCATCTCCGCGGATTGCCCTCTCGTTTAATTGGGACCCTTTCATTTCTGGAATTGGCGAACCTATTTATCCAAATATCGCAAGTTGGCTCACACCGATTTATCTACTGTTTATTAAACAGTAAACCTACGATATTACTGCTAGCCTGCTTCGTGCATTTTGATTGCGTGAACGGCCGTTAGTTACAGATAATGGAAATGCACCTCAGCATTCCGGAAAGTCTAATTATGTTCAACTCTAACTTGCACCTTTCGATGTCCGACTTTTGTGTCATTGGTGAAGTTGATGTTGGACGACTTGGAGAAGTTTTCACCGGTGTTACCGTTTCAAGCGTCCTAATTTTGTTTGTCCGATATCCACGATGTCATGCGCTGATTGTATCCAAGTCAAGCTGTGTGCACGCAGTAGTACTAATGTATCGTATGTTGCAAAAACTGAGTTATTCCAACATTATAGAAGCTTCAGGGGCGGATCCACGGAGTTACAAAAGCGGGGATAACCCCGTGGGGGGGGGGGGAACAAAGTCCGAAACTGCGAACGTCAATGTAATAACCCTCAGTAGGAGGGGGGATTTTGAAATTAGACACAGCTGAATGGTATTTCCTGACACCTTGCAACCAAGACAGCTGCCCAAGCAAATTTCATTTTTGTGAATCACTGCTGCTATGAAGTGCGACCACTGGAATTTCGGAAGAGGCATATAACCAGTCAGTAGGCTTTAGATTATATACTGCTAACGTGACCAAGGCAGGGGGTCTGGGTTCCGTCCTTTTTTTTTTTTTGGGAAATCAAACACTGTCAGATGCGAGTTCTTGGCATTTGGCAAACAAGATTTAAACATCAGCAAACACCATTTTCATGCATCGCCTGTGCTACAAAGTGTGACCACTTAAGTTTCAGAATAAGCCTACCAGCAGGCTAATAGTGGTATACCGTGGTTAGTTCCCCTTTAATTCATCGATGAAAACCCTTTATTTGTTCCCCCTGTAATAGTGTCAAAAATTTGCAATAATAACCCTTAAACTTAGCCAAACATGTTGCACAAAATTGCATCTAAGGATCTTTAAATATTCAGAACATTTATAAGGGGGGGGGGGAGAACATTAAACCCCTTCCCAAAAGGGCGGTCCGAAACGTTAAACCCCCACTCCCTTCCCCAATCGAGAACAGCTTCCTACGCCTATGGTAGGTATACCAGTAAGATGGTAAAGACACGGAGGATCTGGAAAGATTTATGAGATCGAGTACTGTTAGATGCAATTTCCTGACATCCGAGAATCGATATAAAGTAGTATTTAAAAGAACCTGAAGGGGGGTGTCTGTATCTTCGGTCAATGGTGGCTCTCCGCTTGGACAGTGTCAAAATCTCACTTCCAACTCTCACTCAATGATGGTAGCCCTGAAGTCGCGGAAAATAAGTCATAGTACTTGAATAAAATTGTTCTGAAAACTATTGCCAGAAGGTCACGTGTTCTGGTACAGAATATCCTGTTTGTTAGGAGGAAACTCAGTCGTGATTTAATTGATCTGGAACAGTGGCGTAGCCAGGTTTCTTGTCAGGGGGGGGGGGCAAGAGCACCAAGATTTCCCCCAATTAGTGATCTGCTTCCTAATAATCAGTGTTCTCCGCAGGTCCAAAATTTTGTCCGGGTGCTTTCCTCTGACCTGGCTGATGTGACTGATCGCCGTCGTGGGGGAGGGGTTTAAGGTGAGGGGTGTCCCCCTCCCCTTTGGAAAATTTTTCCTCATGTAAGGGGGGCTAGATGCAAAATGGTGCCACATTTGGCGCTAAATGTAAATTGAATACATCACCAAGAATTCCTATTATTTTAGGAAGCTTTTTTATCTTGCTTGTCTTGGTGAATTTTTCTTGAGTCCTACTGGTAGTTCAGAATCACAATGGGTGAAGTACAGTAATTAAGTGAACCCTGGTACACCTTTCCCTTCATCAGTTCACCACATTCAACACAATCAGTCCAAATTTACGAGGACCTGTCCTATAGCACTTGACCACTGACCCATTCTAACAAACTGCATATACCACAGTGCTGCTCCTTTAATTATCAAGAAACATTGGAAGTATACAGTAAAAGGACAGAGTCCCTTGTCAGAGGTCCAGAGATCCCATGCTGTATAAAACAGATAGTAAAACATAGCTAGTACAACTATAAGCATGGTGTCATTCCATCTCTGAAATTCTTAATGAGGACTGGTTGTGCCAGTGTGGCATATACTTTTAAATAAGCAGGGGCGTCAATCCGTATTCAAATGTGGGGGGGGGGGGGGACGCGGGACATACATGACTTAGTACAAACCAATCCCTTTGGTTTTGAAGAGGGGGCGTCTTCCTATAGACCCTTTCTCCCCCCCCCCTTATGATAGCTGACGTTGTCCTATTCTAATAAGAATTATCATTTCAAAGTTAACATGACCATCATAGATGATCTGCCAGGTGAAATACACGGAGTCCACGGGATTACATCAAGATGTTATTTTCACCATGTCCCAAAATATCTGAAACAACGCTTCGCAGCGTGGATCATTGTCGGAGACCATGGACCCAACCAGGCCCGTTGCTAGGGTGATATATTTGGGGGTGTGAAGGTCCCAATTCCGACCGGCTGGATGTATTTTCCAACTGAGTGGAGGCGTTTAAATTGCACTTTTTTATGCGTTCTGCGTTTTGTATACAGCAGTGGGATCCTTCCTTTGTCACTACATAAATGTGTGGTCTTGGGGGAGGGGTCTAAGGGGAGGGAGATCCCCCTCCCCTTTGAGAAATTGTTGTTAATTTAAGGCTGCTTAGGTGCAAAACGGAGCTATCTTTGGGATATTTTTTGAGCTGATCGTACATGGCTGGAAAATGTCCATAATTTAGTGAATTCTAATTTTTCCGACTGGCTGGATGTTTTTACTAACTGCAGTGGCGGCGCGTAAAATTGCACCTTTTTATTCACCCTGCGTTTGTATACAGCAGTGGATTCCTTCCTTTGTCACTATGTAAAGGTGTCATCCTGGGGGAGGGGGGTAGCCCTCCCCTTTTGAGAAATTTTTGTTAATTTAAGGTTGCTTAGATGCAAAATGGTGCTATCTTTGGGATATTTTTGGAGCTGATCGTAGTATAGCAAGGTGTGAAGGATTAGCAAGTGCGTTTTCAGAATGCTTTATAGTCGTAAGTGTATTAACAATCACCATCTATACCGATAATAACTTCGGCGAAGCGCTCGGTAAAAATTTTTGAAAAGTGTTTAACTGCAACAACGTACTTTCAACCTTCCACATCATGCTACAAATTAGACTGAATGAAGTGGCGTGCCCAGGATTTCTCTCAAGGGGGACATGCAGTGTATTGTGTGACCGCTGACCTGGGGGAGGGGTCTAAGAATTGTTTTGACAAATTAGGTGTCCTTACGTGCAATCTGGTGCCACATATGTTACCTTTTGAAGTAAAATTTGTGTTAAAAAAATTACGTATTTTTAGGAACTAAAAAAATAGGCATCAGTGAGGGTGGGCATGGCCGAATGGCCCTCCCCTCTGCCACTAATTGAATGACCCCATATTGATGCGAAGCCCCTACAGATGTTTGGTGATGTATGTCTGTTTTCGGAAAGTGTTGTGATCAGAATAGTTCCATGTATAATTGCCTTTTTAATGGTCATGAGAAGGAGTGCAAACCGTGACGCATGCGCGCGAAGCGCGCCGAAATTTTGTCATTAAATAAGATTTCCCTGACGAAATCTACATTCAGAATCTGCATCGGGACACTTAATAATTGCCCAACAAACCTACATGCCACTCAAAAAGCCAGCCAAATAGAGCCACGAGACTACTCTTTAACGCAAATGTGGGGGGGGGGGACATTTGATATTGTGTCCCCCGCCCATCGAAATGCAAGTCCCCCCGTCCCCAGGATTGGCGCCCATGTAAATAAGTAAAGTGTACTGGTCGAGAAATTTAAAATTTTACCAGATCATGCGCAAATTTCACCATGTATTCACTTTCAAAATTCCCCCAAGATTTTTCCAGAGGGCGCAACTCGCCCCCCTGTCCCCCCCCCCCCGGCAACGTCACTGATCTGGAAGTGCGGGAAAGAGCAGTAATCAACTCTCTTTAGACATAATGAATGTTTTCCGATCAGAAAATTGCCAAGAAATCGAAACATTTCCTGCAAAAAGTAGGATGGGGTTGCACCTTACCCACCCCTCCCCTCTGGTAAGATTCATTCTGTAAACTGAATGAAGCATTTTCAAGTAATAATGACACAATTCTGAAATATTACATGTTAAGCTTTACGTGGTCTTTTCAAGTGAGTTACAACCTCCACAACATACATAAAGGACTGCCATGATCTTTATATCTAAAAAGTAGCATTCGAGAATATTTTTCTAAAATATAGCCACCCAAGAATTCAACTTGCACTGAGTCCTTGGCACACTAGTACAGCAAAGTTGACTTTAAAAGTAAATATCGTTCACAAGTTTATATACATGTACATGCTGTTAATATCTGGGCCAATTTACTCATTGTTTCACTTATTTAAATCTTTACTATGAATAAATAAGTGTATATCAGTATAATAAAGAAACATGCGAAATACATTTGGATCTGCTGGGCTCTTCCACTGTTGCAGAGGAATGATGGATGCCAAGGGCAGATCCACAACTTTTAGCAGAAGGAATTACACACTAAAAACTGGCGCGTTTGTAGGGACGCTCAGGGCGGTTACGGGGGCGGGGGTGGGGTTGGGGTTGGGGAGACATGTGGGTGGGGGTGAGGGAGACATGTCAGGCGCAAAGCCTGGATTTTATCATGAATGGGTTTCTAGTTCCAACGACTCAACACGGAAATGGGAAAATTTCCTTCCGAAGGGGCGAGTTCCCCAGGAGATCAAGGTTCATATGGAAGTCGGACCCTCCCATTTGGCTGTATTAGACGCATTGAACACAGAACTCGTGATCAAAATTAAACTCTGACATTTGTCTGTTGTTGGCACTATTACATAATTATTCGATTGATAAAGCTTTTAATCTGTTATCCATTACAATTCGTTTGAAACCAGCAGTAACAATCACGTGGGTGGTCACTTGGGCTGTTAGCTCTCTGCCTGACACAGCCGCTATCTAGAGGATGGGATGATTAATATAATACCTGGTCGTTTTCGCTTTGGTTAGATGAAATTTTCAGCTAGCTTGTTCAGACATTATCTCAGGTTTATAGAAGTCGGTTGAGTGCTCGAAGTCATCACTGTAGTAATTACAAAAATGGTAAACGTGTTAAAATTTCATAATGCACTGGTAGTGATCATTAATGCTGAATAGAAACTTGTAACCAAAATGCACTCGTATTCAATACATTGTGGTTTTCGAATTTTTCCATTAAAATGTTAACTCTTTTACTAATCTGTTGTTTCTTAAAACAAATTTCACAAGTCTTATGCCCAAGGTGGAAAAAGTAGAGTTCTTCTATTCAACACCATTACGGTAACATTTCTTCATTGCTTCCTCTGATAGTCTTTTAATATATTTTTTCGTTTCCTATCATATTTTGAAAAATATCTTATTTTTTTAAAAAAGTTTCATTCATGCAACCTTTCCTACCCCCATCATATACTTCTGTTGAGATTGAACAACACTTTTTTCAAATTTAAAGTTCTTTTGTCACGGGTAGGAGATACTTCTAATTTATATGTGACAAATAAATTTTGAAAGTAATATCACAACTTTCTATCTTCTTTTGTACTTAAGATGATGTTGAACAGCTTTCTGTCACTTCCTTTTACATATACCAGCAAATGAGACTTACCATTTATAGGATAGGGTAATTAAAAGATCTGTACATTCAGTCTCGACCACTTTCTGGTTGGAGGTTACTTATTTACAAGTTAGAGTATCCCACTAATACATAAACATACACACAGACACACACAAAAGACTTGCAATACAAGAACAGAACCCACTCAGACACACAGACAGTCCTACCTCAAGAACACAAGGTGCCTTTTCTCATGTGGAAGTGGGAGAGGGGGAGCTACAGCATTTTTCCCGAAATTGTAATGCATGTGTCGTGTGCCAGAAAACAGCATATATTTTGTCCGAAAATAAGTTTTCTGCATGAATGCATGGGACGGGGGAGGTTGCAGCATGCCCCGGCCCAGCTTTGCAGGCCTATCCCCCTACCGTGACTTAACTATATGCATGTATCCATGCTATATCACCCATCGTGGCCAACAAAACGTACCACTTCTTTTAGTCCATCCTTAAAGAGGATCATATATGGAATTTCTTTTCCATCTTTTTCTTTGTGGCCAACCAAAGCGATCATTCCCTCAGACGGGTGAGATCTTCCTTCAAAAAACTGAAAATTGTCAGACTTAAATTTCTCCCGAAGAATGACCCTGAACTGATTAAGCTTGTCTTTAACGATGTCTGCTTTTTCCTTTCCTTGTTTCTCATAATAAGCTATTAGCCTGGGAGTAGAGACAAAAGACAAATGTTTGGTACGATTGAAATCGTAATAATGAAAGAACATGTAATTTTAGTTAATTATTTATCAGAAAAAATAGAATCCTTTAGAGATTGGAAAAGACATACAGTGATATCCTAAATGATACAAAATAGTCTTCTAGTAATTACTTGTGATTGCAGGATTTCTGACACATTTGAATGTGGCATTGACATCAGACATCGGTATTCTTTACAAGTGAGTTTCTCTTTGGTTAATTTTTTTTTAATAATTAGTATGAAGTAACTCAAGCCACCATGTGAAACGTGCTGGTGGCGACATTCCTATATTTCCATTTTGACCTGATAAAGGGTATAAGGACAAGTGCAAAAGCATAATAATTCTGGAACATCCGCTTTCTGTTCTAAGTCCCTTAATAGACGAGTTGGGAAAGTTTTTGCGCAATGCATCATGGGATGGGTCAACGGTCAAGTGAACCACTTACCTTGACGAAAACGTCACGGTACAGCTGTCCTTGTGACCCCACTGGAATTACTGAATATAACTGGCTTATTCCCTTACATTTATCTTTCGTTATATGTTTCAGAATATTTAGTTTGCATGTGTTAATTTTAAGGACAATAGAAAATAATCATGCATGAAATGAACGAGAAGGAAAATATTGACACATGATAAGAAGATAACCAGCTATGCACACATGACGTTAACATCTGACGGTATAGAGGGAAGCTGTGTTAAGTCATTCTGTCCCACCAGGAGACGTACCTCCTTATCATCATCATCGTTAACGTCATCGTCATCGTCATCGTCATCGTCATCGTCATCGTCATCGCCATCGCCATCGCCATCGCCATCGCCATCGCCATCGCCATCGCCATCACCATCACCATCACCATCACCACCATCACCATCACCATCTGTGTCCGTCCAGTGAGAGTACAAGAAACTTAACACATGTCGATTAAATTGGACATCTGTACGATTTAATTGTACATATGTCAGTTTTGTCCTATCAGAGCACTGAAAAGGAACAGGCGACTATGCTCGTCCAATGAGAGTACGAGAAACCTGACATGTCGATTTAATTGGACATATTTACAATTTAATTCGACATATGACAGTTTTGTCCAATCTGAGTACTCAAAAGGAACTGGTGACTGTGTTTGTCCAATGAGCGTACGAGAAACCTTACATATGTCCATTTCATACGACTTAGGTCAGTTTCTCTTACATACGTCAGTCTCATCCAATCAGGTCATGAGAAGCCGATATGTGTCAATTTAATTAGACATATGTCGATTTCAGGACTTATGGCACGCTAGGCCCACCACAGACGGGAGGTCCCGAAATCGGAATTGCCTACAATGGGCTCCCCATGGACTCAGATTCGAAGCCGACTCCACTCCAGTCTAGTCCACGAAAATGAACATTACGCCAGGTTGAGTTAAGGCCGGTTTACACTTCAGTATAGTGTTATAAAGCTATGTCAGTTGAACATTGTGCAACTCTTAGTTACGTATGTAGTTGACCCAGAAGAGCATGAAACGACCATATATATGGTTTTTATAGCTTTATAGCGGGTGAAAATTTGGAAGTATGAACCGGCCTTTTAAGGATGAAATTGTTACTACTTCCACAGTATTGTGTCAAAATTGCCACGCACAGCAAAATTACTAGGTGAAGACAGACAATAAACTAGAAATGTAGTTACGGGAACCGTAACTACTGTTTATGGAAGCGATTCGTACTTATACTGGCTATTTTCAAGATGATATTTAGGCTAGGCATTTTCCGCTTTTATTGAAACTGGAGCATGTGAAATGGTTGGTAAAAATACGTTGCGCTAGGCTGCACGAGTAAACTGATCACAATATATCAGTTCAGACAGTGGCGAATGCTACTGGGAAAAATGCCGATATTAAGTTCAACCCACACAGCGATACATGCTCGTTGCTTGCAATGCTGGGAGTATATCCAAATGCTGGACAGGCTGCACTGTATATTATCACTAGGCCACGTTACTGGCCTACACAATACGATAATACAGGACCAAAATGTGGCAGAAGTTGTAAACAAAAGTTTCTCGTAGGCTACTAGCAGCCTGTTGTTTCGATAAACACGGCTGTAATATAAAGGTGTGCGTCGGTCTGGTTTTTGATGTCGGAACCACCCGATCATCGGTTTGGACTTGACCAAGACCACCCGAAACCGACAACGCTTTCTGCTCAGACCACCCGAGACCAAACCGATGTCGGTTTTCGAGTAGTCAAACCGCCCAAACCGATGAGGCTTTAAAGTCAGACCACCCGAGACCAACCCGAAAAATCCGAAGCAATGTTTTACAACAAAGAAGTACAATTAGCAGGATGTTCTTTATTACATTGCTGAAAGATCACACAATTTACGGATTATCAAGAAGTGGCAAATTTGGCATCAAATCAAAATCAAGACACTAGTTAAAGCTAAGTTGTTAATTAATAAGTCATCATCATCATCATCATCATCATCATCATCATCATCATCATCATCATCATCATCATCATCATCATCATCATCACCATCACCATCACCATCACCATCACCATCACCATCACCATCACCATCACCATCACCATCACCATCACCATCACCATCACCATCACCATCACCATCACCATCATCATCATCATCATCATCATCATCATCATCATCATCATCATCATCATCATCATCATCATCATCATCATCATCATCATCATCATCATCATCATCATCATCATCATCATCATCATCATCATCATCATCATCATCATCATCATCATCATCATCATCATCATCATCATCATCATCATCATCATCATCATCATCATCATCATCATCATCATCATCATCATCATCATCATCATCATCATCATCATCATCATCATCATCATCATCATCATCATCATCATCATCATCATCATCATCATCATCATCATCATCATCATCATCATCATCATCATCATCATCATCATCATCATCATCATCATCATCATCATTATTATTATTATTATTATTATTATTATTATTATTATTATTATTATTATTATTATTATTATTATTATTATTATTATTATGATTATTATTATTATTTGAAAAAGCGCACTATCAACCAAAAAGTTATCTAATGCGCTGTACAAAAACAAGAAAGAGCATGAAAATAGGCAAGACTGTAAGGAAAAGACACTAAGTGGAAAATACCACAAGAAAGGATATAAATACTGAGCAACAAAAGCAACAACAAAACAATTAATATATGGAAAATAACCACGTTTTAAGCTTTGTAATAAAAACCTGAAGTGTTGGTGCAAATTGAATATCACTTGGAAGATCATTCCAAAGACGTGGGCCGGCAACCGCAAAAGAACGATCGCCAAAAGATTTGCAGTGTGTCTTGGGTATAAGGAGGATTATCCTGGCATTAGACCTAAGAACGCGTTTGTTAGTTCTTAATTTAAGCATGTCAGTCAGGTAATCCGGGGCTTGTCCATTTAAGCACTTCCAAACTAAGGTGAGGATCTTAAATTTAATTCGAAGTGTAACGGGAAGCCAGTGCAGTTCTTTTAAACAAGCTGTTGAACTATCTAGTCTGTTTTTATTCAAGACAAGCTTAGCAGCCATGTTTTGAATTCGCTGCAACTTTTTAATCTCACAGTTGGGGAGGCCGTATAGAAGGCTATTACAGTAGTCGAGGTGTGATATAATTAAACCATGTACAATTTGCTTGCAAGCATCAATGGTAAGATATTTTCTGATGTTTGCTATCCGACGATAATTTGCCATAACAGATCTACATTCACTTTGTATGCGTGATTTCATCGTAAGGTTCTTATCCAGATGAAAGCCCAAGTATTTTATAACATTAACTTTTGATATTTCACAGTTATTAACAGACAATGTTTGAGTAACACATTTACATAATTGCTTAGCAGATCCAAACTGAATAAACTCAGTCTTGGAGTCATTCATCTTTAGTCTATTGTGTTCCATCCAGGTTTTGACTTGACTTAACGACATTTCAAGAAGACGTGTGGTGGACAATTCAGAGTCCCTGCATCCTCCTAAGAAACTTATCTTTAGTGCATGATCATCGGCATACCCGTGAAGTTCAACAATTTTAGGAATATATTTCCGCGTTGTAGATGCATAGGCGGAATATAAGGTTGGGCCAACTACACTTCCCTGTGAAACTGAAAAATCAAGATTCTTAGGAGATGAATATTCATTTTCAATTTCACCTTGAACTCACGTGGTGCCAGGTAACTCTTGAACCACCCAAGGCAATGGCCTGACACACTAAAATTTGTGGCAAGGACATTTAGCAGCACCGAGTGATCAACAGTATCGAAAGCTGCGCTGAGATCTATGGACGCAAGAGATGTTACTTTTCGATTTTCCATGTTCCACAGTATGTCGTGAGTTAATTTGAGGAGTGCCGTTTCACAGCTGAAGAATTTACGATAGGCGGACTGGTAACTGGGAAAGAGATTGTGTTCTTCACAGTGTGCCATGAACTGTTCCAAAGCAACTTTTTCAAGCAGTTTTGACAGGAAGTTCAAGTTACTTACTGGTCGATAGTTAGACAGAGCAAGTTCGAGACCGGCTTTTTTTAGTAATGGTCTTACTACGGCAATCTTCCATTTTTGGACAAATACGCCTTGACATAAGGACATATTTATGATCTTAGTTATGATTGGGACAAATTTATCAAGGACTTTTTTCAAAGTTTTGGTTGGGAGTATGTCTAGTTCACATGACTTCGTTGGCATTGACAGAATGATGGTCTTAATGTAGTCTTCACTCACTGGTAAAAACTTTGAAACTGGGTGAAATTCACTTGGTCATACGCCTTGTACAAACATTCATCACGTAGCGCCTCCCTGATTTTGAGAATCTTTTCTAAAAAGAAATTGCAAATTGATCGGCGAGATCCTTATCACTTTTATGCACTGGCAAAGGATTTTCCCTCCTAGCTCCCGTGATGTTCTTGATCAGAGAAAACAACGCTTTAGAGTCGTTTCCACAGTTTATGATCATTTCAGAAATTGTTTCTTTTTTGCAGCAAACAACATTCTTTTCAGCTTATTACGTTCCATTTTGAATACCTGAAGATAGGAATCATTTTTGTGGTGTCTCCAAATTCTTTCCATTTTTCTCACAATAACCCTTTGCTGTTTTATATCATCATTAAACCAGATTTCTTTCCTTCTTTCTGTAATTCTCATAGTGGTCACCGGTATAAGCTGGTCTAAAGCCTTAACTGTTTTTACATCCACAGCCTCTACCAAGCAGTCAAGGTCATTTACATCGGAAAGGTCATCGAAATCAAGTATTTCACAAAACTTTATTAAGTCTAATTTCTTAAAACATCTCGTTTTGATTGTTTTTTCTATTACGTCATCTTCCTCAAACTTAGGTCTGCCAATACGAAGCAATGGTCAGATATGTATGAGCCTGCATAATAATATCGGAAATTTCAGGTGCATACATTTGATCAAGGGTATGACCTCTGTCGTGGGTTTCGAAGTAGACAAGTTGGTCGAAACCAAGAGCTTCCATTGACTCGGTTAAATTCAAACCGTAAGAATCTAAGCTAAGTTGTTAAACTTGAGATCAAAGAATAATCAGCAATCAATAAGAAGGAGGGTTAGAAAATATAAATTTAACTTGCAATAAAGTGACTTTCAAGCAAAGCAAAGTTGAAGGAAAATACTTGATATCAAAGTACAATCAATAAGAGCCAAAATGCTAATTTAATTAAAATCAGTTTACAATATTAACTAACCATACCACACAACTACGAATCAAATCCGCCAGATGTCAAAACTAATGAAAAATATTTTTCCTAGTTCGACCAGTATTTTGCAGAACTAAAGATGACACTTTATGGAGCCTCTTCCAATCCTGTGTTTTTATTGTAAGTACGTATAAATTCAGATATGATTGCATATAAACATTTATCAGTTAATCGCATTTCAGAGGAGATCGCTGAATATTTCAATCGGTCTTCTAGGCATGTCCCATGGACTAATTCCGTCCCGCAATTAAGGTAGTCACGTTTTTCTTTTCCCATCAAACATTTCATGGGATATGAATGAGTAAAATCTGGGAGTCATCTCACAATTATAATCATATTAATTTGCATACTGAATTCAAATCATGTCTTCATCCCGGTAAAATCACTTCAGAAATAGTTATTAGTCAATAATCAACAAACCGAACAATTAAATTGGCCTTTAAATGAGAGCAAAGTAAAACTTAAAGGAAGTTTTCAAGTGTCTACAATGTCGTCTGTCTGTTCCTCTGAAAAACGTTGTCATACCCAACTGCGCAAAGCACTTCTACAGAAGAGAACTTGTGTTAACATTGCCTGGGTTAAGCCTTGTCCTACGAACATTAATCGTGTACCCGGCGTTGGAGAAGCACCACTCAAAAATGGCAGAGGAGGGTCGGGCGAAATTATGAATAAATCTGCGTCGGTTTTTTCGGTTTTTCTCGGTTTGGGTCGAAAATTGTCAGACCGCCCGGGACCGAAGAGATGTAGGTTCCATGACGGTCAGACCACCCAACTGTCGGTCCGAGTTCAGCGAGAACGCCCGAAACCGACTTCGGTTTCCGGCGGTTTCGGGTTGGTCCCGGTTTTGGGCGGTCTGTGCACACCTTTACTGTAATACTATAGTACGATATAGGCCTAGGGTGGGAACAATCTCAAAAGAAAGAGTGGCCGGGCCATCCCGAGCAGAATATAAGAACTATATCCTGCATTAGTCAGGTGGCTTAGCCAATTTAACGTTACTGGCCGGACAAAAGTACCAAACTGGAGTATCTTTTCGACCTATCTTTTGATTTTATCCGTGGAACCCACTTGATCGGCTCCGATTTTCTAAGCTGGCGGCCAAAATCCAAAATGGCCGCCAGAAAAAAGAAAATGTCATATGTCTGCCTGTAAAAATTAGAGATGAACAAATGAGGGGACAATTCAGGTGTTTCTGGGGCCACTAAAACAGATGCTGGTCATAGCATGTTGCCAGGGTGTTCCACTTTCTAGATGGCGTCTAAAATCCAAGATGGCCGCCAGAAAAACGAAATGCCATATATCTGCCAGTAATAATCGGAGATGAACAAATCTCATGATGAGGGGTCAATTCAGGTGTTTCTAGTGCCACTGAAACAGATGCTGGTCATGACACGTTGCTAGGGTAACCCACTTTCAAGATGGCCTCCAAAATCCTGTACTTTTGTCCGGTCGTTACCGTTTTTCCTAAAAATTGTTGCTAAGCCACCTGACTACATCTGTACATGCACTGTGCAACTATGGCCGTACTAACGGTACCATGCTACTATGCACAAATTGGTTGTGTGTTTCGTGCTTCGCGGTTGGTCACAGTGACGCTGACTTCCGTGTTCTAGATCTTCTGCACAAACAAGAATGTCAGAAGGATTACTACTATTAGAACTAACAGTGTTTTATGTCGTGATAACATATCTTACAAAGGTGAGCAAAGAGTAATGATGTCACATCTTTCTATGAAGACCAGTAAATGATCTTTTTACTTACGAAAAGTATTATAAACGAAGCTAGCTTTTAAAATTAAGTTTTTCATTATATTATTGTAATTTTTAAACTTTGTATCAGTCACACCTAGTGGAAATCATTTTAAGATACCTGAATTTTGGAAAAATTATTTGCCTAAGTCATTCAGACGTTTAGACATTGAAAAATCTTTATAGTCTTATTTTGCAATGAGAAGACCATTGTTTTCTTATGACTGCTTTACATTTATGTACACGTGGTAAGAAACATACAATATTTGCGGCAGTTCTGATCATGAACTGCTTCTTCAGATAGAGCGGCACAAAGAAACTGTCACGTGACCTGATTCTGTGTCATCACAATATGTTTATGAGAAGCAGCGCTTCCATAAACACTTTTTTAATAGCAAATGAAGGCATTGTATACTGGGCTTACCATGAGTCGACTACTTAAGGAACATTTTGACCATAAAAATATTAAAAAATTTACAAAAATCAATAAAACTTTGCTGTAACATTTTGTTGTGCTATATTTTGGTGTTGTTCGGATTGGGTAATCTGTAGAAAATGAATTTTGAAATGTAGGTGGCAGTACAAGCAACAATGCTTATGAAGGAATCTTGAGTCAATCGCTACAAAAAAAAAAAAGACTAGCAAATAAAATGTTATAAATTACCTTAAGAATAGTTATACAAATAATCTTAGAGAATAATGTCTTTTCTATCAAAATTTTTAATCAGAGCTTCATCAAAGACATTTTGATCACCATTTTTTGTAATTTTGGCAAATTTCTAGTTCATACTTATGCCGAAACTTAAAAATTTGGCCGTGAATAACACTTTTGCTTTGGACATCAAAAATGATGAGGCAAATAATTGTTTTTTATGTTGTTTGAAGAAAATGCAATGCAGGTTATGCTTATATTGCAATCACATCTCGCCTTCACGCTGTACTGGCGTTTAGAATGCAGTGATCGACTAATGATACTGATCGACTCATGATTACTTACTTTACAATGTAAAAGAACATGAAAACATAGGTGAGATATGCTTAATTATTAAAAACGCTGGGCGCAGACTGAAATTGGATTTAACCAGCAACTGGGGTTACCTGCTGTAACCAGGCTATTGTGCGTTTTATCACTCAGAAAATCAAGTATTTGCTAGAATGTGCATATCACCTATATGGCAGTACAGTACCATCTGTATAGACTGTATACCTAGGGTGTATTATGATTTCTGAGAGAGCGTCATCATGTTAAAGGATCCTACAGAGTCTGCTTCACAGGCTACAACTAGTGCCACTGGAATTGGAATTTCCAAGGACAAAGCCAACTTGAATTGGGACACACCCTGAATTTACTTGCCAATGCCATGAGCTTGTACATCTCACAACTGGTTATATCACGTGAATAATTTGAATGCCCTGTGTCCGTAGCTACGGAGGTTAATGGGAAAGCAGAATAATTCCAGGTTTCCAGCAGCATTTTCAAGTTAACAGTGTGGGGATGTAGTTTTACCCTGGGGCCATTTTGTTCCCCTGACTGAGACTTGCCAAGTTGACCCCACCCCCAAAATGAAATGAAGGAATGCAGCTTAATTGTTCAAAATCACTGCTTTCCTTGTGAATGTCACTCCCGTAAAATGCAAACGTTTCTCACTCTTGCCACCCCTATAATGTCAGCCATGACCCCACTTCTTCACGATGGATCTAGACCTGCTACTAAGACTTACGTTTGGGTATATGGCTTGAGATACTCAGGAAAATATTTCTCCTGGCTGATATGAGGACAATTTTGAAGTTGACATTCTTCAACAAGGTCGATAACCTCTTCCAATTTCTCTGGTTGTTCTGCTGGCTGTTCTGCTGGTACTAGTTTAGCGAAACGATTTCCTCCAAGCTCCGTGTCTTTTACTCCACCAGAACGTATTAATATGTACTGCAGGTTAAAACAGGTTATCAGAAGTATTAAAACCAGTTTTCAATGCTTTTATGTTTTTGATCCTTCTTGAATAAGGACAAAGAAGCCCTACAGCTCGCGTAAAAAATTTGGCCGTATTTTATGGGTCTTATTGAAGAAATGTTGTATACTGGTAGGAGAAATTATGAATACCCATGAGGAACAAAACTGGATCAACTGTCGAGATGGATGAACTTTATCAGGGATAGCATGTATTGTTTTGTATCCAACCTGGCTTACTCAATGAAATAATCAAACCTCCAGTCGCGAGTCACTGTCCATACCTTCACCGAGCGACCTTACGACAAATGCAAGATAACTACTGTGTTGTTAGTGAAATGATTCCCGACCTTTACAAAGGCTACCTGAAGGTTACTTGGTGCGGGGGTGGGGGGGGCGGGGGTGGGGTTGTACTATTTAAGTTATGTAGAACGCGACAGTGCAAGAGAACGAAATAAAGAGACTCAACAGCGCGTGAAGCGGGCTGAAAGTTACTTTCCTGTAGACCTTATGCATTACGTCATGTAACGTCATTTCAGAGGGCAAACAATGAAGCTTTCAAGATAAGGAACATGACTTGTACACATACTGTGCGCACAGTACGTACGACGTAGTCTGCACAAAAATGAGCTGTCTGCATTTATTGCCTTAGTTGCAACGATACGCGCTTACCTCTGCAGAGGGCGCATTTGTGTTCTGTGACATCATATTCATAAGGCCTATTTGTGGGTCTGCCCTCCCTCCGTCGCTTGCTCCTATGCATCCCTAGTCCCACCTTCCCACTTTAGAGCAAAACTAGGGAAATCAGGCACTTCTGTAACCAGCGAGTAGACCCAAAGTCATGTCGTGCTCAAATTGTTGGCAAAATATAAAGCCTTCGTCTGTTTTTTGTCTTTGTGTGTTTTGTTGTAACGAGATTGGCAAAAGGTGCAGGCGAAGGTCGCTCGCTTTTTCACTGTGACCATAAACTTGACTTGACAACAGCCTCTTGTACTCAGAAATATCAACAAAAATATTACTTCAGTCATATTTATATAGAATTCCTGACCAGAATACAAGCCAGTGAGCCACAACTGGAAAAAGGCCGTGGCCGGCCCGACTTAAACCAATTGGTTAGAAACTGAGCCGTAACACCTCATCTAACTATATGACCAGACTACAAAATGTTGTTTTACCATTGGGTATAGTTAGCTTACATTTCACCTTTTATTTAGCCGGAGAAAAATAGGGTGGGCACGCCTCACCACCTGTAATGGATACCCACGGGGTATGAATTGCTGATTGAACGAGAATACAACCAGAATGCTAGGCATTCTCACTCGCGAATTTAAGATGGAAGGGGAAAAAATTCCAATGACCTGCGCTGAGAGGGATAGAATTTCAGATATATTCTTCCTCTGGAATGAGAGACGAGTGCCTTATCCACTACGCCACAGAAGATATGCAATGACGTCACGTCGTCATCGTTTTATTAAGATTTTTACTCTGTAGAGCATCGTGCGTACCGGTGAATCAGTATAGTAATGGTGATAAATGTAATGGAGTTTTGCATCTGGAGGGTAACTTTTATTCTCTTTAACCATAGACCCTTTTCCAAGTAGCAATTGCAATGGATTGTGGGACAGAGTTCAGGTAGGCGATGTTGTTGTCAATGGCATTTTGCTGTGGCAAAAAACGATGCACACCAAAATTCTATCCAACCATCCTTTGTAACAGGCGCGGATCCAGGGGGGCCTGGGGGGCCCGCCCCCCTCCCCCCCTCGCCACGAAAAAAAAAACGAAAGGAGAAAAAAAGAAGAAAAAGAAAAAAAAAAGAAAAGGAGAAAGAAAAATTAAGAGCAAAAAATGAATAAAAGTGTCTAAGAACGTATTCAAAGTATACATTTCTGTAGGGGTTGGGTGGAGCTATCGCTGGATTATCTCTTTATATATCTTTCAAAGTGGTTGGCGACGAAAGGAGCGCTACAATGTTCGAAAACAGGTGAATAGCTGAGTAATGATCCTTGACTTAAGATCTAAATAAGTAAACATCGTGACATATGTAGTATCGGCTCGGCTAGCTGCACTGAAATTTAGTAACAATTTTGTGTTAAAGAGTGAAATGTTTTGTAATCTAGAGGGATTGAGAGGCAAAGTTTTCGCCATACAGACCTTGCAGAATGAGTACAGAAGACAAGCTGTCAGGTGAAGTGCTATTGTGCACAGTGGCACCAGCTGTTGCCGGCAAAGTAGCGGCGTGCATACCCTATTCGATTTCGAAACTCTCTGAAAGGTTTTAAAATGAACTCAAAAGGCTTTTAAGCTACAGACAGTGGCGTCGGCACAGTGGGCAATGGGTGACGTGTGTCCCCCTCCCCCATCGATTTTTGAAAAGTTTTAAAATGGTCCCAAAAGTCGTTTAAGCTACAGATTTCTGTGGAGGGTGTAGGGTGAGATGTATTTTTGATGACTGGTTTATTTGTTCTATCCATTTTCTTTCACAAACTGTTCTCAAACTATCGTAAGTTTTGGAAATTCTTGACAAATTCCAAATTTTCGCACGCTCCGCTAGCGTCAAGCCTTGTGTCAGATCAGTTGTCCTTATTACTGTATTATCAATAGCTTTCGGTAACTACTCACGGGGGAACAAAAGAGCAAAAGTGCTTTTTAAGAATTCTCAGTCAGAAAATTCGTTTCTGAATAGCATAGGTTGGTGGGAAAGTGACAGTGTCCGATGTAGGTTCTGAAATGCAGGTTCTGTCATGAACTAATATTTTATTCAAAATTTCGGCGCGCTTCGCGCGCATACGACAGGATTTACACCTGATTTTATATACCATTGACAAAGCTATGACGCAAGAAATTATTCCAATGCAACATTTCTCTAAAAAGTACATCTCCTTCTCTGTAGGGCTCTCATCATTATGGGACCTTTGACTAATCTAGTCTAGCACATGATTTGAAAGACTGAAAGTACGTAATTGCCGTTGCTTATTTTCCAAACATCTTACCGCGACGTTCAATAATGACGGAAATCTTTTCTGAAACGAATTGCCTGTCCATCATCCCATTTTGCTTACCTAAAGAGAAGGTGATATATCATATCTCCTCCCATATGGATGTCGGGTAGTGAGAATCCCGTTGGCCCCTCTTTTGTATACTGTAACTAATTTAGAGCTCCCGGGAGGCTCTATACTTTTCTCTGTCAACCTTGGATATCCTTTTAAATGTAAAGGAAAAATTTTATTATAGTCTAAGAATGTTTCTGTGGACTCCACGCAGGTATAGTTGAGTGCACAATTTTCCCATAGGCGTGGATCATGGGGGACGGGGGACGCGTCCCCCTCACTTTTTTGGAAAGGGGGACATCGTCAAAAAGTCCCCCTCACTTTTTCAAAAATGATGGAACAGACTACAATTATGCCTAGGAAAACGAAATTTTTAGAAGAAAAATAACCTAAAAATCCTACACTTTTGTTGCAAAAATTCGCATCTGAGGGCATTCAGTTCTAGAAAAATTTCCCTTAGACCCCTCCCCCATGCCGAAGATCACAAAACTTATTGCCTCCCCGTGACGCAAATTCTGGCTACCACCAACTGCTTCTTCCACGCCACCAGGACGGCGATTCACAAATGTGGAAAAGTCCCCCCCACACACAGACAATTTTGGAGATGGATCCACGCCCATGATTTTTCCTGGGACTTAAGGAGGTTTGAAGACAATATGTTAACCGTCTCTTACTCCCCTCTTTCACCCGAACAAAAGTTACAATTCACTAAATTGTGGACATTTTCTAAACATACAATAACTTTAGAATGACCCAAAGATACCACCATTTTGCATATAGGCCCCCTAAAATTAACAAAAATTTCTCAGAGGGGAGGGTAAACCCCTTCCAGGGATTGCACTCTCATGTACTAACAAGAAAAGGCTCTCCCACTCTTGTATATAGCGTATACAAAATCCCACTGCCTAAAAAGGCACGGTTTAGCAGTTATCTGAGGTTCCCCCAATCACCAACTCACGCCGACACCATCGGTCATAGATTTCTGAAGGGTATGCCCTTCAGAAGTCCATAAAGAAGGTGATATATCATCTCTCCTCCCATATGGATGTAAGATTGTGAGAGTCCTGTTGGTCCCCCTTTTCAGTGTACAATTAATGCAGAGCTCCCGGGAGGCTCTATACTGCAAATTTTCGGCGCGCTTCGCGCGCAATTGTTTACGCTCAGGGAGAGAGGTACGTTTTTATTGAGTGATGGATTTATTTTTATCACTTTTTACCAAAAGTCATTTGAAATCTTTCACGATTTTTGCAAAGTTTTCTCAATATTTCTTGATTTTTGCTTGATCTGCGCACTGTTAGCCTTGAATTGCTCCTTTTACTATCAATAAGGTCCCAAACGTATTCGCATTACTCATCGGTGGGGTTCTACCATAAGCCAATTATTCGTGTGCATAAACGTGATTTCAGAGTCAGCATTGTAAGGATGTAAAACAACTGATATTCATTTTTTCACCCTCCTCTTCTCATGCAGTCATGAGAACTGAAAACTTAGTATCGAACCCACTTTCTAATTGATAGAAACACATAAAGGGAATTGACACCGTTAGTCATAGCAATGGTTTCAAATGTAAATTCAAATTTTCAGCGCGCTTCGCGCGCAATTGTTTCAGCTGACGTCCTATACCCGAATACCGTATAACGAAAATAAAACATTCATTATGGCAAAAATCATTTCAAGTTACCTACACGGGCTCATAATGTTGGCGTATAAGTTTTAAGATGACTTAGATTCTCCGTAACTTCTGCAGGTACATATAGTAACTGATACTGAGCCATACACATCAAATTCCAGCAACATGAAAAGGTCACTGACATAAGAACAATCTCACTGACATAAGAACATAAGAACTGGAGCCGATTTGTGTGCTCTTAAAATGCAATATTGCGAGAGCTTCCGGGGGCTTCGCCCCCTGGACCCCAACCGGGGCTCCGCCCCTGACCCCGCCAGGGGCCCTAACGCGGGCCCCTGGACCCCACGCGTAGGGACTCGCGCTTCGCGCTCGTGGTGCACCTTCGGTGCACATGAGGTTTTCCATCTTGGGCCCCCCCCCCCCCCTCAAAATTTCTGGATCCGCGCCTGCTTTGCAATTCCTATTGCGGAAAGAGTCTATGGAAGTACTACCTCGGAGGTGGTACTTCCATGTTCGAAGGTAGTAGGCCTACTTCCATGCTTTACCTGGGGATCGTTCACCAGTTCGGCAATCGCCTTTTGTGGAGGCTTCGGCAGCGTAATGGGTGGCATGGACGTAGGCTAAGGCGATATTGAAGCTTTTCTCCATCTGAAAAATATTCCTGTGTGGTAGCACAGAAAGCAGGATACATGAACCTGCTCTGTGCCGTAGCGTATCACAGTCATGGTATAAGATACTAAGCATTTGAAATTGAAGCAAGTCAGTTGATCTCTCGCGCTGTAAGTCGTTCAGACCTTCATTATGGCCTCACGATTCCATTAGAGTAATGTTCTTGAGCGTCAAATGTCCACCTCAAAAAAGTAGTGCTATGAACTCCGGTTTAGACCAAATTTTGTCATGATAACCTATCCATTGGGTAATAAAACCCCATGAATCTCAAAGAAAACATAAAAAAGTGTAGATGTTGAAAATGTGGGGTGAACTGAAGGTGATTTAGACTGTTTTTTAAATTCATATCAAACAGTGACGTCTTCTGTTATGTTGAAGAAAATTAGGGGTGGGTGTACCCTTCCAAAACTTTGACTCCTTCTAGCTCAAAATCTAAACGGTCAGGGTATAGAAATGTTGTAATGCCATGATTGGCAAACTTCTCAGCTTTCATATGAGGGGTAGCACAAAATAGCTGTGAACTTTGACAAGGCTGCAGGGGCCTCGAAACGGAGCTAATTTAGTGTGTAAGTCAATGGGAGAATTATTGGGGGTGTGAAGCCTTATGCATCATGGGTGCAAGCGTGTTTTCAAAATTCCCTAGATCATCTGCCTAAAAATCCCAAGATTTCCCAAGGTTGACTAAAGCGTATCCAAAATGCGTGCTTTGGACTAAGTAAACAGCATCATGTAGCAATCAAAGAGAAGAAATAAACAGGGTTTGTCCTTCATAATAAAAATGTATGGTTCTTTATTCGTAACACTCTAGGGGAGGATCAAAAGTTCTTGAGGTGCGGATTCCAGAATAACGATTTTTTCTTCCATTTTACAGGCTAAAATGAGCTTTCTATTACCATTGGGAATAGAGAATTCTCAGTTTCCTATAATGAGAAACGAACCCTTTTCTCTATTATGAATAACGAACCCTTGTCTCCTTTATGAATATCGAACCTTTTCTCCATGTATGAATATCGGATCTTTTTTTCCTTTGAATAAAGAACCTTTTTGTCGATTATGAATATCAAACCTTTTTTATTGTGAATAGCGAACACTTTTTTTAAAATATGAACCAATTAACCTTATGAATAATGAACCTTTTTGATCCTTTATTTTTTATGAATAACGAACTTTATGAAGAATGAATCTTATTTTCGTAGAAAAGCACGTTATGAATAAAGACCCTTATGAAAAATGACCCTTACGACTTAAACACCTTATGAACAGCGGGTAGACCCCGGTAGTTCACTTCAGAGACCACAAAAATCTCAATTTGACTCTTGTGTTAATTGCCTTCCTCTCACTATTAAAAAGGTTTATTTGATGATAGAGCTAGTGTGGATGTCAGCAGTGGCTCTGTCGGAAGATTGTTCAAAGTAATAGGCACAGTTCGCTTGACATGTTTCAGATGACAAATTCAAACGATGCCTGACCATTACGAAGGGTTTCAAGGAGTTCGTCCCACTGCCACCAGAGGAATTCAAACCGGTGGATTACATGTCATCATGTATAAGTTTGGCCCAAAGGCCCCAGACGTGTAGATACTGATCGCAGATTGCAGTAACATTTGAAACCATTGCATATGGAATCGCGATATCAATCGGCATAATTAAATCTGCTCAGTCCCCAAACGTCATTCTTTAAAATTTCCTGGCGATTTTGGCTTTTCGTGTTTCGTCAATGTTTAAAACATGACAAAACTTGTAATTAACCTGTGCTATTTTTACAAACAAACATTCTCATAGTTTTAATCATGCATCTGGTTCCTTATAATGCAAAGTTTCATCAAGACGGCTTGTGGAGGATGTGCCGGGGGAGGTCCAGCCCCATAACATGATGGGGGACAGCCTCTGGTGGGTGTTTGATCCCAAACTGAGTTATTTTTCAGGACCACTGACTTAATAGCGGTAAGATGGTCTAACCCGAGTACCAGCCTTTAGTGAGCGCCATGCCACGGACAAAAGTCAGTAAAAATGAGAATTTCCTAACATATAATCATTCCTAAGCTTTGCAAAAGCATTTTTCTTTTAAGCGACCTTGCATAAGCAAAGAATTTTCAGACCGGATGGGGTGAAATTTTTCTCCTTAGACGACATCCCTTCCCTTACAAACAGCCAAAAAGAAAAATTCACTAAGTATGCCTAATATGAATTTTTAAACATATGATCAGTTTAAAGCTTTGCAAAGGTAGCACCATTTTGCATCTTAACGACCTTGAAGACAACAAATATCAAAATGGAGGGATGCACCTCTTTCTACAGACTACATGCCCTTCCCTTACATAATAAATCAAAAATTAAGAAAAATCAAAAAGTTTAAAGATTTAAAAAGTCCAAAGCTTTGTCGAATAAACCACTATTTTGTAAGCAAGCACCTGCGTACGAGGGAGGGGGCGGGGGTTAGGTAGCTATGTACCCTCTCATATAGGCTGAAAATTTGCTATTTTAGGCAAAATTTGTGCTGTAATTGGTTAATGAGCAGTAAGCCCATTTAAACAATTCGTCTATTAAGTTGCGAAAGAGGTCGTACTGTTTGGGGAAGGGGATCTCAACTGACCTTTCCGACAAGGGAAAAATAACGTTGCTATAGTCCAATCTGCTAAATATTTGCCTTATTTGGGGAATCAGCACTATCTTTTAAAGATCTTTGGGGTAAGCTACTAGACCTCCACAAGTATGGCAGTGCGTCCATTCATTCTTGCCTGGGCCTGATTTACCTTCGGTGGGTAACCTATTGTATAAGGAAACTCTTTCAGTGCCAGTTGTGGTGACATAATTTTGGGGTGGGACAAAGATACGTGACACAACCTAAGCGGAGGGCCACCATCAGTTGGTGTGTAGACTACAAAGATACTTGGCACAAGTGCCGCTGCGGGAAATGACACTACCCAGACCTTCAGTTTGCATTCATACTTCGTATATTTCAGGTCAGCATATCTACCAATTATCCTCCACAGCAGACCTCGCCCCGTTGAGTTTGCTTGTGCATAAACATTTCCAGCCATTTTCAAAATGACCATGTCTTCTCATGAATATAAATGAAGGCAAAGAACTGTACCCCATAACTATTACTATTACCTCTGCCTATAGATTACCCATACCAAATATGAAGTTAATCAGCCTTTCTGATTATCGGGAATTGCCACTTGAAGAGTTTTGCGTTTAACACCGCTCACTCATTACTATGCGTGATATTGGCACCAAAAGAAATAGGGCACAACTTCACACCCCAGTCAACATACTAAGTATCATGCACAGCGGAACTTGCCTACGAGCTTGCTTGCATACGAGCATTTTCAGACATTTTCAAAACTTACCCCAATCCCCCATTTATGAATATTAATGCATGATACACTTTTCTCCAAAATTATTATCTTTACCTATTATATTACCCTACGCTAAATTTAAAGCTAATTAGCCTTCCTGATTAGGAAATATTGCCATTCTGAGATTTTTACTTTTTTGCCCAGCCTACTCATTGTTGTACATGATGTGGATAGTAAAAGCAAAAGCGCACAACTTCATACCCTGGTCAACATATCTAACAAGTGTCATGCACATCAGAAATTCCTGCTATGATTTTGCTTGCACTACACAAGCATTTTGAGCCATTTTCAAAATTTATACCGCCCACTCATGAATTTTAATGAAAATGATAGACTGTTTCCCCAAACTATGAACTCTGTTTATTACATAACCCCTTACTTCATTTGAAGCTAAGCAGCCTATCTGATTGGGATACATTGCTATTTTAAGATTTTACGTTTTGTCCCGTATACTCATTACTATGTATGATGCTGGTGCCAAAAGCAATAGGGCACAACTTCGCACGATGGTCAACATACCTGCACAGCAGACGTTTCCTACTTATGTGTATGCTTGTACACAAATTTGGCGTCATATACATATAGACACACACATACACACTCACGCCATTTTGATTACAATGGTTACAGTGCTGCCTCCATCATCGTAACCAAAAACAGAATAAATTCAGTCACATAGCTAAGGTTTCGGTTAGAGGGGCAAGAATGGAGCTGTGTAGCAAGTAGATACCTTATGCATCGACAGCACTACGCCAGTGACTCTCCAACCTGTCTTTTTGATTTCCTACCTGGTTGAGATTTTTCTCCATTCTTTCCCCAAGTATTTTAACGAAAAATTACGATACATTCACTCGATTATTTTACTTCCCACGCTAGAACAGAGGCGAAAATTCCATTCACTTTATAATGTTTGTGTGATCTGTTATATGCGGATCCACGAATTGTAAAAAGTCACTTTGTAAGATTGAAGATTTAAGGCCTGAAGTCCTGAAGGAGGGCTGACGGTCTTCCCAGGGAAATGTTGAAATAAATACATGTTGAATGTTGATGTTGAAATAATACACTGTTAGGTGAGATTTTCTGAGATTTGGCAATCACGATAATTTTAAAAAGGAACAGTTTATGAAATGGTATATCATTATGCAGAGTGATCACAATGCAATTTTGGCAGGTCCAAGATTTCATTCAAGGGAGCAGGGGCACAGCCCAAAGGTAAATTTTTAACCCTGGAAAAATTATTAGAACAAAATATACTATTTTTTACATATCTTTACATATCTCACCTCTGAAAAATCTCGTCCAATGTAAGATATCCCGCCCCTCCTCGACACCTTTTCTACCTATACGGGCATGGATTTTGGAATATGCTTACCAGTTTAACTATGATTACATATTGTTCAAATGGCAAAGACGGAAGGTGTGAAAGAAGAAAACTTTCTCCGAAGAAAATTTTGAAATTAAAGGTCTGTGGACATGTATAGGTGTCACACCAGCCTATTTGATGCAAAGGGCATATTTAAAATAGTCGAAATTCCAATCATATCCATCGAAACTGATCATTTTACAAGATAATTACAGTTTTTGCACTTATATCCTGAATTAACATGAGCTACAGAAGAAAATGTGTGACGTGGAAACTCATGAGATGTGTCGTATTTTATCCTTTGGTAGTTGTAACTTTCATTCCAAGGACAGTTGAAATGTTGGCATGCCCCGAAGGTTTTATTTCGGATGAAGCTATTGACTACTTTGAAAATGTCCACATTAAACACCAAACTAGAAACAAAAGAAATACATATCCCGTACAACATTTCACATCACAATTTCTGCAAGGTAAATGAGAAATCTAAGAAATGGTCAAGCTTTGAGGAAGTTTATTTTGAGAACGGAGTATATTCAAATAATTCCAATGAATTTGTCATTAAGGCATTTTAATTTATCATTGTCAGATTGTTGAGTAAAACAGCTGTTTCCGTTACATGTCCACAGACCTTTAAAGACTTTAACACATGTAACTTTCTTGCTTATGAGGATTGAGTAAGTGCCGAGAAAGGATTTCATAGCACTGTTAATTATTTTGAATTGTCAAGTAACTAGCCATTGACGTTAAGATCAAGTTCGTGTCAAAATTAAAAAGACAAAAAAAAAGCGACATTATTCATCGATTGGAATCCAGTACTCCTTACACGCTCCTGTCCCTATTTTCCTTCTCAATTCACCTCAAGGTTTTGGGACCTGACTGAAAGCACTGATCTAAGCGAATCCCCACCGTAGGATAGCTTGTAGGGCTTAGAAAATTTTGGTCTATAAGTAGCTCCTACATAAGAGAAAATGAACCTTCCCACTAGCCTAAAGTGCAGATAATGACCTCCTTTTAAGTACTTTGCTAGTTAGACCTCAAAAATAATACGATCATTAAATCATGTTTATTGAAAACATTGTGAATAATAAAGCAAGTGTTGAAAACCGTAGAGCCTCTATGGCACTCTATATAGCACTCTGTATATGTGGCATTCTATATATAGCCTTTATATATTGTAACGGCGGGCTGAAAGCCATTGTTATTTCTTGACTTCCCTATTTCTCTTAAAATACTCTCTGTATGTTAGATTCTGTTTGTTAGTCCGTGCAGGTCAGCTTATGGTATTAATACTTGCTTGTCACGGGGATTAAGTTATTTTTGTACTGGCCACATTCACTGCCAAGGTACAGGCTTCAGGCTATTCATGCGTCAGAAACAGACGTGACTTTCCTGATGAAAGGGGTTTAGTTAGGTTGGAGGGCAGGCTTCATGCCCTGAAGCCGCCAGGTTACAGAAATTGAGTTGGACTTAGTTTATTTTCCTCCCAGTTTTATTCTCTATTTCAAGTCTGTATCTTATATTTTGAAGTTTTAACCAACCAATTTTATTTGAAATTATACGAGCCCATCGTTATTCTGGTTGTCGGAGTGATTTTTCTAATGTTTCCTCGCTGTGATACGACCTGGCCGATTAAAATACAATATCACAGGCCAAGATTTCCACCCAGTTGACCTCAACGCTACCATCCTCAAACCAACACCCCCATATTCGTTACAATATCTTAAGCCTACGTCAAGTTTACCATGCATCATTACCCACATGACATGCCTCAGTAAGAGCTTCCTTGGTACATGTTACCAGCAATTTCCAATTCACGAAATTCAAATTCCCTTCCGTATTATATAGAGTAGAGGATCAAGACTCCTGCTGCAGATTCTATATTTTGGTAGGAAGGAATTAGGTCAGGAATTTTGCTTAACTCAGTCAAAAACAGATGTCAAAGGTAAGTATGCTCCTTTAAAAAAAATTTCGGGGCCCCCTTAAAGTTGAAACACCAGGGCCCGTAACCTAGTACAGGTTGCCTGGATTATTTGATAAACCGGCCTGATTCTTGCGTCTGTTGCATGACCATTTTCATTTTACACTGCTTTTCGTCCAAAAGGTCAGACCTTCCTCTCAAATGCTGTACAGCGTGGAGTAAGGTTTGCACTAAACATGCAACCTATTATCAACTCCCTGACTGCATATTCGGGTTTTTGAGTTGTACTTGCTGTCTAGCACGGCCTTAAAGGCTAAGAAGTTGCTTCTTCCCAGCCATCACACTTTGGTGGTCCCCACATGGTTATTTAGTGAAAAGTTCGGCATGGACAAATCACAACGAACCCCACATGGTCCCCATGTGGGATTCCGCTTTGTTGAACATTTGACGAAAATATAATAACATACTGTATCCTTGTAACAATCATATAGATCCCATATGAGAAATTTTAGGTAGGCGTTAAGTGGGCAACTCAAGTGTGGTACGAATATGCTGTTCCAATGTGGGTCCAATATGCAATGTGGGTGGGCTGAACATGTGACAAAATGATGGGATAAACTTGGGATGCTTGTGTGGGTCCCAGCTAGATTTAATATCGGTAACAATAGGCTACGTTGCATGAGATGGACATGGGATCCCTTCATAATAAATGCAAATGTGCAATAGACGTTACGAAACATCGCATTTGTTATATCATCGTTGATTTATTTCAAACCTTATCACTTCGTTAGTTTGGAGACCCATCGAGTGCTTTTCACAAGTTATCAAGACGGTAAGTTTGATGCATGCAATAAAGAGTGTTGAATTTGTTATCGACGCTGTTAGTGAATCCCCAGGTCCGTAGCCTGGGCGAAATCTCAAGGGAGGCAGTTGATGACACTATCTATGTAATTGGAGCACCAAGTGACGTGCCTACAATTAGTTAACACCCAGGGGGACCCTTCCTTTTCACATGTTCATTGGTGCCACGGAGGTGTGTACTGAGGGGAGGGGTACATGCAAGGCCTGGCTTGTACAAGGTACATAATTTTGTAGGCCTACCTACGGCATACAGACATACAAATTGGCGAGTAATTGTGGTGTTAGTAAAAGAGGGGCAACAGAAAATGACATTCTAGCTTGCAAACGTGTGCGGTCAAGGACAGTTTTTCACGTGTGATGGACGCGGACGCGGATACGGATCACGGATCAGGTATGAATGGATGGCATGCTTTAGGAGATATAAGCTACTGATCAAAAGCGGTCGTGGGGTAAACTTGCGGACTACTGTTTCTAGTTTTGGAACCATCACAGGTGAAGAACTCATTGAACACATTACCAATGGCGACGGGATTACTCCATTAACACCATTGTGACTAATCCCATCAATTGACTTAAAGTTCTGCTCTTACCATAAACAATAGAAGTTATGCGACTCCAAGTTTTTTTTAATAACATTTTCACAGTTAACAAACATTTCATTATAGTATAAGTTGTAGCACACCTTACGAAAGGTGTCAAACGAATACGAAAAGTCTTGTACCCTTAAAAATTTTCATTGGTTCTGTAACTAGCGTACCTTTTATATAACCTTTGTTTGGTCTTGCAAGAGTTTGCGATTCCAGATGTGATCCACCTATGACTAAAGTTATTGAAATTACCTTTACGGTTGACAGTTTTGGAAAACAAGTTTCAAAATGTTGCATAAAAACATCATAAAACATGTTGAAGCATCGTCAACATGAAATTCGCAGTACACACACTGCCATGTTTCATTTGTAGCGATGGTGTTAAAGTATATAGGATATATTTGGTTGGGTAAAATTTCTAGAATATGATGGAATATTTTCAGAAAAGGTATGTTGAACTGAAATATCAGTGAGAGCAAAAAATGGAAAGTGATCAGAAATATCGTCTAACAAAATCCCAGCGGGTACAATGTTGACTAATATTGGTTTACATGGTATCAAGAAGTGTGGCTGAAGTAGCAGTGACCCTCGTCGGTAGAGAGTGCACAGAATCAAAGCATTACGAGTAGACAAGATTTAAGAACATATTTGCATTATCGTCGTTTGGGCAAGTTAAGTTACAATTAAAATCACCCATTAGGTATACAATTCACTGTAAACACAAATTAGTCAAAACGGTGTCTGAGTCGACTAATCACGTTAGTCAATAACATTTGACTAATTTTTGACCAATTGACTTAGTTTCTGACCAATTTGAAGCCTCGTTGACTAATGTTTGACGAATTTTTGACTAATAAGGTTAACCTTTACGCGAGATCCCGATGCAGTCTTAGACGGGGGATAATTTTCCAAGGATACTGTTATAATTTGTCTGTTACTTCCTGAACAGCCTACATTCTGACCCAAGAGAAGTGTAATTCTTTTATCCAACATTTAACGAGCAACTACGGTGGATTGTAGAAAAGAAAGTTGCTATTCTGTTTTTCCATTTTGTTTTCTTCCAAAGTTGCAACTCCCTGGTAACAGTTACTTACCCTGCCATACACTTCATAGTACAGATCATCGACAAGCGTGAAAGGATGACTGCCGTAGAAAAATTCATCGCCTTAAAAAAGGAAGAAAAAGTCTGTGAAAGTTTATGGGAAAGGCCATGACCAATGATCATTCTAACAAATGCAAAAGTAACTTGCAGGTTATCAGTTGCTCCAAGCTCTTAGCCAACACTGCGGTCACAATGAAAAGTAAATTATAATTGGTCTACTTTCTGCGTGCAGTCGTGCACGTTATAACCACGCAAACCCTAACAGGCGCACATGTTTACGCATACTCTGTGACAACCAGTGCCAACAGTGACGTAAACATGAAAGGTATAATACCGTGTTCAGAAGCTTTGAGTAATGGAAGAAATGGGATATAAGTATTAAATATCAGAACCTCGTTTTATATCAGGAATGACAAGTTTTCAACCCCTGTGATTTAATTCACGGTTTATCCGGCTTTCAAAGATACATTTTCGACATGTCGAAAGCCTAATAGTGTCAGAACTCATTTTAAGTGTCATTAAAATATGATAGTCTGCGGTGTTTCTAAAATTTATTATAAAAATGAAAATAATAAGCAAAACAGTGTGCAATATGTAGGCTAAGGCTGCTGCTGTTCTTAAATGCATAAGGAAAGCAGTTTTATTGTTCCAAACTTGTAATCATGTTGATTTTCAGAGGTGTAACATCCAATTAAGTATTGGTAGCTCAGTGAGTTCAGTACTACAGTAGGCCTACATATCCGATTGAATAAAAGTTTCACCAAATTGCGTTGATTTAGTTCCTCCTTGACACATGAAAAGTAATTTTTTGCTTAAACCCTTCCTTTAACCATTTAAATTAAAGCACATATGTCTGCTTATCCCTTTGCAAGGATTTAGCGACGTCCGTTATTGCCGCCGTTTTTACCCTATCCTCACAACAAGCTATGAGCCTATATCAAACGAAGCAATCGTTCCTGCCCTTTGACGGAGTTTATTACTCTCAAGGTAATAATGTGAAGGATTAAACATAACAAGGATTGCAAAAATGTTTTCATTTCTCGTTCTTCATTCGTGTTGCTAATTCGGTATTGCATTCCTATACACCCATCACAGATTTCGTCTGCTGAAATCCTGGACATTTATACGTTGATCTTGATTTCCGAATCAGCAACAGTGTAGGGACGTATTTTTGAGGCATAGAGCAGGATATAGGAAGTTCCTATATCCTGCTCTATGTTTTGAGGTTAACCCTTTAAGATAATGTGCATCCATCTTCAAAACATTTCTAAGGATCGATTTGTATTTCCACGTATGATGTGACTAGAATCGGATTCAGTCGCTAAATTAGTTATTTGCGGTTTTCTATCTTTAAAAAAAGACCAAGTCGTGACGCTATCGGCGAAGTCGTGACGCCCAGTTTCAAGGGGCGGATTTTTCTAACGCGCCATCATTATTTATTTTTCTTTTCTAGGCCCACTCAGTGTTGGCAGGACTAACAGTAGGCAAAAAAGCTTTTCCAATAAAAACGATGTGGTACTAATAATATGATATATCGATTTGTCTTACAGAAAAGGAGACGCTTTTTAACAATTTACTATACTCTATAATAATACCTAGTCTACCTTTGGTCAAAAGTTCCATCGGCTAGATACCAAAGCGAGGAAACATAACGTTGCCCCTAAAGGTTTCTGATCCTCAAAGAAGCTATATACCTTAAAGGGACACAAAGGCTTAACATGACCAAGTTGAACCCTATTTAACCCATATGCTTGTATATTCCTTCACACAGATTTAGGGAACGGCTTGTACTTTTTCAAAAGTCCCTTCAGCGGGATGCCAAATTGGGAAAACTAAACGTTATCCCCGAAGGGCTTCTACTCCCCGGAAGAGCTACGTCATCAGAAAGAACACCAAGACTAAACAGTGATCAACCCCTTGATTTTCAGACGTCTTTAGCATGGGTCTGTCTTGCATAGCTCCATTCTCGACTGGGTGAGAACAGATTTAGCAAATGTCCGTTTTTGCCGCCGAGTGCCGGGCTTTAAGGTCGATTCATACTTCAGCATAGCACTATTAAGCTACTGACGAAAGGTGATCACTGTTCAACTCTGAGATACGTTAGTGATTGGCCCGGAAAGGGCAAGGGATGACCATATATGGTTCCGATAGCTTTATAGCGCATGAAAATTTGGTAATATAAACCGGCTTTTGCACCTCTTCAGGCCTTCATAGCTGAGAATAGCTAGGTCAAGCCTCTTTATCATCCTGACAAAATTGTATGTTGTAATCAATGTTCCTTTAGGTACCTAACAGTTTTAACAAAGCCATTTAGTACACTCATTATCACTCCAATTAGACACTTTCCCAGAAACAATGTCAAACAATTGAGGGAAGAAATCTAGGTAGTACTGCCTACTTTAACCCACACCGTGACAGTACTATAAAAAGGAACAAACAAAAATAGCCACTCTTCCCATTTCCCCAAAGTCCTCTCGACTTTCTGGCGAAAATCGAACTTTATTCCTGACGCTGTTCTGCTCCCCAAGGGACAACTTAGACTTAGTGAACATAACCAACATTTTGGACTTCAGACCTCTACATCATGGGACTGTCATGCGTGGTCCCATTTTCAAGTGGCTGAAAAGAACAGATACTCCATCGATCTTACCCAAAAGTACCACCAGTTGGTGCGTAACGTATCAAGAAAGTTTTATCCCAAAATGTCATCCAGGTTGCAGGATTGCAGGAAATAAAACTTTCCACCAGTTGTACGTTGCACCTAAAATTACTAAATACTTCTTGATTCCTTGCCGAAGGCAAAAGGAATGTATACAATCACGCGGGAGACTGTGTATTTGTGTGTATGTGTGTTTTTGATGCTTGGTTTGTAAACACGATATCTCAAGATAGCGATGACAGAAAATTTTCATCTTTGGTATAAAGGATTACATTGAGAGGAAGATTACTATTCTTTTTGGTGAAGGTCAAAGGTCATCTGAGGTCACCAGATGTTAAAAACCGAAAACCTTGTAATCACGATATCTTTAGGTAGGAAGCATGAATGCCTTTAATACTTGGCATGTGGATGCTTTATAGTAAAAAAATAGACCCTATTGATTTTGGTAAAGGTAAAAGGTTATCTAAGGTCACCTTAGGTAAAAATACGAAATTCTTAAAAACTGGTGGTAAACACGATATCTCAAGATAGCAAGATGGACAATCTTCATACTTGGTTGTTAACTTTATCACATTGAAAGGAAGAAACCTATTGTTTTTAGTGGAGGTCAGAGGTCATTTGAAGTCATCAGAGGTCAAAACCGAAAACCGTGAAAAACACGATATTTCAAGACAGGGATGATTGATTCTTTTCATATTTGGCATATAGATGTGTTACTTTAAGAGAAAGAAAACCCTTCTGGTTTGTTTGAGGTCGAAGGTCATCAGAGGTCATCAGAGGTGAAACTACGATAACCTTGTAAACTAAATAGACAGGAGGCGGTACATCCAAATTGTGTCCCGCGTTAGGTTACAAACGAAAAGTTAAGGTTATTTCAGTAGTAATTCTTATTTGAATTACCTATTTATGGACACATGCAAAGGATTTTGTGACTGTAGGATGAGTAGAGTTACTATATGCTGAACGACTTCTTTGATGGCGTAGTGGATGAGAGTTCGGTTTCTCAAGCAGACGGTCCCGGGTACGATTCCCTCCTAGGAAATGTGTTTTTTGTTTTTTCATTTTTGTTAGTCACTTTTTGTTAGGGATCAAAGGTCATATTAGGTCAGCAGAGGTCAAGATTTGAAAACATACAAAAATGAAAAAGTCAGGAATGTAAATTCGAGGCCGGGATGAACTGAGTCAGTGCAAGAAGTCATTCCCTTTCAGCAAGGAATCAATAAGCCTTTGGGTTTTAAGTTCTGGTTTTTTGTTAAGATCTTAAGAAGATTGTTGCCACAGTTGGCCACACCATGGGGTCCCCTGAAAAATTTAAAATGTAAGTGCACTGAAATAAAATTTATTACTTTCCATCTCAACTGGGAAGGCGAAATATGGGTGAAGGTGAAGCTAGACTGTTTTAGGGTATGGGCTTTCCTTGTAACCCAACGAGCCTGAACAAAGTATTTAAAGGCCTGGTGATATGCAAACTACATAGTTAGATATTTGATGTGACCATAACAAATCCAGCATAGTGTCACAATTTCCATCTAAATCCATCATATATTGACCATTTTACAGGGTAATTTCTATTTCATACTTGTACTATGAATAAACTTCAGCTAAATATGCAAATTTGTGACGTCGAAAGATAAACATACCAAATATGGCTAATGTTAGCCTTTGTTTTTCAACCTTTATTTCTTTATTACACTTGTAGCATTGGTAGCCCCTGAGGGGGTTATTATGGAAGCTGAAATTGTTTCCTTGAAAATCTTTATATCACTCACCAAATTGTAAACTATCTGATTAGTAATTCATACATAATTTATGAAGGATTAACAAAAGAGATCTGTGCAACACTCGTTGCACATCATTGTTTTTGCATAGGCAATGAGCTACTTCAGAAACCATCAAACTTTGAAGAGGTATATCTTGAGAACGGTAAAAGATTATAAAATAATTCTAACGAATCTTTCATAGGGTTATTTATTCTTTAACTGCCAAGTAAAAACAGCTCATTTTGATGGCATGTCACTTTAACTTCAACTATTTCAAATGGAATTGGATGAGCACTAAACAGACTATAGTATCACAATTTGATCATTATTTTTTTATAATAACTTATAGTGGACAATCGGTCGGTCAGTTTGATGGTGCACGGGATAGGGTGAGTGTGGGTGGGGGAGGATGGGTTATGGCAAGGGCTTACCCGGCTTTGTAAGAATTTACCCATTCAAGTTTTCCTGCAAGAAGCAATGATGAGACAAGCAAGCAGAAAAAAAAAAACGTTTTAAACTTTTTATTCCTCAATTCATTAAGATTCTTTCTTACTTTTTCTCTTCTCCTTTTCTTCCCTATCCTTTTGTGCTTTATTTTTCAATAACTTTGTTCATTTTTTTTCGGCTCAGAGAAAATGGGTACCGTCTTGCCTTAATTTCCCCTGGATCCCCACTTGGGAGGATGGATCATGGTAGGCGAGGGATGCATGAGGCTTTGAATGCTGCTCAAACTGTCCTGTTTAAAAGATTAACTCTAGCCTGCAATTATGTACGTTTAATGAGCTTGAAGCCTTTCAGCACAGTGAATTTCTTGCCTTATTTAACATTGCAAAAGTTATCCGAATATTCACTCTTAATTTCTCTTTACTTGTCAACTTTTCTAGACCAACTCATTGGGGTTCTGACACCAAATACCATTCCTTGGCAGCGTAACCAACTCCTTTCCACACAATGTGTGACTATTAAGAAAAATCTTCACCGTGACGGTGATTTAAAGTGTCCCTTATTGATAGCGATGTAAACTCTAGATCGGGAGGGTAGCTGCGTCTCCTCCCTCTCCCACAACCTCGCTTTGTCATTTGTTCCTTTGTCCTTTCCGTCCTTATCTTTCTTTCCCTTAACTCTGCCTGCCTCCGTCTTGGTCCATCCATCCCGACAGAGGCTTCTAACGTTCCCTTTCCTTGTTCCCTCATCCTTTCTTCTTTCCTATGCAAAGTCTGCTGGCTTCATCCCTCGTTCCCCGTTCCGGCTTCCCGACCCTTAGTTAACTTTCTCAGGCCCTTCCCCTGTTGTCTTTCCCACCGTCCCTAGCCCTGCATGTCTCAGTTCTCATCCCATTGATATTTGAAACAGCCTTCTACTTTTTCAAGCCCATCCTTCCCTCCCATCGGCAATAATGTCCATTCTTATTATTTCTTTTTCGCTCCCTTTATATTCTCCTTTTCTTTTTCATTTTTCTTTCCTTCTCCTTTCCCTCTTTTCCTTGTCCCTCTCTTTCTTTCGTTGTTTTTTTTTTGTTTCATTTTGCCGTCGTCCCAATTTTACTTCGCTCTTTTTCGAGGGGGTGCAGTCCCCCTGTCCCCTCTGGCAACGCTACAAGTTTTATGTCTCTAAAGGTGTAGTGACATCAAACTTTATAATGAAATTACTTTCTTTCCTCCTCTATTACCTATTCAAAGGGGCCCTTTTAGTACTTGTTTTCGTTGGCAACGTTAATGTCAACAAGGACAAAATCGCCTTCAACATTGAACACAAAAGCTAGAAATCTCGCATCAAATAACGAATTAACTCTTGTAACAGTTTTCCTGAAAGCCTACAAACCCGAGCTAGATAACACAAATAACAACTGACATTGGATTATCCTATTTTAAACAGGGTTTCTGCACCGGCTTGAACCGTATTAAATCTTAGAGGCCGAACCAGCATCCAAAATTGTTTTCAAATTGTTTTCAAATTTCAGACAATAAGCACTTGGAGATAATTTAATGGTATCACTCAGTAACATTCTCAGACCGGTTTCGAGAAGGTTACTAATAGAAAACAAACTTTACACGCCTAAAAGCATAGAAGTAGGAAGCTGTTCCCGACAGGAAGAGGGGGCTGAAAGTTTTTTCTAACTGCTTCGTTTGGGGGAGGTCTCCCCTCTCCTTTGGAAATTTTTTTAATATTTGAGGCTCCACAGATGTAATTTAGTGCAAATCTATTGGGAAAACTTTTAAAGAAAATAACAGCAAATTTATGACATATTTTACACAGGAAACATATAAGGGGTTTTCGTCCTTGAATTTCGGGTAGGGCGGAACCATACTTCCTCCCACCACATTTTCTACTAGGGGGGTGGAGGGGTTTCACAATAGTTTAAAAATGTAAATTTCACAAAAAAAAACTGTCACATGATCTCATGAAGCGCTTGTATGCCGTGCCATACAAACGTTCGTATCCAGTAAAGCTTTGTTATCCAATTAAGGGTCTGAACCTGCATGATTAAACTTTGACGTATAGAAGCAGGGGCGGGATTTGATATCTGAAAGTGAAGGGAGCCAAACCTGAGGGAATGTCAAAAGGCCCGGTTATTACGTAGCAGGCCGTACGACATATATATTCCTTGTTCAGTCATATCCCTAACGGTGTTTGGGAAGCCATAAAGAGGGGCTGAGCAAACAAAGTCCGCTCCGCTAGGTAACGGCCCGGCGGCCCTGATGTATGTTTAAAGATTTAAAACCATTAGATTGAAGCACTTGGCTATATTAAAAGTCGTATGTTCACCATAAAAAGATCACAAAAACACAATGTGACCATTTTTGTAGAAGCCTTACTCAGGAAAACATGCTATTTTTACCATGATGGGGGTCTGGCTTCTGGCTGCAAGTTACAATGAGAATGGAAAGTTTCTACGAAGCTATGGAAAACGCGAAATGTTCTTCCGGAAGAAATCATGAAAAAATACTTAAAACGGGTGCTCGCGAAGCACGCCAAAAAGAACACAAAAGTGAGTCAAGACATTTTATTGTAGGATGCTCTTTAATCGTACGTAACTGTAGGCTATCGGTACTCCTTTTTACAGGATAATTTGAGCAGATTTTTTTGAAATCCTCATACATCCCTCCCCAACCATAGGCGGGAGTACGGGGGCAAGGGAGCACTTACCCTCCCCCAACACTTTTCCAGGGCTTAAAATATAATAAAAAATACCGTATTAAAATGAGCGAAAAGAAGCGAGACCAGAGATATTATAAGAGAATTTTCAATAGCGTTTATTAAGATTAAATTTTGCAATGTTATATAAAGAAAAACACTACATTAGATGATATAAAAATGCTAGGCATGTTTTTCTCCGCGCTTCGCACGCGCCCCCAGAAAAAGCTAACTAATACAATGAGTCGTTTCATGATTGCAACTGCGTATGTCAGAACAAAGGTCAAATGGGGCTGCTGCGCGTGATCGAGTCAAATAGCTCACATAAATTGACGTATTATTTACTCGGTAGCATATCAATTCTCACTTTCAAAACTCAGTTAACTTCGTTTTTGGTGAGTTTTTAAAATTTATTACAATATCAGGAAAACGCCATTAATCAAATACTAGAAGAGACCGACGCAATTGCTTAACCTGTTGGAGCCAGAATTTTAATATCCTTATAACGAATTTGATTCCGATTTTTCCGATGCACTATTGCGACACTTAAGACTACAGGTAGGCTGCTTAACCCAGCGAAACAAGTGCAGTCAGCATGCGCCGCCCTCGATTTTCTGGTATTTTTCCTTAATAGATCCACCTTGAACGCGAAACATTTCGGACCTTCTGCCACCGAGACCAATCTGTCTTCAAAAAGTAAGAGGGGCTCTCTTTTTTTATCTCATGGTTTGAAATCTCCTGCAACCACCCAGACTTCAAGTACTGGGAGCTTTGCCCTGTTTGTAATCGGACAACACTGTGGCTGATAGCAAAATAACGTCCGCATTTCTTAAATACTCAGCGATGTCAATACCACATGCTCACATGGGGCACACATGGATTGTTTGTGGGCATTATCGGTTTTCATGGGCTGGGCAGTACGGCGGGGTGCGCTTATAGTGAATTTTCAATGGACAAGTTCTCCCATGTGGGGTCCATATAAGTACCGTGACCAAATCTTCATTAGGCCCACGGGAGCTAGGTTTCACCATGTGGGGCCCACAAGAGGGCATCGTGACGTACCCATTAATTTGCCGACAAGGGCTGTATATGGGCATTTTGATATGGAAGATGGTCATATTTCATTAGTTTCTCTCCGATGGAACACGACCGAAAAAAGTAAGCCTTTGTTAGACGGACCCATCCTAGTTCGGATATGGAAGTTGTGTGTCCCAAATTTCAACAAGTCATTGAGTTGACCAGTTTTTCATTCATATCTTCTCCGGTAGTGGGAAGAACAGGCACTCAGTCCATCTGTACAAATGTCAAAGCTTATGCGGCCAACTCACTATTCCTCAGGGACACTTTCAATCATCTTGAACGGACAAAGTCTTTTAAGTTTTTGGACATTTCAACGCTTTTGGAAGATACATTAAGTTAAAAAGATTGTTAAATTTCCAACTAGAAAAAGGATATTTTAGGACTTGACATTATATTTCGAAATGTATGATGTCGATCGAAACTGTGTTGTGTTTCGCATAGGTCAGCACAGACGCATGCGGTGTTGATATGTTAACACACTGTTGACATATCGAATGGCCCTTTGACCATTCGCAATTACGAAACGGCTTACTGAAAATTTTGTTTGGTACCGAAATATTTCTTTCAAACATGCTCCTACGAGCCACATTTTTTGACTTCTAGCTCTCAAGTGAGGGTCATTGATAGCACTAATGTATATCATTAAATGCACCACCATTGGTCCTTGGAAACAAATCCCAACCCTACCTGTGTATAGGGAATCGCAATTCTCGATAAATTTTTCGGCGTGCTTCCCATGAGCCTAACATAAATTGATGGCTCATTAATCTCATTAGTACTGGTACTGCTGTGCATGGGGAAAACTTTGGAGGGATTGCCTCGTTACTTTTCCTGTAGGACAGCTTGAGTAAATTACTATTTCCAAAACCCTCCCTACACCTCTCGCTATTAACTTTCCCCACAAACTACCACCACCCTCGGCAAAGTGACTGACTGTTACTATATTAAATTTGCGATCATTATAAGCAAAACATTTCATTAGCATTTCAAATTACATCTGGGGAAAACAGGATTTTCACAAGAAATGGTCCAGAATAACCGCAAAAGCCGTCAAATTTAAGAAAAATTACTCGGGATGACCCTCAGTCCCCAGCCTCCGACTTCGAAGCTTTCGGTTAAAGGCTTCGCCGGTCACAGATTTCCAAGATGCAGCCTCCAATGATAACAACTTCCCTGGCACTTAAACTGCCAATGCCCTTGGCCATGTCCATGAAAGAACTACCCATAAAAAATTTCATTGATTTTTTGAAGTATCATATACTCTATAAAATAAAAATCGATACTACCTTATGTGCTTATTTGAACACTAATAAAAAAGTTGAGGGAGACTTGTCCCAAACCAGCGACAAAAATGAAACATGAAGAAAGAACCATAAACCATAAAGCAGATTAAAGGTTTCTATGACCTGCTCTATGGGAAGAACAAGCACCTGGGGAAAGTAGGAATTTTTTTATGTAATGAGCAATACTGGATTTAAAACTAAAGAAAAGCAACAGGCCACAATTAAATTTCTCAAACCCTGTCTCAAAGCTGTTTTCTTCTTCGAGATTTTTTCTCGGGATTCGTGGTTTCTTCCTGAAGCTTGCCATAGCTTTGTACAAGTTCTTCCATTGTCATTGAAACCACCAATGCCCCATGGCCGTACGTAGCAGGGCGGGGATTCTCCCTCCGTCAGAAAGAAAAATTTTTTATCATCATCGATCTGTGTAAATTTACCGATTGTTTAGATGTAAGTTGTAAAGCACGGAGTGCCATTTCCGGCACGGTAATATTGGACTGGCACTTAGAGAAGGGGGGAGACAAGAGCCCTCCCCTTGAGGATACTTCTCTTAGCTTTTCTATTACTTATATCGCTAAAATCTCTAAAAAAAATGTGATTTTTTGAAGCGCGTTCTTAAAATTATTGTTGCAAAGTCCCGGGAAACCCTCCAAATAATCCATTCCCCCTTCCTTCTTCAACCTCTCTTCAATAAAAATCCCTTCCAGCTGTTGGTCACACGGAGTAAGAATATAATTGGAAAAGTCAAATTGTGATTTCTGTGCCCATCTTATGTCATTTGAAGTTGAAGTTCAAATGCATCATTTTAATGCCTACAATTTCGTAAATACCCAAGGGCTACCAGGGGCTTCCAGTGGCCCTTTTCGTGTTACGCTATGTGCCAACTGGTGGAAGCGCTCGGCTCAGAAAATGTCTCGAAGGTCCCTTTGAGGAAGGCCATGGACCTCTTTCGGAAAATACCTGGATCTTTTGCCGCCTCCCTACCGACAAGCCACCCCGCGGCGTCATTAAATCAATCGTCATTTCGTCCAAGTTAAGTTGTGATAAGGCCATCTGAATATTAAATACTTCGTTCTAATGCCCGCGAATTTGTACTACTCTAGAGTGTCGGGTCCGCCCGGCCCCCATGGAGTGGTGACCTGAACCCAAAGCACTCGAAGGGCGCCACCTCCACAATTAGTTTGAAAGGCATGAAATGGGGAAGATAATTTTAATCCCCCCCCCCCGCCGACTGAACGGTCTGGCTACCCTCCTGCATAAAGCTATAATATTGTCCCCCCAAATATGAATTTAAGGGGCGCTCTGCAAGTGTTACTCCCCCCGCCTTTAGAGCTCGGATTGTCGCTAACACACAGTCATAGAGAAAATTTGGGTATGAAACAGGTTTAATTGATAAGTTTTCATGAAAAGGCACTTTATTATACTTCTTCAAAATGTGGAAACAATAGTGTTTTACAAGTTCGTAATTCGTCATTAGCTCTGATAACTGCACAATTTATCATATTTCTGCAAAATGTTGAATGGATAAGATGCAATAACTTCGCAATTCTTCACTTTTCTGCAAAATGTTCAAATAATCAGAAACACACTAACTTCGTGCTTTCGTCAATTTTCTGCAAAATGTTCAACTGATTTTTCTGATAACTGCACAATTTATCCTTTTCCTGCCAAACGATGAATTGCTAAGTTGCACTATCTTCCTACTTTTCATTTCTCTGCAAAATGTTGCAATGAGATTCGATAAACTTCGCAAATTCATAATTTCTCTGCAAAATGTTTAACTGTTAAGATAACATAACTTCGTAATTCGTCGTTTTTCAGTAAAATATTGAAATGACTTCTGGTAAATAAGTCATTCATCATTTTTCTGCAAACTGATAAGATAGTGTGTGAAAAAATCATCATTTTGTTGAACTACTAAGCATTAATGTTAATATTGTGTCGGCACCTTAACGTTTCCGTACAAAAGGCCGAGAAGTGATCAATACAAAAACACCTTTCCGCAATTTTTGATTCATTCATAGATTTGCTACTTGGAAAACTGTCTGTACGGAGATTAAAATACAAGAGGCAACATAAACATAGTCGTTGAATATACCTTTAATTGAACCTTACCTGAGATAATATCTTGGTAGACGACCATTCTGCTAGGATTCCGTTGTAACTAGTAGAGTACAAACTACCGTGACGACAACTGTAGATTTGTAGCAGAAGTGAACCTAACACCTGCGAAGTATGACAGGTTTGTATGTCTAACGTCAATTAATAGGACCCATTGCACGCATATTCCTAAGCTTTACTTCTCGGCTGTGACTGGATCTCAAAGCCATATGAATATACATATTCGCAAGATCAAAATGATAGGCGGAGCTGGAACCTGTCCCGCACTGGCCACAAAACGACAGTTCGATTAAGATAAGCCAACGTCACGGTTGTAAACCATATGAAGGGATGTAGCATTCTAATACCACCTCCCTGTTACATGCAACCCACAATACGATACGGGTACGTTGCTTACTACCTGCCGACTCTTACGATTTCTCTTTTGTTTTTTTGCTAGCTATCTCAAATATAGTCAAATCTTCTCGTTTTACGGTTTTAAGGCCTCGAGGGGGACTGGGAGTGGGTGTATCTCCGATATTTTTTCAGTTTGAAGTTTTTATTCCGAAATTTATTATTAAGTGTAACTTCAAAAGGATAAATGTTACCTTACAAAATGCCTAAATCCAGGAGCTAAGTGGTTAAGCCTCAGCCCTAGAAATTTTCAGACGGATCGAGTGTTTAAACCTTTTCCAAAAAGGTTGACAAAATAAGGAACAAAATCACTTTGTCAACACTCCTTTCAACAGGATGCTGACGGAACGATTACCAAAACGTTCACCACGACCGAAGGGTTTTGCTTCCCGAAGTAGTCATGTCCAAGATCGTTGTTCTATCATCTCAGGACAGTTGTTAAATAAAACTCCACAAGTTTTAAGTAAATTTTAGATATAATTAGTGTAGAAATTGCCTTATTTTGTGGAAATTGCTGAAGAAGAGGATATTTTCTACATTATTTATGTGTAATTTTACTTAATTGCAGAAGATATGAGTAATTTTACAGTAATTATTTACAAACTTTAATTAAAAGTTTTGAAGTTCTTGTTTTACCCAACCCCTGAAGGGCATTTCTCCGTCTGCGTGTATAGCTGACCTACGATCTCGGACAAAACTGTTGGAACACGTCCCACCTTTGTAATATGTACGATATTTTGTCGTGCACAATTTACGAAACCCCCGTCGGCCAGTACAATGTTGTGTCCAAACGAAAGCGGTGTATCCCGAATTGACGTTATTATCTCCAACATTGTACGAGGAGAGGGGTTGCAGGGGAGTTCTAACGAGTTTTGTCCAAGACTGAAAGATCTTGTCACAGGTAAGACACAATTAGACTTGCATTTCACGATAAGGCCCATAGGCGTAGAAAACTGTTCCAGACTAGGGAGGGGGATGAACGTTGTTTCGGACCGCCTTCCTGGGTAAAGGTTCTAAGGGAGGGGGGTCTAAAGGGGGCACTCTGAGACGAGGGCTAGTCCTTCCCCTTGGAAAATTTTGAATATTTGAGGGCCCTTAGATGTAATTTGGTGCATGTTAAGGAAAATTACTGCAAATTTTTGACAATTTTTGCAGAGGGAACAAATAAGGGTTTTCGTCCTTGGATTGAGGGTGGAAGCACACTTCCGCCCACCACATTTTTAATTTCCCTCATCCCCTCCCCTTTCCGCTTTCTACGCCTGTGATAAGGCATATGTTGCACATTGTGTTACATCTACATATACCGTACTCTCCCAATAACGAAATCCGAGATTGGTCACTTGAGCCTTACAATCCTTTTAACAATGCAGCTCTTTCGTAGAGCAGAACCCCTTCGGGTGTAGCAGATGGGACTTTTGGAAAAAGGTAGGATGGATTGAAAATTGTGGAAAGTGTGTTTTGGTACCGTACCTAGTGAGTTAAGTAGTACCAACTAAAAACCTTCCCATAATACAATAGTTTGATATGTTTACTTAGAAAATTGTCTGCTTGGAGTGATAACGAATATTCTAAATGGCTTCGTTAATACTGTAAGGTAGCCAGAAAAATAATGCAGTACTCAATGTTAGCAGGTAGATACAATGGCTGGACCTAGCCATATTCAGTTACAGGCTTGGAGAGATAATTGAGTGTATAATAAAGCCGGCCTCTAAGCGGCAAAAATTTGACGTTTGCTAAATCTGTGCCAAGAGATGGATATACATATATATATATATATATATATATATATATATATATATATATATATATATATATATATATATATATATATATATATATATATATATATATATATATATATACATACATACATACAAGAGAAGGAGTCCAGTGCAGTACTAAAACGTTTATTCACAAATTTTCGGACGGCAAAGCGTCCTTCTTCAGGCCACGTACTAGTATACAATAAAACCAAGAACACTGCACAAGCATTTAAAAACGGAGAAAATAAACACAGAGAAAAACGAAAGCTCTAGTACACGATAAGTTAAAGGCTAATCCTAAAAGACACAAAACCAGACAAAGCAAACCAAGAAAACTCAAAAGAACACCTAAGAACTTAAGACCTGGATAAAAAAGCTTGGAATACCAAAAACGCAGGAGACAAAGATAAAAACTAAGAAGGCGCCTGGGAACCCAGCAAAGGATAAAAACCTAAGAGGGGCCAAAAGAAAAAGGGGGGAAAGGGGGAGAGAAGCAAAATTAAAAACATAAAAATCAAAAAATCAAAAATCAAAAAATCAAAAAATAAAAAAGTGAACCAGATAATAAAATAACAAGTAAAAGAAAAAGAAAAAAAAATAAAAGAAAAGCAAAATAAAATGAAAAACAAATCAAAAAGCAAGTAAAACCCAACGAAAAAAAAAAAAAAAAATTAAAGGCAAGAAAAAATAAAGGACAGCAAATAAAAACACGACTTAACGAACTTTCCTAAAATGCTTATTCTGGCAGTAAAAACCATCATCCATATTAAGTCCCTTAGGGGTTGCAGTGTCCAGTTTCCAGATCCATTCCCTTTCTTTAGCAGTAAGCAGTTTTTCCAATGCCCCTTTGTCACGATCAACTTTGAAAATACGATCAACAATCTGAAACTTAAATGACTCACAATTATGAAAAATAAGATGATCATAAAGAATTTTTGAGTCAAATTTGTTTGAAGTACCAGCCCTATAAAGTCTAAAATCACTCTTGTGCCCATTAATCCTTAAACGAAAATTATTAGACCTACCCACGTATTGCAACTGACAGACAGGACATGAAATAACATAAATAACCCAGAGTGAGTCACAAGTAGTAGAAGAGTTCTTAAATTTAAAATTCTTACCAGAGGAATTACTCATTACAACATCAGAGCACATAAGCAAACCACAGATTAGACACCTGTTTTTGGCACAACAACGGCAAGGATCAACGGCCATGTTCATATCAACTCTGCTTGGGTCCAAAAGTTTAGCCCGACATAGGGACCTTTTAAGATTGGGAGGCTGGCTAAAACTCATAACAGGGGCAGCAGGGACAGCTAACTTCAATCTATCCGACTGATGCAGGAGAGGTAAAAACTTGGTGAGAATGCCCTTAATGTCAGGTAAAGCGGGATGGTACTGAACGGTGAAAAACAAAGACCTTTCTTTAGAAATTTTAGGGGTCACAGGGGTAGTGAAATTTTTAAAGGCCCGGTCCACTTGTTGTTGAACCCTCCTCCTATTATAGCCCCGCCTTACAAGGTAGTCACTCAATTGGCGACACCTTACACGCGCTGTCTCAAGACTAGAGCAAATTCTTAAAATCCGTAAGGCCTGACTGTAAGGAATACTGCGTTTAGTATGGTTTGGGTGGCAACTTGTAGCTAGTAAAAACTGATGAGTATCAGTAGGCTTAGTATAAAGGTCAGTAACGATCTCACCATCCTGGGAGGTCGATACCTGTACATCAAGAAAATGAACTGAACTTAGAGAATAATCGCACGTAAATTTAATACAAGGATGGGCATTTTTAATGAATTCAAGAAAGTGCATCAATTTCTCCAAATCATAAAAATGTCATCGATAAAACGAAACCAAACTTCCGGTTTAAAAGATGAAGCTGCCAGTAAATCACGCTCCAAAACCCCCATGAAAATATTTGCATAAGCCGGTGCCATTTTGGTCCCTATAGCAGTTCCCGAAGTTTGAAGGAAAAATTCAGAATTAAGTTCAAAAACATTTCTTTTCAACACAATTTCACACATATCACAGATTCCATTGACAGACGCCCTAGATATGTGGCGTTCCGAAAGAAAGGTGCGAAGTGCAGAAATACCATCATTGTGAGGTATACTTGAGTAAAGGGCCACAACATCAATGGTCACCAGGAAAGCGTCATGGGGAATGGGACCAAGCCCACGGACTTTACGAATAAAATCCTCTGTGTCTTAAATATACGAAGGTATGGATGGGATGAACGGTTGAAGGAAATGATCAACAATTTCGGACAAACCCTCTGTCGCCGAACCACAGGCTGAGACTACTGGACGACCGGGAACTCCAGGTTTATGAACCTTCGGAAGTAGATAAAACCGGGCTGGTCTAGTGTCCGTCCTAATAGCAAATTTAAACATGTCCTCGGTAAGAATATCAGCACGGTACAATTTGCCCGCTAACGCCCGCTAACGACTCAGTATCACTTAGCACGGCTTTAGAAACACGTTCATATACCTGTACAAGTCCAATCTGGGGGAGGGGTCTAAGGAGAGGGGGTGCCCCAGGGGGGCAGTGCAACGGTATTTGATAGGGGCAAAGCATGTGATGAGTAATCGCCGTCCTGGGGGAGGGGGTGTCTCCGTCCCCTTTGAGAAATTTTTGTTAATTTAAGGCTGTTCAGATGCAAAATGGTGATGTCTGTGGTGCATTTTTTTAACTGATCTTATATGGCTGGAAAGTGTTCATAATTCAGTGATTTTTAATTTTTGGTTGGGTGAACGATGCTTTTCTGGGGAGGGGTCTAAGGGGAGGGGTGTCCCCTCCCCTTTGAGAAATTTTTGTTAATTTAAGGTTGCTTAGATGCAAAATGGTGATGTTTTTAGCATATTTTTGAACTGATCATACAGTCATATATCGCTGGAAAATGTTCATAATTTAATGAATTTTAAATTTTACTCTAAATTCACAGTGCATTTCATTAACATAAATTACAAGGCTTAAATAAGACACTACAGGGTAATATTGCAGCAAGTTATAATTAAAAGCCTATAATGTTGTCGAAAATATTCGTCTAAATATTAAAGAATTCTGAAATTCCCTTGAAAGTAGAAGCAGTGCTCCCAATGCTGTGGGCCTGGCCGGTAGTAGACTGAAATTAGTAATCCATTAATACAGCGCTCATGAGTAACTCCTTGCAATGCCCAGAGAAAGTTACTGAGGCCAATATAAGCCAAAATGTTATCAGCTGAAAGTCAGTAGCAGAGTTATTAACATAACACTTATTTTCTGAGGTAGAAAATAATGAACAAGTTTGAGTTTCACTCTGACACATCTCATAGGCCTATTTCATTGAAATAGGGCCTTGTCCTTTGTTTTACGAAGTTGAAAAAAACTTTCAAAATTTTTTGGAGGGGGGGCCCGGGCCCCCTGGCCCCCCCCCTAAATCCGCCCCTGCAATGTACAATGTACATGTACAATGTAGAAATTACCGTGTCCGGCAATTTTTTCTTTGTAAGGCAGATAAGTAGTAACAATTAATTATATTAGTCTACAAAAATATTGTGACTACAATTTTCCGAAAACGAAGCTAGAAATATTTCTTTCCTTTTTTAGGCCCCAAATTATGACATACTGTCTTTCATTTTCCTCGAGATTCGAACCTTTACCCTTTTCCGTTAACGTAAATCAGATTTTGACAGAAAATCTAAAATGTTCGGAATAGCATTTTAAGTCGTGCAGGAGTGAGTCAGCTGCATAAGTAGAAGTCAGTGAGATATTTTTGTACTGTTACTCTACTCCACATTTTTACCGACCCTGAAAGTGGAAAAAATCTCGTCCAAGGCCAGGAACGAATGTTTTGGTTAGGAAAGTCGTCTCAAGTATTGTTCCAGTGCGAATATGATGACAAATTTGACAAAATCGTAAAACATTTTAGCGAGTTAACAAGTTTAAAAGGGCCATATAGATTTACTAGCATAGAAATAAAAACAAAATGAACGCTCATACACCTGCCATTTAAGGTTTTGCTGCATACATGAATTTTTCGTTATATGCCATCAAAAGAAGGAAACTCCTCTTTGCATGGAGTTATTCAAGCAAAGATTAAAAGAGTTTCGATGGAATTTCACTTTAAGATAGTGCATTAATCGTATACAGAAATGTGGCCTATAGTCTCAAACGTGTAAGTTTGCATCTGGAGGAAAATAACAAACGAGTCATTTACTAATTCTTTTTAGGCATAATTCGGTTCAAGTTTTTAATCTGTGACCGGAAGTAAACTTGAAGACGAGTGAAAGGTATAGTGGTTCTTGCTATAGGTGGGGATAAGTGTTAGTTGGGGTGTGGCTGTACATGGCGAAAGTGGAAAAAATAAATTTGTGCTGATAAACACGATGTCTTATAATTTCTTCCTTCTTACGAAGTTTACAAATGGAATTTTTACCTCCTGCTCCGCCATAAACCACTTTAACAGGGCTGTGAGATTGTCATCGTTTATTAACCCCGGCATTTACCCCCCCCCATTCGCGTATGAGGCTGAAGTAAGGGAGGGGGGAGTAGGTCTTCCCCTTAGCCAAATAATATTGTATTCCAATCAGCAAAAGTGTTAAACCAAACACCCCCCCCCCCCATTCAATAAGTCTTTCCATATGCCTATTGAATAGCCTAGTGAGAAAAGATGACAGGCAAAAGTATCTCGTGACGGTTACCAAAAGGAATTTTCCTTGACCCATCAGAAAGTCCATAGACGGCTCCTGTACCCCGCGCTCTAAGGAGGCGCTTTGCACTCTGGAACTTAAGAATTTTCTGCGACATGGGATCAGGCCCAATGATTCAATACGGATCGTCGTCCGTGCAAAGAGCCCATTATATTTCTTAAGGTCAGCGGTCGCTTGAGACCACCGTCAGGTAAAATCTTGAGGTCAAACCGTGAACAAGTGTGTGCATAGTATCTCAAGAGGGAAAACTTGATGATTCTAATACTTTGCATGAATGCTCTGTGTGATACAAAAGAATCCTATTACTTTATGTCACTCTTAAGGTGAAAGGTTATTTCAGGTCACTATAAAGTACTATTAAGTTTATGACAAGGTAGGTAAAACAATCTATTTGTACCGACTAGAGGTGGGTAAAGGCTTCAGTCCTCTCTGACTGATTGGGTTAAAAATAAACCCTTTTTCTTGGAAAGATTTGCAGGTATAAAGCGGGCAATTTTCCGGTATAGCGCAGGAGTTTCCCGGGAAATAAGCTGGCTCAGCCCTCTTAGACGACAAACATACCGTTGACCTGATGGTACGTAATTGCAGCAAACTACAGTAGTTGCTATAGCTGCATTAGGAAGGAGAAACATTTCTCGTTAGAAGACAGGTTAAAAAAGGGAAGCGAGGAACAAATGTTAGCAGACATGATTCGCAGCTTGGACAGTACCACAGAATTATGTGGTAAAGTAGGGGGTGGGCAAAATGGCCATTGAAGAGAAAAACATTGTGTAAAAATGTGGAAGAAAATGGGAGCATCTCCAAGAAGGTCTAAAGGGACTATATCCTCCGCATCTCCTCAGATTGCCGCCTACGAGCATGGAATTTCCTCAATTACCACAAATCAGCATGGGATACTGGCAAGGTCCTGCTACAAGACAGGCCCTTTGTGAAGGTCCATCTTAAAGGTTGTGGCTTCAATAAGATGTTAACGGGACGAAGTACCGATAGTTCCTCGGTTCTCACATTCAGTAATTTTTGGCAGTCCTCTGAGAGTTGATAATATTTTAGAGGAAGACCTCTTTAAATGCTGTCTTACCTACATACAGGCTTTTGTATTTTCTTGTTGTACTGTATATGTTTGCATTTACATTTTCCAAAATATTTCTTCTACGTTCATAGCATTGGCAAAGATTTGACTCTTTTAGGGGAAAGAGTTTGGTGACACTATCTCTGGGGGGCGTCACTCAATAAGATGGGGGGCACAGTGTCAGTAAAAATGAATATCGATTATTCCTGAACAAGCTATGAGCATGGACAACCCATAACTGTGTGTGTAAACTGTTGGGAACAAATATCAAAATCCCTAAAGGAAGATAGGTTTTATGGCCAAACATTGTAAAATAAGCTCCAGCGAATTCATTTAACCATCGATCATAACAAAATTGTAGTGGGAGAATTTGCGTGACACGTTACACATCCTCTCCAAATTTCATATCGGTAACTTACAAAACAGCCGAGAAAACGCAGTTCAAAAACAAAATCTCTGAACACCTAGCCGAAAACTCCTGTTTCGATCGCATTACTTTGACTAGAACTAGAAGTTTTCTAGTCGAAGTAACCAGAGGGCGAGGCATTCTTACTCGTGAATCTAAAACTGAAGGGAAAAACAAATTCTATACATCTGTGCTACGATGGTGACGGAACTACCTACCTCACGAGTGTAAGTTTAACTCCCTATCTAATGCGCCATTAGTATCAACAAAGAACTTTTTGCTTTAATTAATATATAAACTCTGTAAAGCACCGTGAGTGAATAAATGCTAACATATGTGATGGAGTCATGGTCTCACGTAGGGTTGTCTTTTAGTTATTGTCTTTAATGATGGCAAGTGCTCACTCGAAGGTAGCACTTTCATATTTAACTGGGGATCGTTCAACAGTTCAGCAATCACCCTTTGCCTTTGGTAACCATGAACGATATACTAAGTACTGTGGAGGATTCGGCAGCAATGACATGGATGTAGGCATCCATAGGCTAAAGCGGTATTGACTATTGAGGCTTTCCGATCCTCAGTCTGAAAAAAATATTCCTGGGTGGTCAGCACAAATAGCGGGCTAGAAGAATCTGTTCTGTACCTTGCCGTATCATAATCATGGCCACAGTGTAAGCAGTCAGTTGAGCTCTCTCGGTAATGTATCCACTCCGTATAGATTGCCATCACTAGGGAGCTTACGAAACAGGACGGAGTGGCAGTGCGACGGGGGAATCGGCCGACCGTGACCGTCCTCGCACACCGTTCCCGTCCTGTTCTTAACTTTAGTTACGATGCGAAATGGACGGCGACGCGAGGGCGAGCGCGATTGCTAGCATCTCTTCGCTCCCTGGCGATAAACAGTCGTTTTGAGTTTTAGAACAGTGAGTCGAACTTGAAGGTCGGCAACTAGTTGGGCATCAAAGCATTGTTCAATGGAATCCTATTGTTAGATTAGCAGAGTGAGTGTGAATGAGGAAAGGCAAGGTTGGCTGAGAGAATTCAATACTCTATAACCACATGATCATTCATTAGAAGGATTTTCTCCTCACGCTTAACTGGATCTAATAGGATTAGCATCAATTTAAGTTTCAGTCAGAACTCCTTCTAATAACACCTCCTGGTCATATCTACTTGAGTACGATACCCACCGTCATGCCGAATCTTCACAGAGTTCGAGATATTCTTGTTAGTTGTTATGTTTGTGATATACTGGACGAAGAAGAATTTATGCTTCTATTTGACATCAACGCCCCGACTAATCCAGATTTCCAGTATGAAGAGTTGATTTTGACAAATTTAATGATGATGAATGCAACAGTTATTTCAGGTAGGATTCAAAACAATAATTAACGTGTTAAAAATAATGTTATTGACAATGTTAATTTATTGATTAAGACTTAGGTTAGTCAACTGGTGTTAGTAGACCTAACTTTAACGTTACTTTTAACTGTAATGTATTGCAATCGAATAAGTGGAGTAAAAAAGTTAGACTTGTGCCACTCTTAAGCCAGCCGTACACTACACGACTTAAGAGAGCTTACGAAACAGGACGGGAGAGCGAACAGAACGTTCACTCGAGCGGAAAATCGATCTGCGCATGCGCCAATGCGAAACTCTCTCCGTCCTGTTCATTTTCAAGACGGTATTCAGGCGAAATAACGTCCGGTCTGCTAACAGGACGGATCTATGCAATTGTGTACACTGGATGTAAACAAGACGCACGCGTGCATGACAGCTGACAGCTAGCTACTTACGTTGATATGCACGATCACCAAGTCCAAGAAAAGAATTGTTATATTCAGGGGCGTATATACTCGAATTTCCAGGGGGGGGGGGGGGTGAACTGTTTTGAGAGTTTGGGACCGACCACATTTCTCGGAGACCGACTTCCATTGTCACAGTTGTACCGTCCAAATTCATTTCATTTCATTTCATTTGACATTTATTTCAGTCTTTTTTATCAGTAGATACAGTGTACAATTTCGTTAAAAGTAAAAGTAAATAGACTGCGGACAACCCAGAAAAAGCAACGGCTGCCTGTGGGAATGAGTTACCCCTTGACAAAAACAAAACAAAACAGGTACACGATTACTTATATAGTGGAGTGAAAAAGCTTACAAGATTTAGAAAGATATAGAATTACACTAAACAAAGCAAAGACACTTAGATGGAAATAAAATATAATTAAGCCTTAGTTCGCATTTAAATTTGCATTAAGTGATCTTAATTTTCTGAAAAGCAAAAAAAAAAGTCCGAAAAATCGAAGACCTCTTTTTTTCTTTTTTTTTATTTTATTTTATTTTTTATTTTTTTTTTAATTATTTATTTATTTTTATTATTATTATTTTTTTTTTTTGCTTTTTTGCACCTGAAGTGCTGCTCGTGACCGGTCCACTGTTCGAAAGGCACACTGACTGCATTTTAGACCGACTTTTTGCCTCAGTCAGAGACCGACCGACTTTTGATTTTCACTGGGGGGAGTGTCACACCGCATTTACGCCCCTGGTTATATTTAACTGTAAGAAGTTCCAGTCAGTTGTGAAATATGGCTACCAGCACAAGTACTTGTTCGGTGTGTGAATTTGCAGATTTAACTTTGATGATATTGTCCACATTACAAAGTTTGAACACTTTTTTTGAAGCCTCTCAGATTATCTGACCCTGTAGGCAGCCATGCTAGCTTAACAGCAGCATTAATTACTTTTACAGTTTAGTACATACTGACATACCAATTGATTTTACGGGGATCTTAAGTTACTAAGTCCCCACGTAAATACGTTAAGTTACACGTATACTGTTAACGGCAGGGGTCGCGCACGCGTCGCCGTCCATTTCGCATCGTAACTTAAAGGGGAATTTTCATGATCCCAGACAGTTCCAATTCTCCCAACTATGCATCTTCTAGCTCCTCCCATAACTGTATGAGGCTCTTCCTTGTGCAGGAATAAACCTTTTTTATTGCTTAAGGCCATGTCCTGATGGGCATACAAGGCTATAAAATGTAATAAAAGTACTCTCTCTGCCTTATGTGGAATGTGAGCTACTCTGCATCTTTCAAATTTTCAAACTTTGATGTCAATCAAAGAGCAGTCACCAACTGAGAATTTTGATATACATACACTAAAAATATACTTTGGGGTGATGACTGTCTGTCTTTAAGTTAAGCTACATTTAACGCTAGCTAGATGGTGGTTATCAATGGTGATTAGCAATGCAATGTGGCTCTCAGCACAATGTGGCTGGCCGCCTCAAATTCTCCAATTCTGGGAGATACTTCATACTACCTCAAACTGAGGTGAATAGACAACTGAAGGGAAATGAATAGGCTGAATAGCCTGAAGTGAATAGGATTAGTAGGTGTCTATTCACTTCAGATTGAGGTTGGCTTACATGAAGTATATACCCAAATTCTTTCAAAATACCGTATTAGCGTCTTGTTTACATCCAGTGTATGTACACAATTGCAGAGATCGTCCTGTTAGCAGACCGGACGTTATTTCGCTTGAATACCGTTCTGAAAATGAATGTGACGGAGAGAGTTTCGCATTGGCGCATGCGCAGATCGATTTTCCCCTCGAGGGAACGTTCTGTTCGCTCTCCCGTCCTGTTTCGTAAGCTCCCTACTGATATGAATACGCAATAAGCTAGTCGCTGGTAGGGTTACATAACCTACACCTTATGAAACCCTAGATTTGTACAAAATATTCTAAATCAAAATCGTATTTTGTGATTACTGTGATTTTATTTTTAAGATAAACAAATTTATGTATTCATTGGATCCTTTAAAACTAGTTGCTTGATACCATTGCTTAGTTCTGAGTCTAAATAGTACTTCTTGGGGTAGAGTAAGCACGTTGTTTGTAGCACCAAGCTACAAAACAATAAAGAGGCGATGAAGCTTCGAATTAGACTTAGAACAGTCACTCGGAAGAGATTAAAGCATATTTTTCTTCAAATTATATTAACAAACTTTTTTTTGTCACTTAACTTGCATTAACTACGGCTTATAAAAATTACAGTATTGTACAAGAAATACAGGACATAACAAGACAGGAGAATGTCATTGTTACCGCTCTTGGGCTCGGAGCCGGTATAGGAAAACGAGGGCGCTGCGCGGTCACGGCACCAAACGCGAGAAAATAAGAATCAACGAATAACAGTCGATCATCAGTTGAACCAATTACTTCCGTTTATTTTCGGTTCCAATTGTGTCTTTCTCATTCGTTCATTCGTTCGTTCGGTGGCTAAACATAAAGGTAAAGTAACGAAACTTACAAGGTACAAATCCCGCAACAGACGTTTCCACTTTTCATATGTCATTAACTCGGAAACAAACAGGTGACATTTATTCGCAATATGAAAGCTTGATGTGTCAATCATAATAACGTTAATTCAAACTTACATGATACTACTGGGAATATAATTAGTTAGGGAAACCGTTTTACTAGAGTCACAATGCCACTGAAACCACGGGTCACAGTACAACACAATAGGGACGGCATGTACATTTCAAGTACTCTAATTCATCTCTCTCTCTTAAGTTTACCATGGAAGTTGCTAAAAATGGACTGCGGAGCTTACGTGAATATGATCGCTCTGAGCCTCACTCACACTTCTTTACCTTTTCTTTCTACTACGTCTAGCCCGCTTTCTTCCTCCTCAGGTACGATCACTCCTGAAGACAACGTCTACATTTGGCGTAGATGCGGAAATTCCAAAGCAATTTCTAATAACTTTACACAAGAACACAACGTGTTCGTCGCTCACGGGCTTATGCCAACGGTAGTGTCGAGCGACTACAGTTCGACCCACTTCACGAAAACGGAAAAGGGCGGGAAAAGGGAGTTAGCTAAGCTACAAAAGGAGTGCGCGCTTCGCTGCCTGGTGTCCCTAACAGTCATCATACTTTGGACTTAATGACTGTTGCAAGTCCAAAGCACGACTACTACACTTCGCTATGCGCTCGTAAAAACGAAAGAGAAATCGTAAGTCGACAGGCTATGCAACGTATCTATCGTGCTGTGGTAGAATTCTACCATATGGTTCACTCAACCGTGACGTTGACTTATCTTAATTGAAAAGTCATATTGCCATACATAGTGCGAGCAGGGTGCGAGACAGGTTCCAGCTCCGGCTATTTTGATCTTGTAAATATGTATATTCATATCTATAAGAACCAATCACAGCCTAGAAGTAAAGCTTAGGAATACGCGGGCATTGGGTACTATAAGGTAACGTTAATCATGCAAACCGGTCATACCAGGGAGTTACTACTTGACCCTGGTCATACTTCGCAGGTTCACTCTCATTGCTACAAATCTACGGTTGCCGTCACGGTAGTTTTCACTCTACTAGTTACAAAGGAATCCTAGCGCAATGATCACCTACAAGTGTGTTATTACAGGTAAGGTACAATTACTGTAAAGGTGTATTCAACGACCATACTCAGTTGATTTTGTGTTTTACTCTCGGTACCAGTGGCGTAGCTAGAGGGGGGAGGGGGCGGTCGCCCCCCCCCACAAAGCCTCCGAAGGCCTCTGTCGGAAATTTCTAGTCTCTGTCGGAAATAAATTAAAAACAATTCATTTGAAACACTTACAACACTTGTTATGTTTTTAAGCAGAATTACACATCGAAGTATGAACGTGAAAATCAAAAGTCGGTCTCAAATTGACCGTAAAGAAAAAAAAAAAAAAAAGGTCCTCAGATAATAATCTGTCGGAAAAGTTTGGCTTCTGCCCCCCCCCCCTACAAAAAATATCTAGCTACGCCACTGCTCGATACTGTTTTCCAAATAGCAAATCTATGAATGAATCAAACATTTGCGAAAAGGTATTTTTGTATTGATCACTTCTCGGCCTTTTGGCTAAGATCGGTGGAGTATCCGTTCTTTTCAGCAGCTCCCTGTTTTCAGCCACTTGAAAATAGGACCACGCATGACAGTCACATGATGGAGAGGTCTGAAGTTCAAAAGGTTGGTCATAGTCACTCAGTCTAAATTGTCCCTTGGAAACCCGAAGAGCGGTAGGAATTTAAGTTTGATTTTCACCCTTTGGCTCTTCGCCGGAAAGTCGCGAGGACTTTGAGAAAATGAGAAAAGTGGCTTTTGTTTTTGTTTCTTTTTTGTACTGTGTGGGTTAAGGTAGGCAGTACTACTAGATTTCTTCCCTCGTTGTTTGACATTGTTACTTGGAAAAGTGTCTACTTGGAGCAATATTGAATTTGCTAAAACTGTTAGGTAGTTAAAGGAACATTACAACAACTTTGTCAGGCTTATAAAGAGATTTGACCTAGCCATCCTCAGCTATGAAGGCCTGAAGAGGTATTTGAGTATAAAAGCGGGTTTTTATTTCCAAATTTCCACGCGCTATAAAGCTATCAGAGCCATATGTGACCATCCCTTGCCCTTTCCGGGCCAATTACTAACATAGCTGAGAGTTGAACAGTGATCAAGTTTCGTCAGTAGCTTTATAGTGCTATTCTGAAGTATGAATCGATCTTAAAGCCCGGGTCACTCGGCGGCAAAAACGGACGTTCGCTAAATCTGTTCTCACCCAGTCGAGAATGGAGTATGCAAGGCTCAGACCCATGATGAAGTCTGAAAGTCAAGGGGTTGATCACTGTGTATTGTTGGTGTCCTGTCTGGAGACGTAGCTCCTCTGGGGAGGGGAAGCCCTTCAGCTGGGGTAACGTTTAGTCTGCGCCCTTTGGTATCTCGCTGAAGGGACTTTTGAAAAAGTACAAAACGTTCCCTAAATCTGTGTGACGGGATATACAAACAGATGGGAAAAGAGTATTGAAAGTAATTGTTCACGAGCCTCTACTTGCCAATATCTTGGGTGAATCTGTTTGGGCCAATTTTAGCCATTAAACGAGGTAGAAACGGGCCATTAAGACCGAAAATAAACTTGTTTGTTTTTGGTTGTTCTCTTCATGCAACGCTACTTATTTACCAGTTTTTTGTCATCAAATAAAGGATTTTAGTATTAATTTGTAAAGATTGCAAGTTTTTAGGAAAAGATACATGCTTGAAGCTAGATGGCAACTTCTGACATTTCCCTCAGGCTCACAATATACCGACTTCAACAAGGCCTAGTCTAGGTGATAGACCATGGGCTACTTTATCCAAACGTCCCCGGCCTTCGGTTGGATGTCGAAGGGCGAAAACGAAACGTTACCCCCGAAGGGGGTCTGCTCCCCAAAGATCCACGTCCCCAGACGGGACACTAAGACTTAACGTGGTTTGGACCAAAAAAATATCAGTCCATTTCATGGAAAATTTTGCATAATATCCGTACATGGTGAAGCCGAGTAAGTGCTGTGTAAGTGTTTTTTTTTTCAGGAAACCTGAGTTGTAAAGTTGCCGTCAAAGCGCGAAGCGAAAAAATCTTTGAGTACGTGTAAGAATGAATACTCATTTAGAGCAAAACTGGAGGAACTGTTGGGGCAGTTAATCCCATATCGGGAAAAATATACATTGTATGGTATCCACCTCGTCTGCTCGCGATTATAAAGACCACCCTCCGAGAGAAGCTTGCAGTACAGTATGAAAACAAAACACACACACGTACACCCCCCACACACACACACACCCAGACACACCCACACACACACAAACAACTGGGCTACTTAAAAGCGCTCGAAGCTGGAGGAAAAGTTTGCGTTCCTTCCGAGAAATTGCCCTGTTAAAAACAAAACCAGGTAAACCGTAGGGACGAGTACCGGAAAACGTCGTCGTCGTCGTTGTCATCGTCGAGGACTTCACAATTTACTATAAAGATTAAAGCTCCACGACGAAATTGGAAAAATCCCCGACAGGGGAACTCCTCCTGCTCCCACTTAGCCCCATCCCAACCACCCTGATTTAGGCTATACCTTTTAATCATAGACGAAACTAACAATCGGTCTTAAGATTGGAGTCATTGATCTATTTCCGTGATAAATATGTCTAGTATAACATTATCACAAGAGAAGACTTAAAACAATAACGTATATGCTTCATGGATGGATATTTACAGTATTTCTGCTACGTTTTACAAATCAACTGTAAAGTCCCTGACCAGGCTCTGACCAGAAGTAGTCATATCAATATGACTGAGATCTCAGCAGAAGATCAGGATATAAAAATGGACATTCCAGCAGTGACCGTATAGTGACCGTTGCTGGTCAAGCAGGTTTAAAGGGAAATCTATGTCTACAACACTACAGCCATATAGTTGGTTAAGAAGTAGGATGGTGCAATGGGTTTCGAGAAATAATTCCACTCAAGCTGCCGTACTGATCTTGAGACAACTTAATAAATATTACTTCATCAAATTGCGCAGAAAGCAGTAAGAATGAGATAACAGTTTGTGTATGCGGGCACAGCGTGCCAAATTGTTGACTTCATTTTAGCCTTGGGATTACGCAGTTTATAGAGTTTAGGGATTATGCAGTTTGGGCTCTAGTCAAATATGCAAAAATACACACATCGACGGCAATGTATTGTGAAATGAAATTTTAATTAATTAAGGTGCAAAATTTCCGACAGAGACTCTGGAAGGTTTGTGTGGGGTTGACCGCCCACGTTCCATTCCTCCCCAGCTACGCCACTGTTCCTATTCGTCTGAAGGACACGTGTAAGCCTTGGCTTAGGTAGCTGACAATGGTATTGTTAGCCCGAAGTCCTTAAAGTTTGTAAAGAGCAAAAACACAAACACTCAATTACTAAGGTATATTCCGTCCTTATTTGAGAATCAGTGACCTCAAGAAAAGATAAGTTTGAGTTATAATGGATACGGTCAGGGTTGGGATTAGTGTGGGTTGGGGCAATACGTAGGTCGGTACTTAGGAATGTGAAGGCGACATGAAAATGCGTCACGGTGATCAGTTGTTTAGGGGGAGGGTTTGTGGTACCATGGTAGGTGCCGCCATTGGTTACCGCGTGGCGCACAAACAAAAGTTGCGCCCGAATTGTCACCCAAGTTGCAGGAAAGGCACTTCCCAGACCTTATAAGTGCATCTAACATTCTTCATTTTGATATCACATGCTGTAAAAGTTAGGTTAACTTTCAAAAGAAAGGTATATAAACCTTTTTGTACAGGCATGATTCGAGGTTTAGGTAACTTTTCTTTTTTGGGAAGACTACATTAGTAACATCATTCGAGTGGACTGTTCTTTGGAAAGGGATGTGAGTGCAAGATGCAGTCCCCTCCGCTATAAAAATTTTTGCTATCCGAAGGAGCCAGCAAAGTGCAAAGTGGTCAGCCATTATAATTTTGTGTCTTCTCACGTGTTTTTATGCACTAAAATTGATACTTTTAGTAGGACTATATCCAGAAAACAGACATGTGTTGCAGCGGCACCCCAAGAAGAGCTTAGGCGCAATGGTCCGGGGGCACAGGGGCAATAGTCCTCCCACAGCCCAAGGCATTTGCTCCCCAGTCCGCTCCTGTACAAAGGTATACAGTGCACAAGGGCAATGCATGCACGCACCAAAATAATGGTCCTGTTTGCTGCCCCCACACTTGACTTGATCTCGGCGGCACTCGAATTTTTTTCATAGGATGGCAATGGAAGCAACATGAATTATTCATATCTAGCCCATAAAAATTGTACTGCGCATGTTTCTTCGAAACACAGACCTCGCGGGGACTTCTTTCGACGTATAACCAAGTATTCAGGAGCTAGGTATGCATAATTCATATATCTTCCATTGTTATTTCACAAAAACAAAACAAAACAAAACAAAACAAAAAAAAAAAAAAAAAACTCGCCTGCCGTACCGCTAATGTGTTGTGAATCGAGACAGAACATATTTCAGAATAATGGAAACATGAACACTGTCACAAGCGACCCCGGTACTGAAACAGCCTGTTCAGTGGCAATGCAGTGGTGATTTAGTAGGTATAAATATGGTTTGCACAACTGAGAAAGTGGGCCAAAAATTTGAAATACATATTGGAGAATCTGTATTGATGGTGAGTACAACTACAATCCGACAACACAGGGGATAACTTGACTTGCATGGTTGTAAAATGGAAGAAAATTAACTATTTACCTTACCACATAAGAGAAAATTATGGAAGAAAAGGAAAAAAATCGACAGCGCGCAAATCGAGTAAAAAATTTTGTGATCGTTTTAAAGGATTTGCGCTCCTTAAGATAAACAAAAGGTAAACCGTTGGGGAGTAAACATTTTACTGTGCCCACTATCCTGGCTATCCTTCCCGAAGCAGTTTGAAAATGCTCCTTCTTGTATCCTCCCTGGTTAAATGGTGCTATTAAAAGTAGTTATAAGTCAAATGGTTTTGTCGAAAGTAGGCATTTTCTGAGTTATTGGCGAGGCTGAATGGTGTAATAATGTTCATAGCCTATTAGGTTGTATGACATGTCGGCACATTTTAAACGCAATATTTTCCTTTACGCCATAGTAATGCTTTCAGCTTCAAGTATGTACTTAACCAACTTCTCGGCCTTTTGGCCCAGATCATGTTTAGTGTCTGTTCTTTTCAGCCAGTCTAGAACAGGTTCACCCATGACAGATACATGATGTAGAGGTCTGAAGGCCAACAGGTTGGTCATCTTCAGTCTTGTTGTCCTCTCGGGGTCGAAGCTCCTTTGGGGAGCAGAACTCCTTGGAGTAACTTTTGGTATCGGCCTCCGGTTCTTCGCCAGAAAGTCGAAAAGACGTTAGAAAAAGTATTATACAAGTATGTGCTGAACTAGTTTCAGACTAAAAAGAAAAGGATCGTATATAAAATTACCCTTTTAATAATTACAAATAACAGCTTCGTAAGTTGAATTTTTATGCACATTATCCTATTAACATTTACAACCGATTTCTTTGTGCTGACTGATAATCAGGATCCGTTATCAGTAATCTGAAAACATTCACCCAGAAACAATTTGAAAGAGAAAAAACTTTGAATACCAACAAACGTTGTAAACCTGGAAACATTGTAATTATTGTGACCAAAGCATTTTAACATGTTATTTATTTTTGTTCCATCCAGCCCCTCCCCTTCTTAGGATCTTCATACAATAACATATAACAGTCTAGTTTGAGGAAAAAATAAGACAGCTTATGATTCAATATGGGGATGCAACCGGTCACGTTCATTCAACAAAAGACTGAGAATCAAATTAATCAAATTTGTGGTGTACGTATGTTCAGAAAATTACTCTAGAAAGAGAAGTTGAATCAGAAAGTATCATTCAGTCATCACAGTAGCGGAACCAAAAATAAAATAATGAAGGAAAGAAACAGCTTTAAACCCATTGAGCTATACCAATTGTTAAATTGATATAAACCTCTGAAAATCGAAATATTACAAGTCTGGAACAATAAAACTACGTTTCTTATGTATTTAAGATCGACAACAACCTTATAAAGTATGTTCAGCCATTTATGTATGCGTTATGTGGATCTCCTCAATATGCTGCCAGAAAACGTATTGCACATTGGTTTGCTTATTTTGTTTATTTTTATTATAAATTTTACAAACACTATAGTCTATCATATTTTAATGACACTGAAAATGAGTTCTGACACTATTAGGCTGTCGGCATGTCGAAAATGTATATTTGAAAGCCGGATAAACCGTGAATAAAACCACATGGGTTAAAAACTTGTCATTCCTGATATCAAACGAGGTTCTGCTATTTAATACTCATATCCCACTTGTTCTATTACTTAAGCTTCTGAACACGGTATTATACCTTTCACGTTTACGTCATTGTTGGCACTGCTTGGCACAGAGTATGCGTAAACATATGCCTGAAGGGTAGGTTTTGCGTGGTTATAACATTGGCACGACTGAAAGAAGACCAGTTATCTGATTAAAGAGTTTACTTTTCATTGTGACCCAAGTGTTGGCGCGCCTCATCAACTCTTTTGCCAACCAGCCTTGATGTCATTTATTGTAAACATGAATGGGCCTCTTATACCTAGTAGTTAACGATGGAAATCCCTGCATGGCAGACGACTATGTTCAAAGAGGATCCAATTTCTGTAAAACAATTGCACTTAGAGTAATAATTACGTATAGATTTATCGTGTTTTTGTTTCGTTCTTAGCGTACTGTTGTTGTTCTTCCAGTTTACTATTAAGCTTGTGTCTTAACGCTGAAATGTTTTCGGATGAATGGTTGATTACACCTACAAGCTTTTCATTTCATTTCATTTCATTTCATTTATTGTTTCTTTTCACAACAATAATCATACATGCAAAAACGATTTACGTAACATCATATTAACAATACATGTCGTGAAAAGGGAAGTGTGTTAAAAACCCTGGAGGGCTTGACGTGAACACACTCCCCGGAAATTACAAAACCAAAAGAACTACGTGCAGTATACTTCAAAAATTGCAAAAAGTATACTTAGGCCTAACTAGATCACAATAACAATCCCTCCCCTCCTCCCCTTCCCCAGTCCCTCAACCCCTCCCCTCCTATACCATAAGAAGCTACAAAAAGGATATACTTAGTATAGGTTTATCATGTAACGCCGTAAGACATTTCTGACAGACTTTACTGAAGGTTTACCAGCTATATTAATTTGACTTGATAGGTTGTTCCAAACTTTCACAGCGCGATATCGCAAGCTGTATCGAGTGAGGTTTGTCCCATACACAGGACGAAGGAGTGAAATATTTCTAGTGCTGTACGAGTGGAATGAACAATTTTTCTCGAAGAAATCGTAAAAAGAAGATGGCAAAGCGTTTACAAAAAAACGATAAGTAAATATTGAAATACTTAGCCTTATAATGTCGCTAAGTTTTAGAAGGTTCAATGATTTAAATAACTTGTTGGTATGATCACGAGGCCCAGCAGAGTAAATGTGACGTAGGGCTCGTTTTTTGAAGAACAATTAATTTATCTCAAATGACGACTAGTGGTGCCAGACCAGACAGTACAGCAAATAAGACAAATGTGGTAAAATAAGAGTAAGGTAAATCTTTCTCAGGATTAATCGGGGTAAAATATGCTTCAACCGACAAAGAATACCAACACCCTTAGAAACCTGATTACAGACGTGTAAGATGTGATTTTCCCATGAAAGATTTGAATCGATATAGACCCCAAGAAACTTTACATGATTGGCCTGTTTGATTCGTTGGCCGTTAATATATATATCAAAGGTGTAGTTTTTGTTACAAGAGTTAAATACCATGTAGTTAGTTTTAGAAGCATTCAAAGATAGCTTATTTGCTGCAAACCAGTTTGAAATTACAGATAACTCACTACAGACAGTGTTATGTAATGTTGGTAAGTCACTATCTGAGAAAAAAATGTTTGTATCGTCGGCAAATAGAATGAGGTTAGAATGTTTAGAAGCAAAAACTAATGTCATTCATATAAATTATGAATAGCAGAGGACCAAGAATAGAACCCTGCGGAACTCCACATTTAACAATTAAAAAGTCGGATTTACAATTGTTAACTGATACAAACTGCTTTCGAGAATGTAAGTAGCTCTTAAACCAAGAAAGTGAAGAACCTCTTATACCGTAATGGTCTAGTTTGTATAAAAGGATTATCGTGGTCTATTGTATCGAAAAGCCTTTGATAAATCCAGAAAGACACCTACGGAAGTTTTGTGCAAGTCAATGGCTTTAGTAATCATATCAATAGCATTAGTTAGGGCTAGCTCGGTTTGAGTGCCCTGGGCGAAAACCATACTGTCCTTTAAATAAAATATTATGTTTTGTAAGGAAACTTTGTACTCGATTAAACATTAATCTTTCTAAAATTTTAGAAAGACATGGCAAAACAGAAACAGGGCGGTAATTTACAAAGCCCTCCGCGTCGCCACTCTTATAAATTGGAACAACTTTTGCCGTTTTCATTTCATCAGGAAAAATCCCTTGCTTTAAAGAATTATTGAAGATGTGTTCCAATGGTTTGGTGATGAATGGTATCACAGTACGTATTATTGACGGGCGTAAGCCGTCGCAACCTGCAGATTTTTTTGGTTTTAGGCATTCGAAAGCTAATTTAGTAATTTCCTCCTCACAGGTCGGAAAGAGGAACAAGCAAGAATCGTTTCTTTCGGGGAGACTTTCAAAAGCCCTTTTGAAAGGGTTTATCCCCCCTCCTCTTACCCAAGACTTTTTCCGTCATTGTCTGGTTGTTTATCGTTTGTATTCTCATAAATATGAAAGAGTGTGAAATACCATTTTATGAAACTGATCCCGAATCCATTCTTCATCAGAATCGCAAATTTCACAAGGCTGCCGGGGAATGGGGGGCTTGTATCGATTCCAAAATTTATAAATTTCCGAACCTACTTACAGAATTCCTACATGATTTTCTTTATTTTGTAGCACGACCAACTCAGTACCGTGGTCAAATAAGGCACTGAAGGGGGCGAGAAACCCTGGAGGGAGCAAATATGTTTTATGTGGGAGCAAAGTATTCTAAAGTTTATTGATGACAATAACGATTTGTAATTTTCAAGGGACTCCGCCCTCCGGTCCCAGGCCCTCTTGGCTTAGGGCTTTGATCATAAGTTTCTTTCGCATTTGTTAGAATGATCATTGTTCATGGCCTTTCCCATAACCTTTCACAGACTTTTTCTTCCTTTTTTAAGGCGATGAATTTTTCACCGACGCTTTTCCCTTTACGCTTGTCGATGATCTGTACTATGAAGTGTATGGCAAGGTAAGTAACCGTTACCAGGGAGTTGCAACTTTGGAAGAAAATAAAATGGAAAGTTCGAATAACAACTTTCTTTTTCTACAATCCACCGTAGTTGCTCGTTACATGTTGAATGGGAGAGTTACACTTCCGTTGGATCAGAATATAGGCCTTTGAGGAAGTAACAGATTATAATAGTGTTTTGTAAAATTATCCCTCGTCTTAAACTGCATCGAGACCTCGTGGAAAGGTTGTATTTTAATGGGTGATTTTAATAACTTAATGAGCCCAAATATGTTATTAAATCTTGTCCATTCGTATTGCTTTGAACCTATGCACTCTCTACCAACTAGAGTCAATGATACTTCAGCCACACTTCTTGGTAACATGTAAACCAGTATTAGTCAACATTGTACCCGCTGGGATTTTGTTAAATGATATTTCTGATCACTTTTCAATTTTTGCTCTCACTGATATTTCAGTTCAACATACCTTGTCGGAAAATATTCCATCGTATTCTAGGTAATTTACCCAATTAAATATATCCTATATACTTTAACGCCATCGTTTCAAATGAGACATGACAGGGTGTGTACAATGAAACTCATGCTGACGATTCTTCAACAAGTTTATGTTTTTATGCAACATTTTGAATCTTGTTTTGCAAAAACTAACAACCGTAAAGGTATTTTCAATAACTCTAGTCATAGATGGATCACATCTGCAATCGCAAACTCTTGCAAGACCCAACAAAGGTTATATAAAAGGTACGCTAATAACAGAACCAATGAAATTTTTGATTCGTACAAGACTTTTCGTAATCGTTTGACATCTGTAGTAAGGAGTGCTAAAATTTCTGCTATAATGAAATGTTTGTTAACTGCAAAAATAATATTAAAAAAAACTTGGAGTTGCATAAATTTTATTGTTCATGGTAAGAGCAGAAATAAGTCAGTTCATGAAATTAGTAACATTGGTATTAACATCCTTCATCCCGTCGCCATTGGTAATGCGTTCAATGAGTTCTTCACCAGGGTTGTTCTCAAAACTCAAAAACAGTATTCCACAAGTTTACCCCACGTCCTCTTTTTGTCAGAACTTAAATCTCCTAATCCAAACTCTCTATATCTTGATTTAGCAAATCACGAAGAAATTCTTCGCTTTACGTACGGCCTTAAAAATTCCGCTCCTGGTTTTGATGAAATCCCCGCAAAGGTTGTAAAAACTGGTGCTCATCTGATCTTTGGTCCTTTAATTTATATTTTTAATTTATCCTTTGAACAGGGTACTGTTCCCATGGCTTTAAAAATTGTTCGAGTCATTCCGGCATATAAGAATGGAAATGCAACTTCCGTTAGCAACTACAGACCTACTTCTGTGCTGCCTTGCTTTTCAAAAGTTCTCGAAAAGTTAATGTTTGATCGCTTTTATAGTTTCTTAGTAAGATATGAAATTTTGTGTTATGATTTTCAGTTTGGCTTGCTACCTTGGCGTTCAACGTAACATACACTCTTACATTTTCTTGACGTGTTGACTGATGCATTTAAAAGAACAGATTTGTTTCTGGTACTTTCCTTGATCTCTCCTAGGCAGTTGAATGTCTCCATCACGAACTTCTGCTAAAACAAACTAAATTACTATGGAATTCGGGGTAATACACTCAGCTGGTTTAGAAGCTGTCTGTCTAAAAGAAAACAGTTTGTCGTCATTCGTTAAAAAAATCAGGCCACCTCAATTTTCAGTTCTTGGAAGGCAAAAGGAATTTATGCAAATACGCCGGCGTTTGAGTGTGTATGTGTGTGTATGTATGTGAGTTTGTGACGCTTGGCTTGTAAGCACGATATCTCATGATAGCAATGATGGATAATTTTCATACTTAGTACATAGAATTGCTATATTTAGAGGAAGATCACTATTGTTTTTGGTGAAGGTCAAAGGTCATGTGAGGTCACCACAGATCAAAAACCGAAAACCTTATAAACACGATATCTCTAGGTAGGAAGCATGGATACTTTTCATACTTGATATGTGGATGCGTTATAGTCAAAAGTTGAACCCTTTAGATTTTGGTAAAGGTCAAAGGTCATCTGAGGTCACCGGAGGTGAAAATACGAAATTCTTAAAAACTGGTGGTAAACACGATATCTCAAGATAGCAATGATGGATAATATCATACTTGGTTTATAAATTTATCATATTAAAAGGAAGAACCCTATTGTTTTCAGTGGATGTCACATGTCATTTGAGGTCACCAGAGGTCAAAAACCGAAAACCTTGAAAAACACGATATTTCAAGACATGGATGATGGGTCCTTTTCATATTTGGTATGTAGATGTCTAACTTTAAGACAAAGAGAATCCTCTGAGTTGTTGAAGGTCAAAGGTCATGTGAGGTCATCAGAGGTGAAACTACTAAAACCTTGTAAACAAATAGACATGTGAGTGGTACTTCCAAATTGTGTCCGGCGTTGGTTACGAACGAAAAGTTTAGTTTGAATTTTGTACCATTTCAAAGAAAAGTTATAGAGAAAAACATTTCTTCACAAGCATAACTTTTACATTAATAACTCTAATATGAATTACCAAATTATGAACACGTGTAAAGGATGCTGTGACTATAGGATGAAGAGAAATATTACGTACTGAATGAGTTCTTTGATGGCGTAGTGGTAGGGGCTCGGATTGATTCCCTCCTATGACATGTTTTTTTTTTTTGCATTTTTTTTTGTTATTCACTTTTTGGTAGGGTTTAAAGGTCATATGAGGTCAGCAGAGGTCAAGATGTGAAAACATTGTAAAACATGCAAAAACCAAGAAGTGTAAATTTGAGCGATGAACCGAGTCAGCGCAACAAATCATCCCCTTTCATCAAGGAATCACTAAGCCTCGATGATGCTAAGACTCTGATACAAAACTGAACTCCAAATGTTCGTGAATAGCTTTATGTAAATAAAGTGTAGTTTTATATTAACAAAACTGCTTCAGTTCACTCTAGTACCCCTACTAGTCTGTCCTACACATCTATACATACCGTTGATATCTGTGGGACTGAAGTTCCTCTAAGTAACTCTGTTAAGTTTCTCGGTGTTCATGTAGACAGGTATCTTACTTGGAACGATCACAGGGTATTTCAAAGAAAATTCCAATAATTTTGGAATCATTGCCCGAATACGTCATGAATTACCTCGCAAACACCTTGTATCATACTCTAAATAATCCTTATTTATTTTATTGTGCCCTTCTGTGGGGTGGATTGTACATATTCCCTTTATATTCTCCAGAAGAGAGCTCTACGACTAATTACCAGCCTGGCAGTTTGAAACCATGCACACGTGGATAATTTGCCTAACTGGACATTCTCTCTATTTTTGCTGTTTATCGTTACCAGGTTGGAATCTTCATGTTTTCTTGGTTTAAGATTATCCTTCCAAATATTTTCAGGTCATCATTTAAATTAGACAAAAAAAAATCACTCACATGTTACACGTGTCAGTAACTCACTTTCCATTCCTTATTTAGGCTAACCTATTCCTTACAAAACCAATCGTTTGGCAGGCCCCAACTTAGGGAACTTTCTCCCATCTCAAATTCAGTGTTGCAATAAATTGTTCTCATTTAAGAAGTTCTTGAAAAAATATTTCATTCACAATGTTGTTTTATCATTTATTGCTATCAATGTTAATTAATCATTTTCGAATTAAGTTTTTGTTTGTTTAAAGAGGCTCATACTACAAGCTCTACGGAGCTTCTTTTGGGTTCCTCCAGAGGCACTTTCAGTCTTGTCATATTGCTTTATCTTTTTGACCCCTTGCCGAAGCAAGGAATTTATGCGATGGCGATGCCATGTGTGTGCGTATGCGTGTGTGCGTGTGCGTGTGTGTGCGTGTGCGTGTGTGTATGTGACGCTTAGCTTGTGAACACGATATCTCCAGTTAGCAATGACCGACACTTATCATATTTTGTGCATAGATTTATCATATTAAGAGAAAGAACCCTATTGTTTTTGGTGAAGGTCAAAGGTCATTTGAGGTTACCAGAGGTCAAAAATCGAAAACTTTGTAAACACGATATCTCAAGTTAGCAATGACTGACACTTTCATATTTGGTATACAGATGTGTCATGTCAAGAGAAAGAACCCTATTGTTTTTATAAGAGGTCAAAGGTCATCTGAGTTCACCGGAGGTTAAACTGCTAAAACATTGTAAACGGCTTGTAAGCACGATATCTCGAGATAGCAATGACCGACACTTTTTGTATTTGGTATATAGATTTGTCATGTTGAGAGAAAGAACCGTTCTGTTTTTGGTGAAGGTCAAAGGTCATTTGAGGTCACTGGAGGTAAAAAGCTGGAAAGCTCGTAATCACGATATCTCAAGATAGGAATGACCGACACTTTTCATATTCAGTAGATAGATTTGTCATGTTGAGAGAAAGAACCCTATTATTTTTGGTTGAGGTCAAAGGTAATCTGGGTTACCAGAAGTCAAAACGCAAAATTTCCCAAGAATTCCCAAGATCGTCATCTGAGGATACTGGGGTCAAAAAGCAACATTTCCCGAGAATTTGAAAGATTGTTGTAAAAGCAAAATTTCCCAAGAATTCCCAAAATCGTCATCTGAGGTCACCAAGGGTCAAAAAGCAAAATTTCCCAAGAATTCCCAAGATATTCATCAGGGGTCACCAGAGTCAAAAAGCAAATTTTTCCAAGAATTTTCAAGATCCAAGATCCATTGCAGTTGAATCCCTTTCAAGACACTTCCGTTTTTCTTTTCGGTATATTTGGTGGGGTTCAAAGTTCATGAAAGGTCAGCAGAGGTCAAATTGTTAAAACATTATAAAATGATGTAGTCAAGAGAGATAAATTTGAGGGATAAACACCAACAAAGCATCCCCATTCGGCAGGGAATCACTAAGCCTTTGCGCTTTCTGGTTATGCTTATTACTTGTGTGTAATAATTTTCTGAAAAATTGACTAGGATAAATGTTGGAGAAAATGAAAAAAAAAATCAAATCATTAGTTAAGCAAGAGTGAATCCCAGTTTGGTGGTGTTAGGACGAATTAGCATAAGGTGCTGACAAGGGCACGTTACAGGACCACCCCTTGATAGGACCCATCCTCTTAATGGGCGAAGCTCTAGTGGGGTTCCGGGACAAAGTACAGGTAGTTTCTCGATTTTGTAATTGTGAAAGAAATTTTTGCCATTTCTTTGTCAGTTAATAATATTTTTAGAGAAAAAGTCTTACCTTCTCCACAAATATTGTCGTATGTACATAGTTTCGTGCGTTTTATTGTATTTTCTATTTTTGCGTTACATATGTCCTTAAGCATCAGTACTTTAATTCTGTATCCTGAGCAATGACTTCGATGTCTTTTTAACAGTGAGGAGAATAAAGACTAAAAACAGTGAGGAGAAGGTGCTGACAAGGGCACGTTACAGGACCACCCCTTGATAGGACCCATCCTCTTAATGGGCGAAGCTCTAGTGGGGTTCCGGGACCGTAGTCTTCGGAGTGCAGGGGGAAACTTCCCCTGCCCCGAGATTTCCAAACCGTAGATGAAAGTTGGTCTACTTCAGGAACAAATACTAAAATGCTGGAAGTTTCACTATCCAAATTTTGGTTTCGTGGGCCAAAAGCCTGGGAAATGGCATTTAAGGGTTCTTTTTCCCCCATTTCCCCCGGGGAGGGCCCGGACCCCCCAGGACGCGTTCTTATGTGGGTTCATCTGCCTGACAAATAAACCATCTTCCCCCTACAAGATAAACCGCTTGAATACACCACCATATACACTGGCTAAAGATAAAAAATCCAAGGATTACCTTTAATTATTAGCTAAAATCAATGAGCGTATAAAGTAACTTTTAATTTAAAGGGCATAAGCAGTTGTCCCAAACTTATATTTTGAAACAACAGCTAAATCTCACAAATATCTCTCTATTTCACTTCTAGCAAGTATCTTTCATGATATGTTAGAACATGAAGATTGGAAATTCAAGGTAAACCAAGGAGCTAGTTAATACGTGAATTTCTCAACTCAGTGAGAAACATGACTCTCAAAGCCATTCATGGATTAGCATGCCCGGATACACTAATTCCAATTGGGGTGACTGCATTTCCCCTTTAAATCAAATCCAAGTTTTCTTCTTGAAATCTAAATTTGTTTCTAAAGGATGGAATTTAAAGTAAAGAATTTCTAGATGCTACTTTAAGGTCTATAATGTGTCATTTCCCCGATTTTCTTGCAAGGCCTACGCTACGGCTACGCACCAACTGATTGTGACTCCCTCAGTGTCGTACTAAGAGCTAGAGCTAGAGTGCAGCCTGTGCACGGAGTACCAGCCTTGTAGGTGCCATGCATGCAACAGCCGAAGAATTCAGTAAAAAATTAAAAGTTTAGATCATTTTATTAATTCAAAGCTTTACCGAAGATAAAAACAGTCTAGATCTAGGAAAGCTTAGAACAAGAAAATTTTCTCAAAGAGTAGAGGTGTCATCTCTCCCCTGAGGCACGCCACTTGGTAATCGCTTAGACAGTGTCATGAACTGCCTCCCGAGAGATTTCGCCCAGGCTACGGACCTGAAAGTTCAGTGGAAGTATCTAAGCGGCGCCGAACTGAAACTATAAGTTTGCGTGCACCGTTTAGGTAAACTTTTGGCAAAATGCCTTACGGACTTATGGACAAGGTCTCTCCGAGCCTTGTAAGTGGCTTTGTAATATCCTTGTTTTTGATCTCAACACTATCCCAACAACCCAAGCCCTTAGCCAAAGGGGCCTAGGGCGAAGCCCCTGAAAAGTTCCCCCTCACGATCAAACATCACCACTGCCTTTATGCATTCTAATATATCTTGCCCCTGAAAAGTTTTCTCCCCCTTCAGCATTCAACATACGTCGACAGGGATTTTCCTTAGAGATATGAACCCACATGTTTCATCATAGATCTCTATTTTAAGTCGGCAGCGTCGATAACAAATTCAACACTCTTGATTGCATGCAACAAACTTACCGTCTCGACGGTCTTGATAACTTGTGAAGAGCACTCGATGGGTCTTCAAACTAACGAAGTGACAAGGTTTGAATAAATCAAAGATGATATCATAACAATGATATCATATGCAATGTTTTGTTACGTCTATTGTACATTTCGTATGCAGGAATCCCTTGTTCATCTCATGCAACTAAATAGATGCATTGTTTGAATAGGTCTTACCTTACTGCTCTTTAACCAATTACCGAGCTACAAACAGCATAAAGTAGCAATAGCAAAATTTCATCTCAAATGAGAAGGGGCACAGCCACCCAACCCCTCCTCCCTCGTACACAGGAGCTTACTTACAAAATAATGGTACATTCACTACAGCTTTGAACTTTTTTAATCTTCATACTTAGTGATTTTTCTTAATTTTTGATTTAGTATATAAGGGAAGGGCGTTTTCTTATGGTTATTTCTAAGTTGTTAGCGAAGGTGAATGGTCAATTATAAGCTGCAGCGGAAATCCGAGTAGTATGAATGAGTGACTGACGTCCTTCGAAGTTTTGTGTTTTGCCTTTCGTTTGATGCCACGAATTTGGAAGAATAACCTTAGGCGCGAAACAAAGACTGCTACTGTTTTACTCGAAGAAACTACAATTGAGTAAGGAATGGCCAAATATGGTATGTTGCATCCAGCGACGTAGCCAGGAATCTGCAAGCGGGGAGCACATTTGTGACTGATATGGGGTCTAAGCGGAGGGGGTGTCCCGCTCCCCTTAGAGAAATTTTTGAACAAATTGAAGGTCCTTAGATGCAATCTGGTGCAATGTTTTGCCAGTTTCATCATTATCATGTGATCTCGTATTATCAGTAGATTTTTCTTGTTTGAATTAAAAACATGTTAAAAAAAAGTCAAACAGGAAAAAAATTGCTTGGTGATATGATATCACATGATAATGATGAAACTGACAAAACATTGCACCTTTTACATATTCTTTTGTCTTTGAAATTCCCTGACTAAGGAAGACTAATGCTACCATCTGGAAATTAAGTTGAGGCAACCCATGTTTACAAAGTACTTTGTACCAACCACAATAGAGTAGATTTGGGAGAAGTCGATAATTTGATAAGAGAATAAACTTGCCGAGCTCCTTCAAAGTGGGATGGATTTGGACCTGATCGTTATTGATTCAAAATGTGAGGTATCTGGATAGTACTAGAACACGTTGGGAGTATTCACTGGCACTCACTCGGTTAGAAAGCCAAATGTACAGACAGATGTGCAGTGGCCTAAAAAAATACTGTTGTCGCAGTGTGATGGTAGTATAATAATCAGAGGAAGCGCGTATCACGTGCGACTGCTATACGCGCGCTAGCTTAGCTTCATAAACAACGCATCATACAAACATGTGTGTGTCCTTTCTAGTTAGGGTGACGCATTATGTAAAGTAGCTCAGTCAGGAGGCCTGAATTTTACTACGATTATGATGGAGTTAACAGAGCTGACGAGAATTTAAGATCAAAAGAGCACTGACAAAATACCCTGCAAAAATAGTTTTAACATTTTTTTCGACACTGAAAGTGGGGGGGGGGGAGCAGCAGTCGCTCCCTCTGCCCCCCTGGCTACGTCCCTGGGGGAGCAGTCGCTCCCCCTGCTCTCCCCTGGCTACGTGGTGCAGCAATGTTGCTCGCAAGCAAGATCAATGAAAAACCAAGATCAATTTGGATGAAGCCGTGTACATCGACAGTATTTGAAACAATGTGAGCAAATTTCAGATATATACTATACTTAGGCTAGACCCATACAGCTTCAGCATTGTAGCGTAGCATAGGCTTGTCCGGCCTTTGGTTGACAGTAATGTAGCCTTACTTCTAACCTGTCTATGGTGTCTTCATTTACTCTGTAGCCTGTAAAGAATGATTTACCTTCCCCAACAATTTGGAGATAACCAAGAGAAAAATTCCGGCGAAACATTTGACTTCCGTCACTATCATGGTAGCACAACCCAATCAACTTACGGTGGGATACGTAAGAACACACTGGCCTGAAATCACAGTGTTAAATTGTGGTTTTGCCTTGGTTTAAACACGGTGTAACACCGGTTGATGGGGTGTACGTGAGAACACAAGCCTGAAATCACGGTGTTAAATTGTGGTTTTGCCTTGGTTTAAACACGGGGTAACACCGGTTGATAAGGTGTACGTAAGAACACACTGGCCTGAAATCAAGGTGTTAAATTGCGGTTTTGCCTTGCTTTAAACACGGGGTAACAACGGTTGACGGGGTGTACGTGAGAACACAAGCCTGAAATCAAGGTGTTAAATTGCGGTTTTGCCTTGGTTTAAACACGGGGTAACACCGGTTGACGGGGTGTACGTGAGAACACAAGCCTGAAATCACGGTGTTAAATTGTGGTTTTCCCCAATTGGTTTAAACACGGGGTAACACCGGTTGACTGGGTGTACGTGAGACCATGCCTTCTATGTAGTGTGGTGGTCTCACGTTCCTCGCGTTCGGGGTAACACCGTGTTACCCATGAGCGCGAGTAACGTGAGAACACAAGTTTACTCGGTCGGTGTTGGTGTTAAAATTTTGATCCACCTCCGAACGGAGGGGTCTGCAGGTTATAAACACCTTGTTTGTGTAATCAACGACAGATCACAGGTACAGAGCTGTGTGATCTCCACTTCCTATCAGCGATTTACCCACTATTGAACCATGGAAGTAGTACCCCGGGGGTAGTACTTCCATGGTTCGTACGTATGCTAATTCCAAATTGTCAGTTTTTACAAAGGATTGGTTCTTTTCACCTGTTGCCATTCAAACTATCTACTGTACCGGCTATTTTTCAAGCTTTCTTGGACAGATGGATCAGATAAGAATGACTCAGGATTGCGAAAGCTTTTTAGTGAAATTTTGGGGAAAAAGTTCACTGGTTTAGTACAACGAGGTCATCGGTTTACCTTACTGCCTTACTGCAGTTTTTGTATTCTCGTTCAATCAGCAATTCACATCTCTTGGGTATCCATTACAGGTGGTCTTGCATGGTTGGGCCCGATTCGTGTTTATCATTGTAACCAACAGACCCAATTATTGTTACTTATTATTACATCAATAACCAAATACAAAAGTACGCTAGGTCAGGGCGTTGTCACGGTAGCCACACCCAGTAGGAAAAAATTTCAAGCCAAAGTGGCACACGTGGCAATTCACGGCTTAGGGTTAGAGAAGAAAATGTCGGACAGGATAAATATCTAAATCGTCTTACGTATAAAAAGGGGCAGAGAGCACCGTGTCCCCTCCAATGTTTGGATAACCTCAAGATATTTGGACAACCTGCAAAATTTTTGCAGTAATTTGGGCAGGATTCGTAAAAATTTGGGCAAAGTTGTAGAGATTCGGGCAAAATTTTTCAAAAGGTGCACAGATTCGCTGGCAAAGAAACTTGTGCCCCCAGTCCAAATAGTCCCGTATTCTTTTGTTTGTATAATCCGCATTCACGTCATTTAAGGCATACCAGTGGCCACAAGTCATGAATGATTTCCACCAGTGCTAGGTGAATTTCTTGTTCTAAGCCTATTCAGATGGGTCTCAACAAGCTCGAGCTCAGCGGTGTTTTTCAGACTGCGTCAATGAAGTCTTGTTTGAAATGGTTATTTATGACATTTTTTTGTCCACGGATGAGTCCTTATATAGACATCGTACAACTATGATTTTAATGCCCTCAAAACCCGCCAGCGAAATAGCATACTTAGACTCCTTTTTAAAACTTTTAGGAGAAAACCTACAGACCCCCCACCTTAAATGATCTTAATCCATGCCTTCGCCCTGACGAGTGGGACCCAACCGTTCTTCTTACTGGATCCTGGTACCTCCCTCCTTATCAAAACTTTCAAAAGTAGTGACTTCAATAAGGTGCCGCAAAGTTCTATTTCCACGTTACACTGTGATTTGGGGGATGTTTTTCTGAATTTCCCCCTTTTTTTGGATGTGTGTGTGTTTTTAATACACGAGATTGCAAAGTTACGAATGTCACGTTTATGCAACATATAAGGCATAGGAAGGGTTATTTCCGACATTCTGGGAGGCAGTGTTGCGACAAATTGGGTCGTAACAGGCAGTTTGGGAAAATTTCCTTCGAAAGCTGTAAACGACGTTTTATTGATTCCTTGCAGGCAAGGAATCTATGCGATGATGATGTCGTATGTATATATGTGTGTGTGCTTGTGCGTGTGTCTGTATGTGACACGTAGCTTGCAAACACGATATCTCAAGATAGCAATGGGACACCTTCCATATTTGGTATAGAGATTTGTCATGATGAAAGAAAGAGCCTTATTGATTTTGGTGGAGGCCAAAGGTCATTTGAGGTCACCAGAGGTTAATCTGCGAAAACCTTGTAAATGGCTTGTAACCAGGATATCTCAAGGTAGCAATGACGGACACATTTCATATTTGATATTTAGATTTTTCATGTTGAGAAGACTAACCCCGTTCTTTCCAGTGGATGTCAAAGGTCATTTGAGGTCACTAGAGGTCAAAACCAGAAAACCTTATAAACACGATATCTCAAGATAGCAATGACGAACACTTTTCATATTTAGTGTATAGATTTGTCATGTTAAGAGAGAGAACCCTATTGTTTTTGATGGAGGTCAAAAATCATATGAAGTCACCAGAGGTCACCAGAGACCAAGAGTATTTTGGAGGAGGTCAAAGGTCATTTAAGGTCACCAGAGGTCAAAAACCGAAAACCTTGTAAACACGATATCTCAAGACAGCAATGACGGACACTTTTCATGCTTGGTGTATAGATTTGTCATGATAAAAGTAAGAAGCCTATTGTTTTTGGTGGAGATCAAAGGTCTTTTGAGGGCACCAGAGGTCCAAACTGAAAACATTGTTAACATGATACGTGTAGATTCGAATGACAGACGTTCTTCATACTTTGTAGATAAATTTGTCATGTTAAAAAGAGGAACCCTATTGTTTTTGGTGAATGTCAAAGGTCATTTGAGGTTACCAGAGGTCAAGAACTGAAACTTTGTAAAAATGACATTGCAAGGGATAAAGCACAAACACTTAAACTTTTTGTTTTTCAATTTTTAGTGCTGTTCAAAGGTCATGTGAGGTCAGCAGAGGTCAAATCGTTGTAACATTGTAAAAATGATATAGTCAAGAAGTAAAAATTTGAGAGCTGAACGTCAGTGTAAAAACGCACCCCCCTTTGGCAAGGAATCACTAAGCCTTTGGGCTTTCTGGTTTGTGTTATTTGCGCTTCGCTCTTAGATAATAAGAACTCCATAATAGCTCCATGAATAAAAGATGCTGTGGTCCGATGTCTTCAGAGAGGATCCAGGATTTCACAAAAGGGGGATAATTCCATGTGGGCAAGTAAGCACCTACGAGCGTCAAATGTACGAAGCCTCGACAGGTGGATCTAAGGAAAAACTTGAAATATGAGACACATAAATAGTATTCCTGGCATATCTAGCTAGAAAATAAGCACACATATTGTAAAGAACTTTGGGACAACCTCAAAGAAGAAAGTGGTGCCGAAAGAGGGAGGTGGTTGGAGTCGGAAACCCCCTCTGAATGCTGGCCTGGCCCACCAGAAATTTTTTAAAATGGCTCTGTTGTTATGCCCTTTCCCATCAATGTCCAAAAGATTGCAGTTGTGTATTTGCTATAATGCTATGATGCAACTTTCTCACCATTCTCACATATGGTTTTATCTTATGAAACCAAGTTTTTGAACTGTTGAAAGAGTGGAGTTCATATTTTCAAGGAAATCCATCTGCCCACACACAGGTTGTAAATATGTCCATCAGTGGCTTAATATGCTCTTTGCAGGGTTATATGCTCTTTGCAGGGTGGGGGGGGGGGTGAACCCCCGGGCACCGTGGTAAAAGGGACACAAGGCCTGAATATCCTTTCAACTGGATAATATTTCTTATATGGCTATAATCAGGCCCGGATCATTCAAGAGGGAACAGAACAGAGGGGCACGTACCCCAACCCTATTTTCTCCGGCTAACAAAAGGTGAAGTGTAAGCTTACTATACCAAGGTAAAACAACACTTTGGAATTTGGTCAGGAATTCTGTATTAATGTAACTGACGTCATATTTTTGGCTGATATTTCTGAGTACAAAAGGATGTTGCCTTAAGTTAATGGTCACAGAGAAAAAACGAGCGAGCTTTGCGTGCACCTTTTGCCAATAAATGCCAATTTCGTGGCAACATAAACATACTACACGGATAAAAACAGACGAAGGCCTACTATTTTGTCAACTATATGATCACGACATGACTTTCGGCCTACTCGTTGGTTACAGAATAAACTCAGTATTTTTACCTCGCTTGCAGCGCCCCTCCGGCCAAATTAATTCATGGCAGATGTATGTTTAAGTCACGATAGCAAGCATGTTATCTATTGGGGCCCCAGGTTGAAGAAGGTGCCGTGATCTCCCCGAGGGGCAAAGGCCTAATTTCGCAAGGGGGCCTTTATTGACACAACACCGGACTTGCCATCACCTACCCGATTTCCCTGTTTTTGCTCTCAAGTAGGGAGGGGGACTAGGGGGAGGAGCGGCGGACGGAGGGAAGGTAGACCCACAAAAAGGCCTTCTGAATATGATTTCACAGACCACAACTGCACCTTCGGCAGAGGTAAGCGCGTATCGTTACAACTTACGCCAACAAATTTAGACAGCTAATTTTTGGCCGTGTGAGGAATAAGTCGCGCTATGCCTCACGGTACAGTATGAGTACAAAAGTCATGTACCTAATCATGCAAGCTTCATTGTTTGGCCTCGGAAATGACGTCACATGTCGTAATGCATGAGGTCTACAGGAACGTAGAAGTTTCGGCCCGCTTTACACGGTGTAGAGTCTCCTTGTTTCAGTTTCTTGAATTGTGGCGTTCCACATAACCTAAATAGAACCCTCCCTATACCAAGAAACCTCCAGGTAGCCTAGCCTACAAACTCTTGTACAGGTCGGGAATCATTTCACTAACAGCACAGTAGTTACCCCGCTAACACAAAACGTTTTTAAAACGTGTAAAGTGGTGGTATAAAACGTTTTATAACACCACTGGCACGTTTTTAATTTAAAACGTTTTGTGCTAGCAGGGATATCTTGCATCCGTCGTAAGGTCGCTCGGTACGTACGCTACGGCAGTGACTCGCGGCGAGAGGTTTGACTATTTCATTGAATAAGCCAGGTTGGTTACAAAACATTGCATGTTATCTCTGATAAAGGGCATCCATCCCGACAGCTTATCCAGTTTTTCTCTTCATGGGTATTCGTAGTTTAAGTATGTCACAGGGTGAGGGTCCAAGGACCGGCGTAAGCGCAAGGAGACAGCAAATCACGAGATAGGTACCCAAAAGTTGCAACACAGAGAAAATAGATAATACCACCATATGTTTGAGTTACAAGAAAATTATTATCTCTCTTAACAGCAGACCTTTGCAATAAAATATGAGAACAGAAAATATAGCAGCCTTTTGCTATTAAATATGAAGAAAAAATACAATTAAACATCGTCACAGTTAAGGGAATACTTCGTAGGCTGATCACTGAGATTAAAGTTCCAGTTTCTGGCTTCCGTTTAAATAGTCACACCCTCTTAATTCATTTTAGTTCCTCAACCAACTACACATGTAACCCTCGTCCACGCCCAACGGTTGCTGGAAAAACCTGGCCCGTAACCGTCAAAGCGAGAATTGGACTCCAAGACCAAAAAAAAAAAAAAAACCCTGAAAGTAAATTTCATAGGATGCGAATGAATAACGTCCCCAACGTTATGATAATAAACAAGTTGAAATAATAATTCACATCCTCGTCAACCAAATCCTATTTAAACACAGTAGTTAACATGCTTTCTTGAGCATTACCCTTTCAACAGCCTTGCATCCCTTTTGAATATGTACAATCAAGTTTTCTGTCAAAATATTAATTTGCGCAATTTCTTAATATTCTATACGCTACATACAAAAGCAAACATCCGTTCTGAAACTACCTTAACCCATAAAATATAGAAACTCAACTTACAGGTTTTGTTCTGGGTAATTACGTACTGTCTCGAGCACACAGCTCCGGAATTACGCCACACAGGCACAAAATATAAGCACACAGCTTCAGTTTACTAGGCTGCCACAAAGGCACAAAACGTTTAGCACACAGCTCTTAGGGTTACAGCCACGAAGGCCCCCAAAATGGCGACCACACAGCTCTACGATTTAGCCACACAGGCCAACATTACGACGGCGAGCACACAGCCCTATATCCTTTCCTGAGCCACACAGGCGAACATTGCATGTCAATGACGAGCACACAGCTCTTATCCAACACTACTCAATTCTTCCAGCATACGTTCTACCCTTCTTCCCAGTTAATTTTTCAGGCCCAAAAGCAGGCCTTCTCTAACACTGTAAGAAGAATTAATTTACTATTGTCCTTGTACTTGACCCATGTCTTACATTCTTGTTAACGGAATTGAAAGAGGCAAACAAGCTAATCTAGCTACACTAAGGCGGCTTATGCAAATTACAGGTATGCAACGTGCCTACGAGTATGATATCACGATAAAAGAGTTCAATTAAATGACCGGTGGGGGTGTTACGCAATTTTACTACTTGATATCGGTTTTTTCTGTGACACTGTACGTAATAATTTTGGCCCCAAAATGCGTCCAAAGTTTTGTCGCGTGCTGTAGTGCTTCGTTGTCCTAATTCAAGAAGGATCAAACATACAAGCATTGTACAATGGCTCAATACTTCTGATAACCTTGTTTAACCTGCAGTACATAAAAAGTCCTGTTCATGTAACAGACTCGATGATTGCAGGAAATCTCTCCGCTGAAGCACCAGCAGAACAACCAGAGAAAATGGAAGAAGTGGTCGTCAACATAGTTGATGCATGTCAACTTCAAGACTGTCCTCATATCACCCAGGAGGAATATTTTCCTGTGCATCTCAAGCCATATGCCATAAAGTAAGTCTCGGTAGCAGGTCTAGATGCAATGTTAAGAAGTGGAGTCATGGCTGACATTAAAGGGGAATTTTCATGATCCCAGACAGTTCCAATTCTCCCAACTATGCATCTTCTAGCTCCTCCCATAACTGTATGAGGCTCTTCCTTGTGCAAGAATAAACCTGTTTTATTGCTTAAGGCCATGTCCTGGTGAGCACACAAGGCTATAAAATGTAATAAAAGTACTCTCTCTGCCTTGTGTGGAATGTGAGCTGCTCTGCATCTTTCAAATTTTCAAACTTTGATGTCAATCAAACAGCAGTCACCAACTGAGAATTTTGATATACATACACTAAAAATATACTTTGGGGTGATGACAGTCTGTCTTTAAGAGGTGGCAAGAATGGGCAGGTTTACATTTTACGGAAGCGACATTTACAAGAAATGTAGTGATTTTGAACAATTATGCTATAATCCGTCATTTCATTTTGGGGTGGGGTCAGCTTGGCAAGTCTCCGTCAGGGGGACAAATTTGCCCAAGGGGAAAACTACACACCTGCCAATTATTAATTTGACATTTTACTGAAATTCTGGAACAATGCTGCTTTTCCATTAACCTCCCTAGCTGAGGACACAGGACATTCAAATTATTCACGAGATATAACCAAGTGAGGTGTACAAGTTCACGACATTGGCAAGTACATTCAGGGTAACCGTTGAGCCCCAATCCACCTTAGCTTTGTCGGTGGCATCTCCGATACCAGTGGCTCTAGTTTCGGGTTAAATCCGATTTCAGTCTGCGTCTAGCCTCTTTAATAATTTAGCATATCTCACCCATGTTTTAATGTTCCTTTACATTGCACAATGCCTTCATTTGCTTATTCATTTTCTGTCTCACCTAGTAATTCATTTGACTTTGTGTGGCCATTTTTACCCAATACTGTGCACGAGTAATAATTTCATCCTTGAAGGCCGGTTATACTTCCAAATTTTCACTCGATACAAAATCATAAAAAAAAAACATACATGGTGGTTCCATGTTCTTCAAGGCCAGTGACATACATAACTAAGAGAGTTGCACAGTGTTCCGCCTGGCAACTCCCTGGTTCAACTTACATAGCTTGATAGCCCTATACTGAAGTATGAGCCGGCCTCAACTCATCATCGCGTAATTTTCATTTTCGTGGACTAGACGAGTGGAATCGGCTTCGAGTTCGAGTCCACAGGCAGCCCATTGTGGGGCAATTCCTATTTCGGGACCTTCCCTTCGGGGGTCAATTCCGAGTGCAATAAAACGGGTTCTAGTCCACCACTGAGTCCGAGTCCTGACTCGGGCGTTACAGCCCTGAGTAAATTCCCGAAAGGAGCGTGGAACTGGATTTATTTGCACTTAAAACTGGCTGTTTCAGTTTTCAATTTATATGCCAGCTTATAGTGTGGAAGTCCCATGTTGAGTGCCAAAAGGAGGTGAAAAGGCCATCTTTCAGGTCAGTATAGAGGTCAACATGAGGAAAACAACTGGTAAAAACCTGGTGTGTGAAGACTTGAGTTAACTTTCAAAGCTTATGTGAGGTCTTTTCTGTTTCTAAAAGGGTTGTCGGCTGGATACTGACCGGAGGGCGAAAACTAAAGATTACTCCCAGACTCGTTTCTGCTTCCCAAAGGATGTACGTCTCCTGGTCAGGCCCGTAGCCAGACAAGGTGCTGAAGGGGGCGAAAAAGCTTCTAGGGGGCAAAAAATTTTCCAGAGGGGGCGAAACATACTAAAATGCATTACGGCAATGCTATTTTTAAATCTTCTAAGGGGGCGAAAATTTTCCGAGGGGGCTTGGCCCCCTGGCCCCCTTGACTACGGGCCTGCTCCTGGTGGGACAGTATAACTTAAATTGGCTTCCTTCTATACCGTCAGATGTTAACATCATGTGTTCATAGCACAAGGGCTTATTGAGATTAGACAAGACTACGGGGAGGGACCTTAGATAAACTCAAAACACACTACAAAAATTTTATTTGAATTATGAATCTCCCACCTAATTCTGGTTATCTTCTTCTAATCATGTGTCAATATTTTCCTTCTCGTTCATTTTCATACATGATAATTTTCTATTTCCCCTTACACATGCAAACATATAACGAAAGATAACTGTAAGGGAATAAGCCAGTTGGGTAATTCAGTATTTCCGGTGGGGTCACAAGGTCAACTGTACGGTGACAACATGGCCAACGTAAGGGGTTCACTTGACCAGGGAGGTGTTATTAGCTAATAACACCTCCCTGACTTGACCTCTGACCCATCCCATGATGCATTGCATAAAAGCATTTTCTCGGCTCGTCTATTAAGGGACTTATAACAGAAAGCGGATGCTCCAGAATTAAAATACGTTTGGACGTGTCCTTATGTCCTTTATCAGGTCAAAATGGAAACATAGCAATGTGGCCACTAGCACGTTTTACTTGGTGGCTTGAGTTGCTTCATACTAATTATTCAAACAAAATTTTACCCACAGAGCTACTCGCATGTAAACAATACCAATGCCTGATATTGATGCTACATTCAAATGTGTCAGAAATCCTGCAATCATAAGTAATAACGAGAAGACTTTTTTGTATTATTTAGGCTATTACTGTATGTTCTTTCCCATCTCTGAAAAGATTCTATTTTTTATGATAAATTATTCAATATCATGTTCTTGCATTGTTACGATTTTCAACCATACCAAATTTTTCTCTTTCGTCTCTACTCCCAGGCTAATAGGTTATTATGAGGAACAAGGAATGGAAAAAGCGGCCATCATTAAAGACAAGTTTACTCAATTCAGTGCCATTCTTCAGGAGAAATTTAAGTCTGACAACTTTCAGTTTTTTCAAGGAAAATCCCAACCGTTTGAAGGAATGGTTGCTTTGCTTGGCCACAAAGAAAAAGATGGAAAAGAAGTTCCATACATGATCCTCTTTAAAGATGGACTGAAAACAGAGGAACTGGTACGTTTTGTTGGGCACGATGGGTGATATAGCATGGATACATGCATGTATTTAAGTCAGACTGGGGGTATAGGTCTGCAAGGCCGGTCCGGGGCATGCTGTAACCTGTCCCTCCCCATGCATTCGAGCAGAAAACTTATTTTCGGACAAAACATATGCTATTTTCTGACACTCAACACATGCGTTACAATTTCGGGAAAAAATGCTGTAGCTCCCCGGCTCCCACATTGGAAGAAGTCCCTTGTTTTCTTGAGCTGGGACTGTCTGAGTCTGAGTGGGTTTAGTACTTGTATTGCACGTCTTTTGTGTGTGTATGCTCGCTTATGTGTTAGTGGGATACTCTAACTTGTAAATAAGTAAACTCAAAACAGAAAACGGTCGTGGCTTAATGCACTGATTCTTAAATTACCCTATCCTTTAAATGGTACGTCTCATTTGCTGGTATATGTAATAGGAAGCGGCAGAAAGCTGTTCACCCTCATCTTAAGTTCAACAGAAGATACAAAGTTGTGATATTACTTTCAAAATTAATTTGTCACATATAAGTTAGAAGTATCTCCTACCACGAAAAGAACTTTAAATTTGAAAAAAAAAGTGTTGTTTAATCTCAACAGAAGTACATGATGGGGGTAGCAAAGGTTGCATGGATGGAACTTTTTTAAAAAACAATGCTAACACGACTTCAAAATATGATAGGAAACGAAAAAAATATATGAGAAGACTGTGAGGAAACAACGAAGAAATATTACCGTAATGGCGTTGAGTAGAAGAACCCTATTTTATGACCTTAGGCCTAGAATTTCTGAAATGTTTTAAGAAACAACAGATTAGAGAAAAAGTTAACAATTAATGGAAAAAATCGAAAACCGCAATGTATTGAATATAAGTCCATTTTGGTTACAAGTTTCTATTCAGTATTAATGATCACTCCCGTGATCACTACCCGTGCTTTGAAATTTTAAAAAGTTCTTCATTTTTGTTATTATTACAGTGATGATTTCAAGCACTCAACCGACTTTCATAAACCTGAAATAATGTCTGAACCAATCGGCAAGCTAACTGAAAACTTCAACTTACCAGAAAAGCGAAAACGACCAGGTATCCTATTTATTATCCTCGACATTGCGGCTGTGTCCGGAAGAGAACTAACAGCCCAAGTGACCACGCACGTGATTGTTCCTGCTGGTTTCGAACGAATTGTAATGGATTATAGATTACGAGCTTTGTCACTCGACTAATTTTGTAATAGTGCCAACTACAGGCAAATGTTAGTTTCTAAATTTTGATCACGAGTTTTGAGTTCAATGCGTCTAAAACAGCCAAATGGGAGGGTCCATAATGAACCATGATCTCCTGGGGAACTCTCCTTCGGAAGGAAACTTTCCCATTTTCGTGTTGAGTTGTTGGAACCAGAAAGTCCTTCGTGATAAAATCCATTCTTTGTGCCTGACATGTCTCCCCCACCTCCACCCACGTCTCCCCCACCCCCATCCAACCGCGCACGTCTCCCAACCACACCCTTGCCCCCCGTAACCGCCTTGAAAGTTTCTACAAACGCGCCTGTTTTTAGACTGTAATTCCTCCTGCTAAAAGTTGTGGATCTGCCCCTGACATCCATCATTCCTCGGCAACAGTGGAAGAGCCCGGCAGCTCCAAATGTATTTTGCTTTTTTCTTTATTATACTGAAATACATTCATTTATTCATAGTTATGATTTAAAATAAGTGAAACAATGAGTAAAATGGCCTACATATTTAAAACATTTACTATATTAAGTTGTAAACGATATTTACATTTTTAGTCAACTTTGCTGTACTAGTGTGCCAACGACACAATGCAAGTTGAGTTCTTGGGTGTCTATATCTTAGAAAAATATTCTCGAATGCTTCTTTTTAGATATAATGATCATGACTGTCCTTTATATATGTTGTGAAGGTTGGAACTCACTTGAAAAGCCAACGTAAAGCTTAACATGTAATATTTCAGTATTGTGTCATTATTGCTTGAAAATGCTGATTCAGTTTATAAACTGAATCTTACCGGAGGGAAGGGGTGGGCAGGGTGTATCCCCATCCTACTTTTTGCAGACAATGCTTTGATTGTCTGATAACTTCCTGACCGGAATACAAGCTTTAGGTCTAAAGAGGGCTTAGTACTGCTTTTTCTCGCACTTCCAAATCGAATGAATCACGACTGAGTTTCCTCCTAACTTTCCACGACGCCCTATTAAAGGTGATCAAGCGAGACAATATTAAAAAGTTTTAAATATCCCTAACCTACGAATCTGAAAGGTTGCTACTGATGAAGCTCCGCTATAATAACGCATGAGAGCAGAGACCGGTCTAGCCTTGATCATAAGAATCAAACTAATTTTCTTAACCCCGCTATCCCCACAGGTGAATAAACCGCTTGTAACTCCACCAGTTCTAAAGAACTATAGTGGAGTTAATTTGTCTTACAACCCCCGGCAAAATTTATGAAGCCTATAGGTGCATTCGATTTGCAGTCCGGACCCGCGGCTCGAGTCCATGTGACGTCACTTGAGCCAGCTTTCGCGCTTGCGCAGATATGAGACAAACTCGAGTGAGTTTAGTATTACGTACCACATGGGCATGCGAAGTGCCTACGAAACCTTGCTTACAACAGGTAGGCATCCACTGCAGGCTCTGTACACTGCATTCAGCAGTACTAAAGGGGTTAAAAATAGGCCTACCGCTTGATCATTATGTATCGAAGAAACGTTCAAAATGAACGGTCGCAGGAGAAAACAGAACGTTGTAAACGCTTCTTTTCTTGACATCCATTCAACTGAAGCGAGGCTAAAAATATGGCTGTATTGTAGCAATTGTGGTACGGTCAATTCTCCTAATTCAGCCACACTGAATTTCGACGGTAGGTTCCCAGTTACAACTCTACGAGACTCAAAAACCGTTTCAAATGGTACCAAATGTTATATGAAAGTGCTTACTAACCGTGAGTTGACAAAGGAGTTGTTTATAATTGGCAAAAACTTCCCACCTACTTTGCTGTAGGAAGTTTTCTTAGCCCTTTTCAACTATTATAGGGACAGATTTACCGGATGGCAAGTCTACGTATGTCGCCATATCACCGTGTGACATAAAACGCGTGTGCGGCTCAAGTAGACCACCTCGGCAAGCTGGTCGTTTTGGCCGGCTCCAGTTGTGACGTTTTGGTGACGTTTTGGAAAATCGAACTCTGGCTCGAGCCACTCGAGCACTCGAGCCGCTAAACGAACGCACCTTATATTTCTTTCGCATGAGTCACATGATAGACTCGGGCTTTCCCTAAAAAATGTGCGGTTCGACGGCTGTCACGTGACTTCAGATTGTGGCACCACCTACCCTTACTTTATAAGTACCATGACTTATTTTCCGCGACTGTCAGGGCTACCACTGCATTGAGTGAGAACAGTGGTGTAGCTACGGGGGGGCATGAGGGGCATGTGCCCCCACGACAAAGCTGTGCCATCCACCCCAGGTGCCCCCTGTGGAAAATTTTGGAATGCACAATTCTGTATATTAGCCCTATAGGGAGGGAGAGAATTCACAGATTGTGCCCCCAAGGAAAGGTTCGTGACCCCCAGTTCCCCCTGCTCAAAAAATCCTGGCTACGCCTTTGAGTGAGAGTTGATAGAGAGATTTTTACACTGTCCAAACGGAGCGTCACCTTTGGCTGAAGGTACAGACACCACTTTTAAGTTCTTTTTAAATACTACTTTATATCGATTCTCACATGTCAGTGCTCGATCTAATAAAATCTTCTTAGCCCTTCCGTGTCTTTACCATCTTACCAGTATACCTACCCATAGGTGTAGAAAGCTGATCTCCACCGGGGAAGGGAGTTAGGGTGGGGCTGAACGTTGTTCCGGACCGCCGTCTTGGGAGTGGTCTAAGAGACGGTTTGCCCCTCCCCCCCCCCCCCCCTTAGCATTTTTTTTGAATATTTGAGGGTCTTTAGATGCAATTTGGTACAACATGTTTGGCAAATTGTAAGGAGAATTATTCCAATTTTTTTGACACTTTTTACAGGGGGAACAAATAAGGGGTTTTCATCCATGAATTGAAAGGGGTCTGACCACGGTATACCACTATCAGCCTGCTGGTAGGCCTATTCCGAAACTTTAGTGGTCACACTTCAAAGCACAGGAGATGCACGAAAGTGGTGTTACTGATGTATAAATCTTGTTTGCCAAATGCCAAGAATTCTCATCTGACAGTGTTTGATTTCAGAAAAATCTCAGACCCCTCCGAAAATGCAGCACTCGCACTTCATAACAGCGGTGTTTCACAAACATGATGTTTGCTTGGGCAGTTGTCTTGATTGCAAGGTGTCAGGAAATACATTTTAGCAGTGTCTAATTTCAGAATCCCCCCACCGAGGTTTTGTATACTGACGGTCGCAGGTTCGGACTTTGCCCCCCACGGAGTTATCCCCCTATTGTGAATCCATGGATCCGCCCCTGAAGCTTATATAATCTTGGAATAAATCAGTTTTTGCAACATATGATACATTAGTACTACTGCGTGCACACAGCTGGAGTCAAGATACAATCAATGTATGGCATCTTGGAAATCGGACAAACAGAAGGACGCTTGAAACGGTAACATCGGTGAAAACTTCTGCAAGTCGTCTAACATCAACTTCACTAATGACACAAAATTTGGATATAAAAAAGTGCAAGTCAGAGCTAAAAATAAACGAACCCCGAACCTCCCGTTTGCTAAACTTCATCGCTTCAATTGCCACCACCTTTATCCACTCGGCCACAGCACCGGTCTAGGACTATCACGAAAATTTTCCTTTCCTTCATTGTACATTATAAAAGGGCATCTAAGGCTGGCAGATACCTGCCTCCTGGAAACTCTGAATCAATTATATAAAATGGGAGCAATGCCATAATGCTTACTAACTGACATCCAAATGATAATATAGGGTTTGACGCCAAGCACTTTACATTTACTGCATTTTTTTATAATTTCGAACGAAAATCCAGACAAGCCGCTGCCAGCAATGGGGAATGGGCGGAAGGGGGAGAGGGTGCAGGAAGGTGATATAAGACCAGTGCAAAACAGCTGTGAAGGATATCGCTTTTGGGTGGATAGCAAATCTTCAATTCGCTGAACACTACAGGTATAAATTCTGTTCTGGTATATAGTTCTGTGATCAGGTGTCGGTTCCACTTGAGCAAGGTAGAACACAATTATTCCTCCATTGACTTACGCACTAGTATTGGTCCGTTTTGTGGCCCCTGGACCTTTGTTGAAGTTTTCAACGGGCACAAGTTACCCCTCATATGAAAGCTTAAGAGTAGGGCTTTCATAAAAAGTCCAAATTTGTGTACCGTGACTGTGAAGATTTTGAGCTATGAGAGCTTGCATAATAGTGTGCTGGTTCCTGCTTTTTTACGTCATTCAAAATGCCATCGTGCATTGTGGAAGGATTTATTTCAAAGAAGTGCCTGAAGTACCTTCAATTTTCTTATTTTGCAGGATGCGTACTTCAATTCCTTTTCTACCACATAAACACCACAAATTGAACGTATCACTTCAGGATCCTGGTCTAAATTGTCCCCAAAAGTGTTTTCTAGGGTGTTAAATTCGTAGGCCAAGGTAATATCCTCCGCGGGGATTCCCCTTGGTGTGCTGCCGTAAGAAAATGACAAATTGGACTTCAGCTCTCAAATTCTGCTAGATGACTCCTGCAGTCTTCCTAATCATGAGTTAAAACCTCTTTTTTGATTTGACATCCTAACCTTGGCTCAAAACTACATCGAAATGTTGTATACAAACCCCATGTTACTGCACACTGTGACCCAAATATACCACATTTGCAGGGACTTTTGTGCTACATGTCCTTTTGTTTTAAGTCATTTCAAGCCTAACTTCATCCTTCCATAAGTTCAGTTAAAATTTAGAAACACGAATTCAATACTCCAGTCACTGTTGAGATGCAAAAATCATATTAAAGTACTTTTTAATTAAAATGTAAGGCATATTACATCTCTTTGGGCTCTTCTGTCCTAACACATTGCAAACATTGGTAGTGTGGTAAAAGGCCTACAGTCCACAGCTTTAATGCAATTGGAATCAATGGTAGTGGCTTTCCATTTAAGTTTTAGTTAATTCCTATGAATTCAACAAGTTGTTGCTTTTTTGGAAAGTTCTCAGTACTTGCAGCTAAACCCTCTTTTTGGAAAGTTCTCAGTACTTGCAGCTACTCCATATACGCTACAAAATCCTACACAAAGCTATCAACCCGAAGTAAAATATCATAAAAGTTAGCTTTACTTTGTGATCTTAACAAATATTATCACAGCAGTCTAGAAGCCCAAACGAAGGAAGTTTTGTGGACTAATTATCATTTGAGAATAACTAGAAGGTGCAACTGGCAGTCAGATACAACGGGTAACTTGCATCACTTTTTGGGGAAACAAATGTAAGTGCTTCTGTTCATTCTGCTCTACTAATTTTGACCTACCAAACTCTCTTTGTCACTGACTAAAAAAAAAAAAAAAAAAAAAAGAAGAAAAAAGAGTCCCTGGAATAGCATTTTGATGAAATAAAGACCCCATGATACTATTACAGTGCCATTTCTACCGCAATTTTTCTTATGCAAACTGTACTACATGCAGTGCTACTGTCTGGGTTGGTACCATTACTTGCTCCAAGCTCCGTCCTCAAGTAGAACCAGTTATGTACAAAAATGCGTTTATTTCTTTGTCTATGATCTTCATAAAGAGCATAGCTCCATTTCTTCCAAATTTTGCAGACAACACCATCAAGAGTTGTCATGCTTTAAAATACTGTCAGAAATCACCTGACTTCTGCATGATTGCAGCCTCACTTGGGTACAGGCTACCCATTTTTATAATGAAAAAAATGGCCTGTGAACAAGCCTTTGAATATTTTACAATAGATGTGATCCGAGCAAAGTAGAATAATGAGGTAATGAATAAATGGTACGTGAAACACAGTTAAGGCCCACATCCTACGTTCTAAAGATAATCACACGTGTTACGTAAGATCACAAATGCAGCAACACATTCGTTAACACAATACATGTTACCGGTGCATTAATTTGTGGATTAGGTCACTGAAAACTGTTATAAAGAAGGACGTATGGCCCACAAGGTCAGCAGATGTTTCACTGTAACATTCTCGAGATGGAAACAAAACGGAGTAGTCACTAATATACCCCTACCACTACACCCTAGTAACGCCAGATCACGAAAGACGCGTTTTGGTCCATAAAATTACCATACACTGACTGAAAAAACCAAAAAATTAGCTTTTGTCCACAAAATTGCCAATTCTGAAATATTTTTAGGTGGTGTACATCATCGTTGCTCTCGCGTTTGATAAAAATACTTGATGACGCATGCAGCGTGGTTTTGTCGATCTCCATATGGATGCCAATGATCCAAATCTTTCTTGAAAACGCTCTCTCCACAAGGGGAGGCAAACTTCAACCTTACGGCAGTAATTAAAAAGTTACAACAGTGTTTAATACGAATATATTTTTAGCTTTCAGCTGAGCTATTGCTGTCGTGCACGGCAAACGTCTGTCACCATAACATTTGCGTTTAAGTGCCTGGCATTTCGCTGTTTTTCGTTAGATTTGGCTGAAATTTAGTAGAGATGTTAGCGAAAGTAATATCTGTATGCTGCGACTCTTTTCGATTAATTTGACCGCTATTTGACCTCGGGAGGGGGCTTTATTTGAAAACGTAAAATTCCCTACTTGTCTTTCAGTTTTGCACCAATCTTCATGATATGTTTCATATACATAGTTCAATTTGTGCTGAACAAAAGTTACATTTTTTTTTCGTTTCTGCAATCATTAAAGGCATGAAAACAGCACTTTTTGAAACAAATTCTGGCGAAGTCCTCATGTTCGGGAATGCATCGAGAATCCCAGTTGATATTATTTGAGAGACTGTGTACAACGAAACGAGCTACAAAAGTATACTGAACATATATAAATGTACAGGACGTCTCGTGCTTAATCGTGTGGAAGTGCTTACGCAAAGTGCAGTGTATCGACTTTTGAATACCGTACGTGGGCTACCCCAAGCCAGGGATATGACATGAATAAGGAATATACCGTACAGCCTACTATGGAGGCGTTACGTGAACATGTGGCGCTGATCTCATTCAGGCGTTTTAATAATAGACTAGCTAAATTGGTTGGATGGTTAGGCCTACTCGAAAAGAAATACAGGACGTTTGAAAGTTGTGCAAGTTCTTGCGAATAGGCCTATGTGGCCTTGTGCGAAACAGTGGTATAAGCTAGGCCTACACATTTCTGTGTTGAGGCAGAAACAAGTATTCAACTTAGCCTGATATCTGAATGGTTTTAGGAGTTTGGCTTAAAGTTTAAAGAGAAAATATCCAGTCGCCTCAAGTTTCAAGTTATTTGTAAACATTACCTTAATCTTTCAAATCTTCTTGTATCTCCTTTACAAACATTTTTCTTAACATTTCTGGACAAAAATATTTAGTATGAAAGGTAAACAAATGACTTATCCTTCCTTAATAGCAAATTAGTTTATAATGTCACATGAAGGAAAGAAGCTACTCTTGAATTGGGATGCCGGCGCGGGGTACACGTACTACTTCAAGTTAAGGTGAATGTTGTCTAGGAAATGTCGTAAGAGGAAAGAGGAACCCACCCCTTTCTTTCAAACTAAGAACACTGAAAATACAATGCTTCATATGGTTTAAGCTTGACGTTTGTGCTAACGTTCCAAAAAAAAATTTCGGTTTGAAAAGGAAAACGTGCTTTTTGAAGGCGTGTGCCATATGTCAGTCTCGGAGCCTGCAGGAATTGTGCAGCTCAGTTTCTGGTCAAGCGGGCCAAGGGGGCGAATCGCTCTTTGAAATTTGTTCGCCCCCTAGCAAGTTTTCAATTAAGTTGCCATTGGCTTAATATGGCATGTTTATACATTTGGCCCCCTTAAAAATTTGTTAGCCCCTGGAAGCCATTTCGCCCCCATTCAGTACCCTGAGTACCTTGTCAGGCTACGAGCCTGGTGCAGTCACATGGGCATCGACACTGCAGGAACCACCCCAGTCTTGTTCTCCGTTGCCGAAAGCCCCACCAAGTTGTTAAGGGGAAGCCATGGGGGATGATATTTCAATAGCCTTAGACTTAGTATAAGTGTGCATATTTTCCCAACGCTCTCTACGAACTGTAGTTACCCTCCGGCCTGTTACGACACATTCACCGGTCCTAAAAGCGATCGACGATTTATATACCTGGGAGATCCCAATCATAAAAATGTTATGCAGTAAAACAATTTTGTAGGGGAAAACGGAACTAAAGAGTACTCAGAATTAGGCCCGTAAAGAATTTAATTTAGAATTTATCCCTTCATATTGAGCAATTGAGCAGTTCTGGTTTTTCCAAATCATAGTGGCAACACGCATTTGAACTTGTCCCTGGACAAGTTCAACGAATATCTTTGGGGCAAAATATCGCTTTTAAGACCTTTAACCATTTGTAAAATTTCTTTATCGGAAGTTACTATCTGGGTCTAATTATGGAAAACAAATGAGGTCTACAAAGCAGCACACTCATAAACATTCATTATTTGTAAACTAACATCTGTGCAGTATATAAAGTTAACTTTGTGTACCAGATTTAGTCTTTCAGAGACTTCGGGAGTTCAATACATATTTCATTGCATTTATATTTATCTCTTTGTTTCTTACGTACGTATGAACAACGTGAGTTACAGACCCAACCAAAATATTGACTGCAGACTTTTAGGTCAACAGGAAAAGCTGAGCTTCGGCAACATTGTTGCGCTTGTTGTTACTATGTTGCGTAATCAGGTCACGTCATTTACTACACAGAGCGATGCTCCACGTTTAGTTATCGATCTAAGCGTCCTCGTAAAATGATGCGAGTCTTTTTCAGTTACACGACAAGGTCTAAGTATCCGTTATCTATACGTTTGATGGAACGGAAACGACGATTGATATCTTAAAATTGGAGAACACGATGGAATAACACTGAGGGTATCTACGCATCTACCATATGCGTGTGAACGCACGTCGCAATTTATATCAACTCTGATGTCTTATTGCCCCCTTGGTTGCTTTGTTTATCTGTGATGAATCCGATTGTGTAATTTGTGCAGAAAGGACGTTTATCACTCGCGATATTTCCAAACTAAAGGCTAGGCTTTTTGAGAAAACCCTTAGAGTTCCAGTTTAGACTATAATTAGCATCATGAGGTGAGTAAATTAAACTAATTCTTACTTTGATGGTAACAATTTTGTAAGAACTCGATGTTTAATGTTTTATTCAGCCGACTGAGTTTGGCTTGTTAATAGCATGGCACATATTCCTTCTATTGGCTGAAATATTTTACATCTGAATCATAACAGATTTTCGTTGATGTCGGTATTGTGCTAATGCACAGAGAGATCTGTCTTTCTGATTTACTTTGTGTCATAAAATATTCCTCAGTGCACTGACAACAAATGATAACATATTCGCGTGCATATAACGAGGTACAATGCATTTCATGAGAGACTCAGATTGACAAATGACCTAGATCAATCGTCTAATTATGAATCAAACCCTTTTTTTCCTCAAATGTAATTTGCTTCATTTCAGTATATCTACATCTTTATCAATACTTCCTCTACTTTCACTTCAATTTAAAGGTTGTGTGACATGAAAATAACATAGTTGGACATTCAATGTAAAAAGCATTAAAAATCCATAAAATAGTCAAAATTTCCATTAAAATCCATCAAATATTGACCATTTTACAGGGAAATTTCTATTTCACACTTGTATCATGAATAAACATGAGCTAAATATGCAAATATGTGACATCGAAAGAGGGACCTACCATATATGGCTGATGTTATCCTTTGTTTTTTCAACCTTAATTTCAAGGACACTGGTAGCATCGTTATTCCCTGAGGGGTTTATTATAAAAGTTAAAATTGTTTTCTTGCAAAATATTGACATCACTCACCGAACTGTAATCTATATGATCAGTAATTAAGAGATAATTTATATTGGGTTAACAAAAGAAATCATAACACTGTGCAGCATTCCACATCATTATTTTTGCATAGGCAATTAGTTTCTTCAGAAACCATCAAACTTTGAAGACGTATATTTTGAGAACGGTAAAAGATATTGAAATAATTCCAACGGATCTTTGATTGGAGGACTTAGTTCTTTAACTGACAAGTGAAACAGCTCTTTTAGTGGCATGTCACACGACCTTTAAGTAAATTGTTGGTATTCGCTTTATGGGTAGTTGCCTCTGCCGCTTTTCTTACAAATTCACTAGCTACCTTTTCGGTAATCAACGGCAAGTAACTGGTTCCATTTCTCTGAGGGGAGCGGAGAGCGGAGAGCGGAGAGCGGAGAGCGGATGCTGTTCGGCAGAAAGTCGCCTCTCAACATCTTCGGAACTTTTGGATGATGAGGGCTGTTGTTATCTTGTTGAAGATTCCAAGAAAGTTGGTAAAACAACTAAGTGCTGGACAGTCGACAAAACAAAGATGAACAAAGTCACGGATATTGGTATCCAGTGCGGTCCTGCATTTTCCGAGGTCACGGGGTAAAGTGTGATCGGAGGAGGGAACCAGATGGTTGTGATGAACTTAAAACTGGCTCACACAAATATCTTCATGCTGAAGAAGCATTTTGACGAAGATCTTTCGAAGCAGATTGTAGGTGATCTGAAAGTCACCTTCCACAGAAGCTAAGGCTTGGGAAACTACATTTTCCTGAAAGGGAGCACAGCTGACATGACAGTCGCTGCTACTTTCTGTGCGAAAAGATATAACGGCGAGAACGTTACGCGATCCTCTGTTCCGAATGGACTTTATTTTGAGAACTCTGTTTCATGCTTGACAGTGGTTGGAAAGCATCTCCTTCATCGTGACTTTTTGACTTATTTCACCAGAATTTCATTTTTGATCCTTTTTTTTACGTTGTGATAGCACAGGCACTTTAACGTGACGATAAGGCTGTAGTAGAAAATGCATGACTTGCATGTCAATATTCGATTTTTACACTTTTTGTAATGATTTAAGTAAAATGAGAATTTCAAGAACAAAAAAGAAAGTTTCACTGACTCGTTTTTGGAAGGACCTTGAATGGGAAAAATGTAGTCAGTTCGGTGCTAGTATTCTGAAAGAAATGACCCGGACGTAAAATACGGTTAACAAGGAACTGAATTGGGATGGTACCTGCTCGTAAACTATAATAGCAGTTTTGGCTGATTATATTTGATGCGCCAATGACTGTTGCTAAACCTTTAGGCTGACTTGAATAGGGAACCAGTTTAGGACGTCAACTTAAATTTGTATTTCTCATTAATACAGACAGATGTTTGACAGAGGAACGCTGGTCCATTGCAGATGCGTCTATTTGTAGATGTGGGGAGGGGTATATATTCCTCTTCTGGGAAATTAAAAAACGCCTACATGCAAAATGGTGGCATTTACATAGGACATTTTGACCTACATGCCAGCGACCCCAATTTCCGACAGCCTCTATGTCGAGGTGGTGGTGAGAAGGGGATATGAAGGAGCCTAACGATCCCATACCGTTGCAGGGTAGGCTGGGGTAAGGATTGACGGTACAACGAAAGTTAAATTAGATTGATAAAAATTGATGGGGTTCTATGATGTAGAGGGAGAGAAGCATACTTTCGCGCCACCACATTTGGACTGAGGGTTTAGCCCCCACCCCATCCCGACTTAAACATACGGCGCTCTTTAAAATTTTGATTTGTATGGAAGTTTACACATAGAGCAGGATATAGGCTTTATGAGTTTGCATCAGAAATAACTTCAGGATCTCTGAAGTACTTAGATAGGGCGTATATATATATATATATACAGCTCTGAGTAGTAAAACTTGGAGCAGGTCAGCTATACAAGCAGACCGAGAAATACGCTTAAAAGGTTGGGTGGGTGAAATAAGAACTCCATAACTTTTAACTAAACTATGAATAATTACTGCAAAAGTTACTCATATCTTCTGCAATTAAGTAAAATTACACATAAATAATGTAGAACTTATTCTCTCCTTCAGTAATTTCCACAAAATAAAGGCAATTTCTACATTACTTATATGTAAAATTTACTTAAAAACGTGGAGTTCTGTTTTACTTAACTGTCCTGATATGGTAGAGCAAGGGTCTTGGACACGACTTCTTCGGGAAGCAAAGCCCCTCGCCGTGAACGTTCTGCTAATCGGCCCTTCATCATCCTGTTGAAAGGACTGTTGACAGAGTAGTTTTATTCCTTATTTTGTAAACCGGTTGGAAAACGTTTAAACACTAGAGCGGTCAGAAAATTTCTAAGATTGGGGCTTAACCAGTTAGTTCCTGGATTTGAGCATTTTGTATGGTAACATTTAGCCTTTTTAAGACACTTAATAAAAAAACTTCGGAACAAAAACTTCATACTGAAAAATATCGGAGGATACGCCCACTCCTCTAGCATGGAAATACTACCTCGGAGGTCCCATGCTCCCAGCCCGCTATTCTGAGAGGCCTTAAAACCGTAAAATGAGAAGATTTGACTATGAGATAGCTAGCAAAAAACGAAAGAGAGAGAAATCGAAGGAGTCTGCAGCTATGTAACGTATCCGTATCGTGTTGTGGGTTGCATGTAACAGGGAGGTGGTGTTACATCCCTTCATATGGTTCACTCAACCGTGACGTTGACTTATCGTAATTGAATTGTCGCCGTATGGTCCAGTGCGGGGCAGGTTAATTCCAGCTTCTCCTACTAGTTTGATCTTGCAAATAATGTATATTCATGTGGCTATAAGACTACCAATCACAGCCGCGAAGGAAAGCTTAAGAATATGAGTGCAATGGGTCCTATTGGTTAACGTTAGTCATACACTCTCAGTGATACAAATCAGTCTACGGTTGTCGTCACGGTAGTTTGTACAGTCTACTAGTTACAAAAGGAATCCTAGCAGAATGATCATCTACAAGTGTATCATTACAGGTAAGGTAACTATATAGGTGCATTCAACGACAATGTTTATGTTGATTTTGTGTTTTAATCTCCATAAAGACATTTTTCCGAATAGCAAACCTATGAATGCATCGAAAATTGCGGAAAGGTGTTTTTGTATTGATCACTCCTCGGTCTTTTGACTAAGATCACGTGTAGTATCATGTGGTCTTTCCAGCCACTTGAAAACGGGCCCACGCATGGCAGTCCCCACAGCCTCAAGGCTAAACATCTGCAACAAATCGATTTAAATTGGATTGATCTTTACAGTCGTTACACTTGAATAGGTTATTCCTGAATCCATTAAACTTCCATTTTCACATTTCCATCACTACCGTGCTAGAAGATTCAGTTTGATTCTAATAGTACTAGTTTGTGTTTGAGTATCCTATGCGGGGACGTTTTTGTAGTACGTATATAATACCACGGGGACGTTTTGGTAGCTAAAAAGCGGGATGGCTTGACACTTCAGTGCTCTCCGGGGTGGAGGTAGAAGCGGATCTCTCGCCTCTGTGGAAAACTTAAAGGAATATTTAAAGGCGCTATATGTTGCAATGTTATGGGATACTAGTAACCGTTCAAAACAGTTTCTTATTTTGATTAGTATGAAAAAAATAATGTAACGTCTAAAATATGTGTTACGGTATATAATTTCTGTAATTAATGTTTGAGAGTCCGTTATAATTTGCTTACTCAGTGAAAATGGTGTTTTATGTAGCTGATACATAAGACATGACCATAAGCGTTACTGAAAAACTGTCAAGGGAAATAAGGAGGCTGCAGGGCGAAACCTTTCACCACTGTGCCGAAGGTACGAAGCCAGGAACGGGAGGTCTGGATCGCAGTTTTTCTTACATTAGAACGCTTTTGTGGCTGTTTTGTTCTCTCTTTTTTTTTTTGGTTCTGTTTTTTGTTCTCTAGGTGTAACTTGAAATGTTTCTGAATGTGTTACATGCTGCTCAAAAATTTTCATTGCGATTTTGCAGTCTCCGCCGCAAAAGCGCGAGGATCTCCCCAACTAGCTTGCGATATCCCCGCAGGGTCCACCTTGTTGGTGGTGTTCTGGGCAATGGGCCCAGCCGCCCAGCCTGGAGTCCGGTGGCAAATTCCCGAGCCAGGGATTTTAACATCAGATTTTAGCATCAGAATGAAGCTTTGAACTGTCCACTGTCGATGCATAATGTGCAGGTCACAAAGATCATAATTAAGGCCATTGGGCCGCCAGGATTTGCCAGCCTCCACGACGGGGACAGAGACCGAAGCCCCGACAAGGGCAACGGGTTGTGGGAACAACGGGGTGAGGAGTAGTTGGGTGCAGAACCTTTGCATAATATCAGTCCATTTCATGGCAAATTTTGTATAATATCCGTATATGCTGGAGCCGAATTAGTGGATTGCTTTTTTCAGGAAATATGAGTTGTGAAGTTGCTGAGCGAGCGAAGCGAAAAAAATCTTTGAGTCCGTAAGAATGAATACTCATTTAGAGCAAAACTGGAGGAATTGTTGGGGCAGTTGATCTCATATCGGGAAAAATATACATTGTATGCTATCCACCCCCTCTGTTCGTGATGAAGAAGACCACCCTCCGAGAGCAGCTTACAGTACAGTATGAAACACACACACAAACAACTTGGCTATGCGGTATGGAATGATATTCCCGTTCTTCATAAAAATGTGAAGTCTCTCTTCAGGTTACTTGTTAAGGGGAAAAGGGTTCGTACTATTCAGCTATAAGGAATGAAACTATGGCAGAGACTAAAACAATGAATACTTAATAGCGCTCGAAGCGAGGGGCAATTTGGGTTCCTATTGGAGAAATTGCAGTATTAAAAACAGAACCAGGTACACCGTAGGGAAGAGTACCGGTAGCCGTCTTCATACTTTATAATAACGATTCAGGCTCCCCAACGAAATTGGAAATAATCCCCGACGGGGGAAACTTGCCTGCCCCAACCTGCCCCATCCTAACCACCCTGATTTAGGCTGTGACCTGTCAATCATAGACCAAACTAACGGTTCGTCTTAAGATTGGGGTCATATATTTGGTTAACAAGTGCGATGGTGCAATGGGTTTCGAGGGTCTTCGAGGAAATAATTCCTCTGAAGCTGCGGTACTACATGGAGTGATAGTGAGACAACAATAAATACCACTTCCACAAGTTGCGCAGAAAGCAGTAAGAACGAGATAACTATTTGTGTATGCGCTCACAGGGCGCCGAATTGTTGATTTCTTTTAGCATTGGATTACGTAGTTTATAAATTTTAGGGATTATGCAGTTTAGGGCTCTAGCCAAATACACGAAACGGGGGGAAGGGGGGGGGTGGGGCGGGCTCCAGCAAATCGAAGGCAATGTATTGTGAGATGAAATTTTAATTAAGGCGCCAAAATTTCCGACAGAGACTCTGGAAGCTTTGGACGGGGCAGATCGCCCCCGTTCCCTTCCTCCCCTAGCTACGCCACTATTCCTATTCGTCTGAAGCATGTGTAAGCCTTGGCTTAGGTAGCCGACAATGGTATTGTTTGTCTGTAGTCCGTTAACTTTGTAAAGGGCAAAATAGCAAACGACTCAATTACTAATTCTTTTAAGGTATGCCCCGTTCTTAGAATCAGTGACTGCAAAACCAATTTGTTTTGAAGACTGATAATCAGGAACCGTTATCAGTAATATTCACCATGGAACTGCCACTCTAACTGAGTGGCAGTTCGCTGTATTCATACATTCACTCATAGTCAATTTGAGCAAACTAAACTTTGAATACCAAAAAAACGTAGTAAACCTGCAAACATCATTATTATTGTAACCAAAGCATTTTAACATGTTATTTATTTTGGTTGCATACACCCCTCTCCCTTCTTAGCATCCTCACACAATAACTTATAACCTCCGCACAGTCAGGTTTGAGGAAACATAATACAGCTTATGATTCAATATGGGGATACAACCAGTCACATTCATTCAACAAAAGGCTGAGATATTAATCAAATTTGTGGTGTACGTATGTTCAGAAAATGACTCTAGAAAGCAAAGTTGAATCAGAAAGTATAATTCAGTCATATCAGTAGCGGAATCAATAATAAAGTAATGAGGGAAAGAAACAGCTCTAAACTCATTGAGCTACTAATAGTTAACACCTATGAAAATCGAAATGATTACAAGTTTGGAACAATAAAACTACGTTTCATCAACGGCAGATCAACGGCAGCCTTATACAGTATGTTCAGCCATTTATATATGTGTTATGAGGATCCCCTCAATAGGCTGCCAGAAAACGTATTGCACCAGGGAGGTGTTATTAGAAGGAGTTCCGACTAGAAAGTTTTCTTTGAAGCAGACTAGTTGCCGACAATAATCACTTAATTGTTGAGTCAGTAAGCTTAAAGAGGTGTGTGGAATTTAACACAAAAGGCTAACGTCGTCTACTTCATCTTGAAGATAGCATTAGGGTTTTTGCTGTTCCCTTAACACTGCCAGTCGCTTAAGTCATGAATTAATTTGTGGATTTTGACGCGTTTGGACGCTAGTAACAAATAGTCAGTTTGTTTCCCTTTTACATGTTGTACATGATTACACCTTCTGCAACTTGCGAAAGAATGCGCAAATTGATCAAAATCTAACAACAAAGTTTAGTCTTGAACAACTTTTGCTCATTTGCATACAGCGATAGTGTTAGATTATTGCCAGCACCTCTTCGCTTCGTGGCGATAAACAGTCGTTTTGAGTTTTAAAACAGTTAGTCGTACTTGTAGGTCGGCAACTAGTTGGGCATCAAAGCATTTTTCAATGGAATCCTTTTGTTAGAGTAGTAGAATGACTGTGAGTGAGGTAAGGCAAGGTTGACTGAGAGAACTGAATGCTCTTAAATCAAATGATCATTCATTATAGGGATTTTCTCCACGCGCTTAACTGGATTAAATAGGATTAGCATAAATTAAAGTTTCAGTCAGAACTCCTTCTAGTAGCACCTCCCTGATTGCACACTGCTTTAATTATTTTGTTCATTCTTATAGTAAATTTTACCAACACCAAAGACTATCATATTTTAATGACACTGAAAATGAGTTCTGACATTAATAGGCTTTCGTCATGTAGAACATGTATATTTGAAAGCCGGATAAACTGTGAATAAAACCACATGGGTTGAAAACTGGTCATTACTGATATGAAACGAGTTTCTGGTATTTAGTACTTATATCCCGCTCTCTTCTAACACGGTACTTAAGCTTCTGAACACGGTATTATACCTTTCACGTTTACGTCATTGTTGGCACTGGTTGGCACAGAGCTTGCGTAAACATATGGGCGCATGTTAGGTTTTGCCTGGTTATAACGTTGGCACAACTGCACGCAGGAAGTAGACAAATTATAGAATTTACTTTTCATTGTGACCACAGGCGCGCCTTATCAACTCTTTTGCCAATCAGCCTTGATGTCATTTGTTTGAAAACATGAATGAGCCTATTATACCTAGTAATGAACGATGGAAATCCCTGCATGGCAGACGACTATGTTCAAAGAGGATCCAATTTCTGAAAAACAATTGCACTTACAGTAATAATTTCATATAGATTTATCGTGTTTTTGTTTCGTTCTTAGCGTGTTGTTGTTCTTCCAGTTTAAACAATTAAGCTTGTTTCTTATCGCTGAAATACTTTTGGTTGAATGGTCAATGACCCCTACAAGCTTTTGCAAGGGTTTATCTATTCCCCCTCCTCTCACCTCTGACTCTTCTCGTCATTCTCTGGTTTTCTCTTAAATATGAAATATTATGAAGTACATTTTTATGAAACTGATTCCGAATCCATTCTTCGTCGGAATCGCAATTTCACAAGGCAGGGGACGGAGCATCGATTCCAAAATTTATAAAATTCCTAAACTACTTACAGAATTCCTACTTGATTTCCTTTATTTTGTAGCACGACCAACTCCGTCCCGTAGCCAAATAAGGCACTGAAGGGGCGAGAAAGCCTCCAAGGGGCAAATATCTTTTATGGGTGGAGGAATATGTTATTAAAGTTTATGATGACAATAACGATTTTAAATTTTCAAGGGGTCTCCGCCCTCCTGATCCCAGTCCATCTTGTCAAAGGACTTTGATTAACTAATAACCTGTAAGTTACTTTTGCATTTGTTAGAATGATCATTGGTCATGGCCTTTCCCACAACCTTTTACAGACTTTTCTTATTTTTCAAGGCGATGAATTTTTCAGCGACGCTCATCCTTTCACGCTTTTCGATGATCTGTACTATGAAGTGTATGGCAAGGTAAGTAACCGTTACCAGGGAGTTGCAACTTTGGAAGAAAATTAAATGGAAAGTTCGAATAACAACTTTCTTTTTCTGCAATCCACCGTGGTTGCTCGTTACATGTTAGATAAAAGGGATGCATTTATCTTGGGTTAGAATGTTGACTGCTGAGGAAGTACTGTAACAGACAAATTATAATAGTGTTTTTGAATAATTATCCCCGTCTAATTGACTGCGTCGAGATCTTGCGTAAAGGTTGTATTCTAATGGGTAATTTTAATTGTAATTTAATGAGCCCAAAGGACGGTAATGCCAATATGTTCTTAGATCTTGCCCATTCGTATTGCTTTGAATCTATGCACACTAAACCGACTTGCCACTAGACTTCAAAATAATTAACAGTGTCATGAAATGCTTTCCGAGTACTCACTAAATCTCCATAAGCAAGAAAATTACATTACCGTCTTTAAAGGTGTGTAGACATGTAATGTAAACAGATGTTTTACTCAACAGTGATAGACTAAAATGCCCTTAGGACAAATCCCTTGGAATTATTTGATTATGTTCCGTTCTCAAAATATGCTTCTTCAAAGCTTGATCATTTCTAAGATTCTCATTCGCTATGCAGAAATTGTGATGTGGAATGCTGTACAGGGTCTGTATCTCTTTTGTTTCTAGTGTAGTGCTTAATGTAGACATTTTCAAAGTAGTCAATAGCTTAATCCGAAATAAAACCTTCAGGGCATTCCAACATTACAACTGTCCTTGGAATGAAGGTTACACAAATCAAAGAATAAAATAAGAAGCATCTCACGAGTCTCTCTGTCACGTCACGAATTTTCTCATGTAGCTAATGTTTATTCATGATGTAAGTGCAAAAACTGTAATTATCTCGTAAAATGGTCAATCGTCAATCAGTTTGATGGATTTTGATGGAAATTTCGACTATTTTAACATTATAATGCTCTTTATATCAAGTAGGCTGATGTGGCACCTACACGTCCACAGATATTTAATATCAAAATTTTCTTCCGGGAAGACCCCACACCTTCAGTCTTTGCTATTTGAAGAAAATGTGATCATAGTTTTACTAGCAAGCATATTCCAAAATCCGTGACGGTATACAGGTATAGGTAGACAAGGTGTTGAGGAGAGCAGGATATCTTCCAGGGGCCAGATATGTAAAGCAATAGTATTTTGCTCTAATAATTTTTCTGAGGACAAAGATTTTCATTGGGGCTACGCCTTATCTCCCTAGAATAATGGACCTGTCAAAATTGCAAGGTCATCACTCTGCATAATGATAAACGATCGATTTCGTAAAATGTTTCTTTTTATAATTATCGTGATTGCCAAATCTAAAGAAATCGCATCTAACAGTGTTTTATGTTTTCAACATTTCCTTGGGAAGACCCTCAGCCCTTCCTCAGAGGGCTTCTTGCATTCAATCTTTTGCCATTAATATTCATAAAGGAGAGGAGGTAAGTTTTGAAAATGTTTGAAAATGCGTGTATGCAAGCAAACTGATGGTAGGAAAGTTACGTTGTGCATGATACTTGGTAGGTATTTTGACTGGGGTGTTAAGTTGCCATGTGCCCTTTTTCTTTTGGTATGTATAGCATGCATAATAATGAGTGAGAGGTGTTAAACGTAGAAGTCTTAAAGTGACAATTTCTTACAATCAGAAAGGCTGATTAGCTTCAAGTTTGTATTTGGGTAAGGGTAAGCTAATAAGCAGAGGAAATTGTTTGGGGGGACAGTTCATTATCTTCATTACTATTCATGAGTGGGTGTTATAATATTTGAAAATTCTTGTGTACAAACAAACTCATAGTACGGAAAGGTCTGTCGTGCTTAGACTTTGACCCAAGCTAGTGCGGAGATTTATCCTACAATTTTTGGTGCCAGTATCATGCATTGTAGTAAGCGGACGGAGCTAAATCTGAAAATCTTTAAATGCTATTTTTCACTCTGAGGATGCCTGATTAGTTTCATATTTGGCATGAATATGTTAATAGGCTAATAAGTAAACAAAATAACCTTTTGGTAATAGTTCATCATTTTCATTTATATTCATGAGTAGGCATGGTCATTTTTAAAATTGCTGGAGTAAGAGTTAGATGAGGTTTTACGGCTCAGTTTCTAACCAATTGGTTTAAGTCGGGCCAGCCACGGCCTTTTTTCTAGTTGTGGCTTACTGGCTTGTTTTCCCTGCTCCATTGCTTATGCTGAGCACCAGGCACAACGGCAGTAGGTTCCATTTGTAAAGTCTTTGGTATGACCCGGCCAGGAATCGAACCCCAGACCTTCCGGCTGAAAGTCGGATGCTCTAACCACTTGACCATGCAGTCGTTCATAAAATGGCTGGAATTGCTTGTGCACAAAGTGTTAAAAGTGGGAAGGTCTGCTATGCAGGATAATTGCTAGATATGTTGTCCTGAATTAAGGACACCTGAGTGTGGATGAATTGGAATTGGTATTGGTTAATTGATACTACCACACTTGATACAGTATCAAATACTCTTGAGGGTGCCTGAATTGTAAATTGTGATAACCTATAGCTGTAATTGTATACATTAGAAAATTCTTCAGCTTAGTAGACTTTCTGGCCCTTTTTGGGTGTTAAAATTGATAGGGCTCTTGGGCTTGAAAATTGCATACATGTAACACAATGGAGCTGCTGGAATTAGTGCCGTTTGGTGATCTGATTTAAGGTCAAACTTAACTAATAATAAAATACCGCCAGTTTGCGGCATCGGAAACAATTAAGGGTGGTCTATTGTTAATGGTTACATGCACATTTCATTTGATTTTTTTTGTATTGACGTGACTACCGGTCATGCGCCGAAAGGTACCGAACTACAGGCATGGATTTTATTGAGTATATATAAATTATATGCTTCGGGTACTATCAGAATCTGCAAGCGCATGATTACTGCTACCTGCACTACTACTTGCAATTAACATAAACATAAACTGGGACTTACCAAAACCACCATGCATTTCGATGTCATTTGCATTCATCTTCGATTTATTTTTAACACTTAAAAATGTCGAATAAAGCAGATGTTATAAGTTAATGCCAAGTTCTGTTTTCTGTTAAAAAGCATTTACCAAATGAAATGTGTCTGAGCTGCTCCAGCCTTTCTAGGGGAAAAATTTCTAATTTCTTAATCATGAAATATAAGAAGTCTGAATACAAATTGAAAGGCCTGGGAAATGCCATTTCCGGCACTGACACTCGTGCCAATTATACCTTTGTAGGCAACACACCAACTGATGGTGGCCCTCCACTTAGGCAGTGTCACGTATATAAGTCCCACCCCAAAATTATGTCACCACAATTGGCACTGAAGGAGTCCCCTCATACAATAGGTTCCCCCAAAGGTAAATCAGGCAAGAATGAATGGAAACACTGCCATACTTGTAAGGGTTGAGTAGATCTTCAAAAGATAGTGTTGATTCCCCAAATAAGACAAATATTTAACAGATTGAACTACAGAAACATAATTTTTCCCTTATTGATAAGGTCGGTTTCAATACTCTTCCCCAAACAGCACAGCCTCTTTCGCAACTTAACACGGACGCGTTCTTTTAATATATGTAAGTCTTAACTTACTGCTCTTTAACCAATTACCGAGCTACAAACAACATAAATTATGACCAACATAGCAAATTTTCAGCACATATGAGAGGGTTCACAGCTATACTTACCCCCCCCCCCTCGTACGCAGGTGCTTGCTTACAAAATAGTGGGGTATTTGACAAAGCTTTGAACTTTTTAAATCTTCATACTTTTTCTTAATATTTGATTTAAGGTATGTAAGGGAAGGACACGATAATTTTTAATTTTAGGCTAGGGGGTGGACAATTTTTCAGGGGCTTCCGCCCGTGCCCCTCCCCCTTGGCTAAGGGCTTGTCTAAATGGTATATTTGTCGACAGTGTTCCAGTACTTCTTATAATTTCAAACAGTATAGGCTAAGGCATATTTGTGGCATTTAGCAGGAATTTTTCCCATGGTTATTTCTAAGTTGTTAGCGAAGGTGAATCGTTAATTTAAGGCTGCAGCTGAAATCAGGGAAGTATGATCGAGTGACTCACGTCCTTGGCAGGTTTGTGTTTTGCCTTTCGTATGATCATGCCGCGAATTTGGAAGAATAACCCGAGGCGCGGGAAACAAAGACTGCTACTTTGTAGTCGAAGAAACTACAATTGAGTAAGGAATGGTCAAATACGGTATGTTGCATCGAAGTTGCTCGCAAGTACAGGCCCGGATTTCCCATTGGGCCAGATGGGCCCGGGCCCAGGGCCCTCAAATTCAGGGGGCCCCAAATTGGAGGAGTGAAAATATAAAATGATGGGAAAAAATAAGAGATAGTCTCAGACAGAGTGTGCCAGGGTGGGAGAGAGTGGGGCCTAGTGAAGACTTAGAAGCTAGCTGTGTGTTCTTGCTATAGTATCCAGCTTGGCCAGAAGTTTGGAATTTGATGGTATAATAAATGACGTCGCCAAGGCAAAAGAGAGAAGGAAAAAAATTAGGTTTCAAGCTCAATTTGCCGGAAGAAGATGGGCCCAGGGCCCCCGGAAAGGTAAATCCGGGCTTGCGCAAGCAAGAGCAATGCCAGACCGAGATCAATTTGGATGAAGCCGCGTACATCGTCAGCATTTCAAACAATGTGGGCAAATTTCAGATACTGTACTTAGGCTAGGCCCGTAAAGCTTCAGTATTAAGCTGTAGCTAAGCATGGGCTTCTGCCTTGAGTTTACAGTTAGTAGCCTGCCTTCTATGGTGTATTCATTTATGATGCAGCCAGTAAAAAACGATTTACCTTCGCTAACAACAAGTTTGAGATAACCACGACAAAAATTTCTGCGAAACATTTGACTTTGTCGCTATGGTGACCGGCACAACCCAACCAAATGAACCCGGGATACGTGAGACCATACGGCGGGAATCAGTGTTAACCTACGGTCATGAGCGTCCGGAGGGGGGGGGGTAAGGGGGCACTCCTCTTGGAAAACCAAAAACTTGAAAAAACCTTGAAGAAGAAAAACTTGAAGAAACGAAGAAAAAATAAAGAAAAACGAAGAAAATGAAACATCAACATTTCTTAACAGTTCACTCAGTGTGAATTTCTACTCTCTAAACAGGAATTGAATAAAATATCAACGCTCAGGCCCCAGCAGCCCCCCCCCCCGAGCATAGTTTTGGTATTTTTTAAAGTTTATATTTACGATATTGCTGGTGTTTCCCCTTTTTATATGCGGTAAATGGGCCTTGGAAGTGCCATTTCCAGCGATCTGGGAAGCATTTTGGGCCAAACTTTTCTTGCGCGGTGGCGCGGAGGGCTGAGAGTCTGTCTATGGACTTCCCCCCTCTTGACAAATTCCTGGCTATTCCTTTGTCAACATGTGTGAAAAGTAGCATCTAAACTCTTTTCTGGGAGAAAATATTTCCCATAAAAAAAGTTTTGCCCCCTGAATTTTTTTCTGCGGTCGCCTACCGTTTTGCCTACAGCAAGCTCATCAACGGTTCTAGTAAGCTAATTCCAAATTGAGTTGTAAAAGGGATCGGTCCTTTTCACCTGTTGTCATTCAAACTATCTACTGTACCGGCTACTTCCAAGCTTTCATGGATCAGATAAGAATGGCTCAGGATTGTGAAAGCTTTTTAGTGAAACTTTCTGGGGAAATAGTTGACTGGTTAAGTACAACGGGGTCATCCGGCTACCTTACTGCAGTTTTTATCTTCTCGTTCAATCAGCAATTGACATTTCTTGGGTACCATTCAGGTGGTCTTGCATGGTTGGGCCTAATTCGTGTTTTTTTGTAACCAGCAGACGCAATTATTGCTACTTATTGTTACATCAATAGCCAAATACAAAAGTACGCTAGGCCAGGGCGTTGCCATGGTAGCCACAGCCAGTAGGAAAAAAATTCAAGCCAATGCACGGCTTAGGGTTAGAGAGGAAAATGTCGGACAGGATAAACATTTCAATCGCCTAACGTATAAAAAGGAGCAGAGAGCACTGTGTCCCCCTCCCCCGATTTATGGATAACCTCAAGACATTTGGACACCCCGGCAAAATTTTTGTTGTAATTTGGGCAGATTTCGTAAAACTTTGGGCAAAAAAGTTGTAGATTTTCGGGAAAAATTTATCAAATGGTGCACAGATTCGGGCAAAGAAACTTGTGTCCCCCAGTCCAAATAGTCCCATGCGCTTGAATTAAGGCTTAACAGTGGCCATAATTGAATGATTTCTAAAAGTGTTAAGTGAATTTCTTGCTCGAAACTTATCCAGATGGGGCTCAACCAGCTCGAGCTCAGCGGTGTTTTTCAGATTCAGTCAATGAAGTCGCGTTTGAAATGGTTATTTTGGCATTGTTGTCCAGTAATATAGGAATTCCTTTGTGCAGTAATATAGGAATTGTACAACTATGATTTGAATGCCCTCAAAACCCGCCAGGGAAATAGCATACTTAGGGTCCTTTTAAAAACTTTTACGGGAAAGCCTACAGACCCCTCCTTAGGCCCGCCTTAAATGATCTTAAGCGATGCCTTCGACCTGGCGAGTGGGGCTCAACCGTTCTTTTTACTGGATCCTGGTACCTCACTCCTTATCAAAACTTTCGAAAGTAGTGATTTCAATAAGGTGCCGCAAAGTTCTAGTTTCCACGTTACAACGTGATTTGGGGGATGTTTTTCTGAATTTCCCATTTGGAAGTGCTTTTGATTCCTTGCCAGAGGCATATGGAATCTATGCAACCACGAGGGCAATTATGTGTGTATGTATGTGTGCTTGTGACCCTTTCCTTGTAAACACGATATTTCAAGATAGCAATGATGGATAATTTTCATACTTGGTTTTATAATTATGATATTAAGAGAAAGATTCCTCTTGTTTTTCATGAAGGTCAAGGTCATGTGACGTCACCAGAGGTAAAAAACCGAAAACCTTGTTTACACGATATGTCGAGGTAGGAAGCATGGCTGCTTTTCATACTTGGCATGTGGATGCGTTATAGTCAAAAGATAAATCCTTTTGATTTTGGTAAATGTCAAAGGTTACCTGAGGTCACGGGAGGTGAAAATACGAAATTCTTAAAAACTGCTTGTAAACACGATATCTGATGATAACAGTGATGGATTATCTTCATACTTGGTATATAACTTTATCATATTAAAAGGAAGAACCCTATTGTGTTCAGTGGAGATTAAAGTTCATTTGAGGTCATCAGAGGCATGGCCGTCAGCAGAAAAAAATTCAGGGGGAAAACTTTTAATTGATCAAATCAGGGGAAATTTTTACTCCCAGAAAGAGCTTAAGTGCTAAATGTTGGCGCATTTACGGGGATGTAACCAGGAATTTGCTAGGAGGAGGGGGGGGGGGCGAAACCTGAAGGCAAACTATTTGAGCGTAGCGCCACCATAGTTTGGCGGGAAGCGCCAAGAAAATTTTGGCCGAAATGCCTCCCAGATCGCTGAAAATGGCACTTTCCAGGCCTTTTTGAGTTGCATCTAATCATTTTCTGTTTCGAAAGCTCATGTTCTGGAAATTTCCTAGCGATATACTAAAAAAATGTTGATCCTATTTTTTTTCAAGGTTTGGTTTTCAAGTTTTTGACTTTTGGGAGCAAGTGCCCCCCTTCCCCCCCCCTTCTGGACGCGCATGATCAAAGGTCAAAATCAAAAACCTTGAAACACCACGATATTTCAAGACAGGGATGATGGATCCTTTTCATATTTGATATATATATATATATATATTTTTATATATTTTTATATATATTTATATATATGTATATATATATATATATATATATATATATATATATATAGGTCGATAGGTAAATAGTAGTACATGCGATCGAAGTTACTACTATTTACATTTCGACCTACACATTCTACCTTCGATCTACCAACCTCGACCTACTATATATATTTATATATATATATATATATATATATATATATATATATATATATATATATCTATATATATATATATATAGTATATATTATATATATATATATATTATATATATATATATATATATATATATATATATATATATAATATATAGGTCGAAGAGTAAGTAACTGATTCGATCTGAATTAAATACTGGCATAGCCTTTTGAACAAGGGAAGAATGAAAGAAGAAACCAGAAGGAAAATGGAGCCACGCGGGTTTGAACCCGGGACGGTCGCTGTCCGGGCGACTGCCTTAAGGCTATGCCAGTACTTGGGTTGAATTTAATTCAGATCGAATCAGTTAATTACTCTTTGACCTACATTTACAGTCGATCTTACCACGTTCGACCTATATATATATATATATATATATATATATATATATATATATATATATATATATATATATATATATATATGTATATGTATATATATATGTATATATATATATATTACATTAAGAGAAAGAAAACCCTTTTGATTTGTTGGAGATCGAGGGGTCATCTGAGGTCATCAGAGATGAAACTTCAAAACCTCGTAAACTAAATACTGCAGAGGGTGGGCGTTACTTCCAAATTGTTTTTGGCGTTTGGTTACAAACGAAAAGTTAAGGCTGAATTTTGCACCTTTTAAATTATAAAAATATAGAGAAAAAGTTTTTCACAAGCATAACTATTACAGTAGGCTAATAATTTTTATTTGAATTACCTATGAACACGTGGAAAGGATGCTGTGACTGAAGGAAGATTAGAAACACTGTACGCTGAACGATGTCTTTGATGGCAAGGCGGATAAGAACTTGGTTTCTCACGCAGACGGTCCCGGGTTCGATTCCCTTCTCGTACATGATTTTTTTTTATTTTTGTTCACTTTTTGGTAGGGTTCAAAGGCCATATCATGCCGTATTGAACCCGTTAAAAATGTTAGATTTCCAACCCCACAAAATTGGACTTTCGTGGGGTAGGATTGTATGTCACTTTCCAACGTCCGAAGCTATCACCATCGCCGAGCCAATTAATTATCTCTTTCCCACAAGCTGTATCACATGTAATGATCTGGACAGTGGCAACATCCAGCCTTGAGGCAATTGGTGTAATTGAGAGAAGGGGAAAGAGGTTTTTGGTACTTTTAACGAGACCAGTACCTCATGTGAGGATAAGAGAGGTCAAGATGTGAAAACGTAAAAGATGAAAAGTCAAGAAGGGTAAATGTGAGGGATAAACCGAGTCTGTGCAACAAATCATTCCCTTTCAGCAAGGATTCAGTAAGCCGTTGGACTTTCTGGTTAATACACGAGATTGCAAAGTTAAGAACTTGTCAAGTTTATGCAACATGTAAGGCATAGGAAAGGTTATTTCCGACATTCTGGAAGGCAGTTTTGGAAAAAAATTTCCTTGAAAGCTGTAACCGACGTTTTACTGATTCCTTGCCGAAAGCAAGCAAGGAATCTATGCGATGGTGATATGTGTGTGCAGGCGTGTGTGTGCATGTGTGCACGTGACACTTAGCTTGTAAACACTATATCTCAAAATTACAATGACAGACACTTTTCATATTTAGTATATAGATTCGGCATGGTAAGAGAAAGAGCCCTATTGTTTTTGGTGAAGGTCAAAGGTCATTTGAGGTCACCAGAGGTAAAAAACCGAAAACCTTGTAAAACACGATATCTCAAGGTAGCGATGACAGACACCTTTCATATTTGTTACAGCTGTATATAGGTTTGTCATGTTGAGAGGAACCACCTATTTTTTGGTGGAGGTCAAAGGTCATTTGAGTCACCAGAGGTCAAACCTGAAGACCTTGTTAACATGATGTGTAGCTATGAATGAAAGTTGCTTTTAATACTTTGTATATAAATTTGTCACGTTGAAAAGAGAAATCCTATTGTTTTTGATGGATGTCAAAGGTCACCAGAGGTCAAAAACGGAAAACCTTGTAAACACGATATCTCAAGGTAATGACAGACACTTTACATATTTGGTATATAGATTTGTCATGATGAAAGGAAGATCCCGATCGTCTTTGTTGGTGGTCAAAGGTCATTTGAGGTCAGCGTAGGGTAAACTGCGAAATCCTTGTAAATTGCTTGTAAACAGGTTTTCTCAAGGTACCAATGGTGAACAATCTTCATACTTGTTATATAACTTTATCATATTGAAAAATGAACCTATTTTGGTGGAGGTCAAAGGTCATTTGAGGTTATCAGAGGTCACAAACCGAAAACCTTGCAAATACAATATGTGAATTAGCAGTGTCAGACACTTTTCATACTTGGTGTATAGAGTTGTCATGCTGAAAGAAAGAACCCTATTTTTAGTGGTCAAAGGTCATTTTAGGTCACCAGAGGTTAAACTGCGAAAACATTGTAAACACGATCTCTCAAGGTGGCAATGACAGACAATTTTCATATTTGGTATATAGATTTTTCATGTTGAGAGGAAGAACCCTATTGTTTTGGTGAAGGTCAAAGATCATTAGAGGTCAACAGAAGTCAAAAACTAAAAATCTTGTTAACATGATGTGTGTAGATGGGAATGGCAGACGCTTTTCATACTTTGTATATAGATTTTCCATTGTAAAAGGTGAAACCCTATTGTTTTTGGTAGAAGTCACAAGTCATTTAAGGTCATCAGAGGTCAAAAACTGAAACTGTAAACATGACATTAAGAGGGATGAAGCACAGACACTTGTTTAATTTTTTGTTATTCATTTTTTGTGGGGTTCAAAGGTCATGTGAGGTCAGCAGAGTTCAAATTGTTGTTACATTGTAAAAAATGATATAGTCAAGAAGTAAAATTTGAGAGATGAACCTCAATGTAAAAACACCCCCCCCCCCCTTTTGACTAGGAATCACTAAGCCTTTCGGATTTCTGGTTTGTGTTATTTGCGCTTCGCTCTTAATTAAAGTTTCATAATAGCTCCATGAAAAAAGGATGCCGTGGTCCAGTTTAAGGGATGTCCACAGGGGATCCAGGATTTCACAAAAGAGGGATATCTCCATGTGACTAAAGTTAGCACCTACGAACGTCGAATTTAAGAAGCCTTGACAGGTGGAAAAACTTGAAATTTAAGACATATAAATGGTATTTCCTGGCATATCTGGCTGTAAAAGTGGCGTAATATGCTCTTTGCGGGGGTTGGGGTTGGGAGTTGGGGGTTGGGGGAGAGTTTATTCCCCGGGAACGGTGATAAAAGGGACACAAATCCTGGATATCCTTTCAACAGGATGTTTTTATGGCCATAATCAGGCGCGGATTCAAGGCGGAACAGAAAGGCACGTGTCCCATCCTGTTTCTCCAGCTAAAGAAAGGTGAAATGTAAGCTAACTATACTAAGGTAAAACAGCACTTTGTATTTTGGTCAGGAACACTGTACTAATATGACTGGCAATAAAACACTCAAAGACAAAACAGACGAAGGCGTATTATTTTGCCAAACATTTGGGCACGACATGACATTCGGCCTTCTCTTTGGTTACAGAAGAAAATATTTTTACCGCGCTTGGTTCACCCCTCCGGCCCAAATTAATTCATGACAGATGTATGTTTTAAGTCACAATAGCTTGCATGTTATCAATTGGGGCGCCAGACTGAGGGAGGGCAGACCCACAAATACACCTTATGAATATGGCGTCACAGAACAGAAATACGCCATAGGCAGAGGTGAGCGCGCATCGTTGCAACTTACGCCAACAAATGCAGACAGCCAGTTTTTGGCCGTGTGAAGACTAGGACATACTGTGCGCAAAGTATGTGTACAAGTCATGTGCGTTATCTTGCAAGCTTCATTGTTTGTCCTCTGAAATAACGTCACGTGACGTAATGCATAAGGTCTACAGGAGCGTAAAAATTTCGGCCCGCTTCACCCTCCTTGTTTCAGTCTCTTGCATTGTTGCGCTCCATATAACTTAAATACCTCGCCCCCTTTAACAAGTAACTTTCAGGTAGCCTAGCCTACAAAGTTTTGTAAAGGTCGAGAATCTTGTCACTAACAACACTATCAACACAATAATCTTGTACTTTGTCCGTAACTGAAGGTGTCGCTTGGTATAGTAAGCCAGGTTGGATACAAATCAATGCATATATTCCCTGATAAAGAGCATCCATCCCAACAGCTAATCCAGTTTTGCTCTCATGGGTATTCATAGTCTGTCCGATCAGTATAAAATAATTCTTCAATACGAACCCAAAAATGCGTCCAAATTTTTTCGCTTGCTGTAGTGCTTCGTTGTCCTCATTCAAGAAGGATCAAACATGCAAGCACTGAACAATAGTTTAATACTTCTAATAGCCTGTTTCAACCTGCAGTACACAAAATATTCTAGTGAAGTTGAAGACTCGATGATTGGAGGAAATCGCTCCGCTGAAGCACCAGCAGAACAGCCAGCAGAACAACCAGAGAAATTCGAAGAGGTTATCGACCTTATTGACGCATCTAAACTACAAAAGTGTCCTCATACCAGCCAGGAGAACTATTTTTCTGAGTGTCTCAAGCCATATGCCAAAAAGTAAGTATCAGTAGCAGGTCTAGATCCATCGTGAAGAAGTGGGGTCATGGCTGACATGAAGGGGTGGCAAGAGTGGACACGGTTTACATTTTACGGAAGTGACTCAATTACAAGGAAAGCAGTGATTTTGAAGAATTATGGTATATTCCGTCATTTCATTTTAGGGATCGGGTCAGCTTGACAAGTCTCCGTCAGGGGGACAAAATTGTCCCAGGGGGAAACTACACCCCTGCCAATTTTTAATTTAAAATGTTGCTGGAATTCTGGAACGATTCTGCTTTCCCATTACTCTAGCTACGGACACAGGATATTCAAATTATTCACGAGATACAACCAAGTGCATGAGGTATGCCAGTAATTTATTTAACTGGCTGTGTGTGGCCATTTTTACACAATACTGTGCACGAGTAACAATTTCATCCCTAAAGGCCGGTCCATACTTCCAAATTTTCACGCACTATAAAGCCATAAAAACCATATAGGCCTATGGTCGTTCCATACTCTTCTGGGCCAATCACATACATAACTAAGACTTGCACAGTGTTCAACTGACATAGCTTTATAACACTATACTTAAGTATGAACCGGCCTTAACTCAACCTGGCGTAATTTTCACTTTCGTGGACTAGACTGGAGTGGAATCGGCTTCGAGTCCACAGGGAGCCTACCGTGTGCCAATTCCGATTTCGGGACCTCCCCTTCGTGGGTCAATTCCGAGTGCAATAAAAACGGATTCTAGTCCACCACTGGGTCCGAGTCCTGACTCGGGCGTTATAGCCCTGAGTAAATTTCCCAAAAGGAGCGTGGAACTAGACTTATTTGCACTTAAAAACTGGCTGTTTCATTCCAGCTTATAGTGTGGAAGTCCCATGTTGAGTGCCAAAAGGAGGTGAAAATGCCATCTTTCAGGTCAGTATAGGGATCAAAATGAGAAAAACAACTTTTAGAAAACTTCAAAGCTTATGTGAGGTTTTTTCTATTTCTAAAAGTCCTTTCGGCTGGATACAGGAGAGCGAAAACTAAAGATTACTCACAGACGGGTTTCTGCTTCCCAAAGAAGATACGTCTCCTTGTGGGACAGTGTGACTAAATTAAAGGTGGCCTCCCTCTATAATGATGTTAACATCATGTGTGCATAGCGCCAAGGCTTATTGAGATTAGACAACACTACGCGAAGGAACCTTAAATGAACTCAAAATACAGTCACCAAAATTTGATTTGGATTATGAATCCTCCAACTGTTTCTGGTTATCTTCTTCTAGTCATGTCAATATTTTCCATCTCGTTCATTTTCATACATGATAATTTTCTATTTCCCCTTACACATGCATACTAAATGTTCTGAAACGTATAACGAAAGATAACTGTAAGAGAACAAGCCAGTTGGGTAATTCAGTACTTTCGGTGGGGTCACAAGGTTGTACCGTGACGTTTTCGCCAAGGTAAGTGGTTCACTTGAACTTTGACCCATCCCATGATGCATTGCGTGAAAGCATTATTTAGGCTATTACTGTATATTCTTTCCCACCTCTGAAAAGATTCTATTTTTTTATGATAAATTATTAAATTACATGTTCTTGCATTATTACGATTTTCAGCCATACCAAAGATTTCTCTTTTGTCTCTTCTCCCAGGCTAATAGGTATTTATGAGGAACAAGGAGAGGAAAAAGCAGGCATCGTTAAAGACAAGTTAAATCAGTTCAGTGCCATTCTTCGGGAGAAATTTAAGTCTGACAATTTTCAGTTTTTTCAAGGTGACTCTGTACCTTTGGAAGGAATGATTGCTTTGGTTGGCCACAAAGAAAAAGATGGAAAAGAAGTTCCATACATGATCCTCTTTAAAGATGGACTGAAAACAGAGGAACTGGTACGTTTTGTTGGGCACGATGGGTGATATAGCATGGATACATGCATGTATTTAAGTCACGGTGGGGGCATAGACCTGCAAGGCTGGGCCGGGGTATGCTGCAACCTCCCCCACCCCCAAGTATTCGAGCAGAAAGCTTATTTTCGGACAAAACATATGCTATTTCTGGCACTCAGCACATGCGTTACAATTTCGGAAAAAATGCTGTGGCTCCCCCGCTCCCACATTGGAAGAAGTCCCTTGTTTTCTTGAGCTGGGACTGTCTGAGTCTGAGTGGGTTTGGTACTTGTATTGCACGTCTTTTGTGTGTGTATGCTCGCTTATGTGTTAGTGGGATACTCTAACTTGTAAATAAGTAAACTCAAAACAGAAAATGGTCGTGGCTTGATGTACAGATTCTTAAATTACCCAATCTTTTTAATGGTTAGCCTCATTTGCTGGTATATGTAAAAGGAAGTGACAGAAATCTGTTCAACATCATCTTAAGTAAAAAGAAAATAGAAGGTTGTGATATTACTTTCAAAATTGATTTGCCAAATATAAAGTAGAAATATCTCCTACCTTAAAAAGAACTTTAAATTTGAAAAAAAGTGTTGTTTAATCTCAAAAGAAGTATATGATGGGGGTAGGAAAGGTTGCAGGGATGGAACTTTTTTAAAAAACAACAATGCTGACACGACTCCAAAATATGATAGGAAACGAAAAAAATATATGAGAAGACTATCTGAGGAAACAATGAAGAAATATTACCGTAATGGCGTTGAGTAGAAGAACCCTATTTTATGACCTTAGGCCTAGAATTTCTGAAAAGTTTTAAGAAACAACAGATTAGAGAAAAAGTTAACATTTAATGAAAAAAAAATCGAAAACCGCAATGTATTGAATATAAGTACATTTTGGTTACAAGTTTCTATTCAGTATTATTGATCACTCCCGTGATCACTACCCGTGCTTTGAAATTTTACTGAAAAGTTCTTTATTTTTGTTATTATTACAGTGATGACTTCAAGCATTCAACCGACTTTAATAAACCTGAAATAATGTCTGAACCAATCAGCAAGCTAGCTGAAATCTTCATCTTACCAGAAAAGCGAAAACGACCAGGTATCATATTAATTAGCCTCTAGATGGCGGCTGTGCCAGGAAGAGAAGTAACAGCCCAAGTGACCACCCACGTGATTGTTCCTGCTGGTTTCAATCAAATTGTAATGGATTTCAGATTAAAAGCTTTATCAATCGACTAATTCTGTAATAGTTACAACAACAGACAAATGCCAGTTTTTTCATTTTGACCACGAGTTTTGAGTTCAATGCGTCTAATACAGGCAAATGGGAGGGTCCAAAATGAACCATGATCTCCTGGGGAACTCGCTTTCGGAAGGAAATTTTCCCATTCCCGTGTTGAGTCGTTGAAACCAGAAACCAATTCATGATAAACTCCAGGCTTTGCTCCTGACATGTCTCCCTCACCCCACCCACATGTCTCCTTAACCCCACCCTCGCCCCCGTAACCGCCCTGAGGGCCCCTACAAACGCGCCAGTCTTTAGTGTGTAATTCCTTCTGCTAAAAGTTGTGGATCCGCCCTTGGCATCCATCATTCCTCTGCAACAGTGGAAGAGCCCAGCAGATCCAAATGTATTTCGCATGTTTCTTTATTATACTGATATACATTCATTTATTCATAGTTATGAATTAAAATGAGTGAAACAATGAGTAAACTGGCCCAGATATTAACAACATGTAAATGTATATAAACTTGTGACGATATTTACATTTTTAGTCAACTTTGCTGTACTAGTGTGCCAAGGACTCAGTGCAAGTTGAATTCTTGGGTGTCTATATTTTAGAAAAATATTCTCGAATGCTACTTTTTAAATATAAAACTCATGGTTGTCCTTTATATATGTTGTGGCGGTTGGAACTCACTTGACAAGACAACGTAAAGCTTAACATGTAATAATTCAGTATTGTGTCATTATTGCTTGAAAATGCATCATTCATCCATCATTATAAAATGAACTCTCGTCAGAGGAGAGGGGTGGGTAGGGAGCATCCCCATCCTACTCTTTGCAGAAAATGCTTTGATTTTTTTTTTTTTTTGGCAATTTTCTGACCGGAAAACAACCACGAGGTCTAAGGAGGGCGGAGTACTGCTTTTTCACTTCCAAATGAATCACGACTGAGTTTCCTCCTAACAAACAGGATGTTCTGTGCCAGAACAAGTGACCTTCTGTCAATAGTTTTCTGAACAATTTTATACAAGTACTATGACTTATTTTCTGCGACGTCAGGGCTACCAACACTGAGTGAGAGTTGGTAGTGAGATTTTGACACTGTCCAAGAGGAGCGCCACCATTGGCTAAAGGTACAACCACCACCTTTAAGTTCTTTTTAAATACTACTTTATATCGATTCTCAGTTGTCAGGAAATTGCATCTAACAGTACTCGATCTAATAAATTTTCCCAGATCCTACGTGTCTTTACCATCTTACTGGTATGCCTACCATAGGCGTAGGAAGCTGTTATTGACCAGGGAGGGGAGTTGGGGTGGGGCTGAACGTCGTTTCGGACCGCCGTCTTTGGAAGGGATAAAAGGAAAGGGTTTGCCCCTCACCCTTATAAATTTTTTGAATATTTGAGGGTACTTCAATGCAATTTGGTGCAACATGTTTGGCAAAATTTGAAGGATAATTATTGCCAACTTTTGACATTTTTTACAGAGGGGGCAAATAAGGGGTTTTCATCCATGAATTGAAGGGGGACTGACCACGGTATACCACTATTAGCCTGCTCATAGGCCTGTTCCAAAACTTTAGTGGTCACAATTCATAGCGCAAGCGATGCACCGCGAAATGGTGTTTGCTGATATATAAATCTTGTTTGCCAAATGCCAAGAACTCTCATTTGACAGTGTTTGATTTCCAAAAAATCCCAGACTCCCTTGCTTTGGTCACATTACTGACTGTTAAGCCTCTTCCGAAATTGCAGTGGTCGCACTTCATAGCAGCGTTGACACACAAAAACGATGTTTGCTTGGGCAGTTGTCTTAATTGCAAGGTGTCAGGAAATACCATGTAGCAGTGTCTAATTTCAAAATCCCCCACTGAGGTTCGTACATTGACGTTCGCAGGTTCGGACTTTGCCACCCCCTTTAACCCCCTTTGGTAAATCCATCGATCCGCCCCTGAAGCTAGGTAATCTTGAAATAACTCAGGTTTTGCAACATATGATACATTAGTACTATTGCGTGCACACAGCTCGACTCAAGACGCATGACATCCTGAACATCAGACAAACAGAAGGACGCTTGAAACGGTAACACTGGTGAAAACGTATGCAAATCGTCTAACATCAACTTCACCACTGACACAAAATTCGGATATTGAAAGGTGCAGTATATTATTGAAGAGAAAATCATTCTTATTGCATGCTAGGTATGAGATCCAACACGTTTATCCTTCTGGAGATATCGTGTTTACAATCAATTACCAGGGTATTTACCATTCGACCTCTTGTGATCCCAAATGACCTTTGACCTCCACCAAAAACAATATGGATCATCTACATCAGTGGTTCTCAAACTTTTTTAGACTACCACCCTTCCACCATCTTGAACTGTCCAATGACCCCCTCCCCCAACCCCTTCAACACGATTGTCCTACCATCCATAGTCGGACGCTCGACAATCCCAGATAACTTTTTCAATTTGCAAGAACAACAAAAACCCGCAGAAGCAGGCATACTGTGAAACTGGTATAGAGAGCCCAGATGTAGTTCAGTCAGGGTGGAGGGTGAGCTTGGTGTAACGCTGCGAGATCATGAATGTCTGGCTCCAGTTTAGTGAGAGGCGAAGGGGAAGAACTAGTGGCGGGAAACAGACCCCCTGGATGCCTTATTGTGAACTAAATCGCTGCAGTGATGTATCATAATTGCCAGGGACCCCAAATCAGTGCCAATGCCCCCCATTCTCCGTGTACTCTCTAGCGCCCACCTGAGGCTTCCCAATGCCCCCCCCCCGGGGGCGGTAGGGACCACTTTGAGAACCACTGAATATGGAAATTCCACATGGTAAGTACGAGATTCCTCACCATTACCCTTCTTGAGATATAGTGTTTACAAGGTTTTAACCTTTTGACCTCTGGTGACTCCAAATGACCTTTGACCTCCACCAAAAACAATAGAGATCATCTACTTTACATGGGCAATCTACATACCAAGTATGAGATCCCTCGGATCGAGTTACCCTTCTTGAGATATGTTTACAAGCAAAAGAGTCACATACACATACACAGATACACACACGCACACACGATATCACCATCGCAGAGATTCCTTCGGCCTTCGGCAAGGAATCAAAAATGGGAGTCTTTATTTCTACCATCATTTTCGATATAATGTATGTCTTCCTACACACATTAGTATACGTCGCCTATAGTGTTGAAACATGTCTCGTATGGTCAAGTTATAAACAGACCTCTATTTTTCAGTTACATGGTGAAACGTGGTCCTCGAGAATTTAAACAAGCAAAAGCTGGCCTCGAGTTTCAAAAGGTTGAGAACTCTTGTCATAGGGTATTTTGGGGTAGTCCCCGTATTTCCAACAAAGGAATACTGCAGTGCTGTCATCACGAGGGCTCGTGGCAGCAGGGAGGTGTTAAGGTGTGTGCACACCAAAACCGAAATCTGCTGCCTTTTGAGGAGGGACGCGGAAATTTTTCCCAGGACAAATAGGGGCAATTTGATTTCAATAAATATCTAGAAAATCGCCCCATTTGTTCTGAGATAACAAATTTCTCGTCCCTCCCGCAAAACGCAGCAGATTTCGGTTTTGGTGTGAACGCACCTTCATAAACTGGGCATACATTGGATTGGAAAACTTAATTGGTACAAATCCATTTTGATCCACTTCAGCGGGTGGAAAATGCCCTTTAATCAGGTATCATTGCATGTAACGGTATATTGAACTTTTTGTGTGGTACTTAGGCAACATCACCCTTACCAAATCTATCCTAACAAAGAGACTTGACGGGCAACAAATCTTTGATGTCTGATTAGTTGCCGACAGTCAGGAGGAAATTAATGTACTTGAATACAAAGCGACTGTTAACTGATACCAAACAAACAGGTGCGCGCAGTAGACGAACGCAATTGCTCTATGCAAATGAGCAAAAACGGCATTAGTCTAAATTTCCATGACTGACTTTGATGAATTCTCGTAAACTGCATGAACTCGCAAGATACAGAATGCTTAGTCTTGTTCAGCATGTGACTAAGACAACAAATGGTGATTTGTCAAAAGCGTCGAAAAACGTCGAAACTCTCAAATTACTTTGACACGATTGGCAATGGTACGGGAATGGGTTACTTGTTCTGACGTGCTCCTAAAGATGTAGCAGACGACGTTGTCGTGTGACAGTGTGACTCTCCTTACTTGTTAACAAGAGTTAAGCTTATCGAAATTTCAAGAACAACATAGCCTGAAATGAGATTAAAGTCGGCAACTAGTAGAGAGAAAAGAGATTTTCATGGATGTATCTACAGCTTAAACTGCCTCCCTGGTTACAGATACTTTCATAATACCAACAATTCTTGCAAGCGAAGTGCAGTATACATAACTTAGAACAAGTTTTCTCCGTGATGGGGAGGGGGGATTTCTATTCGTTGAACAGGTCCATCAAACTATAAGTATACAAACCCAACTGAAGTCTTTATCCATGTTCTTGACACGACTGTTTCAGGTAACATTCATATCATGATTCTTGGCAAGGTAGGGAAAGAACTTGATTACCTTTGTCAGCTTATGAAATGCCTTCCCTTACCCTCACAGGCGTAGAAAGCTGTCCCGGGGAAAGGGTCTAAGGGGACGGCTTGGCCCCCTCCCCTTTGGGAAATATTTGAATATTTGAGGTCCCTTACATGCAATTTGGTGTTAAATATTGTGCAAATTTTAAGGAAAATCAATGCCAATTGTTAACATTTTTACAAAGGGAACAAATATGGGATTTTCCTCCTTAAATTGTGGAAGTGGAGGCTACATAAGGATAAGATACAAGGGGCTAGGGTTGCATCCCCGGCGGGAAGATACCTTTTCCACGGGCATGGCTTTTGTAAAAAAATCGGGTAATTTTCTAGGGCAACGCCTCTTTTCGGGAAAATACGACTTATCCCCAACGAACATATCCCGTATGCTAAAATTCTTTGTTAAAGTCCACGAATTCCCCAAATATAAGTGTTTGATACCTTTACCAAATAAGGACGTTCCAGATCTTATGTTACCTCGACCACTTTCGTGAGAAAATGTTTAAGTGCATTTAAATACCAGGAAGTTATTTCTGCATTAGTAGTCCTTTTTAAACAGAAATCCTCCGTCCGCTCGGCCTACTCGTAAATTGGGTTTAAATAGGGATTAGAACTGGTCTAGCGGTTTGAACTCGGCCCTCCTGCGGAATGTGCCCTTTCAAAAAGGATGAAATTACACTGTTACGAGAGAGAGTCTAGTTAAAAGTATGGTCTGGTGACCAAATTTGACGCTTTCAAAAAAAGCAGAAAAATTTTCTGTATTAGGCAGTGAAAACCCCATCTCAATAGCACCTTGCATTCGGAAGATACAAATTTTTGAAGAAATACTACATTTTCAGTATCCTAGTGCATGATGGGAAATCTGTGATGTCATCTGGGCAAATGGATTTGATGTAGCTTTTGTATTTCTTTATAATGTTGATATCACTATATTGAATATTCCATAACTTTATTTGCTGTACCATAAGTATGGAACCGTTTTCCACTATATCTACACGGAAAAACATCTAAACATTCCAACGGTATCAAATTTCAAGGACAAACAAGGTAGCCAATTATAAAGAATAACAAAAGGAATCTGAGGCAATTTGCCCACTTTGGATCACCTTTTGTGACCTTGAGGAAACTTGGAGGTATTTCTTATTAAAAGTAACCAGTCTTTAGGAAGAGATATCTTGAGTTAGGAATGGAGTTTTGATATGGGGTTTGGATGACATGTAATGAAAAATTTTTATCTTTCGTAAAAGACCCCTACAAAATGCCACCAGACAATGCCTTTAATTAAACAAGGTAGGGTCAGACGGGAAAATTGTAGACAGTTGATATGGTACATTAACAGATAAAAAAGGTAAACACAACGGGATAACTGCAGATAAGGAATGCACAAGGGCTAACGATGAAAAGCCGAGTAGCTTAAGATGCCTAAAGTTTTGGGATAATAACGGGCCTTGTCCGGTCACCACCCCTCGGGAATAAAAGAAAGTAATGACAGGGAGCTGCCACTAGAGTTGCAGCTCTCCGGGAAGTGTAACAGGAAAAAATCCCCACCACAAGCCAGCCGTTCCCTTGAGATCGAGGACATAGTTCCTCGGTGTTATTTGTTAAGGTAACTTACATATCGAGTTGGCTTGGGCAGGGTAATCTGACTCTTATTCCGAGTTGAACCTCCTGGCAAAGAGATGAGCAGCGACTCCACTCTCCTTGAAGTACTGCAAAACTCCTACAAAATTCGCAGTACTGTCACAAACATGCAAAAAAGTCCATGTTGTGTGTACTTAAGGATTTCCCTTTTTGTTCTTTTCAAGTTTAGTTTTAATGAAGTTTTCTCGAAGACCTGGATGTAATGTTTTAGTCTATTTTTCTTCGGTCATTCGTGTTTCCTTCATTGAAGACTAATGCAATTCACCGACATGGGTAAATCGGCACCAATTGACTTGCATTATGACACCATAGTAGCAGTGGCAACCTAGTCACGACTATGGAGTCCGACCGCGGGTAACCGGCTTTGGAAAGGAGTACCTTAGTTGTTATTTTGCGGTCTAGTGCACTCCTCCTGTAATATTCTTCTTTCATAGGTATGTCATCGTTTCTTGCAATAACTGTCAAAAACGTACTTAATATGAATACAGGGCAACGGAGGTTTTTGTTTATGATATAGTTGCTATAGCACAATATGCTAATTGATGGAGGTAAGAGAAAAATGATAAAAAAAAATGACCGAATTTCTTGAAGAAGAAGAATTTAGTAATGTCTCATGTCCCTCAAAAATGAAGAACTTGCATCTCTAACTTTGGTGTTTGTTTCAAGAGCTATATGTATTTCTGTTTCTATGATGATGTTATGTGAATTTTCAGATTAGTGGTTGGTGCAGCAGATTTTTGTGGAGTCAATTTTTACAGTATCGTGGTGATGCTAATGAATGTGTATGAGTCGTTGTGAAGTCTTAGGGCCTGTCTGTACACTTCTGCGCTTTAATAGTGTACAAATGTCTATAGGTAGGGGACCGCGGTGTCACTGGTTTTTCCTAGAAGGTTATTGCAGGCAATAATGGTATGCATATGTAAATATGAGGTAAGTATAGGAGTTATAGATTCCAAAAACAGTGTTTTGGGGATTATATATCTGGATGATGTTTAATGTGGTTTTGTGAATTACAAGTGGGGTTTGATGCAGGCATTCCTGATGAGAGAAACCGGGGGAACTGAGAAGGGGTTAGAATTTAGTGTTTGAAATACTGAGACTGTCAATGTGTTACAGATCTAGTAGCAAGAAATCTCTGTTGTTTTAAGTTAATATGTTAGCTGTTGTGGGTTTGAGTGAGGTTGAGTTTTCCCGAATTAGGCGATTTTGTTCTGGATACAGTTATGTAAGAAACTATGCCGTTTTCGTGAATGGGGATAATAACGGTTTGGTAGATATATTTATACCAGTTTCAGGTTTTGTTTTAAAGATTTTTAAGTTGTAAAAGACTACCAGAAGGTTTGAACCAGACAACGTCAGTTTGTGTCCTGTAAAGTGCGTGTTACTCGCAAGAAGGTAGCTTGGTCCGTCTGCATGCTGCTGTTAACATTATTATCAGAAAGTGTAATTGTAATATTTCTTTTGGGTTGGGAGGGGGAGAGTGTGTTTTTCCATAAAGTAACCAGCTGTGACTTCTGAGACTTGATTTGTACCCACCACCCTTAGAGCGCTAATCCGACGGTAGTAATTTTGGTGCTGTTTGCTGACCTCAAGATGGCTGCCAGGGGCCGATTTATCTTTATTTGAGTATGGAACGAAAAAGGAGAAACGCCTCTTTTGCAAGGAGCGGTTTCTCCTTCTACGTGGGTTCAGGAGCCCGTGTGACCCCGTGGGGTCCAAGGGTTACCCCTCGGTAGGGGACCAGAACTGACAACCTCCAGAAACCCTCAGGGAGTATATACAAAAATATGCATGGGAATTCGAACAAAACGGTTACATTACATACAGCTCTAGGTACTTACTGGAATAAAGGATTAATCAGCGCTGGACCGTGCATTAATCAAGTAGAGGATAATGCACCATCCGGGGTTACTGCAAGCGATGTCCTAATGCGCACTCCCAAGCCCGAGTGCATCCAGCGATAGTATTAACCCCCGGAGTGCATTATTCCTCTATTAAATGCACAGGTTCAGCGTTGACTAACCCTGTTCATTCATACACAACAAGAATTTGATAAAAAAGACGTAAAAAGAAAGAAAAATTATGTTTGTAAGTAACTACCTTGTTTTTAAAGCAACCCCCGAGAAAAGATGACACTATTAACAACCATTGAAACAATATTTATGCGCAATTAACAAAGTACTGTTAAACAAAATGAACATGAATGGAAAAAATATTCATAAATCATGAAATATATAACATCGATGTAACTAAATCTGAGAAATGGTGTTCTTCTTTAAAGGCTTCAACAGCCGATAAGGACAAAACATAACAGTTGGTAACTTAACTAGAGGTATATGATCCATAACAACCCCTTAGCAACGAAAATCTCGCATTTATATCACACGGTATGCATTTTGCACTGCACACAGTGCTGGTATGTAACGTTCATATTCACTTAGGCCATGGGCCTAGCACTTAGGCCATGGGCCTAAGCTACTTCACGGGCATCCCCCCATCCACAACTCTCCGACCCAATATTTTTTGGAAACATTATGGTCCCTTGAACACGAAATCAAGTGGTAACAGTAAATATTTTGGGTCTCACTTATCCAAAGTGGCTGCCAAAACAAAATGACGGCAAATATTATGAATATTTTGTATTAAATAATAAGAGAGAAAATATTCCAAAAAATATTTTTGAGACATTTATTCTTAAAATAGGTCATATTTTATGACAAAAATTCCAAAATTAAGTTCTGGGAATTTTTTGACGGGATTTGGCAGAAAAAAATGAATGAAATATTGCAAAAACTTGTCTACAAACATTTTTAAATTTCTAAAATCCCATTTCATAATGATATTAATTTATATTTTGTAATTAAGGCTGAACTTTGCAATCCGTGGTACAAGAGCACTTGCCAGCCACTAGGCGGAAAAGCGCCGAAAGCGTAAAAACAATACAAAAAAATCCACATAAAAATAAGAAATAATTAAAAAAATTACGATAACAAAAAATTCCACTTACCGTGCTACCAGGCTACAGAAAATAATAACTATCGTATATGAGGGATGCCCCGAAGTCCACTTAAAAATGGCCCTTACATTTTAGCAATGTTGTATACAGTTCACATGGCATTTAACAATCTACAAATATATCTTGAAATGCACACCGCACCAACCTGAAATCGCACTTTATCTCCTTTTTTTCGTAATAGCAGTATTCGATATGACACTGCTAATCAATTTCTTCATGATGAAGCTCGTTTAAGGGTGAGAATGGTGGACGATCTTGGAGGTTTCAGATCTTGGAGGTTTCAGGAAGTTTTATAAAACTGCCACTCCCGCTGTGCTGCAGAAAGCAATAATGGAAAATTTGCGTTTTCGATGAATGCGCTTGACGCTCGCTCAAAATATGTATTATATCCCCCCCCCCCCCATTTCGATTACTTTTTAATAACTATGAAAAATTTTATTAGAGCAAAAAGAAAGTTTGTCCTCCACATTTTGCTTATTGCATATACAGCCTCCTTGCCCCCATGCGATTTGCGCCCCTGGTGGCTACGTCATCAGCGAATTAAGAAGTACAACAGTACGTAAGGTGGGGGAAATTTCATTAATTTGAATTTTGTAAAGCAGGGAACTTATGAAGACGAACCCTTGGGGCCCCTTATAGCAGTTTAATGAAATAGCTATTATCTCCCTTGAAGGAAATTTGCATAAATCCGTTAAAACAAAACGAAATAAACTAAGTGCGGTAAACACTGAGATTCATATGATGGCAATAAAACCAACCTGACAAGTCCTATCAAAGGCATTTGCAGCGTCTAAAAAGTTATTGAGATCGCTTTCCTTATAATACTCATACTAAAGCCAACATGTTTCTGCGTTACGGAAAATGGACAGAATTCATGGAATCGGTAATAGAACACGGGATTCGCGATTTTGATTGGCAGTAAAAAAAAAAACATTAGAAATGTGAGCAGAAGTTGTAAACTTTCAGTTTTATAACACTCAAAGCGGAGACAATGGATAATGTGGTTACTGTTTATCAAAGTCTATGCCTACTACTACTCCACTACAACTTAGTAGCGTGAAAAACGTACTCACATGCGTAGTAAAAATTCTGTATTCATTGAAAAAAACACGGAAAACGGTGAAGGCGGGAAGATAACGGAAAATGAAAAGTAACAAAACGGAATCCCGAATTTAGAATAGGGAAAAATTTTGGCTTTGACTTAAAGGCCTATCCGTCGATGTCTTGTGTAAGCCATAGGATGCAGTTCCAAGTCTCAGCAACACATTATTCTTTATTTTGTCGACTGGTTGGAACGATTTTAAAAACAATGGCGGTGGGAAAAAAATTTAAGTCATGGAGGTGCTGAACTACTTAGCTTCTAAGCATTTTCAAAGTCGAATACGCATCATGAGAGACTGTAAAAACCTACTTTTGTCAAATTTTTGCAAAAAAGCGTAATCCGGACTAACGGCCTTTCAATTTCTTCATGACGCAGCGGCTTTGATGCTGGTGAGGTTGAACATAGGCGTAGGATCCTAATGTGATTTTTAGTGGCTGTTGTGACTTGAACGAAAAATGCAACTCATATGTGTCGCTGCAGTGCCCGAAACAATAGCAGCATATTGCCCGAATTTTAAGGAAAATATCTTGTTGGGGGGCCTGAAGCCCCCTGACCCCCGCCTCCTACGCCTATCATGTTGAATGATCGTAGAGATTATACGGTGTTTTGCAAAAATTATACTCGGTCCGACGGAAAGTTATAATGAGAGAATGATATGAATGCGCGCAAAGCGCGCCGAAAAAAAAACACACATTACAGACATTTTACTGATGTTTACCTCCATTTTACATAACATCTGCACAAATCAGTGAATACTTACTAAACAAAATTAGAATATCGTAGTTCGTCTACCTTTTCGTTTCAGTGTAATTTGGACTAAAGGCCAGACGATTTACGAGAATTTATGGTTCAAAAGATAGACAATCGTAGTGGTTGTAAAGTGTTTAAAGGGAATGAGAAATCGCGATTTGGGGATAGTAAGTAGAAAACGGAAGGTTAAAGCCGGCCCACTCTGCACAGACCCGACAGCTACGGCACAGTGAAACCACTCGGTTCGAGGACGGGTAGGTCTAGTTTGTGCCAAGTTTTGTTCGTAACCTGACTTTTAAAACCGACCTTTGGAACCGACTGGCATCCGACCGACATACCGACATACGGTTCTCGTCGTGAACAAGTTGGGTAAATCAAACATGTTTGATATTTGAAGTGGAGTCAGGGGTAGTGTGCGTCTCAGCTTAGTCGGGTCGTGGCAGTGTGCCTCTTTCACCCACCCAACTGCTACACGATTCTTATGTATTAGTTAATAAAGATGTGTTTGAGAAATCAGGCGAAATGAATTGTGGAGTAAAGTAGCAAGTTTTCCCACCAGACCACAAAATTTTCCCGACAGACGGCGCTTTGAAAGTTTCTGGGATGTAGCAACACCCCAGTAGAGACAGTGAGTCCGGCACTGGTTATGTGATACGTTGATCTAAACCTGATTTTTTTTTTGCTCAAAAATGTGACTTTCGTACATGTAATTTTGACCACCGGAATTTACTCACTTGCTTCCATGTGCTATTTACTGCATCCCCTTGCACTACAGGGCTTGCTGACAATGTGGAGGTTTGCTTGAGACTGTCGGTTCAGCTGCCGAGCTAAACTGTTGTGCAGGCCCATAGCTAGGATAACCAATTTGGAGGCACATCGATGTTGGTGTTTTGCCGAACTGGGGAGGGGGTCTAAATTTTCAAAGGGGAGGGGACACCCCCTCCTTTGAAAACTTTTGCAATTTCAAGGACTCTATATGCATAATGGTGCGAGATTTTCCATTTTTCTTCATATATATGTATTTCCAAAATGCTGGTCTCGTAATATTTTTTTCCTCCTTCAGTGCAAGACCTTTTATTGAAAAAATTTGGGGGCACGTACCTTCCTTGGCTATGTGCCTGCTGTTGTGCGTAACATACAGTTTACTCATTGGTGAAATCTCTCACACTTAATTGTTAAAGTAAATACAAAGTAACATGGACTAATTGTTTTCAGTTCCGCCTATTTTTATCTTGCAAGTGTGTACAATCATGAACTGGAATCAATCACAACAGAGTAAAAAAACTCATAAATGTGAGTTAAAATGGACCGTATTAGTTCCCGTAGTCATAAAACTTGTCACAGTTTGCAGCCAGTATTATCAGGGAGCTGTTCCGAAAAGATGGTACATTTACTTCTGTTATAATTATCGATGTCATCGAGGTAGCTTCTACTCCACTAGTTCCAGTTTAATCCTGGCAAAATGATCATCTACAAAGATATTGTCTCAGGTAAGGCAAAATTTGAGTTGAATTTCACGATTTTGTTGCGGTATGTGTTTAAATCTCCATAAAGGCCCTTTTCCAAATAACAAAACGCAAGGATGGATAAAAATTTGTGGAAAGTAAAAGGTGTTTTGGTACCGTGCCTAGTAAAGTCAATAGCATCAAGTAGACACTTCCATCAATAGGTTGATATTGCTATGTGGAGAGATTTCTTTTTTGAGTGGAAATAAATGCACGAAAGAACTCATCTCAAACTGCAATAAACCTAGAGGATGAGAGGAGTTCTAACATCCAATACCGTTTGGTTGATAAAATGTCTTGAACAAGCTTTATTCCACAGTTCTATATTAGCCTAGGAAGAAAAGTGAGCAGTAAAGTCGGTCACTTGTCGGTTATTTACACACTAGAGTTCGTTAAATCTCTGTGGGAAGGGATGTACAGACGAGTGGGCTGTATGATTGTATTATAGCAGGAAGCTGTCAGTCGGATAGGTTCTTTTTCCTTCAGGACAGGAAAGCAACTACGATAAATCATGTTACTGAATATTAATCTTGTGGTCTATTTTTTCGAAAGAGAAGTTCTGAATCTATATTCAAAGTTTATACGCACCGATTTATGACAGTTTTTTCATTCTCATCAAGGGGGGCTCCAGGATTTGCTAGACTGGGGGAGGCTAAGCTCCCAAACTGGGGCCCGGCAACCCGAGGCCAGACAAGTGCGATGGGTTGCCGAGAGAATGCCGAAAATGGTCGATTTCTATTAAAGAAAATTTGAGATTTGGGGGCTTTTATTGAAGAAAATTAAGAAATTTCTGTTTTTAGTGAGAAAAATGGTAAAATAGGGGTTTATTCAAGAATTTTCTCAAACTTAAGTAAATCGTCCTGGTCGTCGTAGGGTACTACATATTTTGGCGTATGCATTACGGCTCCCCCAACTGACCCCCCCCCCATCCTCAGGGGTGGGCAGCCATCCCCGACAGGGTGCCTGTTCCACCTAACGCCATTACACTGTCAAGATTGGAACCCTTCTTCTTTCTCCTGAACCGTAAATCTGATTTCGAAACAAAATCGTCAATTTACAAAAACACAACACTTTTGGTTATATTTCCATGTCAGAAATAAAATCAACAATAAAATAATTCATATACAATCGGTCACATATGAAAAAATAGCGAAAATGGAGTACTGACAAATTTATAACAACGTCAACCTTAGGACCTATACGTAACGAAATTTCCAGCAAAAGATCTACATATAGCCACTCCATATGAGGCCCATTTTAGAATCAACACAAACGACTCTAATATTTTATTAGGCTTCTAAATCAAAATGCCAACACGGTGCCCATATGGGCTACTTGGGGACATCATGGGCATTTCAATAAGCATAGGCGTTAAATGGGCAGTTATAGACCCATGTGCCATTGCGGGTATTATGCGGGTTTTGTTTGGGCAGTTGGTCATGGGTAAATTATGGGCTGGGCATTAAGAGACCAAAGTGGGCTTATGATGTGTTTTCATGGGTAAGTTCTCCCATATGGGTGTCACAAGGGCAACATGACAAATCTTTGCAGCCCGTTTGTTTTTCTATATGGGCCCCATGTTGGCATGTTGATTGGTTTTTAGCTGGTTTTGCTACCTGATTTGTAGATGTAACCATTGACCCATGGCTAGGGCTTAACTCCTGGAGAAGTGTTTAGAATTAATTAGTCGATTACTGTTTCTTGCAGGTACGTCTATGGGGAAAACGTGGGGGGGGGGGGATTTTAGCCAGCGAGAGATGTAGAAACGGGGTTTTTCAGACCTAAAAAGAAATACAAAAATAGAAAAATAAAGTCTCATCATAGTAAAGGTCTTTAATACAAGTACTTCTTCTATAGTACTGATAGGTCATCATTTGAAGAACTCTTCTGTATTGATTTGCGAGAATTATATGTAATTGGAATGTATGTCCTTGCAGCTAAATGGCTTCTTCCACTATATACAAACTTTAACCAAGCGTAGTCTGTGTGATAAACTGTGGTCATTGGGCGCATCAACAATCGACCAGTTTTATGTACGCCCGGTTTGCTCCCTTTAGACCCGTATATAATAAGTCTGTCAGGCATGACTCCCGTCTAGAATGTCTGAAAAGAACAATGCTAGCAAGATCGTCTATTGATTGGTTTCAAGAAAGATCATTCAAAGATTGAGTGGGGTTTTGGTTTTATGTTTACTGTTTTCTTATTTCGGGGATTGCAACCTACTGACCTATGAGTAATACTATTCGGTATAAAGTCATTAGTGTTATGAGAAGATATAGCCTAGTCTGGGCTGTCTGTAAACTATAAAATGAGCTAGGCCACGAAGAGGTCTTGAATGCATTCTTTGAGCAGAGTTTTATATTTAAACTATGAAGAAATATCGATGGAAGTTCACTTTAGTATAGATTCCTATTCGGGTTAAGGTCATGCATATCTTTAGGCCTAGTAAGATGAAGATGAAATTTTCTTGTTTTGAAGTCTCACACCTTTAAGCTAACGGACTACGAGAATTTAAAGATTCTTGTAAAGGATATTTTGGTGCTAATTTTGAATCAGACTTGACCACAAGGAGAGATGAGAGCACATGCGTCTACACGTGGGAATGGGAGCGAAAAGGGGCTAGGTGGGTATCTAGTAGGCCTAGCAATGGTATCTAGTGTCCCGCTCCTCCATAAACCATTTTAACAGGGCTGACCGAATGTTAAATTGTCATCGTGTATTAATATCCAATTTTCCAATCAAATCTATAGGCGTATGAAGCGGGGCTGGGGTTAGTTGGGGAAAGCTAATAATAATAATGATGATGATGATGATGATGATGATGACGACGACGACGACGGTGATGATGACGATGACGATGACGATGGCGATGATGATGATCATCATCATCATCAAGCTCTTATATTACCATAAATAATTAAAACATCTCAATGTGCGTAACAATGAAAGGTTTGCAATACACTCAACAATTACAAAGGAAAAGGGTTTTTTTTAAACAAGTAACATTTAAGATGGCTTTTAATCTGATTAAGAGTAGAAGAGTGACGGATGTAATTGGGAATGTGGTTCCAAAGACGGGAAGCAGCAACTGAGAAAGCCTTTTGATGAGATATATTTAAGTTTCATTCTTGGCGTTTTGGTGTTTCTTCAATTTATTCTATTCAGCTTATTTCTGTATGCTATAAAGCCTCGGGATGGTTACCACGAGCATTTGGAAGTGCTTAACCCCACCCGATACACTCCCGTTCCCCTGTCTCTTCTTTTCATTTTCTGGTTGTATATTGTTTTTATTCTCTCAAAGATAAAAGAGTCTGAAAAGTTTTATGAAACTAAACCGAATTAATTCTTTCATAGAATCACAATTCAGGAGACAGGAAGCGAGTATATTCCAGTCAAAAAATTTATGTAAGAATACTAAACTCATGTACAGAAGGCCTACTTGGTATCATCCATATTGTAATCTAACCAATTGATAGCCTTTAAGTTACTCGTGCATTTGGTAGACTTATTTTTGTCCTAGTCTTTTTCACTGCCTTTTACGGACTTTTTTCCTTTTTTTTTCTTCAAGGCGATGAGCTTTTCAGCGACGGTTTTCCTTTTACACTTGTCGATGATCTGTACTATGAAGTCTATGGTAAGGTAAGCAACCAAGGCGTACGATCCAGGAGGAAGGGCGGGGACTTCAGCCCCCTCCACTGATTTTGGAAATATCTATTTCTAGGGCGTATTGGGAAATATCGGGTAATTTTCTCGTGCAGCGCAGGCTTTTTTCCAGGTCAGGCAAAAACTACTCATTTCCTTAGAGTAAATGTCCAGTGCGCATATTGTAAGCAAGTGCGACAAACTCTCGTAGGTATTTATTAGGTGTACGAAGAAAGAGTTTCATTTTTGAGAGGTTAGAATACATGGGGGGCGGGGGGCAAGGGACATGTTAACCTGACTTGATTCGCCCTTGGATTTTCCTTTATTAGCACGAGTCGATGTGTGTTAGTGACGAGGGCCTGCTGCAGAGTCGGTCCGGCTCAGTAAAGTTCCTATGACAAGCACGGCAACCCCTTGACTCTGGCATTGCGAAATGTCATTTTGGTAGTTTTCTAGCATTTCAAAACTTTTTTGAAGAAATTTTTTTATCTACTCTACTTTTGTTGTCGTATGGGCAAAGTGTGTTTTCTTATTGTACTGTCTATGATCGAGTTACTTTTTCTGAAAATTATTTCTCATTCTGACTGCACAATGGCGGATACTTCTCTTTAACACCGCGAGGGGGTTACATCCAGTGGAACTGATCTAAGCAGAGCGCCACCATAAATTGGCGTGTACCGTATCAGTAGAGTTTTGCTCCTGGACTTCCTGAAAATTTATCTTCAAAGTTTTGTAAGTAGTGGCATAGCTTGAAGGGGAAGAAGGGCAAGAGAAGCTTGTCATCTCCTACCCCCACAAAGCCTCCAAAGTAGTCTCTGTAGGAAATTTTTGCCATCTTCAAATTTCTTGCAAACATGATCGTCGATGGCCATGTAATGCACAGTACACGGTTTCTACATATGCAACCCAGAAAACTGCTCGTATCAGTATGCAATCCGAACACTCCATAGTCTGTTTTGGCTCGCTTCCCCTCGTCTCATCAATACTGATTTCAGTGAGACAACTTGAGTGGAATTATTTCATGACTTATTTCTGTACGACAACTCCAGTGAAATCAGTGGGGGAAAAACATCGCAAACCGTCCCGCAGTTCATTCTCCTACCGGAAAACCACCCCACGTTAACTCGATTCACGATTAATCTGAGCTGTTATTTAAACTTTAAAGATATTATGACCTATGTGGTCTTTTTATTGTCAAATCATTGCTTGGCACTTGAAAGCTTAATTCTAACGACCACAATTTTGTTAAAACCTGAGAGGTTCCTGGGCTTTGCCACTGGACCTTAACAAACCTTTTCCCGTGGACACTACCATTGAGGTGGACCCTGGGTCGCACGTAGGCAAGAGGAGAGCGTAGCGCCCCTACCACACCTTGAAATTTGCAAATTGAGATGAAGATTTTCGGTCAGCACCTGATTTGTAATCATTGTCAGTCAAACTATTACGCTAGCGTTTTATAGGATATGGATGAGGCAGGATTTTCCGTGGAAATGGTCCAGAAAAGCCACAAAAGCCATTTATGAAACAATTGTCGGGGAGGAACTCCTCACAACCCGCTTCTGGCTTCGGGGTTTCGGTGCTCAGATTGGGATACAAATGATCCGAATTGGATAATTTTCGATCCAAATCTGAGTGTTTACGGATCTGAAGTTTTATCAAAGCAATATTGCTCTTTAAATTATTCTTAGGATCACGCTTAACTGTCCATAAAACTGGGCCTTGATCAAATAATGACCCGGATTCCGGATTGGTACGAACGATTGACCCAGCAGTAGCTTTGACAAGGAGAACATACGGTGGATCTCCAAATCGGTGAATTGATCAGTTCTAAAATCAATCTACCATGACAATAATGAATATAGCAAAGCATATTTCCCCAACTGTTGACCAAGTAGTCTATACAAGATGCGGTTCTTCAGTGAGTCTGGTGCATGAGTTGAAAACGCACCGTTTAAACCATCGGTGGGGAACAATTTTCCTCTCGCTGGCCGTTTTGACAGTCATAAGCTGCTCGCGGGCTGCAGAAGTAGGGGCGCTGCAAGCTTTTCCCATGGGGTTGCAGGCCAAGGGGCCCTAAACAGGCCCTGGCCGAACTCCCTAGGGGTCTGGAGTTAATACAATTTTTGGCAGTAGAATGCTCACCCACTACCTTTTAATGACATTGAATCCCGAAGGCTACACAGACCAGAAATATCACAATATGGTCATTTGACTTAGTAGTAATAATTACAAAGAGTGCGGGCAAAGTGCGCCGAAAAAAAAACGCGTATCTTGAAACCAACTTTATTCCACTTTTTAAAGTTTAATTCATTTTTCGGAGGGATAGTTCTTACCCCCCCCCCCCACAACCCAGTCTACCGGAATGAGTACAGTGCCCGCCGAGTTTATACTCAATGTAATAGATAGGCCTATACACCTGTTAGTACACTTCTGTCCATTGCTGTGTAGCCTTCCACGCGAAACTTCCCAATTCCACCAAACGTACATAAATTCTGCGCCTAGTTTGTTTCCAACGAAACGGTGGGGATGTTACACTGTGGATACTAAGGTTTTTAGTAATAAACTGGTAGTGTTTCGCAGCAGTTTTACGTGAAATATGCGGAAAGTGGTATAAGCAGGAAAAACGATAGGCACCGTGGGCTAAAAGATTATTATCAATTACCTTTCAAGTGATTCTAAATTCACCTTTATAAATTGCCTCGCGGGCTGGATAAAATGGTCTCGCGGGCCCTACGTGGGCCGTATGCGGCCGGAGATTCCCCACCCCTGGTTTAAACCACACCTGCACCAAGTTCTCTGACATTTGGTGTGTCACATTGTGACGTTTCGTAGTCGAGCGGTAGTTGAATAACAAAACGATGACACGAATGTAGTAACCTTCATGGCAGGTGTCCAATATGTACTTCCTCTTTTGACGTACATTGGTATTACGAGTGCAGCCACTATAGGTACAGAAGTCGTCCGCCAAGCGGGGAACTCTTAAGCAATCTGCTGTCCGTAGTAGCTTCCCAGTAATTTCCCTCTATATTTTTACCCTATCTCGGTTCCCTCTGTCTCTTCAAGGAAGGGACGGGGCATTACTGTAAATGGTAAAATTCCTTCTCCATGAAATAACCACAGTCTTTGGACTTGGTCAAGAGTAAAACATTCTTTTACTGTTATAGCTAACGAAAGTAGTCTTCAGTGGTAACATTCTTTGTATACAATTTGTATAGATGCACTAACCGGTATTGCAGTGTTGAGTTGAGAAACTTTGTCCTCCCAAACGGTTAAGTGCAATGACGTCATCAAATTAGCGTGATTTTGATTAGATTTACTTGGTACTAAATAAAACAATAAAGACAAAGAAGTATAAAAGACACGCAAGAGACAAATAAACAATGAATGAAACATGAAAGACGAGAGAATGAAATTACACTACAAAAAGAGTACCAGGGATAACTCCAAAGGTCTAAAAAAGAAAAAAAAAAAAAACATGTAACCAATATTGCACTAGAAGAATTCGTTTTTGAATTCTCGTTTAATCAGTCACTAGGGTCTTGTGGGTAGAAATCGATTACAGATGGCCTTACATAGCTACGCCCATATTAGCGTTATGACCAGCTGGCGCATTTGTTGCTACATACTCTTATACTTCAATAACCAGATACAAAACCATCCTGGGCCAGGCTGGTCTAATGGTAGACGGCCCCTAGAAAAAAAAATGCCAGGCCGAATTTAGCACTCCGGGCAATTCACTGGCATATCACCGGGAGAGAGGGCGGACATACCCTTCTCTTTTCAGAGAGAAAAATTGTTAAAATGTTCTCAACTGTAATTATGCTATCGGCCTAGTCTTTCCAGGGATGGGGTGAAGTGCGTATTTTTGGGCCATCAGTATGTCATATTGCCCATATTGAAGTCATACTAAAATCTCAAAACTTCAATATTTTACGCAATCTTCTTGGTTGAATGAATGGTTGAATAAATGATGAATAATTTTAAAACAATGTTTCAAAACATTGACACATCTACTCTTCAAATTTGGTCATACTTTATGACAAAAAGTCCAAACTGATTTTTTTTGAATACTTTTGGCAAGATCCAGGTCAATCAAGATGGAGAAAAAACAAAATGGAGGCTAAAATGAATAAAATGTTTTAAAAACTTGTGGAAAACATTGCAAAATGTCACAATCGCCATTCGTAATGATGAAATTTTAAATATTTTTTAATCAAAGCTGAGTTTTATAACCCTTGGCACAAAAGCAGATTTCGGTCAATGTGGCGGAAAGGCGCCGAAGAAGTAAAAACAAAAAGTACGGTAAGTCCGTATCCTCGCAAAAACAAGAAAATAATTTTAAAAAAATCCAAAAGCGTCAGAGAAAAAAAAATAAATAAATTAACATATTTCAATCGAAAACCCTAAATTTCTTTTTAGAAAATTAAACCTAGAAACTTAAGCATGACTTCTTATATTTTATACAGGAACCCAGGCCAACCATAATGGTGGTAACAACAAGATGGCTGCCAATATAATATTTATAATATTTAAAAATTATCAGAAAAATAATCATTAGAAATACTTTGACACGGTTGCCATTAATATCTGGCCATATTTAATGATAAATAATATCTTTCTCAAAATATCACTGGTTGAATTCAGGTCAATCAAGATGGCGGAAAAGTAAAATATTCTCCGCTGCAATATTTATGTCAATTGACATACTAAGCAAAATAATCATTAAAAATACTTTGGACACAGTAAATCCTAATATATGTCAATATTCTGTTATGAATATTCAAAACATGTTTTACGGACATGTTTTCAGGATCAAGGTCAACCAAGATGGCGGAAACGACAAAATTGCGGCTCATATAATTTTACGAAATTTATTAAAGTAATGAGAAACATATTCATGGGAAATAATTAGTACCAATAATTATAATTTTGTAAGAAAATTTTTGATGGAATTCAGGTTAACCAAGATGGTGGAAAAAGCGATATGGCCGCTTATGTGAAAAAAACAATAAAACTTTAAAAATAAGGAAAATAATCCTTAAAAATATTTCTAACACATTCAAACCTAAAATCTGTCCATATTCAGTAGGCCATTTTCAAAGTGTATTTTTCTGGACATGTCTTGGAGGATCCAGGCCAACCAAGGTGGCGGAAATAACAAAATGGCCGCCAGTATAATAATTAAAATGTATTGAAATATTTTGACATGTAATTTTGAAAAATAGTTTGTTCATTTTAGCTGCCATTTTCTCCGCCCTCTGGGTTAGCCTGGATCTTGCCAAAAGGGATTCAAAAAATTAGTCTGGAATTTTAGTCATAAAATTTGACCATAATTAAAGAGTAGATGTGTCAAAAACATTTTTGAAGATTGTTTTCTTTTTTTATTTAATAAAAAATCTCATAATTTTTTCCACTATTTTGTTTATGGCAGCCATTTTGAATTAGTGAGATCCAAAATATTTACTGTTACTTCTTTATTTCGTGTTCATGGGAACATGAGGTTTCCAAAAGATGTTGGGTCGGGAGTTGTGGGGAGGGGTGTGCTGTGAGTGCCTCTGGCCCATGGCCTTAGACAGTTTATACATAGTCGTAGGTGATATTTTTTTCGCTAGGGGGCTAAACCGTTAAGTCCGAACCAAACCAAATTGCCTGATTTTATCAATTTTTAAATATTTGACTAAGAAATAGGGTTTGCCCAAGGGAGGGGGGGGGGTCAACCCCAGCTCCCTGGCATTCGAGTTAAAAGATGAAATTTCATAAACTAATGACAATACAATGAACCTTTTACAATTACTTTTGGGATATCCACTTAGGTATGTTCCCCGCGTAATCCTATTACTTTTATGGTGTATGTTATGCATTTGTGGAGTGAACAGGGCCAGTTGTACTCTGATGAAATTTAGTTCCAACTGATTACTCCTTGCACAAATCAATAACAATAGAAGAATATTAACCTTCCCTCTATGTTCCATGCTCTGTACGTCCTGCGCTGTTTCCTTTTATCTTACAAGTATTCCATAATTTCTTGGGCAGTTGAGATTGCAAAAATACTCATTGAGGAAACTGACTCAAGATTTTCAAGGTTCCATTTTCGGTGGAAGTTTTCTGAACGTGATTTGCAGATATCAGGGATGAGTTTTTTATTATCATGTGTATGCACCTTTTCTACCTTCTATGCGGAGTACTAGGAGGTGGATCCAAAGATGCTATAAAAGGGGTCGCATGGCATATTAACACTTCCGCCCCGATACTTAAGTCTTCATGTGGAGTCACTTTCCATTACAGTGTAGGTATAGGTGTTTGGAATCTATCCTTAACATATCTAGGTATTACTCATGCAATCGCACCTTCATGCAATGGCGCCTTCTAAATGAACACTGCTCTAGAGTCCTACCTGGGGGACCATTTCAGTTTACTCAATTACTCAATATGGTATTTCAATAATTCGCGAAAGAAGACAAGGCATACAAGTATTGTACAAAAAAATGTTACTAATTCTGTGTTTTAACCTGCAGTACACTACAGAAGTGTGTGACGAGGGCGTCAGTGGTTTAGGAGGAAATATCTCTGAAGAACCAGCAGAATATACAGAGCAAATTGAAAAACGTGTTAACCTTGTTGAAGCAAGTCATCTTCATCGTTTTCAACTCAGCCAGGAGAAATATTTGTCTGAGGAGTTTACTCTATATGTCAAATTGTAAGTTTATAGCTTTGTTTGTTTATTTATTATCATTTTCTGTGCATCATCCGAGGAGATTAAAGAGACTAAAATACATTGTGAAATATACAAAAGATAGTATAACAAAATTTAGTGTATACAAACAAAAAACAAAGGAAAAAGGGGGGGGGGAACGAAAAAAAAAGAAAAAAAGATAAGAATAAAAAAGAAAATGAGAACACATGCAAATGGCAGGAACCTGCCAGTTTGACAATGGAAACCATGTGTTGTAAAATGCAAACTTGACTCGAGATTTTAGCACTAAAATAGCTTAAATTCAACAAAATTTTCTTGTCATTCCATTATAAAGGTGTTATATTTTCTATAGTAGTACGGCATTAAGAACTCATTCTTTTCTCTAGGAAAAGAGCGGCCTTCTAACAAATATTGTAGTAATAGGCCTATAGTCCCAAAATGTGTCAATGTAGCCACTATAGGCAGATTCTGGCACTGAGGGTGAGCCCAAGATTACAACATTATTACATTAGGCGAGAGCAATATGTACCAAACACTGTAATTTTACAGAATTATACTTTATTCCTTCATCTTGATATTTTCGTACTCGGTGTGGGGGGTGGGGGACGGGGCGTTTAAGGGCTTTTCAGGGGAAACACCTCCTGTCCCCTCTAGATACGCTAGAAACTATTAGTGCAGGAAATCTGAAACTATATTCTGCTTTGTCATTAATCTCCCTAGTTACGGACACAGTACATTCAAATTATTTATGAGATACAACCAAGCCTGAGTTATCCAAGTCACTGAACAAAGTATTGGACGAGTAAATTTCCCGGATGTAGTTTGAAACTGGTTTTATTTCCACTTAAAACTGACTGTTATGGTTTTCGTTTAAATGCAAGTTTCATGACCCATTAATGGAGTGAAAGGTCATCATTCAGCAAAATTGATGTCAAAATGAGAAAATGATCTTGTGTAACTGTGTCTTTTGAAGACTTCAATTACAGGTTAAGCAAAGGACGGCCTAAAGGGATTCAAATTGCGGTCACCAAAATTTGATTAAGAACACCCCTAATTTCCCTTAATTCTGGTATAATCTTTTTGATCATAGGCCAGTATTTTTATATTGTTAATTTCATGCAAAGCTCTATGTTTGTCTTTGTGAATGCGACATTTTATTAAAACATCAAGAAAGAGACATGTTCTATAACAACATGTTTTGAAACATAAAGCTGATATTTCAGAATTAGAGAAACGTTGGGGCGTCTGCTTACCTTTAAGTGGAAAACTTATAGAATTCTTGTCACCCGTTCATGGTTTGAGTTGCTTCATACTTAAAGTGCAAAATCAATTTGTATCGAAGTATCTATTCGCTTGAAAACAATCAGATGCGCGATGTCAATACTGCGTGTAGCCTAACGTAAACATTCAAATGTGTCACAAATACGACCACCAAATAAAATAATTACGTAGTGCACCATTGTTTGTCTACGTTCCTTCCACTTCTGAAAAATATATCTATATTGTATGATGTCAAACTAATCAGCAATGCTTACGAAGAAATACTGATTAATGTGATAATTTTTATTTGAAAAGCGCAGCAAGCGCAGTACATGAAAAGTCATATACAAAAGTATTATTTCGAAAACTGCAAGCATTCCGAATGCTATCAAAACATAATACGTCCATATTTCCACCTTTTTTGAAGAGGCTTTTTCAGTGTGCCTGTGTATACCATTCAAGAGGTAAAAGCATTTTCAGTTAAGATTTTAACACCGTATACTAGTACTAAAAGTCTTTTATTGTTTATGGGGAGGGGGCGGTAGTGTCGTGCCCCCATCTTCCGAGTCCAAGTAACTGGTATTCGAGTCCAAATCCGGGTCCGAGTCACAGGGTCCCCTTTGGGAAAGTATGCACTAAAAAAAAAAGAATTAGAAATGATCAATTTTAACGAGTGTCATCGGCACTAGACAGCACAAACATGAGTATTTGATACGCTATGGAGTTGTACATCAACGGCAGTGGACAAGGTAAATGCTCCGTGATGACGGATTAACTTTGTGCATAAAAGTTACATAAAATTCTGCCGATCTTATGAATTTAATAACGGAGTCACGACTCCAGACTGTACGAGACTAAGTCCGAGTCCTTGCTTTTGGAGTCCGGGTCCTTATAATCGTGTCTCAAGACCTGTCTTGAGTATTACAGCACTAGTGATTGGTAAGAGCCCCAAGTGTACCTTCTGTAATATAAATGAAGGATCGATCGATAATTGTTTTGGGGCTGTCTCAATATTTCAAAGTTTACATGGAATGTAGAAAATATTTTTGTCATGCTGATATTGTAACATCAAAAAGGACCTCTTTCTTTCGTTACAGGAAGTTTTTGAAACATCCATACAACTTTTCAAACATCACATTCTTTCCAAAAAATAATATACATCAGCCAAAATTCAAGAATTTTCGTGACTTTAAATTTCTTTATACAATTAGAAAAGCATATTGTATGAATAGTTATGTTACTTTTCAGAATGAAAGGCAAGCTTTAGAAATAAACAAATTTGATTACTTAGAACTATGTCTTATATGGTAATATATTAAATTCTCTCTGTATTAAACAGCTATCCGATCCGGGTTATATTAATGTATTCATTCGTTCATTAGTTCATTCCTTCATTCGTTTATCCCTTTCAATCCTGTTTGTATCATATCTGATTCTATCAAAACTGACAAATTAATTAAAGGGATTAAAACATAACAATTTGGAATTTTTGTAGTGCTTTAACATTGCAAAAATCTTCACTTCGAACATTACCTTCAGCCTACTGGACTTTTACGGAGGACATTCCAGCGAAAAAGGAGCACCTGTTAAGGAAAGGCTTAAAAAAATTACGGTCATTCTTCGCGAGAAACTTAATGCTGAGAAGTTTCAGTTTTTTCAAGGAAGATCTCAGACACATGGTTCAATGATTGCTTTGCTTGGAAACAAAGAGATTGATGGAAGAGAAGTTCCATACATGATCTTCTTTAAGGATGGATTGAAAACAGAGATAGCTGTAAGTGTTTTTTTTTGTCAGGATGGGTGATGCAATATTGTTTTAGATGATGGTTTTCTCCTAACGTTGTTCTAAAACAGCTCATGCAATTGTTCGATCTCAATTTATAATGCACGCCCTCATTCTCGGTCTTCGTGAACGCATGCCAAGGCACAGATCAAATTTGAGGGCTTGAAGAGAGTATTATACGTGCTGGTAACTATTACTTAGTACTGGACAAGACTATGGATGAGGAAGAATAGGTGCATACATTAGTGTGCGTGCATCTGTATGTGCGTGTACGTGTGTGTGATGGTCGCGTTATACTCGAGGAAACTCCAGAAAGAAAGGTCGTGTGAGCCTCTTTCTTTTCAGATACAATAAATGTAGTATTAAGTTGTACTAACTTGCTGCTTTTGCCCAGTATCATGAATAATAATGTGGGCGGAGCTTAATGTTCAAATTTATAATTGCCCTTATCTCACTCAAACCATAGTTTTAATTTACTGGTATACAGAAGCATGGACAGAAAGCTATGTTCCCTCTACTTTAGCACACAAAAGAGATAAATTGATGATATAACTTAAAAATTTAATTTGTCACATGTTGTAAGATACTAAAGGAATTAAAGTTGTAGAAGTGTAGAAGTGGAATATGGAGATTATAAATTATTTTTCATCGTTAAGCTATTTTACTGTCTTGTACTTTCTTAACTTTGCATTTACTAGATGTCAGGGCGCTGCTTGCACAAGCTATTGCTTTTTCTGATCTCTTCTACCACCTTATTATATTGTTGTATGGTTTTTTTAATATCGATGTGGAAAATAAAAGACTCTAACTCACACTTTGGAAAAAGTATTTTTATCTCTGCCAAAAAATAAACTTAAGGGTAAAAAAGTTTGTCTGGTAAGAAGAAACGTACCGGCAAACAAACAAACAAAAAAGAAAAAAAAATTAAGCTGACATGACGTCAAAATACCTTAAGTGACCACATCATCTCAGGAGAGGGTAAATTATCTGAGGTGACAAATACCTTATAGGTTTCTATAGATGTTCCACTTTGGGATCAAAAACCCATCTTAATCACCGTAGGCACCAAAGGTCAAATGTCTTAACCTTTTAAACTTTTCTTAAGAAACTAAAAGTCGCTCAAAAAGTTAACTTATTAATCAAAATCCTTAAAACAAAGGGGCATTGATTATTTTGGTTGCAAGTTTCTGTATATGATTATTCGATTAATGAACATTCGCATGTATAAATTAACAAAAATGTTTCTTTTCTTGTTCTTCTTACAGTGAAGATGTCGCATAAAGAGACGCCTCCCACTAACCTCAAATATATCATCTGAAGGTGGTTGAAAACTAGCCAGAATAAGAAGAACCTGCTTCCTTGGCAGCATGTACGTAACTAACCGTTTCCTCAATGGCGGATGTACCAGGAAGGAACTTGTGACCTAAAAGATTGCCTTCCCGGTGGGCTTGTATTAACCCCTGCACCAATGTTGGGTGCACATATATATGTACCGTTCGTTCAAGAGAGGAACATACTGCAAAGGTTGAGAAAGTGACAATGCAGTTAAACTGCAGCCGGTAACGACCAAATTATTATGTATGACAAAATTAAGCGTTTTCTCAATGAGAATATTTATGTGAAGGTTCAACCCAGGAAATAATTTTTGTGTTTAAATTATTTGATCATTTCATTTATGACCCCTTTAATGGTGACCTTCGGAAAAAAATAAACTACCCCTTGCAGCACACGACCCCATAAGTTATTTATGCCCGATCTATTTGCATAATATTTGTCTACCGAACACTAGGGATGGGGTACAAATTTCCGGCCTTGAACACTTCTGTCTTTTAGTTGCGTTTAAAAGAATTAAACACTGAAAATGAAACGTATGAAGATGGTGTGGTTTCCTATAAATTCAATTCAATTCAAATTTATTTCTGATACGTTTTACAAAAGTTGCAAAAGTTAAGAACAAAAATGTGTGGATGCAAAGACACATGATGGGCACTAGAAAACAGAGAAACACTGCAGACCACCTTAAATAATAAATAAACTAACACAACATAATACACAACAGACCTTCGTAGTGCAAACGTAAAGCAAACTAACATACCGTAGTCAGGAATTTGTCAAGGGGGGTCGAAGGCCATAGACAGACTCTCAGCGCTTCACGCCACCATGGGTTGGCGCAAAGTGCAAGAAAAGTTTGGCCCAAAATCCCTCCCAGGCCTATTTACCGCATATAAATAGGGGAAACACTAGCAATATTGTAAAAATAAACATTAAAAAATACCAGAAAATATACTCAAGGGGAGGCTGCCCCCTTCGTCCCCCCCCCCCGGCTACGCGCCTGACTGTAGTAGATGGAAAGGGTAGAAGATGAGAAAAGGCAAGAGAGACAAGAAGGGGAAGAAAAAAAAAGCATTTAGAAAAAGGGGGTGGCACATAAAGAGGCCAGCTTTGGAGAGGGCAAAATTAATATCTTCGTACAGATATCATAATAGCTACCTAAATATCAATGAAATCGTGAGCACGAGATGCGGTTTTCTGTCTTAGAATACAATACGAGGCCAAAATAAACTGGACAATGTGACCATTATTTTTTGTTTTATATTAAAATTTTTCTCTGTATTTTTCGTAGAAAATGCCCCGGGTCCCCAGATCTGCTCTTGAATGGGGGATACACCCATCCTCTGGAAATGCCACTATTGTAAGGTCATTTATCATAAGAAAGCTATTGTACTACTTTAACCAACTTAACACCGGACATGTTAAATTACTTTCGATTAACTTTTTATCCTTTCCCCAAGAAAGATATACGGAGGAAGGAAGTCTCCCACCAAATTGTCACAGATAGTTTATAGAAAGCTTTCTAGTGGTCATACATTAATTTTAAAAACGGTAATTAGGGCCGCAGCCTCGGTTAAATCCCTTGAGGGACTATACATGACAGCATCCTGTTTCATACCAAGGATAGTTGAAACCCAGGCGGAGCCTTTCTTTCTCATCCAGTGCAGCCATAATGGGGAGGGGATTCTAGTAGGAAAGGTCTAAATATGATAGAACACGTGACAATTATGTAAGGTATCTTTGGTGCAAAATTTTGGCTGACTTTGACAAAGCTTTGAAGTGCCTACATGTTTAGAAATTTTCACAATATATCGAAAACTTTCCATGGGGGGGGGGGGAGTGACACACCTATACTCTCTGAGAAATTTTTGTGTATGTAAGATGGCTAAGGTGCAATATGGTGCTATTTCTTGGGAAAGCTTTGAACTGTCCTTGACTGACAGGCCCATAGCCAAGGGTGGGGGGCAGGGGGCGCCGTCTTGCAAAATTTTCACCTCCAAGGAAAGTGAAAATTACTATTGCCTTAATGCAGTGGTCACCAACCTTTTTCAGCTTATCGCACCTCACACCTAATGGAGTTGGACAACCCCACTTAAAGAAAAGAGTAAAAGCACATGATTAACTAAAGTAGGCGCCGATTTAGGGAGGGTCTAGGGGGAGGTCTCCCTCGGCGTCGCCAGCCCTGTACAATGACGACAACGCAGGGAAAGTGAAACAAGCAAAAGGAGAAAAAGGAAAAGGGAAAACAGGTGGAAAAAGTAAACTTTTCCTAAAACGTGCCTATGGTGTATAAGTTTAGGTACTTTTAGGGTGGAGTTCTGTTTCTTCTAAGTGATCAGATGTTCGTCCTAGTTAAAATCACTAGTAATCAGGCCCGTAACCAAGGGAGGGCATTTGGGGGCCAGGCCCCATGCTCCTTGGTTTGCCCACCATAGCCAGGCCCCTGTGCAATAACTTATACTAAGTGCCCACCTGAGCTTGGTTTCCCCCTGCTCTCCAAGTCTGGTTACGGGTTTGCTAGCAATCCAGAGAAGTTGAATGCCAAACTGAGGGATGTATGATGCGAGAGCAGCTGAGTTGGTTGGCATTGATGCTAATTTACAGATCGTAAATTGGATGTCACACTACTTGAAAATTCCACAGAATTCTGTTAATGGTAGACAGAGTCGTCCCAGTAACATTTACTTTGGTTTCATCCATCTTGATTCTAAGAATTTCTTTTTATTAGAGTCAAGATGGCTGAAAACAAAATAAACATTAAATTGAATGTCATTTTAGGAATTAATTTACTGGGAAGGGGGCATACGGTGTAGGGAAACAGCAGTGAGAAATTTGTCTTAAAGAGTGTGATGTCCTGCGAACTCAGAGGTTTGGGATGCTTTGCACTCACAGTCTTTCTTTGGTGCAATTGAGATTCGCCAGTCGTAGCCCCCTCCCTTGAAAGAGTACATCAAGTTGATGACATAATGTATTTATTCTGTAAGATTTTTATTATTTCTTTTTCCCTTTAAAATATTTGAGAGTGTGACTTGTGAATAACTATCGAGAAGTACTACTTTGGAGTTTTGATGCCCCAGTCATGTTCCTCGTTTGATGCCCCAGGCATGTTCCTCGAATATTTTTCCGATCTCACTTATACAGAAATACATGTCTGAGGAAAATATAAATGAATCTATTGGTTACTTAATAGTTAAGGATTATGTGCAAAATAATTCTTACATTTTTTTCAAAGATTATATCCAAGCCAACAACTCGATTTGATCTGAAACATAGGTAGGATGACTCGAGGCAAGATAAGTTTTCGAAAGGCAAATTAATTTTAAGTCAATTATAAATTTCTGAGTCCTATCATTTTGATGTTTGACTTAAAATGACGCGAAGTATCTTTAACCGAAATAACTACTCATTGAAAAGTTAAAATGTTTTTAATTTATATTTTCAAATACCCATTATTTTTTCAAATTTAACAGAATCAAAATGGCGTACCCGTCGACCATGGGAAATTCACATGCAGTTTTATCTTGTTAACATGCATTATACTCCTTAAATTCACGTTCAAGTTTCCGCCAAACATCCGGGGCTGAAAAATATGAAGGCAGGAAGTTACATTAAGACAAATAAGACAAGAAAAGTACGAGGGTGGCAGTTCTTATTGAGCGAGACATCTCGGTAATCTAATTCTTATGACAAGCCTAGAAGTTTTGACAACTTGATCCCCCGCCTGCCAGCCCCAGGAAAGCCCCCTCCCCCATGAAATCGCTCGCAGTGCACACTACCATAGCCGGTGGGGCAAGTAGTCCTTGCGTTAAATAACTGAACCAAGTTAAAAGCAAATGGAGGTAGCAGACCTTACAGCTGTAATCACCAAATCCACCTTATAGGCCGGTTCATACTTCCAAATTTTCACACGCTATAAAGCCATAAGAACCATGAATGGTCATCCGTTGCTTTTCCAGACAAATCACGGACGTGGCTCAGAGTTGAGCAGTGTTCAACTTTCATAGCTTTATAGCGCTGTAATGGAGAATGAACCGGCCTTTATCCATTTTTTCTTGGACTGTGCAGACTTGAGGCGATTAGGGTGTTTCATAATTAGCATGTAGGTCATTTCTGGGCAAGTTGATATTCATGCGGGCAAGGGCTGCAATTTGTCTTCAATATTGGGGGGACATCACCCCATTTTCAAATAATTTAATGTGTGAAAAAATCAAAGTCAATGGGCGATTTCTCAAATATTGAGGGACATGTCCCCCTGTACCCCCGGGATCGCGGCCCATGCATGCCGACAAGTAGGCTTGGAAACCAGCTAGACATACGGGCTAGTACCGGTACTAAAAGAAGAATTTATCGATGTCTGGTACACTTAATGGGCTGACGTACGCATACAGTGAGGTATCTTCAAAATAGTTTTTTACTAAAATCATAGTTAGAAAACAAGTCGGGTGATAATGAACGCTCTTTTTAGAATCAAAAGGGACTGATATATGTTTCTGAAGGACAAAGTGAGGTGTTTGCTCAAAAATCTCATCTGAAATCTCAAATTTTGGTATATTTGATCAAAATCGGACACTTTGCATCTGCCAAAATCGACACCCAAACCTAAACTTAATTTTACTGGTACTACTTTAACATACAGGTCACTTATAGAGCGTTCCGGATAACTTGATTTCACTTATATTTTACTGGCCCTCATGCACACTAAAGAAGGAAACTTAGGTACCCAACTACTCATTTTTGCTATCATAAGGAAATCTGTAAGTAATTACTTCAAATTTCAGTTCGACTTGTTAACTCCAACTAACCCACTCTTATACAAGCCTGCAACCAGAGGGGACGGGGGGGGGGGCGTATCCTCGAAAATTTTTTCGCTCCTCCTAGAAATGAAAATTACCATTGTCCTAATGCATTTTAGTGTATCTTACGGTTACTCCCTGAAAACTATATCGCCCGCTGCAAGCTATATCGACCATCTGGTATGCCTTGTCTGGCAAAAGGCCTGGTCTTATCTCCCGTTGCAGAAGTTAATGCGACGTTCGTCAGTATCACTACAGACAAGTATTAAAAAGACCACCATCTAAAATTGTCTCTGAGGGTTTTTCAGACACGAGAAGCAAGACAAATAAAAATGCATAAGCAATATCAATAAACATAGGTCTGCAAATAGACGGGTTTGAAGAGCATGACATTTTTTATAGTTTGCTAAGTAGGCTATTTAGGAAAGTTATGGTAGGTTGCGAAAGATTTAGGATAAACGAGTACAATAGATCTACCATTCATTCCATAGGATACCTCACTGTAACCCATACATAAATCTATAGCTTAAACACTGTGATGGTCATTTAAATTGCTTGGTCGAGAATTGATTGAGGGGTACACCACATATCTGTAATCAGGGCTGTATCGCCCGAGTCCGGACTCAGTTTTTCACTGGACTGGGATCTAGCCCGCCGGAATAGGTTGCAGCTAGACTCGGACCCAGAGCCGATTCCAGGCGAGTCACAAAAATGGAAGTTTCATTAATGTTTCTTACAGAGACATTCTTATTGGTGCACAATTTAATATATGAATGGTCGCACACAATCAACTGAATTACAGGGTGGACCAGCCTATGAAACGGAATCCTAGAATGACCTTTGTAATGAAACAAATGTACCTGGAAATAGTGAAGAAAGAAATTGTAGGATATTCTACATTGTCAAATGGCCGGACTCGGGTTTGGGCACACTGGACTTGGAATTGGCTTGTAATCGGAGGGTACTGGGCTAGGAAATGGTCAGGAATGGTGGCCACTGGGATCTCCGAATTGGCCAGGGATTGGTCCAGCTAGACTCGAATACAACTCTGCCTTTCATAAGGGAATTGTATTTAGCCTCCCTGCTTTCATACCCCTGTGCCGACGGGGCTGCACTTCGCTAAAAGTAAAACTATCGATTTCATTCCATATTGTTGCCTGAAAATATTTTCCGTCATATTCCGTCCATATTCAATTTTATTTATATCCAAATCCTAATGTTACACATACATCACCTTATATAAAGGATGTATTACAAGAACAAAAGAAAAATTTGCATGTAACCATAGGCGTAGGAAGCTTTTCGAGACAGGGGGGCTGAACCTTGCTTCGGATCGCCGTCCTGGGGGAGGGGTCTAAGGGGGAGGGGTGTCTCCCTCCTCTCTGGAAAATTTTTGGGTATTTGAGGGTCCTCAGATGCAATTTGGTGCAACATTTTGGACAAACTTTAAGGAAAATTACTACAAATTTTTGACTTTTCTTACAGAAGAGACAAATAAGGGGTTTTTGCCCTTGGATCTTGGGGGGCGGAAGCATACTTCCGCCCCTCACATTTTTGACTGGGGGCTAAAGTCCCCCAGCCCCCCTGCTTCCTACGGCTATGCATGTAAGTGATCGGTCGTGTAGCGAAAGAAACGTAGCTTTTTGAGTCTAGCACCCTCTATCGTCCTAAGAATGTTTTGATACAACTACTAAGTATTAAAGATGTCTTCACATTTCCATTACAAGTATATCTCAAGAAGTTGGAGAGCATTAAATATTAAAGGTAAAGCAAGGACTTATTCTGCATGAATTACACAATTCAGTCACAAACATGTTGTCATATGATGCAAAAAGCCATCCACATATTAGGATTCCAGGGTAAAATGATTTTAAGTGACTTGACTGCATTTTCGCCTCATTTCATGGTAAATAACAAAAAATAATGAGCAGAGATGTAATCAGATAGAGACAAACTTACGTCTCGCACTCTGAAATAATAATCAAAGAAATTACTTGAAAACAGTCAATGTAGCAAAAACGTACATCCGGAGAGACCTTTCAATTGGATCTCCCTTCTTATCACGTGCTTTAGAGCCAGCGGTGGGGTTAGGCGACAACCCCCTGAAGTTGGAGCAAAACGAACTTCTCGGGCAGATTGTTAAAAAAGCTATTTTCTAGGCAATTGCAATGGTAGGAAATTATACGGGGTAGGATTTGTACTGACCGGAATCGACAGAGGGAGTCATCGGTGAGGGCAGTTGTCTAGGGGAAGTCATCCAAGCGAGAATTGTTCAAGGGGGATTGTAGGGCCACGAAACGAGGATGATGGAGAACCTCTTCTGGGTTTCCAAATAAACCTTGATGTAAAATCTTTATTTACAGAAACCATATGCTACGAAATCGCTGAGAGAATTTTCGGTCATTCCTTGACATACGGTTTTACTTACTTTGGCAATCCTCGCATGGTTTCCAATCAATTGTGCAAGATTCCCGTCCGTTGATACATTCACAGGTCTCACATGCTACCACCATCTCCATGTCATAAAGGAGCATCTTTCTAGGATGGCAGGTTGTCTCTCAGTGGCGGATCCAGAGGGGGGTCGCCGACGTCCGGGCCCCCCTCAAATTTCCCAATTTGCCCTTTTTCAAAATTGTTTTTTTTTTCACACTAGCCTAACAAAATAAAAAATAAAAAAAACCACGACAGTTTGACAGGTAATGACAGTTGTCCAATTCCGAGGAAATTTTGGTTACCCCCATCCAGTATCGATCAATCCACCCGTGAAAGTCTAGCCATGTATCGCAGAAACTTTCAGCAATATATTTGACTATGGTAGCCTGTATTGCCCGCCCCGAAACACGAACAGCGCAATCGTTTTTATAGAGGATGTGACTACAGTATGTCTTACTGCCTGCAATGGAATAGGGAAAAATATGCCAGTGAGCCACAACTGCAAAAAAGGCCGCGGCCGGCCCGACTTAAACCAGTTGGTTAGAAACTGAGCCGTAAAACCTCATCTAACTCTAACTCTTACTGCCTGCGTGACAGTCAGGCATTCTAATCACTTTTTCGCTTGGAACCACATGTGACGTGCTTGGGCTTTCAAAGTAATACAGTAAAACGCGCAGATATTACGTCATACTCACTAGCTAGCGCTTTATGCAACGTATTACTACTGAGTTCTAATATTGATTCCAAAAGGTCACTGCTAGTCTTTTGGTCTAACAAAATAATGATCTGTTCACACTCCTTAAACGCTACATCTACGAAACCTTCCCTCTACCCGCTAGTATCCCTTCTCTCATGAACACGATATGATATTCATGGTCTGGAATTACTCTCTTCATTTATTAGTGTTGCCCTAGTGATGGGAATAAAAAGCCAATCTTAGTTTAAAGTCCACAGCCAAGAGTTGACCAGAAGTCGCAATGGACGAATCGGTGTTTTTTTTATTTTAAAGATACTATATGAAATCACCACCACGTCAAATAACGCAATGTTACTCGGTTCAATTTTTTGACGTCTTTGGACCGATGACAAGTCTGCTGTCGCAAATAAAAAGCAAACATTCGACTTCAATCATCTGTTTTGTCAGAGTATTTTTGACAGTCGCGCCGCAACTATATAGGGAACACAACATACAGTATTTTAACCCCCTGCCCCAGTCGAGATAGCGGTGGCGCCAGGTAGGGGAAGGGTTCATGCCCCCGTCGGAGAAGGCAAATCAACTATCGGGCAAGTTTTACAGGTTCGTCGGGAGTCCTAGTCGAAAGTATGCAGTCCCCGACGACAACTAGTCGCCCCGACGTCTTACCTGTTTTTGCCCTTAAGAGGATAATTCCTCTAATAAGAACCCAAAATTTTCGGCGCGCTACGCGCGCTTTAGAGTCACTCTGTTTTCTTCAATAGTTCCATTCCGCAAAGCAGGATAGCATAAGTCCTGTCCACCTTACCAAGTAACATATAGGCAGAGTACATAGTTAATGTAAAGTTCGTAACTTTCATCCCATATCGCAAAGCCTATAGTTGGTGTTCTCTTGTGTGTGTGTCATGCGGTAGAGTCAGTTGGTGAGCGACTTACGGAGCAAAGTTTGGCTATTTCATCTTGTAGTCCAGGTGGTTTCGATAGAAATGTATGTTACACCCGATACGGTCTACAAACCCACAGTTCGTTTTTCGTTTCGTCATTTGTTTTATGTGTTAGCCTATCAAACATGTTCCCCCGCTTCACGCGCTTTTCAATTTCACGATCCAGATTCAAAGAACACTATCAGTGCGCAACTCGGATCTTGAAGTATTAACTGATATGATGCAAAATATGCCGGCAATAGCATGGGATAATGAGGCTCCTTCATTTGCCCTTCTCATCATCCCCTCGAAATAGGGAATGTCGGAACTAATTCGGGTAGCTGACATCGCCCGGCCCCCTGTTGGAAAATTCTGCCGCCACACATGGTCGATTTACTTATTTTGGCTTTCATAAGGGTAATTTCTGGGATACCCAAAATTTTCGGTACGCTTTGTCCACTCTTCCTCAATTCCGTTATACTTATAGCTAAATGTAGTACAAACCCTTTCCACCTTTTCAAGTTAATAAGTAGGAATACATGGATTTATGTACACATGGATTTATGTAAATGTCAGAAATTGAATCGCATTTCGCTAAACCTGGTTAACGTTCACTTGCGTCTGTCGTACGGTACGGCTAGTGACTCGAGGAGGGAAGTACAATCAAGTTATGCCCGATAGGGCCTAACTGTCCGGACAATTGTTCTGTATAAGCTTTAAATTAGTACAAATTCTTATCAGTGTAGGCTTACCCAAAAAATTTTCGCGCGCCTCGCGCGCTTTGCCTTTTCACCGTTTAGATTCCAGGTTTTGATTCCAGTTTTTGCATGTCTCTTGGTTTATCCTTTCTTTGTCAATATTCCGTAAATTGTATAATCGCTGACGTCTATGGGAACCAAAATTTTAAAAAAATGAATGTGCTCTTTTTATGTTGGACCCCCCTCAGAGAAGACCCTAGATCCGCCCCTGTCTCTGAAAGCATAAAATACCGAATTGGTGAAACATAGTTTCCAGTATGTCTCATACTGAGTACTGTATATATTACGTAATCAAAGTCAACCATCACCCCCTCCGTTCATTGCCTTTTCGTATCTAGTGTATTTATTTAGTACTAAAAGTCAACTGTTCCCTCCCTGGTCCTTAGATTTTTACTCGGAAACCATATTTCACGGTCATTTCCCTTCTTAAACAGGGATGGAGCCAGATGGAGCAGAAAGGGCCATCAATCATCAAATTTTTATTTTTTCCAAGAAATACCCAACTTTCAGGTTCGTGATCCTTCCGGCAACCCGTCGTCTACGTTAGGACTACGGATTGCGGTCTCTCTCAACCTCCCGTTGGGGACAGTATCCCTTGTCGGGCAACTCCTTACCCCACCCCTGTTCATAGACACAATAGAGCAAATGATGCAAATCCCGCAAACGAGCTATATCGGTAATCTTTTGTGTCTCTCAGACAAACAAAGCCGACAAGTTAGTGGAAGTAATTGACACTACATAAGACCTGAAGACCTAGCACCGTCATGAGCTCATGTACAGTTTTGATGCTCAGAGAACCATGAAGATCCATCTGTAAGAAGAAAGCGTAGAAAATATAGTATTCTGAAACAAATTGAGGAAAAGTTCTGCAATGAGGGAACCGTGTGGGATATTTGCTTTATCCATGAGATTTTTGTGTTATCAATGATAAAGGACTTTTGTAAATAAACACTAGGAAACTAGAGAAATATGACACAGGGAGGAAGTAATGTCAAATTTTTAGCAAAGTTTGAAACATGTATAATTTTACTTTTCTAGAGCTTCTGAAGCAAATTTTAGTCAAATTTTGAAATTTTAAAGACATGAATAAACAAAAATTAAAAGTCAAAACCTAGTTTTAAACCAAAACCTTATCCAGTTAGAAACAAGCTGAGTGAAAACTGTTTAACCTACCTTGCCCTGAGACAAGCAAACATCTCGAAGAATGCAAATGTTGCAAAAATATGTTACGCTAGTCTTGGAACAGTAAATCAGTTATCACGTAAAAACAGTAATGCATATTTTCGGTTTCTTGTCCTTTGAACTGTAGTGAAAAAAATTGTAATGGGATATCGAGAAATTCTATATAGGGAGCAGATAAAGAGATTCTACGGCACAAAATTTCGTTCAAGTTCATCCATCTCAGTTGAAAATTTCAAAAGTAGCCACTTTGGTCCTATGTACTCTCCCCCTGTCCCCTCCCTAAGCTATTATATGCCACTGAACATTTTCAGCTTTGGTAAACAAAAGTTCAGCTGGATCAAGGGCTCTATTTAGTTACATTTTAGATTTCGGTGGCTGAATTAAAATTGTCGGTAATAAAAGATAACGTGTAATGTTTCCTTACCTGCGATGTAGACAAAGGCGGCGAACAACACCAACACGAGAACGAGGACTCGAATGGATTTCATAATGGATGCTGATGGGTAAAATTGTTTCAAATAGTGCTCTTTTATTAATTGTCATACTTCCCCGTATTTTATCAGACTAATGTTGTTAAAAGTGCTTTGTTGGAGATACATAGTTTTTTAAAGGCTTTATGATCCCCCCCCCCCAAAAAAAACAATGGTACAACGTCTTTACAAATTACAAAGAATTTAGAGGAATAAGCATGAAGATTTCGTTCCAACTTAAACAAGTTGAAGTCTTTTGAGGAAAAGATGGAGACAACATGGAGAAGGGGCAGGTATGTGGTTAAAGGAGGTCAGGGGGCCATGCCCCTAAAATATTTTCGCTCCTCAGAGTATCTTGCACCCTCCCCCTTCAGAACCATGTCTGGCTATGGGTCCGAGAAGAAGAATTTCTAAACATGTAATTATTTTGAAGCTTTACCAAAGGTAAGCACTATGTTCCTTCTAAGCAACCTCTTATGAATAAAAAACTTATAATGGGGAGGGAACATCTTTCCTTTAGACCCTTCTACAGCAAGGCAATCCCTGCAAGGTGTGACAAAGGAAATACCCATCCTGTGTGCCAAATATCCCAGGTTCGTTACTCAACCAAACTAATATGGTTGCAGTCAATTTGTAGAAAACTAAAATTGCTTTCTTGTGTTTTATTTTTGTTTAGTTTCTATAAACAAATTGACTTTGTAAAAGCAAACACTAAAACAAATGTGTACTTAAAATAATGTACGTATTAATAAGGAATAAGTCAAAAATAAAACATACTATTAAAAGAATGATTTAAAATTTTGACACACCCCTAGTCTCCTACTCACCTAATCTCAGGGATCTCTATGACAGACGAAACTTTGTTGATCGGAGTAGAGTTTGATCGCCAAATAACTTTCAGAAGGCACTTACATTAATTTAATCCCTGTTGGTTTTTAATTTACAGTGCTTTAGACAATGTGGGGGTTCAAAGATCTGATATATTTCATGATGCAGAAAATAAAATGTCCTCGATTCTTAGCTATATTTTATGGACTGGGCGTCTGGTAGATTTTGAAATACGGCGTCACGTGTTCGTAATAACTATAAGAATAGACCAACATGGTTTTTATATCTGATTAGATGTTTTCTTACAGAGCTTTAGACAGTATGAGGGTCCAAGGATGTTATAAATTCCACGATAAAAGAAAATAATACCTAGTGATTGACTGGCCTGTAACCAGATAACGCTCTGAAGGAGGCGAAATAGCTTTCCAGGGGCGAAATAATTTTAAGGGTGCTAGGTGGCTAGATGTACCAGGGAGTGTTAGTAGGAGTTCCAATTGACACTTAAACTTTACAGTCGTCCTCAGAATTATATACATGGCTGAGGGAATTGAATTTCCTTAAATGTGTGATCATATAGGGCAACCTTGCCCTACCCCATTCTTACTCTACTACTCTAACAAAGGATTTAATTGAACAATGTTTTATGCAATACTAGATATGGAGCTGACCCTCAACTTTGACTCCCTGTTTCAAATCTCAAAAACTATTTATCGCCATGGACGGAGGCGATGCTGGCTACAAACTTACACTATACCGCTATATGCAAATGAACAAAAGATGTGTAATATCTAACTTTGCTGTTAGATTTTGATCAATTTCGCATTCTTTCGCAAGTTGCAGAAGGTGTACTCATGTACAAAAGGCAATGGAAAAAAATAACCACACTTTAAAAAATAAAGTGCTGATTTGACAGCACCCACTGGGTGCTTTTTCAAATCAGCACCAACTGAGTGTTTAATTTGCACGTGCATGGTGCTAATTTGCATACACTTTCAAGGTTTTCATAAGCAAATGTTGCTTAAAGGCAATAGGCAGTCCCCCCCCCAAATTTTCTTTGAAAAATCGGCAAACTCTTGCAGATCTCCTCTTATTGCATTACAAGCACCTCTGAAGATATTTTGAACATAACTATTACATACAATAGGTAAAGCAAGGAGAATTTCTCCTCGAATTTCACAATCCACCAACAAAAATATTGTCACATGATCAAAATAGGCCAATCATGAACTAGAGTGACAGGATACACTCACTCTGATTGGGGTGACTGCATACTGCCTTTAAGCACTTATATATGATGCTATATGATGCTAGTCCCAACACTGTTTGAAATAACGGAATGTTTCAGTATAAAGTAGGAGGAGCCAATTTATTGCGTCTTTTATTTTTTTGACAAAGATTAGTAGTGACTACTAAGTGACAGCTTGATTTTGTTACGAATTTCTCAGCTAAGTGTTTGCCGTGCTTGGAAATGCTTTTCTTCAATATTTAGGTATTTGCATGGTTTTTTATTCCAAAAAGAGTGTTTTCACTCTCGGAGAAAAGTATACTGACGAAATAATAGATCAAGACCTTTAAAATCAAGTGGGATGTTCAATGCTTTATGACAGTGGTTTGAAGATTTACTGTATGGGGCTGTTAAAGCACCAGGTTAATAATAATTTGACAACAATGATGCAACATACCTACTTCGTTGACACCTACGGCAATATGATCACACCTGTGCTAGGAAATTGGTGTTGCACTGTGCTGGACAAAACAGCAACAATGCAAGGGCTGTTTGTGGCACTTAGGGTGCAGTCCCTACTAGGGCACTAGTAAGAGCTAGAAAATTGCTCTTTAAGTGCTATTTTAGTATTTCGTCTTTTTAGAATGCATTTGCTACAAGCGTCAAAACGCTTTGGAATCCGTAAATTAATTCCCGAAATAAGCGACTCGCAGTGTTTAGGGAATAGCAAAAAAGAAAAGAAAAAAAAAAGAAAGAAAGAAAGAAAGAAAGAAAGAAAGAAAGAAAGAAAGAAAGAAAGAAAGAAAGAAAAAAGATGTAGTAGACGACGTTAATCTTGTTAATCTCACACGTCTTTTATGACTTTACTGAATCTGCAAGAACTGAAGAACAGCACAATGACACGATTATTGTCATCAACTATAAATAATCTTCTTCAAAGAGAACGTTTTAGTTGTAACTCCATCCCATAACACCTCACTACTAAAATGGAAAATGCAGTCCCAGGGGCGTAGCCAGGAATTTGTAAAGGAGGGGTGAAGCCCATAGACTCTCAGCTCTCCGCGCCACCATGGGCTGGCGCAAAGCGAAAAAAATTTTGGCACAAAATGCCTTCCAGATTGCTGAAAATGGCACTTTCCAGGCCTCTTTACCGCATATAAATAGGGGAAACACGGCAATATTGTAAAAATAAACATTAAAAGATATCAAAATATGCTGAAGGGGGCGGCTGCCCCTTCTCCTTCCTTAGCTACGCGCCTGTGAAGTCCCCTCCATTTGAAATAGTTTATCCGTCATCCTTATTAAGAAATGACTCCTTTCAATCATGTGACAATATTTTATTACTTATTTGTTAAATTCATGAAGAATAACTTTTTGGTTTACTCTCATTTTTCAATGTTTTAATACAGAAATTTAGTGAAAAATACTTGTGAACCAAATCAGAGGAGATTAATAGTAGATTTTTGAAGTAAACTTAGCTGCTTTGGGAGAATGCTTTCTCCCTTTTTTAAATGCAGTAAGGTAATGTTTTCTGTCTTCCAGCCTGCTAAATCTTTCTAAGGGCCCTTGTACCTGCTCCCCACTTGTTGCGTGGAATATAATTTGAAAAAAAAAAAAAACGATTTCACATGTATATCTTGGTATGATTAACTAACATTTTGCCGGAGTATAGAAGTACATATTCCTAAAATGCATGGTCAGTGTGTATGAGTTAATATCAATTATTCTTTCATTACGGTCAAGGCGGTCAAGGCTGAGTAAGCCATGCCCTTAGGATCCCCGAGGCGCAATCAGCCCGCCAAGCAAAAAGTTCTGGAAAAAATGCTTCATGCAGCAATGTCCTAGTCTTGGTCAAAACGGTATAACGATTCTACTTCCTCTCACACTCATGGAGTACTTATATGAAGAAAAGTACACCTGCTAACTTCAGTTGTACAACGATAGTCGCAAAAATGTGCAGTACTGAGGTCTTGACCAAGACTACACATATATGCGAATAAAGACCAAGACCAGTTTGGTTTTCACTAAAGGGCAGGCATTTCATCAGGGTACGAAGGGTATAGCTCAGAGGCTGTATCGGCCAAGTTAAGGTCAAGGGTGTAATTCAGTAATTGCACCCAAACTTTTTAATGAGCAAGTTCCAAATTTGTGGCGAAGTTATAAAAGGTTACAATTTTTTTCCACCCTAATCGATTTTCGATCAAAATAAAAATGGCCCAAAGCACTGAAGCCATAGATTCAAATAGGCCTAGGGGTAAGGGTATCATATATAAATTTTTCTGTCATAAACCATACTATTCAAAGCCCTGCACTATGTTAATGTTCATTTACACAAGACGTGGAAATTCAACCACACAGAAACTACCGGCAGCTCGGCACATTTTAAACCTGGTAAGGTCGTCTGTCGGAAAGACCTTATGGCTTCATCTTTTGAGTATGTGTGTCCAGTGGCGCAATAAAGGGGGCAGGGAGGGGCAGCCGACCCTCCCTACACGTGCCAAGGGTGCAAAATGAAGGCAGACGAAAAAAATAGAGAGAAAAATAGGAAAACAAAGAATAAGAAAAAACTGGAAAGAGAAGGAAAAGGAAAATGAAAGCTAGTGTACTTTTCACGCCCTTCCGTCGGTGAATTGTTAATTCGTGACGGCAAGAGCACTTAAATTGAGCAGTATGATAAGGTCATGTTCTTTTGTTGCAAAAATGACACCGCCAGCTGGGTCTTAAATAATAGTTTGCTGAGATCACACGGGCGATGATCGAGCAGACAGGTAGTCCGGGCCCCGGGCTCTGGGGGCGCACGTCGATTCACTTGACCCACCTGCAAACAACCCTTGTGACGCCACTGTTGTGTTTGTATGTGTCAAACTTTTAGTGCACACTTCAGCTCCCCATATAGGCCATTCATGTTCCAAGGACTGTTCCTAGCAAACTTAATTAGATCATAGGCGAAGCATGAGTACATTCATGTTCAACCGAGCTTAAAATTTATTATTCTGTTGTATACACGCTCAGGTACACTGACATTGATTTTATGGAGACTTGTGTTTAAAATGTACCAACTTGGTGTACGAAGTAAATATCTTTAACATGTATTGAATCATTCAGTTTAGTCTCACCAATAAACTTCAGCAGTAGCTTTATCTCCTCAAAATATTACGCGACATTTAAGTAATAGAAGAAGTGCACCATTTGATTTTGTGAAAGACTGGGACCTAAAGAAAAAACTGAACTTCTTTCTGTAAAAATGTTAATTCTTGAAAAGAAAGCTACCATATACAGGAGCCTTATTTTGCATTATCTCCCATACTTTATCTATAAATATCGGTTTCAAGAATATGAGTTTTCTGTATAACACACGCAGTATTTCCCTTCAATCATTGCAACCTGTAAACACCGAGACGGCTTACCGCGACGGCTAAAGTACTGGAGGTGCTGATTAATTTAGTCTCGAGATTTTTTTTCTGAATTTGAAGAGGGACAATTTTCCTGTTGAGATTGCTTGTGTAACAATTTAAAACGGCTGTCCCCCAAGTCCAGTCAGAATGTGGCAGCTGTAGCTATTCATAACCATTTGGATGTACAAATCCTTTACACTGTGTTTACTAGCTTTGCGTTACACCTGTTTTAGGACACATCTTTTGTAAAGTATTTTATATACGGGGCAGAACACACCGAGACTTCGAATAGACAGAAGGTAACACATAAACAGTGTCTGTTCCTCTTTTTTGATCTAGTGTCAACCTAAGGAGTTGCCTTGATTTTTATTGTAAATCCCGCCGGCACGTTATAAATGGTGGGAGCGATGGTCGTGTTTTCAACGGAGAACTTACTCTGGAGCGCAATACGCAGTCGCCACAGCCTTATTTTGAACAGTTTAGTTGGTACAACAGTCCTGATTTAAAACAGCACCTTGATCATACAAGGGCTGCCATGTGGCTCTTTTTGCGGTCAGATATTGCCTAGTAATTTGGCCGAATTTTCCTATTGAAAAATGGTCATTTTCATATGAAAAATAGTCATTTGGCCGTGAAAAATTCTTCCCTGCTTGGGTAACGTTGTAGTTAGAAGATCTGGCCGAATTTGGGAGGAACGTTTGGCCGTAAAGTGTGAGTTTCATCCGACAGCCCCAGTCTTTACAATCTCTTATTTCCCCTACATTTGATGTCTGTCATGATCTATCAAATCTTCAGTATTGCATAATTATTAAATCTAAACGAAGGAGTTAGTTTGCATGAATTCATAATTAATTCAGTGACAACGCATTTGGTCAAATATGCAAACAAAGCCATTCATGACATTATATCCTGGTACACTGATTCAAATTGGAGAAACTGCAAGTTTTCCCTTCAAGTATACAGCTTTACTATATCTCTAGATTTGATAAACTATTGGAAACAATAACTTTTTGTAGGTAAATAAAAAAAGCAAAGTTGTTTTATTGAGAATTACAACATCATGTAGGAAGGTCGCAGAAACTCCAAAACAGGCTCTAAACCGTTGAATGGGACCTACTAAAGACGCCTATGGCATTTTTGAGATCAAATTCGTGCACCTTCGTATCGGCGCAAAACGATCATTTAAATGATTCTAGAAGTGCAATTGCACTCCGCGAATACACATTTTGTGGAAATTACAACATCACGTAGGAAGGTCGAGAGAGAATATAATGGTTTTAATTCTGAGAAGCACATTGATAAATTTGTAGACATAAGGTTTCCTCGCGGTTGGCCGTTGGGTACAGTACCTTTACAGAAAAGTTCCAGATGAGTTTTTGCTATTTTGCACTTCTTCTAAAGGGAAAATGCATTTACCCTAATTTGGATTAGTGTACCTGGGTATCCAGTTTTCACGAATGGCTCTTGAGAATAATTTGACAATATTTTTTACCTCATGTGTCCAATTCATAGGGAGTAACTCCTTGGTTTATCTTAAATTTGCAATATTCAGGTCCTGAAACTGTGAAATTTCATAGGAAAATTTTGAAATTTGTTTCAAGGTATGTTTGGAGAGGCTGCTTATGCCATTTAACTTTTGACAGTATGATTGAACGACTGCCATTTTCCCCTTGAATGGTCTGAAATTTTGTCAAATTTTATTGGAGTGACGATTTTAGTTCTGGAATAACATTTGATAAATTTGAACGTCATTGAAGGTCATGAAAGGTCATTACCTGAAATCGCACATAATGGACCTCTCCTCAGATGTTCGGATATAAGTACAGGTGATAAATTTCCCAGCACTCCTGGTGGTGTTTGTTTGGAATGCTGCAGGGAAGAAATAATATTTTGGAGTCTAAGTGGAACTTATATTCAGGAGAGATGCCATCTTGGATTTAACAATTCCGAATTAACAGGTAGAGATACTTGTGTAAGACATTAAGTTGCCTGATTGTTGTCAAAATGACTGAGCAGTGATAATCACTTCCGTTCAGATTTTTTTCTCTTCGTGGGGAGTCAACACAATGCTTGTAATAGTTTTTTAATTGAATATTTTTGGGCACAACTAGAATACCGCCCTCTGTTTAGACAGAACTTCTCATGGTCAGGTGGTCGAATATTGGCTGCCTAGGCTATGCATTCTTTATCCGAACAAAAATGTTGACCGGTTTGTTGCTACATCAAATCATTCACAAGAAATGCAGAATGTACATGGCCTGAAAAAAGTCAAACTATCACAGCCGGGTTCGTCACTGATGTTATGTGTCCTGAAGATGAACTTTTTCTGATAGGCTGAAACCCCATATTCCATACGATGTCAATGTTTGAAGTGGTTCGATTTGAAACTTATTCAGCTTGAGGGTCATTGTGACGATTGCAACAAATCACGAGTCTGGGTTAAACTGAACCAGCCAATAAGCCTTCTTAAATGTAGTCTAATCTATTTTGAAGCAAGACAGAACGACGTCTGCATTAAAAAGAAGGGTTAGCGTTGATGAAATTTAAAGATCTTTTTTATCTCACTACTGGTCATGTAGCAAGCGTACACTGGTCTCATGAATGCAAGGTCATTTTGGTACAAACCTTCAGCAGGGAGCTGCAACTCCCTGCCTTGAGACAGGGCATAGGGCTACTCGACTGTACAACCCTATAATTTGAATTTTTGAGGGTATAATATGTTTCCAGTTAGGAAAAAAACCTTTTGTTCAATACTGCACTGGGAATTTTTTTACCTAACTGTTGTTGTAAGCTTAGTAACACGGCTATTCCGCTGATTACTGACGTTTTGAATGGATTGTTGATGACTGTGTCGTTTCCTGAAACATGTAACCCAGTCCACTTTCTTCAAGAATGATTAGGAATCACTTGCTCCAGGTCAGAATTCGTGTCCCGAGTTTTTCGGTTTTGGTAAACACAAGCATTATCAGTATATTTCTCCCAATTTGTATACCCATTGATCGTTTTTGCTGTATGTAGGCCTGACCAAGGCCTGCACCTCTCTGTACAAGAGAGGTGCAGGCTTCCTTTTGTAATGGCAAATCCTGAACCCGCCACTAACGGAGGCGACGATGAAGCCCCGATCAGGGTCGGGGGGGGGGGCGGTGAAACATGTTTGGAAGTTAGGCAAATGCCAGTAGCTCTACGGAAGTATATGAAGAGTTCTATCATGAGCACTGGGTCTAAAAGCCTGCTTAAGGGCTCCCATGGCGTCCAGGGCAACGCCCAATGGGGGCGAAGCTACCGAGATCTCTTGGATATTTACGGAATAGTCGGCAGCTGTAGGCTATCTTTTAATTATCTAAAAGCTTGCATACATGCATACACCCCTAGCAGATTCCAAATATCACCGTTTGACCATTCCAGTACTAACTGACGGCCGGTCCGTTTGATGCTGTAGGGGGCTTCAGGCTTGTCTTGTGGGTGGGGAGGAAGGATGGGAAAGGTTGCATGGGTCTTTGGAAAGCTTATACAAGCTGTCCCATAGGTAGTAATAATTACATAGATAGCCGAAATTTGTGCGTCAAAAATGTCATTTTGAATCGTTTTTATATCGGTTTGGCTCATTTTACATCATTACGAAAGTTATTAAGGCCTATAATGGTAAAATTATCTGCAATTGTCACCATTATCTGTATGCGTTGTCTTTCAATAGAAGAAAAGAAAAACATATACATTCTAGGTAAAGGTGGAGGGACAATTTCATGCCACGACCCTGTCCTGCTTTCGTCGTCACTTATAGAGGTCTGAGTGATCTGATCAAAACAATTTGAAATCAAACATTGTTGTTGATATTTTCTTGCATCGTGGAATTACGATAACTTGCGTGCGTTGTAGAGAGCTCAGAGCTTATCTAGGGAATATTTCTCAATTTGCTGACTTCATTTTGTCTGCATTTATCAGTACGCTACTGCATTTGAGAGCTCAGCTAGAATACGATTATGATTCCCATCTTCAAATGGGGACTGGGGTGTATGTTTTACCAAAGAGTATGTTCATTGTCAACCGTGAGCATAGCATGTTTACATACAATACTTCTGTCTCCGTTCCTTTGGTTTATTTTTTTGTCAAACTGAAAGGAAAAAAATGTTAGTATTTTGTTTTCACCTACTTATGAAACAATCTCGTGACCCTCTGAATATTTTTCACGACTCAACCGTTGGGTTGTGATTCACAGTTTGCCAACAGTCGTTTTACATCATTTTCATTGATTTGAGGTAATTACAAAGTTGTGGGCATTAGTATAAAACATTTAACTAGTTTCAAATGGCATTGGAAGCGTACTGAACAAACCGAAAATCAAAATTTGACCACTATTTTCAGAAGACATTTTTATCATTATCCTAACTCGGGATAACGACTGGTCAAACTGGCAATGCAGAAGGCTTGAGGATGAATGATTAAAGAGTTGGGCTGCATGGTGCTTTTCAGCATTGGTTTAATTGAATATGTCCTGCAGAGAGTATTGAGTCAACCATATACTAAGACGAATACGCACGAAGAATGCCGAAAAAAACATCTTTTCAGACATTTTATCATGTTTTACCTCATTTTACCCGCAAATTATCAATTTATTCAAATTTCTCCCCTCTCCTTTCTTTTCTTTAAAGGCTGACCAGGGATCACTTGGTGACCGACCTTTGATCTCACAATAGGAGAGGGAGGGGGTCACACCCCTGTACCTACGCCTCTGTATGGGGCGCAAATCACTAGTCTTTAAAGAAAGTCTTCACATGCCCGGTGTTCCGCGTAAATTCATCATCTTGATGGGACATCAAACCTAACTGTATCATGTCTTCCTTCCAGCCAGAGCAGCTAATACTGATGATTTCTGGTCCAATTGAATCATGGCTGTATAAGAAACATTTTTCTTTCTTGATCACTTAAAGGAACAGTTGTTTAGAAAAGCCTAAACAAAGCCCATCAGTAATTCCTCCCATGCAGAGGCAGGTGTTTAATATCAACGTCTGATGGCAGGTGACACAATTTAGAGTACAAGGATGAATTTTGTCAAGGTTCGTTCAATCAAGTGGAAGTAAAGAATTCAGACCTGGTAATATATGTACAGTCCTTCACGTACTATGACAAAATCCAGTAAGTAAATTGCTACAGTCTAATAGTTGTATGCATGATGTAGTAACTGATAGGCAGTTTTTTCAGTCCAGGGTACCCCCCCCCCCCTCACCCACCCACGATTTTGCCTAGCTGGTGAAAGTGACTAAAAAGGTTCCCCTTTGAGGAAACCAATCACATAAATAGAATTGCTGAATATGGCAGATTATATATATTTTATATTAAGCCATTGGTTTGAAACAGTGCTTGTTTCCCATCTGGGGTTGGCAAACTATGTACAGCCATACCAATGCACATGTTTAGGAAGAGAAGTAACTTTTCAACCCCAAGAGTTGAGGAAATGCCTCACCCTATCTTGTAGTAATGGGATGAGTCCTCACTTTTACCTTGTAGTAATGGGCTGAGTCCTCACTTTTACCTTGTAGTAATGGGATGAGTGCATGTCTCAAAAACATGTAGAAAAAGAGAACAATAACAGGTTTCTCATGGAGTTGCCATCATAGAATTTTATTATTGCTACTCTGTGGTAAAAATTAAATATTATTTATCTAGCACTTTACATATATCTTATAGCCAAGCACCGATACACATATACAACTAAAAACACAACGTGTCTACTCATTTACACACAATGTACAAAACATTGACGCTGCTCATGATAAGCACACTGCTTATGATGAGCTTAAGTAACAAGATAACTTGTACTTTATGATACAAAGACATCAGATTTCTCTGTATGCAGGATTGATACTGAGCTCATACATTTAGCATGGAGGAATGGTGAAGGGGGAGGTGGGGGGTTGGGGTAGGAGAGAATCACTGGGATCTTCTGCACCCACTTTCTAAATGAAAGGGACCACAACAAATTGCCTTTTGCAATGTACCCCTAGCCCCTACCCACGCTACTGTGTAATATATTAACTAACACATTACAATGCAAAGTTAGACTCTAACATTATGGTTTCTTAAATTTACCAAAATAGGTTGAATATTGCCATCAATATTAATTAAAAAGTTTCTAACAATTTCACAAAATGGACAAACCATGTTGGATTCTGGAGTATGGACACAACAGTGTAAAATCCTTGTATGTATTATATACATAATTATAAATATAGAAATAGTTTAAATATGAAATATCTCTCTGCTAGTACAGTACACTGAAACCATTCTCTGACAACCAGCTCCATCCATCAGAGAAGGGGAAGCATAAGACCTTAATTTTAGCTCACTTCACACCTTAGGTTCTAAAGTGGTAGCCCATAGGTCATTTGCGGCCCGCTACGTGCACATAAATGGTCCACGAATATTCTAACAGCCAAAAATATCCATAGGAAAATCAAAACACCTGTGTAAGTTCTGCTACAAGAATGATTATAGAGAGAAGACTTAAGTAAAAAAGGCTTGCCTAAAAAACACTTCAAAACCTTTTTCGAGTAACAGGGCAGGATTATCAAATAGGCAAAGTAAGCACTGCCTACTGCCCTGAGGCTTTGGGGCCCTGGATTATTGACAGCAGAAGTCTGTAGGGCTGTTGACATAAGGTATGGCTCCCAAATTCATTACAAACTGACATTAATTACAGTACAACAAACCACAACTAGAGTAAGCAACCAGGCATTCCCTGTAGAAATGGATGTTTTGAACACTAAAATATCAACAAAAGCCAGAAATTACATTACATGGGGCAAGAAGTATGATGAATCCCACTAAATGGTCAAAATGAAAATGTCTGCCCTGCCTTATCCCTCAGAGGTGGTAACTCTATGATCTAACATGACCTCCGAATGGTAATTAGAAATCTTAACCTTTCTGATCAAAAGGAATAAATACCCACTTTTTATTTACCTGACAAGCTTATCTTTTTTTATCACACTGTCACAAGAGACATGAGCAGATCTACACCAAACATTTTTAAACTGGTACATAACAGTACTTTGATCAGACTCAGATGCATACAAGTTGATATTATATTGGTACATTTTCCATGCATCCACACATTTCACATTCACTTATAAAGCGCACGACAGACAACGTAAATCACCAGAAAACATGAAACACGCATCAAATACCATTCGAAAGCCAGAATCGCTGTGTCAGCTGATCGCCATATGTACAGTTATTACACCTATACTTTTCTTCTGAACTTGTGTTTTTCCTTACAACTGAAATTATGTAGAACGACTCAAACACAAGCTTTTAGAAAGCTTAGTATTTGTAAATGATGGAGTGGTTTACACTCACTACATCCTCCATTGATGACTGTGATAGATACCACTTTAGGTTTCCTGAAATGAACCTGTGTGGTCACTCACTCATGACCTTGGCATAATGAGGGCAGTATTGTAAAAAGAAGTCAGACACAATAATGACACTACAGTAGACTCTCTCACATGCAAACATTACTACAGAGTAGATGAAGCCACATCCACAGCAAGAGGTCTTTTTCTAAGCATTTTGGTCCCTTATTTGGTGTTGATTTCAGTTAAGTAAAACCATTTTTGAACCTATGAACAATCTTGATGCAAATTGGGTGTATTTCAACTTTCAATGGAAGTATATTAATGCACTCACTAAACTTATAATAGTTTTACCATAAAGCTTACTTGCATTTCTGGGAACCTCATGTGATGTACAAATTCAATTTTCAAGATGTAGCCACCAGCTTAGGTCCACCTTTCTTCCAGCATTTGAAAGAAAGAGAAAGTGACTGAAAATATATGTCTGATACTTAACAAGACTAACACATCTTTTACTAACAAAGTTAAAGCCTTTTCTGACACCTAGAAACCCCACACACTAACCCCCTTGCCAATTTCCAACAATGGAACCAGTATTCTACACTAAAAACAACAGCCATGACTGTTACACATGAATATGGAAGGAAAAAGTCATTCATGTTTCATCATATCGATAATCAGGAAATAATCTCTGCGTAGATAATGTGACACACCTTTTAGAAAATCACATTCTATTGCTGATTTACCTTAAACACTAGCTTCTATTTTTTATTGAAATGACTATTTGACCATTATGGGCAACTTCTGGACCCAAATGGGAAGCATTCACCATTAGCACAAAACAAGGAATAAGTTTGAACCAAAATTTCAATTGCGATTAAAACATTGACAATATACATTTGGTAGCCAACATGCAATGTACATGAATTTGTCATCTCTGCCCATCTGACTTTCAGCACATGCCCCCATAACTACCCCCTAGCCCCAACTCTCCAACCCCCTCCCCATTTCTGTTTTATATTTGGATCTGAAAGTCTTTAATTGGATATTCATGACTGCCAAGTATGTTAATTTAAACAATAGTTCTAAATAGGTGGTCCATTCTGTACAATATATGAGCAATAATATCTGTTTCTTCTTTTAGCACCTTACAACATGGAATCCCCAGCATGATTACATCAATAAATTGATGTGAATGTGATGTAGAAACCTAACCTAAATAATGAAGGTATAACCTTACTACAATAAACATCTCATTAAATACATAAATATAGTGCTTTATAATATTTATCCTGACTCTATGCAAAGATAACGGGCAACATAAAAGATTATTTACCTATCACGTCCACTTAACTCAGGAAGCCCCCAAACTGGTTAGACACCAATTAAAAATACCATAAAAAAGCAGATTTTATGGAGAAATTTACAACATAAGGTAGTAGCATGGTAACAATATGAAGTTTTGGAAAACATCTTTTAAGAGAATTCTACCAATTTTGTGCAAAACATATGCCAACAAGAAACTCAACTGTGTGTGCTAGACTCTGTGGTACAATTCATGACAAAGGAGACTTAGTTTTGTGGAGAGAAATAATAATATTCATATAAATGTATTTTAGCTCTTCCCTTACTTAATAGTTTAATATCTATAATTTCCTAAATTTCCTGAGAAATAGAAGAACAACTTTCAATCTTACCTCAACTTCTAAACTTTTTTCTTGAGAATCTTCTATTTACTACCCAACTACAGACTTGGATTTTGCTTCAACTTTTTAATACTTCTAAAATTCCACAACCTTCAGAGGCCTGGAAATTGCATTTACAAATTTCAAGGGTCTTTCAAAATTTTCTGTGACTAAGGGAACTCTGTAAAATACAAGTTTATAAGAATCTAGTACAGGTCTGCAAGAATCTAATACAGCTCTGCATGAATCTAATGCATGTCTGCATGAATCTAATACAGGTCTGCATGAATCTAAAACATTTGTCATCATGTCAAAGATCAAGTCTGAACATGTCACTGGAAGTCACTGAACAAGTCACTGGAAATCCAAGCAATATTTTCAAAGGATGGCTGTTGCATTTTTGAACTCATATTGAAACAGAATAATGGATATTTTAAAAACATAAGGTGCTGGATTTTAAGTCCAATACCAACAAATTTTTATCAAGTTATTAGAAGCATGACAAGGCACTGCTAGAGGTTTAGTCAACTCTTTTCCACCTTGTATGTTAACCTCACAATCTGAAACAAGCATTTCTGTTACAGTTGTTCTAACTACAACTTCCAAATTTTTCCCACAATGCATTTTTTTGTAAGAAACGATGTTTTGGATAGCATGTGCGACAAACATGTTATCTGCAAAGTTCCACAACAAGAATCTTTATGTGAATAAATAATTAAATGACAAAACAGTTCTAACAGCCACATTATCATAAGGTAAACATTAAAACATATTTACACCATTAAGTCTTAAAAGGGACCTACCTTTTCCAAAGAACCACTACTACATGTATTCTGTGTAAATTAACTTGACATTTTGTGGAACCTTCCACACCATGAAACCATAAACAGACCCCATGGCCAGGATATATTACCATAAGCTAAAGGAGATAAAATTTTCAAGCTAAACTTTATATGACTTTTAAGTCTTTTAAAAACTGTGTAACTTTTGATAAATTACTAGCCCGTAAAACAGTATCTTAATTCAACTTTAAGCTCTTTTTCAAATGCAGCACCAATTCCACCACATGTACACATATGGAATTAAGTCCCACCATTAGAATTTATGCCAAATGTTAAAACAGACTTCATCAGTGAATAAAAACGATTTTCTCTTCTTAATACATACTTAACTATGATGACATACCATTTCCAGACATGACTTAATTCTAGTTACCTGATTTTGGTAACAACAATCAACCATCTCCCTAGAGACACTGGAAGGAGATTTCAACAATGAGGGTAACATCTTTACACATACACCAAAAAGCTAGAACCAAGTGGTAGTGTGCATAAGTTACCTTAGCACCAGAAGCTTTGGTTGAAATACAATGACTCCAATTTCCTAGCAAACATACTTTCCTACCTTCCTCTCTTTTAGCTATTTGACATTGTTTTTCAATTTCATAAAAGAGAAACTAGTCAGCCATGCCATTCCAGCAGCATAACAGCAACAGGGGGCAGCTTCCCCCTGGGTGGCAATCACTTGGGGATGAGGGCCCCAAATAATCTGGTAGCATGGGTGGAATAATTTTCATCCCCTCATGTTTGGTCAATGAATGTAATCTACTTTTCCTGTAGGTATGGTTATACTTACACATTTGCATGAACATCACTGTGAGATCTGTTCCCCTTCCCCCTTCCCCCACTGTCCCTACCCTACTGACACCTCTTCATCTAAGTACTAAACAAACTTCGGCTCTCTGTCCCTCCTCTGAGTATTTGGAGACTTTGATTTTTGACCTTTCGATGTCTTTCTCTTCGGGCTAGATGTGGCTGCTGGCAATTCCTTCAAAATACCTTGACGGCTCCTAATGGGCTGGACTTCAGTGAAGGCACTGGGCACATACCCATCAAATGACTGCATCGGTGAAAGTCCTCCTTTTGATTCCACTAGTGGAGAACCCCTGGGGTCTACACCTCCTGAAGCCATCATGCTGGTGACCTGTTCTTGACGAGACCCTTGGATTGGAATTTTCTTGCTCTTGGCATGCAATGACCTCGACAACAGATCATTAGCCTCAGAGTCATCATCATCCGAAACATCCCCATCTGCTCATGAAAAAAACAAAAACAAAAAAACAAATCTTTGATGATTCAACTCTATACTGCCAAAGCTTAGAGGAAATTAGATTAGTACAGTAGAGGTAATCCTGAGTTGAATGTATGGCATAGGTCCACAATGAATTGTGTCTTAAACAAGACTTGTCGTAAGTATGTAATTGTACTGGCCATTCAACATACTATCTTCATGCATACAAAGAAGTATAACATCATACTTATCATGGTAAATAAGTTTCCTCCAGGGGGTTAATGTACAAATTCTGCAGTTGTACTGGACTGTCCACAATTTGCCTATCAGCATCCACACAGTACAATAAAACAATGGTGATTTTGATCTAACAAAAATTTGGAGTGTGGCAGAGGAAATTTATGTGCATTTGATGAGAATGAAAGTATTTTGTTTGTAGATGTGCCATAACATGTGACCAATAATGTTTACACTAGTAATGAGGTGGAGGAATATCCCCTTTGTATGACTGTTTCTTTCTTAGGGTGGGGGTAAAGGACGATTATGCAAACTTCAAGAAATTGTGTTTTGTGTTTATGACTTTATGTAAATGTAACTAATTTAGGGTAGCTACAAAAGGAGTAAGAATCACCATATCACCAGAACAAAGCCCCCCCCCCCCCAAAAAAAAAAGAAAAAACAATTGCAAGATTGGCAGATGTAGCGTCAATCTCATGTCATAATGTGTGACCCTTTGTAATTAATTAACAACAAATATAACAAAACTTACAATCAAGGACACTACGTTTGTACTTGCACCTACAGTATCAGTCTGCCATGAAGCAATTAAATGAAACTAGATTCACCTCCCAACACTTTTATGACTTGCACATTTTTATAAAAGTGCTAGGAATAACATTGACTAATGGCAAGATGGCAGATAAGATGGAATACTGTGATACTAGTAACAAAATTAAATTAATTCAAGAAAACTCTACACACAATAATGCCCCCACTCCTTCTTAAAGCCAAATACTGAGCATATGTACACTAGCAAATTAAACTGACCCAAAACATAACTAATTAATTAATAGCCATATTGTCTATTTCCAGATGTAAATAATAAATCTATATCCATAACCACATGTCCCCCTCTCCCCAGATGTAAACAATGAATCTATCCATAACCACATGCCCCCCTCTCCCCCAGATGTAAATAATCCATCCATAACCACATGCCCCCCTCCCCCAGATGTAAATAATGAATCTATCCATAACCACATGTCCTCCTCACCCTGACCCCCAACCAACTCCGCACCCCCACTGCTCCCCTTGATACAATTGATAGATATTCTCTGATAATGACTACGTTGATAAAGAGGACTGCTTCTTGCATTTTCACACCGTTGAAGTATCATTCCATTTTATAAAACAGTACAATTAATGAAATGGTGCAATTTCCTTTGCAGGTGTGCAGTGTTTCTTTTTATTTGCATGCACGCTGGAATTACTGAATCAATACCACAGTGGCTTTGGTAATTTGATGATGCTTTTTACTTTATTTCAAAATAAATTATATACAGTTTAATATGGTCCCCAGATTTCCTGATGTTTGAATGTTTTTACTTGCATATATTCTGGCCCATAGCAGAGAGTGTGAACATGATAAAAGACTGAAGTATAACACTGTTTACCAAGAAGTATAATGGAAAGGGGAAAAAGAAAAAAGAAAAAAAAAAGAAAAACAAACCAAAAATGTAACAAAATAATTATAGGAAAGTGGGATCCATGTGAATTCTAGGTTCCTGCACCTTAGGCCCATGACTTTCCCACGAAAGTTTTGAGACCAAAGTATGGAAGATCTATGACATTGTTGAAAATCCAGATGAAATTACCAGTGGTACATGCATATGTATCTAAGAAATCACATTTACAAAAAGCCACACAGTCTTTACAAAATTTCATAGCCTCAAGTGTCATTTTTACAAGTTTTCATGACTTTTACAGGCCCCAGACACCCTGCATATTCATATAAAGATAATTTCAAACCTTGGTAAAATGTGCTTTAGTAGCAGATAGCATTAAAGAAAACCAATAAGCCAAGAGCACTGGATTAGCAGTATGAGAATTTCTACTGGGGTGTCCCACACTTTTCACAAAATGAAATACAAGGCTTTTTAAGACTATGATGGAGGTACTTTTGTATAAAGAAAAAAAATATAATGGGAAATTTTTTTATGTATTTACACACTGTGAACATGTACAAACATGATTCCAAGTGAAGTGCAAGGTTTTCAGTTTTCCATACTCTACGGCATTTTATCCTGACTAAATACCCAAAAGTACTGTTGTATACCATTCATAAAATATTCATGTACATTATATTCAACAGAGAAAGCCAATTTATATTATACTTCATTCATAATATACAGAAGCCGAGGTAAGAATCATTATTAAACAGTTTCTGAAATATGAAGCATCTGTTAATGTTTCTTTAAGCTAGTAAAGGTATTAGTTACTGCTGAGGTATAGAATCAAGTTTAGTATCACCACTGACTGACCCTTTCCTTACCTCTGCAGAAATGAAAAGCTAATTGAAAGGGAATAAGCAGTCACCCCAAATAATTTCTTTTAACAATGGCTTAATCTCTCACATCTCCTTTTATTTTACTTTCAAGTATCTTTCATGTTGTTTCCAAACCTAAACACTGAATATTAAAGGTAAAATAAGGAGTTTATACTCTGAATGAATTTAACAATTCTGTAACAAAAATTTAGTCACACAATTAAAAAGAGCCATTCATGAAATAGGATACCCAGGTACAATAATTTAAATTGGGGTGGATGAATTTTCCCTAAAAGTACAACTTACAAAGTTAGTTTGTTAACCCTGTAGAAGTTCTATAAATGTCTTAGTGTTTAGCAGAGACATTGCCCATTGAGTAAATGCCTTTTTAACTTACTTTTGAAAAATTTTCTTTCTAAATATAACCTAAATTTTCTGCTACTGAAATGAGGTAAGGTATTACAGACCATGGTTAGTAATGCCCTGCACATATACGTAAATTATTTATTCCACTAAAAGTGTGTATTATTCCCTTGTTTGAATCGTAAGCTCTATGAAATAGTTTTATTCAGGAATTAGCAGTAGGTGATATCCCAGCTACTAAAAAAAATTAAAGCTATATACATAAGCGATACTCTTACTTATTATAGAAAAGACTGTCATAAAAAGTGCGCAAGCGATAATTAGTGTGGTAAGTTTAAGGAGCAGTGAGAGAGTTTTCTATGTTATGGTGATCAATATTATGAATACTGTACAGAGCGATATTACTGAAAAGTTGACAAGTGTGGTGCTAATCAAAACTAGAATCACTGGCAGTAAGCCTTAAGGCTGGGTAATACCCCAATTTTACCTGCTATAGAGCTGTCAAAGAATCATACATGGTCATAATAATATTTGTAGCCTTTGCTGCATTGAAGGACAGGTTCACAGTTAATTCTTGCTTAATGCTAGCATAAGTAACAGCTTATACACAGGATAAAAAGCTGCTGGGTGGTGCACATTTCTGGAATGATCCCACTGAAAATGACTGACCTCTTTAGGTAACAATCCCTGACAAGTCTTGTATGACTTTCACAGATGTTACTGTGGCAACATCATATTATGTATGAAGGCAAACAGTTGATGCATCCCTGTACTTAGGATGTGAAGGTTATAATTTCCTCAGTTTTTCTTTAGTACTACGAATATCCATGTAATTATTGATCCAGCGTTTGTGTACAAGTACATACTTCTAGTAGTTCATTATCTTTTCAATTCTCTTTTTTTTTGTCTGTGTGTGGTTAAGATTTACAGCAGAAGATTTGACTATTCAGAAATACATTATACAGTCAAGTAGACACCAACTTTACATTTGCCAAATGTCACCCCATTATTATTTACACACAGCTTTATAGCCCCTGTGTTGGAGTTTGATTTTGCCTTTTAACAGCAAAAGTGTGAACTGCTATGTGAATGTAAACAAATTATTGCCGTGTGTAAAAAATAGTTGCACTTTCAATACAGTATGGGGTCATAATTTGAAACTACAAGATACAAATTTTGTATGTGCTCAGTCACCACTTTGAGGTGGCACACAATTGTGTACTTCAAAACATAATTAATATACATCTCACAATTAAAGCACCGTAGAAATATAACACAAACATTTTGACAGAATAATTTGCACTTGTGAGATTAACACAAATACAGCTTTTATTTGCTGCAAATTGTGACCAGTAATTATATGCAGCCTGCTTTTATAAATCCTTAGCAGCTCTCAGGGTGCATTATCCTGATTTTTAGCTCTTTTTTTTCTTTGCATAATGGTGTAAGTTATCTTTGTTTAGCATATGCAAACACAGCTACAGACATAGTAGGGGATAACTGTGTGTTCACATATTGTATAGCAGTTGAAAGGTTTACTGTTTTTCCCTATTATCCAGTAAAACCCTAGGTTACACAGGAAAAAAGATTGCTACAACTTTTTGACTTTGTGTAGAGATTTAACTATTGATATGCAAATACTGCATAAATCAGTCCCTGTGAAGAATGTCTACATTTTGTCATAAATTAAGATTGACGAAATGATGAATTCCACCAATAATGCCTGAATATGACTAATACATCCTCCCTTCTTTAATGCAACAACCAACAATTGTTTCTCTTCTCCAAACCACCATCCATTCTGAATCCCTCCCCATTCACCTCTAACCTATCACATTTTAATGCAGTCATTATGCACCTCATTTACCATTTTCCTCCACTGAAGGGTGACTCTTAGGATTCCCCCACCCTTGTTATCACAAGAATTGATCAATGCTACAAGCCTGACTATTGCCATTGGTGGTGGGGGTGGGGAGTGGGAGGTAGGGTGTGGTGTGGTGAAGGTGGGGGAGTGGGAGCTGGGGTGAGGTTTACCAACACAAATCTTTGGATATTCATTTCATTTCTATACCTTCAATGAATCCTCACCATATCCCCATTTGTTAAATTGGAATGCAAGCTGACATGAAGTTTGTAAGTACTTTCTCTCACATTCATAGCTGTTTGGAACTCTCAAAATTACTACTTTGAAAGCTTGAAGTATTAAACATCATAGTTAACTTTGTCCTTTCAATTTCTGTCATCCCTCTAATGAAATTTGAGCCCAATTCCTGGGGACCCTTTATGAGTACTGAGTACTGAACTCCAAACTGTAAAAGCCTCATACACCCATATGACAGAATGAAACAGTTTCACTTAACAATTTCACATATGGCAATATACTGCTATACTATTGGTTGCAAGTATTGAGCAAATGACAGTTATGGCACAAAAAGGAAATAAAAGAATACATAAAATGTTTTGAAGGGTTACATGACTGCCATGAATGAGGTTATATACGCTTGCTATATATAAATGGTTACTTTGAAAATTAAGTTGCAAAAAATTACTTACAAGCAGCTAATATCACAACCAAACTATGTCTGTCAAATAAATTTATTCAACGAAAAAATAATAGTTATGAGTGCTTGAAATTTGATAATGTGCAAATAATAAGATATTTATGAAATTAAATCATCCTTTGCCCCAAATTAAAATCATCCTGCATCCCAAATTAAAATCTACACAAAAAATGCATATAAATGTATATATATATATGAGCTACATGACAAAAGTTGAACTTACAGATGTTACACTGCTGCAGGAACTGTTACTAAAATGTGGGGAAATAGGTAATATTAAACAGTTTACACTGCTCAAGAAATCATTCCAAAAAGGGGGTTAATTAAAACAAATCACAGGAATAGTGCAGGTAAGTTTCACAATGGTTGGTGATGGCTACTGGGGTTTAGGGAGGGGGGTAAAGGACGGGGAGGGTAGAGTAGGGTATCTAACAGCTAGACCTTGCTTATTTAAAACTCCACGCACCTTGCATTACAGCAATTGCCATGCATCCCAACCATGACTACTTGTTAGGGATAACTGATTTCAAGGGATAATTGATTTCAAGGGAAAGAGTCTTCCTCAGTTTAGATTTCAAAACAAATGTATTAAGGAGAGCGTCTAATTTTCTTGTTCCTGACAAAGGAAGGATTTGAATTTGGAATTTCTTTTATTTTGTTAAATTTTCCATTGGTTTTAAATCTCCCTTTTTCACTTTATAGACCAATATATCATCCACTTAGCATTTACTGAATTACTTTTATAATTAAATTCTGATTTCTACTTTATTTTCACTTTGAAGCACTTCATTCTTGAAATACTTCAGGTCCAAATTTTGAAAAATGTGATTGTCTATCTGTAATTCAAATAAAATCCCAGGAACATCAATCATATCACTAAACCAAGATCTTTTACCAATATTTCCTTGTTTTTCCACATTTACTATTATAAAAGTGCAACACTCCCAATGTTTCCTCCACTTTTTTTATCTCATTTTTTCAATTTCCAGTGAATCTCTTTATTTATTACTTATCCCCCGAACACTTTTACACTTTGAACAACATGTGAAAAACCAAAGAGGGGTGGTCAGTTTTGCATATCTGGGGGCCTTAGTTCGTGAGGATGCAGGTTGTTTTAACTTTGCAGGATCAAACCTTATACCAGTCACATCTGAGGCTGGTAATGAAGGGGGTATATTTCACACAAATACCTTTCTCCCTTCTCTCGGATGCTCTTGTCATTTTCCTTTAAAGCATTATGATTTCTATCCATTGACTCATTTTAACACCTTTTTTTCCTTTTTTTAAGGGAAATTGAGTCTAAAAATTGTCAAAAGACATACTACAGAGATTGCAAAAACTATTAAACTCATCAATTGGTCTAATTCCCAGCTTTATAGTCCATTCTATCACTGAGATGTAAAATTTTGAGCCAATTCCTTTAAAATATTCATTTTTCTTTGACATAAAAATGCTTATATGACAAAGGAAAATATGTCCTTTTTGCAAAGCATTGTCTGAAAAGATTGCTTGGATCATGAAGTCACTTTATAAGAATATGACACTAATCACATTTTGGAACAATGTGTTGTGGCATCGGGAAAAAGTAATCTGGGTTGTACAAGAGTGACATAACACACTTTTGCACAATCTACCATTTTAGATTTAAGTACATTTTACATCTCAGTACTGATAATGTCCTGTAACGATGGCAGTTACACAAATCTGTTTTGTTTGTCAACCTTTGCAACATGCGTTTTTTATACTTTAGGTATTAGGTCCCCTTAAAAATACAGTTGTAAGAGATTGCATGACGGCTCATAGTGGGCAGTCTTACCTGTCTCTCCGTCTAAGCTGTCCCTGCCATCTGATTCAGCATCCACTGGAGGTCTCTGTGGTATGTCATCACTTTCCTCACTGCTGCCTGGCAAGACAAACCCTGATACCCTGTTTGGTGGGGTATGGGCCATACCACGAGGAGGGGTGGATGCTTGTAAGTGGGAAGAGTTGTTGGCACTTTTGTTTGGAGATACAGCTGACAAAAATATTTTAAAAAAGAAATTAAAATGCTTACAGAGGTGCACATGAAAAATGGTAGAAGTGGTAAAATTATTTCAAAAAAATCAAAAGTTAATAATCATGTCCCCTCAGGATTTCTTTTCTTTTTTCTTTTTTTGTTTGTTTTGTGATGCATGTTTTATGTAAAAAGCTCCCTCCATTACTACTGCAACCCCAACAAGAGAGGAAAAGTAGTAAAATATTTATATCCTACTAAGCTGTCTCTTTACAAAGGCCAACTATGGATTGCTAATTACAGGTTTGATTTGGAAACTTGCAGTGATTTGATGAATCCCCTTCTACAGTTTGACACTAAAACTAAAATACAACTTTCTTAGTACAAAATTTTGATGAGTACAAAGATGACAAAAATCTCTGAGTGTGTCAAATGCAGAATCACAGTCACAAATATTCTAATGTGAAAAGTACATGATTTTTCACTCTGATATGAAAACTGCATGGTTTTAATTCATCTACAATGAGACTTACTTAGACTTGAATACTCTAACGTGGGGAAGACAGTTGTGAGTACTCTGCAGTGAATGCTAGCTAGTCTGAGTACTCAGAAGTCAATGTTATACTTTTGAGTACTCTCAAGTGAGAATCACACAGTTCTGAGTACCATTAAGATAGATTCATATGAACACTTTACATGAGAATCATATGATATACATGAAGAATTTATTTTACCTTTATCTTTAGTCTCCTGAGAGTCCTGTCTCAGATTTTCAACTGGAGTGGGGTTACTCTGTGGTCCAAATATCTGGTTCAAGAAATGAAGATCGAATACTCTTAAGACTTACAGCAGCATGTTTTATTAACAAAGCAGAAATCAGGGCTGTTGCCAGGCTTCTAACATTGGCGTGGCTAAGAGTGGTTAGTTCCTGGATTTCAACGTTTTGTGAGGTAATTTGAAGCTGTTCTCAAGCAGAGTTAAAGATCATTTTTTTGAAGAATAATACTGGGGCGGGCTATGACCCCCAACCCCCTTGGACTCCAGCCGCCTTGGATATATAACATTTTTCGAGCCATTGTAGCAGGCAGTCTTGGTTTTTTCTGGCTTCTACTTTTCCTGCTAGTCAGAGTGACTGACTTAAAACTCAAAGAAACTAATTATTCCTTTTGCATTTTGAAGTCACAGATGTGAATAATGTGTCAACAACCCCCAAAAATGCCACCAAAATCTATTGCAAATATGTCATACCTACACCATCGCATATTTACTGATACTTTCTTCACAACTTTAAGTCACATGTGAAAAATTACAACACATTTTTTAAAATGGTCCCTGTATCTTGCTTACCTCAGGGTACATGACCATAAGTTCTGTAGCCCTAGTTTGGTGATTGATGTCCATCAAAGCACTCAGTGAGGCAAGATCATCACTATGAAAAAAAGATATTGAAAGAGATATGGTTAAATTAAGTCTTATATCTGAATTACCTCATACTATCTGCAGCAACACTGAGAAGTATAGTCAAATGTTTGGTGGTTGAGGTAGTGTTTGCATTATACAGCGGGATTGAGCGATTCCAGTACTCTCTTCTAAACAAATGCATATTTTAAAAAAGAGTGTGGGAATTTCTGAAATTTTTGCTGCAACTTGTCTAGATCCCCATCTAAACCAAAATACAGCTCAAAATATTTTGGTGATGGGAAATCCCCCCCCCCCCCCAAAAAAATCAAAATTCTTAGACCTAGTACCAACAATGGGTTGAGGTTTGTATATCTGATTCATCTCAGCCTGCACTCCTGGTTTATGAAATCTGATCATCCTACTCACTAAGTATACATATATAAATGGTGTCATACAGAAGCTTAACTCAAGGTATGAAATATACTTTGTGGTAACAATATTCACACTACTAAAAATTTTATTAGATGAGGTTTTGATCACAAAATATCTCCAGCTTGTGATGGGGGTGTAAGAGGGGGCAATATTAAAGCAGAGTTTCATTGCTCCACTGTTTGAAGAGATATGTCAGCTGACATCTCTACAAAGTATTTTTAATCATCATAATCATAAGTATGCAAAAGGTAACAAAATACTGATAACACTGATGTTAATAATCAGTTATGAAGCTACCCTGTGGTAACCTATGTGCACTTTTCTGATGTGCCGAATAAAGTTTGAATTCTTCTGTTCTGGGGTAACTAAAAAATCCCCCCAAAAAATATTTCTAGGCACACCCTTTCTACTTAAATTGGCAACAGACTGTTTTAGTTTCTGCAGGTTGCATTCCATAATTGATCTTAAGCAGGTGTTAAAGGTGATGCTCAGCCAAACATTAAACTGGTTGCTGATTTTAATGGGGAGACTTCCCCTCCAAGTATTGCTATTCATTCAGAGAATGCAGAGCATGATATATCACAACCAACTGAGTGGCCTAATGGTTAGAGGATCCACCTTTCAGCCTGGAGACCAGGTTCAAATCCTGGTTGGATCATACCAAAGAATTAAAGATGGGACCTGTTGCATTCTCACTTGGTGCTCAGGATAATAGACTGGGACAGGAATTATAATAAATGTGAATATTAGACTGGTAGCACCACAATGGCAGCACTGGTTAGTATAGCCCCCATCCAGGGGCTTGAGAATATTTATGACTGGCAAGATTGTGATGGATATTTGTACATAGCTTTGAGGTCTGTCACTGATTAAAAGCACTACATAAAAATGGAATATTAGTAGTAGCAGTAGTAGTAGTACTAGTTAGTAATTAGTATTACAATAATATCACACACAAATTAAGAGGAACTACTTACCTTGGTCTAAGCAGAGTTGGAGCAAATACAATACTAATATTACTGCTGGTCATTTGATTAGTGCTTTCATGTTCTGACACTCTGATGGAAAAATGACAAAAATTTTGTAAATAATATTCATTTTAATCACAAGGAAATCTACAATAATGTAAACAAATGTTACAAACATTAAAAATGTATAAATATCACTGCTTTTCAACCAACTTTTATAGCTAGATCCATAGCTAAGATATGAAGTAATGAATCTCCTTTTGTCATATTTACAACTTATGAGTGCTCCATAGTCTAGCTAACTGCAGCTGTCATGTCATGAAGGAACACCTTAAACATTGGATGTTTCTTTTTACATTAAAATGTTCAAATACGTTTGGGAAAGCCAATATGTGATAAAATCTGATTTTTAATGAAGTTGCTTAAAGGCAATAGGCAGTTGCCCCAAAATTGCATTGAAAAGTCAGCAAGTTCTTGCACATTATCTTCTCTAATTTGCCTTGCAAGTACCCCTGAAGATGTTTTTTAACATTTGTGTTACAAACAAAAACTAAAGAAAGGAGTTATTCTCCATAAATTTAACAATTCAGTAACAAATATATTGTCACATGATCAAAACAAGCCATTCATAAATTAGGATGATGGGGTTTACTATTTCTGATTGGGGTGACTGCATTTTCCCTTTAAGTGTCAAAAAGCAATCATCAAAGAATACAACAATTTCCTCTGTCACTTTCTATAGGCAAAGGAATCAAACTGAAAAGTGAAAATTATAACCCTTAGCCAAACCTTGACATATTCAGCCAAACAACAGATTTAGCCAAACCTAGACAGATTCACTTACTAATAAAACAGTATGACATGGTTTTCACACGGTGTAATCAGTGCACCCATAACACCAATGGCAGGCTTTTAGAGCATGAACCCTGTCAGCCAGGATGATACTCAACTAAAATAGGATGCAGGAGCAACAACAGTGAATCTGGGACAACCCCAGTTGAAGCAAGACAGCTGGGATGTTTTGAAATCACTTCCCCATAAAACCAAGTTCAGGTTTTGTGACTAAGTCACCTGGAATGATTAATGCAAATAAAAACAGCACAAAGGGGATGACATGATTTGAATCCAGTGCTGTCCAAGTCAAACTAACATAAATGGAATGTTTCATATATATAACAACTACCTTTTTAAATGATGCATGAGAATGCTGGCCGTCTTGCGATTGGCATCAGGCAGTTTATTGGTGACCTGTTGGAACCTTGCAATGACAGCTTCCCGCTCATACTCCACATCTCTGCTGGCTGGAAATTCTTTGGCGGCAGCCACGAATTCTTGGAAGAGTTGAAATTGTAATAATGATTCTGGCAGCTGTGAATTAACAAGGAGATGAGCTGAACATTTCATATCAATAACTGACATTATCTTAATTGCTTGCTCTAGGACATTTATGCCACTGCAAACTACAATGCGGGGCTTGAAGGTATTTGACACTAAGCCAACACAAATGTAGATTATATCTGTCAGGGCTAATGGTTTACATCATCCCACCAAATGTGGTTTCATTTTTAAAGCTGTAAGTGAAATTTGGAATCATTCCAATTTAAAAGGTCCTTTAAATGGGATACCAGGAATAGATCTGAGATGAAATACAAAGCTTACTATAATCTGACTGGACCTTCCCCTCCCCACTGGGAGGGTCACTACTTAGATACCACTGCCTTGACCAACTCATACAGAGCAATGGTTGATTTATGTTACTTGAACACAAAATTATACACTCAACTGTCAGATAGTGAAACATCTTCAGGCATTGGGTATTTTGTAAAAATAAGGATAACACAAGTGTGCAGGCAGCTGTATTATACATTATGGTGAAGAAGAGGGTGGTGGCTCGGAAATTGCAAAATGTGACAGGAGAATTTCTTGACAAGAAAGACACATTTCAAACAAAATAATGTTGACTTGTGAACAATACATAAGATTTGCAAGTTTGAAGCAGCTTTCTTCGTGTGGAGGGTGGGCTGGGAAGTCAAAGTATTCTTACCCCTGTTTTAAAGTTCACAGAGGATTTAAATGTACTAACAACTGTACTTAAGCTGAAAATTTCCGAGAGGGGGAAGGGGGAGAGGGGCAAACCACTGGTTTGGGGAATATTCATTCCCAGGAGAAGTCACTGAAATATTATTTATAAGACGATCTAGTATTTACCATGCAAACAGAATCCTCTGTAGCAATCACATTTCACTATGTATCACAACACTTCCTAGAGATTTCTTGGAATACAAGGTCATTTGAAGTAAGCATGAAGTCATCATGAAGAAAACATTCATGCTTTCAGCATGATCTAGAAGTCTATCAACACCATGCAACCAACTGCACCACCAAATGTTGCTTAGTTTTTATGATATTACTATTTTTATTTCTAACAAGGCAGCTATCATTTCCAAATCTACCGACTTATGGCAATGATATTACAGACTGACTTTGTTTTAACAATTTTATATTATTTTTTACAATATATTTTCATATCTCTTAAATGATTCTATGAAGCCAACTATTTAGAACATGATATCCAGAGATACATACGTTGAGAGCAGCAACTTTGTAATCCAATACTGACAAGGATGTTGTGCATGTAGGGTCAAAATTAAATTAAAAAGAGAAGCAAAAGACCTCAAGTAGGAAATGAGTATGAATTGTAACAGACACACTACAAGTCAACTGTGTGTGGAAAATGGCACACTCTTATGAATCATCTGAATGACAATATCTTGATAACTGAACAAGATATTGAGATGTGGTTTGTTGCATAGTATTAAATATTTCTTCTCTTCTGAATCTTTTCTTCTCCTATGTGATGAGTACAATGAGACTTATTCAATTAACCACAGAAAATTTTCTTTCTTCCCCCAACCCTCCCCATTTTCTTCAAAATAAGTTGAATTTAACTGAATAATTATGTTCTTTAACACATCACATTTGCCTTGGTGTGCTGACACCTACCTGACGGAAGTAGAGTTTCAAGACACTGGTTATGAGATGGGCCTGTGTCTCTGAGAGATCCACAAGCTCAGCACCATTTTCAAATGTTTGGCAAAGTTTTTCTACCTTGCCTTTGAGACCAGCAACTCGATAGATACCCTAGGGATCAAGAAACAAACAGTATGAAGTTTGTGATCTACCTCACTGGACATGAACAAGACAGGCATGTGATTGCACAGTATCAATGGAAATGGGATGATAATTAGATGTAAATGAAGAAAATAGTGTACATAAAATTGAAGAAATAAAACATGTTTGAATGTATATGTACAGAATATTCAACAGGAGCAGAATGTATGGGAATGGAAAATGGGGGGTGGGGTGTGTGGGTACAAGAAAATGGGCATTTACCCTGTACTTTTCAAAATATCAAAATTTGCTGACCAATAAAATGGTCCTTTTGCAAGTATTAAAGTTGCAAATTTTAAAGTGTCCTTCAAAATTTGCACTCTCCTCCCCTCCACCCCCTCCCTTTAACTGGAAGACTCCTGATCCACTGAGAACAACTCTAAATACATAATAAAAGATCGAAAAGTTATAGAGGACTGAACTGTACATTGAGCTTCCTCCTCTGAGAGATTTTACAGTTAGATGTATTTATAAGTTCTGAAAGTTAATATCAGATTCCATGTTCACATGAAAGATACTGCTTAAAATGTACATTTCTTCATAATAAAGGTTAGCATACAGTCTAATCCTGAAAGGTAAAACTCACCTTAATATCCATTGCTCTGCTCTCAATTTCAGAAATACATTTTGTGACAATGAATGGACAACTCCTGCCAGTAGCTCGTAGGTGGGTTTCAAGGGGGACGCCAAACACGTTCATTTTACCCTGCAATCGTTTCCCCCCACACTGAATGGCAAGATACTCCAGGCACTTCTTATGGCTGGCCAACCCACACTTCTCACATTCTGCACCATTGAAATACACATAGCTGTCGCACTCCCGACATTTTGAGGGTGTCCTCAGCTTACGGAGGACGTGCGTCTGAGCAGCTTTAGAGATTGTTAAATGCCTGAAGGCATTGGGCATACTGTCGATGAGTTCTAGAAGCAAAACATTGTTAAAACCATTTATGTTTGAATGGTAGCATGAGAGACTGTTGAAACTTGTTGGTTGTAATAAATGTTCTCATGCTGAATGCTTTTTAGTCAAATTTACAACACTGAATCTAATTTCACAAAGACCACAATTTATTCAAATTACTACTTCATACATATTTATAACTACTTCATATATATAAATGATTTATTTTTGTTGGAAACTTTTTTATCAGTCCCATTTCAGACTTACTAGCTGGATCTACAACCACAGGTGATGCTTCTTCAGGGTCAGCCATTTCATCCCCAGAGGAGAGGGTACCCCCAGACTGCTCCCGTTTCAAACCTCTCCTTAATCCTCTTGGGCTTGCTGCAGGAGAGGCATCCACAGATTTTGTTGAACTTCCACTGATGCTCTCGGAATCGCTAACTCCTGCCACCCAGGCACTAACCCTGTCATTTCTTCCCCTCGCTGAGAACGTAGAAAGTAAATGGCAGTCAACAGAAATGTTGTAAAACAGATAATCTGGGCACAGAACCAGACCTATCTTATGAGTTCCTTAAAATGATTATAGGTACAGAGGAGTTGTCTCTGGTTTGAATACAAACATATGTCCTTTTAGTACCCATGTGTACGTATAAGCCTTTGCATTAGGACTAATGCTTAACTGTCAAAAGTTATGAGTTACAGGTATGCACACAAGTACAAATCCATTCTCATGAGTTTGAGCACATGCAAATGTGCATAAATGTGAGTATGAGCACATACTATGAATTTGTACTTACAGTGCCGTGGATCAATTAATGATACAAATTTGACAACTGATATGGGACTGTCAATGCTAGGGGAGCCAATATCAGGGCACACAACTCAACACTGACATGACCAAACAACACCCACTTCCCCCCCCCCCCCCCCACAATTCTCACCCAAAGTGTTTCCCATGTGACAATTGCCATTGCGCCATTTCCCCCCTGGACAATTCTAATCCATGTCAATTACCCATCAGACAACTTTGTGGGTGAGTATTGTCTGGACGGAAATTAGTCCAGTAAGAGTTGTCCCTGAGGAGTGGTCCAGGGTAAATTATACGACTGAAAATTGTCCATGGGAGAGCTGCACAAAAACCCAACAAAAAAATACTGCATCTAAAAGTAGAGCACAAAAATTGAGGTTCAAAAGTCACAAGTTGCTACAAATATTGGACATTTTGACCTGGCTTACAGTCCACTTTCTTCTGTGACACAAATTGCCAAATTGGCAGCCAAATTGGTAAAACCAAACCAATTGCAACTTCGATATAATCTTAGGAAAGTGAAGCACAACTGTGAACAAAATCAAGGCAGTGTTGTGACAAACAGTAGGTACATATCCAGAGGAGGACACCCTTGTAAACAAAATTTTGCTGTACATACTGTATTTAATGATGCATTGTTGAGTACTGATATTTCAGGGTGTGGTTAATTTCTCATCCCCACCCAACCCTCCCCGCCACTGAGACGTGTTTGCTTAGATGTGCTCATTGCTTTTATGACTGGCTTAATAGGTGTTGCGTGGACCATACCATTTACCCATGGGTGGTATGATATGTTTCCCAGACATATGGAACCAATCTGAAGACTTGTAAAGTGTCAAAATGCTATTTGGCATACCCTTTCAATATTTTGCATACTCAAAAATAAGCCAGCTTAGAGTTAAGTACTTTAAAAGCCATATCAGCCAAAGGCAACATGTTTTTAATTTCATTTTGACTTTGTCTACTCAGGAACATCAGCTCGTGTCAGATTAATTCTTACCTGCTTTTTCTTGTGAGTTGCTCAATCTATGCCGGTTTTTAGGCGTATTACGGAATTCTTCCTCCACACTGTCAAAGGACTGTGTACTCTGTTTCCTGTCCCTGAGATCAGATGACCTGCAGTTTTAAGGTCAAAAGATGGCCATTTAGGCAGAGGTTCGACTAATGTTGTACTTTCTTCTTCAAAGAAAAAATGCTATAGCCATGTGGATAAAGCACTGCTCTTGATGTAATGAGACTTGGCAACAGGGAGGTTCAGAGATAGTAAGGTAAGGTGGGTTTTTCGTCCCCAAACAATCTAGCAACAGGGTGGTTTACAGCTAGTAGGGTGGGTTTTTCATGCCAGCGCAATCTATGACTTTCCTACATGGAATGATCTTTCTAACTGAAAATACAGTAAAACCCCGTTTATCCGAAACCCCGTTTATCCGAACTAGCCGTCAGATTTAACAACAATAGTCAACACAATTACAGTAGTATACACCAAGTTTTAAGTGCTTTACAAGGCAAAATTCAACGTAAATTTTTGCAGAAATGCACTAATTTTTCACGGGACTTTAAAAATAATGGAAAGATGTCACGATGGCTAAAACAGCCAACATGTGGACATAGAAAACAATCTGTTATCTCTTTGTCAAATTTGGAAGAAATATCGTACGTATTTGCTTTGAAGTTCTTGTTAGGAGCCATGAGTCGGTATAGGCTCAATATCCTCTCATACAAAAATACGTTAGGCTAGCATAAGTCTTAGTTTCACTAAATCTGAAAAGTTAGTAACGTCGTGAGCTTCACACCTAAAAATAATGAAAGTAGACCTTACAAAAACATTGCAAACTGCTGTTTGAGAGTCTCCTACACATGTGTCTCAAACATTTTTGGAAATTTATGCAGAATTTATACTCTAGATACCTCTCCAGATCGTTACAGCTTTTCTTCAGCACACACATTCATTTGGTGTGTAGAAAGCATTGGTCATTCAGACGAGCGAAGGCTCGAATTTTTGAAATAAAATCTCTCTGTTTTAGACGTCTTAAAATTTATTTGTCATATCATCGGTCACGAAAAATAGTAACGAAATATTTTGGGGGACTTTGTCTGCAATTTTAAGCCTTTTCGGAATTATTTTGGAAATGTGTTGACACACTGTCTTATATGGACCCAGTGTACCGTACTTAAGGCAAAAACTTGGAACCCCGTTTATCCGAACTTTTTCGTTATCCGAACAACCTTCGGTACCGATGTGTTCGGATAAATGGGGTTTTACTGTACTGTAAATAAATTTGAGCTAAAAGATATCCAAAATTGCAAAATGATGATGTGGCTGAAATGAAAGCTTACTCTGATACATATGGCTCAAATGTAAAAACCTCAGCATCATGGTTGACATGACTGGAGAGCATAGGCATGTTGTGCTTTAAGTATTCCTTAAACTGAACCCCTGGTATGTACTCCTTGGTCTGTTCACACAGAGCTTGGAACTGCAGAAAGAAAAACAACCTGAATATTCATTCATATTCATGTTTATGCATGTACATTTACTTAATGAGGAATTTACATGAAAATATCACAACAGAATATTGCAGAAATATGAGATAATGACAATTCCATTTGAACTGTGACCATACATAACAACAGGAAAAACACTAACTGCACGCCCTACAGGAGACTAGTACTACTGAACTGACTGGAAAACCTGTAGAAAATGAAACTCTTTGGTCAATGCTGACAAAGGACTTCTGCTCACACCACAGTACTTAAAGTAAGGGGGAATAACCACTGGTGATCTGGACTGAAGCCATTGATTTGGCTCTCTGTGAGGCAACAAAGCAATGGGCATGTAATACACTACTACATTACCTCATTGCTTCTGCCCCAGTTGTTGGCAGAGAAACTACAAGTGCTCAAGTTATGCGTATAAATCAAAAACACTTAACATTAAACTTCTGAATATGAATGCCCACTGTACGTACGGAGACATGCCAATCAACCAGCTTTTGGCCGTACAACTGCAACGTCCCCACAATTTTCCTGGCTTCACTGGTTAAACACACAGCGGTACACTATGCCAGCATTCTCTCCTAATTTAATTTCTATGGCTCATACTAGGATTTGAAGAGCAAGCACTGGTGCTAATGTAATGTCCTGTCCTCTTACTGGTATCAAGAGACACTTTCTCATTTATACTGACTGAGTAAATTGTTCATGGATGTGTACTTGAATTCAAAACAATCATGCCATGAATATTCTAATATGACCTATTTGACCAGCAGGCAGACATCATGGAATCAGGAAAAGTATGCCTGATTGATTTGTTTGCTTCTTTAGGAGCAGAGGAAGGAGGGGTTGGGGTGGTGGTTGTTTGTGAGACGAGGGGAGGGGGTCCTAATGGCGGTGGTGACAATCTAATAAAAGGCTTAGATGTATACTGCAAATATTTTGCTCTCACCTACGAGGCAATTAAACAATTGTTGTCAGCCACATGGTGCTGGAAACACCTAAATTTGTAAATGCTCAAGTTTTCATTGCAATTAAATTTTATTAAGCACTCAGTGACTTATTTACCTGTATAGGGGCAGGTGCTGCTACTGACTTGTGAATTTGGAAGTATCCATAGGTCACCTGAAAAAAACAAATGCCATGATATCTCATCAAATTGGATAAAATTTCGTTTTGTTAAAAGTTATATATTGTTGCTACTTCAGACACCACTGATAAAAAATTAAATATGATTTTCATAATCACAAATTCTGACAAGATAAAAGCTTTCTTCATTTTTGCAGTACAATATGTTCTGATACATCTTGTAAGATACTTGTGAAGCAAATAGGAAAGAATCTATGATCTAACTTTCAAACAATGGTGGGGGCAATGGCTTATAATCTTAAAGACGTTGATCTACCTACCGCTTTCATTGTTTGGTCACACTGAAAAATAAGTTCTTTGAGTTGTGTCAGAACCTCTTTCTATTGAGTGAGAAAAATGAAAGAGACTTCAATAACAGAAACAATTACTACAAAAGGAAAATGTTTATTAACTTTAAATTGTGTATAAATAAACACTGCCATGTAAATTTATACTGTATATCACTGAACACTGCTGAAAATGATGATTATTAAGTCCTAGTATCTATCAGTACTTTGCATCCACTGCTAGTAATACAGATTTCTTAGATGTTAAAGTAAACATTGGCTAATTCCTAGGACACTAATGATTGTTTCCATTCAATAATTGTCAACATTTACTTAAGATGGGGTTTCTGTACTTCTTTTGAGAATTATGACATCACAGTTCAAAGATTTTCTATGACAACAAAGTGTTATGATGAATAATTCAGGTAAATTTACTCACACAAAGAGTGCAATAGTGAATTTCACTTTCACATTTTAAGGATATTTCCAACATTTGCAGAGACAACAACTTTGAAACATCTTTAGGAAGGTCTACTGTGCTTTAATGGATGTCAAATCCCTTGATTCAATTCCTTAACTTTCGTATGACTACTTGCTTTTGCAAAATTTTTCATGGTTTTTCCAAACCTTCAATTTGCAAATTTATATCACTGCAATATTTTCATGTTTTCAACAACTGAGAGTATCTGTAACAATCACTTACCTTGACTTTTAGTAATTCTTGCTGCTTAGCATTAGCTTCATGGATACAAGCTTTATAGGTGGTCTCAGCCTCTTGGGTCTAAAGGAAAGAGTTTATAAATATATCAAACTAAGGAAAATGTTTCCTCAAATACTTGATGTGAAATATACCACAGTGCATAAAGTCTGTAAGTGGAAATATTTTAAAAGAAAACATAAATAGTAATTTTATTGGCAGGTGTGAGATAAAGATGAGTAATATATATGCAAAAGGATTAGTATAATATGTACTTTTAATGATTAGCATGATATGTACTTTTAATAATAGGCCAGGGTAACAAAGAAATTCAGAAAGGTAACAAAGGGAAAGGTACCAACAAATTGTACTTAACATTTCGATGTCCATGTTCAATTTCATCTTCGAAGTTCTTAACAAAGTTACTTCACTTTGGTTACTTGTAACCATGCATTTTAGGATAATACCGAAACAAAACTGACTAAATATTAAACTGGTTCTTTCAGCTAATGGCTACTTATTGATAATCGTCCCATGCTATTCCCATATTCAGACTTGAAGTGCCACTACTTCACAACAAGTTCTCTCTTCTCCAGTTTTCACCAACTCTATTTATCCCACCTCTCTCCTTTGACCTTAGTTGTATTGCATTTACTTCCCCATTTATCTATCTCCATCTCTAAAAAGTTAAGAAAATACTCTAGTCTTTCCACACCTATTCCCTAAACTCATGTGCAACAAATTATCTTCCCATTCAGGTGCACAGCCTCACAAAATGACAAAGGTGGTGGGGTTACCCCTGACGGCTTCACTGCTCACCCCTCCCCTGCCTCATTCACATCACCCCTCAGCATAAATAATCCTAATCCTTATTCTCCCTTCCTTTCCCAATTTATCTCTCTCTTTGAAAGATTACGAAAGTCTATTCACACCTCTCCCTTTAAGTCATGCCCAATAAACTTCACATTCCATCAGGGCATGTAACAAGGCAAGATGTTGAAGAAGTACAAGATATCTGGGGAGGGGTACTTTTTCCAAGGGAGATGTGTTAAAATGTATTGAGGCAATAGTGGGTTATAATCCTAAAAGTTTCCTACAAGGAATAAAGTTTCATAAAAGCCCCCCCCCTTCCAACATGTTGGCTAAGGGCCTGAGTGTAATTTTCTTTCCTCCTCACACCCTCCTCTTCTTCCCAGTGCTACCCCTAGCAACCTCACTTTCTGACCCCCAACCCCCACTTCTCCCCACTCCCTTACCTTATTCAACAGATCTTCCTCCAACTTTTTCTTCTTATCAAGTTTAGATGAGTGAGATGACCCGCTGGTGTTTAGAGCATCATTCTCTGACTTAGCTACTGTATCTTTGGCTCTCTCGTATTCATGATACCGTGTGTGATACAGCTGACGGGCTTTCTCCATGTTTGCCTGGCAGTCAATCTAGAAAAGTGCAATATACTGTATAAATAGCATACCCTCATATCTAACCCCTGCCAATTAACGACAGCCATTTAGGACTGCTATTGCAGTAGCTTCATTCAAGATATTTTTTCATTCTATGATTTTTTTTACTGAAACACAAATGATAACTTGAGTCCTACATACCACCCTGAAAATCGGAAACAATGTGGGTTTTTTTTTCCCCTGCTCAAGTCTCTTATGATAAGTACCAAATAAGAAGGTAACTAACTACCAGCAAAATTTTGGTAGTATCTAGTATTTAATTTCACTTTAGGTATCCTGACGGAGAAGAGGATGCCATCAATGGTACATCCAGTCGACAACCACTACTCCATCTCTTTAGTACACAATCATGCCATCATAACAACTTACTCAAGTATTTGACTACAACTCAAGCAATCTTCTAACACTTTTATGATGTCTATTTTTTAACAGCTGTTTTCAAGACCTAAAGATAACAAATTATTTTCTTTTTTTTATTTTTTTGCACTTATCTTGGATATATTTCTCATAATCTGTAATTAAGGAAAATATTGCACTTGTGGTACTAAAAATTTTCATATCTTAAAAACCATGATTTATAAAAACAGAATGATAGGAAATTCAAAATAAGGCATCATGGCATCTTTCTTTTCAAGAAATAAGATTCTCACAGAAAGAAACTTATACATTTGTAGCTTATGATAAAATATGTTGGCCCAAACTTTCAAAAAAATTGCAAGGACTGTAAATCTTGTTATAAATGAGTAATATTTTGGGGAGGTGCAGCTCTTGCTTGACTTTATTGGTGAGACTGTATGGTTTTATACCAATTACAGCTACTTTCTTTGTATGCCATGTTGGTGCATTGTAAATGCAATATTTCGAAGTTATGATACACTTACCCCTGACACACTTGTCAGTAGCCTTTCCAGTTATGAAAATTTGCTCACTGCCCACAGATGAAGCAGTCTGATCTAAAATACAATTGATGTACAGTATTCCATTTTCACAACGTAAGAAAATGGTTCCAGACCAATCAACATATATCCAAGACCTTTCAAGACTGTAAAAATTGCAGAATTTCTCCAGGTTTTTTCTTATTTTAAGGGAATAATGACCAAGGTTTACTCACCATTTCTTTCTTCATGCTACTCCATGTTTGTCGAATTGCCTTTCGCTTTTTATCATGTTCCACTCTCCTTGACTCTAGTTGCTAAAATGACAAAAAAGGAAAATCAGCTTGAAGCATACTAACATCCTTCCAAGTCCCAGCTTCACTGACATGGGCAGGGTTCACAAGATTGAAGGATCACTGAACCAAAGAAACTCTGAACTTAATCCTAACCCTAAACATAATCCTAACCCAAACCCTAGTCGTCCCCAATGCTACTCTTTTTCCTTATCTCCTAACTCTCTAACTCAAAACCTAACCCTAGCTTAAACTTGAAGAAGACATTTGGTTGAGCAGATCTTCACATTTTCAATGAAGCGAATCTTTGCTATGGTGGCATCTTTCACTGACACAGATTGCATATACAATGTCATATGTGCTAATTTCCACTCTGAATTTTTTTAAACTTCATGTGAAGTCTCCTCAATCACTTTTGCATTATTCTTACATTTGTCCTAAAATGCACACTTCCAAATAAAGAATAGATAAATTTGAAAAATGCTGGAAATACAGTAAAACCCTGTTTATCCGAAACCCCGTCTATCTGAACTAGCCGTCAGATTTAACAACAATCATAGTCAACACAATTACAGTAGTATCCACCAAGTTTTCAATGCTTTACAAGGCAAAATTCAATGTAAATTTTTGCAGAAATGCACTAATTTTCTCGGGACTTTAAAAGTCATGGAAAGATGTCACGATGGCTATTACAGCCGACATGTGGACATGGAAAACAATCTGTTATCTCTTTGTCAAATTTGGAAGAAATATGGTACATATTTGCTTTGAAATTCTTGTTAGGAGCCATGTGTCAGTATAGGCTCAATATCCTCTTATACAAAAATATGTTAGGCTAGCGTAAGTCCTAGTTTCACTAAATCTGAAAAGTTAGTAACGTAGTGAGCTTCATGCCTAAAAATGATAACGAAAGTAGACCTTACAAAAACATTGCAAACTGCTATTTGAGAGTCTCCTACACATGTGTCTCAAACATTTTTGGAAATTTATGCAGAATTTATGCTCTAGATACCTCTCCAGATCGTTACAGCTTTTCTTCAGCCCACACACTCATTTAGTGTGTAGAAAGCATTGGTCATTCAGACGAGCAAAGGCTCCAATTTTAGGAATAAAATCTCTGTTTCAGAAGTCTTAAAATTTAGTTGTCATATCATCGGTCACAAAAAATTGTAACGAAATATTTTTGGGGATTTTGTCTGCAATTTTTAGCCTTTTCGGAACTTTATTTTGGAAATGTGTTGACACACTGTCTTATGGACCCAGTGTACCGTACTTGAGGCAAAAAACTTGGAACCCTGTTTATCCGAATCTTTCGTTATCCGAACAACCTTTGGTCCCGATGAGTTCGGATTAATGGGGTTTTACTGTAAATCTGAAAACTAAATTCAAAATGGAATGACCAAATGTAAAAATTTCAACAGCGGCAATCTTCAAACAAATAACTTTTGTCTAAATTTCTTTTTACTACTGTTAACAATCTGAGGGGTGGTTTTAGGGGGTTTTGGGAACGTTTCATTTTAAGGAAGGTAAAATTTTCTTTTTTTCTTTTATTTTGCAGGTGGGCTCTTTTGAAATGCTTCGAAAAAAATGTCCCCTCAGAAAAATTCATTGGGGCAATTTTGGGGTCCACAGGGTTTATTTATATTGTTTTTGTTGAAAGTTATTAATGAAAAGGATATTGTCATGACATTGGGCATTTCTTGCCCTCCACAACATCTTTCTAGGGGCTATTTTTGCTACTGCAGGGGCAAATTGGCTGTCATATCCACACCCCCTACTTTGTAAGCTATGAATACAAAGATATATAGTTAGATGCAACTTGCAAACTTTGATTTGCAAGGTTTTACATAATGTTGAACACAAATGTTCCCATCTTGAGGTAGGCAAGTGCATTCAGGGATGCCATGTTACTCAAACAAAAGAGGGAGACATCACTTTAGATTTCATGACAAAATAATGATTCCATGTTATGTTAAAGGTTATTCACTGAATAAGTGGAGCAGGACACAAAAAATTGAAAATGGCACAGTTTAGTTGAATTAGAGGAACCTGTTCATCTCTCATCAGTGCACTTGGCATCCCTGTACAATGGAAGGTGTATAACAAAACCCCCTAAAATTATAAACCAAGAAAGACTTTGTAAAAGGCAGACTGGTGTACATTGTAATATGTAAGTTTTCTCTTTTTTTAATTCATATTTTCATGTGCTCATGACCCTACAGCAACAAACAGTGATAGACAGAAGGACGGGGCATAAATGACAGTGAATGATTCACTTCAAAGTGATCTAATGAAACACGTCAACATTCCAGTGAGAGAAAATCTCCAGTGTGATCTGACACTTGAATATTGTTTATAATTCCATCCAACATACTTTACCTTCAAATCAATTATCACAATTAATGTGAGTTGTAGGAAAGGAATTTCAGACGTCTCGATACAAAGACAGAAGTACTGAGGGAACTAGATTAGTTGCGTGCCTATTAAACGGTCATATTCCATGGAATGACTGTGAGGTATGAATACAATCCTACAGAATTATTTTTTGCTTGTGAAACGTGTGTATTATGGATACTGTCTCAAGACTTGTTTACATTAAAATTCTAAATTTCCAATCCAAGTTATTGGAAGACCATATTTTAATGCAGTATGCATAGCAAATTAATAGTAGAACAGGTATAGACTGGAAGAGGGGTATGAGGCATTGGGTTGGGTAGATGGACAGAGTTCCTGGGTGGCATGAGGAGCGTGCTAACACCAAATATTTCAGTTATAGCTAGAGGTGAAAATTATAGCTTGGTGGGAAAAATGTTCTGCTTGACTTTTACCACAGGATTGCACAAGGGTACTGATCAAGGGAAATTACAAAGCAAATGGTGTCAACTGGTCGTTGGAGGGGAGGAGTGCAAGAAATTATAAACTCACACACAAAAATAATGAAGAAAATCTGTATTTACTCTTAATGTGTGCACACTCTACACATTAAATGCAAACTAGTGCCATTGCTAGTGGAATTTTATGCTTAGATTTGATGAAATCAGGTCAATTTTACTGAGGAACCCTTTGGATGAACCCAGGGATAGTGCAAAGTTGTGAGTTTCTTCAAGGGTAATGTACTGTTCACTCCTTTTAAATAAACTCAAAATTACAAAGCTGTCAGTTTAAAGAAACCTGTGCAATTAGTGAGCTATGCGATCATCCGTTTAGAAGGTATCCATTCTTCTCCAGACGAGCAGTAATAAGTATTACACCAATAACCTCTAAAAGGTAAGCAGTATAGGACAGAACATTCGAAACCATGAAATCTTACCTCAACAAATTTGCGGCCTTGTAATTGTGTGAATGCAGCTTCACAATTCTTGGCATAATCCGCATCCTGTGAAAACATTTTAACAAAAGTAGCTAATAACACAGGATGAAACAGCACATGTGATTATGTACAATTTAATACATGGCACAAGGTCTACTTTAGTGTGCCCCAACCTCATCACCTTTTGTCCATATTAAACCGAAGCATCATGCAGAAATTGTAAAGCACCAATGAAAAGAAAATATAATTCAACTTACGTGTCCTAAAGTTGTAAGGTAGGCTGAGTGGAAAGGCAGAAATGTCTAAAACAGAAAAGAAACATGAATGGTCAAAATCTTCAGAGAATAGACCCTACGCATTGACAACACGCTGACGTCACATAGAGGGCAAACAGAGAAGCTGGTTAGATAAGGTACATAACTTTGCTACAAATGCTGTACACGATGTATCCTTCACATGCACATGTAGACTTACAGTATGTGCATATCCAACCAGTACAAACACTGGCTCTCTGCATTTGGGTTGGTGTAAGTTGTAATGCTACATTCTTATCTCAGCTGAGGGCATACTTTCAGTTCTGTGACATTAAATGAATATGGTCAACAGTTGATGGGATTATGACCATTCTATTCACACTCACGACATTGTATTCATACTGCAAAGTACAATTCCCATACTACACACTTCAACAAACAAAACATTCCCTAGACAACAGAACAATGAATAAACATCTAAGGATGAAAATTCACATTGTCAATTCAAAATGGCTACAATGACACCTGACATCAAAATTGCTGCTCCCAGTTATGTTCCATATTTTACACAGAATGCCTCTCTCTATCTTTACGTTATAAACTTTCCCTATATAAGTTTTGTCAAAGGTAAACTTGTCCATCTTGCGTCAACATCTGTAATGCCCCCAGAACATTTATGTACCAAAAAGGAAAGTTCAAAGTATATCCATACACCCAAGGATAAAATTAAATTCCAAAGGAGATCAACAAAATTGCTCAGCTGTGTACATTTGTAATAGATTTGTGCCACATGTCTTATAAAAATACTGTTATATGCATCACAATTGCAGTAATAGATTTGCAAATTACACCATAATACCACTTACGTTATCACCTCATCACGGAGATCAATTTTCCACACATCAGTCAAATAACCCCTTCTCCACAACAAGAATTTTCAGCCACCAAAATTCATTCTACTATTATTATTGTCTAACCACACACTCATCATCACCAAGGTTTAAAAATGAATAGTTTATCTTCACCAACACATGAAAACTCAAACCCTGAGGACCTGAAGAAAACTAGCAAGCTATATCCAAAGATGGAAGAAAATAAGTTTTGATCATTCTTCAAGTTCTCTCAACACCTTATTACAGCAGCCAATTGTCTAAGTTTCATGTACTGATAGCAAGCTTCTTGACAGTATTACCAGTATTTTTGTGAGGCAATAGGCTGAATTTCATGCCCCATGTAGTTGAAAACATCAAATTTGAATTCATTGGATTTGACACTCCAAACAAGCCTCAATTTGTGCAAAAATTGTGATGTATTGTCAAATAAGCACATGGTTTTTTTGAATGATAATCGACATATTTATTGGTTCATTTACGCTGCTGGTGAGAATGTTTTGGCATTAATTATGCCCTTTCATAAGAAGTTGAGCACAATAAAATGCATTTTGAAGTTAAATTAACGTGATAATGCCAAAATAATGCTGTTTTTAGTTGGTTTAAAATAGTTCCTAACCAACATTCGCCCAAAATGCTTGATGGATGTTGCAAGAATTCACAACATGTTATATCCTTTCATGGTTTTCAAACACAAATCAGTGGAAAATATAACCGACTGCAACGACAGTACCAGTATGTATAAAACTTCACTGGGCATGCACAAAAGTACCTACCGCAGTCATATCATAGGGTGACACTCATCAGTGGCCCAGCTTGTCACCCAACCCTGTACTCCTGTGATTGGTCTAAATTTTACAATATGCCAATACAGTTGTCAGTGCAGTCAAAAGTTCTCAAGATGTAAATACTGAAATACATTACAAACAATACTAATAGGAATATGCATTGAGCATACATTTTAAAAGAAGTTGCAATCTTTATAGAATTCCATGGCTTCTGTAATATTTTACAAAATCTGATAAATTTTCAAGGCCTGGAAAATAAACAAAATCCTTTGACTTTTACAGGCACCACAAACCCTGAGAAGGCACGCAATGATAGGGACAAAATCATAATCAATGACCTATAGATGATTTCAGAAGCTGGATTGCAGTTCTCCTTATGACTGGCAGGAGTGACATTTCCGTAAGTCATAGTGACACAAAATATGCAGGGCCAGTACTTTTCACCAGGAAGTCAATTTCTGATAACAAACTTTTAATGACACCCCATCTGAATTATATCTACTGTCTGCATTCATGTAGATGCCATCTTTTCAGTCAGTCCATGTCATCAAGCTACAAATCTTTTGCTATTTTCTAGCCCCTAGGCATAATTTTCTCCCGACAAGCTATACATCTCACCTCTTCTTTGAGTGTTGTTTGAGTTGCTGTAGCAAGTTTGGCAAGATTTCTTGAAAACTCCAGTTCTGCAAACAAATCGACAAATTGGTAAATGTTTACCTATCTCTAGTATCCAAGTGATTGACAGATAAAAAAATTTTTTTCTTGCCTTCAGCTTTAACAAGTATTGTTTTATTGCTTAGCATTTCACTATATTTCCTTCTAGGGTCTGGTTTCAATCTTTCTTTTCATAATTTTCATATTTCCATTTTACTATAAAAGCTGTGCGTTTCCTCTCTTTTAATGGTAATTAACTTTCATATTTAATGGAAACCTGGGTCATTATACAGAGCACATAAATTTTACAAGCTCTCTCGAGATCAGCATTCAAGCACGAGTCAAGGCCAATCATACCTCAATATAGCTCTATAAAAGCTATGAAAGTTGAACTCTTCAACTTCGAGCTATGTCCTTGATTTGGCCTGGAAGAGCAATTCATCATGACCATAAGTGGTTCTTATAGCTTTTTATATAACACCTTATTTATTTCTCTACATTTGATTGGAGGATTGGTGGTCACATGCAATGGGTGATTCGGCACTATCATTACGGTCGTGTGTCATCCATCGTGCAACAGTCTAGTATAACACACGGTCATGCAATAGTCTAGTATAACACACGGCTGTGATGTCACAATCACTGCGTGACGTGTACAAACTATGCTGCAACTCAATAAATCAACGCAGCTTTGGGGATAGCACATTGCATACCGTACGTAGTAGACACGTAGCTAGCAAACGACAAACCATGGAGCATGGACAAACGCCAAAACACAACTTTAACCAACGAGTAGATAAAGGTAACGTTGGATAGTTATAAGGTGTTATATAAAACAAATAATGAATGTTTTTCATTCATGCAATAGTATGAATAATTTCATTCGTTGAAAGATTTAACGTTCTATTCAACTCGGCTTCGCCTCGTTGAATAGAACGTTTAATCTTTCAACTCATGAAATAATTCATACTATCGCACTCATAAACATTCATTATTTGTATAATAGCACATGAATATTTGGAAGTATCAACCGGCATTCATACTTCAGTACAGCTCTATGAACCTATGAAAGGTGAACACTGCTCAACTCTGAGCTATGTCCATGGTTGGTCTGATAGAGCAAGGGATGACCACTCATTGTTCTTATAGGCTGTTATAGCACTATAGTGCATGAAAATATGGTAGTACTGTATAAACCAACCATAAGGGTTAAATATACAGATGACAGGTTGATAAGACGGGAACATCATGGTTGCAAGATATAAAGAGTTCTCAAAAGCTGCATTACGTGATATTGCCCTTACTCAAATCGCCCTTCACTGAACAGTGCAACACCCGACCTTCTCGGGGGAAAGTCAGGATTTTACTTGATGTTCGTACCTACAGATTATAGCCTTTGGGACGCTTACCAGGTTTTTTCATATTTTTATTGATTTTTCCAAGTTTTAGGCTATTAGCCTGTTGGTGCGAACATCATATAAAATCCTGACATTTCCCTCAGAAGGTCAGGTATTGCACTGTTCAGTGAAAGGCAATTTGAGGAAGAACAATATCACATAATGTGCACATCAACAAAATGATTTGATGTTTTACAAAAGCCACATAGAAAATAAAATGAATTTGACAAACATATGTTTTGAAATGAAACATGTTTAAACCAGAATATTTTTCTATCAATTGTATACTTGTAGCAGATACTGACCTAATTGTAACCTTTTTTGTACATAAGTTATGATATCCTTGGCGTACTTGGACCACGCTTTAGTCCGATCCAGAGATATTTCTACTCCATTGTCAAGTTTCATCAAGAGTTGGTCAACATCTTCCATACTACCAACATCACCTATGGGAAGATGAAAATGAAACACGAAGGATAAGTTTGTTAGGTCATTTAATGTGAGCAACATGTAAAAAATAGCAAAGCTGCAGCTGTCTCAGCCAAGCTACAGGGGCTGCAGCCATGCTTTGTTGCTATAAACATTACAATAAAAGGATCACATTAATATAGCTTTTGTGCAGAGTGTAGAAAAAAAGCAAGGCTGCAGCTCCTGCAGCTTGGCTGAGGCAGCTGTAGCCTTGACATGGTACCTTATGGGTTGATATAAGTACAAAGGCCTGAGTATAAGTGATAAAGTACTAAATATGAATGTAAATTTAATACAGGGTCATGAGTTGGTGCACAGAGTATGTGATTTAAAGTCTGCTTTCATGAGGAAGACATAGTTCCAATTACAACAAACTTAGAACTGCAAAAATACAAAGGGCAGAGTGCAAGAACAAAGCATCAAGAAATCTGCAAATATGCATAATACTGCAAGAAAAAAAGCACTGAGCACAAGTACTATAGTGCTGAGTGTAACTAAGTACTAGGCATAAGCACAAGCACTGAGTCGAAAGTATAAAGTAATATTGCAAGACACTAAATACAGTTATCAATGCAATTACTACTGGGAAATGAGTATATTTACAAGGACTGGGTTCAAGGTACAGATACCAGATACTAACTTCAAATATGAATATCAAGTGCATTTTCTTGGTACTGTGTACAGAAACCAGATAACAGTATAAGTTTAAGGCACTACCAGTCAATGCACTTAGACAGAAATGTTGCTGCACAAATGGCCATGTAATGGTCTCCATTGTTAGCAGTTGATGAAAATGTTGAAAAAACATTAAAAAAATTATACCCAAAGCAGGGAACTTTTGTAGTCATAAACAATGAACAATGATAATTACAACGGTCAGCTTAATAAACATATGAATCATTATGACTAATTAAACATATGAATCATTATGACTAATTAATGATAAAAGACAATACAGCACCCAATTCTCTATTGTTCATTCACACAACTCTATTAATAGAAATGACATCACTTTAGGGCTACATTGCAACCATACCGTCAATACATGAATACCAGAAAAGACAATTTGTTAAGAATTGAAAGATGAGATTGTAAGCAAACCCAAACAATGACAAAGGGACGATTTCTTGCTGGTATCTATGCAACACAGTTGATAAGACTATAAGTGTATGGTGTTCTTTGCTAAGAGCCAATTCCCCGTCACTTCCTTAAGTGTCCTAATACAATCATTGTGCAGCGCAGTATTTCTGCAACTAAACGCTGCATTTAAGTTCTAACAATGGATTGTCCATCACATGAATTCAACATAGAAAACAAAATACTCTGCACTTTATACAAACAAGAGAGATCAATTTTTTGCTACACTATATGTAACCGACCAGCATGCCCCCAATCATATAAAGAAATGAATGCAGATAATATTTCCATGGGTCATGTGACACACTGAGATAACTTTAATGAGTTGTGCCATTGTTGAATTTCAAAATATTAGTGGTGAATTAACAAAAAGTTTATCAGTGTATGTAACATTATATACAGACAGAGGGAAGAAAGATTTAGTTACCACTGAATTATGACAACAATGATCATTTCCTTCTAACAACTTTAAAACCGAAAGAAAAGTCTTTTCTGAGTAAAAAAAAAAAAAAACATTCACATGGTTATGATTTCTAATTGGCTCTGATTTTGTGGTCACTGAAAGTATTCTATGCTTTATGGCTATGTCACACCACTGTATTACAAAATATCACTATAAAAAAAAAAAACTTTTCACAAGAAAGAACAAGTTCACAAAAATTCTCCTGACAATATTTCCATGCCTACAGAATAACATCAAACTACAGATGCAGAGCACATGTAGACTTCTGAAAGTTTATATTTTCATGTTATAGACCTCTTGATGGACAAAGTAAGTTTTTATGTCACAATGCAGAAGGAACAGTGTTTCCATAACCTCTTGACTGTGCAAAGGGGCCATAACTCACTCTGATTATGTGAGTGTTCCTTTCGCATAATACCTCAACCTACCCCCCTCCCTATATACATGGCACATTTCAAAGGTAGCTTATTGTGACAGTCACTTTTGGTTGACACAAACATCTGCAACCTGCTGTGTTAACTAATGCAGCTAGAAGTATAATGTCATATAATGCCACAAGCAATTAAGCCCTGTGTCAGTGACCCCATTTTCTGCCTATTATTGAACTGTAGCACAATAATACTTGCATAGCGTGTAATTGTCTTCAATGAATCGCAAATCTATCGCAAAATTTGAAAAAATTTGGAGATGACTGGATATTTGACATCTCTCATCCATGACCCTCATTACACAGTAATAGAGGGAGAGTACATATAAATGTCTTGAAGTTGTAACAATTTCAGAACAGGATTGTTCTGTTCCAAAGATTGCTGAATATTTGAAACAAATTGTCTCCCCTACCCTCCTATCCATGTCCAATTTCCAAAATAAATGAACCCAACAAAAATATCTTTATGACATTGGAAAAATGCCTTCAAATCTACTTCTGTAGCTTTGAGAACAAAATTTAAACACTTTTAATGTCTGATTCAAGAGAAAAAAATTTAGCCTAATCGGAGCTGAAAATTTATTCGTAGCCTTTTATTCCCACATTAAAAAGATATAAACAGCTGTTTAAGGATTGTACTTGAATTATACACATTCAATGAAGCACACAAGCCATCTTTGCACACAAAGGCAACTAACACATCAACCAAACATCTCAGTTTTATGGATAAGTCTGAAATAAATACAGTCCTCTATAATCAAAATGACAAACTAAGTAATACCTCAAAAATTTGCCCTTCTTTTATTTGCTTCTTTGCTACCTTCTTAGCTGATCTCAATATTCATGGGGCTAATCACACAACCTATTATCACTGAATATTTAAATAATGACTATTCATATAAAGATCAAAATAACTTTTGCCATGAATGGGGGGTTATATCTTTTACATAACAACCCAAGTACCACACTACATGGCCCTTTACCTCCTCTGTCATACAGCAAGAGTATATCTGAAGCTTTCACAAGACCACACGCTATTCGTGCAATGCCAAGAATTTCATCAAACATTTTCATTTTAATCACTGCCCTGGATATCAAAAGCAGGAAGTTAACAAAAACATAAAGGTCACAATTAATAAAGGTTTTTCAAGACTCGGGACTTACTTTTATCTTTGACTCTAAATCTCAGGTACTAATTCCATTCAGTCCGTTTCATTCCATGGATGAAATGAGAGCCTCCAATACAGGTTCATTAGCGTTCCAGGCCATGATATACCACACTGAACAGAAATATTTGCAAACAGCTTGGGGTAGCCCCATTGCCGTTTAACTATATGTTTATTTTCCCAACGAATATCAAGAGCTGAGACTTGCCACAAGCGAAGGAAAATCAAAAATGTTGGAAGGGGAAAATAACTAGAGACCAATGGTTTACGTGGTTTACCCATGTGCTTATAAGTGGGGTGATTATTTGGTTAAGTTCTCTCTGTAGAGCCCACAGTTGGGTGTTAATTGTATTAGTGGTCTGAGAGTATGACCAGGTACAATAGACCAAAGGAGATTTCCTAGGTGACAGATGCTGGGACTAAATTAATTCAGTTACACTTGACTGATATAGTTAGCATGAATACAAATCTGACGAGGATAACGGTTAACTGTAAAGAGTGAGTTTTGGCAAAGTTTTCTGGCATTGTACAATAGCCTTTAAGATCTTCCTCTAAAACCTAAACAACTGTTTCACAATTTAATGAGATGACAGAAACAAGGCTGCAAGACAACTAACCAAGAATGCAGCTTGATATAGTGTGATAGCAGATAGAAGACCCTTATTAACTGCTCTCTGATTTGAAGAAATGACAATAGCATCATCAAAGTCTCACCAAAGATGAATTAATGAAAAATTCTGTTCTACATTTCAGAACCCATTTCTGGTTCACTTGTGCATAATTTTTAGTAAAGATCATTGCAAAATAATTTTTCTACCTCTTAGCTGTCCAATATCAAAACTCAAGTCGAGGCTATCCATTGGAAAAAGATGTGGTCTATGCAAGTTTGTAAGAAAAGGCTAGTCATTGTTTATTCTGGGAGAAGGGGTGGGGACAAGAGAAACACTTGCTCTCCAACTGTCCTTACAGGCAAGGAGAAAAAAAGACCCCACCAAATGCCCTTTTCAAATGACACATATCAACTTAAAGCAAGATTTGTGAACTTTTTATCTTTTTTTTTTAAACAAAACAAAAAAACAAAAAAACATTGTAATTAGCATCAGTCAAAAGATGGTTACTGTACCTATAGAATATAAATTGTAATCTTTGGGTTGTACAGTAATTTAAGAATGGATACCAGGGCTCTATGGTGCTTGCTTTCCACCCCTCCTCAAACCCTTCTCATAACCTACACCAGCTACCCAGCTCATTGTACATTGTGCTGGTCAATACAGACTTACCTATAGGTTGTAATCTATCTGGTGTATGGTGATTAGGGTAGAGGTATGAAGGCTCCATGGTACTCCCCACTGAGGTCAGACTCTCAAAGGACTGTATGAAGAAAAATAATTAGAGAACTTGCAACAAAATGTAGAGAACTTGCAACAAAATGAGACATGTAACATATTTCAATGGATAGCAGAGAAAAAGTGATAAATATTGCACTATGAGGTATACATTACACATATATCAGAAAACATACTTACACTGTTACACATACCATTGTATCTTTGTACAATGTTTTATTTTACCCATTTTTGTACATACTGTTTATACATCTTATAATGACAAAGGGTTTCATTTTTGTGTATTTTTGTACATGGTTTTGTATTTCTTACCTTGTTATACACATTTTTGCAATTTCCTGCATACTTTTTGTTTTCTTTTCTGTTTTGCACATATTCTAACATTTTTCACATTATTTTACAAATCTCTTATTTTCATATATTTTTCTTGTTTTGGGGGATCTCTTTTACATATTGGTACATTCTTACATTTTAACTATATAATTTAACATGAGCTTTATTTTTATGTACTTTTGTAGTTTTCTAGATATGTATATATGTTTTGTTCATGTCTTTACTTTTTGAAACATGTTTCTTCACATTCTGCTGCTCCTACTCTGTTACATGCCCTGGTGGCATGAAATTTTCCGAAGGGGGTGGGGAATTTGGTGATAAAAATATTGACATTAAATTGTCAACTCAATTCCTACCATACACTTCTGTACACATTGCCAAAAGCATATTGCAATAATGGTGCTAATGTACCAATGCAACGAGGCCAAACTCAACTATTTTCGTAAGACTTTCAAGCTAAGATTCCATGAACAAGAGTAAGCACCAATGGAACATGTCAATAAAAACAATCTGATAACATGTTTGCCTTGTTTGGCCTTAGAGACCATGAGGGGTGATGAAGCGAGTCAGGAATCATATGATACACTGAGTCAGAAGATGGAGAAGTTACAGTTAGGTACTCGTGGTACTAAATTTCCATCTGGTGAAAATATTGGTTTAAGCGATACATATATGAAAACTTTAGGGGTTCATTTATAAGACAGGGAGCATTTAATAGGTATATGACACATTTCTGTACACATCTTCATACTTTTCTTCACATTTTTGTAAATTACCTTTGCTCCAGTTAGCCTTTGTTCTACATCTCCCATTAGGTACTCTGTTACACTGTTACTAAATGCCAAGGCCAGTTGGTCCAGAGCTTCTAAAAACCCTTCTTTCTCTTTTAATTCCTCATTGGCCTGCATACCTGAAAACAAAAATGACAGCATTTCAGAGAAGGCATTGTAGAGAGTTATCACATTCAATAGTTGCATAGCCTGAAAAAGTTGTGCATGTGTGTGTGTGGGGGGGGGGGAGCTCCTGGTGGGCTCCACCATGTCACAATGAAGGGGGGGGGGCTTCAAATATGGAGTCATTGTATACTTGTATATATTTTCAATCTTGGGCTTTCCAGTGGGAGGCTGGGGGGGGGGGGGCTCATGCCGTCAAGTCCCCCTTAGCTATGCTACTGATTTTCAAGATGCTCAAGCAACACACACAGTCAAAATCCTACAATTAAGGTACATTCAAAAACAGATTTTTGTACACATAACCTGGGCATTGACACTGATTTGTGCTTTAAGAAAGTCAATTACCTTCAAATCTTTCCAAATATCTTACTCAATAGATTTATCAATCTGCCAGGAAACTGCTGTGACCTCTTGAAAATGGCCATGAAGAAAGACTTCTGCAAGATTTCTTTTTCTTCCTTTTGTGCAAAATATTCAAAGCTTAGCAAGAAATAGCATTCATACTTGAGGGCACTTCTTCTTTGGTTGCTCATACATAAACAAGGTCCCTAACCTCAAACACATCCAAGATTTAGTATTTTCATTTCAAATGCAAACAACTCGGCCCATATCTTTCCATGATTAATTATGATTCACTGTGTAACTCGCAAACACCTAAAATATTCATTGCATACAAAAACAAACTGAATCAGTAACACTTCAAAATAAACAAACTTAGGACCACCTGCTCTGAGCTAAAAATACTGCTAGATACTATTTCCTGTCTAATAGGGTTGTTCACTTGTAAATAAATGGCCAGGTTAGAATCCATGCAATAAATTATTATACCTTAATAACTACAGCTTAAAATATGGAAAGTAAAAACATTATGGAAACTCTCTTTGCACTCACAGACAATTATTTATAAAAAATAATATATTTCTGATTCTAAACTTACCTTTCACCTGCTGGATGAGGTGGAGAGCAGCCGTATGTATTTCCGATGACTTCAAAGCTGCATATTGATCCAAAATGGTCCGTAACGTGCTGAGAAGATTCCGCAATCTCTCGTGAGCGGCAACATTGATAGTCGCATCTCCCCTTCCTGCGAAACAAAACATTATGAACAAACATTTTACTGTGCACCTTTCAAAAGAGAATTCAAAGTTCAAAGTAGAGCTGCCACCCTGGAATGTAGTGGACAATCGGAGGTACAGTGCTGCAATCACCCCATGACCAATAGACAGTTGCATTATAGTGATGCAGACAATGGGAGGTACAGTGCTCACTTGTACTGATGTCAATGGGTATGTGAAATTGGCTTCAGAACATTGCAATGATATTACTCTGAATGTATTAAAGTAACATATCTATGTGCAGTATGACTGCAAGGTCTTTTTCCACAGGCGAGATGAGATAATGCCCCCCATGAGTTTCTGCTATTCTCCCCCTCCCCCTTTATCCTCCCCTAGTCGCCCCACAAAAAAATACTGGGCTTTTGGCTGTTTAATATGAAAAACGTAAATTAAATGTGCTCAAATCTTTGCACAAGAGAGCACCAATTTCCATAACCTACCTTATATGACTAAATATTTAAGGAAGGGGCAATTCCTTGCCTTCCCTTCTATCATGCCCATGGTCTACCTTCAAAAGAAAGATCTGAATGATTCTACAGTATCTTTGAAAATGTTTTAGCACTAGCTGCAGGAGCACCACGTTCACAGAAACATACATTTGATGGCAAGTGTTCACACAAGTAGATGGGGATCAGGTTTACCTACTGATACTGCATACATAGTATCTGATAAAAGGGATGGCATATTCCCCACATATAATAAAAAAAAAAACGGGTTTAGGAGGGGGTGTAGACAATTGTGTGCTTTATATGTCCACAGGTCCATACATGTAGGAAGGCCCGGTGCATTTCTTAAATTACCATAACTAAATAACTGTAACATCAAACCATACACCAAGCCTACTGTATCTTCCATACTGTATCTGCTGTAGATATCTTACTTTGGACTACTGTACAACTACTTGGGGAACCAGAGGGAATGGGCCATCAAGGCCTACACTTTGCCTTGAGGCTCCTCAAAAATTACCACCACCAAAAGCCACATCATAATGGCCTTGGTGCATAAATTTCTATATTAATTTCTATTTTGTTTCATTTAATATCCAAGTTACGGCATTGGTTGCCTTCTTTCTTGGCCATGCTACCCTGACAATGTTTCGCCAGCAGATACCTACATGTCCTTGCCCTTCCCAGTTCTTGTTCTGAGCCCTGACATATTTTTTTTTATTTTTTTCCATTTTTGTAATTGTAGACTTTAAATTCAAGAAGATGAGGAAGACAAGGAACAATAAATAGCATATAGCAAAAAGAACCCTAAGGCAAATGTAAACACAAACCGCTGACAATAAAATACTGCAAATTATCAAAAATGCAAGAGAATGATTATTAAATTCTGCAAACAATTTGTTATCACCCACTTCAGCTATCAATCAAGGGTGTGTGTGGTTTACTGAATTTTACAATCAGAGGAAGGTAGGTAAAATAAAGGTCTCCGAATCTTCTGGAACATTTCAAGGTCACAAGGGGATGACACTTAGGGCTATGGATCATGAAGTGCCATTGAAATCATCTGACCCAACAAAAGGTAATAAACACTCCAGGAGAAGGGGAGTGCACCGGCCCCAACCTATGGAGATCATTTGGTACTTGATAATTAGTGTGCACCTTTCATGAAGATACAACACAATTCCAAGGTTATTGCACATACAGTAGGTACTATTATGACAGCTGCCATGGACTTTTTAATTTATACACTTTTTTTTTTAAACTTGAAGAAATGTTTCTAAAAGGTGTACCACATAATGATGGAAGTCAACAATAAAATCATTTGTCCAAATTGTTCACACAACTAAAAAGCGAGAGCATAACTAATTTAACTTGTATACAGTACCCTCTGAAAGCTACAGTTAACAATTATGAGAAGGCCTGAAGGCTTACTTATTACTTACCCAAAGGAAATCTTCTTAGAGTACTATAGCTTTAAACTGACATAGTTTTATATTCAGACATGTGACTGGCAAATCCTAGAAAAAGAGGAAATAATTTGGAAGACAAACAATGGCGCATGCAAAGCCCTGCACCCTCTCAGTCAGGGACCCAGGGGTCCACTCAAGGGCCCCTGATGGCACTGATGTCATTATAATACAGACTTCTAATTGGATAGAACTCCGAGGGCTGTTTGTACAAGTTTAATAGCTGAGATTTATAAAGACATTTATGCAGAAACTGTTCAGTTCTTTGATGTGAAAAAGAGGAATGAACAAAAATAAGAGGAAAAGTAGAAACAAAAAAGAGGAATTCCTCTAAAAAGAGGAAGTAGCACATGCCTGTATACTGCAGTAAATGTGTTTTACATAACTGTATCAAAAAAAAACTGGAAAAAGGAAAATTTCCTCATCCCAGACAGTTCCAATTCTCCCACCTGAGTTAATACTTCTTAATAGTCCCTTCCAAAACTGTCTAAAGCTCCTCCTTATTCAGACACAAATCTAGTTTCCTGCTTAAGGCCATATCCTGGTGGGCATACAAAGCCCTAATATGTACTCAGAATACTCTCTCTGCATGCAGTAGAATTTTAGACTCTGCATCTTTTAAATTTCAAGACCGATGTTAATCAAAGAGCATGCAGTCTGCAATTGAGAATTTAGTTACCCTAGTCATAAAAGTACTTGTGGTGCTGAGTGTCTGTCTTTAAGGGTGCATTTACACTAGATCCGGATCTGATCTCCTGCGCGGGGTCAGATCCCCTGCTCGAGATCAAATTTGTAGTGTAAACGCAGATCAGATCCGGATCTGATTGCCCTATTTTGATCCTGGTAAGAGGGGAGGATCAGACCCCGCGCAGGCGATCAAAACTTGTAGTGTAAACGCTCCCCGGATCAACGGTGACCCGAGATCAACGGTAATTCAACGTACATTATTTGGAGGTCACTTCTGCAAAAACACTCTTTATGCAGGGAGGTGGATCAGAGTACGAGACAAGTGTAAATGCACCAGGATCAAGCCATACACGTAATTCGATATGCTGATAACATAGGGCGATCAGATCCGGATCAAGTGTAAATGCACCCTAAAGTTTAAGATCCATGTTCATTCATTGACTTTAGTAAACTATGAATCACAGTACTATATATCAGTCATCAAACTTGAGAAATTAGGTTTATGAGGCTTTTAACAGTTTGACCTCTTAGCAGCACCACTTTTAAAGGGTTGTAGTGCACTCAGCACAGGTCTTTCCTAACAATTCAATACAGTCAAGAAGATCAGATACATCAATGTCATTTTACCATGATTTCATAAATCATCTTCTTGCATTAAATTTTGGGCATTAGGCTACAGGTAACAGCTTTTCTTTTGTTTTCAAGACCATACAACTGATTAGGCCTAAACCCAGTGCAAATCTGAAAATAATTTATCACTTTTGAAACAAGTTCAGGTCTTCATAACAAAGCTCAAATCATCCGTCAATGTTTCCAATTTTCTGCTGATATATTTACAGTTAAATTTTGCCAGTTAAGTAAGCTCTACAGCTGTAGCAATACTACAACTGTAATTCTTTCATTTCATACACCATCCTTTAAATATGTATCAACTTTTTATGAATGTACTAACAATGGCGGGAAGGTAATTTCATATACCATCCTTTAAAAATGTATCAACTTTTTATGAATGTATACTAAGGATGGAGGGAAAGAGTTTTGAAATGCCATTTGCATGTTTAAAGATTGTACTATGAGTCACAAATGTTAAATACTGTGGGTAGGTATATACTTGATCCACATAATATTGTAATCCATAAGCCTGTAGGGGCTTCTTACATATTCTTGATGGCTTATAATTGCTGAAAATACCTGATAATTGCTGAAAATATTAAGGCCTGAATTAAATATATTATACAGATACAGTTCTTTTAAAGAACAACTTTTGTAACCTTTGGTACCCAGGGATGTGTTTTACTGTCACTATATACTGATGGTCCCATGCTCAGAACATGGAGTTATGGACCCAATGCATATGATGCTACAGACCAGAAAGTGTGCCCTTAACTGGTGTAAGGCCATAACCATGTACTGTAATGTACAGGGCTGTACATTGCAACACACACCAACACAAATGCAGGCAGCTCATTTTTGTCTCTGTCGGCAATGTGCCTAAGTGTACAGTATGTGGACATGTGAAGGCAACCTCATGCGTACAGCATGAGTACCAATCATGTACCGTACCTTAGCTAGCTAGCTTCATTGTTTTTCCTGAAACATAGCATATCAGCATGACATCAATGCATCTACAGTATATTGGTCTACTGATCAGACACAAGACATGTATGCATGAAAAACACTACCTAATTCATATTTTAGTAGTTTCTTTCAAATATGCAAAAATAGTATATACTAAAACAAACTCTTTGTTAATGATATGATAATATCTGAATTCATGCCAAGTTTATGTGCATGAGGTAAGATCACAACTAAGACAAATTATACTTGGCTCCTAGGGTTGGGCGACATGAAAAAAATCCATATCAATAAATCATGATGATATCACCAAAATTTTTGTAATATATCATTATATCTCCAAAATGGATTAACCTGTATTACCTGTTGTAGACAAGGCTAAATGTGCCTGAAATTAGCCTAAAAAAGTTTACAGCTAATTTTCTAAAGAAGGACAAGATCGATGAATACTGACATTACACTGTTTCATCTTCAAAATTTAAATTATCCAAATCTCAGTCCCCCAAAAGTTCTATTTTTTCTATATATCGTTATATCTTGATAAAGGTATTTCATATCGCATATTGCGATATGGACTTCTGGCGACGATATCAATATATATCAGAATCGCCCAACCCTAATTGTCTCCAAGCCTGCTGTATTTGATAGCACTCAGCAAACTACATTTGGAACAACCGTGTCAAAAGTAACCGTAGTTTATAGTTGTTCATTGCAGTTAATAATTCTTTAGAAACTCTTCCAAGGGAGGTCTCCTAAAGTTCATTAACTGTTCTTGGAAAACTGATTCCCCACCCAGGGATAAGCAATAGTAACTGCAATGCAGTAGCATAAATCTTGTTATCGAGTATGATGTGTGGTTTACATCAATTGATTCAGTTAACAGCTACAGGATGGAATGTATCCAAATACTGATCTCTGATCTATGTGGCTAATGTGGCATTACGGATGTCTGTTTACATTATTCAATCATGGAAGAATGGCCTCCAAGGAAGTAATTGCATGATTCAATCCTTGCTGCCAGTATGGTACAATCATAGCTAAACTGTGTCAATTGATATGCTGAATATAAACTACATATTTTCATGCTTAGTCAAAGAGATGGTTCATTATCCCTTATCTGTGTACTGTATAGCCCACTGCAAGTCTCATCTGTTACACCTCTATGTTCTGAAATCTCTATGTTCCCACACATGTAACCATACTCCTCTTACCTCAAACTAATCTTTACCTAACCTTACCCTAAAATTGACCCTCATCTAGACTTTGTCAGAACACAGAGACATAGACACAAAGATCTAGAGATATCAGAAAAAAAAGCAGTGACCATCTCATCCAGACATCAGCCATGTCCAAACATGGCACCAAGAGTTGCATGCAGTACCTTATAATATTTTGGCAGCACCCAAGCAGTGCTGGATTAACCCCATGGCAGAACCGGCATATGCCGGGGGCCCCGCGCTTTTGGGGCCCCCAAAGTGTGTGTGCACTTTTGCCATGCCTTGACACTATCTGGCATATAATGTATAATAACTGTCATGTATCACTGTATAATGTGTAAAAGCAACTATTAGTTATTAGCGGTTAAAAGCTAAAATTTAATCTATTGAGTGTTATTAATTTTGTGTAAGCGGGTGGGTGAGGGGGAAGGAGGTTAAACTTGTAAAAGGGGCCCCGCTATAGAAAGTGCCGGGGGCCACACACAATGCTAATCCAGCCCTGCACCCAAGTTATTTTTGTTTATAGTCTATGGGTCTTGCTCTAACTTTCAATGTAATCACCAAACCAGCCTGTCAGAAGACACATGTCAACTCACTCATTTACTTGGTTGGCACCTGATCGAAAAATAGGCCCAAAAAAGCAGCACTTGTGGACAGAAATTCTGAATATGTACTATGGACATATTGTTGATGGAATATCAATTGCCTAAAATGTGAAACATTCTCTCCCAGTCTCTGAGATATCAAGCTACTGTACATGAAATATTTTAACACATTGACATACAGTTATTCCTGGGGATGTGTTACTAAAGTATTTGCATGCAGAGAATCCACACTTTGGTACAAGAAAAACCTACCTTTAATGATGAAAATTATTTACACCTCAAGAAATAATCAACCATAAATCTAATTTCAATGAATTAATATCCAATTTTTCTTTACAGAGCCAATTCGTTGTCCTTTGAGACAACTGTCAAATGTATGTAATCCACCCATCAGCACTACAAATCTACCTTTTCTAATACTGCAAGTGGAAACAGCACATGCGATACAGTTTAAGACGAAACATCCTAAACACGGCTCGACTGCATTGAAACGATGACAAAACAAGTACATGCATCATACAAATAAAAGAACCACCCATCTTACTTCTTCCGCACTCTAAATGAACCATGAATAATATGCTTTTTTTTGGTACATCTAAAAGAGCATTTAGAATCTTTAATTAAGTGGTGAACGGGTGTAACGAACTGTTCAATCAGATGAAGCAGAGGAAAGATACACATCATAGCCACTGATATACATGTCAAACAGTGATTCTGCAGAATCATTTTATATGACAAAAGGGGAAGTATTCAAAAAAAAATACAAAATGCAAAATTTGAGAGGAGAGGGTGGGGGATAGAGCATTAGAGCTTTTATTACTGCTGGTACTTCAGAGACTGCTTTCTTTCACTGAACATTTTTTTTTCTTGTTTGTTTGATTAAATAAATACTATATTATGTAACACAAAGAAGTTATGGAATAAGCATATTTGACATACAATTAAAACCGAAAAATTTTTAACAGTAGTCCCTATTTTTCTTAGCACTGGATTGTCCAATTTGTCAAATGGAGTTGTGGTGCCGATTAAGTCTGGATCACATTTAGTCTTTCCTGAAGGAGGGACAGAAGAGGTGGACACAATTCAAGGCCATATCTTCCACATACACCACAAGAGTCACCTGTCAGACCAATATTCAGCACATGTTAAGTCATTGTCATGATACTAAATGTCAGGAAAAGTATGTGACAAAAGATGTGAATTATAATTTTCACCTTCCCATTTCTATTCTTATTCACTGTGTCTCACATTATATCCTAGTACCAAGATACTAAATTTTACCTGGGCAGCAAAAAAATTTTCAAAACTCATAAAAAGTACTGGCTCAAATATAGCAAGCATTAAGAACAGTCTATACAATTTTCCCACAGTGAAACACAAACAATGTAACCTCTCTAACCCAACCTGCCTACAAACTGTAGTGACCATTCTAGCCCCAATGTGCCACCATAGTTTGTCGTTACTCCTTCCTGTATGGCTCTAATAGCCACAGGGCCAGTCCTAAAACCCTTGCAATAACAATCAATAGCTGTCATTCAGCTGGGCCAGGCCCCTTTCCTGGTGGCACATCCAAACACCTTTCCTTTCTCAAGTCTCATCACTTTTCGTACTCCAAACAATACCCTTTGACACCAAGGGCTGTTCACTATTGTATGTAGGTGCCAAGGATCAATCTGTTCTGATATGCCATCCTTTGAAGGGGTAATTGAATAACATCGGCCCTTTAGAAGCTGCTTACAAAAGTGGCCAAAGCTCAGGCTTGAAATGATCAATTTTGTTGACATTTAGCACCTATGAAAATAGGTAGTAACATGGGAAATTAATTAGTGAAGGCCAAAAATAGAAGTCACTCACTATAAAGACCATAGTAATCCCTGTCTGTAGAACAACCCTTACAAAAAAAAAATGTCTGTCAATTTATGCCTGTGATCATTTGAGATCGGGCATAGAAAAGAAAGATTTCACATGCTATCCAGGCCAAAAAAAAAAAAAAAAAATGCAGCAAAAACATAACTGACATTCATTATGGTGCCTTTAATTTTAATACCAGTTTTATCAAAGATTCCTATGATAATGACTTCATTCAGTATGTTTTTCTTATGTAAAACCTGTAGCAACATGTGACAACTCAGAAACACTCAGATTTACATGCTTTAAGTGAAAGTATGAACTTAATGACCACATACTCACTTTAAATCTGACTCCTGTCACATAAAATCCATCCAAGAAATTTTTCTTTATGAATGGCACACTTAAAACAAATTACAGACTTGCAAGTGGACCTAGGCAAAATGTAGGATAAACATCATCAAAAAAAAACAAAAAAACCCAAGATAATAGGATTCAAATGAGGAGAAAAATTGGATTAACAAGACTGTACCTTGAAAGCCTGAATCAATAGTATGGGACCATTTTGATTTGGAAGGGGGAGGGGGCAAGGTTTTATTGCCCGAATCTTTAAGCCTTTCCAGAAATATTTTGCCCAAATTTCTACAGATTCTGCCCACATTTTGGGGTTGTCCAAAAATTGGAAGGGGGCACAGTGTCCCTGCCCCCTTCTCATACACCTATGCCTGAAATTTAATCAGCTAGCTAGATTAGGGAACAATGAAAATACAGTCACTTCTAAATTTGAAAGACCCAAACCCTAATCTAGATTCAGAGGAGCTGGGATTCTTCCATATTCACTTTTCAGTGTGAACATAAAATTCAGAAAAACTCTTTTTTTACAGTACCTTTAACTTTGTTTTCCTTTTCTCAAAGTTCACATATATAAAAGATTAAGAATCTGGAGTCATGACAAAATAAACAAAAACCCACGCCTTCCAGGGACACAAATTTCCCTGATGTCTTTTAAACAGCACACAGTCAATACTCTTAAATATTGTATAAGGTATGACAATTAGCATTTTTTTAAATACTAAACTTCGATATTTGCTGAAAAAATCTTAGTTTGACATTTAAATGCCTTGATGAATTTTTAAGACATGCTGGAGGTGGCAGACATAGTGTAGGCGTGGTCCAGCTTGTCCCTCCTACTTAGATTTTACAGATCTTTTTGATAGTAATTTTCTCTTCAATTGCAATATATATTAAGTGTAGATCAACAGAAAATAAATTTCTAGATATTAGTAGTTCTTCTTACTGCACTCAGCATGCTGTCTAAAATTGAGAACTTGTTGTACAGTAAATTTCCCAAATTTCCCCAAAATCCCTGGACTGGGAATCTACAAGTCCCAATGCTTACCTCCTATTTACACATGTAATCCCCACCTACCCAGACTGTGGTAAACTAAAGGCACAGAGGACATGGAGGGCGTTCTCCTCCCAAGTCCACTTCTCACTTAATACCACCATGCAGACAGTGTAATACGCAACTTTGGGAGGGGCGATGTAGATCCTCAAATTCTCAATTCTGAATCAACTCTCAATTTCTGTTGACAGCAGCTTTACAGTATAGTGGCTCCAAGCAATTTTCACAATGTAGTGGTTTACACTACTGTAGCAAGGATTTTTCTTGTATTGTCCATAAGTTTTATCATGTAAACAAAAAGATGGGGGAGGGGGGTTTACAGTCATGCAAGGAAACTTGAATGATGGTTTAATGAAATATTCATTTCAAAAAATTGTTCAAGAAATTTATTAGAGGATTTCATTCGCAATGGAGCTTAAAGGGAAAATGCAGTCACCCCAATCAGAAAGAGTATGCCTGGTCACTCTAGTTCATGAATAGCCTATTTTGATCATTTGACAATATTTTTGTTAGTGAATTGTGAAATTCAAGGAGAACTTCCCCTTGTTTTACCTATTGTTTGTAATAGTTATGTTCAAAACGTCTTCAAAGTTGTTTGTAATGCAATAAGAGATTTGCTAGAGTTTGCTGACTTTTCAAAGAAAATTTAGGGGTGACTGCCTATTGCCTTTATAACTTGAATTTGATAAGACACTAACATTCCCCAAATCTGTCTTTTTTACACCAAAGACTAGGATACTTTGAATATGTATACAGTAAGACAGTTTTGAAAATAACCTTGGAAGTTGGATAACACAACAAGAATGGCCCTCCCTACAGTCAGCAACCTGCCTCATCTAGCCAGGAAGCTGGGGCACTCCAGCTCCCTGGTCTAGACAGATAAACTCAAGTACAATCTAGAAAGCCCTCAATGTTGCAGCTGTACTAGATATCAAACAGCCACCTCCTAAAAAGTACACATACAGCTGATCACTGGGTATCTCATTTTTTCAGTAGGAATGCATGCCCACCAATTTGGCTAGAAGCTCCCCCCACCCCAGCTTCGACCTGAGTTGGCTAAAATCACCTAAAAAACTGATATCTCATTTTTCTTTTTTAGTAGAGTAATTTTTGTTGACTGATCATACTACGTCTAGACACACAGAAAACAGTATCTGTCTGATACAAAAACTATTTCCAAATACAACCATGCAGACTGGGTGGGTCTGTACAATGTGAATGCAATATACAATGTAAATCATAAGGTGTCATCCCTGTTCCAAACTGCCTAAAAGTCTAAACTACAATTATCTGAGATCAACTCTTGATGTTTATATAAAATGAGTTGTTTGCACTTTGGCATTTATAGCAGGTGTTGGACAATCCAGTATTAATCATGAGATGTGACATAGCTATGCATCAAACACACAGTTTGAATACTACTTAGTCACATATTAAAACTTAAGTTAAAACTGTCACTAATATAGTTCTGTATTTATTGGCCTACCACAAGCTGCATGCATTATGTGGCACAGCTTCACATACATGTGCAAAATCTACTAACAAATTCTGTGCTCCTTTTATACTGCAAAGTGTTGTAACAATATATGCATACATGTACAGTATCCTTTGGAAATTACTGTTTTGAGTCTTGACTGCTAGGCCTTTGCAGTAGCCTAGGTGAAGGGGCTTGGCAGCCTGAGCCACCCATATCATGCCTCCCAGTTGCCACCACCACTGGAAAACTAAAGAGTGGAAAAGTGTCATCTATACATTTGAAGCTTCCCCAAGGGTAGAGCCCCCTTTGGCTGTACCCTTACTCCCATGTAAACATACCTGGCTCTGCCACTGGACTTTTGAAAAAGAAAACCATTGTAGGGCAACACATGTCAAATCAAGACTTCTTTGAAAGGTCCCTAACTGGGTCATTTTTGAGAAGTTAAGCAAAGTAACTAATACTGTGTATGTTTTGCAAAATATCTGGCTATTGAATCAATTATGTATGCATGATATACTTCAACCAAACATGTTATCCCCAATAATACTTTGCTTTATTAACATTCATGACTTAAGGAGTTTTGATAAATCTGTTTCTACATACATGTAGATGAAACTTTTAAAGACATGTATGCAAGAAAGACTTGGGGACTAAACGAACTGGGGAGGTCCTCGCAAAATTGTATGGGTATAAATATATGTATTTTTATGGGAAACATTGCGTTTAAAATGCACCAACATAGCATAGAACAAAATAGCAATCATTATTAAACCATTCTTTCTCACCAATGTAGACTGCAGCAATACTTGCATCTCCTTAATGCCATATGAGTTAAAAATGTTGCATTATAAATTTGCAATTTTGAGCCAACAAATTATTCTGGAGCAACAAATAACTGGATTTCTATCCTTGGGAACCTCATTTCTTGAAAATCAAGGTACCATGCTGCCTTATTTTGAATTACATCTATCATTCTGTATCTATAATTATTGGTTTCAAAATATGGAAATTTTCTCTACAACAAATGCAATATTTCCCTTTAACATGACAGGATGCTGAGTTCAGGTTTAATTTATTCACTGTTTAAGCAGACGGATGACAGCGGTCAATGACATAATGGTCCCCTAGTGGTTTTAACAGTGTGTTTCTGAACAACTGTTTCTGTAATCTGAAACTATTCATAGACTAAAGCTGTGTGCATGCAGGTGAGGCCCACTGTATACAGATAGCTGACCTACACTTTATTACATACAACCAGTTTATATATAAAACTCAAAAGTTGAACAATAATGCTGTCAATCAACACTGAATTATGTAGTGTAAAGTGCAATTTATACATTGTACTGAATGCATTCTACAGCATACTGGGTGTATTCAAGACACCCAAATGTCACCTAGCTGCCACACAGGGTAAACATATTATGTGATGCACCATGACAGATCCGTTAATTAGTTGGCCTGTACAGTCCATTTCAGTTTCTTTCAATGTTAATGAAAATAAAACTATTTGTACCTAACCTTTCAATTATACAAGCAAGTCATTATAGCTTAACTGTAATTTGACATCATAAAAAACTATTTCTTTTTGCTACGGTAGTATTAAAAACTCAGTATGGCCTATTTAACCAAAAAGGTACTGCATGCCTCATCAACCATCTATAATTCCTCACATACAATACCTGATATGCCATAAATACCTCACACATGGTGCCTCACACACATGCAGTTCCCAAAAGCTTACTTTAAATATCAGTTCTGTCTACTACAGGTACGGTATGGATGAAAGATACCACACATAAACATAATTTTAAGTGAGTGAGCCAATATTATTCTACAGGAAAGAAAGGGGAAGGGGTGGGGTAAGGGGTAGGAGAGAGAGATGGGACCAATCTCATTAACTCACCTTGGTGTGACTGTGTCCTTTAATAAGTAGGCCTACACAACATTCTACATGGATACATGTAAAACTTGATTATCCAATTCCCCAACATTAAAATGTCTCTGGAATCTAAACCCAGCTGTAACAATATCACATGATGAGTCCTTTGTTCTATGGTTTTACACAAAACAAAACTGACATCTTATAGGAATCACACACTTCATGGGTTCAAAATCCAATTTAGCCACACACAAATAATGAAGGATATACACAACATCCGCATGTGTGCTACTGTTCATTATTAATATTGTACAGCAGTTAACACACACATAGCTATTAAAAATATTTATAACAACATCAAGTCACACTGACTTCAAAGAGATCCACTAATAGAAAGAGGTTTCAAAGGTTGGGGGAGGGGGTAAAATTTGTATTTGACAAGGGGAGATGAGAGAGACATTGTGCAATGTTATGTGCTGTATATACACGTATGTACCTGTAACTACATACAAATTATATATTATCCTTGATAAGACACAAGAGACTACAAAGAGATCTGCTTATAGGAGGTTACAGAGGTAGGGGTGGGGTTGGTGGGGGTGGGGGTAAAATTCATATTTGACAAGGGGAGATAAGACAGTGTGCAATATTATGTACTATATACATACATGTATGTACCTGTAACTTGTATATACAAATTATTATCCTTGACAACCTAACACAAGGGACAAAGGTAAATTCTGTAACCTATTGATTGGTATTATAAGATTACATAGAACCATCCAATTCATTGGTAGAACCATGTCCCTCTCTCCCATCCCGCTCCTCCTCAGCTTAGTGTCTGTGGTAACAGTATTCTCTTACCTACAAGTATGTCTCAATGGCATCTCCATACACATTGGACAACTGCAAATTTTATCATTAGTTACCTAAACAGATCATGCAAATTGCTAAACCCGATCAAAATAATAAATATTTCAATACTTTATTCCCATGAAAATAAATGTAAAGTCTTCAATAACAGTCTTTTTAACATGCATATGAACTATAGCACAGACTCTCATCTGGATATCACTTAATTTGTCCTACATATCAAACTCACATCATCACCTAATAAATAGTACATTGCCTTCATAAAGACCAGTTGGTCAATGTAGGTCAGAGGTTGTGACAATAAGCCAAGGAATGTTTGTGGCATTCCACATATTACAGCTCACAGGAAAGTTACAGTTCTGTATAACTGGAACAGTGTACAAGGGTGGCATTTCTACTGGAGAAAAAATCTTTTCATTGATGTGATCCTAATTAAGTAATACCATCTTTAAAGCATATTCTAGGCCTTAGAGTTCTGTCACTGACTTCGTAAAAAGCTGAATATACTAGAAAGGTCAATAATGTAATTTGGTTGAAAAAGAAGAAAAGAACAAAAAAGCAAGAGTTTTGAAACTAAATATGCCATCAGGAGACAATAAACCATGCTGTTTTAATCTGTGTTGTGTACTACAGTAACTTTCAGAAATTGGCTAAAATCTTAAGTCTCTTGATTTAGCCTATAGACTTGCAGTCATCCCAGCCTTATCAAAGGGTTACTACATCACATTTATTTCCACCACAAATACCTTTCATACACTGTTCAAAAATATTTTGACCTTTGGGTTGCCTTGTAATTTGCATCAATTTAACAGTTTTTCACAACGTAAAAAAATTTACCTAAAAACAACCCGTTGTTCCCAGGTATGCAAATATTTGCCTAGGTATGCAAACATATACCCAGGCATGCAAATTAGTGTGCCTGCATTTGTCGTTTCAGAAAAATATTTATTTTCTCAACAAGTTTCAGACCATTGTATTTGATCCTACCTACTTAATGCACGCATCAAATGAAACCTTCGGACCCACCCACCTCAAGCACAGTCATCACTCAACACCAATATCACGATATCACGTCAAATCTTCGATGTACAAAATGCCCTGAAATGTGAATCTTCGAAGGATAAAAATAAGGCTTCAGTGAAGCTGCAATGGACAATTGCAGCTAAAGAGTGAATCAATGTTGAAAAATAATCAGCAATCACAACATGTGCAGCACTGTGAATGACATAGTGGCCAAATTGGTGAATCTTCGACTAACAAAATTTCATGAAAAGTGAAAACTGAGTTAATCTTTGCCTTAAACTTTTCATAAAAAGTGAATAACTGTGAATGTTTGAGGTGGGGGGTCAAAGGCTCTCTTTGATGGGTGCATAGTTAGTAAGATGTGATTTAATGACTCACCAACAAGAATGTGTTATTATATAGTGTCCGCCAGATAAAAAGGTGAAGTTCAAATACAGTTGATGGGTGCATAAAACATGGTAACCCATACATACTGTATTGTTGCTCCTCCCCCTCCATTTACACACTCATTTGTCCCCTCTTCTAGTGACTGATTCCTACAGTGACCTGAGTATGTCAAACTGCTAAAGTTACTCTTATTAACAGTCAGATACCTTTTGCACATTCCCCTTGTCCCTCCTTTGGGTGATACACGTAATTCCCATTGTGGCCTAGGTCTAACAGCTTCCTTAACTCTTAACAGTCAGATAACTTTACACATCCCTCTTGCCCCCCTCCTCTGGTTAGTGATTCCCAAAGTAAGTTGGGTCAAAGTGTGCTACTACAATTAATACTACACTCTTAACAATCATTTTTTGCACATCACCCTTAAAGGTCGTGTGACATGAAAGTAACATAGTTGGATATTTGATGTAAAAATCATTAAATATCCAGAAAACAGCCATAATTCCCATTAAAATCCATCAAATATTGACCATTTTACAGGTAAATTTCTGTTTCACACTTGTATCATGAATAAACATGAGCTAAATATGCAAATATGTGACATCGAAAGAGGGACATACCATATATGGCACATGTTAGCCTTTGTTTTTTCAACCTTAATTTCAAGGACACAAGTAGTAGCATTGTTATTCCCCGAGGGGTTTATTATAAAAGTTAAAATTTTTTTTTGAAAAATATTGATATCACACACCAAACTGTAATCTGTATGATCAGTAATTAAGAGATAATTTATAGAGGGTTAACAAAAGAATCTTCACACTGTGCAACACTCCACATCATTCTTTTTGCATAGGCAATTAGTTTCTTCAGAAACCATCAAACTTTGAAGACGTATATTTTGAGAACGGTAAAAGATATTGAATAATTCGAACGGATCTTTGACTGGAGAACTTAATTCTTTAAATGACAAGTGAAACAGCTCTTTTTGGTGGCATGTCACACGACCTTTAAGCTTAATTGTCCCTCGACTGCTTAGTAATTTTTAATATGACCCACATCTAACTGCTAAACTGTTTTATGTATAGAAAATAGGGAGCTGCCTTTTGTCAATAGATACACACATGTCATCATTAATAAACTAACCTCAGTACAGGCTTGTGGCAAGACAAGGTACCAAAGGAGAGAGAGCAAGATAGCTTTGGGGGGATATCTTTCAGGGGGTGAGATTTGCTAAAATGTTCAAGGCAATGGTAATTGAAAATTTTCAAAGGGGTGGAAATATTTCTGGGGGAGGGGACCATGCCCCACCCCCTTGGCTACGGGCTTGCCTCAGTAGATATACTGGAGCCTGAGCACTGATAACAGTTATAATGTTGATAGTCACTGAAGTCTGCTAAAACTTTTTCAATGGGGTGGATTAAGGAAAGGTCAATTTAATACTTTACTTGGGTGAAATCAAATCCACTACTTCATTTAGTATACAGGCTTTCCAGCATCAATTAAGTACAACATTATTACTGACCTATAAATTGTTATATTCTGTCATCCAGTACATCCAGCTCTGTGAGTGCTCAATAAAGCAGCACAATTTCTACATTTCATCAAAGGATCACAAGGAAAGTACAGCACTGTAAGAGCATGCATGTGTGTAAAAATTTATTTATCACATTATGTTCATTCTAGCATCGGACTTATGTGATTATAGTGAATGTTTTTTAGCTGAGCCAAGTTGGATCTTGCAATCGCAGAGCCTATTTTCAGACTAGGAAAGTCTAACTGCTGGTCATCCCACAAGCAAGGTCAATTTAAACCTGTAAATCAGGGCAGTATATGATTCACTTTAGGATCATTCTTGAAGTCACACTGTACATAAATTAACTTAAGGCCAACAAACTCTTCAGAAGAGCCATTAAACTGGAGCACAGAGAACCATTAAAGTTTAATAAGAGAAGAAACAGTTAAATGACTCATGGTGTGGCAAACTGCAAAGTGCTGCTTTTCTTCCATCAGAAGTTTTCCTAACCTTTTACAAAGCTTTAATATTCTTATGAAATATTTTATTGGACTTTAAACTTTCTACCTGATAGCTCTCAAATTTTGAAGTATTTTTGAAGCCCTTGACAAAGCAGGTTGTAAGATTACTCAAAGACGCTTAGTGTTTTCAGTGCAATGGAACAAAACCCTTAGAAACTACAACATTTTGCTTGAAGAGATTTGAGGTAAGGGCTTCAATTGGGTGTGATGTTTGAAAGATGAATACAAGTCAATAAAAGTACCCAAATTGGCAAAGTCCAAATACATAGGCTATGTACACAAAGCTTGTGACTAATGATGTCAACTTGTTTTATAATGATGAGTAAAGGCAAAGCTATATGTTTATCAAGCAAATTTCAGATACTGCTTTATAAGAGCCAAAATGATAAAAATAAAACCAGCAACTTCCTCAAATCATGGCCAAAAATGGGTTAAATGGCAAAGTCAAACAAAACAAATGTACAATCCCTAAATAACATACTGTACCCACACCCCCTCCCCCCACCCGGCCTTGAAAAATATAACACTGCCAGTTCCATCATATACACGCTGGTGCATTCATATCAATTTAACACATCTTCTTCATCCATGTGCCATACATATGACAGTTAATATTGTTGAAAGCACAATGCCATTATTCTAGTATATGTTTACATTCTACACTATACACCACAAAAAAGTCAATTTTTTCCATCCCAAATACTCTGTTTCTCTGTTTCTCAAGGAAAATACTCTCCATCTTCAATGATGAACTTAAAATGATGGTTGTACTATGGAAGCACTAAATTAGGTAGAGAAGTCTAAAACAGTGGATCAGTGGTTCACAGTGTCTTGGACAGGGGGGCACTTTTATGATACTTAATACCTAACTGTAGTGGCTTAATCCCATACCCCTGTTGCAATCACACCATAAACCATTCTGGGATTACATCAAATTGTTTGGCAGGTTATTTTAATGCAAGATGCAGGATACAAATAGCTTGCAGCCCACCATCTGAGAACCTCTAGAGTCAAGGGTTCAGATATGAATCAATTAATGCTCCAGTTACAGGGCAAATACAATCACTCCAATTTGCACTGGTGTAACCTCTCCCGCCACCCATCCCACCCCCTTGGTCAACATGTTTGTTACCATCAATTACAACATTCATTGGAATATATATTAACAAAACTTGTAAGGGAAATAAGAGGTCATTTGAAATATTTAAACAGGTGGCTGATTTCAAGAGTGGAGAATCTGCTCACAGTAAGCTCTAAAACATTTTGAAGACAATATGTTGTGGCCTGATACCAATGCCAAGGCTAAAAGTAAATGAACCCATCAAAAGACTTGGCCAATAGATCGCTTCTCTTACTTGCATTTTGAAAATTACTTACATAAAAGGCATGGCCTTAAAGTGTACCTAAAGTCTAAAATTTTAAAAATATATGTTACAGTGCTTGAAAAATGTAACCAAATGGTCCAACTCCCATCTTCACAGGACATTCCTGAGCTGAGATATAAAATGTTGAAACTTATTCACTCAATTTAAAATGGTGGATTGCGCAATAATTTGTGATGTCATTCTTGTACTACTCAAATTACGATCTTTGTTGTTCTTTGTTTTCTCGAAAGCCACTGCACCTTGTGCCAAAATGTGATCACTGTGTTACTGTTTTAAGGTGACTTGGCTATATAAGTCCTCTCCGTACAACACACCATGCAAGGGAACTGTAATTGTTTCAAGGTCCTGTAAACATCTTATTTTAAAAAGGAAACAAAAGCAGTTCATGTGAGTTGTACAAGAAGACTTCACAAATTATTGCGCAATCAACTATTTCAAATTAAGTGAATAAATTTCAACGTTTTATATCTCAGCAATGGAGTAAGCTATGAAAATGGGAGTTGGATGAATAAAATTCATTTTCCAAACTCTAAAATATATATTCTTGTAATTTTAGACTTTAGGTCCACTTTAATGCTCTTCCTCCTTAGTTTGAATTGTGCTCCTGGTCTGGCTAAAAAAATTTTTGGAAGTTGTTTCTCGAATTGCTTTGCCTTAGATCTCATAAGTTTGCTCATTTTTTTTTTTGTCTCCTGCTCACATGTGCAACAAGCAACTCTAAAGTATGAGAGCTGAGTGGATGGTTATATTAAGTCACAGAGTCCCATCAGGGAATAAAGCTTCTTTGGGGAGCAGAACCCCAGGCTGGGGGATATGCAACTGTTTGGTTTTCACACTCTGGCATCCAACCAATGAGTCTTTGCCTTAGATCTCATAAGTTTGCTCATTTTTTTTTTGTCTCCTGATCACATGTGCAACAAGCAACTCTAAAGTATGAGAGCTGAGTGGATGGTTATATTAAGTCACAGAGTCCCATCAGGGAATATAGCTTCTTTGGGGAGCAGAACCCCAGGCTGGGAGGTATGCAACAGTTTGGTTTTCACCCTCTGGCATCCAACCAATGAGTCTTTTAGAGAAAAGTTCTGGATAAGAGCATTTTTTCATCAAACTGTAGGTCAGTCATGCATAGCCCCTGTTCTAGATTGGCTGAAAAGAACAGATACCACACCTTACTTGATCAGCTTCAAGAAAACTAGAATGTGTAGTAAGCAGGTCAAACATCCCTGTGGCAAACATCTCTTCCTAACAATGTGAGAATTTTTAACCAGGCTTGTATTTATATTGACTGTCATGCATTTGTCCACACTATTCAAATGCCTGTGAAATGTTTTCCTCTGACCAGCACAGCTAGGACAGACTCATTCCCTCCTGTGTAAATATTTATCTGACTGAGGACAGACTTAGCTTGCTCTATATTCCATTTACTCTCAGGGTCATAGCATCCTTCTTACCAGCATCAAAGGATAGCACCCCAACCCACTCAGTCCATTATGTGACTGGACATATTGAAGAGAATAATTAAAAGAGTCACTTTCTGTCATTAATTGGATGAAAGGCCTAGTTCTCTGTTACTATGGTAACTATTGTCACAAAGGAGATGCTGTGTCACATCTGTTGACTTTGATGAACCTTAACAAGATAACACTCATGTGTGAATAGGATAGTTAAACAATCTTGATAGCTTGGAAAACATGGGTCCCCAATAGAATAAATAGACACAATGTGAAAAGCTCCTCTGATACAGTCTGTACATACAACAAAGAGTCCTCCTGACTCTGGTATCTTGAAACAGGGAGATGCTACTCTAACTTCCTGCTTGACAGATGAATAAATTATGCATTAAACTGTGTCTACTACTTTCAATAAAGCATTAGTCAATCCTCATTGCTCTACAATGACTTTATCGCAACACTCCTCAAGAAATTTCGATAACGTTTTTCTTAGTATCTATGAACTGTACATTCAACATATATTATGTAACTACCAAACATACTGTATCACCTCTACCATTTCACTTGTTACTTTTCTGAAAGGGAAGAGAATGAAGCCCACTGGCTAATCATTTTTGCAAAAAGGTCACAGGTTCATAAACAGGCTTGCAAGGTATCTCAAAAAAAAAAAAAAAAATGACCAGTACAATCGGACCCTGACAAGGGTAATTTGGATGTAATCAGTTTCTTGACTTTCTTCATACTTTGCATGGAATGAGTGCAAACCATGTACTGTACTATGACACAATTTTAATCTCATCGTGAGCAAGTTTGACCTGAGAACATACTAAACATGAGTACTTAAGTGATGTAACGCTAGATCCTACTGTTAGACAAAATCCGTATACGGACACATGGTTAGGCGAAAATCAACAAAATACATAAGATTATATTTCCCTTTTAGGTTTTGAGATATAAGTATGCATTATTTCAATGGCCCATCAGCCGTGCGTGTCAACGGATACATGTACCTTAGTTGGTCTACACTGAAGTAATTCCATATTGTGTTGTTAAAGGGATGTTACCATACGTTTACGTATACATTCCCATATAAAACTGTGTAAAAATGCTTGGGCAAAACGATTTTTTTCTCCCTATGATCGGTTTCTCCCAACAGTGGCATTTTTGCATTTTGTCTAAATCCCAAATTCTAGAAATATATAATATACAGTGTGTATTCAGCTCATTTAAATTTATACCATTTCCAAGCTGCATCATTGTTAAGTCAATTTTTTCATTTTCACCAATTCTCAATTTTCCAGCCATTTTCATCAGTTTATCAACTATTCAATTTTTCGTGATTTTTTTTTTTTTTGGCTTTTTTCAAACAGTTATCATTTCAACTTGAACCGATTTAACTAGCACTGGTATTAAACTAGTATAGTGCATAAGCCTATAATCTTGAAGCATCCTTAGAGACTACCTGTACAATCAGGAAACACTCAGTCATGTTCACCTTTCTAACAATTACATCCTGCTGAGTTTATTGTTTGTAGGTCAGTAAATGTTGACTAGCACAACAAACACGAAATTTCCATGGGTTCGCCCGTAACAAAACAAAGCAAAAAAGTTGTTTTTATGGGAAACCAACTCAAACTTGTTTCCCTCTTCCCTTTATTGAGCATGATGGGATAGCTTTTCTCTGCCAGATTTAGGAGTGGCATGATTATCAATTAAAACATTTGCATGCTATTTTGAAGACAAATTTAAAAGATATAACTAATTTGCACAAAGAATTTCTTTTGGTTTCACTTTAGCCACATGAAAATTACATATACTATAACGTTTAAACAACTTCAAATCTAGTTTTAAGAATGCTAAACTGTCTGGAATTTATCCTTTGTTCTCCAATTAAAATGACAAATGTGCAGTACTGTACTAATTTAACAATTCCAGGCAAAACACTGATGAAATATTACCTATTAAACGATAAGTACAGACAGCAACTACAATCTCTCAATTGCTACCACCTCGCCCCTGTCCCGACCCGTCCCCACCTCTTCCAAGTATCCCTGGTGAGGTGCTACTTTCTTTTCAAATAATTACTCAATGTTAATTGTTACTGTTCTTTGTAGAATGACATGTACTGCCCCTAGGTATAACAAATACCCCCCTTGCTTAGTGCTACTGGCTCCTTTAACTTGTACCCTTTAAATGTCATTTGTAACACCTTGTCTGTCCAGTGGTACCTCATGTTAACTGTTACTCCCCCTCCCCCTCCCCCAGGCATGTCAGGCATTATTTACTGCCTTTCCTGTGTCATGAGAACCCCTTGCCACCTGGTGCTACTCATCCACATATGAAACTGCCCCTTATGAATTGCCCATCTTCCTTCTTACAAATTCCCCCAAACTCCATGGTTTGGGAGTCTATAAGCCCCAGTACTTACCTCCTATTTACATATTGTATCTCCACTTGCATGCCAGAACTTCTGGCTTGGCAAGCAAGAAGGGGATGTCCTCTTCCAATGGGCACCCTATCCCACTGTGTTCTATTTTTTCCAGGGTTTCACTGCAACTCAGTGGAATTATATGTGCAAACATGACGTAAGGAGGAGCACAGTGTATTACCAAAACTCTCCTCCTTAGTATCTTAACTTTTCACAACATTTGACACAAGTGCGTTATAATACAGTCTAGACACAAATCCCTCAGGTAATGTTATAACATGCCTAATATGCTTCATTAGTATACATGCATCATAAACTCATGATCTTCCATCTCGAGGGATAGTTATCACTTCTCCCTAAGGAAACTATTCTCCTCTTTTATCTTGTCCTAAAGGACAGACTACATTGATTTTTGTAAGATTTAACTGCAGGAAGCTAGGCTTTGTACTTTGGATCAATACCCTCAGAGGCACAGAGCCTTAGTTTCTAAATAGATCAATTCTTGTCACCTCAATGATACAGTTAAAGCTTCACCTTTGTCAATCAACTTGGAGGGGTTTCATCCAAGACCCATATTGAGGATATATCATGGACTAAATGGCAATTGAACACTTACAATAACAGTTTTGAATGTATCAGACAATGAAATTGTCATACACACCAAGCCAACTGACTAACTCAGTATGTCTTATTGATTTTCCCTTCCCAGACCAAATTCCCAAGAATTTACTGTCAGCCCTATTTGGAGTTAGTGATGTGTTGCAAAAGAAATAAGATGACTACAACTTCACTGTGCATTTTAAAAATATTCACACAGAAATACTATAAAAGTATTGCACAGTATATGAAGCAAAATATGAAATGGCAACCATGGAAAATACATTCCGTCACAAAAGATAATCTCTTCAAAATTTGACATACTACTAATATGAGAATATAACTATTAATACTTTTTACCTAAATTATGTTTGGCAGATAAAAAGGATGAGGGCTATATTCTCTTTGTAAAGGGCCATCTTATGCAAAGGGGTTGGTGTAAATTATTCCCATAGGAAAAAGTCAAAGCACACTTTCTGCACCAGTGCAAAAGGGAAATGGGTAAGTGAAAAGAACGGCATATTAGATTCCTCTGCATGACAAGCATGGGTTCCTCAACATTCACCAAAACTCCCTGGTTTTGGGAATCTATGAGCCCTGATACCAACCTCCTATTTAAACATGTAATCCCCACTTATCTGCAATAAGACCTTGGTAAACCAATAGTACAGAGGAGGAGGGCGCCCTCCCTCCTCCTCTTCTCACTTACCAGCCAGAAGTTGTGCAATATGGAGGGCACCCTCCTCCACTGTGCTATTGGTATGCCAGGGTCTTATTGCTGGTACGTGGGGATTACACGTGTAGAGACAACGAGGGGTGATGTAGATTTAACGAACAAGAACTGTATAACTAATTGATGACTTAACAACCTGTAAAATGTAATAATGGTACTTACTTTGACAACTGCACCATATAGCGCCATCAGCATCCACTAACAGAATTTATGTGTAAAAAGTCCTTTTATTAGTGAAGACTTGCATGGAAGGACATGAACTGCCCCAACAAGGAGCTGCTTCTCCTTCCCTTTAAAGGATTCTGATTCTAGTTTTAACAAAGAAGCATTAGATGACTTCTCAATGGCCTCATGCTTTTTTCATGGAAACACCCCCAAACTCCCTGGTTTGGGTATCTACAAGCCCCAGTACTTACCTCTTATTTATAATCCCACCTCCCAATCCCTCTATTTTATGGATAAGTGGGGATTACATGGGGAAGTAGGAGGTAAGGAGAGGTGAAGTAGATTATCAGGACTATTCTAGTAGTAGAAATTGCATCACTTTACAAGCCTCAATTTAAGCAAGTTTGAAAGTTGCCAATCACATAATCTGTCTGCCTTTCTTGATCAGTTGTCAGGGAGAAAATTTAGTCATCCAAAAGGAAACTTTCTAAGTTGCACTGGGTACCACCTGTTTTCTTCTTTTGTGAAATGTGGTTCTCCTTCAGACAACCAACCAGTTATTTCAGGTAGTTTGTCACAAATTTTGGCCAATTCAGGCAACCGGATGCTGCCAAAACAGGAGCCCTGGTTTACAAAATTGGTCAAGATTTTCCATGACAACAAGAATGAGCAGAGAAATGAAAAACAACTAGATTTAGTGAAGAACTGCAGAAAAAGGAGAATTTAAAATCACAAACTAACCTGCAACATCAGAGAAAACATCTCGGAGCAAGGTCAGGGACTCTGAGAATTTGCGGACATCTTTGGTGAGCTGCATGATTTCTTCCTGGTTTATGAACTGCATGTCGATGACATCGGAGTTTAGACTGGTCATAGAGTTGTACTTAGAATGCTTATAGCACCCTGACAGGGATGCGATGCTTGCTGGTCTGTCAAATGGATTGGAATGGCGTTTATTCTGTAAAGACAAAGTTGAAGGTTGATGAAGTTTTCTGTCAACTTGGGCTAAAATCTCTCAGGCAGGAATAATGAGTCAGATGCTGGAACTTCATTTTCAAGGGCCAACATAGGCTTATACATGTAGAAGTCTTTGAATGAAAGAGGACTGGAATAGTGTTTTGGTTAAGGAATTCATTCAGACTGAGTCTAATATCAACAAATGAAATCCTAAAGTACCTAGGCTATGATCCCAATCATCCAAGAAAGTCAAAAGGAAATCCCACATCAGGGCTTTAGGTATTTTTTAGATGCTCTAATTTAACTACTTCTTTGGAAGCTTATACTTAACCTAACCTACAGGTAGGCTAGAGATACACTTTCAAACTAGGCTCTGGGTAAAAAAGTAAATTTCAGGACAGAAGAGCACCCAGTTTAAATGTCTTGGCTCCATCTCGAGGGGAAATAAGTACTAGAGCACCATTGGGGGTCAGCTCTTCTCTGCCCCCCCCCCCCCCGAAAAACGCTATGTACATCACTGCATGGTGTGATTTCTGGAAACACATAATCAAAACAAATACATGTCTTTCCCAACGTAAGTAAAATGCAAATAAAAAATCGAGACCTTAACCCCCCCCCCCCCCCCCCCATCCATTCTCAAAAGCAAGGTAAGGAAATTCCCCCTTGGTCCCCAGTGAAAATAACAGAACTAACCTATTTCAAGTTCAAAGCATTACCATACCAATTATCTATGAAGAAAGATGTTATTCAATATCACAGTGAGCTACAGTAATCAAGACACTAATTAACAGAACAGTTTTGACATGAAGCAATATTGATGTATGCATTACCACAGGTCCAAATTAGATTCATATTTCGAATCTGTGAAGTGTGAATGTTAAGGCAGTGGATAAAATCCCCAAGTCCTACTTGACAAGTAGCAGAGGACCGACCTCTTTTGTATTAACTTCTTAAGTCTTGATTACTGTCTGACCTTAGCAGTGCAATCCTTGCCTTCAACTGCTATATTGCACCATCTAAAAGCCCAGTAGCTTCTGGTTTTTACACACATTATTATAAAGTTACAACTATAGTAAACAATCTGGTATTAGCTCTCTGCTGCCACAAGGAACTTAGAATATACAATCCTTCTGCAAAAATGCAGAAGGACGATTTAGGGTTCTAGGCACCCTCTACTGTTAGTGGATACCGCGGTGCTATTAGTTTTTTGCCAGATGGTTATTGCAGGCAATAATGGTACATATTTATGTAAATAGGAGGTAAGGAGGAGCGAAGCAGACTACACAGTTACCAGGAGAACAGGTAACTTTGCAAGGAAGAGGTATTGTCAATTACAACTCATGCACGATGATGAATTCTGATACCAACCAGGGAGCTGTGCCAACAGACCTTCTACATCACCACAAACAATACAGAAATTGTTTATATACTGCCCAGAAGCTAAGCAGCTCCCTTTAAACTAACCTTTACAACCTCACAGGACTGACCTCTTGTAGACAGACAGTTTTAAAGTGAATGTAGTATACAGAAAAATAAGTAGTAAAGTTATTTTGTGAGACTGGTAAAAATAGAGGGGTGGCACAAAATTGGTTAGAAAGGTATCAAAAGTATCCTTCATCCCAAATTGGAGAAGTAATTTCTAATCTGCACATGCCAGTCATCGTTCTGAGCAATTTTGAAGATAATTTTGTAATGCATCTAGGAGAAAATAGCATTTCAAAATATTTACAACTATGGCCTCAAATGACCATTGGATGACCTTTGACCTATATTTTTACACCCAGCTGAAAGCTCTTCAAAAGTCCATTCACTAAAACCATGTTTGGTAAATGTCAGATTCACAGGCACAAAGCAATACCACATCAAAGATATTTCCACCTTTTGACCTCTAATGACTTCGTATGACCTTGGATCAAAAATCTGTGTACAACCCTAAAGGACCACTATGTAAGAAATATTATGACCAAATTTCAAGAACATACAGCGCTATTTGTGGGAGGAGATACATTTTGAAGATATTCACATAACGTCCTTTAATGACCCCTAAATGACCTTTGACCTCAACTTCTTGAACATGACAGGTAGCCTAAAGTTCAACGACCAATGTGTCCGAGTTTCATTAAAATCTATCCATGAGTGTGCGCCAGAGAGCATTAAAGGCAATTGTGGACAGACATGATTGATGGATGGATTGGATGGATTGGATGGACTGGATGGACTGGATGGATGGCTGGATGGATGGATGGATGGATGGATGGATGGATGGATGGATGGATGGATGGATAGATAGATTAGATAGATATATTAGATAGATAGATAGATTAGACAGATAGACAGACAGACAGAGTGACGGTGGCGGTTCACAATAGCTCAAACAGCTCTTTGAGCTGTTTTGAGCTACTGTAACAAGGGAAGTTTCCTGGAAAGTCTTGTCATGAGCTTCATTGCTGATGTCCTAGACTCAGCTGGGTGACAAACCTCAGTGTGATGTACAGTGTAGGTAGGGGATTTCAGATGTTCTAAGAGCTCATAGAAGGGAAATCAAATTTGAAGGATGAAAAGTTTTTGAAAGGTTGTTCAGTCTATGTCTTCATCAGTTATATGCTAAATGACTGTTAAGGAAGGTTAGACAGGGTTCAGGAAAAAGTGTCCCCCTGCCAGCAAGATTATGCAGAACTGCTGTATTTTTATTCATATTCAAAAGGTAATATGGTACTGTTTATGGAATGTGCATGTTGCATTTGCTGGAGGCTCCTTATTTAGCAGTGCACAAAGAACTATCTATTTATACGAAAGCAAATACAAACTGTGTAATCTGTCTCCTACTTCATGTACAATTTTAAAACTATTCCCAGGATGTACTTGTAGCAATTCCCCATTGAAAGTAGTCTGCACACTATAGAAAAAGATAACTTTTCAATTTGTAACCCCTTCCCCCCCCCCCCCCATCCTCATGTTTTTGTGGGCTCCAGGAAAGTGACTTCATACAGTAGTATTCACATGCATGAAATCAAAGGGGTGCCATGAAAGTGTTGCATGTGCAAAGGGGGTGGTTTAAGAAGTTTGGGAAACCACTGACTGAGGAGTAAGATATACTGTAGGTGATCATGTCATTACAACACCATCCCCTCACTTTGTATAGTGTATTGACATGCTTTCCTCTCTATTTCATATGCCTATAGGTTAGGATACAGTAGGAGAGGCCATGGGAGAGATGATATTCAGTTTCTTGTTTTGTGTTTCTTTCAGATAATCACTTGCTTACCCTAGAGCCTTTTGACCGCATTGTGACTTCTGCACTTCTTGGAGATATACCAGGAGACATTCCAGGTGATGTTATATCACCATTACTCCTCCTCATCAACTCTCCCTCTTGCTCCTAGAAAATACAGAATGAAGAAAGAAAAAAGTCAGTTTAGTTACTTTAAGTAACAGGCCAACTCTTACCAAAAATTAAAAAAAAAAAAAATGGGAAATACAGAAACAGGCAACATGCAGACACTAAGGCAAAGTTCATCTTTTAAAGTGTACATCAGCCTAATACTAGAAAAAGCCTTAATGAAATCTACATTCTTCATACCAATGCTATAAAAGATGATGATGATGTTAGGCCTGTCATCATTATTGCAGCCAATTGTTTTGGCTAATACCAAAGAGTCGGAGGTCTATACCTACCGTACATATGATGGACATAGTTATATGGCACCAACAATTATCAGCCCAGTATTTAAGGGCTGATAACTGTAATCCATTTGTTCATTGCCATTGCACAACTGCAGAAGACCAGCTTGCAATAAGAACTTCACACAAGGGGCAGTTACTTACTCTTTTGCTGCTACATCAAATGTATTTTATATTTTTTTTTCCATTGGTTAGCAAAATCCTCTAAGAATGTTGAGTCAAACTTTGAAAGTTTTAAACCTTTCAATTTGCAAAGTAAAACTGACTACAACTTTGTAATATCTTAGACCTACATTCTCAGTAGACCAAGCTACTCAGTAACAATTTTGAAACAGAATTTGCCAGCTATTTTGCATAAAGAAGGCCTCTTCCTTCCTTTTTTCTGAAAATCTGGACTATCAAGTCCTTCATTTTTACTTCTTGTTTCTGAGTTTATTGACAAAAGTACTTACCTTAATTCAGCCAAGCCTAACTATACGTTGTATAAAAAATGCATGGAAAACCTACAGTCCCGCAAATTTATTTTAAACCTTTATTATATGCACACTTTATAATAAATTGATATGGAACTCATATGACATTCTAGTAAATGGCTGGTGGAGTTCATTAAATTCTGGATCACATGATCAGAGCAGTCCTTTATAATAGCTCAAAGTGCAAAATCTTTATAAACTGTGTGTTTGCCATTGAACAGCAGCAGAAAACCAGCTTGTACAGTAATAAGGACTTTTCACACTAGGCGCAATGTGATACTTTACGATAAAGAAAAGTTGAAAACAATGTTCTTTCTTAGACCCTTTCACACTAGGCGAGATATGACCTGATGAGATGCGGCATTATATGGCACTATAAAATACAGTTGAAATATTATAAAGGTAATATGTCTCACTTTGTTGTACCTTTATATGTCCACTGTTCCTTTTATAGTGGCTTACTTGCTTGTTTATCCTGATTTTGTTTATCCTGATTTTGTCTAACTGTTGTTGTTATAATTATCAATTAGAGATATAAACTAAATCAGATCGAATAAATTGAACTTTCACCCACTTGTTGCAGAGAGATATTTTGTGTGACCAATGACGCGACAGAAATACAATTTTGTTAAATCAGATGACATATCTGCCATTGGAATACTGTTGAAAGAAGAACTTAAAAAGTCACCTGAAGAGGTGACTTTTAAGGTCTGCAGGAAAAAATCTTCTAGCCATCCCAACAACTTTCAAAGCTGCTGTCGATAAGGTCTTTTCTGTAGTTGCTCCTAAACTATGGACTCTCTTCCACTGAACATTTGCTGTTGTACTTCTTCACGTACCTTTAAGAATAATCCTAAAACTTACTTGTTCACTATTACTTCTGATTAATCATTACTTCACTGCTGTTTTTTTTTTTCTTCTGTTATTGTTTCATGTTCTTATTGATGATCCGCTACATTCCTTTTTGGACCTTGGAATTTTTTTTACATAGACAGATGGCGCTTTATAAATGTATTGTTGTTGTTGTTGTTGTTGTTGTTATTATAAGGTGTGAAAGGGCTGGCATCAATTTTATCATGTTACATTATATTGCTTTGTATCATATAGTATACAGTGTGAAAGAGGCTTTACTGCATTATGTAATAATATCACAGCACTCCCCATGATGGGCACACAAACAACAATGTTAACACCAAAGCATAATCCACAAAACTCCCTCTTTTAGGAATCTACAAGCCCCAACTCTTACAGGACATGTAACCCTCACTTACCCACAGTATTACCTAGCAAATGAAAGATAGCTAGTGGAAGACAGCCCTCAGAGGGCAGAGCTTCTCAATTCTTTGCTTGACTGACAACTTGTGTTCAAAATTTGCATATTAGCCAAGTTAGTATCTTGCCATGATTCACAATCTCCCCCCCCCCCTTTTTTCTTTTTCTTTCTATTATGAATTTTCAAATTTTGAACATGCATTCAAAACACCCACATTATCAATGCATTGATTCCCCTTCTTGTCACATAAATTATATCTTGTGGTAAGTTGCAGAGTAGGTGAAACATTCATGTATGTATACTGTAGTTGGTACTATCACCACAACTTTTTCTTGTCATAGTGTATATTCAGTCAGTGCATATTCAGTCCATAGTTACAATATCAAAATGATGTGTGTACAATTAAATCAGACTGTAAGTTGTCATTTTGGATGTGTCACTAAAATATATGCCCACACCTCTTTTTCTGAAAGTTTGGATAAGAAACTAGTTTCATTTCTTATTAAGCCTAACAAATTTGAGGTTAGTGACTATCTTTATAGTTAGGTTAAAAGTGCACATTTACTATTTGAATCTGTGCCCAAGAAACTGGCGAGTTGTGTCCGAGCAAGCTCATGTTGCAAACTGAAGGGATTTGAAAATGGATAAAATTTCCACCTGGGGTCTTTTATAGATTTTACATATTTCAATGGCATACATAATGTGGTACCATTCCACTGATCCACATGCAAAAAGTCCATATGAACTATAACTGCATTAACTTCATACCAGTAAGTCTCCTGAATCTATAAGTTCATTTAGAGTTGTACATGGAATGTTATCTGAGATGACAAAAATCTAAAATTCTTCTCCCTAGACAAGTTAGTTTGCAAAAAAATGCTTCTGACCCACCTTCAAATAACTGACAGCGATTAGTACTTACTGTAATATCATGTCGTATGTCATGTTAATGTACTGTAACACAACACAATGCAACCCAATGTAATATAGAAGGTTTGTCTGAGCAGTCATCCGTTTTCTCACCAATCAATTTTATACAAACATGCAAAATGTACATCTTCCTCCAGACCCCTTCCAAAAGAATACTTTGAAATATGTAAAACAAGATCTTTGGCAAAATATCATAATCACTCAAATTATATTCGGTCCTTAAAATCCTTCCCCACCCACACACAACCGCCCACACACTTACCTACATTTTGTACACTTGCAAAAATAATGATGAATTGATGAATGAATGATCCCTTAATTGTAAATGTGATACAGCAATGATGGGGAAACATTCAAGGTAGGGAAAGGCTCCATGCTGGATGAGTAACTGTTCCAAGCCAGCAGTCATTCAAGACCCTGGTCCATTTATACTAGTTATAATATATGGCTCAGAATCACAAATTAAATGTATCAGAGTATGTTAAGTACACCCAGTGAAACCAGGGAGTTGTTATTTGGAAGGAGATACATCGCTTTGAAGTGAAGTTTACGCCGCCAAGGTCACGCAGTAATCTGTCTCTTGTATCCTTCTTGGCATTTCTATATGACTTACACTGGATTACGTAATTCAGACAAAGGGGATTTGTCGTCTGCTACATCAACAGTAAAACTGGGGGTTTGTCGCTACTGCCATAGCATTGCCAGTCGCTGGAAAATTAAAAATCATTGCATCTTTGGACGCTCGTGGACGCGGATCAGAGTATACCAGTAAGGGTTTATGTAAAAATCTCAATCTGATTGTATACCCGGTTATTTTAGGAAGCTTCCGGAAACTTTCCAAATTGTTGCGACAAAATTTAGACTTCTGCCTCTGCAGCTCATTTGCATGACGTTCTTTCTTTAGGAAGGGGCAGACCTCATTGGTTTATTTCAATGAAACAGTCGTTTCGAGTCTTGTAGCACCTGCCCCTAAATTGGTGGCGGCGTAAACCTACTCATCAAAGCATTGTCCTGAGTAAGCCAATTGTGATAGGATTACTAGACCTGAATGATGTTGCTAACATATCGATGTCACATTGAGGCGAACGAATAAAAGAAAGAATTCCCCATCAACGGAATAAGTAGCTTATCATTAATAATCTCCTCGGTATTTAGTGGATCGTAGCGTATTAGCATAAATTAAACTTTCCGTTAAACCTCCTTCCAAATAACAACTCCCTGGTGAAACTAAAGCAGCCCTTACCCTGGAATACACATGCAAGTAAGATACTTGTCAAAAAGTGTGTACAGGGATGTACAATACTGGTACATGTACCAAACTGCCACTATAAAATGAGGTATGTTGTTTCTGATAAATTGAAAAAAAAAATTATTTTTTAGTGCAGTAATACTAGATTCTGAAAGACCCTTAAAACTAACATTAGTAACTGTCCTGTCCAATTCTATAATCACTGGCTAGACCCATACATATGCTCTATCTCTGCATTCAAATATTCCTTACATAAATATCACAGGAACCCTTAAACTGAACTTAAGCCATTGATACAACCAGGTGGTCAGTAATTACTTTTTTATAATCTGAGTAACTTTTTTTAATCCTCTAAGATCACACATCTCTTAAATAATTCTAGCATAATGTTGTAATATCTGTGAAGTATACAGCTCTACAATGGAAGACAGAATGTGCTTTCATCTGCTAATGGTACCAATTCATGAAAACTAAGGACAATGCATTCTCTTTCTCAGGGAAAAACAGTAGATGTAAGTTACTTCTCTTTGGTGCAGTTTGGCACCTGGATTTGCCTAATGGGGTCGGGAGGGGGACCAGCTCACCAACTGGGGTACCAGCAACCCAAAGCCCCAACAGCAGCAACAGGTTGCTGGAAGGAGGGTGGGATCATTGGGATGTGCCCAAAATTTTGAGTCTCAACTGAAAAACATGAAAATTGAGCATCGGTGGAAAAGTTCAAGAATCTGAGAAGCTTCTTGCCAGAAAATTTCAAGTTTGGAAGAAAATTTTTCTTTTTTGTACAGGAAAACATTAAAAAAATTGTGGGAAAGATGACTTGCTTCAATCTTCCAAAAGAAACGTTTTTCCCAGCCCTGCTCCTTGAGAGAAAAAAGTAGTAAACTGCTACTTAAGGCAACTGGCTGCCATCGGGCTTGTATATCAGGTATATATGATTCTTATGTAAGATCTCTGCTCAGAAGATTTCTGCCTTTGACCTCTAATGACCTTTCATCCACAACATCCACAACGAGGACAGAATTCTAACACTCAATATGGCCAATCAATAACAAAAAGTACACATGCTTCATGACATATTTCACAAGGTTTCAAGATTTTGACCTCCAAGTGACTTTTGACCTACAGCAAATAAAACACATCTAAATTATGCTAAGTACAAAAAGTATTTCTTTTGGGCTCATAACTAGTTTTGACCATTGGTGACCTCTGATCGCTCAAAAAAAAAAAAAAAAAAAAAAAAAAAAAGATGGTCCATCAACTCAATACATCAATGTGTAAAAACATGAAAAAAGAAAGAGTATGCCATGCATCTACCCTAACAGCATGCATAGAGTTTTTACATTGAGGTGGAAAGTTGAATATAGTCTTATAGTGTCCTTGGACCATTCTAAGCAAAAATTCCACAATATTCACACAATATAATCAGTGTTAGTGGCCCTTTGTATCATTTTGAACATAGATAAGACCTGTTCTTTTAGGAAATGTCCCTGCAGAGTACCAGTACTGCAGACAAAAACCTGAAACTATTCCCAAATGGAGTTATGACCCCAAAGGCAAACGCAACTTAAAGCCATCAGATGATACTGCATAGTCTACAGTGGAACAAAGCCTCATCTTGAGTGCATTGGCTTCAACAAAGGGTATAATACCCCACTGGAACCCCACACTACTTTCTCCTGCTAAGTTCTATTTCTCCTGGGTTATCAGCACCAAATCCTGTCATCAATAGTTCTATTTCGAACTTTAACAACCTTAGGCTTAGGTTTTCATACTGCCATGCTATCAAGCAGACTGCATACTCAGCTTACCAAATTTACAGTTGAAGAACACAGTACTAATAGAATTTGTCAACAAAAGAAGGAATGCATTAAATCTGTGTGGCCATTCTTTTCAGGTTTTCCTGACTGACTGTGAATAACACAGCATTGATACTGTGTGGGAGTGAGACTCAAACCTACAATAATCTACAAGCACAGTCTACACAAAATGTAAACATACAGGATTACTGAACTTGCATGTCAACACTGCAATAGTATCAAGCCAATTATGCTGGATGCATGGCACTATATACAGCAGGTTGCAAATTTTCTGTGAGGTAACTGGCCAAATTTGGTGTTTAATATGGTCAAAAAAGCCAAATGAAAATTTGTTGCCATTAACACTCTAAGTGCTTAAAAATCATCAATATGTAATAACCTGCTTTTGACAAGCATGGACGAGTAATTAATACATCCATTTATACTTCTGGTGTGAATTTTAGGACATGAAGTATGTGTTTTAAATTGCCACAGTTTCCATAGGAAATTGTGGAAAAACATGCCTTTTTAGAAGATTGATCGCCAAATGCAAAAATGCCAAAAAACGCCAAGATGTTGTTTGGCATATGTTTTAAAATTCCACACGCCAACACCATCGAAAAAAGCCAAATTCAGTGCTTTTGGCATTTAAAACACCCATAGATATGGCAACCCTGTACTACTACAGTCCATATACGAAGTCTGCCCCCCCCCTCCCGATTTCGGGGTCATAGCAGGTTGGAGTCTTTTTAGGTTTTCACCTGACAGGTAGGGAACAGCCAGCCCACAACCCTCATACTTAAAGTATAATTTGCACATTCAAGGGCAGCAATACAGGGGAGTTGAATTTTAATACCTCATGAGTAGACTTCATGATAGAACACTGAATACCTAATCTGCAAAAAACATACACATACTGCATACATGTATGAACGTTTACAGTATAGATTTAGTTGGAGCATATTGTAATGTAAACATATGTCTGCATTCATGCTGTGCTGTTTTAACATATGTACAAACTTCTGCTGTATTTACATAATGTATGTTTTGTACCATATATACTGTCCTGTATGTACAGTATGTATAGTCTGTCTGGTTCAATCCCCGTGTTCCGACCTCTCTATGTTCCGACCTCTCTATGTTGCGACTTTTTCACGATTTTTCACGTTTTGGTCGAAACATAGACAGGTTGGAATATAGAGACGTGATGACGTCTCTATGTTTCGACCTCTCTATGTTCCGACCCCAATTTAAAAAGTTGAAACATAGAGAAGTCGAAACATAGAGACGTTTTACACATTTTATGTTCCTACTTCTCTATGTTTCGACCACAAATGAAAACATGCATTTTGGTCATATTCAATCTTTGGGCAGTTCCACTAGTCCGAAGGTTCCAGAATACGCTAATTAATTAGCGTAAATTGCGTAATTTATGCAACATTTCAAAGTTTGCTGATCGCACATCGAGGCGAAACACTAGGGCAGTGGCACAACCAGCGGGGGCAGAGGGGCACCATTCAGCGTAGAATTAGCCTTTGAAAAGTACTCTGCATGTTTCGGAACATAGAGAGGTCGGAACATAGAGATGTGACCCTTATTGTTTAACTTCTCTTTGTTTCAACCAAAATGTAGTCGGAACATAGAGAAGTCGGAATATAGAGAAGTCGGAACATAGAGTAGTCGGAATATAGAGAGGACCCCGTCACTCTGTCTAAACGTCCAACCATTCCATGATGTAATTCACTTTCCACTTATCATTTATCTCACTAATTCTATCTCGATCCTGAAATATTGTCTTAATGTTTATGGTAATATATGTTTCTAAAGATGATACATGAAGAAGATCACCTTTGTTGAGCAATTTATACCCAACTGCAGTGTGTAAGGACATCGGCAGATCCAAGGCCTTTGTTTGGGAGGAGCCAAACTGGTGGTACAGTGCCGTGAGGGAGGGGGTGCCCTCTCCCCTTTGGATAATCTGTCTATAAGTGAATGCCCTCGAATGCGATTTGGTGCAAAAAAAGTGTACGATTGTGAAGTTATTTTCTGTAGTTTATTCCTTAATTATAATTATTCAGCAAATTTTTTGAAACAATTTTTGGCCCACCTTTGGGTGGGACCATGGCTCCTGTTCCCTCCCCCCCCCCCCCTGGGATCCACCAGTGTGTAAGAACAGCACCAGAAGTGCCCAGATTGTAGCCTGTACATTAAATGCCATGATGAAAAACTTGTTTTAAAAATGGGTGTATATCTGTACATTACAGTACCTGTCTACAGTATAAATAAGGCTACAAGGGCTTATGTGACTGTTAGGGGCCTATGAATATCAGCAACAGTACTCTAAATCCAGACCACTTAGGAAGTGAGAAATGATGACAAACTGCATGTACGAGACAGAGGAGGGGGAATGGGGTGGACTGATATTATTTTAGCTGCTGTACGTCAAGATACTTCTCCATGCATTATACACTCTTACTCGATCATGGCAATTAAAGGGAAATATTGCGTTTGAAAAAATACCACGACGAAACTTTAATTTAATCCCATTGTGGTCTTTTACCCTTTCCAAACATGGAACACAAATAACTTGCAGCAGATCAACACTAATCTCACGAAATGTGGAAAGAAAGAAGCAGCAATTTTTGTATCTAATGGGCTCATTATAGAACGATAAGCCTCGCCCACACTATGCAACGTTGGTACTGCTGAATATTCATTTAGGAAGAGTGGTCATGTCAGGACATATATGCACCCATTATGCAATTTACGTGTTGACCTTGCTTACCGTAATTCTAACGACCCTGCTCACAGCAAACTACCACCACAGTTTCTGTACCACTCCGTGCTGTACATTGGAATTCAAAACTCACACATGGAGATGCAGCGTCATCTCCCTGGTTCACCATGGGTGTTCGTTATTAGTCGTCACAGGAGAGTCACTAAAAAAGTGTTAATTTATCTGCAAAAGACTTGTTGGCCCTGCATATTTCTTTTGTTTTGGATAAGTAGCAATCCCCAGGCATCACACGTTTGCATAATTTTCATTTTGTACCATTGTCGAAGCACCACAAGTCTGTTTTACATCCGGCTGTTTCAAAAGTAAATCAAACCTGCTACGGCCTAAGGGCTGCAATTCGAATTACGGAATAACTGTAACTTGTGTATAGTATACCATGGAGGTGATACGACCACCTACTGTAATGTAACGGCAATTCCGTTAGGTTGTCAAATAGAAACTCCCTGGTTCACTAATACAGACATAATGTAGTTATAATTCCCACTAAAGTACTATACTGTACTGTACTTATTTCGTATTTTCCGAACTTTTTGTACATGCTGTAGAAGGCGTTTGTTATTGTCTGACGTAATGTGATAGAAATGATTTGATTGGTGGATTTCAAATCAGGGATGGTGAAGGAGTGGTTTTGCATGCATAATTGTTTAGGTGAACAAATCTATTAGTTGCTACAGAAAGGTTAATTACTCGTTAATTAGTGCTTGGAGGGTAGAATGTTTTTCTTAGTTAACTCTCTTTCATCGAACGGGACCCAATCACAAATAAACGAGGGTAGATTCAATAAAAAGCCAGACAAATGCAATATTTCCCTTTAACTCACAGGAGGAAACGTGCATGCACGCATCCATCATTGTATCTGATGAGCTGCAGTTACAAGAAAATCTTCCTTCTTCTGCTCCCACCCTGCCCCCCCCCCCCTCACTCTGTCTCCAAACATTTAAAATCAAAAAGCCAACAATAGGAGAGTTTTCAAAGAGTACACCATTACACTCATGAAGAAGTCAGAGCCATTTCTGATGAAAGCTTGCCTAAATCTCAAGTCATCAGATGACTATACTCATAAAACCTCTTCTATTTCTATGGAATCCTGTCATGAAAGCCTTATATTTAGACTACTTACAAACTAAATGTTTAGACTTACCTCTCCTGATGAATATTCAACCACTATCTTCGGTGGCTGTAATTTCTTGCGCATGGAGAAGGGAGATGTGAGAGCTTTCACGTTTAGGCTTAGTGGTACTTCCAATGCCATGACTGCTGTACATGTATAATGTCATATACTGATTTTTACAATGTATGCATGTGAGCGAAGATTGTACCAGCATACTCTCAGAGAGTACAATGACTCAAGCTATAGATCCAGCTTCTCCTCAAATACGAAAGTGTGACTCTATGCAATGTGAAAGTTTAAAACCAATGTCAGCTTTACTCTCCATTACACACTCATCCTATGACAGATAGGCATGGTGGTGTTTAATTGTAACACATTCCCTTCAAAGTTAATTTCTAATAACAGCTTTACAATCTGAAGATATGCACAGTGGCCACAGCAAATAACTGTCAAATAAGCAATAATTCAGTGGATTTATCTGAACAATAAGTAATTGGCCAGGCTAGTTTAATTATCCTCACAAGAAACAGCATGGTTCTCTCTTCACCTTCGAAGGTTGTCGCTCAAGGACCTGCAAGTCACTGTGTCGGCTTTAACAACTTTAAACCCCAATCATATGTAGTATATGACTTCACAGTAGTGGCAAAACATGCAAAGTAATTTTGACCTGGAGATTAAATACGACAATAGGTGTGAAAAGCTACAATGTTTCTCATTTTAGGGTGACTCACAGTTCTGATAATTTATGATGTTAAACCAAACAAAACTTTCCAAGTAGTATCAAATAGTACATGCTGCATCAATACAATGTAATTTTAATAATTTATAAATGTATACATGTGTACAGTACATTGTTATTCTTCACATTACAAGTTTACAACATGATTTATCCTGCATAGCAGAGACAATTTGCACACTCGTTCCTGTATCATACAAAGTAAGGGAGATAAATGCATGCCAGTTGTGCAGGCTAACAGTGGCTCTTCTTTGAGAAATAGCAACTTAACTTGAAGTTTTGCATTCAGACATCCAGTCCAATCCACATGTCTTGTAAACTTATTGCCAGTGACATCAAGGAAACACAGCGTGCAAACAACAGCTCTGCAAATTGCTAGGTATTTTGTTGAGTGTTCTACAGCAATGGACTGCATATGAACAGAAGATATCACAATTTGCTGCACCTTAAAATATCCAATTTAACTTCACATCCGTATGGCAACATATAAATGAACTAATTAAATTAGAATAACACTTGTCCAAGGAAAGTAACTTCAAGAATATTCACTGCAATGTGTGAGATTTCCAACGCATGTCAGAACTATTCAGGAAATCTACTGTATCAAATGCTCTTGCTCACATACAATCATATAACAAATGTATCTTTCAAGATTGTATCACAAGATGAAATGATCATTAATTTGATCCATAAAGACAACAATTCAGATAAATCAGTACACTGAACAAGTAGAGATCAAAGTCACATCTGACAGTGTCAACAGACACAGTATAAACACAGGTAAGTAGGATAGGCATTAATTAACAGTAAAACACCTCTATCAAAAACCACTTGTGATAGGCTAATAGCCAAGTTTACTCAGAGCACCTGAACCCAACAGTTCAAAATCAAAACAGCACAAAACTTCAAAAGCTTGAGTATTGTATTTTGAGAGTTCACATTCCATCTTAAAAAAGTCTCCTCCAAGTTGTAAAATCCTACAGTATACAGTATATAAAGGCTGCTCACAAGCAGTGCACTTGAGCATGACCATAAATCCTGTAAACATGGTAAAAACATCCACATATACTTGAAAACAAGGCAAGGTACTGCTGCATCACTAGCAAGGTAAAGATCCATTTAGAGATCTCGAGGTGCATCACAAAATTAAAGTAGAAAAATTATAGTATTCTGACACAAATATTCCTGGAAACATTATTAACCACATGAGCGAGAATGGCAAAGCTAAGAAACTGCACACTGCTGGCAAACAATGTTGTCAGACAATGCCAACTTCACAACCAAATACACTGATTATTACTGTTGCTAAAAAACAAAAACTGCGCTTACAACAGCTAGGCTGTACTAGCAGTGTGACGTTCACACCATTCACAGATGCTTTCACTCACTGTCAAATTACCACTAAAACATTAATAACAAAAGACTGAACAAAGGAACCATGCATGCAGCAGTGCATGGTATTGCACACTTGTAAACACACATCCTTTCATTGTTAGTATTTAAATGTCATATACCTAGCTGTACAATTTCTACATATACCACCTGTTGCATGTAAGAGCAATTTATGCCCAGGGTTTTATACAGGTGGTAAGATAAATACTATTTACCTATGGGAGTAAGCCTTACTTTTATTACATGACATGAAGCATTTGGTACCTGGTAAAATATTTTTAATCAAATAATGCTGGGAACAGAGTAAAAATTCTTAAAACTACAAAACAATCTGTTCAGTAATATTAGTAGCTCCTTCAAGACTTTCAACCCATAAAGACTTCAAACTCTGTCCCCCTACCCCCAACAAAAGCCTTGGAAAAGGAAATAATTTTTTATACTTCACTTTGATTTAATGCCCATTATAATTATCTTACAGTAAAACCCCATTTATCCGAACCTAAATCCGAAACCCCATTTATCCGAACTAGCCATCAGATTTAGCAACAATAATATTCAACACAGTTGTGGTAGTATCCACCCAGTTTTCAATGCTTTACAAGGCAAAATGCAACTTAAATTTTTGCAGAAATGCACTAATTTTTCTCAGGACTTTAATAAAAGTCATGGAAAGATGTAACGATGGCAAAAACAGCCGATATGTGGACACAGAAAACAATGTGTTATCTCTTAGTCAAATTTGGAAGAAATATCGTACATATTTGCTTTGAAATTCTCAGTGTTAGGAGCAATGAGCCGGTATAGGCTCAATACACTCTTATAAGAGTATTTTTGTATAAATACAAAAATACGTTAGGCTAGCGTAATTAAGTCCTAGTTTCACTAAATCTTAAAAGTTAGTATCGTAGTGAGCTTCATACCTAAAAATAACGAAACAAGACCTTACAAAAGCACTGCGAATTGCTGTTTGAGCGTCTCCTACACATGTCTCTAACATTTTTGGAAATTTATGCAGAATTGTTACTCTAGATACCTCTCCAGATCGTTAGTTTTTCTTCAGCCCACACACTCATTTAGGGTGTAGAAAGCATTGGTCATTCAGAAGAGCGAAGGCTCGAATTTTAGGAATAAAATCTCTCTGTTTTAGAAGTCTTAAAATTTATTTGTAATATCATCGGTCACAGAAAATAGTAACTAAATATTGTGGTGGATTCTGTCTGCAATTTTTAGCCTTTTTGCAATTATTTTGGAAATTTATGTTTACACACTGTCTTATGGAGCCAGTCAACTGGTGTATACCTTACTTGAGCCAAAAACTTGAAACCCCAGTTATCCCAATTTTTCGTTATCTGAACCACCTTCGGTCCCGATGTGTTCAGATAAATGGGGTTTTCTGTATTCAGTTCAGTATGCTGCTCTCATCTGTGTCTCTAATCAAACAATACTTTGTGCATGGTCTCTACCATGTCTGGTATGAAACAAGGACATATACCTGCATATACAGTAGTAGATTAAAAGGGGTATATGTGTGGACCTGTCATGGATACTTTTTTACCCCATGCATTGCCCCCTTTTACTGAAGCTGTCATCAGTAACGGTACTGATGTCCCATATTAAAGGCTTAATTAAAAGAACTATTCAGATCCTATAACCTCTCAAGCTATTAACTCTGCACTATACACTTTTGGACATGAGCAGCATTCGATTTTAAGGGCAGTCCTGTCGCCAGAGACAACCAGAAATTCTGCAGGACTACCAGATTTTGCAAAAACAGGTGTGTAAGGTTGTCCGTCCAGACAACCAGATCTTTTGAGGAAAGTGATGTGATGTTTACATTTAGCAGCTCGATGTATTGTGCAAGCAAGGAACTTTAAAATTTGCATCAAAAGATTTGCAGGAAAGTGCGGTGATTACGCACGTTCACCACAACTTCCCGCACGGTCACTTTTAATATCAAAATGTGCATAGCACTATCAAGCCAAAATATGTGCCCCATACAAACTCCACTAGTAGGTCACTGGGCCTGCACTAGGTACACAGAGAAGCTGAATTCCTTCGTGCAAGCTACGAATTCGTAGTGCTGATGTTGCAACACCAGTGCTTTCAATCTAGAGATGTTTAATTTATTAACCTGCAATGCAAACATCATAACATTAACTATGTACACAATGTACACTAATGCAGGCTACGAGACAGCACTACTCTTATACAGTAGATATCTGTTTTTGTTTTTTGGGGGGTGGGGTGGGGGAGGGGGGTTGTCTAAAAGTGAAAGCCACTTTGGAAGGCTGGTGATAATGAGGCATTTTCAATTCCATGGTTGCAAACTTGCGAAAATGGTTACACTTAAGACTACCTTATTTTGAGCAGGACAACCAAATTTTACAATGTGGTAGTCCTTTGGACAACCATTGCTAATTCCTTAAAATCGAACACTGATGAGCTAGTGCAATTCTAATACCATGTACTACCTCTGAAATTTTCCTATGCTGAATGCATGAAAGTGGTATCCTGAATGGTCCAACATTTAAAACAGCATAGCCCCACAGTACACTCAGTACTTACTGCAAACACTTACGATGTACAGTAGACCTTTCAAAATCTTCCATTTAAACACAATCCAATTTTAACTGATCACACAAAGAAAGTTACAGACACTCCCAGATTACAGCATTCATCTCTCTATTATGCAGCTATACTTAAAAATAATATTCAGCTAGCAAACTTGTTATACTGTATTTTCCTGTATATCCTGACTCAACAGTGCAAGACTGCAAGTTTCACGAAACATTCAAAACGATGATGGCAGAGGATATATGCACTCGCATTACAAAACTATGTCACAAGCAAATTAAAGTTGTCCACTCATGTAGCATTGAGAATTCGGTAATTGTAGCAACCTGCCGAGTGTCCATTAGCATTGTGCTACAACGTGTAGTTAGTAAACCACACCAGAAATGCAGCTTCTCCTTCAAAACTCTTGAATGTATAACCTTCACAGAAAGTATCCATAACCAGTGCAACAAAGAACCTAGAGCTTTCTATCAAACATGAAAGCAATGCTTCAAGTAAACAACCTTACTTCTGTCTGCAAATACTCCTCATTTCCTGAACACCATTCTGACAACAAACTACAACAAACAGCTAAAAGAAACAGAGCACTATTCAAAATGGAATATATTCCATCTAGACAAGCTTAATTTGCAGCTGACTGATGTGAATGCTTCTTTTCCCTTCCATAAAGGTCAAGGATTAAGTGAATTAAGACGTCCCATTGTCAGGACATAGTCAGAAAACCTATGTACCATTCTTAAATTAATACAGTCTTTTTTAAATTCATCATGTACATACTGATGCTTCCTAAAGCTTTCCCTTCCCTAAAAGGAAGATCATACTCCCACTGCATCATGTAGGAAAGATCGAGAAAGTTTCAAACATTCCTAGACTATTATACACAAATCCACAAACCAAAATAAATACTTCAAATTTGACTTCCTTCTTGATGCTTAAATATCATTATGATATTAATGTACTCATACAGTAGGCCCATGACAAATGCTTTTTTAAAGAGCCTATGAAGTGACAAAGTACAGCCATTTGATGTCATTTTCTGACCACATCTATCACCAAAAATAGCTCTTATGTTAAAAAACACCGCCCCATGAAAGAGAAATGCTTAAACAAAATGGTACCCCTTCCAGCACAACAGCTCAAAAAGTGAAAGTACATTGACCCAAGAATGATGTCAGTTCCAGAACTAAAATTCACAGTGTGTGTATGTACAATGCACTTCCCATGCAATGTTCAATGAAAGTACATTGACCCAAGAATGATGTCAGCTCCAGAACTCAAATTCACAGTGTGTGTATGTACAATGCACTTCCCTTGTAATGTTCATATAACGTCAGTATCGATTATCTACAGAAACTTGCCTTAATTCGCCCATTTTTGACTGAGATAATTATAATACAAGAATGATAACAAAGGGCCGTATGAAGCGCCAGTCTGTGGAATTTAGCCCAACTATCTCAAGTCGCTGGCCTAAGAACAAGAAAACGTTTGTGTGAGGAAGAACTTGCGGTGGGTGGGGACAGCGAACGAGTAGTTCAGAGAGCCTCAGCCATACTTCTAGTAACGTTTTGCTCACAGATTGTGTAGCTTGAGTCGGCCGTTACTGGCCATATAATTCATAAAAACGTATCCGAAAAATGTGCCAGTATCAAGCAAAAAATATACATAATATAAAAATTTGAAATTCTTACTACCCAAAAGTGGATTTTGGCATCACGACTCACTCAAGCTTACATCTAGACCCTATACATAGAAGACATATGCTGAATCTTGCTATCCCATTCGCAATGATGTCCGATTGTCTCCAGTTTTTCAAGAATTGGTATTGAAATGGGATTTTAACACTCTGAAATGATCGCGTAAGCATATGAGCACAAGTTAAAGCAGCAAACGGAAGCCATTTTCTCTCTTCGTCAGTATTTCTAAGTTATATTTCAAGCCCATCAGTTTGACTTTGCAGACTACTTAGCTGAACTTCAACTAGACAGCGACCCTTTGCAAAGAAAAAGAAAACATTTAACTCACATTTAAATCAGATTGTTGGGTAAGATGGCTGATTTGTTTCCCAATATTCCTTTAAAATGCTTCCTTCCCAAGTTGTCACAAACGTTAGTTTGAAAATCGAACAATGGATCTCGTACTGGACTTTGAAATGCTTGAAACTCAAATAGTAACTTTACGTCAACTTCTGAGAAAAATACCGAATACTTCCTTAGGCAATCAAAATTTTGGTCTCCCTTCACACTAACATTGCTATTTTATGTTCCATTTACTTTCCTCGGTCCCGTTTTCCCGTTTTGTAGGAAGTATAACCAAAGTTGTTTGCCACTATGAAGAATAGTACAGTTGTATATATGGGCCTGTGTATTGATAAACCCCCGTATATAAACTAGTGAATGAAGCACTTCTCACCCCAATAATAATAACGGTTACGTAACCCTGGAGGAGAAATGGGTGTAATTACGTATCCCCGGGGGTACTGTTCTGTGTGTATAACCTTGTACCTGGGAACTTCCATTTGCTTGTATACCAGAGAGTCCGCGGCAACTCTCTGCTCGTACCAAACCAGTTGAATCAATGAAGATTGTCCTGTGAGGCAACGAAGGTTTTGTAGAGATATAACTTTGATGATTACATCAATTATTTTCTTTGCAAGAGCAGTAGGCTATGCATCATCTTTATAAAAGTTTCTGATACATACATATCGTGGAAAATTCCGTAATATCAACAGTACAAGGTATGTTCAAAACGCATCACTTACACACACTGCGAGGTTGAGTTCCGGAGCTGACGTCATTCTTGGGTCAATGTAATTTCACTTTTTGAGCTGTTGTGTTGGAAGGGGTACCATTTCGTTTTAGCATTTCTCTTTCATGGGGCGGTATTTTTTAACAGAAGGGCTATTTTTGGTGATAGATATGGTCAGAGAATGACACCAAATGGCTGTAATTAGTCACTTCATAGGCTCTTTAAGGGATGTTTCAACAACCTTTTGAATTGATACTTGATGTTAACTTCCTACAGTTCCAGACAAATTTTTTAATGCAAGTTTCATAATACAGTATGAGAGTTGAATGACTGATCATGATATGAAAAGTCATTTCTGGTTAGTCTTCTAAGATTACACTCCGGATCATTGAGGGTGGTACAATAAGCTAGTATGAATTTAACACATGGTTTACTCCCACTCCCTACATGATTTCAAGTACAGTATGAAGTGTTTGTAGTAATGTTGGTTAGACTGAGAAGTTTATTTACTCAATAATCAGTATGGCCCACAAATCCTGGTTTCCAGGGACCTGAGCTGGTGCTGTTGGCCTGCCGCCATACCTTGCAGAAGATTTACCAGTTTCATCAGGAAACTCCCATCCCCCTCCCCCCAACAATAGATGCAGTCCCACTGTGTGAAGACCTGTACAGCACAACAACTTCTTTAGCTAGAGGTACAATAGTTTCCTCCCCAAATTTTCTTGTAAATGAGCACTAAAAGGGAAATATTGTGTTTAAAAAATACCATAACAAACGTCCCATTGTGGTCTTTTACCCTTTTCAAACATGGGACACAAATAACTTGCAGCAGATCAATACTAATCTCATGAAATATGGAAAGAAAGAATCAACTTTTGTATCTAACAGGCTCATTATAGAACGATAAGCCTCGCCCACACTATGCAATGTTCGTACTGCTGCATATACACTAATAGGAAGAGTGGTCATATCAGGACATATATGCACCCATTATGCAATACGTGTTGACCTTGCTTACCCTAATTTCAACGACCCTGCTCACAACAAACTACCACCACAGTTTCTGTACCGCCCCGTGCTGTACAGGATACTGGAATTCAAAACTCATGCATGGAGACACAGCGTCATCTCCCTGGTTCACCATGAGTGTGCGTAATTAGTCGTTACAAACGTGTTAATTTATCTGTGAAAGACTTGCGGGCCCTGCATATTTCTTTTGTTTTGGACAACTAGCAACCACTGCCATCACAGGTTCGTAAAATTTTCATTTTGTAGCATTGTTGAAGCACCAACCATCTCTTTTACATCCAGCTGTTTCAAAAGTAAATCAAACCTGCTTTATAGGCCCAAGGGCTCAATGCGAATTTAATGGAATAACTGTAACTTTGTGTATAGTATACCAGGAAGGTGATGAGACCACCTACTGTAATATAACTGTAATTCCGTCAGGATGTCAAATAGAATCTTCCCTAGTTCAGTAATACAGACATAATGTAGTAATAATTCCCACTAAAGTACTGTACTTAGTTCATATTTTCAGAACTTCTTGTACATGCTGTAGAAGGCCTTTGCTATTGTCTGACGTAATGTGATAGAAATGACTTGATTGGTGGATGGTCAAATCAGGGGTGATGAAGGTGTGGTTTTGCATGCATAACTGTTTGGGTGAACAAATCTATTAGTTGTTACAGAAAGGTTAATTACTCATTAATTAGCGCTCCGAGGGTAAAATGTTTTTCTTAGTTACCTCTCTTTCATCGTACGGGACCCGATCGCAAGTAAACAAGGACAGATTCAATAAAAACCCAGACAAACGCAATATTTCCCTCTAAAAGAAAGTTAATGAAGTGCCCATTTTAATTGCATCTCAATACCCTGTATGGTTGGTACTATACCATGCAATAAGTCTAGCACTGTGTCCACACCATGATCTTCTGGACTAGTTTGGAGTCTGGAGTTTGCCATCTGGGCTTGACAACATCTAGATGTTCTAGCTGTAATATGACTTCCACCACTACAAGACCAATAGACAAAATTATCCAATACTTCATCCAGGTGTTGAATATCACATAAATAGTACAAAGGAAAGTCTGCCGGTTATTAGCAGGTCTGCCTGAAGTGCAAAGGTGCCGGGACACAACTGACTTCTCGGCTGGGCAACTGATTTTGCCTGTATGCCAAGTGGGAGAAAAGTTGAAGTGCCCAGAGAAAACTCACATTAAACCTGAATGAATGTGAAACACTGGGGCACAATGTTCAGAGTATTAAAAAGCAATGTGCTTCCAAAACCCTCATGGTATAACAGATAAGATCAACCTTGTTGTACATAACATGTCTACAACTAGCATGCTGAGCTCTACAAGCTTACAATGGAATAAAATATAGTTGCATTCCCCATGGGTTGTTGAATGAACATGAGGATACCAGGTCCATGGTGTTATACACTAATTCAATGGTTTGTGTTCCTACAACTTCTTCAGTAATCTCCTTATAACACTTAAAAATAGTTTTATCCTTTTAAAACCTCCCTGATCTGATCACAAGTCAAGCTCTGAAGGGATTAAACCTTGTCAACATGTGACTGCAGGGTTGTAGAGCTCAATGCATACTGAGCATATCAATACAGAGCAACCAAAGTGATGTGCAGGCACAGCAATTTCGACCAGCAGGCTTAATTTTTACATGGACCAGGGAGTGACATCAAAGGAGGGGAAGGAAGTGGGAAAGGTTGTGAGGAGGATGATGTGAGATGTGATTAAGAGTCAAACAATAATGTACTGTCTTACAATGGAACTTGGTAGATGAAGCCTCAAAAAAAGTCTATGGGGTATCTTGTACTGCAGGTGAAAACCTCAAAGTTATGACCCTGAAGGGACACGATTGAACAAGAAACCTGAGACAGTCTTGTAAGCAAGCAAGCAATTAACACCTGTCTTGAAATAGCTCTTCAACAAATGACACTACATGCCTTTAAATACTACTCTTTAATTGACAGACATATCACTAAATGTTGAGACTGCAGAGAAAAGTGTATACATTATGGTATGGTAACTCCACGTGTTGTTTTCTATATTACTGTTCATTATATGCCTAGCGGCAAAAATTCAAGTGCACTGACAGATGTCTCATGCTGAAGGTAGTCCACAGGAACTTTGAATCTTCCTCAGCTTACCATAGTAAGCACATATCCATTCAATGATCATCTGAGGCACAGCTGTATTGCCACAGCTATCAAGAAGAACACATATTTGCGACCAATCTTTACTATCAAGGTAAATCCTTTCACAAGAATCATTTAGAAAAACATTTTCAGAAAAGAAACCAAATTACTGTACAGTTCGAAAATTTGTAAACTTGAAAGTATAAACAGTCTTCTGAGATTACTATTAAGCATGCATACAGCCCATTCCAATAGTGCTACATGCTATTCAATCTCAAATGGCTCTGATTCCACACAGCAATATACAGCTCTGAAAACTTCTGCTCGACAAACTAAGCGTAGTTCAGCACTTTGTCCAAAGGAGAATTCACTGATATTCACACTTGGTACACGAACAAGACTAACAGTATAGGCACTCTGAATCTATGAAATCTGTTTCAGATGGTGAGTTTTCACTGTATGTTTAATAGCTACTGTGCTTTGTAAGAAAAGTCCTGACAGCTATCTCCCACTGCAGATGAACACCTGAAATGACTCCCAAATGGAGTTCCTACTGTAGCAGAGACAAAAGACTTAAGGAGAAGCCATTAGACAGTCTGGCATGATAGTCCAAGAAAGAGCTGCACAGTGCAAGCTAGACCTGGAGTCTCAATCAGCTAAAAGATACCCACAGATTCCCTACCAGCATAATGTATAGGCTCCAGTCACATACAGTACAAAACAAATTGATTCAATGATAATGCTACAAGCTGTTGATGACAAGCAAACATATCCACCAAAATATGAATTATACAACAAAATCTGGCTGATTTATTTGCTCTAAGTCAAAGCAAGCTCTTAAAATCCAAGCGAGTCCAAGGAAAATTCCATTGTTATCAACAGATGTATACAGTATGGTACTAAATGGTTTGTTTGCATGTCTCAAAAAGTCAAATCACATGAAACATGTGTCAAAGCCAGTACTTCCTAGAATCACATACTGTTTGGTTATAACTGTATCTCCAACCTTTAGCAGTTCCTGCATCAAAATGAAAGATTATCCCAGAACTAAAGTAACTTATGTTGTGATTTGTACACTGAAAATTCCATTTCTAAGTTTGAATGGAAACCTGTAAATCCAAGCAAGAGAGTACTTGCAACCTTGCAGTATGACGACAATTTCAAAATGGCTTTTCTGACATCTGAAAGCAAAGCACATTGTAACTAAAGGGTAAAGGTGAGTTCTCCCATGTACCATCAACAAGTCCCTATGTGTTTGTTACCAATAACAACAAACCTTAAGGTATTTTTGTATGCCCTAACAAATACCGAAAGAAAAACATTTTACAAAACACAAAAATAACCTTTAACATTTTCATTTTTATGTGAGAGAAGTTCAGTCCTGGCTAAATCTTACATACTTCAGATGTCATCAGCTTAAATTAATTCACAAAAACACTTCCACTTTCTAAAGAAATTGGGCTTTTCTGGAGATATTTTTAACACTTGCTGAGGAAATGAAAGGACAGGTTGGCAGGTAACAGAATACACTCTTTTGACACCCTACCATACTTTGACATGAAAGGGATTAATTCAAACTATGGCTCCAGTACTGTAAGCCATTCTGAGTGGTCGATGATATATGCACAAATCAGTGAAATGGGATGACTGGTGGACAGCCAAGTGGCAAAAATAGGTTGGTACTCTACTCAACACTTTGAAGTAGCTGTGAAGAACTTATAAAACAGAACTTGCTACTGTATGACTAAAGGGAGGACTAATATTAACTTTATTGGGAGAATCTGAACCAAGAATGAAACAGGCCACCTCCAGGAAGTGCTTGTTGGTGATGTTTCATGCCAAGGGGGCAGAGGGTAGGCCAGGAGTCTTTCTTAATGAATTCCAATTGACTTGGGCCACAAGACTATCAGGGCTGATCACACATGGGTAGGTACTTGACTCCTGAATCATGGGCAAGAACAGAGGAAGAGATACAATAAAATGAATCCTATTCAAAGGTCTGTCTACTCATTGCATAGGTATGTGGAAGGTTGCCAATAACAAAAAAATTTTCAACACAATTTTGGAGCAAAAACTACTGCCTTGGCCATTTACATTCTTCTACTTTTGTGAAACCAGAAAAATAAAGTCTTTGCCTACGTTTGGGGTCCTAAATCAAAGTTGAACAGGACAATATGTATGACTGTTGTGACATTTGTCACATATATACAAATTAATGCTTTTATTCAGCATCACAATTGTGGGGCCTCTGATTCCAAAATTATGAAAAATCACTTTATCCTAGAACTTGCCATAGACATTCTTTGCACTTCAGGACAGGCATTCTTTTTGGCTTTCAAAAGATGGTTGCTTAATAGCACATCTTTAGAACAAAATTTAGTACTGGATCCAAAGCTCATTAGCATTTGCAAATAGAATTTAATGGACTGAATTTCTATAACTGTCAATTTCAAGAGAAAAAATATAAATAATGTAGTGACTGAACATTATCACCATTCAACTGTGTAAACAATAAATTTTATTTTACTTGCTCACCTTCTTAACTTCTTCAAATCATTCACCAAAGAATTAATGTTACACTATGTACAGAAGATTGTTTGAGTTGTCCTCAAGGGCGTTTGTAAGCATACTAGTCTTCCCTCAAAACCCCCAGAACTTGTTTATATATACTGGTATACACTTAAATATTACAAGAAGTTTTGCCGTAGTCAAACATTTGATCCCAATTCAAGAGGCAGAGACCAAACAGGATGATACTGTAGGTCAGTAGAGGGCAAGCTCATGAGAGAGGGACCACAGAGGGTGCTGGGTGTTTTCATATTTAATCTGCAATTCCTGTTACTGAGGGCAAGCTTTGTTAGCAGTGGGCGGAGAAAGGTAAGGAATAGAGTGTACAGTGAATGCTTGTACTCAATGCTAACAGGAAAACACAAAACCAAAGACAAATTTTAAAGGCTATGTATTATGTTTTCTCAAGTCCCAACAACTAAACCAAAGGGTGAAATGCAAACTACCTACAGTACTCAGAGTTATGTCCCAAGAAACGATACCAAAGGGAAACCACCAACCGTAGTAAAACGATAAATTGAAGAGTAATGTATATGGCACTATGTATAACATGTACAGGATTCTCATATTTCTCTTGCAGAGTAAATGTACAAACCAACATCCATGACCACTGAACAACCACAATGTTTGTTACGTGATGCACATCACGTGTCAAAGGAGAAAAACAGTTTTAGTACTGTATTTCCATCTTCAATAAAAATGTTTCTTAACTTGCCCTTTAATAGCAAATGTACATTTCTTTTATGGCTGTCTTCACCAGTGCTAGCTTGTATGTACTGTAACACTTGATGCTTGATAGAAGTTGGCAGCACAGTGAGTTGGTTTGGAAATTTTCACTGAGGTCTGCTTTATTGGCAGAATACACCAACAAGGCAAATTTACCCTTAGCCCAGGAAAATTTTGCACAGTATTTGAGGTAATGAAACAGTTTTCCATGTAGCACTTTTCCCCTTTTGCTATTTCATTCTTTTGCAATATTATTTGATAGACTGGTTACTGTATTAACCTACAGTGCATCATATTTTTCTATAAGTTTTGAAAAACTGCATCCATGTGTAAGAAGGTATGTCACATTTTGTAATTAATGCTGCTTCCTATAAACATACTGTACCATGAAGTTAAGCTTTATTTACCATGATTGACTACATGCTATACCTACATTAAGACTAAATGGGAATGTCATCCAAACATTACTTGTACAGTAAAGTTGGCAACATAATCACAGTTTAGACATTCTAAATCAGGATGGATATTGCGTTTAAAAAGATCCTTTCAAAAGTAACATTATTTGCACCATAAATCTTCAGCACTTGACATGTAAATAAACCAATAGAGCATGTGATGAGTACTGTATCAAGATTCACACACTTCAATTGTCATTGATCCTCGCATTTGAAGGAAATTACGAATTTAGATGCATGGAATGGCTTGCCTGTAGAGGTTGCAAATTGTCCCTATGATCAGCCCTAACTATTAAAATAAAGGCCACGAATGAGTTCCCTAGGTGATGGACTCATGGTTCCACCAATATATCTAGTAGGCCAGTACACCTATTTGATGTGAATATATGCTGTTAAGCAATTATCTATTTACTAACATCATATCATAGCCTAAATCCACATAATTTTCCAATTTGGATGACAGTCCTGTATACTGAAGTAGGCCTAATTACTTAGCCTACGCTACCCTAAACTTTAACCTTTTGGGCCATTTCACTGTTATAACAATTTCAAACCTTAAGAGCATTGCAGGGCATTAAGTTCAAAACTTACTAATAGATGATGTCAAACACATGGTGTGAGAAAAGATTTGTTAAAATTTTTCACAATCACTTGAAATTTTGGCAAAAATAAAAAAAAAAAATCTAAATAATCTTACTGACTACTATAGACACAAATCCACTTAGTTGAATCAGACATTTCACAACTTCACAACTACTGTACAGCAGTGGGTATAATCTTGCAAAGTAAATACTGCGCATGTATACAGGTCGGTCAGTACATGTCCTGTACTTTAAGATTCGTTTTACATGTACTGCTGTAATAACGAATTTACAAAGTTAGCTTTTTTCTCTGCAGTAAGATGCATTAAACTGACCACAACTAGCACAAATTATTTTCACTGCTTTCAACATAGTATAAAGGTCCACAAAAGTCTTATTGCCACACTGTTCCTGTTACGCTCACAACTTCACGAGTAAAATCCAATTGAAATAATTGATTAGATGACACATCCATAAAGAAATTCACCATTACCAGGTTTTAAAATTGTGACTTCCATCCAATGAAACAGTTCATTATTACTGTACAGTAGTTCAGACATGGAACATCCCAGTTAGAGTATATGCTTTAAAAAATATCACATAAAGATCCTTGCTTACTGTATCTTTCTTTATAAACCAGCACAAGTGCAAATACAGGAGGTTATGAGGGGTGAAGTAGATCTTTATAAACCACTAGCTCACACTGCTTACTGGTTTTAACAATACATGGTAAAGGTACACTGTGCAAGTAGTAGCTGAGTTTGAGAAGCAGGAAAAATATTGATAGGAGATAGTGTCCCTGGATCACCGCACAAAAAGGGTGTATGGCTGTAACGCCCCAACAATAGACACAGGGGCAATTAAGAGTCCCATCTCTTGCCTATGACGTAAAGGGCTCACCATCAGAATCAAAGAAGCTTTGAACAATCTTGTAAGGATTATCTCCTGCTAAGAATACAAACTTGATTAGGTTGAGATAGTCTTTGGTACACCAATATTGATTATAAAATTACAAAGAGGAAGACACTATCAACTTCACTAACCAGCACCGAAGTATAAATGTTTCCATCAGGTGGGTACACATAGGGAAACTGTCAAATTTGATGGCTTTTAAGTTGTTTTACCCAAATGGTGACAAAATCAATTTGGCTGTTAGTATGTAGTCTTTGTCAAAATTTCAACACTGCTTACTATTAATTAGCTACATTATGGTCCTGAGGGATTAAAGTTCAATATTTTATTAATAATGCTAAGTGGGATTATTCTGGGATATCGTAAAAGTTTATTACGGGGAAAATTAATTTTATGCAAGAAGGTGTTAAATCTTGGTCTCTAACATTCATACTTTATGTTCAAAGATCATTTCCTAATAACTCAACAGTATAAAAATAATGAATGTGTATGAGAGCGATAGTATAAATAATTTCATGAGTTGAAAGATTGAACGTTCTATTCAATGAGGCGAAGCAGAGTTGAACAGAACATTATAAAGCTTTCAACGAATGAAATTGTTAATACTGTTGCACAAAAGAAAAACATTCATTATTTGTTTTGTATTATAACACCTTTTAACTTTGATCTAATCGTTGGTTAACTTTGTGTTTTGGCGGTCACTATGGATTCATGTTTGTCCATGTAGTAGCTCGATGGTTTGTCGTTTGCTAACTGCGCATTCGGGATTTCATATGATGTCAAGCGTACTGGATTCCCAGGCACTGAAGGGCAAAAGACACACACAAAAAGCGTATTTACAGCACCACATGCACGGCATTACCATAGATGCTTCTGTGATACAATGGACACTTGCCCTCCAAAATCAAAGAGACGCGCGATCTTGTCCTTCAAAACCAGAGACTCGCAATCACTTGACGTCGGTGAAACAATGTACAATCCCCAGTGCTGCAGTGATTTATTGAGAAGTGGCAAAGCTTGTACGCAGCGCGCACAATGCATCGCTGACTCATTGCCATGGGTTAGTATACTAACCAACGACAGTGGGATAGTAACTACTAACCAACGGTCCAGCATCACAATCTTGATGATAGTGCTGATTAGCGCATGGCATGTGATCACCAATCTTCCAATCAGATGTAGAAAAATTAATAAGGTAATAAATACTGTACTTAGTTGCATCATAAGGCTTGGGCTCCTCAATGACTTTTTCAGTAGCTGAGTCTAGTGCTAGTCCCAAGGCTTGTTGTTATCACTAATGTAAACCTAAAGCTGACATGCAATGTGCTATTGGTTCCACTGCACACTATGTCATGATGACTAGAATTTTGTGTTTTCAAATTTATACATTGTAAAACCTTAAAATACTGTAACTTTTTACAAAATAGGCCTACTTCCAAGACCAAATACACTGTCTCTTGTGTGTTGGATGGATATCAACAATGAATTTCATCAATGATCAGGGATGTCACTACATAGGGCGGCGCTGGACAGCCCCGCCCAGGACTGGCGAATTGCGCCTGCCACTCATGGTATTAAAACTAAACTCATTCCACCCAGCACTTTTTCCCAATAATGGTACTATAATTTTATGATTTTTGAAAGAAATTTGGATGTAACGTTAGTCTCAGAATGAGACGGCCTATTGGAGCATTAATTTAGAGTGTAGAAAAATACCCTCACTTCTAAATCCCAGGACGGTGATCACTAAAAGGGCCACAGTCGAGAATTACCCGGCACTAAGTCTGGCCTGGTGACAACCCTGTCCATGATGATACTTCTGATATAGATAATTTTCAAAGCTTTCACAAAGAGTATTCATAATACAGCAAAACCCAGTTTATCCAAACACATCATGACCGAAGATCATTTGGATAACGGAAAAATTCGGGGAGACGGGGTGTCCATAAGAAAGAATGTTAACACATTCCCAAAACTTGGTACTACACTTTTTTAGTCCTACACATGTACTGTGTGGTGTCATTTGTTATAATAACAGATCACTTATTTTTGATACTTTTTGCATGTACTGTACAATACTGTATTACTTCTGACAGACTGCACTGTCAAACTGTAAAACTGCAGAGCTCTTCAAGCCTAACACTTCATAACACAGGACACAAAAGTGTTTTGAGGAATGCACAGTACAAAACCCCATCAAACCTGTCAAAAACCATGCTAACAAAACATTTTATGGATGACAAGCTCCGTGATAAAATGTACAGTCACTGGTTACAGTATGTACAGGCTGGATACAGCATATTGAACAACTGGCTATGTAAAAAAATCCAAACACTGTACAAGTTTATGATCTCAATTATGAAAGGCTGTTTGGTTCTACAAAATATCTATACTGGTGGCTCTGCAGTGTCGTATGTACAGCAAACATTTCAACCAATTAATAATACGTAACTTCGTTTCCTGTCACTGAAGCTCACTTTTTCAAAAGAATGCAAGTCTATGCAATGAAAGCTCAAATCCTTGAAGCAAACTGTAACTTCTACAACAGTTCAAACAGTACAGTCTGCCTTCAGTACTCAACACACAGCAGTAAAATTAATCACTCAGTATCCATCTTGTATTTTCCACAAAATTTCTCCCAAACTTGCAAGCAGTTGCAACCTTGCAGGAGACTACCGTGAGTTCTCACCAACTGTGCCATATACTAACTGCATATATGCACATACACCACACTGGTTTATACAGTTATCTTGATTATTACTAAAATATCACTGTCACCTATTACAGTACGGTACAATTAGTTCCCAAGTTGAATCCATCGCAACAAGATATTATCCTAAAATTTGCTGGTACTTTTGCTCTATTTGAAATCGCACTGTTTGTTCTCAGCGAAATCAGCTTTTCATGCATGCTGCTAATGTAAGTACACAACCAGCTGCAGAATTCTGCATAAATCTTTGAAAAGATCCTCACTGCGTAACAATGTTTCTTTTGGTACTGTTGCTTAGGGAATACAAAGTCTGCCTGAACTACAGTATACATTAAAAAAGTAATATGAGTGGCATGTTTACCTGTAGGCATCTGAACTTCTGAAACTAGTATTTAACTGATTTTTATTTTAATTTTTTGATTGGCATATACAGTAAAATTAGTTGTGTTACAAACTGACTGTTTAACCAACCTCTGTAAATGCAACACAGTTTATACTGATGTCAGTTACTTGTACTTTTGATAGCAAATGTTCAAGCAGTGAATCAAAAATTCCAACTGAGCTGAAAAAATTAGCTTCAAAATGACATCATCAATTTGCTGAGCTATTGTGTAAAATCTTTACTGTAAGTTTTTCAACCATGATGTAAAAAGGTTGAAAACATCTTATTAGACATGTTCATACATTGTACAATATATCATTGCTTGAAGCCTTGAATTAAAATCAATACCAGACTGATAGCATTACGAACTAACAGAAAATAAACTAGCCTTGACTGAGCTACTCACTCGATTCTACTCTACCTGAGAGTTGTGACTTCTGGTTGATACCGGAGTAATCACCCATTCACCCCTGGCTGACATCCCCCTATATGTCCCTGCATGCACTTGGGATCTACCACAAAGTCGCTGGTTTGCAAGCATTTATAGGTTTCTGAAGCACTTCTTATTGCAGGGAATAATTTATGCAGTATAGCATCACAATTTGCTACACAAGCTGTCCAAATTGCTACACAAATGCAAAAATGTGTAGCACTTTTTTGTGTACATAACCATAAGGGTTTTCAGTGATTTTACACACTACAGGAAGAAAGAATTCTTAAAACTGCTATGCAAAACTTGTACACTAAATTATTCCCTGTTATTGTTCCCCATCTTTGGACCTTGCTTCATGATCATCTCAGGAATTGAACACATCAAGATATTGCTTAAGACCCATGTTTAATAACTGTGTTTCATTGTTGAGTGCTAAGTATGATACTCTGTGAAGTGCCATGAGCAGTAATTGCTTTGCCTTCTGGTACATACTGTATGGGGCTATAAACATCTATGGTTATGTTGTTGTTGTTGTTGTTGTTGTTGTTGTTGTTATTTTTATTACAGTAGTATTTAACTGCAGGAGCCACACTCCTGGATTATATTTAAGTACTTCAGCAACTATTAGTTATAACTCAAGTAGCCAATTCTGCTTGCCATGAGTCACGCCCAAATCATTTGCCAACCTCTACCAACAAAATGACCTTCAGAGCATCTTGCACAAAACTCACCTTATCAAGAATCTGTGGACTCCCATACTTGCTCTAGACTTTCTATTGACCTTCGTGCATATATTTCCTTGACTTTCCATACTTCAAGGAATGAATCAGTGTGCGAGAATTGATTAGCCATTATTGCTAATCAATTTTCATACTGATTAGACATTACTCCTTGCTGATTAGCACTTATTAAATAGGTAGTCAAAACATACATAAGTGGGCAGAGCATGAGAAAATTTTGGTTAGCAACAAATGTGAACCTAGAAAGAAATAGATTTGCGACTGGGGTTTCCTGGGTCCCAAATTGTGATGCAAATCAGACATTTCATTCCTTGTACTTACAGTGACTGTACAGTACACATCAAACTTGTTAGTTGAGAAGAAATCCACATAAACCTTGCTCTAACATTTACCCCATGCCCTACTTCACAGTCAAAACAAAGATGGAACAGAAAAGTTGGGCATCATGCCCTACAAAGGTATCATTGGTAAAGTTAACTTTTCCAGAGTTAGAAAATTGGTCTAAGACAAATACACTCAAACAAGTAGATCAAAGGTACACACTAGTTCTTTACGCAAGGAGCAAAATTGATTTCATATGGTTTTCAACATATATGCTCATCCATAACCAGGATTCGACAAATCCCCCGCCTGACAGTCCGGGACAAGTTAAAACTTACTCGGGCAAGTGCATTCTTCAGTATCATAGCCCGCCGGGCAAGTACCCATTCGAAGTCTCCTCCACAAAGGAGTTCAAAGGCATATTAAAAGTGGACAAGCAGATATTCATACGGACAAGTAGACTAAGAGAACAGCTGGCCCGATGGACAAGTAATGAAAAAAGAATTTGTCAAAGCCTGCCATAACCAGAAAATTTGGAATAAATTTAAAAAGAGTACTGTACACTGAGCATCACTGACCTTTCCATCCAGAGTTAAAGAATTCTCAAGTTGAAAAGCTCTTAAAAGATACTGTATCGGTCTTCACTCCCACAGAAAACTTTTAATGGCTATGACAGAATAAAGTGAAGCACATACAGTACAGTACTCTATATTGTCAACGTCCTATAGGAACCACATGTACTGTACAGTACAATGTTGTCAGTTAACCAATGATGCAGGCAACTTTCTCGTACAGTATGTTTTAAAAGTGAGGATATATATGTTCCAGAAAGTAAATTTCTTGGAATCAGAAAATTATCTCTTAGGTCATACTATGGCAATGCATGGTGCAGGATCATTCATTTTTCATTCGAGCTGGAAAATGGAAAGAAATGACCCAATGGCATTCGATCATTTTTAACCTTTAATGACACATTAAATTTGTACTGTCCTATGTCTCTTTTTGTCCTTCGCATCAATACTGGACACAAACACAAGCATCTACAATGGGGCGCGGGGAATCACATGTCAACAGCAGAAAGCTATACTTCCCAAAAGAATCAAGTGTGTCTTTCTCTTGGGACAGTTAGACCTGATTTGATACATTCTATTAGCCTTCCCAGAATAGCTCAGTCAATACATGTTGTAAAGGAATCAATGCATAATTTGCCACAGATCTGCAATCAATACCAACAACTCCTTCAATAAAACCAATTATTATGCCAAGCAATACGTCAATCTGACGCGACGGTTAATTATATGTTATACACACCCTGTTGAATACCTTAACTGTTCTGTATGAGAGGAAGTCCTGACGAAGTAACCGTATTGATCGGTGAGGGGGACAGCTCTGAAATAATATGATACTGTAGCCCCAGTCTTTAACACACTCTCAAAAATTTAAAAAATGTCATGATCCACATACAGTACCCTGCCAAAGAATGTTTATAGAATAACACCTGTGTCATAAACAATATGTTGCTTTGTAATATGGGATACAGTATGTATTTCTTTGAGCCTATAGTTTTTTGTTTTGTCATTCTTCTTACTCCTTTCTCAACTGTACACAACTATACTGTCATGTGTTACATTTCATAAGTTGGATTCGAGCCACAAAGTCATGTATATGGGGAAAACCCCATAACAAATAGGGGTTAAGAGAGGGGCAATGTAGATCTACCTTTTCTCTCTGACACAAACGTTTAAAGGGCAAAATTTTATCGAGAAATTTTTTAATTCGTGAATGCATAGTGCTTTTTGTTACTTCTTCATGCGGCACTGCCATTATCAAACATCATTTAGGATGACTGTAAGAGAAATGAGGTGACTGAAAACATGATGAGTTACAGTAGGTAACTGGGACCATTGCTTAAAGGCCGCACAGTCTCGCCCAAAACTTTTTAGCAATATGATCATATCTCTAAATTATACAACTGGTGACAGTATTTCGATTGACATTAAATCAAGCAATACATTCTTCACTCTCACTGGTCAATATTGACTTGAGCAGTCAATTGTGTAACTTTCTCTAGGAGCTGTACTAGACACAGGATTCTTGTTTGAACTGGAGAAAAGACTTGGAAGTAAACTTAGTAAGGACAAGTTTTATAGTCTGGGGCCAGAATAAAGGGCCTGTAATTAAATCAACATGTCCTTTACTGAGTTTAAACTTACATCAAAACAATAACTATATATGATCTACTGTATATTAAATTTTAAAACTTGTCTAGTACAGACAGTTTATTAGCTGGACATGCACTTTAAATTTTACGTTGTTTCACACCATCCCACCCCATGTCCACCTTTTTAGTAAACAACTTAATACAACAAAACTTTGTAATGAATATACTTCCTTTTAATATACACTCTAGCCCTTCAAAAGGTGTTTTTAAATCTCCTCCTAAGACTTACCTTTGTAAGTTGGCTTTTAATCTCTGTTTGTGTTTTTTATTTACACCTTCCATCCTTTTCATTTTGTTTTATTGTCTTACTGCTTACCTTCAATTGTGATCTTAAATTTTAATGTTTTTCTTTCTTAAATCTTAACAGGGATGCACCAGATATCCAGTCCGGTCAGATTATCCGGCTGAATACTGGAAAATTATCCGGTTCCGGCCGGACCTTTAAGAAATCCGGCCAGATTTTTCTCATATTCTAGCCAGAATTACATCTATGATTAAAAGATGGGGGTTGCTTTTACAGATGAATTTAACACCTTTTGCAAAAGTGCTTCTTAGTTATCCCACAGGACCGACACTGCAAATGTAATTTGCTAGGTAAAATTACTGTACAATCTCTGTCAATTATTTCTTGACACTGTACAACCTGAGTCATCTTCATCAGAACATGCTTCCATTGTAAACAGCTACCGTCCCTTAAACAGTCTAAAGGACTTTTGTTACTTAAGTTTAAAAGGTGCAGTGTGTTATTTTAAGTGATTCCACTTTCAATTAAAGGCAGTAGGCAGTCAACCCAATCAGAGTGAGTGTACCCTGTCACTCTAGTTCATGATTGGCCTATTTTGATCACGTGACAATATTTTTGTTGGTGAATTGTGAAATTCAAGGAGAATTTCTCCTTGCTTTACCTATTGTTTGTAATAGTTATGTTCAGAACATCTTCAGATGTCCTTGTAATGCAATAAGAGGAGATTTGCAAGAGTTTGCTGATTTTTCAAAGAAAATTTTGGGGTGACTGCCTATTGCCTTTAATGTTCTGTTTTTATCATTCTAGGGTGACAACCCCACAAAATCACACCACTTAGTGACCTACTGTAGGCTAGAACTGTCACAAAGTTAGCAACCAAGGCCAGTTCCCTTGCCTTCACACGTACAGTAAAGCCCCTACCCTACCCTAAACTATTTCCCTCAGTGCTATTTTTAATGTTTTTCTTTGAAAGTGCAAAAATCCGGTTCCGGACGGATTTGAAATATTGTCCGGCAAAATCCAGTTCCGGTCAGATCCAATCCAGTTCCAGCCAGATCCAAAATTTTGGATCCAGTGCATCCCTTATTCTTATCTCTTTATCCCTCTTAACTCTTGTTTTAGGCCTATTTCTACCTTTTAACGCTGTATAGCGCCTTTGATTAAAATTTGTAAATATTGCTTGCTTGATTATTGTTGTTGTTGTTATTAGTAATAATTTTATCGTGTCAGGTGGTTAAGATAGTATAGGCCTCATTCTTGTACCATGCACTGTGAGCAGGCCATGTGTACACTTACCTGAAATGAAAACTGATTTAAATTTACTTATCCGAGAGTAAACGTTGTTCCATAGGACACAAAATCTGATAAAAGCACTTAGCTAATTCCTTTATACTACTATATGATAAAATTAATTTGTATCATTTAAAACACTAGTCATACACTTTGGAATCTCAAAATGTTGTACATAAGTAATTAAAATAGCCTAGTTTTTGGTTTCCAACTAAATATACAAACAGTTATGTATACATTTCACTACTGTTAATGGAATGCATGATGTACTTAATTCAAGTACAGTTCAAGAAACGCGCATTCATTAATCCTCCCATAAAGCAACTAAAATCACAAACTAGTTACTTTATATCTTAAATGACCATACATGACCAGTTTACTTACATATACTGCAGCACATAACTACCGCTACCCTGAAGTGCTAATACAGTAAATTAACTTCCACTTACTGTATAACGTCCCACCAAAATAACTTCCACTTTCTGAAGACAAATGAGTATAAACAGATTAATTTTTATTTTTGCCAAAGTAAAAGGGTAAAAGGATAAAAAGAAAGTTCCCTGAACTCACAGACTCAATAACCTCTTTGAGCTTTATAACACCTTGGCAAAACTTCTGCATGGCTACACGATGACAGTATATCCCTGTACAGGTCAAACTAAATCCAACTGTTCTGCAAAAATCCTCTTTTCCCAAATCTGTAAAACTGGTCAGGTCTCTTCTAAATTATTGTACAGTATCTGCTTGAAATTTTTCACAGGGTACTGTACAACACCATGTCATTGATAAAACATGAACAAGTTGACAGTATTTTTCTCTGTAGTAGAGTATAATTGACCAAATATTCAATGAAAGTTTACAATTAAATCTGTAAGTTCCACAGTAAAAACCTCTTGTCTTATATTCCTTAGTTACTGGTCCAATAACTCCATTAAGTAGAATACTGTTTGTCCTTGGAATTCTCTGATCCAAATTACACAACAGCAGAACACAATGTGTCATGGACTGTACAGTACATGAATGAGTCAAGTTCTCTCAAATTTCCCTATCATTTGTAAGATTAGATCAAATACTGAAGTACCACAAAAATATGTCTTTTTCTCCAGTGTTTGTTCTTAAGTGATCCAATCAATTTACTCAGTCCTTTATACCCTGAAATTCTCCACTAGTTGAGTATTGCACGTCAGTTAGTTTAGTGGGTAGGCACCAAACAACTTTTTTAAAGTTTTCTTACTGTACCATAGACTCAATGTACATAAGATTAAATCCAAGAGATCTGCGAAAATTATCCAAGTTTGTAACGGATCACGTCTTTTGCAGTCCTTATCATTTGACTGAGTACTGTGTACATGTATGCAAATGTTGTGGTGGCTATAGTATTGCATGACACAGCATATCAGGGACAATTTGAGAAAAGTTTCACGAATTTATGCAACATGGGATGAAGATCACAAGAGTCTCACTTCCTGTATGTAAACTAAACCCAGTCTCTATAGTACAGACAACCAAGTTTAATTCCATCACAAAAGATCAGATCTTTGAATGACGAGATATAAATGACTGATTCTTGCAAAATGATGATTATAGCGGTCCACAATCTGTGTTTATCAGACTAAATGCTTCAAATATACACAGATCCTTGTTGCTATGTGTGTTTGTCCTGCATAAAAAGGACAGTGTGTGAGAGTCAGGATAGTCTTTGTCCGTTAAAGAATTAGCAATGAACACAGAACCCACGCTTAACTATTGTTAATAGACAAACTGGCATCTTTTTGCCCATGGCATCAAATTACATGGTGTTTTAACTTTGCTATGGTTTTAGCCATTGAGTAAGTACCCATATGATCACAAGATGAGGGTAGTCCTCGGGTAACTGGACTCCATGTTTGGGGTTGGATGTCAGAATATATGTCAACCCATAGAGGATGAATGGGTGTATGAGTTTAAACTACAGATGTTGAATAAAAATTAGGGAATACTGGGAAGTACTAAACAGTCAATGACGTAAACTGTTAACCACATATGATCACCTAGGGGATTATGAGCTTTTACCCAAAGCAGAAAATGTACTGTACATGACATGGCATTAGAGACATAGTATAAAATGGGTCTTCTGCTGGAAATTCATCCACTGGTAGCACTCCAGAACATGGCAAGTCTACATCTATGTTGAAAATGTCAACTCATGCCATATTTACCCTAAATTCAATACCCTGGGAGCAGTGAATTAGCCAGCCTGTATTTGTGCCACAGGTGTCTACAAATGTTGCATGTGTGCAGTGCAAAGGAATGTTGCACAAAAAATATCCAATGAGCAATTTCTGAGCAGGTGTTTGTTTCAAGAAATCACCTAACAAAGAATGAGTCATTACAAATTGTACTCCTCAGTCCTCACCTCATTTGCAACGTAAATTTGGATCACATACCACACCATTTACCATCTGGGCACCTCCCAAATTAAAAAAGTCTTTGAAAGAGGAGGGAGGCCCCTTTGAAATAATTTTTCAATTTGAGGGGTGCCCAGGTGGCAAATGAGCCCTTGGACCTCTTCCCCTGCCCATCCATTTAGAATGTTACAATGGAAAACTGACCTGGCTAAATCACTGACCAGGAGTATGAAATTCTTTAAAAGGGGCCGATTTAAGGGTTGAACTGTCATCTCCAATTCTTATGCACATTGCCATTTATGCATATATATTGCATTAAAGGGATTTGCCAGTGACAAAAATCAATACCTTCAAAAAATGCAGAAAATTTTTCTCATTTAGGAGGTGAAAACCGCATCTCAATAGCTTGTAGCGTTTGGAAGATATACATTTTCAAAAAAATGCAATTTTTTCTCAAGACGAAGTGCATCATGGGAAACTGTGATGTCATCGCAGCACATTAATTTGAAAAAGCCTTGAATTTCTTTATGATATTGACACCCCTGTAGGGAATATTTATCAACTTTGTTTACTGTGCCCTACATATGTTGTAGATTAATGCTAAACCTACATGGAAAGATATTCAAACATTCCAGCAGTATCAAATTTCAAGGACAACAGGACATTCAATTATAAAGGAAAACAAAAGAAATCTGAGGCAATGTGCCCACTTTACATAACATTCTGTGACCTTGATGAGAAGTGGAGGTATTTTTGGACAAAAATAAGCAGTCTTTAATGTTAGATATCTCGAGTTAGGAAAAGAGTATTGCTATGGGCTTTGAAGGGCATGAACTGGAATATTTTTGTCTTTCACATAGGATCCTAATGAAAAGCCACTGAAAAATGCCTTTAATGGCACTTAAAGGGAAAATGTAGTCACCCAAATCAGAATCAGTACACCCGTCATACTAATTCATGAACGGCTTTTTTGATCATGTGACAATAATTTTGTTAAGCTGTATTGTAAAATTCATGGAGAATAACTTCTTGCTTTACTTTTGTTTGTGAAAGATATGTTCAAAAACATCTTCAGAGGTACTGTAAGTTTGTAAGGGAAATAAGAGGAGGTTTGCAAGAGTAGGCTAATTTCAAAGGAATATGGGGGCTGCCTATTGCCTTTAAGTACCAGTTAGCCATGGTCAAACAAATTAGTTTTTTCCAATTTTAAGAATTCCACAAGATTAGGAACAATGAACATAGAAGTGCATGCAACTTTCAGCACAATGCTAATAGATGCAGTTCCTTTTTCACAAATTTAATTTTTGTTTACACCCTTTACATTAAATAAATATTTGTATGCATTTGCATACAAATACTGTAACTGATGTGAGATCTCTTCCACATGTGGTTGGTTAAAAGAACGTTAAGACAACTTGTAAATAGCACAATAAATTAAGTTCTTTTGTTAATTTAACCAGTATTTTTTGTTTCTATTTCTCTCAATTTGTGGAATGGTTTCTGCGCAATATTAGAGGACACCATGTACAACTTGACTCACTTTTTTGTTTCTTCATGTAAAGAATTACAAAAAACTCCACTGTAGTTAAAAGCATTTTACATTGATTTAAAGGGCTACAAACCTAGATATAACACAATAATGAGAGTTCCACCTACCTTGGGAAAAGGTTAAGTTATAATAGACTCCATCCATGTGATTAACTAATGTAAGCTTGTGCACAAATATCAACCACAGAGAATGAAAACAAAATCAGACAAAATCAACTTTTTTATGCCATCATTTTTACATTCTTGTTTAAAAGTTTATGTTACTGCTGACAAATGCTACCCAATGCCTTATCATTTTACCCACCCAATTTCTGCTGCAATTTGCCTGGCTCATGCAGCAACGAAAGTTTATAAAATCTCTTTCATTAGAGGTTTTAAAACAGTAAATTCATTTTATTTTATATCTCATACATCCCACTATGTACTTACTTGAACAAATCATTAAATAATGAGCCAGCACATTGTATCAGGTCTGAGGCAACCAAGTTTTACTACAGTATCTCCCCCTCTCTCCCCTTGCCCTCCCCATTTTTTATTCCTTAAGGCCTAATTTAAGTGTTCTTCCTTGCTTGATATTGAAACAGAAAGTTTGATCTAGTTTTAATCCTGACATCTCATTATTTATTACAATTGCTTACATACAAACACTTCATTATTTAATAACCTACTGCAGTACGCCCTATCATCTACAGTAAACACATCAAGCTTTCTACAAGCAATAAAGATATTTGCTTTTTTAAGTTTACATTTGTTTTCAAGATTGTACCAGACCGAACTTTACTTACAGGTATGACGCCATCTTGTCCAGCTTCTGGTGTTGCATCGGATTCACTTTTCTGGCTTTTCTGCTTCTTAGAAGCAGAAAACAGTTTTCCTACCGAAGACATCTCTATACTCGATGTTTTCTGTGAAGGACCAAATCAAAGCTGGACATGACGGCAGTCTTCCTAGCTGCTGTGACGATAAGTTCCTTTGAGTTTACTCCTTGTGATGAAATGGCATCTGCAATGACAGAAATGTAACTACTGATACCATTTATTTTAAATAATAAATTCATCAAGTAGTATTTGGTTGTACATGAAAAGAAGAAAATAGCCTCAGCCTTGTAAACTTAGGCCTTAATTTGTTAAGTATGACCTCCCTTTGGTCACTAGCAGAGAAAATTTTCAGCAAAAGGGTAAAATAAAAAATTCTTTTTAAAATTTTTTGCAAAATTTTCCAGAATCCTATACTGGGATCTCTCTAAATAAAATTAAGAAAATGACATTCTTCCTTAAATAATGCGTGAAGATATTGAATGATTTCAAGTTCCCTTCAGGCTCTTCACAGTGCATGGGATGTGTCAATCACTACAATTTGAATTGCAACACATACATGTAGTGTACCAACATCCTATCCAAGAATAGTGAAGGACATTTCTAGCATTTTCCAAGAAATACTGTATATGTACTGTGTACCTTTACTAGCAGTTGAGTTTAAAGTTTGACCGAACAAGTGGGTAGTACATGTGGAAAAAGGGGAGGGGTAGCCTCAAAGGTTTAAGAGACAAAGTTATAAAAGGACAAACATTCTTCTGCAGTGTAAATGTACACTTAAATCATCACTTTGATATAAAAAGTCATGAAAACTATATAAACATAAAAGTGAAAATTAGACTTATCAGATCTGGAAGAAGACACATTACAAATTTTATTGCCACTGAATGCAAACAGTGACTTCCATACAACATGCAACATAACACAAATTATCTGTTGTGAACTTTTCCATATTTTTGCTTACAGTGCACTAAACACAGGTGAAAAGAGGTTGACTGTAGTGACCACTTAGGCTTGAGTGACTCAAACATTTTATCCAGTACCCGTGGCCTTATAAGTCCTGCCTGAAGAAGTGGAGTCTCCTACAATGACATCATTACTGACTCAGGAACATAGTACCTAAGTAACTTCAACTACTCGCCTACCAATGTGTATTAGTACACCAGCATAGGCTTACTGTACACTACAGGTTTTGGTTATCAACAGCAGAGGTGCCTAGAACTCACATGTTACAGAATCTTTGTGGCCAGCTGAAGGGAAAAGTTGTGACTAACTGTAGAAAAGCATCATAAGCCAGCTGTGCAACACACTTCAACAAAATCTGTGAAATAACACAAATCTACTCTCCAATATATGATTTTTTGTTTTATTTTTGACAGAATTACCCAATGGTCACAATTCCAGGGCAAGTGGAATCCCTACTCGACTTCTGGCCAGGAGTCACAACTCTCATACAGGTAGAACTGGGTCTCCTACCCATGCCTGTAGTTTGTTAGTTTGTACAGTAGCTGACTTGGACAGTCAACATGATAGCGCCTTGTTACATCATCCAAACATCCCTGAGTTAATGCACTCACAATACTTATGAAAGTCCTGAAAAGGCTGTAAATATTGTAGCTGCTTTTAATATGAAACATTCTCTAATACTGTTTATTATTTTTGACCAATGCACAAGTATCAGAGTCAAAAAGGAAACTCAAGTATTGAAGTTAAAAAGAAAATTCACTTTTGATTCATGCTTTGTGACACCTAAAAGAAACTGTAATTAGTCTTGCTTACTTGTTTTAGAATGGTAAGTCTGTTACAAACTTTGTTTGTGAGCACTATAAAACATATTGCACTTTATACTTTGCACTGTACTAGGCATCAATTATTTAGCCAGCCCATACTGTGTGACTTTCTTTTAATAAAAAAAAAAAAAATGTCAAATTTTTGATGAGGAATTTCCGTGTAGGTTTGTCTTTCACTGTAATTACTTTTCTGGATTTCATTCCAGTTGCAGTATAATCTGCAATACACCCCACTGACCCATTCCCATTCATAATTTCAAATTAAGCTAACTTTTGGCAAGTATAGCATTTTCAAAATTCCATGTTTCTTTCAACAAACCCCTTCTCCTCAACTACCTCTTCAATTGTTCAATGCCAACCATATAGAATGTCACACTGGAAATTTGACCTGGCAGAATTACTGCTGTGCATAGCAAAACTTTTCAAATTATTCCAAAGGCTCCACCCTGATAAAAAGAAAAATACCCCAGGTGCTTGCATTTACTGTTTTTACAAAATAACTGTATAGGCATGGTGAACCTGTGGGACATTGACTGGAATTTTTTGTTATCCAAAGTAATGCATTCATGTACGAAGCAAGTCTGTTCCTGAAGTAGCCAAATGCCTAATGAGTCAATGGACTTCACTAACCCCCTGGGATTTCTTGGTTGAGCTCTCAACTGGAACTGTTTGGATTCTGTTGTCCATTTAAGTCTTTAAGTATTAAGGCACAAAAAATCTTTCAATAACTGATCCATAGCTAGTACTGTACTTCCAATGGTACCGTATATTGATTGACTGCAGTAAAGAATGAAAACTTTAACTCGTTATAAAAAGCTTGTTCAGTTTTGTAGATCTCAAATAAAGCTAGCTTAGATAAGCTATGGAAACGAAGCCTACGGCAAGCACTGAGATCGCACGGCAACCCTCTCCAAACATCTGGTCCCTACTTTGGTTGCAAATACAACAAGATCAGCAATTAGGCCTATACGGTACAAACCTTCCTCATCAATAAACTTCTATGTTGCCAATACCCTTTGGCTATGCTGGTGGTGACACCCCTTCCAGTGGTGTCAGGAATGTACCCTACCTGCCCCACCTTTGCTATTCCTTTGCCCACCCTTGAAATTGTACACTCACTGTAACTTTGTTATCTTATGTATAAAATCGGTAATTAGAGATCTGTTGCACCCATCCTCCTATTCATACTATGTATATATTTTAAGTATGTTTGCATTTTCCTGAATTAACAAAGTTATGTTTTATTTTCAAGCACTGCAATTGAAACAAACTCGAAAAAATGAAATCAATTTTATAATTGGAATTTTTAGGCTTTAGTTAGTCAAATTAGCTACAGTATCATACTGTACATGTACTTTCTTAGACTGGCTTCAAATACTTCTCACGACACACAAAAGCACTTTATATTAGACATCAAAATATTTGAAGTTATAATAATAATGGCAATTTAGTATAGCGCCGGTATCCGTCAGATGACGCTCATGGCACAAAGCAGTCATCCATATAGCTTTTAAAAGACGAAGAAAATTAAACTGAAAAGAATAAGAAAATATAACCGAAATATTTTCCCTGATACTCTAAATCTCAGTATCACCTACACAGAGTGCCTTTGCTTTTAAACCCAATACCTCACAGTCACCATACATTACAAAACATAGATCAGCATCACTGATGGCTGGTCTGCTGATGATGCAGTATTTTTATCCTCAAGACCCTGGTACTGTAGACCTGTGTTATTTACCATAATACAGTGAGTTGTATACATGGTGTACAGTACATGTACCTGAGAAACAACCTGCTACACCATCTCCCCCGTCCCTTCCTACCCTTATCCTAATTTTAAGATTCCAACTGATAACTTCTTAAAATGATTAACATTCATCTCTCTGCATACTATAGTATTTCAGTCTGATAGTAACCGTAAACCTAAAACAATCTGTCACTGTAATAAAAGTGACGTATACAGGCCAGCAGAAAAGTTGCTGGTATATACTGCCTTGTAAATAAATTAAGCCGCTTAAATGTACTATGAATCTAGAATACATGGTAACCAGGATACCATCAAACAAAGAGAGCAGTCATCCAAAATAAGCTAAAACTTTAAAAATATGAAAACCATATTGTAGTCTACATTATTCATAGCAGTATACAGTGCAACAATTCTTGAATGTATACTAGTGTATGCTGAACACTGTATGGTGTTAATGATATCAAGTTTGTCAGTGTTAATATGTAAAGTACAGTACAGTGTATTGCAATACATAATTAAATAAAAAATCTGTCCTGCTCTATAGGACTGAACAAAAAGTGTAAACTGCACTAGTGGGGAATGCAAGCCACAGTTTGAGTCTGTAACCAACTGAACAACAAGTAAAATTATCAAATTATTGTTAGATCTTGTGAGCATTCAGTACTAAGCTACAGTTCATAAATGCAGAAAACTATTGTAAAAGAGTGTTCTGTCTCACTCTCAAAACTTAAGGGGAGGAAAACATTCTGTTGATTGCTTTCAACGCACCCTTCAAACTTGATGTCCATACTCCCCTAATTGCTAGATATCCCCAAAGTCCAAGTTAAAACTGCAAATCTCAGATGGCCATAAAATCTATTTTGTATAATTAGTCTCCAGGACTCATGTATTCATGTTCTTGCCTTTTACATTTGGAAGCAGAACACGACAATGTGTCACACTTCACATTCCCAATCTATAACAGAAAATTATTGACATGAACATTTAAAACTGTGCACTGGTATCTAGAATCCACAAATACTGAACACTACACGTTCTGTGGACTGTGGTAAAGACTAACTATACAGTATGGTTGATGTCCAATTATTATGTACACCAGTTGACTGTAAACTGTAACTGTGATGGATGCCCTTTGCCCTGTTCTATGTTTCAAGAACCACTTTGTACCTCATTATGTATAAAACACCAGTCCAGTGATAACAAAGGGACAAAGTATTTATTACACAATGGACAGTTTACTTTGAATTGAAAAGAATCAATACTTTGTGCAATAAACATCAAATGCAATCAATAATTGCATTATAATAGCTTGACAGATCTATGCAATTAATGATTCACGAATGTTATAACATAGTCCTTGTAGTTCTGAACAGTACTGTGCTAACAGTACTCTAGTGTGCAGTATTTCCAAAGGAAAGTAATCCGTACCATACTTAAAAGAATTCCTGGTACCACACTGCTGATCACTGTAATTTGTAACCTCAATAACTGTGGCTTAAAGTATTAACTGAACTAATATCTTAATTGTTCTATCACTTTTTAAATAAGTTACACTGATAATTTTGATGATATCAACCCAATCAGAAAGAGTACACACAATCCTTGTCAATAGGCTAGAACTCTGAGATCACAAAGTTCTGGAACCTATTCACAATCCCAGGCCTTCCTTAACAGCTTTTACTGCAAAGCAACCTTTCCAGTTTTGGGGATAAGTAGAGTAGTTGAACTTTTAACTGCTCAGCCTTCTCATCATTTTTCTCATTACCCAATAAAGATTGTTTTGACATTTTCCCCAAGATCTTGGGGAAGAGATGGAAAAATATTGAAGGGTTCAGTGCGGCACCATCCCAGATGCACACTTCCAAGGTGCACACAGAAAAACTAAAGGTTAAATAGAAGCATTTAAATATTCAAATAATATAACTGAAAAATTACAACATTGAAAGTTTTGTGTGGTCACCCTTGCAAGCTGAAGGAGGTGTTCGTTACTTTAAGAGTGTTCTTGAACCAAATGATGGTGGTGCTCTGCAGCCTCCATGTTGATAATTATGTTGCAACCAGGTTTATGTATGACCCTGTAGCCATGACATCAAACTGTAACTGCAGTTATCAATGCCCCAACCAGACAGTGAATAGGGCCCCCTAGGGCAAAAGCAGAGGCGAGGCTGGGAAACTGCCTCAATGGTATTGTGATGTGGGTACACTTTAAAAGACCATTAAGCCAGAGCTGGCATTGTAAATAAATTCAATTCTGTACATGAGAAAATTTTTTCTTTCTTTTTTCAGTTAAAAAAAATGGGCCTAAATGCCTTCATTATTAACCACTTTGCTGTCAGACTGAGAGGGGGTTATAATTCTGCTCTTCTTTTATACACTGCCTTTGTGCAAAGACATAAAACTTCAGCTGGATTTGAGACCAACTGAACACAGCCATATCACATCCAATACATTATCTTTTAAATTTCTGATTGGTCAACTAATCAGAGTGACAGGATGGCAAATTAAATCTTCAAAACTTACGTGTTAATTAGGCATGAAGGAAACACATCCAGATGCTCTTTTGCTTTTCCTACTCAAGTTTCTCCTTCAGTACCATAGTGCTTTAGCTTACAGCATGCTTTTATTTTTCATTCTGTTACAATGTATCTCTAGGAAGTACAGTAAATAACTCGCAAACATATTTTGTATTTTTTGTGGGGGACTACCAAATTTCAGGGGTACAACTATAGAATACAGGGCCACTCTTGAACACCACCTAGCATCCAGATGCAATGTGACACTGTTTATCTTGCACACTAAATGTTGACTCCGCATCCGAGCATCCGCGCATCCACTCCACGACTGATGTTGGTGAAATCATTCACTCTGCATCCAAGTACCTGTGCATCCACCCCGGAATATTGCTTGTGGTATTAGTAGGAAATGGATAACAATAAGTTGTTCTGAAAATTAAAGCTACCTGCTGTATTCATATTCTCATTTTATTATTAAATCTTTCATGTTTATCTAACAGCCCCAATTTTGACTCTGCATCGGCACATCCATGCATCCACATACAGTAGGGGATGCTTGGAATGGACTTAAAATAATTGTGGACAAGTTCCGTTTTGAGTCTTGACTCCACACCCAAGCATCTGTGCATCCACCCAGAAATACTTGCAGCGGCCTTAGAAAAAAATTACGGAAAGTTCCGCATGTACAAAAACATTCCAGATTAACCATGTTTAGTTTTCAAAAGGCATCCATACTTGTAAGACGCCCTTATTTATCTGGGTAAAGCTTTTTAACTACACATTCAAGCATCTGTGCATCCACCCAGGGAGTGCCTGCTATGGACTTAAAAATTTTCAAAAAGTATCCGCATATATACTAACACGATATTGACCACCTCTTCCCAACCTTTGACTTTGCTTCCACCCATCCCCAGGGTGCACTCCATGTAACGCTGATGCAGGAGTTACTCTGAGGTGTCTGCGTTCGTACGCCAACAAAACCAAAGGTGTGATTTATATCACACAATATTACATAACATTGCCTGTTGTATGATGATCATTCATGATACTTTAAGCAAAAAGTTACCCACATCCTTTCCTATTTAGCAGGAAATAATCATATTTTGTGTGAGACTTTCAGTGAATTAAGTGAAAACCAACTAGAGCAGAAAATTTTACAGCTACTGTATTGACTTAGCTAGGCTAGAGCTAGTCTGTAGTACAAAATATGTGGTCACTTGGTAGCCTACATTGTACGCCGACTTCAGTGAGTCCTCACGCTGCTACCGTTGCACGCCAACTCGAGTGAATTCTCATGCTGCTACTGTACGCCAAGCCTTTTCCTTGGTCTAAGCCGAAGATCTTCAGCATAGGCTTAGCTTATAGCCAGATTGCATAGTTTGTTAATTGCGCGCGGAATGTAATTGTAAAGTTCGAAATTGCGCGCCAATGCTGCTACAAACTGAATACACACAGTAAATTTAACTATATGTGTACGTATATACATATATGCATACACGTATGTATACTATATTTAAACTGTATGTACGTACGCTACACTTATACATATCATACTACTGCCAAAATTTATGTACATTTTTCCTATTTGGCAGGAAGTAATCATATTTTGTGTGGTAATCAGTGGGAATTAAGTGGCCTGTGTGCATTTAGTGCACTATACGCCGGAGATCTTCGGCGTGGACATACGATTTTGGTCGGCGTGGCGGCTTAAAACTAGCCTTTGTCGGTGCACAAAATGCAGTAAGTTGAGGATTGCCGGCGTAGTTGGCGTACTCCCCAGCGTAGCAGCGGGCAAACGGTACTCCCGGCATACCGGCGGGCCGATTCAGTCAACTCCCGCTAGTATGTTCACGCACAGTACTGTGCCATATATACCTGTAGGCCTACTTGTATTGCCAATGAATGGTGTATGCATTACGTACATGTATACATACGTACGTACAATCGCTTGCGGATTGCCTCTGACTTAGCTATAATGTGTGTATACTATATACCTGTACGTGTATTGCCAATGTATGGTGACTGTATACGTATCACGTACATGTATACTGTACGTATGTACGCACGCCTATGGATTGCTATGTACATGCATTGTATGTGCACAGTACAGAAAATCCCGGCGTACATCCCGGCGTACGGTCACGAAAACCTCGGCGTACCTCCGGCCAGGGAGTTGTCAAATAGCAATTCCCTGCTCTGGTGTAGGCTTTACATGGAATGCACCCTGGTTAAGTGGAGGCACATTACAACACAAAACTGCATGGCTGTTGTGTGTGTATTGGATAAGGCTAGTTTGCATTGCACACTACGCTGACAGACCGAGGTACTGTAACCGTTTTGCAACCGCTATGCCGGGATGGAGTCTTGCTCTGCGCGCCGCACACCAAACTGAATTATTGCGCGCCAAATTCGTGGTAAAATCAGTATGCAAATTGAAAATGGGCGCGGAACTTCTTCCGCGCAACTGACAAATTATGCAGTCTGGGCTTATAGGCCTAGTGTACAAAATGCACCCTGGATCCATCCGGATGCTCAGATACAGCCCTCAAGTGGCCCTGTATTCTATTACATAGCCTAATTACTCCATTTCAGGAAGGACAACCAACTTTTTGGTCCTAGGCTAGTTGTCCTCCAGACAACCAATTTCACTTGCTTAAGAATCATCACTGTAATTTAGTAATAGGCCTAGGCCTAACTTTAATAACGTTAGACACGGATTTTATGCCTGCAAGAAGTAACAGTAGGATAGGCTACACCATAAGCCATGCACTGTGATTTGGCCTACAGTAGTAAAAGCTGAAGCTAGAACATCTAACTTAGGCTAATGACTGTTATCCAATACTACTCTGTAGGCTACTGCTGGCCTGACTAGTAAGTATGCTAAATTATACTAGGCCTAGCTAGGCTAGGACTCAATTTATAAACAAAACGGTGTTCAATGTACAAAAAGGCCTAGCGGCCTAACTTAATTAGTTACTAAGTTGTAACAGTACACATCCAATCATACCATGCATTCTGATGGTTTCTCACAGGACAACCATCGATAATTTATACCGGGTTACACCTCTCAAATTTACAGAAAGGAGAATCTCAAGATACAAACCAAAATATCTTCGATATTTGTGTAATCAGAACTTCAAAAAATGGTGAAACACCAAAATCCGCTTGCGAAAACGGAGTTTCCGGTACGGTCCAAGTTTTTGGAAGCAATCGGCTGTTTTCTTCCTATTTATATTTCCACATGGGATATGCTACGACATATTCAGTAGTAGTACACGGCCGGATAAGAAAACAAACATACAACTTACGTACAAGTACGGTATTCTGTACTGTCCTTTGTAAAACTGTTCACCGAACCAACGAACCAACGTGGAGACTCAAGAATACTACGGTAGCCCCAGACGTACATGTGATGCTTCAGACTAGTGCTCTCAAACTTTTCCACGGTAAGCAAAGGGGCAGGGCTGAAGACGAGGGCTACACATGAGACAACATTCCCATACCTAAACGTGGAGAAAGTAATGCTGGTTTACAAGCGTGTATAGTCAAGATAATGTCGTGAGTTCAGGTGCCAAAGAAACAGGAGAGTTCCTCCAAAGGGGTGGGACCTGAATTTGGACCCTCATTGTGAGGCATGGTGAACAAGACTTGGCAAATCTGGAGTGCTACTTGAACTAACACTGGCATTAAAATGAAGTAGCTTCAAACGGCATTCGTTGCCCATTATTCATGCCACAAATGCCCTACTTACATCATTATTTTATAACAGCGTAACTAGGACTAACGGCCGGTTTGATGACGCAGGGAAATTTGTGGATGAGGATGGATGATTAAAGGAGCAGGGCTTTGGAATTCTAATTGCATTAAAACTCAGTGTACTGAGCGAATACTGGGACTAAAACCTACGACGAGCGCGCCGACGGAAAGCAGCATTCTGAAAGAAACTTTACTGGTATTTACTGATGTTTGCCTGTAACAAACTTTCACTGAATCTAGCTAAGACAAATTATATTGTATTTAATAATTCGGCATGCATTAACGATAAGAATTTTAATATAGTTGCAAATGGACAAAAACTTCAATGGGTCAATTAAACTAAATTTTTAGGTGTAATAATTGACTCGAAACTAAGTTGGGTAGACCATATTTCTTCCACCTCGTCACAAGTTTTGAGAATGATTTATCTATCTTTAATTTATCCTCATTTAACTTATTGCTCATCAGTTTTGTCTGTTGCTAGCTCCTGTCATGTAAAAAGTTTTTTATTTTGCAGAAGAGAGCCGTTAGGCACATTTCGATTGCTGGATCAAGAGATCCAACCAGCCTTATTTTTAAGTCCTTGTATTGAAATTGCATGATATACTAAATCTCGGGTTTTCGTGCTTTACGTATAGGTTTCTAAATAATCTCTTACCGAGTATTTTTTCTCACTTTTCGGGGCAAAATAGTTTTAAACACGGATACGATACCCTTCATGATCATTTGTTACAAAACCCTATCACCCTTTCTCGCTTTTCACAAAGTTCTTTACGTTACAGAGCAGTAAGAGCCTGGAACTCTTTACCAGACAACTTTGATCTCCATGCCAAGCATACACTCATTTAAGAAAAACTTCGCACAATATATTACATCAGCGTGTACTAATTAAATGTATATTGTAATATTCAACTTTTTTCTGCAGTATTCCCCTAATTTAAAGGATAGTCCCGTCCGTAATTTAACTTATGAAGAGGTATCTGTGCAAGGAGGGCGGGTGAGATGGGGTGGGGGAGCTTATTGTGGGCACGAGTTTTGCCGGTTTAGGGATGATATGAAATCTTCTCTGTAACTTCTGTTCATTTTTGTGCGTTTGTCTTCTCTGTTTGTTACTTTAGGGAGTAAGCTCCCGAAGAGCCCCCCCCCCCCCCAGGGTTTTAAGCTTACTTCCTTCACACCATATTTTTGTATTATGTCATCTGGCACTCTACTGTATTATGTTGGAATCATGCACATGTTGTATAGAACAAATTAATGACACGAATGATACGAACGATATTTTACTTCCAAAGTTTCTTATACATATTAATTAAAATATTAAAATCACCTCCTAATATCTCTTGTCTCCCATCATTCTCTTTTTCAAATTGGTGCATTTTTTTTCTCGTTTTTTTTCGACCTAAACATGAGGGTTCTGCTTTCCCCGAAAGTTCAGTACCCAGTGGCTACGCTACGGAGATTTTGAAACCCTTACACGAAAGCACGTAGGGTACGCCTATGGAGGGGTCCATAACTTTTTCCTGGGAATTTTCATAAAAATGCAACGCTTACATGCAATTTCCCTAGTTTTGACGGCCCCGTAATTTTCTTCGGAGATATTCGGTATTCCTAGGGTCCTGGTACAGGATCCTCAACGAGGCCAAGTGCTTTCCCTGAGAGGTTACACCTTAATTCAACCTATTACGCTTTGAAAAAGGTGCATATGGTAGGTCTCCATCCCTTCTCCAAGTATCAAGTATTTTTTGTAATCTTTTTTTCAAAATGATGGAACAATGGATGATATATATATACCTCAGGGTTGTGCTTGCCAGCGCTGGAGGTCCCAAGACAAGGCCTCTTCTCGGGTCCGGTGTTAATCGAAGGAAACACTCATATGGCGGGATTACGAGGGGAACCTACCCACTTTTTCCAGGCCTTCAAAAACAATAATATTTATTAAAAAATAGTGAATTGGTGAACGGAAGGAACCGAGACCAGAGAAATTTTAGGGATTTTTAATATAATGTAGAAATCTTGCAACGTAAAGTACTTATCTCAGTGACGGGCAGAGCTCAAAGTGGGGAGGCAAAGGACAATTGCTGTAAAACCAGGCGCGGATACAGACATTTCGAAAAGGGGAGGGGGCTGAAAGCCCCTTGAATATTCTCCTAAATTAACGTTATGCTAATTTTCTAGTATTTGTTCTTGTTGATGTGGCGAAAAGGGGGCAGAGGCCGGGAAAGCCCCCCTTGGATTCGCGCCTGAAAACATATTTGTCTGGTACCTTAATTAAAATTTCTTTCAAGGCATGGGCGTCGGCTCCTGACCACACTGTTGTGACTTGAAACCCTGACATAGGGGTCACTGACAGCGCTAAAGGCACCCGGCCCTTGCTTACACGATTCAGAAACCAGGCTACCAGTGTATGAGGAATCGCAAATTCTCAATAAATCTTTCGGCGTGCTTCGCGTCAGCTCAGTATAAGTAGGTGTTTCATTAGTAATGCTGTCGGGAGGAAAAAAATTGTGGAATTTCCTCGGTATTACTTCCTGTAGGATAATTTGAGTAAATAATTATTTCCAAAACAACCTGCTTGCAACCTAGCATTTCTAATTACACGCTGGTGGGGGCGGGATTTTCTCTAGCCAAAATGGCTGCAAAAGTCATCAAATTTAATTTAAATTTAAAAAATTAAATTTCTCGGGAGGACCCTCGGGCCCTTGGTCTCGGGCTTTGCACCTCGGGGCTAGCGGCTAGGACTCGTCGGCCACAGCTTCTGAAGATGTAGTCTCCAGTGAACATTTCTTCCCTGGCATTTTTAGCCCTACTGCAGACCTCATGGCCATGTCTTCGTAAGAACTACCCATAACAACATTTCATTGATTTTAGAAAGTACTATACCTGTAACTCTCAAGTTTTGATCGTCCTTATAAAATTTTACTTCAACCTGTATTTTCGAAACTATTTTATCTTCCACAGTAATAAAAACTTGATGGGTCCCTTAAGCCCGGGTCACAACGCCACGACTACCTACGACTCTCCGTCGTAGACAATTTGCATCGTAGACATTTTGGTGTACCGACTGCAGCCAACTACGATTGAACATGTTCAATCGGGCCGACGGCTTACGACACGACGGAACTCTAGTCGTGGAACCGGCCACACCGCCACCACCACAGCCGACGCGTTGAGTGGTGGTCGTCGTGTCATGGGTTCTCTTGGAAGTGTGGCCCGGGCTTTATACCAGACCATCGTCAAATATGAAACTTAAATGAAGAATAAGTGGATGGAAAAGTAGGAGAAAATTTTACGTAATGGATAATACCGCATTTAAGAAATAAACCAAAACAATATAGGCTACAACAAAATGTCCTAAACTAAAGCTGTTTTCTTCATATTGTTACGTGATTACTTCCTGTAGTACATCTTGCGTATTCCAAAGCTTCGCCCAAACTCTTCAGTTATCGTTGTAACCACAAGCAAGCCAACCCTCTTCATCATAAAAATGACTTCTTATTCTGAGCAATGTTATTATTAAAATGGTCAAAATGTGATTTTGGGATCTGTGAAGTGCACATCCGATTGAGTCTTTAGAATGATGTATGCTTCATTCTAATGGGTTAACTTTTGAAATACCTCAAGGCTTCCGGGCGTTGACTATGGGCTTCACTAGGGACCCAACGGTGGGCACCGGGACCCCACGCCGCCCGGGGCTCCTGCTCCCCAGGCGCCATCGACGTCGTTTGGTATCCCGCCCCACTTTCAGACAAAATCTCACCCCTAGAAGCGCGTCTGCTCAAAGGAAATACGTGTACACACTTTCATTTTTTCCTATCCCGTTAGGGTGTAATTGAAGGGGATATTGCCTAAGGGGAGGGATTACACCTCTAATCTTTGAGAAATTTTTCTTGTTCTGACTTTCCTACATCCAAAATGGTGTTATCTTTGGTGATGCCTTGGACTCATAAAATGATCTAAACTTTAAATTATTTACTGAATTCTTTGGCTGCGGTATGCACGGCACCCCTACAAGGCTTGTACTGGGTACAGGCTCCCATCTAGCGCTCTTTGTGCGACACGGGGGGGGGGGAGGGGGCTCCCATCAGTTGGTGCGTAGCCATAGCGTAGGCCTTGCAAGAAAATGGCGGAAATGACACATTTTAGACCTTAAAAGTCATATCTGAGCATGTTTTAATTTTAATTTTCATGTTTTAGAAACAAATTTAGATTTCAAGAAGTAAAGTTAAGTCTTGTTCAAAGGGGAAATGCAGTCACCCCAATTTGAATTAGTGTATCCGGGCATTCTATTTTATGAATGGCTCTAGAAAATCATGTTTCAATGTCTCTCACTGCAGCAGTTGATAAATTTATGTTAAATTTACGTATACACTAACTTCTTGGTTTACCTTGAATATGCAATATTTATGTTCTAACATATCATAAAAGATACTTGAAGTGAAATAGGGGATATTTGGAATGATTTAGCTGTCAGTGTTCAACTGCTTATGCTCTTTAAATTAAACGTTTCTTTACAAGCTATAATTGACTTTACCTAATAATTAAAAGGAATCAGTGGCTTTTTTATTTTTAGCCAATGTACATTGGGGTGTATTCAAGCGATATTTCTTGAAAGAAGAAGATAGTTTATTCGTCAGGCAGGGAAACCCACATAAAACACTTCCATGGCGGGTATCCGGGGATCTCCCCGGAACAATTTGTGGAAAAAGAACCCTTAAATGCGATTTTTTAGGTTTTGAGGCCTTGAAATCATAATTTGGACAATGGAAGTTTCAGCATTTAAGTATAGGCCATCTTTCAATTACGGTTTGGAAATCTCAGGGCTGGTAGCCCCCAGCCCCCGCATCAAGTACGGCCCTGGTATGCTAATAGGGGGAAAATCTGTTGTCACTGGATAGTTCTTGATGAAGAAAGATGTGACAGTTCTCTTTTTATATTTTGGTCCACTAATTAATTGCTGACAATGTTAAGAATCTATATTATACGGCAGCTTTTGGTGAAATTTACACGAAACACCCCAACCAGAAGTCACAAATTTTGATTCACTAACAAAACCAGTATAAACAAGCACCCCGTCCCTTCTATTCGTGTGAAATTTTGCGTAAGAGAAGTATGTTATAGCTGTCAATGTCAGTAATTCTGTAAAATCAATCTCAGTACGTATGGCTTACATATAGTGTCCTCGGGTAGCAGAGTGGTTTAGTATTCCAGCCAGCCTTGAAGCGGGGCCAAGCATGAAAAACTCATCATGTAGAGGTCTGACGGTCAAGAAGTTGGTCATGTTCAGTCTTAGTTGTCCCGTGGGATCGTAGCTCCTTTGGGGGGAGCACAACTCCTTAGGAAGTAACGTTTGGTTTTGGCACCGGCTCTTCCCCAGAGAGTCGAGGGACTTTGGGGAAAAATATTCCACCCCTATGCCCCAGTGTGTTCACAAGTACGGGGGTTCAATCCCGCTCGAGGTACGGGGGGGGGGGTTCTCCGGGTACTCCGGCTTTCCTCCAACTTGGCAAGGGCTTGCTATCAAAATCAGTTGTCCAGTCAACGAAGTCGGTAGCGCGCCAGACTGAGACGCCCCTCAGCATACCAGTTAACTAGCCGGCCTTGCTTTTGCATGGTTCGTATCTTGTAGTCTCGGCCTTTTGGCTAAGATCATGTGTAGTATTGTATCTATAAAATTGTTTAATCTTAATTAGTTTGTTTTTTATTTTTTTATTTATTTTTTATTGATTTTTTTGTTTGTTTTTTGTTTTGCTTTGAATTGTGTTGTTCTATTAGTTTTTATTTTCTGTTGTTTTTTATGTGGATGTTTTAGAACCGGAGCTTGAGGAACGATCTGATTTTCGATGTCTTTTACTGTACATTGACTGATTAATAAATTGAAACTGAAATTGGTCCTGTCGGCCAGTCTAGAAGGGGGCCACGCATGACAGACCCATGCATGGTGTAGAGGTCTGAAGGTCAAGAGGCCGGTCACGTGTAGTCGGAGTGTCCCATGAGAACGTGTCTATGTTGGGGAGTAGAACTCCTTCGGGAGTAACATTGGTTTTCTCCCTTCAGCTCTTCGCCAAAGAGTTGAGGGGACTTTGGAAAACGTACGCGGTATGGCCATGGAAGTACTTCCGAGGTAGTACTTCCATGGTATGACCAGTGAGCTGCAAGAGCTCCTAGGAATGACCATGGAGATATTACCGAATCATAGCCATGGTATGATCCTCAGTTGTGCGGGCCTTGTTATTTCCTCCTCCTCCGCCTGCCCCCCCCCCCCCGCTTGCTTGCTAAAGACCAGGAATCGACGGCAGGATCGATCATCTATTTACAGGGAGTGTCGTTTCAAATATGCACAGAACTTAATAGCCTGAGCATATAGAGCTTACCCATGCCCCTGACTTTAAAGTGGCATGTTTCTCAGTGGTCAGCGTTTATGCTATTGTCCTTTGGTTACGTTTTCATTTCTTCATTTCTTGATTTCAGTTTGGGGGCGCTCAGTCATTTTTAAATGGACACTAATGAAAGATGAAGGCGCACAGCGCCACCAATTTCCCTTTAGCTTCTCGTTACTGAACCTTAAAGATAGCTCTTCAAGAAATTTGATCACAATGACCGTTGGAAGAACACACAAGCGTAATATCGCCACAAATGGGGAAGTGGGTAAATTTGAAGAGAGATAATCGGTGATATTTGTTGTTTATCGTTGGATACATTTACCGATCTCGTCCGCGTATGAAAATAATATTCTGACACGTACATGCAGTGTTAATCCCGTTCGAATTACTCAATTAGCTGCCTCCCAACCTTTACCCACTGAAGATTTGTTGAAAATCTGCTGTACCAGTGCTGTAGTGCTCGAGACCGGTCTCGAGTCACGATTTTAAGGACTCGGACTCGGAAGGTAAGGACTCGGACTCGGTCTCGTACAGTCCCGCGGACTCGTGACTCGGCTCTAAATTTCCAGAGACCGGGCTCGAGACGGGGCAGAATTTTGGGAGCACTTTTATGCAATTAATCCGTCGTCACATAGCTTTACCTTGTCCTCCGCAGTTTCTATACAACACACGGTATTTACGTCTTTGCACTATGCGCTGTACAGTGCAGATGATATTATAAAGTCCTCCCATAAAAGCGTACATGAGGGTCCCACATGTTTAATCAGGAAGATCTCACGGGCCACAGTCAGACGCGTATCCTTGATCTTGCCTTTAGGTCTCGTTTTGTAATGGTTAGCGTTTCGCTTGAATGTGTGGTGTCTAGGGGTCCGTCGAAAGGTCCCTGGTTCAGAGCAGCACCGAATGGAATAAAAAGGGCGTAGTCCCGGAAGCTCTGAGGGTATTTTCAAAATAGTGGACATAAACCTGAACATTTATTTACGCTATCTGTAAATGACATTGAATGCACCCTCTCAATTGATGATCACAAGTATAATAATTTGACCATTTGGCCCAATCCAGGCCTGAAAGAGCGGAAAAAATAATGTCAGATTAAATGGCTCATATCTTTTTTGAAAAGTCAATGGCTGCAGGAGGTGGTTTAGGGTGACTTTATCTGGGCGGAGCGTCACTATTTGTTGGCTCGTATAGCGTAACAAGAATATTTTTTGCCATAAAAACCTCCTAGATTGCCGTGAGTGGCAGGTTACCAGGCTGCAAAAGTTGTACCTCGATACCGTACGTATTCTTTATTCTGAAATATCATAATTTAGAAATACACAGTTCAAATAAGAAAAGGCAAATAAGAGGAAAGAAAATAATATTTAGCCTGTATATGTTTCTGTCAAAGGGCGTATGGTCTCCTAAGATTTCGTAAGTTCATTTCAACTGGCGTGCCAGCTCCCCCTCTCCACCACTGGATTACATACGTCAAACTATATGGCCCGTCGATGTGACTACAGCCTGAGTGAGCATGTTACTGAGTAGGTGAGTGGGTAGGTGAGTGGGTGGGTGGGTGTGTGGGTGAGTGGGGGTTATTGGATTATGGTACGGTTTGCACACAGGGATGTTGCAGAGGGATTAATGAAGGTGTGTAGGAACTGAAATTCAAGGTGGGTTTGAAGTCAGAAAATTCTAACTGTCGTGGTCCATTCAGGTCAATCTATATACTTTAAGTTAACCAAGATGTTGCCAGACACCTCACTTCTAGCTCACTCCCTCTTGCTTCCAAAACTGATGTGTTTGTCGGGTTGTTGGCACAATTGTTTTGTTGGAAAATATTTATCCCAAATGCGCCCTCTTCACAAGCGTTCGGTTTCAGTCACCCTTAGGAGAGCGAGTCGGTTGCAGAAATGAGGCACACTCGAAATGAAGGCGCAGCCACGCTAAGACTACCAAAGGTACATCTGCGGGTGCAGGGCCCTTGGGTCCGGAACATTTACAAAAAGGTGTCAATATATTCCGATTCAAATTTAGTGAGCAGAGCAATGAACGCAAGAAAATATTGACAGTTTGCAACAATTTTTAACAGAAAATATTAAAAGATCGATCTTTTAAAATGACAACCACCCTACCCCAGTCACAGCTTTTGCCACCGACACCGATTTTCCCTATTTCTTCAATTCTGCCTTTCCGCCAATACAAAGTGAGGAAGGAAAGAAAAGTAGTACCATGTTCGGCATACATACAGTATCACCACACAACTAATAAAAGGACAATCGCACACTACCATGCAGACTCAGGGCCTATATCATAACACACAGGGGAGGGAATTGGTGTGTGAAAGTGTGTGTGTGTGTGGGGGGGGGGGGACAAACCCGAGCGGAAATCCAAAAGGGCCGAAGGCGCCCGGGACTGCGAAACGCTCATTTGAAGGCGTGGGATCCAGGGGCCCTCCTCTGGCCCTGGTGGGACGACACCCTAGTGGTGATCCAGGGGTAACTTCCCTGGACGCCCTGAGGTATTAAAGAATTAACTACATTTTACTAGCTTAAAACTCATCGGATGTGCACTATAAACAGATCAGAAGAATCACATTTTGACCTTTCTAATAATAGCTTCAATCAGAATTACAGGTCGTTTTGAAGGGGTTTGGCTTGTGGGTGGTTACTATGATTATCGAAGAATTTGTCTGAATATGTAACATGCAAGATGTTCTATAGGAAGTCACGAAGTAATGTTTAAAACGGGTGCGTGAAAAGCACGCCGAAGAAAATCCCATTTAATTGCAGTCTATTGTTTTCTTTATTTTTGGAACGTACCATTATCCATAACACTAAACACTCTCCTACTTTCCCCAGCCAGGCTATTCTCTTTTTCGGTTCCAAGTTTTTCATTACTTGTGAGAAATAAGAAGTTTTGAAAATACAGGTTGGAGCAAAAATTTGTAAGGACGATGAAAGGTTTTGGTGATGGTGTATAATATTTTTCAAAACGAATGAAATGTTATGGGTAGCTCCTACAGAGACATGGCCATGGGCTTCCACAGTAAAAGATGCCAGAGAAGCAATCTTGATTGGAGCCTGCACCTTCGTAAGGTGTGTCCAGAGAAGCGTTTAACTGCGAGTGCCGAAGGCGAGAAGCCACAGGGTGGGGATCCTCTCGAGAATTCTTTTTAAAACTGATGGCTGTTGCGGTTATTCTGGACCATTTCTGTAGAAAAACCCACGTCCTCAGAATATGAAATACTAACAGAATACTTTTCTTATCGTGGTTGCAAATTTTAGATAGTAACCTTCGATCAATTGTATGAGGACGGTGAAAGTTGGTGTGGAAAGTGAACAGCAGGAGGGGTTGTAAGGGTTTTGATATAGTAATTTACTCAAACACTGATCCTACAGGAAGTAATAAGGAGGCAATTCCACCAACTACGGAGTATGGAAAGTAGTATTAACGATACACCTACTTCCATTGAGCTCACGCGAAGCATGCCGAAAAATTGATTGAGAATCACGATTTCCTATATAGGGGGTAGGTTTCTGAATTGTGCATGCAAGAACCATGCATGGTGGATGTAATGACGTACATTTAGTACTCTAGTAGCCTAACCCTTATTTCAGGGCTTCGTGTCATAAACGTGTGGTTGGAAGCCAACGACCATGCTTTGGAAGAAATTTTAATTAAGATACCTAATAAACCTTTCAATAACAATTGCCCCTTGGCTTCCCCACCTTTGAGCTCCGCTACTGTATTAGTTAACAGGGGCGGATTTGGGGGGGGGGGGGGGGCAGGGGGCCCGGCCTCCCCCCTTTCAAAAATTTTTGAAGTTTTTTCAACTTCATAAAACAAATGACTATACCCTATTCCAATTAAATAGGCCTTTGTGATGTGTCAGAGTGAAATTCAAATTTGTTCATTATTTAAATTTCTACCTCAGAAAATAAGTCTTATGTTAATAATTCTGTTACTGACCTCCGGCTGATAACATTTTGGCTTATATTGGTCACAGTAACTATTTCCGGGCATTGCAAGGGGTTACCCATGAGCGCTGTATTGGATTGCTAACTTCAGTCTATTACCGGCCGGGCCCACAGCATTGGGAACACTGCTTCTACTTTCAAGGAAATTTCAGAATTCTTTAATATTTAGAGGAATATTTTCAACAACCTCAGGCTTTTAACTATAACTTGCTGCAACATTAGCGTCTTCTTTAAGCTTTGTAATTTACTTAAATGAAATGTACTTCGAATTTAGGGTAATATAAGGAAAAACAAGACTTCAATTCGGGAAACTGCCATCCTAATATGTGGACAAAAAGGCTACTCTCCTCTTTCCTCCAACCAAAATTTAAATTTCACTAAATTATGAGCATTTTCCAGCCATATATGATCAGTTTCAAAAATATACTAAAGACATCAGCATTTTGCATTTGAGCAATCTTAAATTAACAAATATTTTCTTAAAGGGGAGGGGACACCCCTCCCCTTAGACCCCTCCCCAGAAAAGCATCTTCCACCAAACCAAAAATTAAAATTGACTGAATTATGAACACTTTCCAGCCATGTATGATCAGTTAAAAAATTATACCAAAGATATCGCCATTTTGCATCTGAGCAATCTTAAATTAACAAAAATTTTCTTAAAGGGGAGGGGGACAACCCCCTCTCCTTAGACCCCTCCCCCAGGACGGCGATCACTCATCACATACTTTACTCCCTATCAAAATACCCTGCCACCACCCCTGGTGCACCGCCTCCCCCTTAGATCCCTCCCCCAGGTCGGACTTTTATACAAACCACCATGACCTGGGCCCCCCCTTCTGCCAAATCCTGGATCCGCCACTGGTTAATACTCACTGCGCGTGCGCGCGAAGCGCGCCGAGTAAACAATTCTGGCATTGTTTGATATTTGAAATTAATGTTTTTCCTTCATTTTACATTGCAAAATTGACCATAATGTTAAAAATTCCCTCATAATTTCTCTGGCCTCTCCCTCGTTCATTTTTTAATTGCTTTTATTCATTTTTAAGGTCTAGAAAAAAGTGGGGACACGTGCCCCCGCTTGCCCCCCGAAATCCCGCCTATGGTAACACAAAACAACATTGCATAAAAGGCAGTGTAAAATTGATCATTTGTAAATTTCTGTTTCTTAGTGTACACTTTTCTATAGGAGGACTCGGTCTTGTACTCGGACTCGGTCTCGGACTCGAATGCCTGTGACTCGGACTCGGACTCGGCAGGTGAGGACTCGGTTTCGGACTCAGACTTGGAAGGTAGGGACTCGACTACAGCACTGATAAATACCGGTACATATTTTCGTAATGTTATAATGTGTACAATGTATAAGTATGGTTTATACAAATTACACATAAACACTCATAGTATGTACATGGGCCATCGTAAAATGACAGATAAACACGATGGTACCTGGCACAATTCCAACAATTTTACAAGTTCTATAATGCCGTACTTTATTTAGGGTTGCCAGCTCCCTGCTTTGTTGTTGTGACTAAGCTTTGCTCTTGCCCTGTGATGCTTTTCATTCAATCTTTCATTCAGTCTGCTTGCGAGGGATTTGAAGTTGCCTTCTAAAATTGAGAACTTAAGGTTTCTAAGGGATTGTAAATGAGAGACTTTAAAGGGAAGAACTTTTCTAATTAAATTAATACACCCCATTTAATGGTTGTTAGAGAGTAGACGGAAATGAGCTGTGAGTGTGACCTATGTAGAATCAGGGAGATGTAAAGAGGGGAGGATCACACCTGAAGCTGCGTTGCACAAGGTTGTACTTCGCTTGGAAAAAGTTAAACATGGGGAACATAGACGTAGGAGCCCAAGTTGATTTTTTTTTGAGGGAGGGGGGGGGGGGCTGGAACGACTTGCCCGAAAAATATAACCCAAATTTGCCGCGCGCTCCACGTTCGACAGGTTAATATACATTTCATATAGGCATGCATCGGTTTATCACACCGAATGCCAATTACATACAATCATTTGCCGTGTTACTTCCTTCTTCACTGGTTTTAATTTTGGCGGAAGTCGTTGATCGCCGGCCTGGGTGAGGGGTCTAAGGGAAGGGGTTGCCCCTCTCCTTTGAAAATGTTTTGCAAAATTAGGTGTCCTTACATGTATTCTTGTGCCACATATGCTACCTCTGAAGTGAAATTTGTGTTAAAACATTTACGTATTGTAGGTACTAAAACAAAATCGGCATTACCCCCTATTCTTTGAAAATTTTTGAAAAATTAGGTGTTCCTACATGCAATCTGGTGCCATATATGCTACCTTTGAAGTAAAATTTGTGTTAAAACATTAACGTATTTTAGGTAGAAAAAACTCAGCATCAGTGAGGGTGGGGCATGGCCCAATAGCTTCTCACAGGGGCGCAAATCCCGGGGGTAAGGGGCCCTCAAGTGAAAAAGGGGGGCCAAACCTTAATTTTGACCCTCAAAAATGTGAATAGCAATACTCATTTTTTTTCGTAGCTTGGTCACTTTTGACATCCCTTTGATAACAACACATCCCTTTGACAACAATACAATTATAGGCTATAACTGACATAGTATTTGAATGTCTGTTGATCAAGGCCGTATGGAATATCATCTGAAGCTGAAACCCGGCGCAGACGAATCAATTTTCAGTCGAAAACACTTAAGACATGTCTTAGTTATACCAGGGAGGTGTTCCCTGGTTATACCTTCCCTTCGTTTCCTAATCTAGGCCAGAGCGATCTGTCTCTGCATTTTGCCAAGTGTGCCCCGGTTCGTGAAGCACATCAGTAGTATTTATTAACTTTGTGCCCTAACACCCGGTTCTCATAGCTTGTACAGTTAAAACTGTAATGGTTTAAGAACCATGAGAATTGGGTGGCCCTAACTAACCCTTTTGATAAGTGTAAATGTTCTAAAACCCAGGAGCCTTTACACCAAAAGATTTTCGTTCGAAATAATCTTTCTGCAGCTTCTGCAATACTCAAACCCAGGAGATTCCGGGGGCTTCGCCCCCTGGACCCCACCCACGAGGGCTTCGTGCTTCGCGCCCGCGGTGCACGCTACGCGTGTACAGTTTCAAATCCACGCGTACACCATATTCGTTTTCGCCCCCTCACTCTCAAACAGAGATTTGCGCCCCTGGCTTCTCAAATACACCACTGATAATCATAATATAACTTCAACCATTCAAAAACACACTGATGAATTTACACGGAATATATAGGTGCTGGTGCAATTCAAATCAGAACTTTATATTAATTACCAACGAAGTTTTTTAACTACTGATTACCTTTAGCTACATCATTGCATTATTTTTCCTTCAGTAGGTGCCCGAAAATTTTTCAGCACTTTGCCCGAATTTTCACACAAATTTTTGGTTGGGGGAAGCCCCCGCCTCCTACGCCTGTGATGGGGAATTATTTAAAGTTCGCCACACCGTCGAAACTCTGCGCTGCCATCCGAAGGTGTGTTCGCCCTTTTTGTATCCATTGTGTTTAAATGAACAGTTTCCTGGTAAAATCCGGATTTAAAGAATTTTAACTTAATGGCGGACCTGATATCTGCTCTTGTGGTAAGGGGAGCTAACTCAAATTAAATGAACTTAGAGCTAGGGATGGAGTTAGTTAGTTAAATGAGGTTTTACGGCTCAGTTTCTAACCAATTGGTTTAAGTCGGGTCGGCCACGGCCTTTTTTCCAGTTGTGGCTCACTGGCTTGTTTTCCCTACTCCATTGTTTATGCTGAGCACCAAGCACAATGGCAGTAGGTTCCATTTTTAAAGTCTTTGGTATGACCCGGCCAGGAGTCGAACCCCAGACCTCTCCATGGAGTGTATACTTCTGATACTAGCATAGGCTTCTTACGTCAGTAGACCAGCAGGTGTGAACTGTGTCTATAACCAAGGAGCGGGCCCTGCAGGGGTACGGGGGAAGGGGTTATTTCCCTACTATGGTTTTGGGTCTCAGAAGGAAGACTATCGTCTCAATTATTCAGTGCTCAAATTACTTGAAGACTGCTTAGTTTTGCAATAAAAGTTTAATAAAATTCCCACATCTTGGTAGGCGTACATCACTAACCCAGCTCTAAGATGCTCTAAGGTGCTAAACACACCTCGTTGTAAAAGTGCCGGTTTTCGCCCCGAGAAGTAAGGTATGGATAAGCGCGGATCCAGCAATAACGAGCGGCCCGCCAATGGGTAAGTGCACTGAGGGTGCACCAATAGCGCGAAGAGTGTGCACGAGGGTCTAGGGGCCAAGGCCAAGGCCCACGGCGAGGTCCACGGGTTGGAGCCTCCTTAGCGGTTCAGTTGCAAAGCACCCGGAAGCACTCTCAATAACACATATTAATATCGCAGAAAATGGGCTCCAGTTAATCTGTAAAGGGATTTTGTTTTATATTTTATGAGATCCGATGTGAATGGCTGGGTACATGCCATTTGATAAAAGCATTTGGTGAGGTCCAGGGGCGGATGTGAGATTATTTCAAATTGGATGCTAGCATGAAGTGCGAGATGTAAACTTAGCTTTCAATTTTTTCCCTTTCTTTTGTTGCCGTAGTAAGTGTTTTTTATCATTGTAAGGTTAGTTGGGCAAAGTGTATGAATGGCGACTACTGCGCCCGAAGGGCACTGAAATTTTTCATTTTCATGATAAAACTTTTATTCACGAAGTGCTTCAAGACATTTCAATTTCATAACAAATATGGGTCTGTTAAGAATTGAGATCTCCACTCTTCTAGAGAACGCTAGTTTTTTATTTCAAATTTGTTTTTTTTTTTAAAACTACTGGAAGGCGTAAAGAATTGCCCTTCTTCACAAGTCACAAACTTTGCTTTTCCATAAACATGGCTATGGCAGAAGAGCATAAATGTAACACCGATTGACTGTTGAATGAAGAGAGAACATTTGAGATGACACTGAAGAAGAAAATGTAAAAAAAGAAATTAAACTGAAGGTAAACCGCAAAAGTTTAGGTAGTTTTGTGATAGAAAACAATTGTAATAGGTAAATCACTAATCTCTAAAGAGGTTTCGCCCACCTCCTGTAGGAATCGTTTGCTTAAACTTCTTTTGGGTTATTTTTTCATTTTGACTGGAAACCGTTAGGTATGCAGTCGCGTCCACCCATACAATTCCAGCTGGCGTCACTGTTTGTCGCATGTATATGTTTGCAAGAGATTCGCTAAATCGGGGGAGGGGAACAGTAGTCCTAAACCATATCACGTCCCCTTGCCAGCCTGGCGTCTTTGATCATCTTAGAGCGCATGTATGGTGCAAATTTGGCATCTCAATCCCCTTGATTGCAGAATTTTTTTATGTTTTCGCATAATGTATAGCCCGTCATGTCTTCGTCAACTACTTTGATGGATCTTTGAATAGGGATGTTTTCAGGAAGAAGCCCAACCAACCCTTGCAGAAAGATATTAAATTTGAGCAAGTTTTTAATAAAATTCGTGAATGCTTACTTTTCCTCTTTCTTTCTCCTTAGTTTCATCTTTACTCTTTTTCTCCTCTTTCCCCCTTCCATTTTTCACGCAGGAAAGATGTGGGAGTGGTGCAGGCACCCCAGGCTCCCCTAAATTTGGGCCTGGCGTCATGTTTATTAACCAATCAAGAATTATTTTTCAGGGCAAAACACCCTCCGGTACTTCCTTGTGAAATGGTTTTCTGCACATCTATCTTTTGAGACGTTCACACAGAGGCAGACCTAAGCAAACCGCCTCTATAAGATGGAGTTAAAGGTGATCGGTCGTCTTGAAATATTGTTTGTGACGTCAGCCTTTTCTTGACATGTTCTGTAGTCGTAACTGTTGAACGGATACACCATACAAGTAGCTATGATGACATCGGTATACCTAGTAGGTATGCAGCTACATGCCGTCTCGTCTTGCTTACCGATTAGCTATACCACGCTTGTACGGTGTATCTGTTGAACAGTGACGCCTCAGAAACATGTCAAGAAAAGGCTGACGTCACAAACAATATTTCAAGACGACCGATCACCTTTAAGCAGGATAATATGTGAACAATACACGGATTCCTGAATAATGAATTATGACTGGTTAATTAATTTTACTGAAATGCGACCAGCAGTTGAAGTAAATACATGCCAATATATATATATATATATATAATATATATATATATATATATATATATATATATATATATATATATATATATATATATATATATATATATATATATATAAGGTCAAAGTACTGCGTAGCACTTATGAAGTAGGTAGGTAAAAATGAAGTAGTAAATAGTGCTAAAAGTTTGTGAAAAATTCCACGACGTTTCGGGTTTAAACCCTTCATCAGGTGGCAAAAATGCAACTGATTGTTGACACGGCCAAGCGTACAATTTAAAAAATACACAATAAAGTTGGGCACGGTAAAACCGACTAGGAAAACAGACAGTGTAAACTGGTTACCGCAGGTAAAAACAATGCAGGAAATGCTGAGTTATAACAGTTTAAGTCTAACGTTCATACCATGTGGGGACAGGATTCCAAGTTTTATGATTAGACGGTTTTCGGCAGCTAGGCGGTCATCATCGGAACCTCGACACGAGATGGCCGCCGAAACCATCAAGTCACGGATCGAGCATGTTGACGGGGGATTGAAGTGTGTGGCTACAGGGAACCCTGGGAGGTTCTGTTTGATTGACCTCAGGTGCTCAGTGACTCGGTCAGCAAGACGACGTTTTGTTTCTCCCACATACAGTATATTACAGCGTTTACATATACGAGAACGTAAACAACATTGGCTGAAGTACAGGTAAAATGCTGATGAATGATAAACCGGTTGTTATTGGGACCTACAATGGAAAGGATTTTGTCATAACTGACAACCAGGCAAGTATTTCATCTCCCACGGTTGCATGGAAAAGTTCCTGGGGTGTTAGACACTACTGCCTGAGGTTGAGAGGCACGGACCAAGTGCTTGTATAATTATGTTCTTTTCAATTCTGAATGCTGTGATGGGGGGTTCAGGGAAATGGTCACGGGTGGATGGGTCATAACGGAGGGTCTCAACATTCCTGTAAATGGCACGTACAATGGGAGTCACAGATGGGTGAAAGGATAGGACCAACGGGATAGGTCTGGTGAGTGTTTGGTCAGTTTTGGGGGCAAGGGCAGAGGCTCTATCAATTCCTTGTATGCGTTTCAGGGCATTAGAGAGCACTCTTTGTGGATACTAGCGTTGTTAGAAGACAGAAATTATCTGTTTGGAAACTTTAGCGAAATCCTGGTCGTCGGAACAAATCCTTCTGGCCCGTAAAAGTTGTGAGTAAGGAATCGAATTGGTCCAAGATCTGGGGTGGTTGGAAGGGTACATGAGGTAGTCGTGAGAGTAAGTGGGTTTTAGAGTCGAGATTGGACTTGATTTTACGGTCGGAGATGGATAATTATGTGTCTAAAAACACTACTGAGGAGTTGGAAATACAGTGTGTGAATTTCAAGAACGGGAAAAACGTTTCAGCAAAGTTAATGAACCTTTCCAAATCGTTTCGAGGACCCACTGCGCCCCAACAATATCGTCAAACAATACAATTATGATCGAGTCACCAAAACTGCATCTGGGGACCCTCAAATAGCCAAAAAATTTCCAAAAGGGAGGGGAAAACCCTCCCCTTAGATCCCTCTCCCAGGACTGCGATCAAAAACAAGGTTCAGCCCCCTCCAGTCTCGAAAAGCATCCTACGCCTATGGGGTTGTCAGTGTGTTAAAAACACCGGAGTCCATTGACTACATATTAAAGGAAATGGCTTCGACATAAGTTTGTCTCTAAAATTCTATTTAAGGTCTGACATGCGTTCGTCGACAGTACCTCAGGGATTTCTTAGCTTCCAAAAACCTTTAGAATGCATGAAATTGCACTCTAAAACACGAATTTATAGAGACAATTCTGCTCTACTTAGCAAAGGGTGCTAATATGCAGAACAAAATTTGGCATCCCATGAGCCCTGTATTACAGGTATTCGAAAGGTTTGCACACTCTGCACCGTCCGATTGCGTCCCAACTCACTCTGACCAGGGAGGTGTTAGGCAGATTTGGCTGTTGTATCTCCTTCCTAACAACTCTCTGCTCTGACTACTCGTCTGCTCGTCGAGGCTAAGCAGGACACAATCGTGGCCAGCTAGTCTTGTATTAGTCGGGTCGATATGCCCAATTTCGTAATGGCTAGGAGATGTGGACACACTGTTCGATCGCACTTGGGTCAGGAGCAAAAGTTGGCGCATTCTGCACCGACCCGACTGCGGCTCGCCTGATTTTCAATCACGTCGCGGTCGAGTGGGTGCAGTGATAAACGTTGTCCAAAATGCTGCTAGCACTGAGGCGTGCGTCATCCGAATATTTATCCGAATGCTGTAGCCATTATTACCGATCACCAAGACCCTCTCGGAGTATAGAAGGGAAATTAACACGGCATGTGTATCGAGACGGAATATCGATAGAGACTGTTCATTAATTTACTAATTAGAAAAGAGAACGTTTACTTCTTAAATATTAAAAAAGTGCACATGCTAACAGTAAAGGTAACAAAAAAGTAATTACCGTATGTGGCAGGTTGACTAGACGATTGAATGCTTACATAAGACAAATATTTTCCATGTGCTAACGGTGTTTTATCAGTTCACATTTTGAAGGGCAGTTGTTTTGCGATGCTAAGCGACCACACATGTGCGAGAAGCCTATACGGCTTATACAACTTCACGTCGGGTAGCTAACCAACTCAACAATTTTCACCAAATTTGGTTCCTTCTGAAAAGGCGATTTCAGATGAAACCCGTAGATTGCTTTTGGATGAAAAACCCACCTTACTTTGACCGGGCCTGGGAAAGAACACGGAATCCCTCGGTTGCTAAGCTTCATCGCTGCAAATGCCGCCGCCTTTACCCACTGCTAGGCCACAGCACCGGTTACACCGGTTACCGTTTACGATGGAGAGGAAATAACCAGCCTGCAAGATATAATGTTTTTAAATTTCTATTCATAAATATAATACCGTGCACACATGTGAATTTTGCCAAGGCCTAAATTAAAGCTAATGTTAGCTAGGTACCGCAAGATAAAACATTTAGGTGTCAGGAAACTTTGGTCTAACGCATATTGCTCTTGAAAAATCATTTTTGAAAAGCCTTCGGTGAAAACCTGGTCGGCCTACCACGATAAGCGTACCGTACTGAGGTAAGATGTAGTTGTTCCGACATACAAGCTACAAAAGGTACACAATTTGTTGTTACTCATGCACAAAGTGGAACTATCAGCGCCATGCGCACACTGATCTTAACAGTAAGAGATTTCGTTTTAAAATCCGATTGTTTTCTTTACACTGAGATGTTCTACGCCGAAATGAATAAGGGGTAATCCATGAAGTTACAAATATCATCTCCCCCATATTCTCTACATACCTTGGGGTTAAAGAAATTTCCCAATATACTGATAAGCAAATCATGGCAAAAGACCGCTTTAAGTTTATTTAAACTTCAAACTCGAACTTAAGCTACTAAAATGCACGGATCAATATGTACATATCACGTGGTTTTATGACATTTTCTACACACTGTTATGCAAATAATGGATAAAACCATTCTAGCTCATTCGAATCTTGACCTTGATTCTCGAAATATGACGCCAACGATTAGGTATGCAAAAGTTTTCATGTTCAGGTACCTATATGCCTACCTTAAAATTGATGAGATATGACTGAGGATTCCGCTGACGATGGACTTTTTCGCAAAAATGCACAAAGTTGACCTTTTAACTACAATTTGAGCTTTAAAATCGCCCCCTAGCAACCGAAAAGCTCAATCCCCATTCTTCACAATTTTACCTTTAACGTATGAGATCATCAATTACGCATGCACGAGTTTTCATGCAGGCGAGGATCCAAGGAGGGGGTCTTCGGGCTCAGCCCCCCCTTTTTCGCCACATCAACAATAACAAATACGTGAAAATTAGAATAATGTTAATTTAGGAGAATATTCAATGGGGCTTTCAACGCCCCCTTTTCGAAATATCTGGATCCGCGCCTGTCATGGTTAGGTACCTACCCACCAAGTTTGACATGATCGGGCGTACGGTTTAGGGAGAGTTCGCGACACACTTTTTCCGAAACTTTAGGCAAATTTGACCACTGACCTATATTTTGACTTCTGACCCCACCCTTAGCAACCACAACGCACTATTTTAAAAACTATCTTATCAGTCAGGCTTATCATAGCATGTAGTTTTATAACTTGTTCTAAGATGCTAAAAGTCAAATAATAACAAAAACAATTTTTCGCAGATTTGACCTTTCACCTATGACGTCATCAACGGTTTAGAAGGACTTCTCAACACAGTTTTTTTGTTCACGTAAACACACACATGTTCAGACATTCTGACACTCAGACACTCTCACACATATTTGATGTTAAGTGAAGTATAATATTTCATCTCAATATAATTACATGCTCGGAGATGAGAGGTAAATGCTGAAACTGCCATTGCTAATATTTTGTTAAAGCCTACAATTTTAGAGAATTTGAAAATGATGGCTGTTTTCAGCTTGGAAATTTCCGAGTCAGAATTTCATTGAATGCAGTGCCTTATATAATAGACATTTTTTCTTGTGCAAAATGAAGGGCAAAGACCAAAATTTGACAACAGACTTCTATCCCTTAATAACACTTTTCTACTGATACAGTCCTAAGGGGCGTCGCATTTACTTTGAAAGCGTGTGGGAAGGTTCCTTTGCAACTAGCTTATTTTCAAACATGAGCTAAATCTTACAAATCTCTTCTTGTTTCTCTTAGGAGTGTCTTTCATTATGTTTCTGAAAACAATATTGAATACTATAAGTAAACGAGGAAGTTATTCCGTATGAATTTAGCAAATACGGGCCAAATAATGGGTTCTGGTTTCCTTTTTCTTGCGTTATGATATTACATATGTTTATTTTAGGGAGTGCTCTCTCGACAAGACCTCAAGTTTTTAGTTGCACTTCCTTTCAATTCTCATTATTTTGTAATTATGTTCAGTTGAAAGTGTTACTGTACTTGAAGTGGAAAAACAAATAAATGAAATGAAATAATATTGTTTTATAATTGCAAGGAGCCATTCCTGATTTGGAATACCAGGGTATACTTATTCAAATTGAGATGACTGCATTTTCCCTTTAAGGGACCTTAGGACTTGGCCGGGGAGGCCAAGTGTAATGAGAGGGGAACAACCTCCTGTCTGGGATATTTAAGAAAATTTTAGCTCTTATAAGCGAAACGGTGCTGTAACTATTTCAAACTTTAAGTGTACAAAGAACCTTCCAAATCAGTCTTTTTAAGGGTCAAGTATAATTGTCAACATGAAATGCTTCCTGCCGGTGGACAGCTCATATAAAGACCACGGACGTCAGTCAGTGTAGACAAAATGCCACTGGAAAACGGCTTTCAACAGGGGCTGCATTCCAGAGCCTGGGTACCTGGCGGAGTGGACTCGGTTGCTTAGTACCCCTTTAAAGTTTCACAAACAACCCGGGGACATGACTGAACAAGGAATATGCTGCACAGCCTGCTACGTAGGCAAGTGCCTGGGTTCCATTCTCGGAAGGTGTTGCAGGCGAATTAAGCCTTCATCGAGAGACCCGAATGTGTTAAGGCAGGAGGGAGGTGCATAGGTCTCCAATTTGGGAGGCAAAAAAAAAAAAAAATTACAGGCCAGGACCCTAGGCGGTATTCCCTTATGTTACACCCATCCAACAAAAAAAGGAATACCGTCACTAAATGATCTAAATGATAAGAATTCCTAAACTTTCAAACAATCAACTCAAACCTTTTCTAAAGGTAGCACCAAAGTTTCCTCTAGACCTAACGCACCTTAGGCCTATTGTAACAAAAGTTTTTTAAGTGTAGGTTTGTCACCAACGAGCCTCAGAGGTCATCCCCGTCCCTCACACCTGGCTGAAAAATAGGAAAATTTAAGGTATATAATCAGTTCAAAGCTTAAGCTAGCACCATTTTACCTCTTATTCACCTAACATACACAAACTTTTCCACAGACTAAGGGTGAGCTTGCACCTCTACTTACAGGTAACCCCCCTTTGAATTCCTGACACGCAGCCAAAACAGGAAAACTGACTGAATAATGGGATATTATAAACATAGCTCAAGACTTTACAAAAGATAGTACGATTTTGTAAGTAACCAACTACCATTAAAAGTTCTCAAAGATTCCGTCCCTCCCTCCCCCGTCGACGGCACCAGTCCCTTACACTTAACCAAAATATTAAAAAACAAACTTTCCAAAGCTTTCCCAAAGACAGTACCATTGTGCACATTAGCCATCTTAAACAAATCTTACCTGGTGCACCTAGAACTCTCCCCCAGGACGACATCCCTGTATGGGATGGTAAGTGAAGGGATCTACCCCGGTGCCAACTGTCCCTGGTAGGCCACTTACCTATTAACCGGAAGAATATCTTAAACTGCCTCCCTAGCTTTCACCCAAAAAGCTACTATGGTGCTGAACAGCTCAATTCTCCCAACGATAAGTCTATTTTCGAATTTTCATCCAATTCAAAATATAACTAAATCCATTATTTGCGAGGATTTCGGTCGTGAGGGATGGGGAGGGGCCACGGTCCGGCATGATACTATGATTGGAGAACTCGCCCATTTCATAAGCGAATAATTTTTCAACGATCCTATATTTGTTGATAGTTGTAAGTGTGGGATGTGGTCCCATCCCTTTCGGGGGAGCAAGTCTCTATTTGAGTTGGGGACAAAAATGCAGCAATGACTCGAAAAAGTGGAAGTTTTAAAGACGTTTTTGCAGTGTTTTTCTCAAATTATCCTACACGGCAAAAGTAATCCATTGCAATTAAACCCGCAAATTTTCATTATTTTTTATTTGATAAATACTGTTACAAAGGGAGTAGGGCACAGCCGCTTGGACCCTGGAATTTTCTCCCCAGCCACTAACTTCCTGCGTCTTCCCTGCCTAAGATGGGAGTAGGGAGAATTTGAAACTCCAGGCGTCTTGGGCAGGTTTGGGAAGTAATTAGTTAAAGTAACACCGTAAGGGTAACGAGTCACATTTTGTGTAACGGAAGTGTGTGACACGGTTTACAGACTTTAGTCATGGAGCTACTACTTGGACAGGAGAAGAAAGTTCGACTTTAATTTATGCTAATCCAGTTGGGCCCAGACATACGTGAGGAGATTATCTTGTAAATGATCGATGATGAGACTTACTGCCTTTCATTTCTTTTGTTTCGCACTCACAATATAGACTTCTTATCGTTGAAAACCTCATTCATTTCTACTGATAGCCTTACAAATGGATTAAACAGTACAATCATTTGATGCCGGGGAATTTGCCGACACCTAAATAAGAAATGCAGAGTAAAAATTCAAAACGACTGGTAATTGCCTCGTAAGAATAGGTGCTGGTGCTAGGAGTAATGTTAATGCCATATACAAATGAGCGGACTAGTTACGAGTCTATACTTTGCTGTTAAATTTTAATCAATTTCTCCATTATTGCGCATATTGAAAAGGTTTTTAACATATTCAGCTTTTAACAAGGAATCAAAGCAGCACTTATGTATAAGCGACACTACGCGACGAAACGAGCAATTTAATTTTCATTTAAAGCGACTGGCAATGCTGAAGTGATAGGCATGTCTTCTTCAAGATGTAGCAGACGACATGTACCTATTGTGATCTGTTCTTAACACCTTTTAAGCTTATTGAATCTTTTATGGAGTACAAAGGGAGAGGGATAATATTGTTAACTAGTTTTATGAGTTTGACCTTCGCGGCATGATCGTCGTCTTCAAAGGGATTTTTGAAGTTTCTTCTCCTGTCCCAGTAGTAGCTCCATGCTTTAGTATTCCCTTCATTGTGTTCATTATGTTGCTCCCAGTGTTTGGAATTCCCTTCTTTTCTTCAGTAATTCAATGATCTTCTTTATACTATTCAAAAAAAATTTAAAATGCTTCTTAACAAATAGCAGCATGTGACATTCTCTATATGTGAATTTACTACGTGTTTCCTTTTCTATATTGCAGTGTTTTATTGTATATTTGTTTGATTTTCTGTAATCTATTAGGATGCACTCGTTTACCTCATGTAGGAGTATCCACGTTAATAAGCTTTACCAAGCACCCTGTGGATACTCCCCGGTCTGTCACCTGTATTTATGTTTATATATATATATATATATATATATATATATATATATATATATATATATATATATATATATATATATATATATATATATATATATGTATTGATCCTATGCTGTATGCACTTGACCGAAATGAAGTTGCTGAAACTGAGGTTACAATCTCATTTCTGTTAAGGAGCAATTAACTATAGTTAGACATCATCTTTAACAAGATTACGTTTTTGTTCGTTGCTTTCTCGTTACAAATAACCAGTGTGTACAAGTTACATATTTTTTTGGCAAAATTGTCAGTTCCAGTAAATGTTGAAAGCACGATATCCCGATAGTCGCTGTCGCCGTGGCGCCAGGCTGGGATGAGTCATCATGGGCTTTCCTGAGAAGGCGGGAAAGGCTGGCCTCCTCGGGAAAATTTTCCAACTTTGCTGGGGACCCTTAATGAGTACAGTAAAGTGTGAAATGCTCGATGGCGATCAGTCGCCAGGACGTTTTACTTGATTTTGCTCTTAGAAAGTGCATATTCTACCTTAAATATCAAAATTTTTAAATTTTCGCAATGAAAACACAAACTTGTCAAATTTTCTCTAATATAAACCCATGTATTTCCAATTGTCTTCCATAAAAATATGTTTCTTAATTTTTCTTACCCATATTATTCTAAAATTTTTGGTAACCAGTAAACTTAATTGAGGCCTAGGGTTGCTGAATTCGGTCGGGGAGGGTGGCCGATCGACGAGGGAGCATGCACCCCCCCCTTCCCAGTACCTGGCACCACCCGTATGTCTTTGTGATGTACCTGACAAAGGCTCCTGACCACGACTTGAACTAACTGACGTGATTATCATTTAGGTGGTGGAACCAAAATGTGCTGGAACCAAAATGTGCCTTTTTGAAAAAGGATTTGAACCAGGTTTTAAAAGACTCTTTCTTCACGTGTAAATTACTTTCGGCCCTATCGTATTTTTTAAGAGTCCTAAATGAATAATTTGGGGTAATACCTAAGTCCCCACCTTCCTCCCCTGTTGTCCATGGGTTATAATTTGTTGTTTTTGTTTCTCCAGGAGGTTAACTGCGCGTAGCTTCTTGGCAACCCAAAAGTACTCATAAACAGATAAAATTTGAAACTGATTGAACAATTTGTGGGTAAAGCCAAGGAGCGAACACCTCCCTGGTAAAGCTAAGGTCTTGCCCGCCATTCGTTTACAAGCTTCGCACTACTCAATGCAGAATATTTCTAGTAAGGTCTGGACTACAGAGGCGTTGGAGTATTAAAATATCTTTACTGTGCTGAGGAATTAGGCGATATTTCGGATGTGATTTTTTTGTTAGCCTTTTATGTTCAGTCGGCATTCGCCATTTAAAATAATCAACATTATGATCCAGCCTGAGGGTCGTGACCAAGGGTTTTAGGGTGTTGAATGCCTCGAAATACATTTTTCCCTCAAGATTTTCAAGTTATATTAAATTGTGTGATTGGACATTTCCTGCACAGTTTTGGTCTCACAACCAACCACCAACCCCTTAAAAATCCTGGGTATGTCAATGCTGTCTTTTTCCTGATCAAAAGTTCAGTCATAGACAAATATCCAGGGCTTCCCAGTTATTTTGATGTCTAACAATTGAAGCTGGTAGCCAAATAAAACTTAATCCTAAATCTGCTACAACAACCGTTTGAGAACTTTTATCCAGTCTCAAATGTACTGTATTGTGCCTTTGTTGCAAAAGAGATTAGGGATTTGAACGTGGCCGGACGGGAGTACCCAGTAAATACAGTTAAGTTTGCATTGCTCTTAGCATTCGAAAGGAAATAGCTGGAGTCTACAAGCTCCTAAATATGTTTACAGGTAGTTGAAGAATATTTTTTTTCAAGGTTTCTTTGACCATAGTGAATAGGGATTACGAAACACTTTATTCCGGCCTTATTCAGGAACAACGAAGACCACAGCTAACCGAAAACACGAGGTTGTTAATAGGGATTAGTTTGTCTTTCATGAGCAATCATGTGTAGGTCTCCTTAGATTGATAGGTGGGTCAAGTTTTTGTTTCTTTTTCTTTCTTTTAGAGGCACTCAACGCTTCATTGCCTAGCAACCGATACTAAACGGGCTTTTCCATCTTAAGTACAACTGAAAGCTGCCTGCAGATAGAAAAGCAACTTCTCACGTCGTTTACATACTGTATGCTATATATAGACTGGTACAGAAATACGCAGTTTTGCAAGACTAGTAAAATCGGCGAACTTGAGGAACAAAATTGGTTTGAAGAATTACTGACACCAATGCAAACGTTGATTGCATATAAGTAAAGTGATAATTAATTAGATTCATGGATATCACTTACAATTTAAAAAAAGATTGATCTTGCATAGATTTACATAAAAATTCATGACTCAGTAATTATGGTGGGCCCTGCACTTCGCTCTTCAAATGCTAAGGATAGGCATTCACTTAATGAAAGCCTATTGCAGACAAGACATACAGTCCACATCTCTCACTTCTCCGATTCAAAAAGCGACCATATTATAATTATACGTACATGTAATATAATTGTCAGTGGGAGTTGCACCATCACACAATAGACTGCCCCTTTGAAAAACAGCAAAGGAGTGTTTAAACTTACTTTATCGCTTTTTGGTCAAATTGACGAGTCACCTTCACGGTTTGTATAGGCTATTACATACTTATAGCGTAAGTAGCAATAGTTGCTATACAGGTATAGAAAGAAAGAATCTGATTTGGAGTGTTGCAAATGTCCGGTAGATTACAGTAGTCTACGATAAAATATAGTAGGCTTGGGCTTAAATAAAGGCTTGTCAACTTACGTGAGTCCCTTAACAGCTTCACAATTTGCATAGTCCAAGAAAGGGCTGGTAATAGAATTTTCATCACTTTAGAAGTATTCGAGGTGTTTGTCACATATCCTTCACAAGAATCCATTAAAAGTAACCTTGGCTACTTAAACAACTGTAAGAGTGTCCCTAACTTTAATCCATGATGGCCACAACTCATGACAACTTACGAAAGGGTTGAAACCACAGGCTAAATATACAAACTTGACGGAAGCAACATGTTTGTTTACAACAGTATGTAAATTACTCAACAAGTTCTGGTGATTGGCTAGTTCTTATAAGGGGAAAAGTGACGTTTCTCTTTCTTTTCTTTCAGAAGGAAAATGCATTACCTAAATTGTAGGAAATTATGTAAAAACAACATTTATTTGGTTGAATTCACACAAAACAACTCAGAGATAAGTAAGAAACTTTGAACAAAGACAAAGATGATATAAACAAGCATCCTCTCCCTTTTCATGGTGTAAAATTTCGGTATAAAATATTATGTGATATGTTACAATAGACCTGTGAATGACACTATATAATCAGACCAGTTCAGTCCTCGAGACTAAGTACAAGTAGTACATGCCTTAAAAAGCCTCTGTACGTGGTGTGACACTTTTAGGGTCCAGGGGCCGTGTCATTTCCTCCCTCCCTGCTTGCCACATACTAGAGTCGTTCACGATGACGATAAGGATCGCTCAGCTCTCACAGGGGGCGTCCTTTCAGATGTGAGCAGAAGCGAACTAAATAGCCTGCGAGCATTGGGCTTACCCAGACACTTGACCCAGTGGGGTATGTTTCTCGATGACCAGCGTCTATGAATGCGTGACTCTAGTCTTTTGATTATTTTTCATGTTCCGGTTAACAAATTGGTGGCGCTACTTCATTTTATTATAATACTGCTGACAGTGATAAATGGTATGGCTCTAGCTGCTAAAAGGTACTAGCGCCCCCTTTCCATTTTGTTTCTCGTTGCTATCCCCAATAGAGAGTACTTAGCTACTGTAGGAAAATCTGATCGGCAATGATCGTTATACAAGATGGAAGAATTTTTTGTCAGCGCACATTGCGTGACGGACCCGACACTCGGGCACAGCCCCCATTTAATAGTTTCAGCTCACGTTCGACCTGCCTCTTTCACTTCACTTCCCCTCGCGAAACTTTATCCACTGATGATTTTTAAGGGAGATCCAGTCCCCAAAGGCTCTAGGGAATTTACAAAAATTTTTGCCTGAGAAAGAAGTATATAACTGCCAAGGCAAACAGCACTGAATGTGTACAAGGAAGACTATAAAATTGCAATTTGACTTCTTTTATACCCTAATTTGGACAAACAAAGGTCGATTTCATAATGTCTTAAAATTAATAGTTGGGATGTTGGATAATTGAAGCGGTTGCACAGGGACTTTCACCAATATCATGCTGACTAATGCAAAGTAATACAAGAAGCTCCGGCATACTTACAAAATTGTAGGCATTAGAATGATGATGCATGTCAGCTTTTTCAAATGACAGTGTGTGGGCACTAAACTGACCCCCAAAACACGATTTGATATTGTTTCAGTCATAGTCTTGCTCCGTCTGTGTAACAGCCGGCCGGGCCATGATGCAGACGGCTTGATGGTAAATGGGAGGATGAATCATGATGGGGGTTTCCGGGGCTTTAGATCAAACGTTTTACCCAAGTAGTCCTACATACAGGAAGTACAAACGGGAAAACTAGTAAAGTGCGTTCGACGTGCCCTGAAAAAATTACATTTTGAGGCGTTTATAGAAATGTGTAATGGAAGAAAAATAACGTAAAGTGAGTTGCAAGTCCACAAACTAAAATACATGTAAACCACATTCGTGGAGGTGCAGGTAAAGTGCTGGTTAACAGTGATTGTGTTGCCGCAGAAAGATTTTTTTCTTGAGGGGAAATGCCTATCAATGGCCACCGTTTCCAAGGCCGAAGTTACTAGCAATAACGAAACGTACATATACAAAGGCATATCGGGCAGCCCTTCAAGGAGAGGTTTAACAACCACAAAAAATCATTTTACCTACACCGTCAAGGCAAAGAAACAGAGTTCTCCAAACACGTTTGGTCTCTCAAGCGGAATGGCCGCGATTTCTCCATACGTTGGTACATACTGGCACAGTCAAACACAGACAGGAACGAACATTTCTGGCTTTTGCAACCTTTGTCAATCCGAAAAGCTTGCAATAGCTGATCACCGTTCTCCCACCCTCCTGAACAAGTGGTCAGAACTCCTCTCACAATGCCAACATCACATCCCACGTAAGAATATCAGTCAGGCGGACAACGGTTAAAAACGGACGCAGCGACAAGGTTTAGAAAAGTAAACGGAAACTTGAAAATCATCATTCATCTGGACCTCCTGATGAACGCACTGGCTTGAAATTCTGAGTAGAGGCCTTTTGATTTTAAGCCATAACTAATTAATTAATACTAGCTCTTTTGTTCGCAAAATTGGGACTTTGTGAAGTACGTTCTGTCATTTGGACGCTTTATTTGTTTGTACATATATATATATATATACTCTGAGTTTTGTTTTTACGTCATAACTATTTAATTCTATATATATATATATATATATATATATATAGAAGGGCTTGGCTGACGCAAGTTATGCTTGTGTCAGTCTTGTCTTTCAGTCTTGGAATCTACTCTGAGCTGCACTGATGAGATCTAACGCTTTATTTGTTTGTACATATATATATATATATATATACTCTGAGTTTTGTTTTTACGTCATAACTATTTAATTCTATATATATATATATATATATATATATAGAAGGGCTTGGCTGACGCAAGTTATGCTTGTGTCAGTCTTGTCTTTCAGTCTTGGAATCTACTCTGAGCTGCACTGATGAGATCTAACAAGATCGAAACAGTTCTGTCTGCAGATTGGGTATATTACGCTCCTTAACATGGAAGTGCTACGGTAAGACCTTGTTCTGTTGAGCACTCTTTATTTCAAGATGGTGTATTGCTTGTGTAGTCTTGGCATTTTAGCCATGGCGTAATACTGTTTGCTCTATGCATAGCACGCTCTTTAGAGCTTGTGCACTCTGGTATTCATAAGCAGTGTACCGCGAAGGGCTTGGCTGACGCAAGTTATGCTTGTGTCAGTCTTGTCTTTCAGTCTTGGAATCTACTCTGAGCTGCACTGATGAGATCTAACGAGATCGAAACAGTTCTGTCTGCAGATTGGGTACATATATACATATATATATTTATATATATATATATATATATATATATATATATATATATATATATATATATATATATATATATATATATATATAAAAGGTCAAAGTACTGCGTAGCACTTATGAAGTAGGTAGGTAAAAATGAAGTAGTAAATAGTGCTAAAAGTTTGTGAAAAATTCCACGACGTTTCGGGTTTAAACCCTTCATCAGGTGGCAAAAATGCAACTGATCGTTGACACGGCCAAACGTACAATTTAAAAAAAAATACACAATAAAATTGGGCACGGTAAACCTCGGCTAGGAAAACAGACAATGTTAAGTGGTTACCACAAGTCAAAATAATGCAGGAATTGCTGCGTTATAACAGTTCAAGTCTAACGTTCAGACCATGTGGGGACAGGGTTCCAAGTTTCATGATTAGGCGGTTTTCGGCAGCTAGGCGGTCATGATCGGAACCTCGACACGAGATGGCCGCCGAAACCATCAAGTCACGGATCGAGCATGTTGACGGGGGATTGAAGTGGGTGGCTACCGGGAACCCTGGGAGGTTCTGTTTGATTGATCTCAGGTGCTCGGTGACTCGGTCAGCAAGACGACGTTTTGTTTCTCCCACGTACAGTATATTACAGCGTTTACATACGAGAACGTAAACAACATTGGCTGAAGTACAGGTAAAATGCTGATGAACGTTAAACCGGTTGTTGTTGGGACCTACAATGGAAAGGTTTTTGTCATAACTGACCACCGGGCAAGTATTGCATCTCCCACGGTTGCAAGGAAAAGTTCCTGGGGTGTCAGGCACTACTGCTTGAGGTTGAGAGGCACGGACCAAGTGCTTAGATATGTTCTTTTCAATTCTGAATGCCGTGATGGGGGGATCAGGGAAATGGTCACGGGTGGATGGGTCATGACGGAGGGTCTCTACATTCCTGTAAATGGCACGTATAATGGGGGTTACATCCTTCTGTGGCCTGCCTCACCATGGGCCACTTTGAGGAGCAGTTGTTCTCACGATACACCGGGATCAAGCCCATACTTTATAAAAGGTACATTGACGATATTGTTGGGGTCGCAGTGGGTCCTCGAAACGATTTGGAAAAGTTCATTAACTTTGCTGAAACGTTCTGCCCGTTTTTGAAATTCACTCACTGTATTTCCAACTCCTCAGTAGTGTTTTTAGACACGGAACTATCCATCTCCGACCGTCAAATCAAGTCCAATCTCCACTTTAAGCCTACTGACTCTCACAACTACCTCATGTACCCTTCCAACCACCCCAGATCTTGTACCAATTCGATTCCTTTCTCACAACTTTTACGGGCCAGACGGATTTGTTCCGACGACCAGGATTTCGCTAAAGTTTCCAAGCAGATTATTTCTTTCTTTGAACAACGCCAGTATCCACAAAGAGTGCTCTCTAATGCCCTGAAACGCATACAAGGAATTGATAGAGCCTCTGCCCTTGCCCCAAAACTGACCATACACCCACCAGACGTATCCCGTTGGTCCTATCCTTTCACCCATCTGTAACCCCCATTGTACGTGCCATTTACAGGAATGTAGAGACCCTCCGTCATGACCCATCCACCCGTGACCATTTCCCTGATCCCCCCATCACGGCATTCAGAATTGAAAAGAACATATCTAAGCACTTGGTCCGTGCCTCTCAACCTCAAGCAGTAGTGCCTGACACCCCAGGAACTTTTCCTTGCAACCGTGGGAGATGCAATACTTGCCCGGTGGTCAGTTATGACAAAAACCTTTCCATTGTAGGTCCCAACAACAACCGGTTTAACGTTCATCAGCATTTTACCTGTACTTCAGCCAATGTTGTTTACGTTCTCGTATGTAAACGCTGTAATATACTGTACGTGGGAGAAACAAAACGTCGTCTTGCTGACCGAGTCACCGAGCACCTGAGATCAATCAAACAGAACCTCCCAGGGTTCCCGGTAGCCACCCACTTCAATCCCCCGTCAACATGCTCGATCCGTGACTTGATGGTTTCGGCGGCCATCTCGTGTCGAGGTTCCGATCATGACCGCCTAGCTGCCGAAAACCGCCTAATCATGAAACTTGGAACCCTGTCCCCACATGGTCTGAACGTTAGACTTGAACTGTTATAACGCAGCAATTCCTGCATTATTTTGACTTGTGGTAACCACTTAACATTGTCTGTTTTCCTAGCCGAGGTTTACCGTGCCCAATTTTATTGTGTTTTTTTTTTTTTTAAATTGTACGTTTGGCCGTGTCAACGATCAGTTGCATTTTTGCCACCTGATGAAGGGTTTAAACCCGAAACGTCGTGGAATTTTTCACAAACTTTTAGCACTATTTACTACTTCATTTTTACCTACCTACTTCATAAGTGCTACGCAGTACTTTGACCTTATTTTATTTACGTCTTTGACTACCTTTCACTGCGATTTTAAGACCTTTTTGACCAGTTGACCATGCCCTGCTTGAAACAGTTTGTTTCAAGGCTTCGTAGTACATTTATACAGGAAATTGCTCGCTATCCCAGCGAACATTTTCCCACCATACTTTCTCTTGCTATGGCAACCTTCAGTAAAACTAGGTTTGCCAGCCACATCCACTTCTTGGGCACGTGCCTACGTAGGAAGGTTATCCCAAGAGGTTTTCAACTCAAGTTTCACGTTCATACCTACTCAGACCCCGTTCATAGACGTAACACCACACGTTACCTACGTTCGTGTTCGTTTGGTTTGATGCGTTCTGCTATTAGCGGAATGGTTAGGAAAAAGGCCTTATTTGACCGGACCATGAATGAACAAAGGTCTTTTCTTTCTAATTCACTCCCTAACGCTGGCGAAGTACATTTTCTCATCCATGTCTATAACCGTAAACTTTACAACTTTTTACAAGAATCCAAATCTAAGACCTTAGCTTCCTTGTTACCCAAGGATCATTCCACTCTAACCCCTGGCAGTGACCGTACTCCTTACACTAGATTAGTCGTCACCATCCCCTCTGACATGAAATTATCCTCCCCTGAACGTTCAGTCCTTTCAAAAGGTTTGAATTTTGTCCCCTTTAACCCCTTCCAGATGAGTTTTCTATCCGCAGAGACGTGGCCTCGTTCTGCAGGAGGCTCCGCCTTCGCTTACATTTTGGAGATTCCGATGAAACCGACAACACTTCATCGGAGGACGTTTTCCGTTCATTTCAGTCTAAGCGATCTCCATGGACCCCTAAACCTGGTAAAAGCAAGGTCCTGGACGGTGTAATTGAGTCCATTAATGCCGATTTAGAACGTCTCCTTCCTCCCAAAGTAACTCCCTTTCGTAACATTTCTTTGGACGAGCAGAAGGCCCTTCTGTCCCTCAAGAAGAACAAGAATTTGATTATTAAGCCTGCTGACAAGGGCGGTGCCACTGTTGTTTGGCGTCGAGATCTTTATGTTTCTGAAGCTGAGAAACAACTCTCAGACCAAACAGCATACACCGAACTGCCGATGGACCCCACTTCTGAAATCCAAACCTTGGTCAAGAAAACCATAGCTACCCTTGTAAGTCAAAAACATCTTCCTGAATCGGCTAAAGCCCTTCTGCACCCTTGCCCACAAATCTCCAATTTCTATCTACTGCCCAAAATTCACAAGGCCAATAATCCTGGTCGTCCCATTGTGTCTTCCCACAGCTGCCCCACGGTTCTGATTTCACAGTACGTAGATTCTGTACTTTCCCCATTAGTTTCAACCCTACCTTCGTTTATCCAGGATACTCCTCACTTCCTTAGGTTAATTCAAAATTTTGAGTTTCCTGAGAATCCCAGTGAACGTACTTTATTCACCATGGATGTCAGCAGCCTCTATACTTCAATCCCCCATCACGCTGCTTTAGCAGCCATACGCCATTACCTTGATCAACGCCAGGACCCTAGCATCCCTACCACCACCTTTCTTCGCTTAACTGAACTAGTCCTCACACAAAATTGCTTTCAGTTCAATGGTCGTTTTTTCCGCCAAATTAAAGGAGTAGCTATGGGCACTAAACTGGGACCTTCTGTGGCCTGCCTCACCATGGGCCACTTTGAGGAGCAGTTGTTCTCACGATACACCGGGATCAAGCCCATACTTTATAAAAGGTACATTGACGATATTGTTGGGGTCGCAGTGGGTCCTCGAAACGATTTGGAAAAGTTCATTAACTTTGCTGAAACGTTCTGCCCGTTTTTGAAATTCACTCACTGTATTTCCAACTCCTCAGTAGTGTTTTTAGACACGGAACTATCCATCTCCGACCGTCAAATCAAGTCCAATCTCCACTTTAAGCCTACTGACTCTCACAACTACCTCATGTACCCTTCCAACCACCCCAGATCTTGTACCAATTCGATTCCTTTCTCACAACTTTTACGGGCCAGACGGATTTGTTCCGACGACCAGGATTTCGCTAAAGTTTCCAAGCAGATTATTTCTTTCTTTGAACAACGCCAGTATCCACAAAGAGTGCTCGCTAATGCCCTGAAACGCATACAAGGAATTGATAGAGCCTCTGCCCTTGCCCCCCAAACTGACCATACACCCACCAGACGTATCCCGTTGGTCCTATCCTTTCACCCATCTGTAACCCCCATTGTACGTGCCATTTACAGGAATGTAGAGACCCTCCGTCATGACCCATCCACCCGTGACCATTTCCCTGATCCCCCCATCACGGCATTCAGAATTGAAAAGAACATATCTAAGCACTTGGTCCGTGCCTCTCAACCTCAAGCAGTAGTGCCTGACACCCCAGGAACTTTTCCTTGCAACCGTGGGAGATGCAATACTTGCCCGGTGGTCAGTTATGACAAAAACCTTTCCATTGTAGGTCCCAACAACAACCGGTTTAACGTTCATCAGCATTTTACCTGTACTTCAGCCAATGTTGTTTACGTTCTCGTATGTAAACGCTGTAATATACTGTACGTGGGAGAAACAAAACGTCGTCTTGCTGACCGAGTCACCGAGCACCTGAGATCAATCAAACAGAACCTCCCAGGGTTCCCGGTAGCCACCCACTTCAATCCCCCGTCAACATGCTCGATCCGTGACTTGATGGTTTCGGCGGCCATCTCGTGTCGAGGTTCCGATCATGACCGCCTAGCTGCCGAAAACCGCCTAATCATGAAACTTGGAACCCTGTCCCCACATGATCTGAACGTTAGACTTGAACTGTTATAACGCAGCAATTCCTGCATTATTTTGACTTGTGGTAACCACTTAACATTGTCTGTTTTCCTAGCCGAGGTTTACCGTGCCCAATTTTATTGTGTATTTTTTTTTAAATTGTACGTTTGGCCGTGTCAACGATCAGTTGCATTTTTGCCACCTGATGAAGGGTTTAAACCCGAAACGTCGTGGAATTTTTCACAAACTTTTAGCACTATTTACTACTTCATTTTTACCTATATATATATATATATATATATATATATATATATATATCCATATACGTCCCATATATTATTGCAAACCCATGTATGTCCCATATATGACAAATTCATATATGTGCCATAGGAAGTTTATGTGTGGCCTATATCCATATTCCATATCTTTGCCCTATACTAAAAGTCTATCTGAACCAGATATAGATCTCATCCGGTCCAGTCACAATGTTAAATGTGGATCAAATGTGTGGTGTATAGATGGTCCATATCTGCACCTATGCTAAGTTACATCTTAACACACTCTTAAGAAATCATCAAATACGTACACTTTTTCTAATGTATAGGTCTACTAAACTATAACATTATGCAAACGATCTGTGAATAGTGGGTGGATCATGTTGATGGATTCAGGAGTTATAGCCCTTATTTCCATTTTTCATGATTTCAGAAGTAAAATGTGCGATATAAATTAAAGCGGTTTCAGAACTTTAGTAGGCCTACATCAGCTGTACCCCGTCCACTCGTTTCTTCTAGTGGGGTTCGTGATAGGGCAAAATGACCACATGACTAACAAAAAAAAAAAACAAATTTTGGTGATTTTGATGATCGGAATTACCATTTGACTTACCCCCAAAACTAACTTTTCTGTTACAGTAATGTTACAGTACAGGCCTTTACTAAAAAAATTGAAGTGCGGAAATCAAAAAATCCGACTTCGCACCACAATATTTCAGCCATGGCCAATTTTACGAAGGTGAGCGCCACGGGGGTGAGACGTCTCATACTGGTATCCAGGTCCTCCGTTGCATGTAGCTTTTGGAATAATATATGCAGCTAAGCTGTCCTATATACATTAATAATGACATAAGTAACAATGATTGGTGCCCGCAAAGCGCACCAAAGTAGCATTTTCAACACGTTTTAGTAATGTTTTGCTTTATTGTAAATGATCAAAATATCCTATTGTCTACACTGTAATATCTTGCAAGGATGGACGATAATTGCTGGTGATTTTGGTTTCTCTTACCAAAATGTTTGTTTTTAAGATCTCAAATTCTTCGCGGGACGGATTAAATTGCCTTGCAGGCTGGATGTGGCCCATAAGTTAGAGTGTGCTAAATTCGGTTTTGTTGAAGATGCATCTCATCCCTCTATTATTTTGTTCGTTATTTCCTACCAAGCATTTCATTTTTAGTTGTAAACCGTAAGCAATCAAGCGCAAAGCACTTTATAAAAATCAAATAATGACTTCAGTTTCCTGCAACAGGGACATTTTTTTCGTACTTATTTTACTCGTTTGAAGAAACAGGTACCGGCAAAGGAGCCCCCTGTAGCGTTCATGTAAAGAATGCTTCAAAGAACTCTACCATTTTGAAACATGGCCTTAAGAAGGGGGGAGAAGGGTTGGGGGTCAAAGCTCCCAGCAATAATATGGGAGACTAAAAGCATGCTTCGGCGTATCACTTGCCAGGACGAATACCCTTATATTTTCACTCTGTGAAATTTACCAGACTCTTTCAATAAAATATCAAACTTTTCCGATAAATATAGCTAAAACACAAAATGTAGCATTGAATTGGAAGTACAGTAGGATAACGTATTCATTTTTCCAAAGGGAGAGGGCACCCCGCCCTTAACCCCCTGACGGTAGCATTAAATTTTCAAACCTCCTCCCCGAGCCAAGAACAGTTTCCACATGCACCTATGTTGATTTAATTTTATGCGATCACAGATAATCATGTACATAAATATAATATATCATGATACATCAATGTGACGAAGAATCATCGCTCACTGAAGCTACGTTCTTCTGGTATAAAATCACTGTTTAGAATGGAGTTAACTCCATGGAATCCAATAGAGAGAATATGAATAAGCTCACTTAGTGACCCCGTAGAGGCTCCCGTAACTTGTCCTCAGTTTTTTTTTTTTTTTTTTCTGGCTGTTTACTGGTGGGTTGCCTATAGGTAAATAAAAAGGTCGTAAATGAAAGGATCATGTCTGCCACGAATACTTTGGGATGCTTCTCGTATCATAGATGATACTATATTTAAAGATTACTTTGATGTACTTTGATATCATATTTGTAGACAGAAAACTGATATATAACATCGAGGGGTCGACCCTGAGTCTGTTATTTCTTTAGTCGTCAACGACGTGAAAAGTTTTGTCCAAGAAACTGAATATTCGTAGGGAATCAAGTATGGTGAGTGCAAGAAAGACTATTTTAATTTCGTACAGACATAGATTTCGTCCCAATGCATGGGAGCAGGGAAAATTCGCCTTAAAATATAGGCTTCAGTGATTGTAGGATATTTAGAGTACTCTATATACGCTGTAAAGGTTAGCGTAAAACTCAATGGTGCAACTAGAACTCCATTCTTCAAAGACTTCTAATTTGAGCTGCATAGTGTTGAAATTTGTTCACTGAGTATGATGTCAAAGAGCACATCGGCCTTTCAGAAAATCGGTGGGGGGGGGGGTCAGTTTGAAGACATTTTTGTCTTTAATTGTCCAAAATTACTTTCGTAAGTATCACAGCTCGAGAGATTAATGGTTCAGCCCCTCTATTGTAGAAACCTTCCCACGGCACTGTTTCATTGTGCACTTATTTAAAACGTCACTCGTACACTATTCAGACCCAAGCCCTTTTTTATCTGTTGTTGTTTTTTTCTTTTGAAACGTTGAGGTCATCGGAGGATTCCTATATAGATTTTGTTTCGTCTCCTTTATTTTTTCACTTTTCACGACACAAGCACACACACACACATACAAATCAAATCCTTAAATAAACAATAACTATTACAGAAAAGAGTGGGAGATCTGAAGGAAGCAAAGCGTATAAAAAGCAGATCCACCAGAAACAAAATACATAGGAAAGGGGAAAAGCAAAACAAACAACAGACAGATGAGAACTTGAAAGAGGAAGAAAAGAAAGAAAGAGTGAGAGTGAGAAAGAGAAGAGAACAAAAGAATTAAATAAAGCACTTTCGCAGGATGAACATATAAATTAAGGGGGAAGTAAATGGCCCCAGTCTACTTATCGAATAAGAAAGTCTTCATATGTTTTATAAACGTTTTTATAGAGGTAACATTCTTAAAGTTAGGGCTAAGTCTATTCCATAGTAAAGCACCAAATACTGTAACAGATTTTCTATCATTTCTGTACAAGAGAAGACAATATGAAAGGAAGATGATTGTCTATGGCCGTGAAAATGATTGTTTTCTTTAAAGAGCATATAACAGATTGGGGGAAGAATGCCACGAAAATATTTAAAACTAAGTAACAAGTTGTAAAGTATAGATATCAAAGACAGGCAAAAATTTGTAATTCAGTAAAGAAAGGTACAGTGTGATCAAGGTAATAAGAGCCGGATATAAGACGTACCAATTTATTTTGCAATAAAAATAATCTATTTAAATATGTAAAATGTGTTTTAGCCAAACGAATATTACAGTAACAGAGAAAGATAAACCAACGTGTAATACAAAGACTGACAGATATTCTGTGGAACTGAAAATTTAATTTTATGGAAAAATCCAACAATTCTTGAAACCTTAGAGCATACTTTATCAACATGGACTTTCCAATTTAAGTGCTGATCAAGTAAGGCTCCAAGGAATTTTATAGTTAAGCTTTCACTTATTTTTTATACCGTTCAGAGTAAGATTTAACTGAGGTTTTTCGACTTGAGAAGGATGGAAAATAACGAAACTAGTTTTTTCAACATTAAGGGAGAGTTTGTTAGTGTGGAACCGTCTAGATACTATACATCAGTTACTGTTAATCATAGATTTAGAAGAAAAGAGATCACTACCTTTAAATAAGATACTTGTGTCATCAGCAAAGAGAAAAAAATTTGGTCTGTGAGTGCATAAAGGAAGGTCATTTATGGGAAGCAGAAAAAGGAGAGGGCCTAACATGGATCCTTGTGGTACACCACATGAAATAACCAGGTTTGGGGGCTTCGAATAGATAAATACCTCGTATACCATAATGGTACAAGTTCCTTAGCAAAATACAATGGTTTACTGTGTCGAAAGTTTTTGATAAATCTACAAAAATAGGTCAGTTCTTTGTCATTCAAACCAGAAGTAATAATATACTTTATAACGTCTAGACCAGCCATGTATATTGAACGATATTTTCGGAACCCAAATAGTTCATTACAAAGAATGTGATTCTCGTCCAGGAAGGATATAATTGAGTAAATAAGCTTTTGTAGAACTTTACATAAGGACGGTAAAACAGATACAGGTCTACAATGAGACAAATTATTAGACTCACCACCTTTAAAGATTGGAAAGACCCTAGCAATTTTGGCTGAGTCAGGAAATATAACAGCATTAAACGATTAAGTTAAATATATAGTTAGTTAGTTAGTTGGTTAGTTGGTTTGTTGGTTGTTTGGTTGGTTGGTTAGTTAGTAACTTAGTTAGTTTGTTAGTTAGTTTTTTATCCAATCATTTTGAAAGCGGAGTTTCTCATTGTACATTAATCCCTTTATTTAACAAATTAAAAGTTACTTTTCCACGTCAGTCTTGCTCAGAAATAGAGCTTATATACATTACAAATTATTGCAAAATCTACCATAAATTCGATTAATGTGAGCAAAATAAAAAAATATTTGTGACAGATATTGTTATTAAGAATAGAGATGAGTCAATCTCCAGTGATAAATAGCGGTATATACATATATGTTTGTTAAGTTAATACTGTAGAAATCCTGCAATTCGCTTTAATACCCCTGGGGTACGCGAAAACTATTCAGGGGGTTAGGGTACGCCAAGCTTCTTTGACGAATGTGCATCGTTTTGTTGGAAAAACTTTGGACTGTGCTTGATCGTTTTATGCTTGACAATATAGTACGAAGTACGTCCTAGTCCTACGTGCACTACAGTGCAACTCTAAGGGTTGAACAAATAGCTCTCAGGTGGCGAATCTGTACACAGAGTAAACAACAAAATAGTGGCGAGGTTTAATATAACTGTGAAGAGCACATCTGTCTCCATAGGTGTAGGAGCTCAACTTGATGGGGGGGGGGGGGGGGGCTGTAACGACTTGCACAAAAAATATAACGAAAAATTTCCGCGCGTTCCACGCCCTTTCGACATGTTAATGTACATATCATATAGGCAGGCATCGGTTATCACACGGCACGCCAATTACATACCATAATTTTCCGTGTTACTACCTTCCATATTAATTTTAATTTTGGCGAAAGTCGTTACAATAATGATGATAATAGTCAGTGGTGTAGCCAGGATTTCTCTCATGGGGGTAAGGGACATTATGTTGTGTGATCGACGGCCTGGGGAGGGGTTTAAGGGGAGGGAGTTCCCGTCCCCTTTGAAAATGTTTGAAAAATTGGGTGTCCTTTAATGCAATCTGGTGCCACATATGCTCCCTTTGAAGTAAAATTTGTATAAAAGCATTTACATATTTTAGGTACTAAAAACAAAATCGGCATCACCCCTCCTCTTTGAAAAGTTTTGAAAAGTAAGTCGTCCTTACATACAATCTAGTGCCACATATGCTACCTTTGAAGTAAAATTTGTTGTTAAAAAATTAAATACTTTAAATAGAAAAAAATCGGCATCAGTGAGGGTGGGGCATTGCCCAATGGCCCCTCAAATACACCACTGATAATCATAATATAAGTTGAACCATTAAAAATACACTGGTGAGTTAATAACCGAATAGATAGGTGCTGGTGCAATTAAAATCAGACCTTAATTTTAATTGCCAAGGAATTTTTTTTAAACTATTGATTACTTTTAGCTACATCATTGCATTGTTTTTCCTCAAGTAAGTGCCCGAAAAATTCTCAGCATATTGCCCGAATTTTCACAAAAATTTTGGTTGGGGGCCACAGCCCCCACCCCCACCTCCTACGCCTATGTCTGTCTCTTCTTCGGGGTGCAAATCATAAGACATGCACACGGCAGGCATTTGCTCATGGGAAAAGGTTGAGAATCTCTGCTTAGTTGATACTTTCCCTTTCACAAACGTATATAAAAGCTTTAGCCCCTATCAAAATGTGGCGGGGTGGAAGTATGCTTCCGCCTCCACTTCCGCTCCCTCAGTTCAAGGATGTTAACCCCTTATTTGTTCCCTTTGTAAAAAAATTTCAAAATTTTACAGTAATTTCTTTAAAATTTTCCCAATATTTTGCACCAAATTGAAACTAAGGATCCTCAAATAATAACAACTTCCCCTCAGACCCCTCCCCCAGGAGAGCAGTCTGAAACAACGTTCAGCCCTCAGGCGAAATCAGCTTCCTACGCCTAGAATTCACATATGTAAAGTGAGGATTGATATTAAAGTCATATTACAATGTCTTACATTTGACAGTAATTATCCTAGCCAGATCAGAACCCCTTCTTTCAGGGTACTTTCTGCAACACATACATTACGTGAGGATTGATATAAAATCAGTTTCATCAATTTTTTATATAAGAAGACAGTTTTAAGTTATCCCCAGTACTGATTTTTGCACCAAAGGACCGCGAGCACATATCTCGGGGTCTGTCCTATGGCAACATTCCTTCGGACTCAATCGTCCAGGGGTTTTTAAGTTTTGGGGGCCCACAGATGTGTCGGAAGGTCTGTAGGACTGGTCAATCAAGTCCCGAGTTGTTGATTGTAATTTTAGACGTTCCAAGACAAAAAAATATTCAAACTGAAAATTATTGATGGTTGGTGTAGGGGGCTGATGCCATCGGTCCCCACTTCCGACGGCCCTTCCGTACTGTTGGGCATTTCGGCACTGATTTCCTTGGGCATACGTTCTGTGTTCATTTGTGTGGTAGCAAAGGCTTTCATATTTAAATATACTTTTTCAAATCCTTGCAAATAGGCATTGCCGTAAGTCATTTACACTTTAAACTTTTGCGATGATTGATTTTATTTTACTTCTTTTTTCATTTGTTACTTATTTCTATGTTTTCATTGTTTACTTATTTCTATCTGTTGTGACATTTATTAACAAACTGCAAATAAGGAAGTGTGTAGCCATTATGACGAGATGAATTGAATTGTGTTCTGTATGTCATATGAACTACAAGGAAACCAAATGGTGACACACAAGGTTGGGGCAGCAGAAAAATTCCTACCGTGTGCAAATGTATTTAACCCATATCGAATCGTTTAATACTTTTGTACAGTTCATTTTTCTCAAGTTGGCACTGCTGGGGTAACTGAGCCTTTATCAAATCGTTAAGTATTCACCTCAGGGTGTTTAAATCGCTCACCTCACCACTCCAACAATAAATTGACTTTAAAAGTTGATGTATTTTCCATGACAGGCTTTTTGATGTCGTTATGGGGTATCTGAAACGAATCCTGATAGCGAAAATTGGCGGTCCACCGGTGGCCAAAAGGCCGACGGAGGGCCATCGGAGGTCCGCTGGCTGGATGAAAACTTGCATGATGTCATAAAGCTTTTTAACCAATCAGCGTCTCCGCTATGGGCGGACCGCCGGTGAACTACCGGACATTTCTCTGGCTGGCCGCCGGAGTGGCCGACATCGGTCCGTCGTAGGTCCGACAAAATTTTGCTATCAGGGCGCGTACGCGCGCTCGCGTGGTAAATGGTTTCATCGTCAATTAATGATTAATATAGAAAAGTATAGATGAACACCATCGGATTCAAAGAAAATGTTGTTTGCAGAATGGGGTCGTGCATTATTATTTGATATACTGAAACCTGTTTTTCTTTATGTGAAAAGCCATCCGATTCTCATTTTCAGTTTAATTGTACAGGCTATGAGAACTGGGTGCAGTGAAAATGCCTGTTCCTGTAGCATTATACAAATAGTGCTCATCGAAGCGATACTGTCTATCGGTCACAAATGTTTCACACTTAAAATGATAAAAGTGTCTGGAAGTTGCAACCGGCAAAAAGTACTGTAAGATTATATATCATTTTAATGTCTTACATGAATATTTCTAAGCTTGAAAATTGTCAAACTTCCATGACTGTGGTAACTGGTGAGTCCGCAATAGCTATGGCAGCCCCATTTTTGTCAACAAGACAAAGAAGTTTCACATCCCGGGAATAGAATGATTTGTATGCCAGTCATTTTAATGAGGAAAAGAGTGAGAGGAGTTCGACGCCTTCAACCACCACAGCCCAGCTAGGGGCTTTCAAGTTGGCCCTTTGACCCAGTGCAATAGGCCCATTCCACTTTCAATGGCTTTGCTATAGCGACTACGATCAGTACAAGGCGTGACTTTATTTTTACCTAGTCCATTGTCAAGCACTACTAGTTGATTTTATAATTATTGACTAGCACTTTAAGGCTTATATGAATCACATAAATTTACACTGATATTTTAATGTATCCAGCTAGAATAAAAGACGAAATGAGTGCATTTCATTTTCGTAAAAAAATGAAGTCACAGATATTTCTAGCTAACTTTGCTTGAAGATGTTGTGTGTAACTGTATACCAGTCTATACTGACCGCCAGAAATCCAGTAATGGTAACAACGAGCTGTGGTTTGTTATCTTACAGGGGCATTTCTGCCAGCGTGTGAGAGAGTCAAATGGTCGCACAAAGAAACTGAACACCAAGTGAAAAGTAGTTAAAAGCAGTATAAGATTAGCAGCAAATCGAGCACTAACTATGAAGTCTTTGGGTACATAATTATGAGTAGTTTGCCATTGATCATACTTCTTACAACAAACTATATTAACTTTTTGCATGTCTTTTTCTTGCCGTTTCTTGTCTTCCCCACCTTTCTTTTATGTTACCTTAGCCTTTAGGTCCCCAACTGGCTACGTTATAGAAACTTAAATGAGTCATTTAAAAGCAAATTATTGTGCTTGCGATAGAGAACCTTTCATCATATCTTTAACAATGACTTAATGTTTGAAGTGTGATAGTCATTTTTTAAATTATATTGCTGGGTAACTTTACTTTGAAGAGGTAGGGCTTTAACAGAACCAAACACTTGCTTCTACCTCATAGATAAGAGGCCTTGTATATTCAAGCAAACCATTCGAAGGACACAACATCCATAACTCTTGTTATGGTGTAGACCTTATTCATTTTTGAGTGTTTGCAATGAAGCACACTGCACGCAACACGTAGACTTCGCATGTGCGCGTAATAGACTTACATGGGTTTCAGAAAGTGCGTCCCCAGATGGAGGCAAGCGCGTACCACTGCAACTTACATCAACAAATAGACAGCTGATTTGTATAAGATACGCGCGTTAAGTTTACTTAGCGCGCGTCCGAAGTATACATCTCGCGTGCAGTGTGATTAATTGCTTAGCCGCCAAAGTATTCGCGTGACGTCGATGCGTGAGATCTACAGAGGTGTTTCATGTGACGTCACGGGTTTGGGTTTGTTTTTTTTTCTGCCGGGCGCGTGATTTTCCCCAAGACAAATGGGGGCATTTGCTTTTTACCTTGAACCTAACCTTGATCCCAACCTGAGCATTATATTTTATTCATTTTACATGATTTCAATGAAAATTTCCGGAAATGCTCCTATTCGTCCTGGGCAAAAATTTTCCTGTTGGGCACATCACACGTTCAGTAAAAGTATTTACAGTACACGCGCGCCGCATGACCTTGGATACTACTGTGACACAATGAACTCTTGACGAGCAAAATGTTCAGTAGACAGAGATGCTCTACCACAGAAAGTCGGTAAAACACGCTTATAGCCTCGATAAGCCGTAAAACGTGCCCCCTTTTATTGATTTGGTTAGAAATTGCCCAGACTTAGTTTTTCGTCGTTATACATTTTCAGCCTGAGAATGTTATACCCACTCATATTAAAAGTTTTAAAGTGTACCTAAAGTCTAAAATTTCAAAAATATATGTTACAAAGCTTGGAAAATGCAACCAAATGGTTCCACTCCCATCTTCACAGGACATTCTAGAGCTGAGGTATAGAATGCTGAAGCTTATTTACTCAATTTAAAATAGTGGATTGCGCAATAATTTGTGATGTCATTCTTGTACTACTCAAATTACAGTCTTTGTTGTTCTTTGTTTTTTGGAAAGCCACTGCACCTTGTGCCAAAATGTGATATTGTCTTACTGTTATAGGGTGACTTGGCTATGTATGTCCTCTCCGTACAACATACCATGCAAGGAAGCTGTAATTGTTTCAAGGTCCAATAAACATTTTAATTTCAAAAGGAAACAAAAGCAGTTCATGTGAGTTGTACAAGAAGGACTTTACAAATTATTGTGCAATCGACTATTTCAAATTAAGTGAATAGATTTTAACATTTTATATCTCAGCAATGGAGGAAGCTTTGAAAATGGGAGTTGGATCAATGGAATTCATTTCCCAATCTCTACATTATATATTCTTGTAATTCTAGACTTTAGGTCCACTTTAAGTGCTAGGAATTTTAGTTAGGTACATCTTTCATTGGTTTTGATTTTATTTCATATTTCAAGTAACTTTTAAAGCAAATTCCATGTAAATATATATTTTATCCTACTTGTTATCAGCTACACCCTGGTAGGATTCGTTGTGTAGCATAGACAACAAATTCAAGACAAAAAAGTTGTTTCCTTTTTAACCGAAATATCTGGCGACCATAAAGAAGTTTCATATTCAACCCTAGTTTGGCTCACTGTGCTAAATCATGTAAGAATGCAGTTGCTTTTTAACGTGTAACGAAGTCTATGATAAGCTAAAATATTAAGTTCTTCGAAGTTTACTTTTGTTTTGCGATATTTGTACTTCCATTCGAGCTGTGAGTGTCAGCACTATCTGTGAAAATCTTACCAGTCACCATGTATACGACAACCTGGCATCGTTAATACTTACTACTAAGAATTGCATACTTTTTTCGAGTCTCGTAGTCAGGTAGTTGTGATTCTAAAGTAGAATCCATACCTTATGGTATAACAGTCACGAATCTTAAGTTTGCATAGTTCTCTATACCTGGAATAATTTCAAAAGCATAGGCCTTCATATAGCGAGCTGTTGACCTAGGTTTCATTAGTTGTATAGTTAGGCTTAATATCTTTATCTCACACTGCTGATAGCTACGTTTGCAAACGTAAACTAAGATGTAGAAATTGTTTCGTAGAGGTGTGGCTATGAAGCTATGGATAAAATGAGTCATGAAGCAGCACAAAAAATATGTACCCAGTCCAGCCCAGTAGAAAGACAATGTACTATCGGAATGGGAAGTTCCGGAATCGGAGTTGGCCCGAAATAGGCAACAGCTGGTTTCGGACTCGGAGCCGATTCCACAAAATGAAAGTTTCATCCGATGTTACTGAAAGATACCTTATTATAGAGGGATTTCATGTGATGTCACGCTCGTGGGATTCCTAGGCACTGAAGCCCAAAACACACACGCAGTAAGCGTGTTTACAGCACACGCGCACGGTATCACCATAGATACTACTGTGACACAAAGGACGCGTACCCGTCAAAGCCAAAGAGACGCGCGATTTTGCCCTTCAAAACCAAAGAGAGGCGCGATCACGTGACGTAGATGAAACCCCCAATTGGTGCACAATTTAATACACGAATGCTCGAATAAATTACAGGGTGGATCAAACTATAAAATTGATTCCTAAATGACAGTTCAAATGAAATATACTTGAAAAATAGTGTAAACAGTTTTTGTATAATATTCTACACTGTCAAATGGTCTGACTCGGAATTGGCCGGGAATTGTGAACACTGGAATCGGAACTGGCTGGGAATCGGAGAGTACTGGCTAGGAATTGACCCGGAATGGTGACCACTGGAACTGCAACTGGCTTGGAATCGGGATAGCTAGACTTTGATACAGCCCTGAATCTACCTATTTATACCTCATTGAATGTTCTTTGAAAATTAGAAAAAATGACATCAACACCGTGACCAGAATGAAGAGATAAATACTCATAAATAAACTTGAAATGTATTCACTATTAATATATTGTACTCCATATGCTTGTACTCCATGTGTGTGTGTGCGTCCGCCTGTTCAACCTATCCTCATTGTTGGGGTTTTTGGTAAATAGCACATGTCAAGGAAGCCCACCCCTTCAAGGAAATCCTGCCACCCACTTGCCTTACATCCTACAGGTCGTAGTCAATAAGTGTACGTAGGTCTTTATATATTTCATGGGGTGTTCGATCTTTTCTTATACATGGCAGTTATAACCACACATCCCAAACTACTTGTAAGTTCATAGGTGCTGTAATGAAGAACAAGAAGGCAATCTATGGAGGAGAACATCTCATCTCCACCATATTCTTTACATACTTTGCGTTAAAGAAATTCTCCACCATACTGATAAGCTAATAATGACAAAAGACCACTCTTAGGTCATTTAGTCTTCGATCCCGAACTTTAGCAACTACAATACACTATTGCAATTTTAGCTCAATTAAAAACTTTGAAATCTTGATTCTTGATCTATGACCTTAACGATAACGAGTACAAAAGCTTTCATGTTTAGATACCTCACTTTAAAGTTTGAACTTGATCGGACTTACCATTTTTAAGAGAAGTTCCCGACTCACTTTTTCGAAGAAGTTTGGCATACTTGACATTCGACCTACATTTTGACTTTAAACCCCACTTAGCAATCAAATGTACTATTTTAAAAGTCATCTTATCAGTCCTAACATATCATGAGGCTTTATTACTTTTTCAAACATACTAATAGGCAAATAATGGCAAAATCCAATTTTTAGCAAATCTGACCTTTGAACTATGACGTCGCAATTAGCATGGACAAGTTTCTAGGTTCAGATACCCACCAAGTTTGAACTTGATCACATACTACTCACGCACTCACCCAATACACAGATACTTAGACACACAGATTAATCAGATATTCAAGTGCTCAGACACTCACACACAGCTTCGCATTCTGATGTTGGTGAAGTTCAACTATCTCATCTCCCTATACGTAGCATGTATGTACATGAAACAACTAGCACTATAAGGCATTCTCTCCGTAAGTAAGGTGTGACAGTTCAGTTGTTTACTTGAGTTTATTGTATTCTCTTGTTTTCTTAGGCCCTTATTTATGGACATCGAGCACTTAGAAGGACTTAGGGGAACGGTGTTTAAGTTCTGAAGTTCAAGTATGATTAAACATCAATTTATAGCTTGTGCAGAACTATAATTACAAGTGTACTTCTTGGCATGCTGTACAGAATCATAGAGCATTCTTCAGGTCAATGAGAAGTTCACATAAAATCCAAAGTGGTTACCAGAAGGAAACCTTGCTAGAACCAATGTGCATGTGAAGTACCTTTTAGTCCTGTTTTCTCATACAAAGTGATTTTAGTTAATACATTTTTCAACACTTAACTTTACTTCTTGTTCTTCTTGAAGTCTTCCTTTCTAAAGCATGAAGTCTCAAAAATTTTTAGATGCTACTTTGGAAGTCTAGAAAGTGTTGCTTCCGTCAATCTGGGAAGCCTTTTGGACAAACAATCGACGGGCTACGCAAAGCACTACGATGGCCCTTCTAGAGGCAAATTCAGAGACGAAAGACCGGCACTGGCTGTGGCATGGCACCGTGCCATACCACAGCCGAAAAAAACAAGAAACAATGAGAAATTCTACAATATGTAATCCATTCAAAGCTTTGTCAATGTAAGCAACATTTTTCCCAAACAATCTTACAAAGACAAACATTTCTCAAAAATGAAGGGCCTTATACAGCACATTGATGTTAATCCCTCAAACTTATACTTCTTGACTACATCGTTTTTACGATTTTTCCACAATTTGACCTCTTCTGACGTTACATGACCTGTGAACGGAAACAAACCTTGACTAACAAAAAATGAAATTTAACGTAATCGTGTCTTAGAAGTTATTCGAACAAGGGCAGTTTGTATGAGAGACAATTTGGAGGTACCGCCCACTCTCTACTTTACCCATAGTGTTCTCTCTCTCAGGATCCTCCAAATAGAGCCAGTTCCCACTTAGGCCCGCAAAATTTTGGGTCAGTTTCGAGTCCTGCTTGTTAAAAACTTGTAACGAATCATAGCAATGGTTTTTGTACTAATTGTGAAATACAATAAACTAAAACGTCATTTTAGGAGCTGATTACATACTCTGGCTACCATGTGCTTAGTTGACTATGTGTTATCCTTCACGTACTGAAACTGTCCAACAATATGGTTATTACTCTAAGTGGAATTTATGTAAATTTAGTTTTGTTAACTTATCTGGAATAGGTCCCCTAGTCCGGGTCAAGCTGCAGCTCATTCCCGGCCAAAACCGATTCCAAGATCTCCCATTCTGGGCCAATTCTCAGTCTAGTGAAAAACTGACATTTGTCCGGAACTGAGAGTCTAGAGGCAGGTGTTATGCCCCTAAATTATTCCATCCGTGGTGTTTCAATTATTACCTCATGCAAAGAATATTCTCTTGTAAAAGAGTTTCAAGTAAGGGGTTTCCTGTCCTCTTTTAGAAACTTGTTACAGTGCCACGTGGCTCAGATGCAAATTATGCTACCTTTGGAAAATTTTAAATTGACCATACACACGTATGAAGATTCTCTTTGTGTTAGTGAATGCTTTGTTTGTGTCTAAGGCTAAAGGTTAATGTATTGTTTTGGCTCGAAAGGGGGTTGCTCCTCCCATTTGAAAATTTTTTATAAAAGAGTGTGCAAAGATTCAAAATGGTGCTATCTTTCGCAAATTTTAAAAATCTTTTAGGGCTGGGTATAAATTGGATCTAAATGGAGGGGTTGTGTTTTACTGGGAGAAGATTTTTGTTAATGTTAAGTGGCTCAGATGAAAGATAGAACACTTTTTGCAAATGTTTGGAAGACTCTGTTTCTTTAGTTCACATAATGCAGCTTATGGTTCCATGTATTATTTTAGACAGAGGCAAAGGAAAATTCATTAGCTATTAAACGGGGGGACCCTACGCCCATTGTTCCGTTAATAAGGTGTGTCACTCCGTGAAGACGAAACTATAAGTAGATTGGTGAAACCAAACCTTTATCCCTTTTCCAGTCCCTCGACTCTTTCGCGAAGAGCAGATGGGCGATAACCAAACGCTAATCCCAAAGGAGTTCTATTCTCCAACCCTCAAAACATACCCACGTATGGCCCGTATGGAAAAAAATCTGGGTCCCAGCTAATGCCCTTGTGGGTACTATATGGGGAAAACTTGCCAACGTGGGCCCTATGAAGATTTGGACAGGGTGCCCTTGTGGGTCCAATATGGGAGAACTTTGAGCCAGATAAGTTTCCTTCCATCGCTGGTTAAGTTATTATGGAACAGCAGATGTATAGTTGTCACAAAAAGGCTGGAGGGTGACAGGCCTTGATAGATGTGTCGGAGTAAATCTTCCACAATTTTCAAACAGTCTGCTTTGTAGATGGCATCTTAACTTTTTTAAGAGGGTGAACAAAAAATCTAAAATCTTCATACTTTGGAAAACACTTTTCGTAATAAGGTGTGAGACTTGTTTAAGTCTCTAGGTTTGGGATGTGATGTCCAGGTTTTCTTTCAAGAACCTCAAGGTTTGCCGTTTTGGAGGTTGGCAAGTCTGCTCTTGTCTGTAATGCGTGGCTAGCTCTAAACTGGCTGAGAAGAGCAAATACTACACATGATCTAAGCCAAAAGGACGAGTGTTTTTTCAGTTTACCACAAGTCGACAGTTATAGGAACTACATACGTTTTCCAAGTAAAACAGTAATATACTAGTAAGCATTACGAAAGCTTTCACTCTGCTGGTTTGATTAAATAACAAACGAATGTATTTTACATAGGCCTATCCAGACTTTATCCAGAAGTTTAACATTCTACTAATCTTTTAACTCTTTTTTAATGACAGATGCCTTCAAACGTTATCCTTGGGACTTTTCTTATATTCATGTCTCAGTTTGGTAAGTAGCATGGGGGAACCTTGTTTCGTTCACCCTAACATTTAAGCACCCTTTAAATATAGTCAGGATTTTGTGTTGATTTCAAGTAAAATTTGGTTAGATTTTTTCAGAATTAACAAAGTCTTGTTATCAACAGTTTTACAGAAATAGTGTTCAAAGTGAAGTAGGCACTTAATCTTATGACACAAATTTGCAAGTACTATGCAATTCGTTCACTGCGATTGCACTGTGGAAAAATGGAACATCGTGGTTTCGGAAAATGTCACTCAAATTGATTTTAAAACTTAGCATCGGCTTCCAGTTTCTGACTTAAAACATGGACAATTGTCAGAGTTGTACTTCTTGCGCTACCGGTCAGTGAACTACTTACTGATCATCATGATTTTCTAGTGGTGTCGAAAGGACATGAGGGAAAGAAGAAAATTCTCCCACATCGCCTTCATAGAGTCCTTCAAGACCCTAGTCTCTGTGCATGTTTGAAACGTTTTTGCGAGTCTCCATTTTGCATGCATGTCTAAGAGGACCGAATATGAGATTTTATACAAAAATAACAAGCGAACGAATTTCGGTGTCATTACTATATAAGTGATAATCCTTCTGAACTGGAAAACCTTCAGTCCCCATTTCTTTATTCACGCTATTGAAAATATGAGATTGTGGAGGAGAAAATTAGTTGTAAAGTTTAGAGCAAGCGATTTATGCGAGGTAATGTCACACATAGGCCTAGCACTTTTCTCACTGTACGAGGGGGTGGGGTGAACGTTGTTTCGGACCGCCGGACTGGGGATGGGTCTAGGGGAGGGGTTGAATATTTAAGGGTCCTAGATGCAATTTGGTGCCAAACCATTAACATTTATTACAGAGTAAACAAATAAGTGGTTTTTGTCGTCCTGGAATTGTGCGGTGTGGCATCATACTTTCCCCCCTACCACATTTTGACTAAATAGGGGGAGGGCTTTAGCCTTTCAGCGTCTATGATGTCTCCTGTATCTGTCAAGTTCACTAAGGGTAAAAATGTAGTATCTTCATCTGCTAATATCACTACAACCACAATTAAAAAGTAAATTCAATATCGACAGCATGCTTAGGTTAAGCATTTTAGTACGCCTCCAACAAATCAAAACTAAGCCTAAATATTTCTTTTCACGCTGTCCGGGCCTTTTTTCCTCGATTGCAATTTACTGATAAGTGTAACGTCATAATGATCGTCTAAGGTCACCGTGGTGCTTTATTTTACACGGATAAGTGATTCTTCACGGTGAGGTTCTTTATAAGAGACATAACCCAGCTGAAAATTTCAGTACGGTCCAGTTGAACTGGACTGAACTGGACCAGTTGAACTGGACTAGCTCAACTGGACTATTCCAACTGGACTCAACTGGACTGTTCTGGAAATTGGGCATGTCCAGTTGGAAAGTCAACTGGTATATCAAAGTAAGTCTCCTGCATTAGTGAACATCTTTTACAACTGGAACCACACAAATGTGGCTCCTTGAAGGGTATTTCAGATGTAATGGTACACTTCAAAATGCATTTGAAGCAAGTCCAAAGCATTCATCCTACTATATTGCATGTAGGGTATGGCTAAAGTGGTAATTCGCCAAAACTTATGCATTTACTCATGTAGAGATTTAAATAAAGCTTACAAAATAAAAATGATAAAAACAATTCAATGAATGAGCTAATCCTGTTATAAATTGTTTAAGTGCATAAAGTGTATGATTGTAAAGTCTTGGTTTAAATTGAGTATCCCATTTTTTCAAAACGCTCCCTGCTGCCCCCTTAGTGCTCATCGCCCCCTGATTTGTGCAAACGCCCCCGGTTGGGAACCACTGACCTATCAAATCGTTTTTCAATATTCCATTTTATTTACCAAGTCGTTTGTAACAACAGAATTCTGTGGTGCCAACTCTCCTGACGGCAGGGAGTAAGTTTAACAGCTATCGAACAGGTGTTATGTTTTTGCGATTTATTGCTTGCTTTTTTATCATTTATAACTTTCTGGGGGCTTGAATTTGACAAAATTTAGATCGAGGAAGGTGTAAATTTTCCATAAAATCTGATTTTTTCAATAAAATTATTGACAAAGGTGCTCTTTAGAAGAAACGCCTGTGTCATAATATGCCCAGTGCCAGTCAACCTTGAGAAGTCCATAAATTTAACTGGCAGTGAAGGGCATATCTCCAAATTCATTGACATTCTTTCCCAATTCATTGCCAACTCTTACGACTGTCAGCTCTGTGGAATCGTCTTGGCATGAACTGGGCTCTCTTGGACCAGTTCAATAGGCTCTTATTGTGATCAGTTCAACTGGACTCTACTGGACCAGTTCAATTTGACTTTATTTTGCTCAGGACAACTGGACTTTGCAGGACTAGTTCAATATCACTTTACTGTCATCAGTGTTCAGCTGGGCTTTACACGACCAGTTCAATAGGATTTTATTGTGATCAGTTCAACTGGACTCTAATGAACCAGTTCAATGGAATTTGAACTGCACGCAACTGGATTTTCAGCTGGGAATAGACAACGTAATATTACCACATTTCTGTAATAAACAAGTGTCGTGTGAGCATACTTAAACTACTTCAATGCCTTATTTGTGTCCAACACTTAAAAAACAGAGAAGAAAATGGTGAAAACACTCGCTAGCAAATTTTTAGTTTCGATCACCTGCAACCCATAGCCATTACTTCAATTCCTATGTTGCAACCTTCTCGCTGGTACGCCAAGTTGACCTCTGTGTAACGTTATTACTTAGTCAGCGAATTTCATCAGCAAAAAAGTAGCTGAGGCTTGTTGTAAATGTAGCAGTAACAGATAGGAACATTGCCTGGCCCGTCGACATCCCCGCTACTGAATAACTGTTTCGTCACAGAGGGTCGTTTGGCTTTGAGTCTCAGGCTAGCTCAAGACATAGTTAGGCATGTTAAACTTAAAGAAATCCTACAAACTCTCAAAGTTCTTCAGAATTCCTGTTCTTTACTAATTAACATTGGTCAGATATATCGAATTGACATGTGCCCTTATTTTTTACAAGATGAAATGTATGCAGTTTTACTAGTCTAGAAAGAGCTGTCTTTGTGAACGATAGGCTATATGCAGTTAGTTAGATGAAATTTAACGACACACCAACACAAATGTGTTATATAGTGTCAAGCAAAGTTTAAATACAGTGCAAGCTCTTCCCTTTAGTCGCCTCTTACGAAAGGAGGAAATACCGTGGGCATATTCTACAACCCCCAGCCCACAGGGGGTGATAGGCTATATGCAATCGTCATAATTATGTTTACCAACTTGAGTATAATTCTTTCAGTATTAACCTGCTGGGGTCAAGTGCAGTGTCTCGGATGTATAAGTGAGAAATTTCTGAACACCGATTACAGTGACCTCGACGTTTTCGAAGATCCAGAATGTGAGAGAGGAGACAGTTTGAGTAAATACTGGATCAGCTGCACGTCCATTGAGGTCTGCTACGTCATCGACGGTATTGCCAGCTATTATGTACAAGGATGTGAGTAAATACACACATCGTCCTTCAAATTTTATTAGGAAAATTTAATTAGGAAGCCGTCGACTGGGGTAACCTGAGGTACGGTGGGTTAAAGGTCTGATGACATGCAAGTGAAAGATTGTTTTTATTCAAAATTAAAATTTAACGTCGCCTATTAAAGGTTTGTTAAATTATTTCGATACCTTTGGTTTGCTGTGAGATATAGCTTTATAGTGTGATTATTTCTGATGTACTTTGGTCAAAAGTCCCCTGAACTCTTTGGCGAAAAGACGAAGGGCAAAAACCAACGTTACTCCAGGGGTGGCGCCAGTGGAGGGGGGGGGGCCTGGTTCCCCGTCCGAGAAATTTTCCAGTTTCGTTTGGGAACCTTAATCCGTACGATAAAATATGAAGTCCCAACGACCTTCACTCGCCCGACGATCTGCTTGATTTTGCTCGTAGGAAGGGCAGATTCTTCAATAAAGACCCCAAATTTTCCAATTTTCCTTACAAAACCTAAATTTTTCAATTTTCTTCCAAAAATGTAAATTTTTCAAATTTTCTTCAATAAAATTCCCAAATTTACAATTTTTTGTAAAAAAAGCCAAACATTTTGCGTTTTTAGTCCTTTTGGCCTTTGTCAGGGCTTTAAGCTGCTGGCCCCCCGTCGAGGAGCTTGGCCCCCTGTCGAGCAAATCCTGGCGCCACCCCTGCGTTACTCCCGAAGAATATCTGCTCCGTAAAGGAGCTACGTCCCCTGAAGGGACACCAAGACTTAACATGACCAACATCTTGACCTTCAGACCTCTTCACTATGGGTCTATCATGCGTGGCCCCGTCCTCGACTGGCCGAAAAGAACAGATACACATGATCTTAGCCAACAGGCCGAGAAGCGATACCGTTCATTTACTGCTCGCAAAAATAACAAGAGGGCAATCCATGGAGTTGCAGATCTCATTTTCTCCGCTAGCAGTTTGAAGTCCATCGGACAAATGATTTACAATAAGTTCTCGGCACATTTTTTCGCAAATTTGAGGTTTGACCTACATTTTGACCTGAAGTCCTACCCTTAGCTAAAAGGTTCACGACACACTTTTTCTCAAAATTTTAGGCAAATTTTACCCTTTTACCTACACTTCGCCCTTTGACCCAACATGTAGGAAACAAAAAGCATTATTTATTTATTTAAGTATTATTTATTATTCCTAGTATATCACGTGGTTTTATTACTTTTTCTCACATAATGATGTGAAGTTATGGCAAAAAGCAACCTTTAGCAAATTTGACCTCTGACCGTAACGTGATGACGTCATAAATTACGCATGAGCAAGTTTTTATGGTCAGGTACCTATCAATCAAGATTTAACTTGATCGGAGTTATGGTTTAGGAGGAGTTTGCGGCAAACTTTTTCGCAAAATTTAGACAAATTGAACCTGTGACCTACATTTCCTTCCTCCACATTGCGCCCGGCGTTTCGTGACTAACGAAAAGTTAGGCCTAAATTTTTCTACCATTCTTAAGATAAAGTTAGAGAGAATAACATCAACATTTATTTTTAAACAAGCATAACTGTTACAGTAATAATACTAATTCAAATTACCTAAATATAAACACGTGGAAAGGACGTTGTGACTATAGTATGGTTAGATATACTTTGAACGAGTTCAATGATGGCGTAGCGGATTAGAGCTCGGTTTCTCACGCTGACGGTTGGGGTACGAATCCTTCCCATGACACATTTTTTTTTTCATTTTTTGTTTGTCACTTTTTGATGGGGTTCAAAGGCCATATGAGGTCACCAGAAGTCAAGTTGTTAAAACATCGTAAAAAATGATATAGTCAAGAAGTATAAATTTGCTGGATGAACTCAGTGCATCAAATCACCCCCTCTCAGCAAGGATTCACTAAGCCTTTGGGTTTTCTGGTTTGTTCACACATTCACACACCCACTCACACACAACGTCACATTATATGTATGGAGATGGATAATGACGACAAGTGCTGCAAAGTGTAAGCTAGCTTTCCTTTTGTGCACGCTTCAGGGACTATGTGTTAATTAGGCCTGTCTATGGGGAACGAGTTGAGGTATGAGACTAACGTTTTGAAAAGTAGAAAAAGCTTCCAAAATTATATCGAGTATGGTCGTGGCGACATGAATTGAAGATTTCACAATCAATGAACAATGCAAGAAATATCTTGCGAGTCCCACTTTTTACGTTCCAGAATTGCATATTAATATAATGTTTGTTCATCAGTTTGAACAGATTAGACAAAGTATGACGCTAAATTTTTATGAGTCTTGTTACCCAGTTGGTAACGCTGTTTACAGTAGGTAGGTCCTGAGTTATCTGAAGGACATTAGGGAGGGGTATTGGGAGTCGCTAAAAATTTTCATAAGTAAAATATCATCTGTATTTTTCAAATTTCTAATTTTTCTCATGGAAGTTCTTGACCGACGTCACTGCCCAGTGAGTCTCTCTGATTGATGAACATTTTATTTTGGCCGTTAAGATTCCACAGTATCTGAGCACTGTTAAGCATGTGTACAGTTGAAACGCACGTTGAACTGTGGGACATGTTTCCCACTTTCAGAGAAGCAAAAATTTAAAATTGCTTAAATTGTTTCAACTGCGTTAATACTTTGGTTTTTTTTTTATAAGGGAGGGAGTTCGGTGAGATGTTAATTTTTCTAGAGGTAAAAGATGTCATAATCCGAGCTTCACGAGATATAGTGTTGGTTCGTTTCCTTTGGATGTACCAACTAAACAAGAAAATTCTACATTTGCTACTTTAACACAACGATCATCACAATCTCAATTATGCATCTGCTTCCATTTAATGGAATCTAGGATTAAGAGAATAGGGGCTAATACTGCTCATACGTTTAGGGAAATCCCTTTTTCGACATCTGCTTAGATTTTAATTTTTGTTGGTTTGTATCTTGAATTTTCAACATCTGGCCGCATATGACTTGAAACGAGTTTAATTACCAGGTTTACCAGGGGAGGGAACTCCCAACTAGAACTTCGTACAGCCATACGGCTCAGCACGACCTTTTGATCTGGCCCACGAGGCAATGCAATTCATTAAATCATGAAACAGTACTTTTGAAACCATCATTAACTGTGATTTCCTTTGCATACATTCCCTACTGCTTCTGCTCCTGCTACAAATACCATGCTCACTGCTACTGCTACCGCTGCTGATACTGCTACCGGAATACTGACACAACTGCTGGTACTGCTACTTCCGCTAGTACTGTTGCCATTACTGCTGCTACAGCTACTACTGCACTACTTTTGCTACTGCTGCTGCAACTGCTGCTGTTACTGCTATCACTACTCCTACTACTATACTACTGCTACTACTGCCACTTCTGACTGCTACTAGTACTTCTGCTACTACTTTTAATACAGTTGTTATTACTGATGATACTACTATACTACTGCTAATGCTGCTACTACTGTTACTATTACAACCGCTGCTACTGCTACTATACTATTACTGCTACAATTACTGCTGCTACTACTACTGTTACTTCTGTTACTACTTCTACTGCTACTACTGTTTTTACTACTGCTACTATACTGCTGCTGTTACTGTTGCTACTGCTGCTACTGCTGCTTCTCTTTCTACTGCTGCAGCTACTGCTACTACTGCTAATATTGATGCAATTACCGCCGCTATTACTATACTTCTGCTACTACTTCACTGCTGTTGCTACTACTTTTGCTACTGCTGCTGCTGCTATTACTACTGCTACTATTGCTAACTGCTGGTACTCCTGCTACTACTTTTACCGCCGCTGCCACTACCGTTGCTTTACAGATACTTCTACCACGATAACGACAACCACCTCCACCAAAACCACCTCCACCACCACCACCTCCACCACCACCACTACATTGTTTCTAATATTACAAATATAGTTGCTTCACAAAGTATGCTAATTTTTTGCAATTTTTTTAAATAGCGTTTACTGCATTTACACACTTTGAAAAAATGAAATAACTCTGAAGCTCGCTATACATGCAAATCCCTTTCTAAAACTATCTCAATGGCAGAGGAAACCCTCCCCGCGAACGGCCAGCGAATGTTGCTACCACTATATTTTCAACTGGTACTTTATTTAAAACAAGTCCGTACCCAACCCGATTACAGAGTAAGGTTTAAGAGGCTGTGGCATCCCCAAATATATTTAAGAATAGTCCTATAGTTCTAAACACAATCGATGACTGTACTTTTGATAGACATTCGTTCAAACAATAGTTCCACTCTAGTTGGTCAATGATGACTTGCACAGTCCTTTGTGATCCCAACTAGGCTCACACACAGTTGTGTGTCATTATGGCCTTTAGAAAATGAACCTCAATGCAGGCTAATGTAGCTCTGTTTTGGAGCTGTACTAGACAGGTGTTTTTGTTTAAATTGGAGAAGGGGCTAGAAGTTTACTTAGTAGGGAGAATTTTTACTGTCTGGGGTAAGAGAATAGATCCTTTAAGTCTCGTTTTACCCCTACAAAGTGATTTCATAGAACAACATTTTTGTACATGACCCATAATTTGAAACACTATGGGATATTTTGATTTCCTTTTTGGTTTGCAGTTGGCTTTACTGACACCAAACTAGTAATCCGAAGCTGTATTGATCGATCTTATTTCCCAAATGCTTCCACCTGTTTGAGAGGCACCGATGCTAATACCTTTGTAAGGTACTTTGATCACCAACTCGAGATTGGCGATGACGTTACCTTAGCATCTTTTGACGGCACCGCCTGTCCTTGCCAGACGACAGCATATTGCAATGATCAACAAATATCACCAGTGGTAGTGAGACGTCCTCATACACCGTCGCCTGGTGGTAAGATCGAACAATAATGAAACTTAAAGTAAATTAATTAAAAAGTTAAATTATTTTTATATACCAATGTTTTGATACTAATTGCCGCAGTGCTAGGGCCCTGTGTCACATGGATCCTCCAGGGCATATCCAACACCTATCCCAAGACAAAGCATTGTTTCACCTTGAGGGTAGGAGCATATACGTGAGCGTACATTTATCTTCATACTTATTGCAAAACGTGTACACATACTTGTATGTATGCATTTGTGTGTGTGGAGTGCTGGTATATATTTATTAAGCTAGAAGTACTGTCCCACCGAAAAAGGCTTTATTGACATTTGATGGCAGAGTCGTCCTATGAAATATTACGAGGATTACGAAAACCTTGTGGACACGATACCTCTAGGTAGAAATAAGTCTATTGGTCAAACACTGGAAGCAAAGTGTACTCCCCGGTTCTTACCAAATTATTGTGGGATAATGGGCCAATCGCTCCTGCGAAGGCTTTGTACGAGGATCTTGGGGTGTAACTCCAGACAGAAAATTTACAAAAAATGATGAGAGTTGATTTCAGTTCTTTGGGGATTTATTTCCATTCCAAAAAGATTAAAGTTGATCAGAAAAAGGCCGGCCAAAAGATGAATTAGCTATATACAAAGTGACTCTGCATGTTGTTTACGTTTCAAGGTCTGCGGCAGGAGTGAGAGCTTGCGGGCCGGGAGCCCTTCTCGTGCTTCCAAACCACGAGGGTTGTGGGAAGATCCAGGAACTAAAATGAAGTCTCCTGATTGGCTAAAAGTTAACACGCACTCAAACAACTAAATGTTAATTAATGTGTCGGTACTGTATGACCAATGAGGAGGCCACAGAAGGTGAAATTCTCCACACCTACAAAACATGGGATGGGGACCTTCCGGCGTGGTACAAGACGTGGAAGTAGTCACGTACACCAAAACACGTGACAGGAAACCGGAAAGATTACCGGGTGTGCTAGAAGCGTGGGAATAACTACATCTTGTGAGATAAACAAGTCTGCGTGGCGTACCTTGTAAATTACTTGGAAAAGGATAGCATGAACTAAATACTATCTAACATTATCTTGGAAACCATGGTTCCTATATCCTACTCCCTCCAGTGAGCGCCACCCTTGCCCCTAATAACTGCCTACAAAGACTTGTAATGGCGTCACGATCTTTACCATCCGAACGTTCAGACTAAAGCCATATAAATGTTCGATTTTGGCCTATACGTAGTGACCCGCCTTCCTGAACAATTCCTTCCATAAAATGTACAAACCAATTCGTTGGTCAAGTCGTATACTTGAATGTGCGACATTCATTCTTTTTATTTCCAGCGGGAGGCTTGCAATGTGCAACCTGCCTAGATATCGATTTTCACGGCAGTCGGTACGACAACTACAATTATGATAATCCATCTTGCGAAGCCGGAGATTTGAAGCATTCTGATGTCTTCTATCATACTTGCTCTGGGGACGGCGCATGCGTCGTAATAGATGGTGACGTCACAGAACGTAAGTAGCAGGACAAGCAGTCCATCCCCTCCAAAAAAAAAACGACAAAAACGATTAGCCATTTTTGATTCCTTGCCGGAGGAGAACGGAATCTATGTAATCGCGCTGGAGAATATATGTATGTGTATATGGATATTTGTGACGCTTGGTTTGTAAACACGATATCTCAAGATAACAATGGTGAATACTTCTCATACATAGCAGATGGATTTCCCACATTTGGAGGAACATCCCTACTTGTTTTTACTGGAGGTCAAGATTATGTGAGGTCGTCGTAGGTCATAAACCGAAAACCTTGCTAATACGATATCAACTGGTAGAACGCATAAATACTTTTCATACTTGGCATGAGGATGCGTTATAGTCAGAAAGTGAAACATATTAGTCAAGTATATTTTAGTATGGTTTTCTGAGGTAACCTGAGGAGGCTGAGGTGAAAATAGGGAATTTTTGAAATTTACCTGTGTACAAAATATCTCAAGATAGTAATGAGGGCCACTTTCCATATTTGACAATAATGTAATATTGTGATATTATCGGTTGTTTTAAGAGAGAGAGCCTATGGGTTTTGTTGGAGGGTCAAAGGTCATCTGGGGTCACCAGAGATGAAACTATGAAAACCTCGTAAACTAAATAGATAGTGGGGATACCTCCGAATTGTGTCCTTCCGTGACCTGCGTAAAAGTTAGTTTATTACCGTTCCAAAGATAAAATGATAGAAAAAACATATTTTTTTTTCAAAAGCATAACTTTAACAGTAATTGGTAACTTTAATTACCTAATTATGATCACGTGTGAAGGATGCTGTGACTATAATATTATAAGAAATACCATGCGATAACGAGTTTGTCAATAGTGTAGTGTAGGGAACTGCCACTCTAACCCTGCGTAGTGCAAAAAGCTCGGTTTCTCCCACTAACGGCTAGGGTTTGAATCCCATCTATAACATTTTCTTTTTCACTTTTTTCCTTAGTTGATTTTTGGTGGAGCTCAAAGGTCCTTCCTACAAGAAAGGTACCATATCGAATTTAGTTCTATGTAGGGGTGGGGTGGGGGGTAAGGTTAGGTCAGTGTCAGGAGGAGCTATTACTTAGTTGATTTGCATAATGTAAAGGTTGTGCCAAGGGAGATGAAAAAAAAAAACAGCGGAAGTGTTTCATGGATGGCAAACGCTACATGCATTACATCTTTCCGCTGTGCTAGCTAGTGTTCGATTCCTTCCCAAATGGGAAGGAATCTTTGCAATCACGCTGGCAAGTGTATGTATGTATGGGTGAATATACGTGTGTTTGTGTATCTAAGTATATATTGTATATATGTGTGTGCTTGCGACGCTTGGCTTGAAAACACGATATCTCATGATAACAGTGGTGGATACATCTCATACTTTGCATATGGATTTCCATGTTAAGAAAAAGTCCCTGCGGTTTTTGGTGGAGGTCAAAGGTGAGGTGAAGTTATCAGATAGGTTATCAGGTAGAAAGCATTGATACTTTTCATACTTGGCATGTAAATGCGCTATAGTCAGAAAATGAGCAAGCTTTTTTCGAAGAGGTCAAAGGTTATCTGAGGTCAACGGAGGTGAAGATACGTAAAAATTGCTTGAACACACGATATCTCAAGATAACAATGACGGACACTTTCCATACTTGGTATATAGATTTTCCATATTGATAGGTAAAATCCTATTATTTTCAGTGGAGGTTGGGGATCATTTGAGGTCATATAGTTTTTCAAAGCACAACTTTTACAGTAATTGGTAATTCTAATTTTATTTACCTAATTATGAACACATGTGAAGGATGTTGTAAATTAATTATTAATAACATATAACAAGCTTGTTGATGGTGTAGTGAAAAGTGTTTGGTTTCTCACACAAACCATCCAGGTTCGAATCCCATCTATAACTCTTCCTTTTTTTCATTTTGTTTTTTATATTTTTTTATTCAATTTGGGTGGATTTCACAGGTCATGTGAGGTTACCAGAGGTCAAATTGTTAAAACATTGTAAAACATGAAATCTCCAGAAGGGAGGGATAAACCTCAGTGCAACAAAGCATTTCTTTACTGCAAGGAATCAAAGAGGAAATACCTCTCTTTTACAAAAGCATCACAGCTCATATTCCATTTGTTATGGTACACAAAGTAGAACACATGGTGCCTAATCGTGAACCTTCCTATATAAGGTATTCGTCTAGCTAAAAACTTCTATTTGGATATAGTGTCCCACAAGACTGAGCAAATATGGTGTCAAGTGGCAAATAATTGATGGTGAGCTACGTTTAACCGTGTGTCGTAATTCAGACCTTGAAGGACAGTTTTGATCTTTGACGTCATGTGGCTACAAATGTGGTGCACTCTTATGCCCTTACAGTGAGGAATCTTGTGTCCAAAAATCATGTTTCGCGAGATAGGCCTGCCTAGTTTGATTTATTGTATTTATTGGTTACCCAGACTAATGCAACAACTTGCACAATGTTTTCATTTGAAAGCGCTTTGGTATAAAACTGATGGCAATTCTTAATCCACTGGACAAAGCCTGTTACATTAGACCGTGGCAAATTCGTGTGGAGACAGTGACGATGAACTTGTCCTACCCTTCAGAGGGCAATCCGGTCGATGTCCTTAGAACTGAAGGATGCGTACCTGGCTTAACACCACCAATTGAGAAAAAAGCAAAGAAGGACCACATGATGTAGCATCTAGATTAAATAGAACTTAACGATACGGGCTCTGTATATGCTTAACTGCATGGGTACAAGAAAAACAGGGCTCTCGTCTCCCCTAATTCAGGGAGGGCAGTAGCAAGTGGGTAAGTATAGTTTTTTCATGAAGGTGTACACTAGTAGGTCTAATTTGTGGGAATTCACCGATGACGGTTGTGGACTTCAAGCTACTCAACAAACCTGCTAATATCAAATTACAATGTTAACCATGTAAGCGCTCATCCTTCCTATCCTTTTGAAGGGGCTCTGGGGAGGGGGGCGTTTTTGGACATAAAACATTTTTGCCATCACGTGACATACCCGTAACCGCGACATCTCAGAGCGTCGACTACCATTACTGTCGAAATACATTCAAGTTCATAGCTGTCTCCTTCGGACCCTCCATGTCCCGCCGCTCCAAATCCTCCTAAGATATCACTTAAGCACTCTGAGAGGTCATCACTTCCTGACCTCTGGGACTGAGGACATCAAGCTTATCTCTACCCTTATCTTTGCTCGGAAGGACGGTCAGGGTCTGTGTTTTAAAGAGAAACCTGATCAGTTGATCTCCACTAACAGGTCGCATGCGTAATCATTGGAGAAACATCGCACCTAATCTCTCCCATGCGAGACTAGACTTGAATTGAGAGCGAGGATTTCCATTCATGGAAAGGGTTACCACCCTCAGAGAAGCCATCCCTCAACTCGTGGTCGCTCCCCTGAGCTTGGCTCCCAGTCGTTGGCTTACCAACCAGTCTGGTCGACCACTTTCTCCTGTGCCGCCAGTACCGTTGTCCATCTGGTACACTACTCCCGCCCGACTTCTAGGGACCCCAGGTCCTGTTGTAGATGTATCCTCCTGTCCGACCCCATCTGGAATGGTACCTCAAAGATACATATTGGTAGTTAGTTAATTAGACGAGGTTTTACGGCTCAGTTTCTAACCAATTGGTTTAAGCTGGGCCGACCACGGCTTTTTTCCAGTTGTCGCTCACTGCCTTGTTTTCCCTACTCCATTACTTATGCTGTGCACAAAGCACAATGGCAGTAGGTTCCATATTTAAAGTCTTTGGTATGACCCGGCCAGGTATCAAACCCCAGACCTGACATACACTGGGGCCTGGCTTGATAATCATTACTACACAAATATCGATTGCCGGCCACGCGGGGACGCAATCAAGACCCTAGTACAGTTACCTACAGCAGATGACGTAGGATCTGCACAGCAACGTACTGTAGCAGGACGCAGTCGTAAGGGTCACCTAAGTCTCCCGGAATCATTTACAAGGCAAGAGATTGGCAGTATTCCTGGACAGCACGGCTGTTATATCATACATCAAAATTTAGGGTGGGACTCTTGCCTCCAGCAAATTCGTGGAGATGAGTTCCCTCCTTCTTAAAGGCTGCCAGCACTACATCTCGCTTAGAGTAACAAGTATGGTGTTGTATCAGGGGGGACAACGTTTTCTCAGACTGAGAACTGGCGTTGAGGTGGTCAGGATTGGTTTTCAACGTGGACATTTTGCAATGACAGAGAATGTTGGACTTCCTGTCTCTTACAATAGGTCCATCCATCCAGGGACCAGGGATCCAGACTTTCTATCCTCAATTGAGACGGAATGGACTCCTATGAATTCCATTTACCACATCCCACAGCTCCCTTCCCAACCAGTCGGATCTGAGTATTGTTGATGACTTTCTTATGGCTGTGGCAGGTATGGTTCTAATAGCTCCACATCTTGCTGATGGGAGATTTTGCATCCTGAACGTCCTGTCAGGCTACATCTTCACGCTGAAGGACAGTTAGTTAGTTAGATAGGAGTTTAATGACACACCAACACGAGTGTCTTATATAGTGTCAGCTAGATAAAAAGGAGTAATGGTGAGGTGAAATCACCTAAAAGGAAAAAGGACTGGGCAAAATTCAACTAAAATGTCTAGACAAAAGAAAATTTTGGAGTCATGTCAAAATTTCCTGTGAAGGTTACTTCCTGAAGGACAGGAAGCGCTCAGGCGGTAGAAGAAGGTTCAGTCCGACGGGGTCATGGAGGGTCTAACAGAGAACTATGAAGGGATATGTGTCCTCTCAGTACTTGTAGGTGACGCTCTGAGATAATGTGGTTATGGATATGTCACGATGAAGCTACACATCCTTCAGATCCTAAGATGTCACCAAGCCCCCCTTCAGAAGGAAAGGAAGGGCGAACACAGAGTTTTACATACTTATAATTTTTTACTACGCTTTTACTTCGGTGGGTTGGTTTAGTGACTGTAGGTCTCCAAACGTCATAAGTGAATTCCCAAAAGACAGACTTACTGGCAGTGTGGACATTTATGAGCTACTATACTTGCACCCTTGGCAAAGCCTTAAACCCTCCTTTCAGAGAGGGAAACCAGGTCCATCTTTCGCTTGCACATGTTCTCGTAGGCTACGTATTATATGGACACAATAGTTCAGCAAACACTGACCCCATACCACTATGCTCTAAAGACTACATGACTTTCTGAATGGTAGGATGAGATCATTCCTAAGGTCTCCACACAAATTCGTCACTGTGTAATCAGGCCCGCTTTTGTTCGGTAGATTGAAATCGAGAATCGCATCAGTTTCATACCATGGACCACTCAAAAGTAGGAACGTTGTGGAAGATGTTGCTTCAGTCAGGGTAACCTTACTCAAGGGTGTGTTTTCTCCTGCTTTCCTCACTTTCCTCTCATTCGGTCAGGGATAATACGTCACTACTTCTTAAAGCCTATATTAATGAGGGTAAATACTTAGAAGATTATTTACAAGTGTACGATGGGTGGGGGGGGGGGCAGAGTTTGATGCCTCATTATGCACATATACCACTTTGCTACAATTGGCTGAATTCTTAGCTGTATCATGTGTCCAATATCTTAGCAGTAGCAATAAATGTTTATGTTTGCTATTAAATTCCCAACCACCTTCATTGTGAAAGGAAAACACCATGATATGCTCCCTGATGCATTAGATAGCACGCCCACGACGACAGAGTTACTCAGACTATAATTATTACATATGATAAGAGCCACCTTGAAATTCAATTTGCGCGTCACAACTGGCTCATGAACATCCATTCATGAATTACTTGTTGTAAATCAAATAGAATTTTGGTCTAAATAGATTGTCATAACAGTGCTATGGCGAGACATTTAAAGCAATTTTCCAACCGAATATAACAAAAAATGGTGTCCATCGTGAAATTCAATATGGCCGCTATTTATGCTTAGTGGCGATATCATCAATGGATGGGGTAAGCCATCACAACCACCCATATACCATCTAGAATAAGCAAGTTATGGTCATTTGTCTGTGAAAAATATTGGTCATTTTGAAATTCAAAATGGCGGCCATGGTAATGTGGGAAAAGAATGAAAACCTGCATTTTTGGATTCAGCTTACCCTAAACATTAAGAAAATGAAAAAAAAATCTCGCGTGTCTTTTTAGAGTAAAAAGTTCAGATGACAAAACCGTAAAATATTCTTGGGATGAAAAGCCCACCTAAATGTTACTCAGATTACTTGACTATTCATGCATGAACTATATGACATTTCAAAGATCCATGAATTTCTCTCAGAGTTTAAAAGATCCACCACTTTATTCTTTTTTTCTTCGCTCGTCCACAGTTGGAATACAATACAGTTTCTTTCAGAGGGTATGTGTTCACGGATTTTTGGACTTCTACCCTCGAACCAGTAGTCTGACATGTCTACCTTCTGATGAAGCAGAAGCGCTTGTACCAAACATTCTCTTGAGTGAAGATGATTATTATTTCGGATATGACCTGACTTTTGAAGGAAGCCTCTGCTATTGTACATCGGACCTGTGTAACCTATCCAATAAGTCGCCTTCAATAACTCCAGCCAACGTGTCCGTGGTGTTGTCAGTGTTACTGGGGGTGGTGTTGTTTTACGTGTAAAGTTTGAAACAGAACTATCTAGAGTTTAAACGTGTTTTTAAGGTGGGGGCAAAATAAGTGTTCAATTGCTAAAGACGGTTTTTTAAAGTGTACAGTCATGATATTACCCACACTCTAAAAAACGTGTTTGATCAACTGGACACTTATTTTGCCTAAACTTAGTAAAAACACATTTAAATTCTAAACATGTTTAGCGATTAAACATTAAATGTAAAGCAATTAAACGTGTTTTGAAACAGAATATTTAGGAATTAGACACGTGTGTTTAGCATCTAAACGTATTTCCAAAGTGAGGGCGAAATGTGTTTGGAAAATGTGTTTGTAACTGTCTAAGGGGATTGAATGATTCTATTCAAGGGGCTTTGGAAAGAGCAAACGCATATAAATGTTGCAAACGCATTGTAAAGCGATGCCTTACTGATCACATATGATTTAGTTTTTACAAGTACCGTACTGAAGTATGATTTGCAGAGCTTTTATTTTCAGTAATCAATCAACATACTTTCATGACGTTACGTTATCAAACTTTGTACAATCACCCCACACATCGTCGTCGACATCATGCGTAACATTCAACCAGCCATGCTCAACATGTTGCCAGAGTAACCAAAAGATTAGGTCCCTTGACCTCTCGAAAGTAAAGCAATACACTTTACCACAGAGCCTGCTTTACCTTCTCAAGTACCGACACCTCTTTTTTTTAAGGTGGTTCCACCGTCACCAATGTTCTTGTAATGTTAGCCTCACTGAATTAACACTTATTGAGTCACATAGTAATAAAACTAAAAGATTCCCAAACCTTTAAGATAGGCTCTTACTAGGTTTCCATGTAATTCTAAAAGGTTTGATTTTTATTGCATTTTGGATATTGACATCAAATATGCTTGGAACAAAGGTTCCTCCAAAGACTGATTAACACGAAACTGAATGAACAGGTTACCCAACTCAGCCTGCCAACAATTGTTTGATCACGGCTTCTGATAAAATGCTACTTAAATAGCTAGCGGAAATAGACTGCTGTCGTATCTAAGTTGTGAACATATGCCGTATGTTAATACCTAATAACTTTGCATGATATCACATGGCCAGTTTCTGATGAAGACCTGTACATGGCGGTGGTGAGTGGCGATAATGGGGTTGAAGGTGGATGGTATAACAATATATGGTTGGGAAGGGTTATCTTTGCCCTCACAATATTTGATATGTCCACATGGGCGTCCATATGAGACGGGGTGGGGTCATATCCCCCACTTTTTGAAGGTTGAAATTACAATCCTCATATATTTTGTTACAAAGGTTTTCATGTGCGTCATGAATGTTTCACCACTTTGGGTTGATACTGACTTTACCGGATATAAATGACTGACTTTACTGGATATTAATGGGTACAAGACAGCCAGGCGTTCACTTAATAATCATATACGTGGCGTTTAATGGGAACAAGCAGCTTCTCCAAATTTTCTTTGAACTAATCAGGAATCTCTTGCATAAGTTTGCCTTATTTGAATTACGAGTAGCCTACCAATGAAGATGTTTTTAAATATAAATATTACAAACAAAAGGTAGAGCAAGGAGTTATTCTCCATAAATTTAACAATTCAGTAAGAAAAATATTGTCACATGATTAAATGGAGCTCTTCATGAACCAAGATACCTGGGTATACTAGTTTTCCTTGGGGTAACCGCATTTTCACTTTAAAGGGCGGGCCACACTACAGCGATTTTCAATCCGAAATCCGATCCGAATTTTTCTAAATCGGACCAATAGTTTTTATTCAAACTTTGTTCAATGGATGATTACGCTATATCGATAACTGACCCTAGTTTGTCTCACGATAAAGTGTTCTGCTACCATTATATAACTTGTACCGCTCAACAGGGTGGTATTTGTTCGAAAATCAATCCGATTTTGGCAGGCGTGTCCGATAAACTCTGTCTGCCGATGTGAAGTCACAAAATAATTAGTTGAAATTTCATTTTCATAGTCCTCTGATGCAAAACATATATTCACACAGGCTGGCAAATTTGTGGCTCTTTCAGACCAGGGATGGAGAAGATTTTAACTAAAACTCACAAAAATCGGAAAGTAATCCTGTCTGAAATCGCTCTAGTGTGACCTGCGCTTAACTTATACAACTATAGACCTTATGCATTGACATCACACTGACGTCATTTTGGGTGAAAACAATGCAGCACACGTGCACTAACGGCGTGGATTTCACCGCACGTGTAGTAGACTTACGCGCGTATACGAATGGTTGACAAATCAGCTGTCTGCATTTATTGGTGTAACTTGCAATGGTATGCGCTTTTCCGCCATCTCCCTCCAAAGGAGGGCGCACTTTCTCCTTTGTGACATCATATGCATATGGTCTATAGGGAGCTTGCACCAAAGGCCAAAACATCAAATTCAGTGGACGCGCTTTTGTTCTGGAGGACACTGTGTCGCGCACTACATTGCTTTAGTACATCATGACCCTAGCGTCCGCGTGTGTTTGTCCTCCAGAACGTAGTTGCGGTAGTTGACTTTTACACGGGTGAAACCTCCTTATATCCCTATATCTTTACGTTTACATTCTGTGAACAATCCTTCTCCAGTCCCCCCACCCCCTGCATTACAAAAACACAAATCACGGCCCTTGACAGTGGGTCTACATCACTTGTGACATAACTGTGACGGGTGCTGTCATAGCAAGTTAGGAGGGTAATGGCTTGGTCCGTGGAATGCCACTTAGTTGATAACAGTTTTTGAGCTTATGCACGTGACGTCAGTGCGTTTCAATTTGGTTTACTGGATGGAACTGCCATACGTAGTAGGTGTGTTTAAGATACGCGCTCACGATAGCACCTTAGTAACAATTGTTGCACAATGTACGCCTGGATGGAAAAATAGAGAAACGTGACATAGGTGCATAAGCTCTATAGAGGGGTTTCACTGAGTCACGTGATCGCGCGTCTCTTTGGTTTTGAAGGGCAAGATCGCGTGTCTCTAGTGACTTTGAAGGGCACGCTAAAATACTCTTAGAGGGCACGCGTCTATTGCGCCACAGTAGTATCTATGTTTATGCCGTACGCATGTGCTCTAATACGTTTACTGCGTTTGTGTTTTGCCCTTCAGTGCCAGGGAATTCCACGCGTGTGACGTCACATGAAATCCCTCTATAGACTTTATGCATTGACATCACACTAATGTCATTTTGGGTGAAAACAATGAAGCACACATGCACTCACGGCGCAGATTTCGCCGCACGTGTAGTAGACTTACGCGCGTATACGATTGGTTGACAAATCAGCTGTTTGCATTTATTGGTGTAACTTGCAATGATACGCGCTTTTCCTCCATTTTCCTCCAAACGAGGGAGCACTTTTTCCTTTGTGGCATCATATGCATAAGGTCTATAGACTTTATGCATATGCCGTCACAGAACAGGTAGGGGTAAGCGCGTATCATAACAGCTGACACCAACACAAATACATGCAGGCAGCTGATTCGTGTACCTGTCGGATACAGGCGCGGTTCTAGATCGTGACTTTTTTTGGGGGGGGGGGGGCTTAGGGGAGCTTGAAACGGAAGAATCAAAATTTTCTCTCAAATATGTAAATCGGCCACGCGCACGCTGAAACCAATGATAATAAAAACAGTACCATAACCAGGGACGGCACAAGGTTATTTTGATAGGGGACAAGGGTTGAGTGATCGCCGTCGTGGGGGAGGGGTCTAAGCTAGGGAGGGGTTCCCCTTCCTCTGAGAAATTTTTGCTAATTTAAGGTTGCTAAGATGCAAAATGGTGCCTTCTTTGGATAATTTTTTGACTAAATGACTGGAAAATGTTCATAACTTTGTGAATTCTAATTTTTGGTTGGGGGAAAGAGGGCCTTCTTAGAGGAGAGGTCTAAGGGGAAGGGTGTTCCCCTCCCTTTGAGAAATTTTTGCTAATTTAAGGTTGCTAAGATGCAAAATGGTGGGGTCTTTGGGTTATTTTTTGACTGATATATGGCTGGAAAATGTTCATAATTTTGTGAATTCTAATTTTTGGTTGAGGGAAAGAGGGCAGTCCTAGGGGAGTGGTCTAAAGGGAGGGGTATTCCCCTCTCCTGTGAGAAATTTTGGTTACTTTAAGGTTGCTAAGATGCAAAATGGTGCGGTCTTCGGGACAGTTTTGACTAATGTATGGCTGGAAAATGTTCATAACTTCGTGAATTCTAATTTTTGGTTGGGTAAAAGAGGGCTGTTCTAGGGGATAGGTCTAAGGGGAGGGGGTCTCCTTCCCCTTTTGAGAAATTTTGGTTACTTGAAGGTTGCTTAGATGCAGAAATGGAGTTGTCTTTGGGATATTTTTGGACCCGATCATATGGGTTCAAAACATTCTTAATATTTTACGGTAAGGTGAAAGAGGAGCCTTTTTTGTCTAAGGGTATGTATCAACAAACCTCCTGAAGTCCCCTTTTGGACACATTACTACCTTCAAGTCGGGGAAAGTTTTACGCAAAAATGCGTGCGTGGAGTCCACAGAAATGTTCTCGAACTGTTAAGAAAATTTGCCTTGCTTCATTTGTGCATTATGAAATCGTATCTAAAGGCTGGTAGAAACCGGAATATGGCCTCTTGGAAGCTCTGAATTAACTATATGGATCAGATATAGGCCTACCCCGCCCTCCTCTTTTCTTCTCCTTTACGTCTTCTTTTCCTACTCTTTTTCTCTTTTCCTGCAAATTACAGGGGGATAGGCCTCCCTTCCTCCTGAGTGGCACCAGGTATATATTTTTTTATTTGGAAGAACGTAGCAAACGTTACCGAGAGATACGAGCAACTGGACCTGTTCACATTAATGGGAATAACGATTCGGCCTGTAGATTTGACTTAAAAGGACTGCTAGTATAGTTTGACGAGATCAGCGACGAAATGACTCGTTTTGAACTTGCAACAGATGATTAATCCGTTAACTTGATTTACATGTACGTACATACTATCATAAATGTTACTTATGTTACTTATCTGAACCAACTTCCATTGTATGAAATCGTGAACCTAATATAAGATTTCGAGACACAGACGACAGTTTCCCTTGACAAACTAAATCCACTGGACCAAGATGTGCACAAGTGTAATGGGCAATTTTGTTTTTCTCAGTACACGCAAATATAGCATAACACAACCTCTGAAAATATTGGGGGGGGGGGGCTTGAGCGAACTTTTGGGGGGCTTGAGCCCCCAAAGCCCCCCGTAAAACCGCGCCTGGTCGGATACGCGCGAAAGTCTACTACGGGCGCCTGCGAAGTCTACGACGTGCGTACAGTTTGCGTCATTGTTTGCCCTTCAAAATGACCTCCGCGTGACGTCAATACATACGGTCTATTAGTAACGGTTTTCCCTCAAATGAAATATACAAAGGGGTGTAGCAGAGACCACCGGACCATCCTACAGACCCCAATCGCCTTTCAAAAGAACGTGCCACTCCAATGTACTTAATTATTTTCTACGTGCCAAAATCTTCTTGACAAAATTTTTCTTCACGACTTTCTGTTTTCTTATGTACCCAGACGTTAGGCCTATAAATCATTAAGCGTAGTTAAGTTTTCTAAAGATCATGTCACGTTATTTGCAAATTTTTTCATAAGTTTTAAATATTTTCTTGCCAAAATATACACTTTACTTATAGATAACTATATTAGTCTAAGATCGTGCTTTCCGACCAATGCATGAAGAAAAAAAATTTAAAACATTCAACAAACCAGCCATGTACTCAGAAAAGAAGAAATACGAAATTTGCTGCGGACGTTTCTTCACAGCCAAACAAATGAAAAGAGAAGCTAAAAGACTTACAATTTTCAACTTTTTAAAGTTTGCCAGAGCATTTGTGATTTTACTAGATTTTTATTTTGGAAATTAAACGATTATTCCAAAATTGTCGTTTTCTTCTCTCTTTTTTTTATCAAAGTCTACAGCTTCGATTAGGCTGTTGGATTTGCTCAGTTTGTCACGGAAATGTGTGCCTTTCTTTGTGGCTCGGTGTACGAGCTTTTTCAGTGTGATACTCCTCTTTTTGAACACGATCACTACGAACATACCCATCATTCTTCATCTGCCACACAGTTATTTTGACTATTTCATGTAGTGGAAATTTTGACCATTTCCTCCATTTCACCAACTTAACCCTGTTCCAATATGAATGATCAGTCCATTTGAGGAAAATAGGAAGTCTTCATCTCGAAGGACAAGGCGCTACGCAGTTCTATTGACTTTCTTAATAAGTTTCTCAAACACAGTGTGTGTCTTGAAAGAGTCCCAGACTTGAACGCCGCTAGGCAGACTTAGTCTGACTTTACGACCACTCCATCCAAAATCTCCGCGTTCTTAACACGCTCATCTGTAGCTTAAATTCGTTCGAACGTCTCAGATTTAGCTGCGTATGTGCAAATGCCCGAATCTAGGATGGAAATATCTTATGCTATCTGTTGCCTGCTTGGAAGATACGTTTCTTACACAATGGATAAAGTTGCGTTAGCAGCAGACCATTTTTGGTCTGAGAAGTGAGCATGGTAGGCCGTTTGCTTCTTTTTGTACCGCACTTAATACTTATTCGATAGACAAATCAAGTTTCATACCATCTTCACTGGCTTCGATCTGGTGCCTACTTGCCTGTAAATACAAACCGTTTATTACTTTCTTGGGTTTTTTTGTTCACCACTCATGAATCTTCATGTTGTTATTCCACTGTCAATGTGGGCCAGCCCTGTAATTTTTTACCAAGATTAAACGATCGTTTGATGATCGTAACTCTTAAAATCATGGGCGGCGATCGAGGGGGACGGGAGACATGTCCCCCAATATATGAGAAATCGCCCATTGACTTTGATTTTTCACACAGTTAATGTTTTGAAAATGGGGTCATGTCCCCCAATATTGAGAAAAAATCACCGCCGTTGGTTAAAATTTGAAAGAGAAAAGGGTTTATACACAAACGAGAAGAAAAATCACAAAATATTATACACAGTTTTTACTCTCATTCATTTTACCGTGACAAGTGTTTCAAACGCACCCTTACAAGGATTCATATCCATTTGGTCACCCGTCGCCAATAAGCGTTGGACCATTTTCACTATCGGTATCGGCCGATATTCGATTCCCCATTTCATATTCGCTACTAGCAATATCGAAACAACACTATCGCCCAGGCCTGTCGGAAGGTATTTAAAAGTGGTACGGTGTTTTTCGGGGTATTTTTCGGTGTTCGAAGGGGCAGAGCCCCTCGTGGGGGTTCAAGGGAGCGAAGCCCCCTTGAAGCTTTTAGATTTTGAAAAATGAAATTTCGTATTTCCATGGGAAGTTAATACAAGTGAAATATTGATTTTACTGATTTACTTACCGATTCTTCAGTCGATGCTGCGGTCTGCGATCCGAAATCCAATAAGAAAAGAAGTCCGAAGTTCTACTGCGAACTCAAATCACTGGAAAGTACCAAACACCGAGCGTCGAACTGTACAGAAATTTTTGACATGACTGTGGCATTTGTTTGGATTTTTTAGTGAAACCTGAAAAGTTTTTCTAGTGGAATTTGACACTTTTGACCCCATTTTTATTTTTTGTACCCAACATTGCCCCTTTTTCTTTCTAGGTGACACTATATAACACCTGCGTGTTGGTGTGTCGTAAAACCCCATCTAACTAACTAACAGAGCGTCGATGGTCTTTGGCACTGGTAAATTCATTGGCTGCATCAACCAGATTCAATCGATCTGTATAATCTTTGTGTACATGTAAGATCATAAGGTGGTTGAATCGCTGCTGGGTCATTGTAGACCAGTGGTTCTCAAACTTTTTGAGGGTAAGGGCCAAATGGAGAGGCTGGAAAGAGGTCGAGGGCCGCAGGGGTGGGGGTACCTCAGGCTGTATCTACGGCAAACAGAGTTAGGGATACGAAAGTTTTCATAGGAAGAGGTTCCTTAAGAGGACAGTCTGCACCTCAGGAGCAATTTCGACCTCAGCCCCACCATGGTTGGGGCTGAGGTGAGAAAAATTTGATTTCGAGGGGCTCTAGACTGCAGGAAATCGCACTCTTTACCAAAAATTCAGAGGTGGAGGCCAAGTCCCCGACAGACCGGCTGTGTTGTCGAAACAATGGCAAACGCGAAATTTTGGCGCGCGAAGCGCGCCGAAAATTTCGGGATTACCCTTTCCACACTCCAACTTAATATTTGCTCAAAGTTGTATATTTAAAGACAAAGGAAACAACAACAACACATTAACAGTGGTGTAGCTAAGATATTTTTGGTGGCTCTGGAGGCCTGGGGGATTTTGTTGGCGTTGGCTCTCGTTTACTATCTAAGCGGAGCGCCACCATAGGTTGGCGCGGAGCGTACCAAGAAAATTTGAGATTTTAATACAGCCCAGATCGCGGGAAATGGCACTTGTCGGCCTTAATAGCAGCCATCAAGATGTGCAATTTTTGTAGAAAATTAGTAAAGGTTGATTTGAATTTATTCTAAAACACATTAAGTTTGTCACAATCTATCGGAATTTATTCAAAATTATCCCCATGGATTTCAGTGGATTAATTGGACTGGAGATTTTCCACATCCAGAGTCTATTATCAAGTTGAGTAGAGGTGGCGCCAGGATTAGCTCGAAAGGGGGAAGGGCAGCGATCCGAAGCTCCGACAGCCCATTGCCGTCGGGTATTGGTGAGGTGGAATTTGAAGAAAACCTGTGTACTAAGACCATGTCATTCGGGGCATATATATATATATATATATTGCATAAAATTTGTGTAAACTAGGAAAGCATAGTTCCGCTTTCTTTAAATGTTTTTCCCGGAATCTAAAGTGAAAAATTGCAAAGCGCTCGAAATTTTTGGTAGGTTTTCACAAAAAAATATGTAATCATTAAGAATAAAAAAGAAAATCTCTAGGTTGACAGGTTGTAGACCATATGGGAGATAATATACACTGTATCGAAACCATCCCGACTACCCGATGAAATACCGGTAGCCAAACATTGCTCCGTGAGTCTCTCACCATCTGAACGTGCCGCATGACACACACAAGAGAATAGTAACTAAGCTTTGAGATATGAGATGAATTTTACGACGTCTACATAGACTAGTTCTCTACATGTTACTTGGAAAGGTAGAAGGGACTTGCGCTATCTAGCTACACAGAATGGAACTATTGAAGAAACTAGGGTCGCTCTATAGCGCGCGTAGTGCGCCGAAAATTTTGGGTTCTTATTAGAGAAATTGTGCTCATGAGAGCAAAAAACGGGTAAAACGAAACTGTAAACTATCGCGATTTTGGGGGGCCAAAATGTCATTTTGGCCCCCCGTCAAAACGCATTGGGGCCATGGCCCCCTGGCCCCCGGTTCCTACGCCACTGCAGCTTGTTACGTAGGCAACCTGGCCTTCAGGAGAGCAAACTTGGAAGGTGTCAAGTAGCCTAGTAACTTTATATTACATAAAGTAGTTTCTTACTTTGTACGTTTTGTTCTTGTTGAGTATTTTTCTCAAAACCTAAAATCAATTCAGGGGCCGCACCTACAGGACCCGGGGGCCGCTTTTGAGAACCACTGTTGTAGACCATAAATAGCTCTTTATGCGCTTCATAGCACTAAATGAGCGTTCACTTACTGCATTTGTCGCATGCATACTAAAATGAGTTTGATAAGCGTGCACACTTGTGAGAGGATCTCACGATTACCGGGACTCAACCCTCGCATGTGGTCGACAACCTCTGGCAAAGTCCGCTCTGATTGTTTGGCATTGGGTTCTAACGTGGCTTTCATGGTTTCCCCAAGGATTTCTAGTTGGATTCTGAGCTCGCCCTTGCGGAGATCCTCACCGTAAAAGTCACACACAAAGTTGAGCAGTTCTTCGTCAACATGCTGTTTGTTACACGTTTTGAGGAGCAGCTGCTGTAGTTTTGAGTAGGTTTTGTAACCCTCCTGATCAAATCTATCGCGAATACAGTTGACAATGCTGTCAGCTGCCTCCAGGTATATTCGCCTGAAGTAGTCCTCCACCGATTCTGGGGGCATAACCTCGGCCAAACCAGAAACCAATCTGGCCGGCACTTTCCTCTGCCGTTTTTGTTCCGGCTTATCTACGGCCAATTTTTCGGCTTCTGACGTGACATTGACCCAAAACGACTCGAATTGGTCACGCTTTTTGGCAAGATAGAGACAGTTTTACTGGCATATTCTTGATCCTCCGCCGCAGATATATCTTTTTTTTTTTTTGGAGAGTTCTGCTAAGATATCTCTCTCTCTCTTTCTCTCTCTCTCTTTCTCTCTCTCTCTCTCTTAGCTGAAAAGTGGTACGGTAAATATCGTACTTACCGTAGCGGTTCCGACGGGCCTGCTATCGCCAATACATACTTATCAACTGCTATGTTTTCGTGTGAAGGGTGAAGCCTATGACAAGTGGGATACAGAAGCCAGTCTTATTCTCCTGGTTTTAGATATAACACACTTATGGTCATTCAGGAAATAAAAGTAGTTGTTCAGAAGACGGCTCCTTCCAACGATCTGAGGTGAAGCCAGGGATTGTGGGAGTTGAGGAGAAATTGCGGAGTTGTGAGGAGTGCGCATTGCTCCTGTAAACTGTGTACCTTTGTTCCATTGCCGTTTGGGGGCAAGTGGGGGAGGGCATTGACTAGGGAAGTGCCCCCATGTTTCCCAAATTGGCGGTGCCACTGCCAAATAATGATTGCCCCATTGTACAAACTGATGTAGAGCTCCATAAACATACAAGTGCTTTTTATGGGATTCTCTTTTCATGGTATTTCAGAAATGCATCTGATATGGTGTAGCATCTGTATGTGTGTGGAGTCTAAAACACCGAATGAGTGAGACTTGAGGAGGTTGCCAATACTGAAGAAAAACCTTGAGTGTTCACGAGGGGAGGTCCTATTACAACGTGGTTGAAAAGCATGAGCTTCACAAAAAGTACCAGAACCTTGAAACTTTGTAATTAAGGGTATAAATTATGCGAGGAAGGGGGAGGGGGGAGGTGGGCTGTGTGGCCGTTTGTGGTCAGACTATTGTGACTTCTGTCAGTCGCAAATCTGCAAACAGTAACGCATGTTAGTGTTTTTTCCTCCATTTATGTTACCTTTTCAAAAATGCATAAATGCATTCCACAATATTTAGAGACAAAATATTTCTTACTCTTATACAAATTTAAGGTATGAAATAACGTAATGTATTCCGAAAAGTTATGCAAACTGTAGCTCAATATAACTCAACCGCTTTTCTGTGGAGTAGAGTTAGGTAGATATGCATTGTATACTTACATCAGGCCTATAAAAATCGCCCAGAGTTGGTTTTAAAATCATAAACATAAGATTTCATATGATAAAACTACAAAATTTTCCATGTGGTTTAATCAGTGGTAGTAACGGGTAAAGATTTCCTTCGAATTAAGAAATGCATGTTTGTCACTATTTTCTCTACGTTTGACCAAAACCATTAAGCGTTGTTTCTTTGGTACAGTAGAGGTATGCAACACTTAAACTAGTGATGTAGGCGTTCAATGTGGTATACTGACAAGGAATGTTAAAGAAGAATAAGTAGAAGAGACAAGCTTCAACCATTCTCTGCGTGGTTTGTTAATGCATAACTAACTTCTCTCGTGCTGTCGGAACTGTTGATAGACGAGGTAAGTGTAACCAGGGATGTGGCATTAGAAATAATACCACCTCCCTAGTGTAACTTATAAAGCATAGCGAGAAATAGAGATAAGCCGTAATTGCATCGCTGTACAAAATAAATTGAACTAAGCCTAATTTGGTTCTTTTAAGTCAGGAATAAATCATAATATTTTCAAGCGCTTTGGTCTACCATGGGTTTACCGAGGTGTATTCTTTCTAAAAAAGCGCCACCTCCCAGAAACACCAGTGTCCTTCAACACAGTGTGCAATACGGGTAACACATTTAGTTGTGTGCAAAAAGGTTTACGGATCTTTTCTGTAACAAAGGATATCAATTTAAGAGTTGGTCGCATATATGTTACTATTTTTAAATATTACGGTACTTTATACGCTTCTGCATAGCTTGGATCGCAAACGCGAAGAGGCACACAACCGCTGTAAAAGGAAACACGCTTATCATTTCTAGATTGTCTAAGAATTTCTAGTCAAGAAACTGTCTATTGCAAGCAAGTTCGAAATGGTGATTGTCAGAAAAACCAATGTAATCTCAAAAACAATTTTGACCTCAACTTAGAACGTATAAAAGTTGGTTTCTAAGAAAAAAGTCTTAAACTTTTACGTACACTGTGCAAGACATTTCATTTTACATTAAAAGTTCAAAAAAAAAAAATTCAAAAAAAAAAAAAAATTCAAAAAAAAAAAAAAATTCAAAAAAAAAAAACTTCAGGGGCAACTAATCGAAGTTTCTCTATTCCTTTACAAGTAGAGAATGATATCCTTTATTGAATGTCTTCAATGTTTTTTTTTATATCATTAGTTTAGAAAATTTCAATTTCAAAGTGAAGTCCTTATTTTCTTCATAGTTTAAGTTTTCATTTAGTGAAAAAGTAAAATAATATTTAATATAATTTTCGTAAAAATAAAATGTAAACACTACTAAATACTGTGAAGTATAACTTTTTGCTTAAGTAGAGGGGTTTTGATAGAAATCGTTAAACTTTGCTAAATTATATCTTGAGAACGATAAAGGCCATTAATTAAGGCAATACAAAGAGATAGATGTTAAATGAGGGAATTCCTTACTATAAAAATATCCTTTTTTGGTAACCTGTCCCAATAGTTTTTAAAGAGAGAGGAGCTTTGACAAACCTTTTAGTAGAACGAACAAATTAGTCGCTGAAGAAGATGAGTGTTGAGAAGCAGAAAAATCTGCCACGCTCTGCAAACGTGCGGCTATTCTGAGTAAGCACTTTACAAAGTAGAAAATGACAAAAAAATAAAAAATTAAGCCACCAAAGAAATAAATATGTTGGAAGCACAAAACAAGGATATGATGTATATACCATACCGTCACCGACTAGCTAAAAAGCTGTTTATCATAACATTTTCACAGAAATACGACCTATGGCTAATCTTTCCAATATTTTGGTATAACCTAAGGATAAAAGAGAATAGAACTAAACCAGACAAGTGGAAAAAATCGTAGACTGCGTTAAAAATTTCATGCCAAGGGTGTAACATCACCACATATATTATAGATTATAATTGGTATTATAATCAAGAATAAGTAAAATCAGTTGACAACCAAACAAAACAAATGTACAGGAACCGACGAAAAAGCATCGGAATCAAAATTTCTCAATTCAGATTATTTTGAACATGTACATAATAAAAAAATTAATCCATTGCTGGTGACAGATACACAAGATGGGTCAAGACGTCAGACTCAATGTGAGTATAGGAAGCGGGGCAACCGTAACAGAATAATCTTAATAACAAATTTAAACTAAACCACTTATATGAAACATTGATCTTTTCTGGAGATGAGAGGTTACCTCCTTCCTTTGGAGGTTACCCTTCCTCTAGGAGGAATTAAAATCCCTCTTTGATTAGCATGGAATAAAGAAAAACCCAAACAGTTCAGTACATCATCTGGATGATGAAGAGAGCAAACACGTTTTTGAAATGTCCCAAGTAAGTGTGTTATTATTGGTTCGCCAATAAAACACTAGTCAAGATAAACTTAACTGAGAAGTGAAGTAGCCTGTCGTAAACAATGCTAACCAAATGTAATGTGTACTACATACATGGATTCATTAACTATTGACATGGCTGTTCGAATTTCCTTTTCCTGTTACTGAGATAAAGTATATATTTGGCAGTTACACCGATTGCAAAGCATTGGTGGACCTGGATAATTTTACTGGTACCTGTATTTGCCCTTTATGATTAATGTGAGCCCATACCGATATTTGACTGATACTATTAATATCAGCTGATACGATATCCAACACTGCAAATGCCGGCTTTGATCTATTTAAAACTTAAAGCAGGATCTTCGAAAGAACGCTTACTTTGTAACTTGGTACCATTCCGAATGCCAGTTACAGTATCGAGACCAAAAACAGTCTTGAGACCAGTTTTTACGCGTTTCGGTCTCGACACCTTGTGGTCCCGGCCTTGGACTGTAGAGGTTTTCTGATGTTTGAAAGACTCGCATATCGAAACAGGCAACCGCTATCGATAATGAGCTGGAGACGGCTAACTAGCCAAGTTGTCTTATTAAAAGGAATGACTTTCGATTCGCTTTCTACAAAAATGCTTTTTCGCACAATGTTTTATGTATATACGATCTGATTGACATCTTTCAATTCCTATGGAATGAAAATTTTGATACAGGTGCTGCTGTGGGGTTTTGCATGCAGTTCCTACTTCCTTCTATACATTTAATAAGCCAGTTCAGAGTTACCTTTGAGTTCTAAAGGTCAAAGGTCATAAGCTTTCAAGGAGAAAAGGCCACTGTAGCAACGCATAGCGCACAATGTACAACCTATGCACAGCGGGTGACTTATGGTTGCGTTCTATACCCCTATGACCTATGACCTTAAGAGACTGGACATACGCAGTTAAAACTCTGAACTGGCTTATTGCTGCTCATGTACAGATCTTGTTAATATGACGTCACAGAATAGAAAAGGCCATCGGCCGAGGTGAACGCGTAGCATTACAGATTATACCAACATATGGGGACAGCTAATTTTTGTACCGGTAGGATACGTACCTAAGTCTACGTAAGTGTGCGAAGGCTAAGTCGTGTGTACATTATGTGTACCAAAGTATTGTACCTTGTCCAGCTAGCTTCCTTGTTTGTCCTCTAACATGTCGTCACGTTGCGTCAATCGGCATACGGCCTATTGTCGCCACTCTGGACCCCTTACAGATAAGGAAGCGCGTAATTATTGACTGGTCATGTTGACTGCGTCCCTTCAATGAGGTAAATTGCTAGCGTTTTTGTGCCTGAAGGTGCGAAAACATTGTATACACTTTGACAATCAGTAAGTTGTCACCCAGGGCCGTCGCGACCGGGGGGGGGGTGTGGGGGGTGTCTCACCCCCCCACCCCCAAAGTTCGTCAGAGCGACGATAGTCGGAAAATCTGAAATGCCAGTTGGAATTTCTGATATCTCAGTCTAGCACATTTTTCCGACTGAGCCTATGTCAACTTTGTACATATTTTCCAACTACACCAAGTGAGAATAATACCAAACGTTATTTTCCTCACGTAAAAATCAAATCAAAGCTGTCCTTTCTCGCAAATTCTTCTCAAACTCTCAAAATTTTCGCGCGCTCCGCGCTCTTCAAACCTGACCTCAGTGTTTTTCTTATTATCAATATCTTCCGATAGCAACTTTCGGAGAAGCACAACAGCAGAAGTTGAAAGGTGTTTACAAATTTACCAGGTAAAAGACTGGCTTTTTGAGTGGCATGTTGGTTTGTTGGGCAATTGAACGTATTTTGATGGAGATTCTGAATGCAGGTTTTATTATGAAAATCTTATTTAATGAAAATTTGGGCGCGCATGCGTCACGATTTACAATCAATCTCATGAACATTATTAAGGTAATTATACCAGACACAGTTCTATGGGAGCTAGGGCGCTTTAGCCCCTCCCCCCTCCCCAATATTTTTATAGGCTAATATTGGTGAAGACATAGATATACTCAGAAAATATTCCAAACGTCTATTTATCAGGCCCGTAGCCAGTAAGTTCTGTAACGATTTTTTCTATAACTTCAAAAAATTTTCCCGCGCTACGCGCGCTTTTATCTCTAGTTCTATCAAGTGGTAACGCCCCCGTTTCAAACACCACAAATGTTGTTCTTCCGTGTAGGCGTGATTCTAGAGAAACACGAAAATGCATGCATCATTCCGAAGTTCTTTCCTCTTTTTCCTAACTTTTAGAAGATTCTTTCTTCAGCCTCGCCATCGTGGCAAACATATTTTGTAAGAAAAAGATCTTTCAGTTTCGTAGGAGATCCTTAATGGGTAAGATAAAGAATGTAATCCCCGACGACGACCATGCAGTCACCCGAAAAAATTTCCTGGTTTTGTCCCATTCTTCAATAAAAGCCCAAACTTTTTCAACTTTCCTTAATGAAAATTCAATATAACCCCAAATTTTTCGGCGCGCTTCGCGCGCCTTATATTTTGAGTTCGGCAACCCATTGCATCTGTTGGGACTTAGAGTAGCTGGCCCCCAGTCAGGGCGCTTCCCCCCGTGTCGGCAAATCAAAGCACCACCCCTGGCTGATCCTGCGTGCAGATTTTTCATTTTGGCATTCAAGTATACCCCCAAATTTCGACGCGCTTCGCACGCAATCCTCGCAATCCACGTTGTATCACTTATGAACTTTATAAGCACAACGTACCAGTGAACTTTTATAGCATAAACTATGTGTACATTCTGAAAACGCGCTTGTTAGTCCTAAACCCTTTTTGCCTGTCTGGGAGGTCTAGTATCATTTTTCTGCACCTATACTCTCCCACCCAATCCCCATTGTTCGTCTCGATTTTCGTTCAAAATTGGGAAAAATACGATAGATGTAAACTGCTTGGCGTCATACTCTATATTATTATTTAGATGCCAGTCATTGCCTCCATTTTATATTATTGATCCAGAGCTTCCAGGAGGCCTATACAGGTATATGCCAGCAATAGATACCAGAATAGAAGACATTAAAGTAGTCAAAAGGTGTGGGGGGGGGGCTTCAGGAGGTTTGTTGACAACGTATTCTTCTCTTAGACAACATACTTTCTACTTTCACCAAATCTTAGTATTCACTAAATTATGGACATTTTCCAGCCATATATGATCAGTTCCAAAATATCCCAAGATAGCACCAGTTTGTATCTAAGCAACCTTACCTTAACAAAAATTGCTCAAAGGGGAGGGGGACACTCCCTCCCCTTAGGCTTATCCCCCAGGACGGCACCTTTATGAAGTGACAAAGGAAGTATCACCACTGCTGTATCATACAAAAGTAATGCCCATAAAAACGAAAATGCAATTTACGGGCCGCCACTCATTTGGAAAAAGAATCAAACCAGTCGGAAAAATTAGAATTCATTTAATTATGGACATTTTCTAGCCATATATGATCAGTTCCAAAAATATCCCAAAGATAGCTCCATTTTGCATCTAAGCAACCTTAAATTATCAAAAATTTCTCAAAGGGGAGGGGTCAACCCCTCCCCTTAGACCCCTCCCCCACGACAGCACCTTTATGTAGTGACAAAGGAAGGATCCTCACTACCGTATGTAAACGCAGGGCGCATAAAAAAATGGTGCAATTTACGCGCCACCATTCAGTTGGAAAATATGTCTATCCAGTCGGAATTTGGGACCTTCACACCCCCCCAAACATATGACCCTAGCTACGGCCCTGTTGTCACCCCCTGAAAACGGTGTCAACAGCTGCAGAGGGTTTTCACCTCTAAAATGATTATACAACCAGGCACGGGTTTACCTTTCTGGGGCCCTGGGCCAGCCTTGCCTGGGGACCCCATCTTCTTCTGGCACATTGCGCTTGAAACTTAAAATTTCTTCCTTCTCGCTTTTGCCTTGGCAACGTCATTTATCATACTTCCAAATTCCAAACTGCCAAGCAGGATTCTATATAGCAAGAACACACAGCTAGCTGTTAGGCCTTTCCTGGGTCCCCACTCTCCCCCACTCGGCCAGTGTGACACTCTCTCTTTCTATCTGAGACTATCTCTTTTATTTTTTCCCATCTGTTTATATTTTCACTCCTCCAATTTGGGGACCCTGGGCCCGGGCCTATCTGGCCCAATGGAAAATCCGGGCCTGCATACATCACCTTACAACACTAAATTTCGGAGATTCCTTCTGCCTACATTGTTGTATATATATATATATATATATATATATATATATATATATATATATATATATATATATATATATATATATATATATATTTGTACTGCAATGCTACCTACTTTCCCAAAACCCCCGTGCATCAAAACGATAAAAGAGAATTGGAAAAAAAACGACAGTGCATTTATGAAATTCCATACCATTGACGAAACGCCACCCAAATTGGTGAAACAGAAAATTACATTTGGTAATGGGCCTACACCTTAAGAACCTGCCAGACCCATTGACAAGGATTTCAAAACCCGATTTAATGATAAGGACGAACAAAAAGTCATCAGGATCAAAATTTCGCTTTTTGGTTGGCGGCCGGGATGTACGCTCAGTGCTAACAAATAAATGTGAAAGAGGGTATACAAGATGGGTCTAAGAGTCATCACGGGTTTAGGAGGCGGGAAGCGGGGCAACCGTCGGTTAACAAGACTGATACCATGTTTAAGCTAGGCCCGTAGATCGGGTTTGGGGATTTCCGACAACCCTAATTCCAATACAAAATGTATATTAAATAGTTATCTGAAGTGTTGAAAAAATAACATTTGGGATATGGGGATATGCATTATGTTGAAAATGTTAGATGAGAGATTCATATTAATACTTTAATAGGCTCAAATTGGCGTTTCCTCCAGGCCGTACAGTAACTTGTATACCACAATATTATATATTTTTTTTTTTAATCTGCCTGCTTTTTTTACCCTGCCTGAATTATTGGGGGGGGGGGGCAAAACGATGTGTTTGCCTCCCCAATATTTTCTTTGGAGGGGCAATTGCCCACCCTGCCCCCCTGATCGACGCACCTGGGCGTACTTGGGAATGGACGCTCTCTTAAGTTAGCAGTCAGGTAAGTAAAAACTCAACTTCAGTGCCTCATCAGGCTGATGAAGAGAGCAGAAAAAGCTCTTGAAACGTTCCAGGTAAGTGTGTTATTATTGGATCAGTGAAAAGAAACTTTTGTCGGTCCTGATGAACTTATTCAAAAAAAAAAAAATAACTTACAGTACACAAAGCCAGGCAAATGAAATGTGTACAAGAGGCATTATGAAGTTACATGATTGTTAGGCTACAATATCCTTTTACTGAGAAGAAGCATAGCCTACACATATTAAGTACACAGAAGTGTCACCGACACGCGAGATGATTTTACTGATACCCATATTCGACCGATAAGATGATAACCGTGACTCGACACCGATATCTTAACGATGCGATTAATATCAGAGGATACGATATCCAAAGATGCACTTGTCGGTGTTATTATATTTCACAGTGTCAACAGGCTCTAAGAAAAATCGTTGCCTGTATACCTTGATACCATTTCGAACTCCAGTTATAGTCTTGAGACCGAAAACGGTCTCAAGATCAGTTTTTACATGTGTTAGAAGAACGGGTGGGGTCCAGGGGCCCGCCTTAGGGCCACTGGTGGGGTCCAGGGGCAAAGCCACGGTGGGGGTCCAGGGGGCGAAGCCCCCGCAAGCTCCTGGGTTTTAATGTCTCAGAAGTGCCAGGAAGACTGTTTTAAGGGGTTATTTTCAGTGGTATGTTCTTTGGTAGGCTATTGGTATATTCATGCATTTAGGAAATAGCCTACTATTTTGAGCACAAAACTCGTTGATAAGCTGCACTGGATTGAAATTGTACAAGAACAACAATGTCCTGTTAAGCAAGGCAGGGATCAACATATAGGTCATCCCAGACAACTGGATTTTGAATTCGGAGATCATTGCAAGACCTGCAAGTTGGCTTGAGATCAGTGGCGTCGACAGATTTTTTGTGATTGGGGGCCCGTAGATGATGTCGTAATAATACCTCAGTTCCCCCAAGTCTGCTAAAATTACACCTTTATTTTTCATGCGTTCCTGCATTTGCATGCAGCAGTTTTGATCTTTCGTTTGTCACTACATAAAGGTGTCGTCCTGGGGAAAGGGTTTCCCCTCCCTTTTAAGAATTTTTTTTTTATTAATTTAAGGTCTTATAGATGCAAAATGGTGCTATCTTTGGGATGTTTTTGGAACTGATCATATATGGCCGGAAAATGTCCATAATTTAGTGAATGTTAATTTTTGGTAAGGTAAAAGAGGAGAATATGTTGTCTATTAAGAGACAGAAACGTTGTCAACAAATATCCTGAAGCCCCCTCCCTTCTGTCTATTTTACTGCCTTATATTTCGGGAAAGTTTTTACACAAAAATATGTGCGTGGAGTCCACAGAAACATTCTTGAGTTATTACGAAATATATCCTTTCCTTCATTGTGCATTGTGAAAGGGCATCTAAGGCTAGCAGATACCTGTATTGAACCTCCTGAAAGCTCTGCATTAATCATATTAATTTTTTTTGGGGGGGGGGGCAATTAAATAATGCGTATACTACATGACATACTACCTGACGACGCCAAACACTTTACAACTATCGTATTTTTACTACTTTTGAACTAAAATCCGGACGAACAGCTGCCAGCAATGAAAAATGAGAGGGAGGGAGAGTATAGGTGCAGGGAGGTGATATTAGACCTCCCTGACAGGTGTAGTAAAAGGGGTGAAGGACTGATAAGAGCTACAGAGCTACAGAGCGCTGTTTTCGTCATAAGTGTATTACCAATCACCATCTATACCGATAATGGCTCAGCGCAAACTGGCGAAGCTCTGGTAAAATTTGTTGAAAAATGTATAACGGCAGATACGTACTTCCAACCTTCTACATCATGCTATATATTAGATTAAAAAAATCCCATGCATATTGGTGCGAGGTCCCCCACAGATGTTGGAGATGTATATCTGTTCTTCGGAAAGTGTCGTGATCAGAACAGTTTCGTGTATTATTACCTAAATAATGGTCATGACATGGAGTGTAAACAGTGACGAATAATATTTCCATTACAAAACCTGCATTCAGACTCTACATCGAGACACTTTCAATTGCCCAACAAACCTACATGCCACTGCCATAAGCCAGTCTTTTACTTATTAATTCGTAAACTTTCAACATTTAGCTGCTGTGCTTCTCCAAAAGTTGCTATTGGAAGATATTGACAAGGTGGGTAACACTGACGTAAGGTTGGAGGCGCGCGGAGCGCGCGAAAATTTTGACACTTTCCATCATACACGTATCTGTAGACTGAAACATTGGGGGGGGGGGGGGTTGATTACATGGGCCATCCCCCTAGTCAAATGTTGGGGTGATATATCCCCCCCGGGATTTACGCTAATGCCTTTTATATTTAGTCGCCATTCGCCACCCTGAAATAGTAAACATTATGATCCAGCCTGAGGGTTGTGACCAAGCGTTTAAGGGTGTTGAGTGCCTCGAAATTCCATTTTTCCCAAAAGATTTTTAAGTAATATTAAATTGTGTGATTGCACATTCCCAGCACAGTTTCGGTCTCACAACCAACCATCCCTTTAAAAATCCTGGGTATGTCAATGCTGTCCTCTTTCTGGTCAAAAGTTCAATCATAGACAAATATCCAGGGTTTCCCAGCTATTTTGTTGTGTAACAATTGAAGTGCCAGTGCTCTGATTGTTACAGCAATAGATCTATACACAAACCGCCAGTCAAGTATTGCTCAAAATATGTGATTCATCTAATCGAAACACCTTTGGAAGACATGAGATCGAAGACTAGCCGTATCTAAAATTGTTTGATTCGAGAACTTGGACCTTTTGATTCTCCGAAGTTCGTAGAACAGTAAAGTTTGATTCACTTCCAACTACTCCTTCTGCGACCATATAGCCTAACACAGCTTAAGCATTAGTGTTGACCTAAGGAAACCCAAAGCTAGGGTGAAACTATCACGCAAATCCTACTCAAGCTTGCGTTGTTTGATCTACTGTGCTTGTTTCGATTCATCGAATACTCATGGGTGAGCGTCATCGGACAATGAGTACCAGATCACAGTCAAAGGATACAGCAGAACTTGTCACCATGGTGATAAATCAGGTGTTCTCAAGTCCCGAATTTGAAGAGAAACTAGAAGCTTGTATTGAGGTTTTTCAAAGAAAATGTAGCTGTTTCTAAAGCAGATTGAAGAGAACTCCGGGAGAATACACGACTGAGAGGTATCAATGGATAAGACACACAAGACCATAGAACACCTTCAAGATAAAGTTTGCTCTTTGGTGGAGAAATGTAACCGATCGCTTCAAGAAATGAACGAACTTGAACAGTTCTCCAGGAGGAACTGCCTAAGGATTTTTGGAATTGAAGAGAAAGGAGATGAGAAGACGGACGCCATAATCACTGAGATTGCAACAAAACACCTTGGATTCGCTGTTAACCCGACGGACATTGATCGCTTCCACCGAATTGGAAGGAAAGATCATGACAACGGTAAACTTAGGGCAATAATTGTCAAGTTTTCCAACTATGAAGGGAGAAATCGTTTCATTAAGAATCGCCGAAAACTGAAGGGTACTGATATTATCATCAAGGAAGATCTAACAAAGACAAACCAAAAACTTCTCTAGAATACAAAGAAAAACCCTGTTGTCAAGTCTACGTGGTCTCATGACGGAAAAATAATTGCTCTTATCAACAAGAATGGATCGGAATTTACCAAGAGAATCTGGGGTCCAAATGATTTGAAACAACTACAATGAATATACCATTTCCTGTATTATCCAAAGGATTCAATACTCGAGTATCACTTGTCTTAAAGTAATTTTGTGAGTAACCTATATTTTGTTTGTTTGTGTGTCACTTTCATATATGTTTGTTTTTTGCAGTAAGTGTAAAAGATCCGTTGATTAGGAAGTAAGTAGAAGTTTAGTAAGTAAATGTTGTGTTTGTAAAATTATTTCCACAACTTATGCGTTACCCAAAACAATACCGGTACCATTTCGCCCTGGACTTGCGAGAACTGTTGTGTTAATTTACCATTTAATCACTTAATTGATGATAATGTCTTTAGAGATGCAGTTCAAGACACTCGCTCCATAAATCAAGGTGTTGTTCTTCTCTCGCAAAGTCTCTCTTCACTCACATTTACAATCGATTCCGGTAATTACTACAACATTGATAGTTTTAATAAACTTACCCATGGTGATTTTTCCCTTTTCCATCTAAACAGCAGGAGCTTGAGAGAGAACCTTCATTCTATTTCTAATGTCTTAACGATATTAGACCGCAAATTTTCCGTCTTAGGCGTTACAGAAACATGGTTTAATGATTGTATGCCCCCACTTATCCAACTTAGAAACTATAAAATGGTTGAACAGTTGAATGTCATAGGAATAATAAAAAAGGTAGAGGAGTGTGTTATATGTTCATGAGGAATTAGAATTTACTGTGCGATCTGATATTGGTCTTTTTAACGATATCATCGAAAGTCTTTTTGTGGAACTTACAATCCCGCAAAAAGGTGGAGGAAATAGAAACTTTACAGTAGGCGTTATATATAGCCAACACATGAGTTCTCTCCGTGATTTTAATGACTGCACTGATAAAATTTTGAACTTGATTTCAAATGAAAGTAAAGCCTGTCACATTATGGGTGATTTCAGTATTGATTTGTTAAAGGATAGTGCCAATAAATTTCGTAGCAATATTGTTAGTAACAGCTTTGAACCCACTGTAACTAAACCTACATGTGTAAATGAGAGATCTGCCTCGTTAATCGACAACATATTCACCAACACGGTTGAAAACCATTGTGTTTCAGCCATATTAATTACTGATATCACTGATCACTTTTCGATTTTACTAAGTTTGGACAGTTCTAAACAAAACAATGATAATGGATATTATTCCAGGAACTATTCTGGTAAAATTTGTTGAAAAATGTATAACGGCAGATACGTACTTCCAACCTTCTACATCATGCTATATATTAGATTAAAAAAATCCCATGCATATTGGTGCGAGGTCCCCCACAGATGTTGGAGATGTATATCTGTTCTTCGGAAAGTGTCGTGATCAGAACAGTTTCGTGTATTATTACCTAAATAATGGTCATGACATGGAGTGTAAACAGTGACGAATAATATTTCCATTACAAAACCTGCATTCAGACTCTACATCGAGACACTTTCAATTGCCCAACTAACCTACATGCCACTGCCATAAGCCAGTCTTTTATCTATTAATTCGTAAACTTTCAACATTTTGCTGCTGTGCTTCTCCAAAAGTTGCTATCGGAAGATATTGACAAGGTGGGTAACACTGACGTAAGGTTGGAAGCGCGCGGAGGGCGCGAAAATTTTGACACTTTCCATCATACACGTATCTGTAGACTGAAACATTGGGGGGGGGGATGATTACATGGGCCATCCCCCTAGTCAAATGTTGGGGGGATATATCCCCATCCCTCCGGGATTTACGCCCATGCCTTTTATATTTAGTCGCCATTCGCCACCCTGAAATAGTAAACATTATGATCCAGCCTGAGGGTTGTGACCAAGCGTTTAAGGGTGTTGAGCGCCTCGAAATTCCATTTTTCCCAAAAGATTTTTAAGTAATATTAAATTGTGTGATTGCACATTCTCAGCACAGTTTCGGTCTCACAACCAACCACCCCTTTAAAAATCCTGGGTATGTCAATGCTGTCCTCTTTCTGGTCAAAAGTTCAATCATAGACAAATATCCAGGGTTTCCCAGCTATTTTGTTGTGTAACAATTGAAGTGCCAGTGCTCTGATTGTTACAGCAATAGATCTATACACAAACCGCCAGTCAAGTATTGCTCAAAATATGTGATTCATCTAATCGAAACACCTTTGGAAGACATGAGATCGAAGACTAGCCGTATCTAAAATTGTTTGATTCGAGAACTTGGACCTTTTGATTCTCCGAAGTTCGTAGAACAGTAAAGTTTGATTCACTTCCAACTACTCCTTCTGCGACCATATAGCCTAACACAGCTTAAGCATTAGTGTTGACCTAAGGAAACCCAAAGCTAGGGTGAAACTATCACGCAAATCCTACTCAAGCTTGCGTTGTTTGATCTACTGTGCTTGTTTCGATTCATCGAATACTCATGGGTGAGCGTCATCGGACAATGAGTACCAGATCACAGTCAAAGGATACAACAGAACTTGTCACCATGGTGATAAATCAGGTGTTCTCAAGTCCCAAATTTGAAGCGAAACTAGAAGCTTGTATTGAGGTTTTTCAAAGAAAATGGAGCTGTTTCTAAAGCAGATTGAAGAGAACTCCGGGAGAATACACGACTTAGAGGTATCAATGGATAAGACACACAAGACCATAGAACACCTTCAAGATAAAGTTTGCTCTTTGGTGGAGAAATATAACCGATCGCTTCAAGAAATGAACGAACTTGAACAGTTCTCAAGGAGGAAATGCCTAAGGCTTTTTGGAATTGAAGAGAAAGGAGATGAGAAGACGGACGCCATAATCACTGAGATTGCAACAAAACACCTTGGATTCGCTGTTAACCCGACGGACATTGATTGCTTCCACCGAATTGGAAGGAAAGATCATGACAACGGTAAACTTAGGGCAATAATTGTCACGTTTTCCAACTATGAAGGGAGAAATCGTTTCATTAAGAATCGCCGAAAACTGAAGGGTACTGATATTATCATCAAGGAAGATCTAACAAAGACAAACCAAGAACTTCTCTAGAATACAAAGAAAAACCCTGTTGTCAAGTCTACGTGGTCTCATGACGGAAAAATAATTGCTCTTATCAACAAGAATGGATCGGAATTTACCAAGAGAATCTGGGGTCCAAATGATTTGAAACAACTACAATGAATATACCATTTCCTGTATTATCCAAAGGATTCAATACTCGAGTATCACTTGTCTTAAAGTAATTTTGTGAGTAACCTATATTTTGTTTGTTTGTGTGTCACTTTCATATATGTTTGTTTTTTGCAGTAAGTGTAAAAGATCCGTTGATTAGGAAGTAAGTAGAAGTTTAGTAAGTAAATGTTGTATTTGTAAAATTATTTCCACAACTTATGCGTTACCCAAAACAATACCGGTACCATTTCGCCCTGGACTTGCGAGAACTGTTGTGTTAATTTTACCATTTAATCACTTAATTGATGATAATGTCTTTAGAGATGCAGTTCAAGACACTGACACTCACTCCATAAATCAAGGTGTTGTTCTTCTCTCACAAAGTCTCTCTTCACTCACATTTACAATCGATTCCGCTAATTACTACAACATTGATAGTTTTAATAAACTTACCCATGGTGATTTTTCCCTTTTCCATCTAAACAGCAGGAGCTTAAGAAAGAACCTTCATTCTATTTCTAATGTCTTAACGATATTAGACCGCAAATTTTCCGTCTTAGGCGTTACAGAAGCATGGTTTAATGATTGTATGCCCCCACTTATCCAACTTAGAAACTATAAAATGGTTGAACAGTTGAATGTCATAGGAATAATAAAAAAGGTAGAGGAGTGTGTTATATGTTCATGAGGAATTAGAATTTACTGTGCGATCTGATATTGGTCTTTTTAACGATATCATCGAAAGTCTTTTTGTGGAACTTACAATCCCGCAAAAAGGTGGGGAAATAGAAACCTTACAGTAGGCGTTATATATAGGCCAACACATGAGTTCTCTCCGTGATTTTAATGACTGTACTGATAAAATTTTGAACTTGATTTCAAATGAAAGTAAACCCTGTCACATTATGGGTGATTTCAGTATTGATTTGTTAAAGGATAGTGCCAATAAATTTCGTAGCAATATTGTTAGTAACAGCTTTGAACCCACTGTAACTAAACCTACATGTGTAAATGAGAGATCTGCCTCGTTAATCGACAACATATTCACCAACACGGTTGAAAACCATTGTGTTTCAGCCATATTAATTACTGATATCACTGATCACTTTTCGATTTTACTAAGTTTGGACAGTTCTAAACAAAACAATGATAATGGATATTATTCCAGGAACTATTCGACTAGGAATATTGATAATTTTGTTAGTTGTTGTGGTAATTTTAACTGGGACTTCATTGTTAAGATAAAGACGTAACTACGGCGTTTTCTCGTTTTAACTCTATTTTTCGTGATATCTATGAGACTTGCTTCCCTCTATCTTATATCACTAAGCGGAAGCGACGTAAAAAAGCCATCCCTGGATAAGCAGTGGTATTTTGCAATCAATCAAATGCAAAAATAAAATGTATAAAAAGTACTTGAAGAACCCTACTCCTGAAAAACTTAGCCCCTTTCGTACTTACTGTAATAAATTGAATCATATCCTTACTATTGCTAAGAAGCGTTATTTGTCTGACAAATTCTACAAATGTAAATATAATATGAAGCGTACTTGGACGGTTGTTAACGAAGTCTTACAAAAAGGTACTAACAAGTCGTCGTATCCATCGTCTTTTAAACATAATAATGGAGTAACGAGTGATCCTAACGTCATTGCAAATGGATTCAATAATTTTTTCACCAATATTGGTCCTTCTCTGGCATCTCGTATAAAATGCAACTGTAATGCTGATGATTACCTTAGATATCCAAATCCTCACACGCTTTTTATGTCACCTTCAAAACGAGGCTGAACTTGTTAAAACTGCCCTCTCCTGTCTTAAACCAAACAAATCCCCCGGTTTTGATAATATTAAGCCCAGTATCTTTAGGAAAGTCATTGCCTTTATAGCAAAACCCCTAAGTCATGTCATAAACTGTTCGCTCTTTTCAGGTATTGTTTCCGATGAGTTGAAAATAGCCAAAGTTATACCTGTATATAAGAAGGGTGATCCATCTATTTACGAAAATTATCGACCAGTTTCAGTCTTATCATGTTTTTCAAAAATTTTTGAGCGCATTGTTTATATTCGTATCTATGGTTTTGTTAATTAGTGAAATGTCATTTACAAAGGTCAATACGGTTTTCATCCCTGTCATTCTACCGAACATGCCCTTACGCATGTTGTTAACAGCTTATATAAGGCACTTGATAATAAACAAACTTCTGTTGGAATTTTCTTAGACCTGTCAAAAGCTTTCGACACACTCGATCATCAAATTTTATTACACAAACTTTATTTCTATGGTATAAGGGGGAATGCTCTGGATTGGATCAGCAGTTATCTGTTATCTGTCAATTTATTTCGTTTAATGATGTTAGCTCCGACTTTTCGTAAATTTCAATGTGGCGTACCCCAAGGTTCCATTCTAGGCCCTTTACTTTTCATTCTTTATGTAAATGATATTTTTTAACGTTACAAAAAATTGTTCCGTTATTCTGTTTGCTGATGATACGAGTATATTTTGTACTGGTCACGATATGTATAAATTACAGACGTTAATCTCAAATGAACTTGATAATTTTCATAACTGGTTTTCCTCCAACAAGTTGTCGCTCAATATAGAAAAGACCAATTATGTAGTTTTTAGCAGTAGATGAAATGTAAAACATGATAGTTGCCATATTTCAATTAACAGGAGATATTTACAAAAAACTGACAATGATTAGTTTTTAGGTGTTTACATTGACTCGAACTTAAGTTTGAATAATCACATTCACTTTGTAGCTACTACAATTGCTAAAGGTATGGGAATCCTTTCTAAGTTAAAACACATTCTTCCTAGGAATATACTTCGCACATTGTACCTCACGTTAAGCTACCCTTATCTTACATATTGTCTCGCCATATGGTCCGGTACAAGTAAAAAATATTTAAGTAAGTTAACGGTTCTTCAAAAACGAGCTATTCGTCACATTTCTTCTGCTAGTTATAATGACCATAAGAATGAGCTCTTCTCATCACTGCATCTGTTAAAGCTACATGATATAATTGACTTGAAAGTTGCCTTATTTACGTACACTTCCATTCACCAAATTCTTCCTGTTTCTCTTGATAATGTATTCAGTTATAATTTAGATATCCACATACGTAATACGAGAGTAGCTAGAAATATCCATAGCCCACGTTGCCATACATCCTTTGCTAAGAACAGCTTAGTGTACCGAGCAAGTATGACCTGGAACATATTGCCCCTGGAAATCAGATATTATGCTACTATCAAGTCCTTCAAACGTAACTTAACTAATTACTATTTAAATACTTTTTTTACGAACTTTTTGAATGCTGCTATGTTATTTCGTTCTTTGTATTTTTTTCTTTCTTTGTATGTACTCAGGGAGTGTTACTACTAGTCAAGTCTACAAAAGTTTTTTAGAGCACTTCCTTCCACATTGTTATTGAAGATTTAAATCTGTAAAGTAATAGCCTCTGATATCATTGACACATTGTGAAGAAACAAAAATAAATGAAATAAAGTTGGTAGCCAAACAAAACTTAACCCCAAATCTCCAACAACGATTCGTTGGAGAACTTTTATCCAATCTCAAATGTGCCGTCGTTGCAGCAGCGATTAGCAATTTAAACGTGGCCGGACGGGAGTACCCCGTAAATACAGTTCAAGTTTGCCTTGCATGTAGCACTTGGAAAGGGAAAAGGGTCTAAAAGCTACAAAGAAGTTGGTCGCCTTCGAAAATATGTTAATCTTTACAGGTAGTCGAAGGATACTTTCTTTCAAGATTTCTTAGACCATAGGGAATAGGGATTACGGAATACTTTATGCAAGCCTTATTCAGAAACTCTGCAATGTGGGCCACAGCTAACCCAAAACACGAGGTTGTTAATAGGGATTAGTGTGCCTTTCATGAGAAACCATGTGTAGGTCTCCTTAGATTAAGAGTTTGGTCAAGTTTTTGTTTCTTTTCTTTCTTTTAGATGCACTCAACGCTTCATTGCCTAGCAACCGAAACTAAACGGGCTTTTCCATCTTAAGTACAACTGGAAACTGCCTGCAGATAGAAAAGCAACTTCTCACGTTGTTTACATGTTATGTAGACTGGTACAGAAATACGCAGTTTTGCACGGCTAGTAAAATCGGCTGACTTGGAGTACAAAATTGGTTTCAAGGATTACTGGCAACAATGCAAACGTTGATTATTTATAAGTAGAGTGATAATTAATTAGATTGATTCCATTTCCCTCACAAATATCTGTCACGGTGTTTCATAGACATCACTTTCAATTTCAAAAGATTGATCTAGCATAGATTTACATAACAATTCATGATTCTCAGTAATTATGGTGGACCCTGCGCTTCGCTCTTCAAATGCTAAGGATAGGCCTTCATTTAATGAAAGCCTATTGCAGACAAGGCATACAGCCTATTTCTTTTCCTTCGACGTTTCAAGCAGCGACCACATTATAATTATATGAACCAAGGATGTTATATAATTGTCAGTGTTATATAATTGTCAGAGTTGCACCATCACACAATATATTGTCCCTTTGAAAAACAGCAAAGGAATGTTCAAACTTACTTTATCACTTTTTGGTCAATATGACGAGTCACTTTCGCGGGGTGTAAATCACATACCAATGAGCTAGTAGCTCCAATCACATACTCATAGCGCAGGTAGCAATAGTGGCTAAACATGCATATAAAGAAAGAATTTGATCTGGTGTGTTGCAAATGTCGTGTAGGTTATAGTAGTCTACGATATAGTAGTCAACTTACGTGAGTCCGTAAACAGCTTCACAATTTGCTTGGTCCAAGAAAGGGCTGTAGTAGAATTTTCAACACTCCAGAAGTGTTCGAAGTGTTTGTAACATATCCTTCACAAGAATCCATTAAAAGTAACCTTGGCTACTGAAACAACTGTAAGAGGGTCCCTAACTTTAATCCATGATAGTCACAACTAATGAAAACTTACAAAAGGGTTGAAACGGCAGGTTAAATATACAAACGTGACGGTAGCAATAATTTGTTTGCAACAATAGGCAAATTACTCAACAAGTTCTGGTGATTGGTTAGTTCTTAAGGGGGAAAAGTGACGTTTCCCTTTCTTTTCTTTCAGAAGGAATTGTATTGCCTTAATTGTAGGAACATTTGTAAAAGCAGCATTTATTTGTTTGAATTCGCAGAAAACAACTTAGAGATAAGTAGTAAACTTTGAATAAAAACAAAGATTATATAAACAAACATGGTATCCCCCTTTTCATGGTGTGAAATTTCGGTATAAAATATTATGTGATATGTTACAATAGACTTGTGAATTACATTATATAATCAAACCAGTTCAGTCCTCGAGACTAAGTACAGTTAGTACGCCTTAAAAGCCTCTGTACGTGGTGTGACACTTTTATAACCCAGGGGCCGTGTCATTTCCCCCTCCCCCCGCTTGCCACATACTAGAGTCGTTCACGATGACGATAAGGTCGCTCTGCTCTAACAGGGGGCGTCCTTTCAGATGTGAGCAGAAGCGAACTAAATGGCCTGCGCGCATTGGGCTTACCGGACACTTGACCCAGTGGGGTATGTTTCTCGATGACCAGCGTCTATGAATGCGTCTCTCTAGTCTTTTGATTATTTTTCATGTTCCAGGTAACAAATTCATTTTTATATTAATAATGCTGACAGTGATAACTGCTATGGCTCTAGCTGCTAAAAGATACCACCCCCTCCCCCTTTCCATTTTGTTTCTCGTTGCTATCCCCCATAGAGAGTACTTAGCTACTGTAGGGAAATCTGATCGGCAATGATCATTTAGATGGAAGAACTTTTTTGTCAGCGCGCAATGCGTGACTGACCCGACATCCGGGTACAGCCCCATTGAAACAGTGTCAGTTCACGTTCGATCTGTCTCTTTCACTTCACTTCCCTTTCCGAACCTGTACCCACTGATGATTTTTACGGGAGATCCAGTCCCCAAAGACTCTAAGAAATTTACAAAATTTTTGGCTTGAATGAAGTATATAACTACCAAGGCAAATAGCACTGAATGTGTACAAGGAAGACCATAAAATTAAAATTTGACTACTTCTTTTATACCCTAATTTGGACAAACAAAGGTCGATTTCACGATGTCGTAAGATCGATAGCTGGGAGTTTGGATAATTGAAGCGGTTGCACAGGGACTTTCACCAATATCATCCAGACTAACGCAAAGTAATACAAGAAGCTCCGGTATACTTACAAAACTGTAGGCATTAGAATGATGCATGTAAGCTTTTTCAAATTACATTGTGTGGGCACTAAACTGACCCCCAAAACACGATTTGATATTGTTTCAGTCATAGTCTTGCTCCGTCTGTATAACAGCCGGCCAGGCCATGATGCAGACGGCTTGATGGTGAATGGGAGGATGAATCATGATGAGGGTTTCCGGGGCTTTGGATCAAAAGTTTTACCCAAGTAGTCCTACATACAGGAAGTAAAAAAGGGAAAACTAGTAAAGTGCGTTCGACGTGCCTCGAAGAAATTGCATTTTGAGGCGTTTATAACAATGTGTAATGGAAGTAAATTAACGCACAGTGAGTTGCAGCGTCCACAAATTAAAATGTAAACCACATTCGTGGAGGTGCAGGTAAAGTGCTGGTTAACAGTGACTATGTTGCAGGAGAAAGATTTTCCCCCTTGAAGGGAAATGCCTATCATCGGCCACCGTTTACAAGGCTGAAGTTACTAGCAATAACGTAACACACACATACAAAGACATTTCCGGCAGCCCCTTCAAGGAGAGGTTTAACAACCATAAGATATCATTTAAACGGAAGGTCACGGCAAAGAAACAGAGTTCTCCAAACACGTTTGGTTTCTCAAGCGGAATGGCAGCAATTTCTCCAGTTTTCTCTTGGTGCATGCTGGCACGGTCAAACACCCGCAAGACCATTTCTGGCTTTTGCAACCTTTGTCAAACCAAAAAGCTTGCAACAGTCGGTCACCGGTCTCCCAGCACCCTTAACAAGTGATCAGAACTCCTCTCACAATGCCGACATCACACCCCACTTAAGAAAATCACTCAGGCGGACAACAGTTAAAAACGGACACACAGGGACAAGGGTTAAAAAAGTACACGGAAGTGGATCTCCTGACGAACGCACTGGCTTGAAACTCTGAGTAGAGGTTTTTGATTTTACGCCATAACTAATTAATAAATACTAGCTCTTTTGTTCTCAAAATTGAGCACTTTGTTGTCCTGTCATTTAGACACTTTATTTGTATGCATATATATATATATATATATATATATATATATATATATATATATATATATATATATGTGTGTGTGTGTGTGTGTGTGTCTGTGTGTATATTTCTCTAATTCGGCACTTAGGGGGAAAGTTGTTGTTGAAAAGTCGACCTTAAGGGGTAAAAAATTTTCGGGTGAAATATAAGTTTCGCCTTAACGTTTCCACACACTTTTTCTATAGGAATACGTAAACTTACAAGGGCGCCCTCTTAGATTTACAAACTAGATGCCATTACTTCAAAGTTGTCAAATTTACGGACACCTAGCTGTTAACACGAACGGATGGCTGGCCATTGAAATAACGTTAATTTATATGTTTAGACGTTAGGGCGAATTTATTTCTTATGTATTTTATTATCTTTTTTTCGCCCTATGTACAAGCAGATATAACAATTTCCCCTTAAGGTGGGAATTAGCGTTATATATATATATATATATATATATATATATATATATATATATATATATATATATATATATATATATACTCTGAGATGTGCTTTTTCTAATGTAGAGGTCTACTAAACTATAACATTATGCAAACGATCTGTGAATGGTGGGCAGATCATTTTAATGGATTCAAGAGTTAGGGCCCTGATTTCCATTTTTTATCATTTAGGAAGTAAAATGTGAGATATACAAAAGCGGTTTCAGAAAATTTATAGGCCTACATTAGCTGTACGCCGTCCACTCGTTTGTTCTAGTGGGGCTCGTGATACGGAAAAATGACCACATGACTAACAAACGAAAATCAAATGCCCTTGTTACACAAATTTTTGTGATTTCGATGATCGAAATTTGCATTTCATTAACCTGAAAATCTAATCTTTCTGTTACAGTAATGTAATAGTAGGGGCCGTTAATAAAACAAATTGAAGTACGGAAGTCAAAAAATCCCAAAATCCGACTTCGTACCCCAATATTTCTGCCATGGCCAATTTTACGAAGGTGAGCGCCACGGGGGTGAGACACGTACCCCATACTGGTAACCAGGTCCTCGGTTGCTTGTAGCGTTTGGAATAATAAAAGCAGCTAAGCTGTCCTATATACATTAATAATGACATAAGTAACAATGATTGGTGCCCGCAAAACCCACCACAGTAGCGTTTTTAACACGTTTTAGTAATGTTTTGCTTTATTGTAAATGAACAAAATATCCTTTTGTCTACACTGTAATATCTCGCAAAGATGGACGATAATTGCTGGTGATTTTGGTTTCTATTACCATAATTTTTGTTTTTAAGATCTCAAATTCTTTGTGAGACGGATTCAATTGCCTTGCAGGCTGGATGTGGCCCATGAGTTAGAGTATGCTAAATTCGGTTTTGTTGAAGATGCATATTTATCATGCCTTTCTTATTTTTTCGTTATTTCCTACCAAGCATTTCATTTTTAGTTGTAAACCGTAAGCAATCAAGCTTTGAAGGTAACAACTTCCCTCACAAATTCTATCTCTACACTTGACCCAGAGCACTTTATAAAATGACTTAAGTTTCCTGCAACAGGGACAATTTTTACTACTAATTTTACTCGTTTGAAGAAACAGGTAAAGGAGCTCCCTGTAGCGTTCATGTAAAGAATGCTTTAAAGAACTCTACCGCTTTGAAACATGGCCTTTAGAAGGGGAGAGGAGGGTTGGGGGCCAAAGCTCCCAGCAAAAATATGGGAGACTAAAAGCATGCCTCGACGTATCACTTGCCAGGACGAAAACCCTTATATTATCACTCTGTAAAATTTACCAAACTCTTTCAATAAAATATCAACCTTTTCCGATATATATATACTTGAAACACAAAATGTAGAATTGAATTGGAAGTACGGCAGTACCTTAAAGTATTCATTTTTCCAAAGGGAGAGAGTAGCCTCCCCCCCCCCCCCCGTCAAGAATAGTTTCCACAGCTGTGTTGATTTTGTTGTATGTGATCACAGATAATCATGTACATAAATATAATATATCATGATACATCAGTGTGACGTAGAATCATCGTTCACTGAAGCTACGTTCTTCTGGTATAAAATCACTGTTTAGAATGGAGTTAACTCCATGGAATGCAATACTTAGTGACCCTGTAGAGGCTCCCGTAAATTGTCCTCATTTTTTTCTCGCTGTTTTCAGGTGGGTTACCTATAAGTAAATAAAAAGGTCGCAAATAAAAGGATCGTGTCTGTCACGAATACTTTTGGTGGCTTCTCGTATCATAGATGATACTATATTTAAATATTACTTTGATGTACTTTGATATCATATTTGTAGACAGAAAACTGACTAATAACATCGAGGGGTCGACCGTAAGTCTGTTATTACTTTAGTTGTCGACGAAGTGAAAAATTGTTGTCCAAGAAACTGAATATTCCTAGGGAATCAAGTATGGTGAGTGCAAGAAAGACCATTTTAATTTCTACAGACATAGATTTCGTCACAATGCATGGGAGCAGGGAAAATTCGCCTTAAAAAGATAGGCTTCAGTGATTGTAGGATATTTAGAGTACTCTTTATACGCTGTAAAGGTTAACGTAAAACTCACTGGTGCAACTAGAACTCCATTGTTCAAAGACTTCTAACTTGACCTGCATAGTGTTAGAATTTATTTACTAAGTACAATGTCAAAGAGCACATCGGCCTTTCAGAAAATTGGTGGGGGGTGGGCTGCAAACCTTCAATAATTTTCAGTTTGAAAATATTTTTGTCTTTAATTAACCAAAATTACATTCGTAAGTATCACAACTCGAGATATCAATGGTTCAGCCCGCAATCGTAGAAACCTTCCTACGGGACTGCTTTATTGTGGACTTATTTGTAACGTCACTTGTAAACTGCTCAGATCCAAGCCTTTTTTGCCTGTTTTTTTTTTATTCTGAAAAGTAGGGTCCATTGGAAGATTCCTATATTTCGTTTCGTCTCGTTTATTTTTCACTTTTCACGACACACACACACGCAAATCAAATTCTTAAGTTAACAATAGCTACTACAGGAAAGAGTGGGAGAGCTGAAGGAGGCAAAGCTTATACAAAGCAAATTCACAAGAAACAAAATACAAAAAAGGGGAAAAGCAAACAAACAACAGAGAGATAAGAGGAAGAAAAAGAAAAGAAAGAAAGAGTGAAAGAGAAGAGAGGGAAAGAAAAGAGAATAAAAGAAAATTAAAGAAAGCACATTCGCAGAATGAACATATAAATAAAGAGGGGGTAAATGGCCCCAGTATATGTATGGAGTAAGAAGTCTTTACATGTTTTAAAAAAGTTTTTATAGAGGTTATTTTCTTCATATTAGGGCTAAGCCTATTTCCACAGTAAAATACTAAATATTCTAGCAGATTTTCTATTCATTTCTATACAAGACAAATCAATATGAAGAGAAAGGTGATTGTCTACGGCTGTAAAAGTAATTGTTTTCTTTAAAGAGCATATCACAGACTGGAGAAGGAGGGGAATATCACGAAAATATTTAAAAACAAAAGTACCAAGTTGTAAAGTATAGCCTATCAAAGACAGGCAAAATTTGGAATTCAGTAAATAAAGGTGCAGTATGGTCAAGATATAGAACCGGATATAAGACGTATCAATTTCTTCTGCAATGAAAAAAATAATCTATTCAAGTATGAAAAATGTGTATTAGCCCAACGAATATTGCAATAAGAGAGATGAGGATAAACCAAAGTGTAATACAATGACTGAAAGATATTCTGTGGAACTGAAAATTTAATTTTATGGAAGAAATCCACAATTCTTGATACCTTAGAGCACACTTTATCAACATGGGCTTTCCAATTTAAAGGTCGTGTGACATGAAAATAACATAGTTGGATATTTGATGTAAAAAGCATTAAAAATCCAGAAAATAGCCACAATTCCCATTAAAATCCATCAAATACTGACCATTTTGCAGGGAAATTTCTATTTCACACTTGTATCATGAATAAACGTGAGCTAAATATGCAAATATGTGACATCGAAAGAGGGACATACCATATATGGCACATGTTAGCCTTTGTTTTTTCAACCTTAATTTCAAGGACACTGGTAGCATTGTTATTCCCTGAGGGGTTTATTATAAAAGTTAAAAATTTTCCTTGAAAAGTATTGATATCACTAACCAAACTGTAATCTATATGATCGGTAACTAACAGATAATTTACATAGGGTTAACAAAAGAAATCTTTACACTGTGCAACACTCCACATCATTATTTTTGCATAGGCAATTAGTTTCTTCAGAAACCATCAAACTTTGAAGACGTATATTTTGAGAACGGTAAAAGATATTGAAATAATTCCAATGGATCTTTGACTGGAGGACTTAATTCTTTAACTGACAAGTGAAACAGCTCTTTTTGGTGGCATGTCACAGGACCTTTAAGTGCTGAACAAGTAAGACTCCAAGGAATTTTATAGTTAAGCTTTCACGTATGTTTTATGCCATTGATAGAAGGATTTAACTGTGGTTTTTTGACATTAGAAGGATGGAAAATACCAAAACTAGTTTTTTTCAACATTAAAGGAGAGTTTGTTAACATGGAACCATCTAGATATAATACATCAGTTACTGTTAATCATAGATTTAGAAGAAAAGAGATCACTAACTTCAAATAAGATACTTGTGTCCATCAGCAAAGAGACAAATGTTTGGTCTGCTAGTGCAACAACAAAGGTCGTTTATGTGAAGCAGGAAAAAGAGAGGGCCTAACATCGATCCTTCTGGTAGACAACATGAAACAACCAGGTTTAAGGATTTCGATAAGATAAATAGATTTTTAAGTAAATTTAGTGCCATACCCCGTATACCATAATGGTACAAATTTCTTAGCAAAATACAGTGGTTAACTGTATCAAATGTTTTTTGATAAATTTACAAAAATGCGTAAGGTCAGATTTTGTTATTCAAACCAGAAGTAATAATATATTCTATAACGTCTTGACCAGCCATGTATGTGGAACGATTTTTTCGGAACCCAAATTGTTCATTACAAAGAATGTGATTCTCATCCAGGAAGAACATAATTTGTGAGGAAATGAGCTTTCGACAACCTTAGGACCGTAGGTAAATCAGCTACCTACGGTAAATTTCAGGGTAACTTTCTTTTACTCATTCTGATGGTTTCTTATGCGTAATGTTCTTTTCCTATGCACCTTCCAGGCCCCCTTCAGCTACCGTTGGTTTTAACCATATTTTTGAGGATTATCTTAACTTTAGTGCAGCATGTTTACAGCTGGTTTTAAGAATCTGTTTTTTCTCTATGTATTTGCAAATCTTTTAGAATTTTATAGGTAGACTTTTGAACCCATTTTATCTGCTTCATTCGAGTTGATGAAGGCTGAATAAAACAGCCGAAAGCTCTCGATGCAGGTGTCTTTTTTCGTTGAGTCAGGAAATATATCAGTATTAAACGATTATGTTATATATATATATATATATATATATAATATATATATATATATATATATATATATATATATATATATAGAGAGAGAGAGAGAGAGAGAGAGAGAGAGAGAGAGAGTAGGTAGAATGACAGAGCGACTTTATATGAATGAATGAATCAACGCTGTACTAAATAGTCGCAAAGAGACCTTAGGCCATTGTTCCTCCAACATAGGCACTTGCCTTATACTGAAAGAGGATATTTTATATGTGAATGGAAAACTTAGCCTCAAGCAGGATTCGAACCAGCGACCTCCCGCATACAAAGCGGATGCTCTGACCACTGAGCCATTGAGGCCTATGTGGTAGAACGCGGTCAACTGAGCTTAAATACTGTTGTGGTTCTACCACATAGGCCTCAATGGCAAAGCGTCCTTCTTCAGGCCACGTGCTAGTATACAATAAAACCAAGAACACCTAAGAACTTAAGACCTGGATAGAAAAGCCTAGAATACCAAAACGCAGGAGACAAGGATAAAAACTAGGAAGGGCCTGGGAATCCAGCAACGGATATATATATATATATATATATATATATATATATATATATATATATATATATATATATATATGAGCTCTGAGACTTTTAACGTAAATTTACGTAGCTTAATTGGGACATGTTAATTGATTATTTAAAGAGTGCCTCATTACAACAGATCTGGCTCTTTTCCTAAAACAAGATTTAGCAGCACAATTATTTCACTAGTCAATTAAGTTAAAAAAGGTGTAATGACTTTCGTCTCCTTACATGTTGTTTTCAGGTAACACACACCTCTCTTTGATAAATTCTACATCGGAAAGTATGATTCTAAAATGAGTTTACTAAACACAAGTTTACTGTAAATTTTATCCAATCATTTTGAAAGTAGAGTTTCTCATTGCATATTATTCCCTTCATTTATCAAATTAAAAGTTACTTCACCACGTCAGTCTTGCTGAGAAATAGAATTAAAACGAAAAGGAGGCTAGTGAAAAGTTTACATTACAAATTATTTCGAAATCTACCATAATTTCAACTAAAGTGAGTAGAATAAAAAATACAAATGTCTGCGACAGATATTGATATTAAAAATGGAGATGGGTCAATCGCCAGTGATATATACATATATAGTTGTTAAGTTAATACTGCACTCTAAAAACACTTTGGTTAAATTGACCAATTACTGGGTCAACTTTGCACCGAACCAAACATGGTCAAATAGTTTGACTACAGTATGGTCAACTTTGACCAATAAGTGGTCAAATTTGACCAATTAGTGGTCAAATTTGACCAAGTAGTGGTCAAATTTGACCAAAGTTTAGTCAAACTATTTGACCATATTTGGTTCGGTGCAAAGTTGACCCAGTCATTGGTCAATTTGACCAAAGTATTTTAAGAGTGTGTAGAAATCCTGTTCAGGGGTACGCAAAGTGTCTTTGACGAATGTGCATCGTTTTGTTGGAAAATCTTTGAACTGTGCTTGATCATTTTGTGCTTGACGATGTAGTACGAAGTACGTCCTAGTCCTACGTGCACTACAGTCCAACTCTAAGGGTTGTGCAAACAGCTCTCATGTGACGAAGCTGTACACAGAGTAAACAAAAAAATAGTGCAGAGGTTTAATATAATTGTGAAGAGCATATCTGTCTCTTCTTCGGGGTGCAAATCAAACGACATGTGCACGGCAGGCATGTTGCTCATGGAAAAAGGTTGAGAAACTCTGCTTACTTTATACTTTCCCTTTCACACAAACATAAAAGGTCTAGCCCCCATCAAAATGTGGCGGGGCGGAAGTATGCTTCCGCCCCCTCAATTCAAGGATGTAAACCCCTTATTTGTTCCCTGTGTAAAAAAAAAATATAATTTTGCGTAATTTTCTTTGAAATGCTCCCAATATGTTGCATCAAATTAAATCTAAGGACCCTCAAATAATCACACCTTCCACTCAGACCTCCCACAGGAGGGCGGTCTGAAACAACGTTCAGCCCCTCAGTCGAAATCAGCTTCCTAAACCTATACTTTCACGTATATAAAGTGAAGATTGATATAAAAGTCATGTTACAATGTGTTACATTAGTTAGACAGTTATTATCCCGGCCAAATTAGAAACCCCTACTTTCAGGGTACTTTCCCCATCACACATATTACGTGAAGATTGATATAAAATCATTTTCATCAATTTTTTTACATTAGTAGACAGTTTTAAGTTATCCCCAGTGGGGATTTCTGCACCAAAGGATCGCGAGCACATATGTCTCGGGGTCTGTCCTATGGCATCATTCCTTCGGACTCAATCGTCCAGAGGTTCTTAAGCCTTAGGGCCCACAGATGCGTTGGAAGGATTGTAGGACTGGTCGTTCAAGTTCTGAGTTGTTGATCGTAATTTTAGAAGATCCAAGACAAAAAATATTGAAACTGAAAATTATCGAGCGGTTGGTGTGGGGGACTGAAGCCATCGGTTTCCGCTTCCGAAGGCCCTTACTGTTGGGCATTTCGGCTGTGATTTCCATGGGCATACGTTCTGTGTTCATTTCTGTGGTAGAAAAGGCTTTCATATTTAAATATACTTCCTCAAATCCTTGCAAATAGGCATTGCCCTAAGTCAGTTACTCTTTAACCTTTTGCAATGTTTTTATTTTACTTCCTTTTTCATTTTTTGCTTATTTCTATCTCTTGTGACATTTTTTCATTGCCCTACACTTATTAACAAACTGCAAATAAGGAAGTGTGTGGCCATTATGACGAAATGAATTGAATTGTGTTCTGTATGTCATATGAACAGCAAGGAAACCAAATGGTGACACACAAGGTTGGGGCAGCAGAAAAATTCCTACCGTGTGCAAATGTATTTAGAACCCATATCGAATCATTTAATATTTTTGTACAGTTCATTTTTCTCAAGATGGCACTGCTGGGGTAGCTGAGCCTCTACCAAATCGTTAAGTATTCACCTCTAGGTCGTTAAATCCCTCACCACACCACTCCAACAACAAATTGACTTTGGAAAGTTGATATATTTTCATGACGGACTTTTTGATGTCGTTATGGGGTATGTGAAACAAAGGAATGATGACAGCAAAAACCGGCGGTTCGCCGGTGACCAAAAGGCCGACGGAGGACCATCGGAGGTCCGTTGGCTGGATGAAAACTTGCATGATGTCATAAAGCTTTTAACCAATCAGCGTCTCCGCCATCGGTGGACCGCCGGTGACCACCGGACATTTCTCTGGCGGACCATCGGAGTGGCCGTCAGCGGTCCGTCGTCGGGCCGCCAAAATTCTGCTGTCAGGGATAAACGATTTCATCGTCAATTATTAATGATTAATATAGAAAAATATAAATATTAAGCACCATCGGATTAAAAAAAAGGGTGTTTGCAGAATAGGGTAGTGCATCATTATTATTTGATATACTGAACCCTTTTATCTTTTTGTTAAAGGCCAACCGATTCTCATTATCAGTTTAACTGTACAGGCTATGACAACTGGGTGCAGTGAAAATGCCTATTCCTGTAGCATTATTCAAATAGTGCTCGATGAAGGGATACTGTCTATCAGTCACAAATGTTTCACATTTAAAATGATAAAAGTGTGTGGAAGTTGCAACCGGCCAAAAGTACTGGGATTATATAACATTTATATGTCTTACATGAATATTTGTAAGCTTGAAAATTGTCAAACTTCCATGCCTGTGGTAACTGGCGAGTCCGCAATGGCTATGGCAGCCCCGTTTTTGTCAACAAGACAAAGAAGTTTCACATCCCGGGTATAGAATGATTTGTATGCCAGTCATTTTAATGAGGAAAAGAGTGAGAGGAGTTCGGCGCCTTCAACCACCACAGCCCAGCTAGGGGCTTTCAAGTTGGCCCTTTGACCCAGTGCAATAGGCCCATTCCACTTTCAATGGCTTTGCTATAGCGACTACGATCAGTGCAAAGCGTGACTTTATTATTACCTAGTCTATTGTCAAGCACCAGTAGTTGATTTTATAATTATTGATTAGCACGTTAAGGCTTACATGAATCACATAAATTTATACTGATATTTTAATGTATCCGGCGAGTATAAAAGGCGAAATAAGTACATTTCATTTTCGTAAAACATGAAGCCACGGATATTTCTAGCTAACTTTGCTTAAACATGTTGTGTGTAACTGTATACCAGTCTGTACTGACCGCCAGAAACCCAGTAAGGACCGCCAGAATCCCATCTGTGGTTTGTTGTCTTACACGGGCATTTCTGCCAGCGTGTTAGAGAGTCAAATGGTCGCAGAAAGAAACTGAACGCCAAGGGAAAAGTAATAAAAAGCTGAATAAGATTAGCAGCAAACCGAGCACTAAGTATGAAGTCTTTGGGTACATATTATGGGTAGTTTGCTATTGATCATACTTCTTACAACAAACTTTATTAACTTTTTGCATGTCTTTTTTTTTGCGTTTCTTGTCTTCCTCACCTTTAATTTATGTTAGCTTAGTCTTAGGTCCGCTGCAATTGGCTACGTTATAGAAACTTAAATGAGTCGTTTAAAAGTAAATTATTGTTCTTGTGATAGAGAACGTTTCAACATATTTTTAACAAAGACTTAATGTTTGAGGTGTGATAGTCAGTTTTTTAATTAGGTTGCTGGGTAACTTTCCTTTGAAGAAGTAGGGCTCTTACAGAAACAAACATTTGCTTCTAGCTCATAAATAAGAGGTCTTGTATATTCAAACAAACCGTTCGAAGGACGCAACATCCATAACTTTTAACTTGGTATTGTGTAGACCTTATTGATTTTGGAGTGTTAACAATGAAGCACGCTGCACGCAACACGTAGACTTCGCGTGTGCGCCTAATAGACTTACATGGGTTTCAGAAAGTGTGTCCCCAGATGAAAGAAGGGCGTACCATTGCAACTTACATCAACAAATGCAGACAGCTGATTTGTGTAACGGTAGGATACGCGCGTCAAGTTTACTAAGCGCGCGTCCGAAGTATACGTCCCGCGTGCAGTGTGATTCATTGCGTAGCCGCCAAAATGTTGTCGCGTGACGTCGATGCGTAAGGTTTGTACAGGTGTTTCATGTGACGTCAAAAGTTAGAGTTTTTTTCCTGCCGGGGGCGTGATGTTTTTCCCAAGACAAATGGGGGCATTTTTTCCTTGAACCTAACCTTGATCCCAACCTGAGCATTATTTTTTGGTCATGATATCAATGAAAATTTCCGGAAATCGCTCCTATTCGTCCTGGGAAAAAATTTTCCTGTCGGTCACATCACACGTTCAATAAAAGTATTTACAGTACACGCGCGCTGCATGACCTTGGATACCACTGTGACACAATGAACTCTTGATGAGCAAAATGTTCAGCATCCAAAGAGATGCTCTACCACATAACGTCGGTGAAAAACGTTTGTAGCCTCGGTAAGCCGTAAAACGTGGCCCCTTTCATTGATGTGATTAGAAATTCCACTGGCATAGTTTTTCGTCGTTACACGTTTTCAGCCTGAAAATGTTATACCCACTCATATAAAAAGTTTTAAGTGCTAGGAATTTTTGTTAGGTACATCTTTCATTGGTTTTGACTATATTTCATCTTTCAAGTAACTTTTAAAGCAAAGTCCATGTAAATAAATATTTTATGCTACTTGTTATCAGCTATACCCTGGTAGGATTCATTGTGTAGCATAGACAACAAATTCAAGACAAAAAAGTTGGTTCCTTTTTAACCGAAATATCTGGCGACCATGAAAAGTTTCATATTCAACCCTAGTTTGGCTCACTGTGCTAAATCATGTAGGCCTACAGTTGGTCTTTAATGTGTAACAAAGTTAATGATTAGCTAAAATATTAAGTTCTTCGAAATTTACTTTTGTTATGCGATATTTGTACTTCCATTCGAGCTGTGAGTGTCAGCACTATCTGTGAAAATCTTACCAGTCACCATGTGTGCGACAACCCGGCATCGTGTATACTTACTACTAAGAATTGCATACTTTTTAGTCTCATGGTCAGGTAGTTGTAATTCTAAAGTAGAATGCATACCTTATGATATAACAGTCACGAGTCCAAAGTTTGCAACCTGGAATAATTTAAAGGACATAGTACTACGTATAGCCAGCTGTGGATGTAGGTCGTAGTTGCATAGTTCATTCGTGTTTGTAATAAATCATGCACAAAATTTGTCATATTGGCAAATTGACTGTTGGAACTTAGGCTTAATATCTTTATCTCACACTGCTGATAGCTCTGTTTGCAAACGTAAACTAAGACGTAGAAATTGTTTTGTAGAGGTGTGGCTACGAAGCTATGGATAAAATGAGTCATGAAGCAGCACGGACTAATGTATTCAGTTCAGCCCAGTAGAAAGACAATGTACTATCGGAATGGGAAGTTCCAGAATCGGAGTTGGTCCGGAATGGGCTACAGCTAGTTTCCGTCACGGAGCAGATTCCTACGGAGCTTTTAAGGTGTCATGCAGATGTTCAGATATTATGTCACTTTCTCGACCCTTTTATCAGTAAAATATTCAGATATTGACATCCGAGATCTTTTTATCTCAATATTTTAGCGTAAAATATTGAAATATTACATATGGGATCTCAATATCTTAATATCTTTACTGAACGATGTTGAGATATTGACATCCAAAATCTTGTGTTCTCAATATTTTAGAGTGAAATATTGAAATATTACATTACAGGATCTCGCTATCTTAATATCTTTATTGAAGGGTATTAAGATAATGACATCCAACGGCTCGTTTTTTCAATATTTAACTGTAAAATATTGAAATATTGCAATACAGGATCTTAATATCTTTTCTGAAGGATATTGAAGTATTGACATCCAACATCTCGTTATTTCAATATTTTATTGTAAAATATTGAAATATTACAGTACAGGATCTCAATATTTTAATATCTTTACTGAAACATATTGAGATATTGACATCCGAAATTTTGTGTTCTCAATATTTTAGTGTAAAATATTGCACTGTTTCATTACAGGATGTCAATATCTTAATACCTTCACTGAAAGATATTAAGATATTGACATCCAGCATTCGTTATTTCAATATTTTAGTGTAAAATATTGAAATAGGCTTACCACATTACAGGATCTCAATATCTTGATATCTTTTCTGAAGGATTTTGAGATATTGACATCAAACTTCTTATTATCTTAATATTTTAGTGTAAAATATTGAAATATTCCATAACAGGATTTCAGTATCTTTATATCTTCACTGAACGATATTGAGATATTGACATCCGAAATCTTGTGTTGTGTTCTCAATATTTTAGTGTAAAGTATTGAAATATTTCATTACAGGATTTCAATATCTTAATAACCTTCTGAAAAGATATTAAAATGTCAAGATCCTGTAATGTAATATTTCAATATTTTACACTAAAATATTGAGAACACAACACAAGATTTCGGATGTCAATATCTCAATATCGTTCAGTGAAGATATTAAGATATCAAGATCCTGTAATGTAATATTTCAATATTTTACACTAAATATTGAAATAACGAGATGTTGGATGTCAATATCACAATATCGTCCAGTCAAGATATACAGATATTGAGATCCTGTAATGCAATATCTCAATATTTTACGCTAAAATATTGAGATAAAAGATCTCAGATGTCAACATCTGAATATTTTACTGAAAAAAGTCGAGAAATTCACATAATATCTCAACATCTGCATGACACCTTAAAAGCTCCGTAGATTCCAGCCGAGTCCACAAAAATGAAACTTTCATCGGATGTTACTGAAAGATACATTCTTATTGGTGCACAATTTAATACATGAATGGTCGCTTACAGTCAACTAAGTTACAGAGTGGACCAAACTACAAAATTGACTCCTAAAACTGACAGTTCAAATGAAATATACTTGAAAAAATTGTAAACAGTTTTTGTATGATATTCTATACTGGCAAATGGTCTGACTCGGAATTGACCGGGAATTGGGAACACTGGAATCAGAATTGGCTGGGAATCGTAGAGTACTGGATTAGGAATTGGCCCGGAATGGTGACCACTGGAACTGCAACTGGCTTGGAATTGGGATAGCTAGACTTTGATACAGCCCTGAGTCTACCTATTTATACCTCATCGAATGCTTAAAGTAGAGAAAAATGACATCAACACCGTGACCAGAATGAAGAGATAATACTCATAAATAAGATGAAATGTATGAATTTTTATATGTTTGTACTCCATATACTTGTATTTCATGTGTGTGTCCCCCTTTTCGACCTATCACCATTGAAAATATACCAAAGGCCCACAAGGACCCCTTAATGCTCAGTCAATGTCCATAAAAGCACATCGTGCCCAAAAATATCCCTTATGGGGCCCATGTGGGCATGTTGACAGGGTAAGGAGCTACGTTCCCAAGTGACACTAAACGTGCATTGTTAAAAAAAATGGGCAAAATTTGACCAACTTTTTACCCAATACTGGGCGTATATAACAACCTTAAAAAGGTAGTAAAAGTGTCCAACTAAGTTAGGTACACAATTACCCCAATTATTGGTCAAAACTTTGACCATTTGTTGGTCAAATCACCAGTAAATAACTGCTGGGCATTTCTCTCCCTAGAGCGTTGGGTAAACTTCTACCCAACATTTGTTCAAATTGTATCAATTTATTAGGAAAGCTTTAAAGCAATAATTGGGTAGTTTATCTTTCGATGCTTATTGTGCACTATACTGACCCATGACATCTTTCCTATCTAGCTTTTTTCTGATACAGTTGAAACGAAATACTGGTAAATGGGGCCATGAGGAGTCTGTGCATAATGTGGTTTGTATAATTTTTCACACTACCTAATATTTTGTATGTGAATTAAAATATGGCACTGTCCGTTGAAAAACACGTTTCATCGTCACTCATCCTGAAGGACACTTTTCAAGTCATGGCAAGCCACCACTAATCCAAAAGCCTTAGTCTATTATGTTTGGCTTGTCTTCTTTATCCGGAATGTCCAAAAAAAAAGTAAGTTTCAAGTTTAAAAGGCACTATCAAATGATGGATGCTTCGATGTTTTGTACTTCAACCCCACATAATTAATTACACCAGCCATTACTGAGAAGTGCAGTTCCTGTTGCATTTCTCTCTGTAACAAAGCACTAGTCTCATGTATATATATATATATATATATATATATTATATAAATATGTGAATATATATAAGGTCAAAGCACTTATGAAGTAGGTAGGTAAAAAAGAAGTAGTAAATAGTGCTAAAAGTTTGTGAAAAATTCCACGACGTTTTGGGTTTAAACCCTTCATCAGGTGGCAAAAATGCAACTAATCGTTGACACGGCCAAACGTACAATTTAAAAAATACACAAAGAAGTTGGGCACGGTAAAGCATGCTAGGAAAACAGACAGTGTTAAGTGGTTACCACAAGTCAAAACATGCAGGAATTGCTGCTTTATAACAGTTCAAGTCTAACGTTCAGACCATGTGGGGACAGGGTTCCAAGTTTCATGATTAGGCGGTTTTCGGCAGCTAGGCGGTCATGATCGGAACCTCGACATGAGATGGCCGCCGAAACCAGAGATGGCCGCCGAAACCATCAAGTCACGGATCGAGCATGTTGACGGGGGATTGAAGTGTGTGGCTACAGGGATCCCTGGGAGGTTCTGTTTGATTGATCTCAGGTGCTCAGTAACTCGGTCAGCAAGACGTTTTGTTTCTCCCACGTACAGTATATTACAGCGTTTACATACGAGAACGTAAACAACATTGGCTGAAGTACAGGTAAAATGCTGATGAACGTTAAACCGGTTGTTGTTGGGACCTACAATGGAAAGGTTTTTGTCATAACTGACCACCGGCAAGTATTGCATCTCCCGCGGTTGCAAGGAAAAGTTCCTGGGGTGTTAGGCACTACTGCTTGAGGTTGAGAGGCACGGACCAAGTGCTTAAATATGTTCTTTTCAATTCTGAATGCTGTGATGGGGGTTCAGGGAAATGGTCACGGGTGGATGGGTCATGACGGAGGGTCTCTACATTCCTATAAATGACACGTACAATGGGAGTTACAGATGGGTGAAAGGATAGGACCAACGGGATACGTCTGGTGGGTGTATGGTCAGTTTTGGGGGCAAGGGCAGAGGCTCTATCAATTCCTTGTATGCGTTTCAGGGCATTAGAGAGCACTCTTTGTGGATACTGGCGTTGTTCGAAGAAGGAAATAATCTGCTTGGAAACTTTAGCGAAATCCTGGTCGTCGGAACAAATCCGTCTGGCCCGTAAAAGTTGTGAAAAAGGAATCGAATTGGTACAAGATCCGGGGTGGTTGGAAGGGTACATGAGGTAGTTGTGAGAGTCAGTGGGCTTAAAGTGGAGATTGGACTTGATTTTACGGTCGGAGATTGTTAATTCCGTGTCTAAAAACACTACTGAGGAGTTGGAAATACAGTAAGTGAATTTCAAAAACGGGCAGAACGTTTCAGCAAAGTCAATGAACCTTTCCAAATCGTTTCGAGGACCCACTGCGACCCCAACAATATCGTCAATATACCTCCAAACAACTGTTCTTTGGCGTCGAGATCTTTATGTTTCTGAAGCTGAGAAACAACTCTCAGACCAAACAGCATACACCGAATTGCCGATGGACACCACTTCTGAAATCCAAACCGTGGTCAAGAAAACCTTAGCTACCCTTGTAATCCAAAAACATCTTCCTGAATCGGCTAAAGCCCTTCTGCACCCATGCCCACAAATCTCCAATTTCTATCTACTGCCCAAAATTCACAAGGCCAATAATCCTGGTCGTCCCATTGTGTCTTCCCACAGCTGCCCCACGGTTCTGAATTAACCTAAGGAAGTGAGGAGTATCCTGGATAAACAAAGGTAGGGTTGAAACTAACGGGGAAAGTACAGAGTCTACGTACTGTGAAATCAGAACCGTGGGGCAGCTGTGGGAAGACACAATGGGACGACCAGGATTACTGGCCTTGTGAATTTTGGGCAGTAGATAGAAATTGGAGATTTGTGGGCATGGGTGCAGAAGGGCTTTAGCCGATTCAGGAAGATGTTTTTGAATTACAAGGGTAGCTAAGGTTTTCTTGACCAAGGTTTGGATTTCAGAAGTGGGGTCCATCGGCAATTCGGTGTATGCTGTTTGGTCTGAGAGTTGTTTCTCAGCTTCAGAAACATAAAGATCTCGACGCCAAAGAACAGTTGTTTGGAGGTATATTGACGATATTGTTGGGGTCGCAGTGGGTCCTCGAAACGATTTGGAAAGGTTCATTGACTTTGCTGAAACGTTCTGCCCGTTTTTGAAATTCACTCACTGTATTTCCAACTCCTCAGTAGTGTTTTTAGACACGGAATTATCAATCTCCGACCGTAAAATCAAGTCCAATCTCCACTTTAAGCCCACTGACTCTCACAACTACCTCATGTACCCTTCCAACCACCCCGGATCTTGTACCAATTCGATTCCTTTTTCACAACTTTTACGGGCCAGACGGTTTTGTTCCGACGACCAGGATTTCGCTAAAGTTTCCAAGCAGATTATTTCCTTCTTCGAACAACGCCAGTATCCACAAAGAGTGCTCTCTAATGCCCTGAAACGCATACAAGGAATTGATAGAGCCTCTGCCCTTGCCCCCAAAACTGACCATACACCCACCAGACGTATCCCGTTGGTCCTATCCTTTCACCCATCTGTAACTCCCATTGTACGTGTCATTTATAGGAATGTAGAGACCCTCCGTCATGACCCATCCACCCGTGACCATTTCCCTGAACCCCCATCACAGCATTCAGAATTGAAAAGAACATATTTAAGCACTTGGTCCGTGCCTCTCAACCTCAAGCAGTAGTGCCTAACACCCCAGGAACTTTTCCTTGCAACCGCGGGAGATGCAATACTTGCCGGTGGTCAGTTATGACAAAAACCTTTCCATTGTAGGTCCCAACAACAACCGGTTTAACGTTCATCAGCATTTTACCTGTACTTCAGCCAATGTCGTTTACGTTCTCGAATGTAAACGCTGTAATATACTGTACGTGGGAGAAACAAAACGTCGTCTTGCTAACCGAGTTACTGAGCACCTGAGATCAATCAAACAGAACCTCCCAGGAATCCCTGTAGCCACACACTTCAATCCCCCGTCAACATGTTCGATACGTGACTTGATGGTTTCGGCGGCCATCTCATGTCGAGGTTCCGATCATGACCGCCTAGCTGCCGAAAACCGCCTAATCATGAAACTTGGAACCCTGTCCCCACATGGTCTGAACGTTAGACTTGAACTGTTATAAAGCAGCAATTCCTGCATCTTTTGACTTGTGGTAACCACTTAAAACTGTCTGTTTTCCTAGCAGGTTTTACCGTGCCCAACTTCTTTGTGTATTTTTTAAATTGTACGTTTGGCCGTGTCAACGATTAGTTGCATTTTTGCCACCTGATGAAGGGTTTAAACACGAAACGTTGTGGAATTTTTCACAAACTTTTAGCACTATTTACTACTTCTTTTTTACCTACCTATATAAATATATATATATATATATATATATATATATATATATATATATATGAAACAATAAAGTACATAAGCATATATTTCACCTAAGGTAGAAACATAATCAACGTTGTTTCAATGGGTCGCCATCCGTTAGTGTTAACGGATTGGAGTCCGTAAATTCGTCGACATTGAAGTAATAGTATGTAGATTGTGTGGTGGAAAGCAAGTTACCATACGTTTACGTATTCCTATATAAAAAGTGTGTGAAAACGTTAAGGGGAAACGATTTTTCCCCGAATTAAACATTTTCCACCTAATGTTGGTTTTTTTCACACGATTTTCCCCCAAGGTGAAAAATAGGCATATATATATATATATATATATATATTTATATTTACATCTGTGATTGTGAATAAAAATTTCGAAATCTCCAATACAAATGACCTTTCGGACGTGAAAGAGGATACCAAAATTCTGGACTGTCATTGGATATCTTTTTCAGCTCTCTTTTTGAGATGTGGAATCCCACACAAACGTGTGCTAGTTCGTAGTACTATTTTACACTATGTAAAAAATAGACCCCGATTTTGTGGACAAACAGAATGTGCGAGTTTTCCTCTTTTTGCAAACCTGAAAGATTCCAAAAGGGTTTTTCAGTGCATCGAATCTATGTCTCATTATCAGAAGAAATGCGAAGCCACATTAAGTCAAGTCTGTGGTTGCTCCCCGCAGAACCTGTAGCAATCCTTTTGCCCAGCTTTAAGGAGACATTATGTTAATTAGCAATTAATCTCCGAACAAGTGGGTAAAGCGAAAATGTGCCCAACCGCTGAATGTAAGTTTGTCGCCAGTTTGACTGATGATCGGATAATACAATAAACATGTATATGGCCAGATGGGAAGTTTTACCATTATATGAGCAAGGTTTGACCAACATATAACCAAAGCATTTTACCCAACCAAAACATTGCCCAGTGTTTAAACAGTGTGTGACCAACCTCTTGCAGACTTGCCAACTCGCACGGTTTCACCGGGAGTCTCACGGTTTCGGGCATCGCCTCACGGTGAAAATGCCAGATCTCACAGTGAAAATCACTTTGAGCCAGATAAGTTTCCTTCCATCGCTGGTTAAGTTATTATGGAATGGCAGATATTTAGTTGTCACAAAAGGCTGGAGTAGGACAGCTCTTCTAGATATGTCGAACTAAACCTTCCACATTTTTCAAACAGTCTGCTTTGTTGATGGCATCTTAACTTTATTGAGAGGGTGAACAAAAAATCTAAAATCTTCATATTTTAGAAAACACTTTTCGTAATAAGGTGTGAAACTTGTTTAAGTCTCTAGGTTTAGGATGTTATTCCATGTTTTCTTTTAAGAACCTCAAGATTTGCCATCTTGTAGGTTGGCAAGTCTGTTCTTGTCTGTAATACGTGGCTAGCTCTAGACTGGCTGAGAAGAGCAAATACTAAACATGATCTAAGCCAAAAGGACGAGTGCTTTTTTTCAGTTTACTACAAGTCGACAGTTATAGGAAATACATACGTTTTCCAAGTAAAACAGTAATATACTAATAAGCATTAAGAAAGCTTCCACTCTGCTGGTTTGATTAAATAACAAACGAATGTATTTTACATAGGCCTATCCAGACTTATTACAAAGACGTTTAACATTCTACTAATCTTTTAACTCTTTTAATAACAGATGCCATCAAACGTTATCCTTGGGACGTTTCTTATATTCATGTCTCAGTTTGGTAAGTAGCATGGGGGAACCTTGTTTCGTTCACCCTAACATTTAGGCACCCTGTAAATATGGTCAGGATTTTATGCTGATTGCAAGTAAAATTTTGTTGGATTTTTCCCGAATTAACGAAATCTTATCAACAATTTTACAGAAATACTGGTCAAAGTGAAGTAGGCACTTAATTTTATGACACAAATTCGCAAGTACTATGCAATTCGTTCACTGCAATTGCACTGTGGAAAAATGGAACATCGTGGTTTCGAAAAATATCACTCAAATTGATTTTAAAACTTAGCATCGGCTTCCAGTTTCTGACTTAAAACATGGACAATTGTCAGAGTTGTTCTTCTTGCGCTACCTGTCAGTAAACTACTGATCATCATGATTTTCTAGCCGTGTCGAAAGGACATGAGGGAAAGAAGGATATTCTCCCACATCGCCTTCATAGAGTCCTTCAAGACCCCAGTCTCGGTGCATGTTTGGAACGTTTTTGCGAGTCTCCATTTTGCATGCATGTCTAAGAGGACCGAATATGCGATTTTGTGCATATATAACAAGTGAACGAATTTCGGTGCCATTACTAGTAAGTGATAATCCTTCAAATCCTCCAACGTCTTGGATTGTTCTTTAATCAGAAGGGAAAATTACTCTGGTTTTGCTGTTCAAATTGAAGTATAGACTTTTTCAACTAGTCTGGTTTTCCAAACATTCTAATTACGTTTTGCCAAGTCTCCAGTCTCCAGTAACCAGCTAAGGGTGCACTGCTGGTTCAATCCCCGCTTCAAGTGATCTTTATTTTATAATTACAATTAGATACTTTATTCATTTAAAAATATACCACTCTATGTAAATGTTGAAGTTTTGCACAGTTTAGACCCCCGCAATACCCAAAGTGTCCTCTTCCAGTTGGTAAGCACGCACAAAATGCCTTTTCCTGTAATGTACACCCGACCATCACCACGATCACTTCCTTCCAATCACTTAGGCTTAAGACCGGCCCACGTGGATATAGAGACATTTTCAATAGGCTGAGGATAAGAGTTGGTAATGACCGTGGAAAAGGCATGACAAGGGAGAATAGTGATCTCTCACATTTGCAAATGTTCGTAGGAAGTATTTAAGCAAACACTTATTTCTAAAAATGTGTAATAGAAAGTACGCCTTAACCATCTTGGTAAAATTTTCATTCAATCTCTGTAAGAAGTTCTCGCGATGATGATAAACAGATGTTACTTCATTTGTAACCTAAAGTGAACCTGAAGCGAGCAAGAGTGACGTCATTTCATCTCATCAATAACAGAAAATAAGACATTTACCAAACACATAATTTGCCTACAATTAAAAACAGATAAGGATGTAAATTAAATTAGGATAATAATTTATTTCTCTGTATAGCGCTTTACATCAAAGAAAAACCTCAAAGAGCTATACGGTAGCGAGTAAAACAAAATGCAGTACATGAGAAAAACACGTAAACAAAATAGTCTAAAACGAATAGAAAATGCAAACGAATCGAAAATTTTCAATTGGAAAACCTTTATACCACATTTTTTCATTCACTCAATATAAAATATGAGATTTTGGAGGAGAAAATTGGTTGTAAAGTTTAGAGCAAGTGATTTATGCGAGGTAATGTCACACATAGGCGTGGCACTTTTCTCAGCTGGACAAGGGGGTGGGGTGAACGTTGTTTCGGACTGCCGTCCTGGGGATTAGTCTAGGAGTGGGGTTGAATATTTGAGGGTCCTAGATGTAATTTGGTGCCATACCATTAACATTTATTACAGAGGGAACAAATAAGTGTTTTTTGTCGTCCTGGAACTGCACGGTGCTGCATAATACTTTCCGCCCTACCGTATTTTGACTAAATGGGGGGGGGGGGCTTTATCCCTTCCCCCTGCTTCCAACGCCTATGATGTCACCTGTGTCTGTTCAAGTTCACTAAGGGTAAAAATGTAGTATTTTCATCTGGTAATATCACCAAAATCACAAGTAAAAAGTGAATTCAATGTCGGCAGCATGCTTAGATTTAGCATTTTAGAACGCCCCCAACAAATCAAAACTAAGCCTAAATGTTTCTTTTCACGCCGTCCGGGCCTTTATCCTCGATTGCAATTTTCTGATAAGCATAACGTCACAATGATCGTCTCAGGTCACCGTGGTGCTTTGTTTTACACGGATAAGCCATTAAAACATGATTCTACACCGTGAGGTTCTCTATGTAGACAACGTAATATTACCACATTTCTGTAATAAACAAGTGTCGTGTGAGTATACTTAAACTACGTCAATGCCCTATTTGTGTCCAACACTTAAGAAACAGAGAAGAAAATGGTGAAAACACTTGCTAGCAAATTTTTAATTTCGATCACCTGCAACCCATAGCCATTACTTCAATTCTATGTTGCAACCTTCTCGTTGGTACGCCAAGTTGACCTCTGTGTAACGTTATGACTTAGTCAGCGAATTTCGTCAGCAAAAAAGTAGCTGAGGCTTGTTGTAAATGTAGCAGTAACAGATAGGAACATTGCCTGGCCCGTCGTCATCCCCGCTACTGACTAACTGTTCCGTCACCGAGGGTCGTTTGGCTTTGAGTCTCATGCCAGCTCAAGACATAGTTAGACATGTTAAACTTAAAGAAATCCTGCAAACTCTCAAAGTTCTCTACTAATTAACATTGGTCAGATATATCGAATTGACATGTGCCCTAATTTTTTGCAAGATGAAATGTAGAATGAGCTGCCTTTGTGAACGATAGGCTATATGCAATCTTCAAAATTAATTATGTTTACCAACTTGAGTATAATTCTTTCAGTTTTAACCTGCTGGGGTCAAGTGCAGTGTCTCGGATGTACAAGTGAGAAATTTCTGAACACCGATTTCAGTGACCTCGACGTTTTCGAAGATCCAGAATGTGAGAGAGGAGACAGTTTGAGTAAATACTGGATCACATGCAGTTCCAGTGAGGTCTGTTACGTCATCGACGGTATTGCCAGCTATTATGTACAAGGATGTGAGTAAATACACACATCGTCCTTCAAATTTTATTAGGAAAATTTAATTAGGAAGCCGTCGACTGGGGTAACCTGATACGGTGGGTTAAAAGTCTGATGACATGCAAATGAAAGATTGTTTTTATTCAAAATTAAAATTAAACGTTGCCTATTAAAGGTTTGTTAAATTATTTCAATACCTTTGGTTTGCTGTGAGATATAGCTTCATAGTGTGATATTTTCTGATGTACATCATGTACTTAGGTCAACAGTCCCCTCAATTCTTTGGCGAAACGACGAAGGGCAAAAACCAACGTTACTCCCGAAGAATTTCTGCTCCGTAAAGGAGCTACGTCGCCTGAAGGGACACCAAGACTTAACATGACCAACGTCTTGACCTTCGGACCTCTTCTCTATGGGTCTATCATGCGTGCCCCGTCCTCGTCTGGCCGAAAAGAACTGATACACATGATCTTAGCCAAAAAGCCGAGAAGCGATACTGTTCATTTACTACTCGCAAAAATAACAGGAGGGCAATCAATGGAGTTGCAGATCTCATTTTCTCCACTAGCAGTTTGAAGTCCATCGGACAAATGAATTAGAATGAGTTCGCAACACTCTTTTTCGCAAATTTGACGTTTGACCTTCATTTTGACCTGAAGCCCTACCCTTAGCTAAAAGGTTCACCACACACTTTTTCTCAAAATTTGGGCACATTTGACCCTTTACCTACAATTTGCCCTTTGACCCAACCTGTAGCAACCAAAAAGCATTATTTATTTATTTGTTTCTTTGTTTATTTGTTTGTTTATTACTCCTAGTATATCGCTTGGTTTTATTACTTCTTTTAACATAATAGTGGTTTTTTCCTTCCAATTTATTTTCTGACTTTCACTTGTAAACAGAATTCATTGCATGTGGGTACAACATATTTACACGTACCATAACAAAAGTGTATACACAATGCAAAAACAACATAAATTGTCATGTGAATAACCAATTACAAAATCAAAATGCATTTTTTAGTTGGTCAAACTGAACATAACGTTTTGCTGTCTTTTCTGATAATGACTTTTCTACTTGCAGAACAAATTTAAACTTGTGTAAAAACTCATTAACATTTGGAACTTCTTTAACCTCCTGACTGAAAATGTAATATTTAGTACGCAAAATTAAGAAACTGTAAGGATGCAATAAATATAACTTAAAGCCAAAAAAAAAGGTCCTCTTTCGTGAAAATGAATTGCTGACCAAGAATTATTTGTTCAATGTCCAACAAAAAGGATGAAGTAACTGTAAAACCCCCAGAAAAGGTGAGAAATTGACTCGTCAGCTATATTACAGAAAGCGCACAAGTTATTTTCTCTCTTATTCATAAGAAACAATAGATGGTTTGTGGCAAGCACCCGGTGAAGGAAACGAAATTGGAAATATTGAATTTTAGTTGAACGTAATGTATTGAAAGGGATTTTGAATATCTGTTTCCATTGGTCAGGGGTCAAATTGAATTCACCCTTCCATTTCCTCACGGCCGTGGGAGTAGTACAAATGTTGCTATCAGGCTCTTGTAAACATGTCGTGATAATAACGGGGCCTTGCATAATGATGGTGAAATTATGGCAAAAAGCAACTTCTAGGAAATTTGACACCTGACCGTTGAGCAATGACGTCATAAGTTACACATACACAAGTTTTCATGGACAGGTACCTATCGATCAAGGTTAAACTTGATCGGAGATATGGTTTAGGAGGAGTTTGCGACACACCTTTTCGAAAAATTTAGAAAAATTTGACCTGTGACCAACATTTCGATTTTTAACTCCATCATTGGCAACCAATAAGCACTATTTAAAACAGTGTTATTTGTCTTAGCGTATCATTGCTTTTATTACTTTTTCAAACATGCTAATATGCAAATTATGGCAAAAACTAAATTTATAGCAAATTTGACCTTCGACTTTTGATATTTGACCTATGGCATCATCAATAATGTATGCACGAGTTTTTATGATCAGGTACATACCCACCATGTTTGAACTTCATCGGACTTGCGGTTTAGGAGGCGTTCGCGAAACAATTTTTTATTTCTTGCTGAGGGCAAAGGGAATCTATACAATCACGTGGGATGTTGTGCGTGTATGGGTGTGTAGGTGTGTATGTATGTGTATTTGTAACGCTTTGCTTGTAAACACGATATCTCAAGATAACAATGATGGATAACTTTTATACTTGGGATATAGAATATTGAGAGAAAGATCCCTGTTGTTCTTGGTGGAGGTTAAAGGCCATATGAGGGCAACAGAATTCAAAAACCGAAAACCTTGTAAACACGATATCTCTAGGTAGGGAGCATTAATGCTTTTCACACTTGGCATGTGGATTCGTTATGGTCAGAAGGTCAACTCTATTTGAATTTGGTAAAGGTCAAAGTTTATCTGAAGTCACCGGAGATTAAAATACGAAATGTTTCAAAACTGCTTATAAACACAATATCTCAAGATAGCGGTTATGGGCAATCTTTATACTAGGAATTTAACTTTATCATATTAAAAGAAAGAACCCTATTGTTTTCAGTGAAGGTTGAGGGCATAAGAGGTCATCAGAGCTTAAAAGGTCGAAAACCTTGAAAAAAGCATGGTATTTCAATACAGGGATGCTGGATCCTTTTCCTACTTGCTACAAACATGTGTTTCTTTAAGCGAGAGGGAACCCTATGGATTTGTTGGAGGTCAAAGGTCATATCAGGTCATCAGAGGTGAAACTACGAAAACCTCGTAAACTAAATAGACAGCGGGCAGTACCTCCACATTGCGTCCGGCGTTTCGTGACTAACGAAAAGTTAAAGCTGAAGTTTTCTACCATTCTTGCGAGTCCCACTTTTTACGTCTCAGAATTGCATATTAAAATCATGTTTATTCATCAGTTTGAACAGATTAGACAATGTATGACGTTAAATTTTTATGAGTCTTGTTACCAAGCTGGTAACGCTGTTTACAGCAGGTAGGCCATGAGATATGGATATTAGAGAAGGGTATTGGGAGTCGCTAAAAATTTGCATATGTAAAATATCGTCTGTATTTTTCAAATTTCTAATTTTTCTCATGGATGTTCTTGACCGACGTCACTGTCCAGTGAGTCTTTCTGATTAATGAACATTTTATTTTGGCCGTTAAGATTCCACAGTATCTGAGTACTGTCATGCATGTGTACAGTTAAAGCGCACGGTGAACTGTGGGACATGTTTCCCACTCAGAGAAGCAAAAATTTAAAATTGCTTAAATTGCTTCAACTGCGTTAAAACTTTGGCTTTTTATAAGGGAGGGATTCGTGGAGGTGTTAATTTTTCTAGAGGTAAAAGATGTCATAATCCGAGCTTCACGAGATATATTTTTGGTTCGTTTCCTTTGGATGTACGAACTAAACAAGAAAATTCTACATTTGCTACTTTAACACAACGATCATCACAATCTCAATTCCGCATCCGCTTCCGTTTAATCAAATCTAGGATTAAGAGTATAGGGGCTAATACTGCTCATACGTTTAGGGAAATCCCTTTGTCGACATCTGCTTAGATTTTATTTTTTGTTGGTTTGTTTTGTGAATCTTCAGCATCTGGCCGCATATAACTTGAAACGTGTATTATTACCAGGTTTACCAGGGGAGGGAACTCCCAACTAGAAGTTCGTATAGGCATAAGGCTCGGCACGACCTTTTGATCTGGCCCACGAGGCAATGTTAATCTTGAAACCGTATTTTTGAAACCACCATTAAATGTGATTTCCTTTGCATACATTTCCTACCGCTTCTGCTGCTACAACTACCATGCTACTACTACTGCTACCGCTACTGCTACCGTTACTGATACTACTTCCGCAATACTGACACAACTGCTGCTACTGCTACTACCGAAAGTACTGTTGCTATTACTGCTACTACAGCTACTACTGTACTACTTTTGGTACTGCTGCTGCTCCTCTGCTATCACTGCTCCTGCTACTATACTACTGCTACTACTGTCACTTCTAACTGCTGGTGATACTACCGCTGCTGCTACTGGTACTTCTGCTACTACTGCTAATACAGTTGTTATTACTGCTGCTACTATACTACAGTAAAACCCCGTTTATCCGAACACATTCAGACCGAAGGTAGTTCAGATAACGAAAAAATTCGGATAAACGGGGTTCCGAATTTTTGCCTCAAGTACGGTACACTGGATCCATAAGGGTGTCAACACATTTCCAAAATAATTCCGAAAAGGTTCAAACTTGCAGACAAAATGTCCCAAAATATTTCGTTACTATTTTTGGTGACAGATGATATGACAAACAAATTTAAAGACCTCTAAAACAGAGAGAGTTTATTCCTAAAATTCGAGCTTTCGCTCTTCTAAATGTCCAATGCTTTCTACACACTAAATGAGTGTGTGGGCTGAAGAAAAGCTGTAACGATCAGGAGAGGTATCTAGAGTATATTAAATTCTGCATAAATTTTCAAAAATAATAGAGACACATGTGTAGGAGACTCTCAAACAGCAATTTGCACTGTTTTTGTTAGGTCTACTTTCGTTATTTTTAGGTATGAAGCTCACTGTGTTAATAAGTTTTCAGATTTAGTGAAACTAGGACTTGCGCTAGCCTAACGTATTTTTGTATAAGAAGATATTGAGCCTATACCGACAAATGGCTCCTAATTAAAAGAATTTCAAAGCAAATATGTACGATATTTCTTCCATATTTGACAAAGAGATAACAGATTGTTTTCAATGTCCAAATGTCCATTGTTTTAGCAATCGTGACATCTTTCCATGACTTTTAAAGTCCCGAGAAAAATTAGCGCATTTCTGCAAAAATTGAGGTTGAATTTTGCCTTAATTGTAAAGCACTGAAAACTTGGCGGATCTACCGTAGTTTTCTTGAATATTATTGTTGTTAAATCTGACGGCTAGTTCGGATAAACGGGGTTCCGAATAAATGGGGTCGGATAAACGGGGTTTTACTGCTACTGCTAATGCTGCCACTACTCCTACCGCTGCTACTGATGCTGCTACTGGTATTACTGTTACTACTGGTAATACAGTTGCTATTACTGTTGCTACTACTATAATACTGATACTGCTACTATGCTATTACTTCTTCTACTACTACTACTGTTACTTCTGTTACTACTTCTGCTGCTACTGATACTACTGCTGTTACTGTTGCTACGTACAGCTGCTACTGCTACTTCTCTTGCTACTGCTGCAGCTACTGCTACTACTGCTAATATTGTTGCAATTACTGCTGCTAATACTATACTTCTGCTACTACTGCACTGCTTTTGCTACTGCTGCTGCTGCTACTGCTATTACTTCTACTGCCGCTGCCACTACCTTTACTGTACAGATACTACTACCACGATAACGATGACTACCTCCACCACCACCACCATCACTACATTGTTTCTAATATTACAAGTATAGTTGCTTCACAAAGTATGCTAATTTTTTGCATTTTTTTTTTAAATAGCGTTTACTGTTTTTAAACACTTGGAAAAAATGAAATAACATTGAAGCTCTCTATACATGCAAATCCCTTTCTAAAATTACCTCAAGGGCAGAGGAAACCCTCCCCGCGAAGGGCCATTGAATGTTTCTACCACTATCTTTTCAACTGGTACTTAAAACAAGTCCGTACCCAACCCGGACTACAGAGTTAGATTTAAGAGGCTGTGGCATACCCCAAATATATTTTAGGAATAGCCCTATAGTTTTAAATACAATTGATGACTGCACTTTTGATAGACATTTGCTCAAACAACATCTCCACTCTGGTTGGTCAATGATGACTTGTTCAGTCCATTGTGATCCCAATTAAGTTCACGCACAGTTGTGAGTCAATATGGCCTTGAGGAAGTGAACCTCAATGCAGGCTACTTTGGGGTAAGAGAATAGAGCGTTTACGTCTCGTTTTACCAATATTTTTGTAAATGACCCATAATTTGAAACACTGCGGGATATTTTAATTTCCCTTTTGGTTTGCAGTTGGCGTGACTGATACTAAACTAGTTATTCGAAGCTGTATTGATCGATTTCATTTTCCAAGTACCTCCACCTGTTTGAGAGGTACCGATGCTGATACATTTGTAAGGAGTTTCAATCACCAACTCGAAATCGGCGATGACGTCATCTTAGCATCTTTTGACGGCACCGCCTGTCCTTGCCAGACGACAGCGTATTGCAATGATCAACAAATATCACCAGTGGTAGTTAGACGTCCTCATACACCGTCGCCTGGTGGTAAGGTCGAACAATAATGAAACTCAAAGTAAATAACTAGAAAGTTAAGTTATTTTAATATACAAAAATTCGGAATACTAGGGATTTTGCGTCCCTCCCATACCTTGCCACAGTGTCAGGGCCCTGTGTCATATAGATCCTCCAGAGCATATCCAACACCTACTCCAAGACAAAGCATTGTTGGACTTTGAGGGTTAGAGCATATACGTAAACGTATACTTATCTTTATACTTATTCCTAAACGTATACGCATACGCCTATGTCTGCATTAGTGCTGGTATATATTTAGTAAGCTAGAAGCACTATCGCCCCGAAAAGGCTTTATTGACATTTGATGGCAGAGTCGTCTTATGAATTATTACGAGAATATTACGTCTATTGATCAAACTTTGGTAGGCGAAGTGTACTCCTCCGCCCTTACTAAATCATCTTAGAAACCATAGTTCCTATCTTACTCCCTCTCGTGAGCGCCACGCTTACTCCGAATAACTGCCTACAAAGGATGGTAATGGCGTCACAGTCTTCACCATCCTAACGTTCCGACCAGAGTCATATAAACTTTCCATTTTGGCCTATACGTAACGACCCGCCTCTCTTAACTATTCTTTCGTTAAAATGTGCAAACCGATTGGTTGGTCAAGTTGCATTCTTGAAAGTGCGACATGTATTCTTTTCTCTTTCCAGCGGGAGGCTTGCAATGTGCAACCTGCCTAGATATCGATTTTCACGGCAGTCAGTACGACTACTACAATTATGATAATCCATCTTGCGAAGCCGGAGATTTGAAGGACCCTGATGTCTTCTATCATACTTGCTCTGGGGACGGCGCATGTGTCGTAATAGATGGTGTCATCACAGAACGTAAGTAGCAGGACAATGCAGTGCCCCCCCCCCCCCACGACAAAAACGGCTATCCATGTTTGATTCCTTGCTGGAGTCGAAAGGAATCTATGTAATCACGCTGGGGAAGGTTGTATGTGTGTGTGTATATGGATGTTTGTGACGCTTAGTTTGTAAACACGATATCTTAAGACAGCAATGGTGAATACTTCTCATACATAACAGATGGATTTCCCACATTGGGAGGAAGATCCTTATTTGTTTTTGTTGGAGGTCGCCGTAGGTCGTAAACCGAAGACCTTGTTAATACGATGTCAATAGGTAGAGAGCATGACTACTTATCATACTTGGCATGGGGATGACGTTATAGACAAAAAGTGAAATCTATTACTTTAGTAGAGGTCGATCAATCGTTTTCTGAAGCCACCGGATGTTAAAATAGCGAATTCTTGAAATTTACCTGTAAACACGATGTCTCAAGATAGCAATGAGGGACACTTTTCACACTTGGCAATAATGTAATATTGTGATATTATTTGTTGTTTTAAGAGAGAGGGAGAACCCTATGGGTTTTGTTGGAGGTCAAAGGTCATCATCTGAGGTCACCAGAGATGAAGCTATGAAAACCGCGTAAACTAAATTGACAGTGGGCGGTACCTCCGAATTGTGTCGTTCCGTGGCCTCCGTAAATGTTGTGCCAAGGGAGCTGAAAAAAAAAACAGCGTAAGCGTTTCATGGATGGCTAAATGCATTACATCTTTCCGCTGTACTAACTGGTTTTGTTTCCTTGCCGAAAGCGAAAGGAATCTTTACAATCACGCTGGCAAGTGTATGTATGTATAGGCCTATATTGTATGTATATATGTCTGTTTTTATGTGTGCGTTTGTGACGCTTGTCTTGTAAACACGATATCTCCAGATAACAATGGTGGATACTTCTCATGCTTTGCATATGAATTCCCATATGAAAAAAAAAGTTCCTGCAGTGTTTGGTGTTGGTCCAAGGTTACTAGATGAAGTTATCCGAGGTAGTAGTCAAACGCAGCAATCTAGTCGTCAACCAATCAGGAGCCAGCATTGGGATGACGTCATCGTTGCTAGGCAAAGGTCAAGGTCAAGACCATGGTCATATCTGACATGTTATTTAGCTAGGTCAAAGTTTGGGTGAAAGTCAAGATCACGGTCATATGAATGTTTTTATGTTACCATTGAATTTGTCATAATGTACTGTATGATATGAATATCATTCGGAGAATATCCTGTTTAGACATTGTGGTGGGCAATGTAGGGGGCTCGAACTCGAGCAAGTGTCAGTCAGTGATCAACAAAAGACCACTTCAACAGTGTCTGACCACAGAATGCTTCGAATGATCTGAAAGCATATTATATTTCAAAAGGGACAGGGCCCAACCGATCGATACAGACACAAAAGAGAAAAAAGAGAGCACAATACAACTGTGTGTGATGAACGTAACGATCTTTGTATTTGTTCCTCAACAAAAGAGTCGATATCGATGGAAGACTGAACACACAAAATGGCTGGCTGGTTTACAATTTACATAATCGAGAGGTACTTTGATGAACAGGTGTTAAACTTAGTTATGCATAGTCTCTGTACAGGAGTGTGCCTCGCGAGAAGCTGAAATTACAGTTTGCTTGACATCCACAGTGCACTTACAAACCTTGTTAGCTAACTGTTCAGTACGAAAAGTTGAATTTATGCTGACTGCCTAAAGTAGGATCAATCTTTACACCAACGAATAGTGTGAACGAAGCTTGAGGACTGTTCGTTCCATGCCTTTCTCCTTGTGTGGGGTATCTTCCTGTAGTATCAGGAGCATGGAAACAAAAAAAGTCTTGAGAATGTTCTGTATTAGCTGTATTAATTGTTCAGTAGGAAAAGTTGAATTTATGGTGTCTTCAGAATCGGAGGACCTGTCTGTAACACCAACAAAATAGTGTAAACGAAGAGGACTGTCTGTGACGTGCGTTCCTAGTTGTGTGGAGTATCTTCCTGTAGTATCAGGAGTATGGAAACAAACGTCTTGAGAAAGTTCTGGGATGGAATGAATCTGTATAAATTACTGGAAGATGACAGTTCGGAATCCTCTCTTCAGACCGTCAAAATCGTCCGAGTCGAACCACCATCGCGTATGCATTGTTTCGCTTATAGACCAAACTTATTCAGTTGATAGGTAACGAAAGTCTTTGTCCGTCAGACTGTATCGTAATGAAGTGTCTTTATTATGGCCAAATGATTCAAAACAGAATGGATTCACCGCTTCAAGACTGGTATGTGCTTCTTCTTCCGTCCTTTTCGTATCATATGGTACATTACGCAGTAGGTCTTGAATGTCACTGGCAACATGTTGTAATTCTGCCATTCCTCGGGATTAAGACAAATACATTTACTGCATGAATGACTCTCTTTATTTGCTCCGCTGTATACAAATATATGTCCTAGGACCAATTCGTGTCACGATCACAGATGAAGTCTTACGTAACGGGAAGTCATGCGACTTAGAAAGGTTCATAGGTTTGGTCACTTTTGAGAAAGCCCGGGAGGCTCTGGATTGGGTCGAAGCTCAAGCTGCATCCACACATAGGCCTTTTTCGGTTGATTTCCTGTGAGTGAGGGTTGTAGTAATAAATTTTTCCTTTTGATTTTATTCAGGTTTGTCATGGAGATCTCATGGTGTAGAATCAGTGTTGTTTTGACGACTCACAACTATGACATTACGGTAATAACTCTTTGTGATCCTATGAGTTATGAACACGTGGCTTTGTAGTCGTATGTGTCAGTTCCACAGAAGGAGGGATCTAAACTCCGACTTGGAATATATCTCTTGTAGATTTGTGTAGGTTTGAATCCCACAGGAGTACTTGCCTTGTGGGTTATCGACACATTTTCCAAGTATGAACTACCGTATGGCATTTTAATTGGCTGTACATTTGTTGCTATAATCTGACCACATGAAAGTGTATTTCTTCATTGATGTTTTCAACTTTACTGAATTGACCACTGTATAAACATTGCATACCTATCATTTTTCAGACGATTGTTGGTCACGTTATAGTTGTGAGTCGTCATGACAACACTGGTCGTATTATTTTACTGCATGAAATGTGTGTCAATCACAATGATCAGGTATAACAAAATGTTCTGTACTGCTTCCGTCTAAACATTTAACGTAGGCCTTGAGAATATTGATTTTATGCCAGTGGTCACAACAAGGTTTTGAGTTCGGGGTTCCATCATAAGTTAAGTGTGTTGATATGATTTTGTCAAGCACACACTTCAAGGAAGATGTGTCCATCATTATTAGGGGGTGTTTTTGAGTGAGTGGATATCAAGATTGTAACTGATACCATCAGATAATGAATGTGTGAAGCGTCATATTGATTGATTTACATTAAGATTTGCGTTCACCGTTTTGGGCTAAGACGTCTTTACTGTGTATACTGGCCAGGTGTTTGAAAGCTCTTGCACTCAAATGAACCAAAGGAAATTGATATAAAACCAGCTTTAGAGAGTATATCCCACGTACCATCTAGATGAGCATGCAACCAAGATTTTGGTAAAAAGTCTGTACAGACAGCTGAGACTGAGACAACGAATAAAGCTAAATGTTATCAGGACATAGAAAGAAAGAGCGGACTCTTGCTGATAAAGTATCGCTTTGTAGGGCCAAATGTGTTTCTGCATTGACGTTACTAGTCTACACTGTCTTATGACTGGCACAAACATGCTCTCTTGCAGTACACTGACGTACGCTCCTCTGCTGCTGCGCTCTATCCCTTGCTCCCCTGCTCCGGAGCACACCACTAGGAATGTTCCTTTGCTCCGATTGCCCCACATACGCATGCTTATCTGTTCTACGAGTCTCACTGCATCTGCCCTCTGCCCGAGTGTTATCACCCATGCTCCCCGCGCTCCACGTGCCCCACTACGTATGTTCCTCTGCTCCGGGTGCTCCACGGCCGATGCTTATGTGCTTTAGTGCTTTTTGACGCATGCTCATCTGCGCCGAACGAGTGGGGTACATTTAAGTCGATGAACACTCGTGTTTGGAACATTTTATAACAGATGTTTGCGATTGCAGCACTTTCAGCATGTCTCATCTTTTTCATATCTGTCAGTTGCCTTTTACGCGAGGCTTCAATCTCCGCCGACATATAAAGCGGGTCCACAAACTCGGTCATGGAGACCTCGAGATGTACGGTTGGGACTCTAAGAAGGGCGTAGGAAATGGACATCACGGCTCTTCAGACGAGGGTTCATACGAAGGTATCTCAGAGAGTGATGCTAAAGACAGTGCATCAGAGCCTCTGGAGGAAGACGACATGACTGATAGCAGTGAAACTAACGACAGTGACACCAATAAGGACACAGATGGAACCGCCAGCAGCAAAGAGGAGGCCGGAGAAGACGGTACCGTGACCGATATTGATGGAGAGGAGGACGATGGTCGTGGAAAAGTGTCTTGTCCGATCGACACTTGGGAAGCTCTAGCTCAAATGAATAAGGCCATGGGAGTCAATTTAAAACGGGGACATAAGATATTGACAGACTGCTTCGTAAAACTAAGGATAAAATATACCCGTTCGAAATCACGGAGCCGAAGATCAACCTTCTTTTACCGGAAACAGTTTTCGGTGGCAATCGACTAGAGATGTCCTTCAATGCTCAGACTCGACAGTATCGCTTAGTGTACACCAAGCGTGCACTGTTTGATGACTAAACATAACCGTATGATTACTAAAGTTGAACTGTTGGACGTAACTTTCTCGTGATATGAATCTGTTGTAATGCCTTTTTTCGACTGACTACATGTGTTTATGTAATTAATGCAAGAATTGTAAAAATGAAATAAGTGAGGTTAACATTAAACATTCCGTTGTCTTTTATCCTTGATTACATCGTTTTCTATAAGTTAAGTTGTGATTCATAAACCTCATGGCAATGATGAAATACGTACGGCTGTGATGCATAAAGGGTTTGAACTGTTATGTACGAGCAGAAAATGGCTGTTCGAGCCCGTCTCTCTTGACCAGGTTACAGAGTTCCTAGGATGGGGCTGAAGTGACCTTTGAAGAAACGCATTTGATAAGTCCTTACTTAAAGCCATAAGCGTCCTGCACATTTAGGCCCACTTAACATCCTAATCTCATTGTCTTCACGGTTTTATGCTGTTGTTAGCACTGTTTTTGTTATTATTACCGCATGTATAATGGTAAAACTTCAAGTCCAGCTAGAGGACTTGAGTTGCAGGTCAAGTGCCTTTCGGGTCATACCAATAAATTAAAAAAAAAATCCATAGGGTGCCTGTTGCTTTCTCACCGCTAAAAAGCTACCTGCAAGTGTGGCAAATTTTCAACCGGCTGGGTCCTGTGGGGTTGCACTGCTGTTAGCTTAAATATAGTCTGCGTCCCTCTGAAAACCTTCAGAAAGGATAGAAGATTATGGAAAAACTTTGCAAAAGGCTTTAAAACATAGCATAAGGCGCAATGCATAATTAACAGCGTTTTGTTATAAACATGGGATACATTTTTCCTAGTAGAGGTAGCTAACCTTTAATGAGAATGAGCAAGTAATGGTTGCACAACATTCATAAAAAACTGCTATATACAAAAAGTCTGTCCTGTATTGCAAGACAATGAGTTGAGAACTAATATCATATTGCCGTAGCAAATTTTAACTGTGATCAGGATGAACTGATCTCTATGTAGTGTTCCTTTTGTTGCAAGTGATCACGGTAAATAACTAAATACGATCCCATACAACATTCTTTTGGTCGTGTGCATGTGGGTGGCGCCAGCGACATAATCTTCTGTTAATATTTGTGTTATGTTAAATGTACATATAATGTTGCAGCAACTGCAAAAATAAATCACATGAAAAACTGTATTTTGTCGTGCGTTTTATTTTTGAATGTGTTATTGTTACATAAAATCGCGTAATTTGTTTCCATTTAAAATCACCCTGTCGACAATGAAGATGGTGTAATTGCTGTGGTTCTGTTCAGAGAGGAATTAAAGAGTAAAATCATTCACTCAAGAGATAACCCTTTCTCACAGGCCGGTATGTGTAAAACCCATGGAGCTGGAGCTTCGACTCATCCTAGAGCCTCCCGGGGCTGTCTCAAAAGTGACCAAACCTATGACCCTTTTCAGTCAAATGCCTTCTCGTTAAGCAAGACTATACATATGTGGAAAAGTTATAGTCCCAGGGCATATATTTGTATACAACGGACCACACCAAGGAAAAAAAAGTGTTTTCGAACTACGCGAGGAAAACTTTTCTACTTAAACCCTGATGAATGAAACTATTGCGCCATGCCGACAATGAAATTCAAGACCTACTGCGCGATGTATCCTGAGATATGAAAAAGACGGAAAGAAGTACTAACCAGTCTTACAGAAACCACGGAGAACACAATAACGGTACTGTTTTATTTCGTGTACAAAGACTTTCGTCGCACATCAACTGAGAATGATAGACCGATAAAACATTGCGAAACAATGCATAAGCAATCGTTGTGCGACTCTGATGATTCTGACTGTGTGAAGGAAGAATTCCCGAAATCGTGTACAGCTTCATTCCGTCCAAGAACATTCTCAAGACTTTTGTTTCCGTACCCCTGATACTACAGGAAAGTACCCATAGTCCAAGCAGGAACGCACGCCACAGTCTTCATTTCTTCTTTGTTCACACTATTTATAGGTGTTACAGACAGGTCCTCCAATTCTAAAGACAGTCACCACCATAACATAAATTCAACTTTTTGTATTACCCAGCTTAATAGTATGGTTCTTAGTGTACTATGAATGTCAATTATGCTGCTGTTTCAGTTTCTCACAACCTGTACAGCAATGTACATTCAATTTCTTTACTTTTAAGTATCTATTGGTTATTAAACTCTAATGAATGGCAACATTTGTACCATTCCAGCAATGACATTCAAGAACTACTGCGTAATGTATCCTATGATATGAAAAAGACGGAAAGAAGCACTTACCAGTCTTGAAGAAATGGACCCATTCTGTTTTAAACCACGGAGAACTTCATAAAGAAATTGCATTATGATATATTTTTTGTGTACAAAAAACTGAGATTGATAGACCGAAAAAGTATTGCGAAACTACTATTCTGATACTACAGGAAAGTACCTATGGACCACAGAAAGAGGAGTGCACGTCAGTCTTTCATTTCTTCTTCGTTCACAATGTTTGTTGGTGTTACAAACAGGTACAAAGTTTGTATTACGATATAGGCTTTGTGTACAGAAAACTTTCGCCACACGTAAAAAGAGTATTTTAGACCGAAAAAAATATTGCAAAACTACTATTTGTTCAGAAACAATTACGCTCCAAACAAAGGATTCCGACCTGTCACCTTCCACTAACGTCTACGTGTACAGCTTCATTCCATTTAAGAACATTCTCAAGACTTATATTTCCATACTCCTTATACTACAGGAAGATAATCCACACAAGGAGGAACGGACAGTCCTCTTCGTTCACACTATTTGTTGATGGTCCTACTATAGGCAGTCAGCATAAATTCAATTTTTTGTACTGAACAGTTAACTAACAAGGTTTGTTAGTGCACTGTGGATGTCAAGTTAACTTTAATTTCAGCTTCCCGCAAGACAAACTCATGCACAGAGACTATGCACAACTAAGATTAACATCTGTTCATCAATTAAAGTACCTCTCGGTTATGTATACTGTAAAACAGGGAGCCATTTTGTGTGTTCAGTTTTTCATCGATATCGATTCTTTTGTTGAGAAACAAATGCAAAGGTCGTTACGTTCATCAGACAGTCGTATTTGTGCTCTCTTTTTTCTCTTTTGTGTCTGTATCGATCGGTTGGGCCCTGTCCCTTTTTAAATGTAATATGCTTTCAGTTTATTCAGACTCTCCTGTCGTCAGACACTATGGAAGTGGTGGTCTTTTGTTGATCACTGACAATTGCGCGAGTTCGAGCCCCCTACATTGCCCACCACAATGTCCAAACAGGGTATGCTCCGAATGATATTCATATCATGCAGTAAATTATGACAAATTTAATGGTAACATAAAAACATTCATATGACCGTGATCTTGACCTTCACTCAAACCTTGACCTAGCTAAATAACATGTCAGATATGACCATGGTCTTGACCTTGACCTTTGCCTAACAACGACGGCGTCATCGCAATACTGGCTCCTGATTGGTTGAGGACTAGATAGCTGCCTTTGACTACTAGATGTTTTAAAAAGAAAACCTTGTAGACACGATATCTCTAGGTAGAAAACATGGATGATTTTCATTCTTGGCATGTGAATGCGTTATAGTCAAAAAATGAACAGTGGTTTTTAGTAGAGGTCAAACGTTATCTGAGGTCACTGGCCGTGAATATACTGAATTACGTAAAAATTGCTTGTAAACACGATATCTCAAGATAACAAATACGGATACTTTCCATACTTGATATATAGATTTTCCATATTGATAGGGAAAACCCTATTATTTTCAGTGGAGGTTGGGATCATTTGAGGTCATATTTTTGTAAAGCATAATTTTTATAGTAATTGGTAATTCTAATTTTATTTTCCTAATTATGAACACATGTGAAGGATGTTGTAAATTAATTATTAATACCATATAACAAGTTTGTTGATGGTGTAGTGAAAAGTGTTTGGTTTCTTACAAAAACCGCCAGGGCTCGAATCCCATCGACAATACTCCCTTTTTCATTTTGTTTTATACTTTGTTATTCAATTTTAGTGGATTTCACAGGCCATGTGAAGTCACCAGAGGTCAAATTGATAAAACATCGTAAAACATCATATCTCAAGAAGGATTATTTGGGGATAAACCTCAGTGCAACAAAACATTTCTTTTTGGCAAGGAATCACAGGGGAAATACCTCTCTTTCACGAAAGCATCGCAGCTCATAGTCCAATTGTTATGGTACACAGATTAAAAAACGTGAACCTTCCTATTTAAGGTAGTTTTCTTGCTGAAAACTTCTAATTGGATATAGTGACCCACAAGACTGACCAAATATAGTGTTCAGTGACAAATAACTAATGGTGAGCAACGTTTAACCGTGTGTCATAATTTAGACCGTGAAGGACAGTTTTGATCTTTGACATCATGTGACTACGAATGTGGTGGACTTCTATGCATTACAGTGAGGAATCTTGTGTCCAAAAATCATGGTTCGCGAGATAGGCCTGCCTAGTTTGATTTAAGCCTATTGCGTTTATTGGTTACCCTGACTAATACAACAGCTTGCACAACGTTCTCATTTGAAAGCGTTTTGGCTGTTTGGCATGAAACTGATGACAGTTCTCAACCTCAGTCCGCTGGACAAAGCCTGTCTACGTTAGACCGTGGCAAATTCGTGTGGAGACAGTGGCGATGATCATGTCCTACCCTTCAGAGGGTAATCTGGTCGATGTCCTTGGAACTAAAGGATGCGTACCTGGCTTAACACCACCAATTGAGAAAAAGCAAAGAAGGACCACATAATATAGCATCTGGTTTAAACAGAATTTAATGGTGTGGGTTCTGAGTATGATGAACTGCATGGGTGCACGGAAAACAGAACTCTGGTCTCCCCTTATTCAGGGAGGGCTGTAGCAAGTAAGTATAGTTATTCATGAATGTCTCCACTAGTAGGTCTAATTTGTGAGAATTCACCGATGACGGGTGTGATCTTCAAGCCACTACACAAACCTGCCCATATCAAATTACAATGTTAACCATGTAAACGTTAGCCTCATCCTTCCTAGCCTCTGGAAGGGGATCTGGGGGAGGGTGGGGGGTAGAAATAAAATATGTTTACCGTCACGTGACATACCCATCACCACGGCATCTCAGAGCGTCGACTACCATTACTGTGGAGATACATTCAAGTTCATAGCTGTCTCCTTCGGACCCTCCATGTCCCGATGCTCCAAATCCTCTTGAGATACCACTTAAGCGCACTCTGAGAGGTCATCACTTCCTGTCCTCTGGGACTGAGGACATCAAGCTTATCTCTACCCGTATCTTTGCTCGGAAGGACGGTCAGGGTTTGTGTCTTAGAGAGAAACCTGATCGCATGAGTGATCAATGGAGAAACGTCGCACCTCTCTTCTACCCTCCTAGACTAGACTTGAATTGAGTGCGAGGATTTCCATTCATGAAAAGGGTTACCCACCCCAGAGAAGCCATCTCTAAACTTGTTGCCGCCCTCCAAGCTTGGCTCCCAGTCTTGGTTGACCACTTTCTCCAGTGCCGCCATAACCGTTGTCCATCTGCTATAGTACTCCCGCCCGGCTTCTAGGGACACCAGATCCTGTTATAGATGCATCCCCCTGAACGGCCCCATCTGGAATGGTACATCAAAGATACATTTTTGAAAGGAGCCCATTCGGGCATTGGGAGCCCGGCTTGATAAGCGTTACTACACAAATTTTGATTGCCTGTCAGGCGGGGATGCAATCCAGACCCTAGTAGACATACCTACGTCAGATGAAGTGGGATCTGTACAGCAACGTACTTGAGCAGAACGGAGCCGTGAGGGACATGTAAGTCTCCCAGGACCATTTACAAGGCAAGAGATTGGCGGTATTCTTGGACAACACTGCTGTTATATCATACATCAAAATTTAGGGTAGGACTCTTGCCTCCAGCAAATGCCTGGAGGTGAGATCCCTCCTCCTTTAAGGCCTCCAGCACTACATCTCGCTTAGAGTAACAAGTATGGTGTGGTATCAGGAGGGACATCGTTTTCTCAGACTGAGAACTGGCATTGAGGTTGACAGGATTGGTTTCAACGTGAACTTTTTGCAATGACAGAGAATGTTGGACTTCCGGTCTCTTGCAACAGGTCCTTTGATCCAGGGACCATGGCTCCAGACTTTCTATCCTCAATTGAGACGGATGGACTCCTATGAATTCCATTTATCATGTTCCACCGTTTCCTTCCCATCCATTCAGGATCTGAGTATTATTGTTGTTGACTTTCTTATGGCTGCGGCAGGTATGGTGCCAGTAGCTCCACAGCTTGCTGGTGGGTAATCTAACCGTGCTGCCACCCCCACGGAGACCCGGTTCTCACGATGGGGACAAGGGACTCACTCCATGGGTCCAAAACACGCGATTTACCTACCTGCTAACTGTGCGAAGGTCACAGGACTTCTTTAGAGCATATGAAGTTTGTAAAGACATTGTCGCAATGGCAGATCCAATGAGGAGACTTTCTACCCTGCCCTTGTAATGCCAGACTGAGCCAATTTAGAGGGCATTGTGCAGACTAGGCTTCTCTACGAAAAGCATGCAGGTTAACATCATCAAGGACTATCACTCGGACAACACAACTGCAGACCTTGAAGTTTTCTATAAGAACAACAGCTGGGTCAAGCTAGACCTTTCCAGCACCTTTGGGGATTGCAAAAGTTCTGTGGTGTTCCCTCATGTCATTCTGCTCCATTAAGGAATTGCACTCTCTTGCAGCCAGAGCCTTACGAATTGTTCTATTCTGTTCACACCTTAACCAGAGCCTTGCCACAGGTTCGTCACTAAGACTTCACCCCGGAGGACAGGGAGCGTTCAGGCGGTAAAAGAGGGCTCCAGTCCGACAGGATAATGGAGGATCCAATGGAGACAGCTATCAACTGGTATGTGTCCCCTCAGTACTCGTAGGCGACGCTCTGAGATGATGTGGTTATGGGTATATCACGATGAAGCCACCCTATAGGCCCTATGATGTCATCAAACTCCCCTTCAGAAGGAAAGGAAGGGCTATTTACAGCGATTTCATGTCGGTGGGTTGGTTTAGTGACTGTAGGTCTCGAAACGTCATAAGCAGATAGGTGAATTTCCACAAGCCAGACCTACTAGTGTGGACATTTATGAGCTACTAACACTTGCACCCTTGACAAACCCTTTAACCATCCTGTAAGGAGGGAAAACCAGGTCCATCTTTTTCTTGTATGAAGAGACTCCTCGTAGGCTACGTATTGCATGTACACAGTAGTTAAGCATACACTGAGCCCATACCGCTATGCTCTAATGACTAATCCGCCTTCTGAAGGGTAGGATGGAATCATCTCTAAGATCTCTACACAAATTCGTCACTGTGTAATCGGGCCGGCTTTTGGTCCGTGGATTGAAATCGAGAATCGCATCAGTTTCATACCAAGGAGCAATGAAAAATAGGAACTTTGTGGAAGATGCTGCTTCAGTCAGGGTAACCTTACCCAAGGGTGTGTTTTCTATTGGTTTCCTCATTTAACCCTCATTCCGTCAGGGGTAATGCGTCCCTAAGGCTTAAAGTCTATATAATGAGGGTAAATACTGAGAAGATCATTTACAAGTGTACGATGGGGGCGGAACTTGATACCTCTGTTCATTATGCACATGTACACCATGATGCTACAATTGGTTGAATTCTTAGCTGTATGCGTCTGTCCAATATTCTAGCAGCAGCAATAAATGTTTATGTTTGCTATTAAAATCCCAACTAAACCACCTTCATTGTGAAAGGAAACACCATGATATGTTCCCTGATGTCTAGGGGTAAGTGAAGGGACCATGCACAAGCACGCCCATCGCGACAAAGTTACTCAGACTATAATTATTAAATAAGCGACATCTTGAAGTTTAATATGCGCGTCACAACTGGCTCATGAATATCCATTCATGGATTAGTTGTTGTGAATCAAATAGAATTTGGTCTAAATAGATTGTCATACCTGCTATGACGAGACATTTAAAGCCATTTTCAAACCGAATGTAACAAAAAATAGTGGCCATCTTGAAATTTAATATGGCCGCCATTTATTCTTGGTGATGATATCATCAAGGGATTAGTTGGTATTAAAAACATGGGGTTAGCCATCATAATGACGCATATAGCATCCAGAAAAAGCAAGTTATGGTCATATTTCTGTGAAAAGTAGTGGTCATTTTGAAAATTTAAAATGGTCGCCATGGTCATGTCGGAAAATAATGAAAACCTTCATTTTGGATTCAGTATACCCTAAACATGAAGAAACTGCTAAAAAATATCAAACTGGGCAGGCCTGTCTCTCAAAATTACACCAGAATCCTGACTATTAAAAGTTACAACTTTACGTCGGGTAGCTAACCATCTCATCAATTTGGATCAAGTCTGGTGTCTTTTTAGAGTATAAAGTTCAGATGAGAAAACCGTAGATTACTCTTGGATGAAAGACCCACTTAAATGTTACCCAGGTTACTTGACCACCCATGCATGAACCATATGACATTGAAAAGATCCATGAATTTTCTCAAAGAGTTTAAACGGTCCTCCACTTAACTCTTTTTCTCTTCGTTCGTCCGCAGTTGGAATACCATATAGTTTCTTTCAGAGGGTGTGTGTTCACGGATTTTTGGACATTTACCCTCGAACCAGAAATCTGACATGTCTGCCTTCTGATGAAGCAGAAACGATTGTTCCAATCATTCTCTTGAGTGAAGATGATTATTATTTCGGATATGACCTGACTTTTGAAGGAAGTCTCTGCTATTGTACATCGGATCTGTGTAACCTATTCAATAAGTCGCCTACAATAACTCCAGCCATCTTGTCCGTGGTGTTGTCAGTGTTACTGGGGGTGGTGATGTTTTACGTCTAAAGTTGGAAACAGAACTATTTAGAGTTTAAACGTATTTTTAAGGTGGGGGCAAAGTAAGTGTTCAATTGCTAAAGACGGTTTTTTAAAGTGTACAGTCATGATATAATCCACACTCTTACAAATGTGTTTGAGTAATTGGACACTTATTTTGCCTAAACTTAGTGTAAACACGTTTAAATTCTAAACATGTTTAGCGATTAAACATTAAATGTTAAGCGATTAAACGTGTTTTGAAATAGAATGTTTAGGAATTGGACACGTGTGTTTAGCATTTAACGTGTTTCCAAAGTAGGCCGAAATGTGTTTGGAATATGTTTAATTCCTAAACACCGTTTTTTGAGTGCATTCTTGTTAAAGAAAACGTCACGGTCTATGTTTATAGTTAAGAATAGATCTCGAGAAAATTATTCAAGCAAAAAATTCTAAAACGTGTGCCAATTACTTGCTCCGGTCTCCTTAACGTATAAAAAGGCACATTTTGTATCTAACTGTGCATTAAAATGCAGTATGACAATCCGGCCAGCAATATCGGAACACGATAGTTAACAATTACCACATGTCCAGGACTGTATCCGGGTCCGTATATCCCGATTTCGAGCCAATTCAGATTCCAGTAGTCCCCATTCCCGGCCGCACTCGAGTCCGGCCATTTGACAATGCATATTTAGCATACCCTACAAATGGTTTCTTTTGATGCTATTTTTCAGGTGGACGTAATCAAAAAATGTCAGTTTAGGTCAATTTCATAGTCTGGCCCACCTTGTAAGTTAGTTGAATGTGTGACCGTTCATACATTTAACTGTACATCAGTTACAACGTAGTAACATTTATGTAACTTTCACTTTGTGGACTCGGCAAGAATCGGCTCCCATTCTGGGCCAATTCCGAGTCCAGTCAAAAACGGAATCGAGTTCGAAATTGAATCCAGACTCGGGGGCTGGAGCTTGAAAAGCCCCCCTCCACGGATCGGCGCCTGGACAGGGTCCGTATATATACAGAGTAGGTACAAGGCTTAAAGAGAGGACTCTCATTCGTAAGAGTGATATCCAAGCTGTATCTACGGCAATGTGGCGCGTCTAACATTTTTTCAAAAAAGGCAAATCCTTAAGAAAGCAATCTGTGCTATCTTTTATAACCATCCCCCCCCATCTCAGCCTCGCCATGACTGGAGCTGACTGAAATAAGAATATTTGGCTCTCGGTACATCCCGCACTGCAGGAAACCGCGCTCTTAAACACAAATTGGGGCTCCACAGGTCTGTGTTAATCATGCGTCTGCCACCATTATCATTTCGACGTTATTCATGGGGAGGTGGGCGGCATTGGGAAAACTTTTGCATCAGAAACTAAGCAAGTTGTAGATAACCTCACACTGAAATGGATGACTACACTCAATTTCTTCGTTTAACATTAGTAGTACTCAGTTTGTTAGAAAGCTCTATATCAATTATTCTCAAACGCGATCAAGAGAGAAACGGGGACGAGGTCGAGGGGCGCATTTCAAAAAGTCGAAAGACAAACCTCTAAGGTGATTGAATGATTCTGTTCAAGGAGCTTAGGAAAAAGCAAACGCATATAAAATTTTGCAAACGCATTGTTAGGCGATGCCTAATTGATCACATTTGACTTAGTTTCTACAAGCACTGAAAGATGACTTTCAGAGATTTTATTTTCAGTAATCAATCAACGTGCATGACGTTACGTTATCGAACTTTGTACAACCACCCCAAACAGCAACGTCGTCGACATCATGCTTAACATTTAACAAGCCATGCTCAACATGTAGCTAGAGTCACCAAAAGGTTTGGTCCCTTGACCTCTCGAAACTAAAGCAATACACTTTATCACCGAACTTTGCTACGTTCTCAAGTACCGACACATCTTTTTAGTAAAACGGTTCCACCGTCACTGATGTTCTTGTAAGTTATGTTAGCCTCACTAAATTAACACTTACTGAGTCACAAAGTAATAAAACAGTACATGACAGTTCCAAGATCCCCAAACCTTTAAGATCGGCACTTACTAAGTTTCCACGTAATTCTTAAAGGTGTGATTTTTTTTATTGCATTTTGGATATTTACATCACATATGCTTAGATTAAAGGTTAATCCAAAGACTGATTAACACGAAACTGAATGAACTGATTATAGGCTACCCATGCAACTCAGCCTGCCAACAATTGTTTAATCAGATCCGCTGATAAATTACTTCGCAAATAACGGACACAGACTTTGGTCGCATTTAAGTTGTGCACACATGCCTAATGTTAATACTTAATAGCTCTGCATGATATCACATCGCCAGTTTCTGATGCAGACATGTGTACATGGCGGTGGTGAGGGGGAGATGATGGAGTTGAAGGTGCATGTTATAACAATATGGTTGGGGCTGGTTATCTTTGCCCTCACAATATTTCATATGTGCACATGAGCGTCCATATGAGACAGGGTGGGATCACATCCCTCCGCCCCTTTTGAAAGTTGAAAGTACAATCCTCATATATTTTCTTACAAAGGCTTTTATGTTTCGTCATGAATATTTCACCACTTTTGGGTTGAGACTGACTTTACTGGATATTAATGGGTACAAGACAGTCGTGCATTCACTTAATAATCGTATACGTTGGCGTTTAATGGGAATAAGCAGTTTCTCCAAATTTTCTTTGAACTAATCACGAATCTCTTGCGTAATTTTCCCTTATTTGCCTTACGAGTACCAATGTAGATATTTTTGAAAGTAAATGTTACAAACAAAGGGTAAAGCAAGGAGTTATGCTCCATAAATTTAAAATTCAGTAATAAAAATATTGTCACATTCTTAAATGGAGCCATTCATGAATCAGGATACCTGGGTATACTAGTTTTCCTTGGGGTGACTACATTTTCCCTATAACTCATACATAACTACATCTTTACGTACACATTCTGTGAACAATCCTTTTCCAGTCCCCTGCATTAAAAGAAACACAAATTCTGCCCTTGATAGTGGGTCTATCTGTCACTGGTGACTGTGACGTGTACCGTCATAGCAAAGTAGTATACAAATAATGAATGTTTATGAGTGTGGTCGCCTCATTGAATAAAACGTTTAATCCTTAATCTCATGAAATTATTCATATTATAGCACGGATGAAAAAACATTCATTATTTGTTTTATGTAGCACCTTATAACTTTGATCTAGTCGTTGGTTTAATTTGTGTTTTGGCGGTCACTAAGGGTACGTTTGTCTGTGTTGTAGCCCCATGGTTTGTCGTCTACTGACTGCACGTTTATGTACCTATTACGTTCGATATGCAATGTACGATCCTCAAAGCTGCAGTGATTTGTTGAGTTGAGGGATAGTTTGTACATACCGCAGTTATAACTGACTCACCGTTGTGTGTTATTCTAGAATAACACACGACCGTGTGTTATACTAGACTATTGCACGATGGAAAACACACGATTGTGATGATCGTGCCGAATCACCCATGGTATGTGACCACCAATCCTCCAATCAGATGTAGAGGAATTCAAGCATATGCCGTCACAAAACACAGGCAGAGGTAAGCGCATATCATTACAACTAACACCATTACAAATAAATCCATGTAGCTGACATGGGTACGTGTCGGATAGGCGAGAAAGTCTACGTCATATGTACAGTTTGCTTCATTATTCCCCCCTTAAAATGTTCTCCGCGTGACGTCAATACATATGGTCTATCAGTAATGATTTCCCCCAAATGAAATATACAAAGGGGTGTAGGAGAGACAAAGGGACCATCCTCCAGCCCCAAGTGCCTTTCAAAAGAACGTCCATTCAAATATATTCAATTATTTCTACGTGCAGAACTTCTTGACAAAATGATTCTTCACGACTTTCTGTTTTTTAATATGTACCCAAAAGTTAATCCTATACAGGGCCGTCGCGAACGGCGAGTGTGGGTCTTGTCTCACCCCCTAAAGTTCTTCAGTAGTTGGAAAATCTGAAATACTAGTTAGAATTTCTGATATCTCAGGTTAGCACATCTTTTCCGCTTGAGTATATGTCAACTTTGTTTACATTTTCAAACTAGATCAAGTTATAATAATACCAAAGGTTATTTTCCTATCGATGCAGATTCTGAATGCAGATTTTGTGATGGAAATCTTATTTAATGAAAAATTTCGGCGCGCTTCGCGCGCATGCGTCCCCGTTTGCACTCTGTTTCATGGCCATTATGAAAGTTATTATACATGGAACTATTCTGATTAGGCCTACAACACTTTCCGAAAAAACAGAGATACATCTCCAAACATCTGCAGGGACCTCGCATCAATATGGTATCATTCAATCTAATTTGTAGTGTGATGTGGAAGGTTGAAAGTACGTTTTTGCTGTTTTACATTTTTCAAATTTTTTTCACTGAGCTCTTCGCGCTCAGCCATTATCGGTAGAAATAGTGATTGTTCATTCACTTACGACTAAAAAGCATTCTGAAACGCGCTTGTTAGTTCTTCACCCCTTTTGCTATACCTATCAGGGAGGTCTAACATCACCTACCTGCACCTGTACCCTCCCTCAATCCCCATTGATGGAAGCTGTTCGTGTGAATTTTCGTTCAAAATTAGTAAAAATACGATATATGATCAGTTCGAAAATATCTCAAAGATGGCACCATTTTGCATCTAAGCAATCTTAAACAAAAGTTTATCAAAGGGGATGGACCCCCCTCCCTAAGACCCCTTCTCCAGGAGGGCACATTTATGAAGAGAAAAAGAAAGGATTCCCACTGCTGTATACAAACGCAGGGCGCATAATAAAAAGTGCAATTAACGCTCCGCCACTCAGTTGAAAAAAAAAAACATACAACCAGCAAGTCGGAAAAATTGAAATACACTATATTATATACATTTTCCAGCCGTATATGATCAGCTCAAAATTGTCCCAAAGATATCACCATTTTCATCTACGCAACCTTAAAATTAGCAACAATTTCTCACAGGGGAGGGGAAATCCCCTCTTTGATCCCTCCCCCAGGACAGCACCTTTAGGTAGTGCCAAAGGGAGGATCTAACACTGCTGCATACAAATGGAGGGAGCACAAAAAGTGCAATTTACGCCCCGACACTCAGGTGGAAGAAACATCTGCAGCCAGTCGGAATTTGGGAACTTTATCCCCCTCCAACCCCCCAACATATCACCCTAGCTACGGCTCTGGGCCTATAGATCATTAAGCGTAGTTAAGTTTTCTAAAGATCATGTCACGTTAGTAGGAAATGTTTTCACAAGTTTTATATATTTTCATGCCAAAATATACACTATATTAATAAAAATAACTGTATAAATCTAAGATCGTGCTTTCCGACCAATGCATGGAGAAGAAAAATTTAAAACATTTAACAAGCTAGCCATATACTCAGAAAAGAAGAAATACGAAATTTGCTGCGAACGTTTCTTCACAGCGCAAACAAATGAAAAGAGAAGCTAAAAGAATCACAATTTCAACTTTTTAAAATTTGCCAGAACATATTTGTGATTTTACTATACTTTTATTTTGGAAATTAAACGATTATTCTAAAATTGTCGTTTTCTTCTCTTTTTTTAATCAAAGTCTACAGCTTCGATTAGGCAATTGGATTTGCTCAGTTCGTCACGGAAATTTGTGACTTCCTTTGTGGCTCGGTGTACCAGCTTTTTCAGTGTAATACTCCTCTTTCTGAACACGAGCACTACGAACATACCCATCATTCTTCATCTGCCACGCAGTTACTTTGACTATTTCATGAAGTGGAAATTTTGACCATTTCCCCTATTTCACCAACTTAACCCTGTTCCAGTATGAATGATCAGTCCATTTGAGGCAAATAGCAAGTCTTCATCTCGAAGGACTATAAGCCGCTACGCAGTTCTATTGACTTTCTTTATAAGTTTGTCAAACACACTGTGCGAGTCTTAAAAGAGTCCCAGACTTGGACGCTGCTACGCAGGCTAAGTCTGGCACTGACTTTACGATCATTCCATCGAAAATCTCCGCTTTCTCAACACGCTCATCTGTCGCTTAAATTCGTTCGAACGTCTCAGATTTAGCTGCGCATGTGCAAACGCCCGAATCTAGGATGGAAATATCTTATGCTGTCTGTTGCCTGCTTGGAAGATACGTTTCTTACACAATGGGTAAAGTTGCGTTAGCAGCAGACCATTTTGGTCTGAGAAGTGAGCATGGTAGGCCGTTTGACTATTTTTGTACCGCACTTAATGTTTATTCGATAGAAAAATCAAGTGGTGCAAATATTTGGGCTTTTTTATCTTCTTTTCATACCATCTTCAGTGGCTTTGATCTGGTGCCCACTTGCCTGTAAATACAAACCGTCTATTACTTTCTTGGATTTTTTCTATTTCGTCACCACTCGTGAGTCTTATTTGTTATTGCACTGTCATTGTGGGCCAGCTCTGTAATTTGTTATCAAGATCAAGCGATCGTTTGATGATCGTAACTCTTAAAATCTGAGCGGCGATCCCGGGAAACGGGGGGACATGTCCCCCCAATATATGAGAAATTGCCCATTGACTTTGATTTTTCACAATTAATTTTTTTGAAAATGGGGTCATGTCCCCCTAATACTGAGAACAAATCGCCGCCGTTGGTTAAAATTTGAAAGAGAAAAGGGTTTACACAAAAGCGAGAAGAAAAATCACTTACAAAATATCATGCACAATTTTTGCTCTCATTTTACGTTGACAAGTGTTTCAACCGCACCCTTACAAGGATATATATCCATTTGTTCACCCGGTCGCCAATGAGTGTTGGACTGTTTTCACTATCGGTATCGGCCGATATTCCCCATTTCATATTGGTTACTAGCGATATCGATACAGCACTTTCGCAAATATATACTTTTCAACTGTTATGTTTCGTGTGAAGGGTGAAGCCCATGACAGTGGGATACAGAAGCCCGTCTTATTCTCCTAGTTTTAGATATAACGCAGTTATGGTCATTGAGGAAATGAAAATAGTTGTTCTGAAGACGACCCCTTCCAGGGGGGCGTAGCGAAGGTGTTATCTTTGGGGGGTGTGGAGATTATGTTTTGCTGACGGATCTAACGAACTATAGTGGGTGTGGTCCAGGGCCCCGCCTAAGGACCCCTGGTGGGGTCCAGCGGGCTCAGCACCCGGAAGCTGGGTGAAAAATTAAGTCTCAGGATGGATATACTTTGTTTCATAATGCATTATCAAATACAAACTAGATCTCCACTAATGTTAATGTATTAGGCTATCCCTTTCGTCAGGCCGCTATAGTTTTAAGCGGTTGGGATCCAGAGGCCCGCCACATTCACGACATTCACTGATCTGTGGCCTGGGGGAGTTGTCTAAGGGGAGGGGGTGTCCCCCTCCCGTTAGGAAATTTTTGGAATTTGTAAGATGCCTAGATCGCAAATGGTGCAATGTCTGAGTGGATTTCTGCCCTAATGAGGAACCTCAAAATTTACACCCGGGTAGAATTTGCTTGTCAGATTTTTTTGTGCGACATTTGTCGCCGTTTATGCGACATTGTCGCACAAATAGGGGCTGGCTAAAACACTGGGCCCGCCTAAGGACCCCTAGTGGATTCCGGAGGGCGAAGCTCCCAAGAGCTCTGAGGTTTAAGTATAACTCTGGGTGACAAATTAAGTCTCAGGATGGATATATTTTGGTTCATAATGCATCATCAAATGCAAAGATTCCCACTAATTTTAATGTATTAGGCTATCCCTCTCGTCAGGCCGCTATAGTTTTAAGCGGTTGGGATCAAGAGGCCCGCCAGTGTTTTAGCCTGGACGTTTTCTCAATGCGACATTTACTGATTTATGGCCTGGGGGAGGGGTCTGAGGGAAAGGGGTGTTCCCCTCCCCTTTGGAAATTTTTGGAATTTGAAAGGTGCCTAGATCGCAAATGGTGCAATATTTGAGTGGATTTCTGCCCTAATGAGGAGCCTCAAAATTTACACCCGGGTAGAATTTGCGTGTCAGATTTTTTTGTGCGACATTTGTCGCCGTTTATCCGACACTGTCCCACAATTAGGGGCTGGCTAAAACACTGGGTCGGCCTAAGGACCCCTGGTGGGGGGCGGGGGGCGAAGCCCCTGGAAGCTCCGAGGTTTTAGCATAATCTCTCGGTAAAAATTAAGTCTAATACAGGATTGGTATATTTTGGTTCATAATGCATTAACCAATGCAAAGATTCTGGTGAATTCTAATGTGTTAGGCTATTCCTCCCGTCATGCCACTATACTTCAGGAGCTGAACCTGTCGTTCAGAATTGGAACACTATGTGTTCAGCATTTGAACACTAGACGCGTTAGGCGTTCAAATACGATAAGTGGATAGGCGTCCGGCGTTCAAAAAGGGAGAAAAAGTGTTCAGAATACTAACACAAGCGTTCAAAATATGCTTTAAAAGCCAGGATCTGAAGATGGGTTCTGTACCTGTTTCATTTCGGTTTCAGTTTATGTTTCAGTTTATTTCTTACTCTTTTAAAGGACAAGAGACCCCTTCCGGGGTATAAGAGAATAATAACAACCAGTTCACATGCATGCACTGAAAAACAAAGTAAGAACTTTGAAAAACTGGAATACAAAACAAAAGAATAAGAAGACAAAATATATGAAACATTACCAAAACACTGGATGTTACATATGTGAAAGACTTAATCAAATCAAGAGAAAACTGTTAAATTGATGCTACCCTGTAAACCCTAAATATAAGGCCAGCAATAAGAGATACAAACTTTGCCAACTTTGCGAGCTGAGTGCCATTTGTAACATTAAACATTAAACAACTGTTGGAATTGCCAGACACTTGGCCTTGCAAAATAATACCGCTTAACATACAATACTCTTTGGGCTGAAAAAAAATGGACACTTCATAACCAAGTGATATTCATCTGCTATATCTCCAGAATTACAAAGTGAACACAAAACAGGATTAAAAGTATCTGTGTTACTTTCAACAGCAGTAGGAATTTTAGTATCCCCACATCTAAAGCGACAGAGGTCAACTCTATCAGACTATTTCAATTTCACAAGATAACGCTCAAAATTCTTGTTTAGTTTGATATTATTATATGTTACACATTTTTTATTTCTAGCCAGTTCACTGTGCCATTTCTGTAAGTTGATATCTTGAATTCTCTGGTTAATAAGTGGTATGATACCCTTATTGCTGTCGGCATTGAACCAAGCACCTGAAAAACCATAATTATCCAGAATGCTTTTTACCTTCAAAATCCATTTAGAATGAAATTCGTTTGCCAGATGTAATTTATACAGCAGCTTAAACATCAGACATGACAATTTGGAACTCTTCCCTTCAGAAACTCGTATCCAAAAATTTAAGATTCTTTTTTCAACTATACAGGACAGGGGAGAAGTCCCAGTTTCTCCGTAAACCATGCAGCTGGGTGTGGATTTTTTAACCCTCAAAGAATTTCAGGAATTTCCGATAGAAAACCTCAATGTGATCTAGGTTGGAAAAACCCCAAATTTTGCAACCATACAACAAGATTGGAACAATTGTCTTATCAAAAAGATCACACTGAATATCAATAAGTAATGACAACTTTCTAGACTTTGCTAACAAAGCAAACATAGCCTTTCTACCCTTACTCAAAATCCAGATATGGGCCAGATATGAAATTCCATATATGGGCCAGATATGGATTTCATATCTGGCCCATATCTGCTGCAGATATGGGATTTATATCTGGGCCAGATAAAAAATTGGGCAGATATAACCCAGATCTACGCCAGAACCAGATCTAAGCCATATATGGCCAGATAAAGTTTTATCTGGATCAAGTCTTTATATGGAACAGATAAAATTTTATCTGGACCAGATATGGTCCTTATGTGAGCAGAATATATTTCCATATACGGCCCATATCTGCACCAGATATGGAATTTATATCAGATCGGATAATAAGTTAGGCAAATATAACACAGATCTAAACCAGAACCAGATCTAAACCATATATGGCCAGATAAAGTTCTATCTGGATCAAGCCTTTATATGGCACAGATAAAATTGTATCCGGACCATATCTGCTCTAGTTATGAATCATAGTTAGGACTTATAGTCCACACTCCTCATGGAGACTTTGAACACCAGAAAACAATGTTTAAGTGCTCCATGAATTAGAATTTAATGTAAGTATTAGGTTGAATTGACTTAAGTACATAAATTCAACTTATGTCATAACAGTGAACAGAAAAATGCCTTGAAATTTCCTATTTTATGTAATCACAGTGATATGGGCTTCTTATTTTAAACTTTATTACATATTTGACTCTAAATTTTGTTTACTGCATAGTGCATATTTTACTTTCAACTTCCTAAATCATGAAAAATGTAGGTTTAGATACAAGCTCCGCCCAAATATGCAAATCATTTGCCTAAGTTCACTTAGTACACTGCGGTATTAACAGAAGTGTAGCCACTAAATAACTGCAATGTCTGGGAAGGTGATGCTGTATCCAAAACATGTCTTAGTTTGTAACAAGCAATATCCAAGAATCAAATCAAATAAATAATAAAAGTAACTAACAAAATGCTCATTCGCATATCTAGCATATCAAGTTATATCTGGCTTGATATGGCCATATAAAACTTTATTTGCATATCTGGAGTTGCATTGTATCAATTAAGTTATATCTGGCTTGATATGGCCATATAAAACTGTATTTACATATCTGGACTGGCATTTCATCAAGTTATATCTGGCTTGATATGGCCATATAAAACTGTATTTACATATCTGGACAGACATTTCATCAAGTTATATCTGGCTTGATATGGCCATATAAAACTTTATTTGCATGTCTGGAATTGTATTGTATCAAGTTATATCTGGCTTGATATGGCCATATAAAACTTTATTTGCATATCTGGAATTGCATTGTATCAAGTTTTATCTGGCTTGATATGGCCATATAAAACTTTATTTGCATATCTAGAATTGCATTGTATCAAGTTATATCTGGCTTGATATGGCCATATAAAACTTTATTTGCATATCTGGAATTGCATTGTATCAAGTTATATCTGGCTCGATATGGCCATATAAAACTTTATTTACATATCTGGACTGGCATTTCATCAAGTTATATCTGGCTTGATATGGCCATATAAAACTGTATTTACATATCTGGACAGACATTTCATCAAGTTATATCTGGCTTGATATGGCCATATAAAACTTTATTTGCATATCTGGAATTGCATTATATCAAGGTATATCTGGCTTGATATGGCCATATAAAACTTGATATAATGTATCAAGGCATCTAAATCTGGCTGTATACCTGGCTTGATATGGCCATATAAAGACTGTATTTAGCCAGATATAAATCCATATCTGGATTTGGAGTAAGGGTAGCCTGGTCTACCTGTTTTTTTTATTGCTTTGTTAAATGAACCATTATAATTGAAGGTTGTGCCTAAATAAATATAGTCATCAACAACTTGAAGCTTGTTATTGCCAAAGGTAAAAGCATTGCTTTTTCTCAATTTGCCTCTTGAGAAAATAAAAACCTTAGTTTTAGCAGTATTTACAGACAAATGCCATAAATTGCAGTAATCATAAACTGCATTCAATGCTAATTGCAAATCATTTGGAAAATCAGCCATGACAACAGTGTCATCAGCGTATAACAAAACATACATTTTCACAAAGAATTCAATGTCATCATCACTCAAAACTCTAGTAAATTCAGAGTTGATATATTTAAGGCCACCATATTTCCTACTGATAGAAAATTCAAAGTCGTTTAGGTAAATAGCAAATAATAGAGGGGATAAATTCTCTCCCTGCCTAACACCTATATTACACTTGAATAGATTAGACAACTTTGAACCTTGTTTAACACAAGATTTGGTATTTCCATAAATGTTGTATATCACTCGAATGATATTCCCATTAATATTATTGGCTAGTAATTTGCTCCAGAGTGAGGACCTATCAATGAGGTCAAATGCTTTTTTGTATTCCACAAAGGCACAGTAAAGTCGTTTCTTCTTTGAGACATAAATATCAATTAGGGAATGTAAGACAAAAATGTGATCAGTTGTACTATAGCCCTCACAAAAACCAGCCTAATCTTCACCTAAAATGCCAATACAATCCAGATAAAACGTGAGTCTTGCATTAATACAAGCAGTAAATAATTTTCCCATACAGCTTAGTAAAGTGATGCCTCTGTAATTGTCAGGATCATTAATAGATCCTTTGTTTTTATAAATCGGTTGGATGATCCCTATGCGCCACTCCGTTGGAACTACTCCTGACAAGAAAATAAAATTGAACATTTCAAAAACAAGTTTCAAAACTGCAACAGGGCAATATTTCAGAAATTCATTGATAATGTTATCAATACCACTTGACTTGTTATTTTTCAACTTTTTGACAATATTCTGCACCTCATCAAGAGTAAAAGGCTGATTGATATCCATGTTAACAGAATGAGCTTGGCTGCATGGGTCAAAGTTACCTATCTGCTCAGGACTTCCCTGGCTAAGCTTTTCAAAATGGCTCATGAATGTATTGAGAGGCACTGTGCTTTTAGTACTGCTTGAATTACACTTGCTCAATATACTCCAATAATCCTTGGGATTGTGATTCTTAAGGGTCCTCAGTCTACTGTGAATACCAGCATTGGAAGTTCTTTTACACTTTCTGATAAACTTTTTATAAATGCCAGTTTCTTTTTTAAAATATAAAATTGCTCTTTTGCCTTTCAACTACCCCATCAGCTTTTCTAATTTTATTAAAAGCATTCATATAATCCTTCCTTTTCTTTTCACACTCTTTGTTAAACCATGGCTTGCTTTGAAACCTCCTTGGTGGCTTAAACTTCTTATCAGTGATAGTCTTACACATTTCAAGTTTCTTAGCAGGATTAATAAATAAGTTGTTCAATTTGAGTGACAAGGAATCAATATCGGCCTGAGAAACTCTGGTAATATCTTGACTTAAAACTTCAATGCTATTCTCAACTTCCTTGATATTATCACAGGAAAACCCATTCATGTAATCATTGAGAAGATTATGATTCCAGTGAGATTTGAGTAAATTGTTGGTTGACAGGTTTGTTACCTCATAATCATCACCAATGTTACTCATGAGCCCATCTTTAGATTCGGGCTCATGGTTAGGAAACTTTCTATTAAAATTAAATGTAATACAAATTGGAACATGAACATCGGACAGGCAACTATCAAGGTCGCCAATATAAAAATTAGAGATGGAAGGAAGCAGTAATGTAGAAACAATAGCATAATCCACAACACTTTTGCCATTAGGTTTATGACATGTATACTCCCCTAGATATGTATCACTACCAAATCTGCTATTGACAATATTCAAGTTAAAACTTTTACACAAATCGATTAATTGAATTCCATTATTGTTCACAACAGTGTCCTTGTTATACCTACTAGTAATGATGCCAATGGAAGACAGTGACTCTTTTTCATTACACTGTTCATCAATCTCACTCTTGTTTCTTATTTCATTCTCAAAAGCAATAAAATCATTAAGGCATTTAGTTCTAGAGTTAAAATCGCCAAGGAGGACAAAAGGTAAGTCAAACATTGAATTGATATGCAGGATATCATTAGAAATGAAATCAAAGAGATCAGAAGAATGGTAACGAGAGCCTTCAGGTGGAATATAGACACTGCCAATTATAAATTCTGTACCAAAAACAACCTTGTCTACATGCAACCACAATATACAGTCAGATGATGTATTCTCAACAGGAGTAACATAGTCATGAATACTTTATTTTACTAACACACACAATCCATGTGTGCCACCAAACCTACTACCCTTGGACTTTATAGGTTGCACAAAAGCCTTAAATCCTGGGATGTCCTCATCGTTTATAATATTTGTCTTGGTTTCACTAATACAGATCATATCAAATCTTTCAATGAAATGGTCGAATATACCAAGGCTAATTTTGCTATAGAGACCACAGACATTGAGACTGGCACACCTCAATGATCTATCAGGCTGTCCAGGGTTAACACGACAATAATTATGGTCCGTGGTTACTGGGTCTCGCCTGTCCTAGATATCGAGTAGTAAACCTACTTCCTGGATCTTTTGCTCAGACCAACCTAATAACAGAAAATCGTCAGCTTTGTCTAGAACATGCTTAACTTCTTTACCCTCTTTGGTAATTGAAGTGAAAATACGACCATCCATGGTCCAAACTCTACGACCAGGTTCTTTTCGAAGTTCTTTGCAAATTCTAGCTCTTAATGGTGTAAGGTCCTCATCTAAGTACACATTAGCACCCTCTGGCTTCGTGCGGAGCACCTTTTTATTCTTCAGAATTTGTAACTTCACTTTCCTGCGAACAAACTTAGCAATGATCTGTCGTGGAGCGACCTGATTGTTTTGGTTAGCTCGTGGCCGACCCCCCCCCCCCCCACTGTATGTGAGACACTAATATCAGCCACTGAGATACTGACACCAACATCATTGGCCACACCTCTAACAATTTCATTGGTATCTTCATTTTCAGCTTTCATAATACCACTGATACGAATCGATTCTCTTCTGCCATACTGTTCAAGTTTATCGAGATCTAGCCTTTGGGTTTGTACAGCTGCTTTCAGCTTAATGGTACTAGGGTTACTATCCAGGGCTGCTTGCTGCTCAAAAAATAACTTTGCCAAAGAGGCAGTGCTTGTTTTGACAGCAGATGCCACTATTTCAGTGATAACAGGTACAATACTAACCATCACTTTATTAACAAATTCAGCCACTAGAACTGAATAGTTGGTCTGCAGATGACTTCCACTGGATGTGTTAGCTTCTGTACCAGAGATAGGAAGTTGCTGACTTGCAGCAGGTTTAGCAAGTTCAGAATCTATTTCTAGATTAACTTTGGTAGCTGAACTAACAGCAGAATCAATGGCTTGGTTGAATGTGTCAATGAGAGACAATGGAAGACAGCCGTTTTCACCTTCAGATTGGGTTGGGTCTGCCAATTCGGTGTTTGCAGTGAAGGGAAAACACGCCCGGCAGGCATTAATTTTTTCCCAGGATGTTTGTGGGTAAACCGGATCCTCAGAAGTTTGCAAAATGTGTTTGAAGTCAAGGTTAGGGTTTAGAAGACGGGCTAAGGATACCCTCTCCATGGGTAATCTTGTGCTGCTCCCCATGGTGATGATTAAAGTGAGGAACAATGTGCAGAAAGTGGTTTTTCAAGACTGCCATATGACCAGAAATAGTGCACCTATACGGAAGCCGTTAATTCCCTTTCTTTTCCCGAGCTCCCGACGGACTCAGTCACAAACGGCCATTGATACGGCCGTCTACGGCCGTCACATGCATAATCAATTTGCCGACGGGTATTCAACTTGAAAGGGCCAATTAGATGAAAAGCCGAAAACCGAAATAGCCGATAACAGACTTGCCCGTTCTCTCTTTCTCTTTTTTCTTTTTATTCTCCGTCTTCTGTTTCCCTCCCTTCCTTTCCCTTTCTTTTCCCTTCTTTTCTCTTCTTTTCTTCCTCGCCTCTTTTCCTATACTTTTCCTTCACTCTCCTCTTTATCCGACAGACCGAAAATTTGCCGACGGGCGACCAAATATTGGGGGTGTGACACCCCCGCTCGCTACGGCCCTGACCCCTTGCAATGATCTGAGGTGAAGCCAGAGTTTCAGAAGTGGGGTCGGGGAAAGTGAGGGTAGGGGAGAAGTTGCAGAGTCTTGAGAAGTGCGCATTGCTCCTGTAAACTGTGTACCTTTGTTCCATGCCGTTTTGGGACAAGTGGGGAGGGTATTGACTGGGGAAGTGCCCCCATGCTTCCCAAATTGGCGGTGAAACTGCCAAATAATGATTGCCCCATTGTACAAACTGATGTAGAACTCCATAAAAGATACAAGTGCTTTTTATGGGATTCTCTTTTCATAGTATTTCAGAATGCATGTGATATGCTGTAGCATCTGTATGTGTGTGGAGACTAAAACACCGAGTAAGGTTGAGGAGGTTGCCAATACTGAAGAAAAACCTTGAATGTTCGCGAAGGGAGATCCTCTTACAACATAGACCCTTTTCCAAATACCAATTACAAAGGATTGTAGGATAGAGCTTTGATCTGCATCGTTTTCACCAATGACATTTTACTGTGGACAGAAACGACGTGCACCAAAACTCTGTCCCACAATTCTTTGTAATAGCTATTTGGGAAAAGGTCTATGGTGGAGAAGCGTGACCTTCACAAATAGTACCAGAACCTTGAAACTTTATGATAAACGGTGTAAATTATGCGAGGAAGGGGAGGGAGGGGGCTGAGTGGCCGTTTGTGGTCAAACTATTGTGACTTTTATTAGTCGCAAATCTACAAATAGTAATACATGTTAGTGTTGTATCCTCCGTTTATGTTACCTTTTCAAAAATACATAAATGCATTCCACAATATTTAGAGACAACATATTTCTTACTCCTATACAACATATAAATTTAAGGTATGAAATAACGTAATGTATTCCGAAAGGTTATGCAAACTGTAACTCAATCTAACTCAGCCGCTTTTCTCTGGAGTAGATGTTAGATGGATATGCATTGCATACTTACATTAGAACTATAAAAATCGCCTAGAGTTGGTTTTAAAATCACAAACATAAGATTTCATATATAAAACTAGAAATTTCCCCGTGAGGTTTAATCAGTGGCCGTAACGGATAAAGTTTTCCGTCGAATTTAAGGACTGCATGTTTTAGATGACACTTTCCACTTTGCTGTAAAAATAATGAACACTCCCAGAAAATGTGATCACCGATTTCATTTAGCAATGTTACAAAAAGAAAAGATTCTCTGCAGGGCTGTTCTAAGTTTCGGGAGTGAACCTTTAAGCTCCTTGATGTTGGCATTTCTAAGGTTCCTTAGAAGGTATAACGTTTGGAAGAAAAAGTTATGCGGGGGAGTCTGGGGTTACCGTTCAACACTGCTCTGTTACATTTATCAGGAGTTTGTCACTACTTTCACTACATTTGACCAAAATCATTAAGCTTTGTTTGTTTGGTACAGTAGAGATATAAAACACTTAAACTAGTAATGCCAGATGTAGGCGTTCAATATGGTATACTGACAAAGAATGTTAAAGAAGAATAAATATAAGAAGAAGAAGCAATCTCCAACCATTCTCTGCGTGGTTTGTGAATGCATAACCAACTTCTCTCGTGCTGTCGGAACTTTGATAGACGAAGTAAGTGTTACCAGCAGAGTGGTATTAGAAATAATACCACCTCCCTAGTGTAACTTATAAAGCATAGCGAGAAATAGAGATAAGCCGTAATTGCATCGCTGTACAAAATAAATTGAGCCAGGCCTAGTTTGTTTCTTTTAAGTCAGGAATAAATCATAATATTTTTCAACAGTTCAAGCGCTTTGGTCTATCATGGGTTCACCGTGGTGTATTCTTCTTTCTAAAAAAGCGCCACCTCCCGGAAACACTAGTGTCCTTCAACACAGTGTGCAATACGGGTAACACTTTAAGTTGTGTGAAAAAAGGTTTACGGAACTTTTCTGTAACAAAGGATATCAATTTAAGAGTTGGTAGCATATATGTTGCTATTTTACTATTTTTAAATATTACGGTACTTTACACGCTTCGGCATACCTTGGATCGCAAACGCAAAGAGGCACACAACCGCTGTAAAAGGAAACACGCTTATCATTTCTAAATTGTCTAAGAATTTCTAGTCAAGAAACTGACTATTGCAACGAAGTTCGAAATGGTGAGTGCCAGAAAAACCAATTAAATCTTAAAAATAATTTTGACCTCAACTTAGAACGTATAAAAGTTGGGTTTCCAAGAAAAAAGAGTCGCAAACTTGTATGTACACTGTGCAAACATTTAATTTTACATTATAAGTTCATAAAAAAAAAACTTCAGGGGTAACCAATCGAAGTTTCTCTACTCCTTTACGAGTAGAGAATGATACCCTTTATTGAATGTCTTAAATGATTTTTATATCATTAGTTTAGAAATCTGTATTTCAAAGTGAAGTCCTGATTTTCTTTATAGCTTAAGTTTTCATTCAGTGGAAAAGTAAAGTACTATTTAATGTTCGAAGGATAGTTAGATAAGATAACTTTTAGAGAAACTAACACATCGCATTTTTATTTTCGTAAAAATAAAGGTAATTTTTTATAAAAGGTACATTATTATAATTAAAATTAAGGTTACACAAAAATGTATCGATCACTTTTGCTTTCTGACATTCGTATTCAACTAAAAATCTGTAAGTATTTGCCCATTATATAAATTACGAAAATCATCGTAACTAAATGTTTTCATGTAATGAGTGAAAATACAGAAAAAAGACAATACTACTATTGTGCAGACATGCATTTTCTTACAATAGGAACAAAATGAATGGCCGTCTGAAAAGGACTGCGTGGCGGAGTCTCCATTAATTTATTAGTTGCTTAAGGTTTGGGAAGCACGGAATGAGAAATAAAAGTTCCTCCGGTCCATAGGCTAGAGAGACAGTAGCCTCGAATGGCTGCTCTAACAAAGGAAATTCTAGTTGAAAAACCATGTCGCAACGTTAATTTTGTATTATTTAAAAGTTGAACTTAACAGATATTATCTCTTCTGTACGCGCTCTTTGTGTTATATGCCATTGTACTCATTTTTTTTTAATATGCTCTTCATATTTAGTGGTAAGTAATTGCAGTACAACCTTCGGTTGAAGTTAGGTATTTTTTACATATGAACAATCAATTAGCTTTATAATTTTAGTTTAGTTTTGCTGTAATTAAATGTCATTCGTTTTTAGTTTGATATCATTTATGTCTTCTGTGTTTCCTTGCGGTATACTATAACAAACTAGCACTCACTGACCTAAACTCTTTTTCTCTCTATGTGAATGAAAACAATACTAATTAGCTTACAGTGACGGGATAAATGTTGTAGTAGTGCTGGACCGATATCACCAGTGTCACTCTTTACCGCTGTGCGATATTTTACACCTCTACATCGCGATCAACATCGATGCGACTATCTTACCTATATGCTTAAAATTTGGGTGACATAAAAAGTTGGCTTTTGCTGTAAAAAGCATTAGCAACATAAAAACAACATAGACAATACCCATAATTACCATCAAAATCAACCAAAATCAATAAAATATTGACAAATCTCTACAATATTTTTCACCAGCATCATGAATAAACATGAGCTAAAAATGCAAACTTGTGACGTGGGGGAGGGACTCACGAGATATATATCCTATTTTTCCCCTTTAAACCTTCATTTGAAATACAGTTGTAGCATTGATAAGCCCCAAGGTATTTATTATGGAAGTAAAAGTTATCTTCTTCAAAACATCACTGACTAAACTGTAACCAGGGAGTTGTTACGGAACAACTCCCCTCTGTAACTCACAGAAAAACACGGTTATAAAGGCAGGTAAGGTTAGCAAAAAATACTACTAAATACTGCGCTGCATAACTTTTTTGGGTAAGTAAAGGGGTTTTGATAGAAATCGTCAAACTTTGATAAATTATATCTTGAGAACGATAAAGGTTATTAAGACAATACAGAGGTACACATGTTAAATGGGGGAATTCCTTACTAAAAAAGTAATCATTTTTTGGTAACCTTTCCCAATAGTTTTTAATTAAGAAAGGAGCTTTGACAAAACTATTTGGTAGAACGAACAAAGTATAGTCGCTGAGGGAGATGACAAAAACGTTGAGAAGCATAAAAATTTACCATGCTCTGCAAAAGTGCGGCTATCCTGAGTAAGCACTTTACAAAGTAGAAAATGACAGAAATAAAAATTAAAAATTAAGCCAAAAAAGAAAAAATAGGTTGAAAACAAAACAAGGATATGATGTATATACCCCGTCACGGACTGTCTAAAAACTATTCACCATAAATCAACATTTTCAGAGAAATACGACCTGTAAATAATCTTTGCAATATTTTGGGATAACTTAAGGATAAAAGAGAATTGAATCAACCAGGAAATCAAGCAAAATCACAGACTGCGTTGAAAATTTCATACCAAGGGTGTAACACCACATACGGTATCGGAATAGGAAGAACGTAATTGGTATTAGAAATCAAGAATATGTAAAATCGGTTGACAACGCTGCCAAAACAAACATATCGAAACCGAAAAAAAGCAACAGAATCAAAAGTTCTCAATTTAGGTTTTGCTGAACATGTAAATAAAAAAAACATAAACCATTGCTGGTGACAGGTTCACAAGATGGTCAAGAGGTCAAACTCAATGTGGGTATAAGAGGCGGGCAACCGTAGCTGAATAATATTGATAACACATTCAAACTAAACCACTTATATAATACATTGATCTTTTCTGGAGATGAGAGGTTACTTCCGTCCTTCGGAGGTTACCACCTTCCTCTAGGAGAAATTAAAATCCCTCTTTGATTAGCATGGAATAAAAAAACTCAAACAGTTCAGTACATCATCTGGATGATGAAGAGAGCAGACACGTTTTTGAGAAGTCCCAAGTAAGTGTAATATTATTGGACTTTGAGAAAAAGGTTTGCCAATAAAACATTAATCAAGATAAACTTGACCGAGAAGTGAATTAGTCTGTCGTAAACAACACTTACCAAATGTAATGTGTACTATATACATGGGATTCATTAACTTTTGGCATGCCTGTTCGAATACCTTTTACTGAGATAAAGTATATACACGGTAGTTACATCGATTGCAAAGCATTGGTGGACCTGGATAATTTTAACAATACTTGTATTTGACCTATATGATTAATGTGAGCCCATACCGGTATTTGACCGATACTATTAATATCAGCCGATACGATATCCAACACTGCAAATATCGGCTTCGATCTATTTAACACTTAAAGCAGGATCTAAGAAAGAACGCTGACTTTGTTCCTTGGTACCATTCCGAATGCTAATTACAGTCTCGGGACCAAAAACCAAATTGAGACCAGTCTTTAAGACTTTCGGTCTCGACACATTCTGGCTTTGGTCTTGGACTGTAGAGGTTTTACTGACGTTTGACCAACTCGCAAATCGATACAGGCAACCGCTATCGAAAATAAGTTGGAGACATCATAACTGGCCAAGTTTTCTTATTAAAAGAAATGACTTTCGATGCGTTTTCTGCAAAAAATGCCTCTTGGCACAATGTTATAAGTATATACTTCTGATTTGACTTCTTTCAATTTGTATGGAATGAAATTTTGATATAGGTGCTGCAGTGCATGGGGTTTGCAGTTTCTGTTTCCTTCTGCATATTTAATAAACCATAGTTACCGTTGCGCTATAAAGGTCAAATGTTATAAGGGTATGAGTAAACGCTACTATAACAACGTATAGCGCACAATGTACAAACCTATGCACAGCGCGTGACTTATGATTGCGTTCCATACCTCTAGGACATATATATATATATATATATATATATAGATAGATATATATATATATATATATATATATATATATATATATATATATATATATATATAGTACAGAAAATTATCCTCAACAGAGCAAAAAGTGCTCGATACCAGTTTACAGTAGAACAATGTAATAGAATACACAAAACAAACAATTGGATGCTGGAACCCTGGGTTTCACGCTACTCGATCATCAGCCAACTGCCCAAATAGAACAAGTTCAACACGATTTATTCCCCTTGCTGCTTGATACGGTTCGGTGGCTTGTGTTCATGGCGACAAGTGAGAGCTTTTTAAGTACGTAGAAACAGGCACTAGGAAACTAAAGAACCCAGACCCCAAACAAAAAACCGTGTCGGATCACAAACATGTCATGGCGACAAGTCGAAACCAGCTCTGACTTACTGTTGATGAGGCTTTCTTTTGACAGCATTATTTCTACCTTTTCTTGTAAGTATAAATGGCAAATGCCGGAACCGCGTGTGTTTGTGTTGGATCTTTTCAAGAGATCTCCTATTGATCTCCCATTGAACCAAAACTTTTCGATTCAATGAGAGATCTTGAAAAGATCCAACACACACACACACGCGGTTCCGGCATTTGCAATTTATGCTTACAAGAAAAGCTAGAAATAACAGCTAATTTTTGTACCAGTCGGATACGCACATAAGTCTATACCTAAGCGTTCGTATGCCCATTAGGCTATGTGTACTAAAGTATTGTACCTTACCTAGCTAGCTTCCTTCTTTGTCGACTAATATGCCGTCGCGTAACATCAATCAGCATAAGGTCTATCTGTCTATTGTTGCCACTCCCAGCCAAGATGATTCCACAGAACTGACGGTCGTCAGAGTTGGCAATGAATTGGGAAAGTCTGGGAATGAATTGGGAGATTTGTCGTTCACTACTTAATTTTATTGACTTCTCAAGATTGACTGGTAGTGGGTGTATTATGACACACAAATTTCTTCACAAACGCATTTGGCAATAATTGTATGAAAAAAATCAGAATTTATGGATATTTACACCTTTCTTGATATAAATTTTGTCAAGTTTAAGCCACCAGAACGTTATAATTGAAAGATAAAAATAACCAAGAGATCACGTGATCTGTACCACAACTTGACACCTGTTGGACAGCCACTGAACTCACTCCCCTAGTCGGCACACGTGTAACCGTGTTTTGCAGACTGAATAATTGAAACACGATCTGGTAGGTCAATAAAACTCAAGTGAGGGAGTGGGTGCAGCTAGGGAACAGCACGTTTATGAGCTCTGATTTATGACTAGATAGATTTTCGGCTAACGGTTGTTTTATTGCTCTGTGTCTTCTGTGGATTCAACTGCTCATGTCTGGCGCGTAGATTGGGTAGAGCTTAACGCTTTTCCCTACATTATTGTCGCACAGCAAAATTTGCGTCAAAGTAGGGAAAGGTGTGTCTAGTTGACATATGTGGAAAAAACAGGGTAAAATGTGATAAACGATGCTAGTGAAAGATATCAAATTATTATCGAGTATTCTTTACTCAGTACCACACCTATCCACATATTTTCACACACCACCTACCTTACCCCAGTTGGTCACATGTTACCTGTGTCACAACGTGTGTTGGGGTTTCCACACATCACCTCATGTCCAATCTATGGTAATGCAGGTCAATGCATGACACTGTGAAAGAATTGTTTATTAAAGTCATGAGTTGTTAAAGTCACGAGTTACCAACTTTTGCCACATATTTTTTTATAAAGGTAAAGTGTCAGACTGGTAGACAGTGGGAAAACACTGGTACGATTGTCACTTTTCGACATTTGTACTAGTTTATAGGGGAGAATGGGCCAAAAAGAGTATGACTTTATAGGTATTTAATCGTTTCCTAACGTTAAGGGGGGTTTCCCGCGAGACCGAAGGTCCGGGAGACCGAAATTGCATTGAAGCATATGGGCGAAGCTGAACTGGGCTGACGTGCGATCGTACGGTCATTTAGGTCCGCGAGACCGAAGGTCCGCGAGACCGAAAGTGGAATAAGGTCCGCGAGACCGAAGATCCGGGAGACCGAAATTGCATTGAAGCATATGGGCGAAGCTGAACTGGGCTGACGTGCGATCGTACGGTCAGTTAGGTCCGCGAGACCGAAAGTGGAATAAGGTCTGCGAGACCGAAGGTCCGCGAAACCGAATCAGGCTTAGGGCCCTTGAACTCATGGGACCCCTTTCTGAACTTATGACACCTCGTTGAAACTTGCGAGACACTGGTATTAACTTGTGGGATATCACTACGAACTTATGGGATTTTGATTTTTTTTTTTTAACTTTTGGAACTTAAAAGTGTACTAATGAAATGAAACGTCACGAAGGTCATTATTGTTCAGAGGTCATGGGGTCCCAGAAATTACGTCATCAAAATATGACTTCCTTAACCCATTCCTATAAAGAGACATTAATTTTTGTTCAAGAGTCCTCATTTCAGGCAGAAAATTGAAAGGGTCATGGTCAGTGTCCATCATTGCTCTCTTGAGAAAACGTGTTTAGAAGCTAAGCCTCACATACACACATACACCCATACACACACACATACACGATATCACCGTCGCATAGATTCCTTACCGTATCGGCCTCGCGAACCCTAATTTTCTTTCCGGGTCTCCCGGACCTTCGGTCTCCCGGGCGGTAACCAGGGGAAACAGTTTTAGTAAGATGTTGCAGTTCTTAAATGCATGTAATTGCACCTACTTCATGTGGGCCATGAAATTCAATTTGTGGTGTCTCATATTTAATTGTTGACTGCTTAAAGAGGGATTTGCATCACCCCAAGTATGAATTTTACTTGGTGGTTAGCCCCGCCCATAATTGTATTTATTGCTTCTCCTTGTGCAGACACAAACATAGTTCACTGCTCAAGGCCACATCCTGGTGAGCATAAAAGACCCAATTTGTAATCAAAACATTCTCTGTGCGTGCTGTGTAATATGAGCTACTCTGCATCTTTTGAATTTTGTATAAACTCTGATGTCAACTCTGTCTTTAATGGTTGACTGCGTCCCTTCAACGAGGTGAAATTTCTAGCGCCTTTGTGCCTGAAAGTGCCGAAACGTTGTATACACTCGACAATCAGTCAGTTGCAGCCCGTGGGAACGGTGTCAACAGCTCCGGAGGGTTTTCCCCTCCCAGAACCTCATACAACACCTTACAACACTAAATTTGTATGGTATTGGTCGGTTCAGGGAGCTGGAAGACATGCCTTCCAGCTCCCTGGTCGGTTCTACAATCAAGCAAAGGATAATCACAATGGACCTAATGCATTGACATCACACTGACGTCATTTTAGAGAAAAACAATGAACCACACTTTGTGACTCTTTCTGTTAAAATGGGTCCTTTATTTAATGTTTTGAATATATACTTCCTATTTGACTTCTTTCAGTTTGTATGGAACAAAACCTTTCAAACAGGTGCCACAGGGCTTTTCAGTTTCTACTTCCTAAGTTCTACTTAATTGTTACCCATGTATTGCCCGGTTTTATTAAAATTGCACTCTTTATTACATTTACAAAAATAAGGAAAACAAAGCGATACTTACACATTTTCACCAGGAGCTGTTCCTAGCTTAGTGTATCAAAGTAAACTATTTAATTGATTCAAACCTTGTTTAGTTTCAACCACGGAAAACCGATGTATGTCTGCTTTTATATGACAAACACGAAGGTAAAGTCACTCAAAGCCATTTAAGGAGCGTTTTACAGGTTTAAAAATCTGATCTGTTGTTAACTCACCAAAACAGTAGGCCTACCTTCATTTGTCAAAGTGCCCATCGCTTTTTCGTTAAAGCGAACTAGCGGTAGTTACGCTCTTCCCTCAGTAAATTCTTTGAAAAGAAGTATAAAAATAGTGCATATACGATCTGAGGGGATAAGGCTTATTAGGTAAAAATGTAGGCTTCAAAAATTCGAAATTTCGACTTTACAATTTTATACGTTGTGAACGCAAAGAAAACCAAAAGCAAAGAAAAAAAGTTTGTGGAAATGATACCCCTTCAATCCGCTCCCTAGCCATTAACTACAAAATTTATATTTCAAGATAAAAATCAATATGGGGTTTTATATCGTTCTTTTCCCAAATTTGCCTATGTGCTTGTTTTTTGTAGTAGATATTGTTTTTCAGCTTAAAAATCAATTTAGTCGCACCAAGAGGGCTCGAGGGCCGTATGAGGCCCCAAGGGTCTAGTCTGAGAACCAAGGAAGTATAGACTAAACTATACAATTCATGTAGGTGGTTGGTTGAAAAACCTAATCAACATGTTTCAGAACTATCAGAGGTCTGATGATCAATAATTAACGAAGTACGAAAGTACTCGACCGGGGGGCAGAAGACGAAGCCCCTCCGTAAGGAAAATATTTCGCCTTCAAAGAAAGAGAAAAGTACTATTGGCCTAATTCGTTTTTAGTACATCCCCTAAAAACATGCTTGCCCCTCCCCTCATTAGCACATTGTTTGAAAGCGGGTCCGTACTAGACAGATGTGTCTTTTCAAGTTCTTTTTTAAGATTAATTGAAGGAGAGAATACTGAAGTAATTTACTAGCGAGGATTTCTTTGTGTGGAGGAAATTAAAGAACCTGGTGGCTGAACCTTACTGCCCTTCGGCGCCTTGGGCCCCATTAAACCATCCCAGCATTCCGTATTCCTCCCCTAAACTCAAAGCGAGATTTGCCCCTTAAGTCGTCTCTTGAAAGTGGACGCGGGAGGAAAGCATTTGAAAAATAATATATCCCTAAGCCTCACATTACCCGGGCCTCAGTGTTTGAGGAAACCACGGTCATCAAAGGTGTGGTTCACAGTCAACAAATAATCTACAGTTTGGGATTCGTGTTCTTAATAAAATAGCGGAAAATTAAAATGACTGAATTCTGATCAAGCAAACAATTCTGACTAGACAAACGAAGAGCGGGGGTCTGTGGTAACCCCATGCTGGGTTTAAGCCCCGTAGTGGTTATCAGATCCATATCATGGGCAGACAGGCGGTCGGGGATCAACTATATTTGTCTGCTTGTGTGGTTTATAACACTTTGGTACGTCCAGTTCCACAGTATGAACTCTTCATCTCAGGGTTGCAACACATGCACTAGAATGACGTGACGTACAGAAGTACAGCATGTTTTCTATAGAGGGCAGTTATCAGAAGTGATGACGTCATTGCATGAGGTCTTTATGGGACACTCACACGGCTATCAGCAAATTGAATATATGTAGTTTGTTCAGGTTTTCCTTTTTGAATGTCATGCATAAAATTTATATACTGTTTGACATCCATTGACATCAGATGACCTTTAACCACCACCTTATAGGGGAGAGGCAGGTTAGTTGATACGTTTTTTCAGTTATGTTAGGCTATCACCAAACTTTTAGCTGGACATGATTCATGAATCGTTCAAAACAAACATCATGATGTTGGGTTTGTCTGTGAGGCATGCCGTATCTACTGCAGTATTACACTAAGTATGGTGGCCTATAAAAATATGTCAGTCAAATGTATCATCTAACCTCACCGAGAGGGTTAGTTGATACACCTTGGTAGGTTAGTTGATACACCCAATGAGTTCGTTGATGCACATGTATTACTGCACTCATTATTGGTGGTGGTGATGTAGGCTACGCAGTGGTAATGAGTGTGGCCTTACATCAATTAGCCTGGTCCCACGATCGAATCCCTCCATGCCAGGTCGATCTAAGAGAAATAACTGATCGTTCTCTGTCCTCTTCCCGTGACTAATGGGCCTGATTCTGGGATCTCACATTACACTTTTTTTCTAGCGGAAACCAAATAAGTCATAAAAGGGAAGAAATTTTCTTTGGTAATAAGACCCGAACGGTGTGTAAGTCAAAGTAGGCAGAACAGCGAGTGACTTTGTAAGAGATGACCATCACAAGGTCGCTGTGGTAATTGAAACCAGAGAGCTCTCGCGGATGGTTGATTAAAACTAGATCAGCGAGTTCTGTTAGACCGTCCTCTCATGTTCGGAGGCAGCTAATACAATTCGTTTGAAGCTATTCTTCAGTTGTTGATGGCTTTGTGTGGTTGTTTTATTGTAGCGGGTTCTCGTATATGTGAATTTTCCTACAAAATGGTGGTTCCTAGGTAACGTTTCGACATCATGGCGATTATGTGGCTACCACGCCTTCCAGTCTTTGGGGACTGGAAGCTGGTCCAAAGACTGAGTCACGCTCCAGTCCGTCGGATGGGGACTATGAATGGCGGTACCGGGAGCAGTCCAGGACTACACGCCTGAATCACTCGTGATCCTCTGGGTACGGAAAGATGTGGATTTAGATGAAGTTTTCAATGACCCAGTTTATAACCAATTGGTTATGTCGAGCCGGCCGCGGCCTTTTTCCAATTGTGGCTCACTGGCGTGTTTTCCCTACTCCATTGCTTATGCTGACTACCAAGCACAATGGCAGTACGTTCCAGATTTTAAGAGAAGGCGAGTTTTCACCTTGTTCATCCACGATCACACGGTCAGGCTTCTTGAACCCGTAGCAATCAAGTCAAATTAATATGAAAGGAGTGCCACCTCGAAAAAAACCAACTGCTGTTTCTTCCGTAATCTTCTTTAACTCAGCATAATATGGCAAAAGTGCATTATTCTGTGATAGATGTTTTCTACAGAATTCATCCATAAAAGTAAGAATAATATTAAATGTCCGAGTAATATATAATGATAGTAGACTTCGATTCAGTGACGGCAGTATATACATATTGTTTATTTCTGGAGGCTGAAAAGGGCAGTGTATCAACTAACCTGATGTATCAACTAACTTGCCTCTCCCCTATTATACAGATCTAGTCAGGGTAACTCTACCGGAGGTAACGTGTTTGCATTTGGTCTTTTCACTTGTACCTCGAGGTCAGGGAGCCGTACTGATTTTCACTTCCAGTGAACGTGCAACTTCGAGTCTGAATATACATATTTATAAGGAGCTCTAGCGCTATTGGTCACAAGAAGCGTTCAACCAATGACATCGACATCGTAAAAGGTTCGAGTACAAGTGAACGGTGACGTCAAGTTTCGCCGTAAAAAACTAATCCGAAACATTTTCAATGTTTACTTTTTCCAACGTCCCCTCGACTCTCTGACGAAGAGCCAAGGGGCGAAACCAAACGTAACTCCCAATGGAGCTCTGCTCCCCACAAGAGCTACGTCCCCGAAAGGACCACAAACTTAACTGGCCAACCTCTCGACCCTGCAGACCTCTACATCAAGGGTCTGTCATGCGTGGTCCCGTTCTTGACTGGCTGAGAAGAACACTTTCAATGTTTATCCACGATGATGTAGGCGTGTGGCTTCCAGAAAGGTGTGGGGGAAATGCTATCTTCCTTTCATGTGCTTGACCGTTCGGTAAGAATTGGATTCAACGAAAAAGATACTCTTTTTAAATACCAGAGAAGCTTGTTTTCAGTCCACGTTTTCCATTGGCTTCAGATTCGCAACCAAATGGATATTCATGTAATATGAGCGTTCTTATCACTGATTGGCCTTCCACGTCGTTCTTTTATGTTGGAAAGTGAGTTTCTTCACGTTTGTACCCTTACGTCGAGGTATAGGTGACTGAAGACCAAATGTAAACACGTTACCCCGCGGCAGAGCTACCCTGACTAACAGAGATCATGCACTTGATGGCTCATCCACATGCTAAGTATGAGGTTCATCGAAGTTCCCTTGTATATAAGATATCTTGTTTACATAGAAACATAGTTTGCCCTCTGGTAGCCCTAAATGACCTTTGCCCGAGTCCAGCAGAAACAATGGGACCATCTACTCAGTGTGGGTGTTTACGTACTAAAAAAGAGAATCTTCGAGGTTACCCTTCCTGAAATATCGAGTTTGGTAGATCGAAGTTGGAATGTGTAGGTCGAATGTGAAATAGTAGTACATTCGATATATATATATATATATATATATATATATATATATATATATATATATCCATTGGCTTCAGATCGAATCAGTTACTTACTCTTCGACCTATATATATATATATATATATATATATATATATATATATATATAGATATGTATAAAAAATTATGCAACTGTATCCGCTACCCACCATTCTCCAGTTTCTACATTAAAAAGTAGCAACGTCACACCAACACTACTGTATACATAAAAATATATATTATAGAGAGAGGTCGATAAAGGTTGTAAAAAGTGCTGAAAGTTTGCGGTAAATTCCACGACGTTTCGAGTATAGACTCTTCATCAGGTGGCAAAGAAATGCAACTGAATATCAATGAAGTAGAAATAGAGAAGAAACACATTGGAGAAAGGCACGGACAAACCGGTCGTACAGAACGAACACGGTGTAAAAATGCGAATGGAGGCTGAGCAAAACTGGTAAAAAGAATTGAAAGGAGAACAAGTTAAAAAAAAAGTCCATTCTAGTGTTAAGACCGTGTGGGGAGAGGGCCCCGAGCTTCATGATGAGCCGATTTTCGGCGGTCTGACGATCACGGTCAGAACCTCTTCACATTAAGGCTGCGGTGACGGCCAAGTCTTTAATTGAGCACGGTGATGGGGGGTTGAAATGTGTTGCTACAGGATAACCTTGAAGGTTTCGTTTGATAGACCTGAGGTGTTTAGTGACTCGGTCAGCCAGGCGACGTTTGGTCTCTCCCACATACAGGCAATTGCAACGTCCACAAACTAAAATGTAAACCAAATTTGTGGAAGTGCAGATAAAGTGTTGGTTCACACTGAATCTGTTGCCGTTAGAACCCAACATATCACGAGTGTGGGCATGTGTTGCAGGCTACTACGGCCACAGGGAAATGTATCTGGGGTGTTGTCAGTGGGCTGTTGTGGATGGGAAGCCCGAACTTAGTGCTTGGAAATGGTCTTTTCAACTCTAAAGGCTGTAATGAGGGGTTCGGGGAAAAGGTCACGGGTTGAAGGGTCTAGTCGAAGGGTCTCTACATCAGTAGCGTGTTCAAAGGGAGGGCCAGGGGGGCACTGGCCCCCCCACCTCTGAAGCCAGTCGGGGGAAAATCTCTTAGTCGGGGGATTTAAGGGTTAGGGGAAGAGAAAAAGATTGAAGAGACACTGAGCACTCAACAGGGATGGCGCCAGGTGGGGGCGGGGAGTACCATCGGGGAGTCTTAATCGATACGATAGAGTATGCAGGCAGTCCCCGATGGCGCCTGAGAGAGGACAATTTTTCTAATAAGAACCCAAATTTTTCGGCGCGCTACGCGCGCTGTATAGTTACTCCAGGTATAGTTACTCCAGTTCCATTCCATATTGCTAGAAAGCACATGTCCTGCCAACCTTACCACGAAACATGTAGGCAGAGAACACTGTTCATGTGGAGGTCGAAAATTCCATCGCATGTCGCTAAGCCTAGTTACTGTTCTCCAATGTGTGTCATGCGGTACGGTCAGTTTGTGAGCGACTCACGGGTTTATAGGTAGTCCAAGTGTTTCGATAATATGTATGTTATCCCCGATATGGTCTAGAACCCCTAAAGTTTTCTTTTTTGTTTTCTTTATGTTCTTGATCACATATCTTTTTTGTGTAAGCCTACCAAAAATTTTCGCGCGCTTTGCAAATTCAAGTTTCAGATTCGAAAGAACACTATATAAAGTGCGCAACTGGCTCATGAAGTATTAAGTGATATCATGTAAAATATGCCCTGAAATGGCATGGGATAATAAGTCATATTCCCTTGTCACCACCTCTTCGACAGAGGGGCTGTCGAAGCTTGGGGTGGCTGGCATGGCCCAGCCCTCTGAAAATTCTGTCGCCAACCATGATCTGTTTACTTATTTTGGCTTTCAAAGGGTCATTTCTACAATGAAACCCAAGATTTCCGGTACGCTTTGCCCACTCTTCCACAGTTCTGTTACTTATAGCTAAATATGATACAAACCATTTCCACCTTTTCAAGTAACTGAAGAAGTAGAATTCATGAATTTATGTAAAAGTTGGGAATTTCACCTCATTTCACGTTATTCAGTCAGTGTTCTCTTGGGTCTGTTGTGCGGTACAGTTATAGTGACAAGAGGAGAGAAGTACAATGTAAGTTATCCCCGATAGGGACCAACTGCCCGGACAATTGACCTTTATTAGCTTTTAATAATTATACCGAATCTTTTTAGTGAAAGATAACCCAAAAAATTTTCGCTCGCTTTGCAATTTCACACTTTAGATTCTGGGGAAAACATTAAATCAGCCCCGAAACTACGTTCCTCTAGTATATACACCCATTTTATAAAATATATGTCCCGCAATGGCATGGTTTAGCACACAGATTTTCTTCAGATCCCTCCTCACCATCCCCTTGACGGCATCGGGGCTGTCGGGGCTTCAGGTCGCTGCGTCCGCCCGTCTGGCCACATGTCGGGCAAATCCTGGCGCCATCCCTGGCACTCAAAACTTAGAAGTAGCCTACAGAATGACATTACAAGAGATTTTTTTTCATTTTTTGGTCGTTTACCAAAGGATAGAGCTCTTCCAATTGTCCTCCAGTGAATAATCAGACAGGATGCTATCAATATCAATATCTGTCTCATATGGTGCAGGTAGGCCTACTATCATTAAGTTCCCTTCGCCCTTCGCGCTAGTCACTTTAACCATCTGTAATGGTAAACTATATAGGTTTAAGGATGAAACAGTGCTGTTAACTTTTGCGATCATCTCGAGCAGCCTTCTTGACTGGCCTCGTGATCTTTAACGTAGTCCTGTCAATGTATGTGACACATACTGTAGCACACTGCAGCTTTCAACGCATAGAGGATAACCTGAACTCTCCGTCACTGACATCGAATTTTACAAAATCTGAAACAAACGAAACCTGATCAATAAGGCCTCTAGAACTAATTTAGGGCGGTCTTATTACCTTATGTTGCAGGAGCTTCCGAGGGCTTCGCCCCCTGGACCCCCACCGGGGCTCTGCCCCTGGACCCTACCAGAGGCCCTGGCGCGGGCCCCTGCACCCCACGCGTGCAAACTTGCACTTCGCGCTCGTGGTGCACCTTCGGTGCACTTGTCACACCCCTCCATGTCAGTCGGGGGAATCACAGGTTGTGCCCCCCCACCTTCGAAATCCTGCACACGCCACTGCTCTACATTCTTGTAAATGGCACGAATGATGGGGCGTACCAGTGGGTGATGGGAAATTACCAAAGGAATGCATAGATTGGTAGACGTGTCAGACTTCTTACTCAAGGCCTCCGCTCTGTTGATTCCTTTGATTGAATTTGGTACAGGATTTGGGATGGTTGGATGGATAAAAAGATATGAGAATCGGTGCGATGGGTTTGAAATGAATGTAGGTTTGACTTGTTTGACTTGATTTTACGGTCGAAAATTGATAATTGAAGGTCGAGGAAAACCATTGAAGTGTCAGAAATACAATGTGTGAATTTCAAAAGTGGACAGAAGGATCCTTCAAATTGGATGAAAAATTCTAAATATGGACGGGTCCCTGTTGCTACTCCCACAATATCGTCAATATACCAGGGACACACACACATTTCCTCCGCAATGCGACCTACTTTCCCAATATCCCGCGGTGCATCAAAAGGATAAAAGAGAATTGGATAAAGTGACAATGCATTACGAAATTCCATACCAATGACGAAACACCACCCGAATCGGTGAAACCATAGTTAATAGACACATCCCTGGTTAGGAAACTTTACGTACGTACACCCTACACACACCACGTACAAGCCGAGTAGCTATGTTGAGACGTGCAGAAAAGTGCATCACATGACATTGACCGTGCACACGATCGATAGAGTAGCGATATGGCTACACTGAGTGTTGTGTTGTTCAGTCATTCATGGAAATAAATTGAAGTTGATTCAAGGGTTGGAAGGGTTTCAGGAAGCTTTTGAATCAGTAAGTATTTGTGAACGTTCGAATAAACGAAGAAAGCCATGGCCCACAACCCCCACGTTTCTTGTTTGAGTAGAATTAAACTACCGTACTCTGCAATTTTACATTGATGTGTAGCGTTAGCTAAATACTATCACGTGTGGAAGTAAAAGACGGTTCGCTATATGATGAGTCGTTCTCAAACTGACACAGACCTGCCAACTTCTCCCCCGGTTTTACCGGGAGACTCCGGTAGTTCGCACGCCTACATCTCGCGGCAGTGAGATATGCATACAGTACGGCGTACGAGTAGCTGCAACGAACGTGGAAATACAAGGGCAACTTTCACTGTGCATTAACGATATAACGCGGCGTATACGACCGTACGATCGATTGCGTTGGCTATAAGGCTACATTTAGATGAAAATCTTCCAATCTCCCTAATTTCCCACTAATCTGGCTATTTTTTGCCCTGAAAAATTTAGATTTCCCTATTTTGGTCTGTTGACAATTGCGGAGGTTTTATCGGTAAAGTTGGCAGTGTACGCTACTAACTATAGCTAGTAACTCCAGCCGCAAATATCGTTCTGTGTTTGGAGGGTTTTAAGACTGAAAAGTAACAAAACCAAACTTTTAGAAAAAAAAATCTATAATTTCCGTTTAATAAAGGTTCACACGTAGTGCTACAGAAGTACTACTTTGGAGGTATGTAGGTAGTACTTCCATATAGTGGTGTATGTAACGCCTTGTGCTACGAGTACGCACGTGTAGTAGAGCTAATCAAGCAGCCTTGTGCACGTTTAGCGTCACGTGACTACTGAAAATCAGGATCTCAACATAGTGCAGTTCGCCGAGTTTCCCATGCAACCAGGGATGTGTCTATTAACTATGGTGAAACAGGGATTGCATTTGGGGCCTACACAACAAGAACCTGTCAAACCCATTGACAAGGCTTTCAAAACCCGATTTACAAGGACGAACAAAAAGACATGAGGATAAAAATTTCGCTTATTGGTTGGCGGCCGGGATTAACGTTCAGTGCTAACAAATAAATGTGAAAGAGGATATCCAAGATGAGTCTACGAGTCATCACGGGTATAGAGGCGGGGGAGCTTGGCAATCGTCGGTTAACGAGACTGATGGCATGTTCAAGCTAGGCCACTCATATGATAAATTGATCTCCTCAGTAGATTAGAGAATTTTTCTCTTTCACTACTAAGAATGGAAGCTCTTGTGTTAGCAGTAAGGTAGGTAACAACTCAACTTCAGTGCCCTATCAAGCTGATGAAGAGAGCAGACAGAGCTTTGTACTTTGTACAGAGCTTTGCACTTTTCATTGTATTTACTTACAAAGCTATAATACAGTTTCACCATGAAGCTGCTATCAGTGTTTCAAAGTAATGTAATTTAACGAGCTTTGCTAAGTGTCAACCACTAAAAAACAGTTGTATGTTTGCTTTAATATAATAAACACGAATTTAATGTCACTTGAAACCATTTTTAAGAGCAATCCACAAGTTTGGATAGTCGGCTTGTGTTAACTCACCACAACAGTAACTTTCGTTAATATGTTGATTGCATTATCCTAAAAGAACGTTAGTACGAATTTCCTTTAAATGCATTCTGATCAGGAAGTTGCAGCAGATGCAACTCCCTGGTTTGATCAAAGAATTCTTGCAAGTGAAAATGTAAGATAATGATCTCTTTTTTTAGCTTTACCACTTTAATTAAGGAACAGTGTAAAAAGCGCTCATTTGCCGGCAGGTTCGAATACTGTTGGTGGCTTAATTTTCTCTCTAACTTTATTTCTTCTCTTCCTTCCGTTATAAGGTTACAGTCAGTACTTGGGATTAAATTACATAGGCTTATGATCCAAACTAATTACTTTACTTAAGACCTATTTGTTCAAAGTCGATCAACAATAAGAAGAAGAAGCAATGATTAAGAGTAAGAAACAATTTATTGATATCCATCATAAAATGACAATATAATGGACTACAAGCATTTCACAAAAAAAAACTATCTCTGTATATTGCAGTTTAAAATACTAATACTTCTAGGTAAAAATGAATTTCTAAAGCGCTCAGTAAAGCCTCTGGTCTTTAACACCATGTTCATTACGTGGGTATTCCAGGTAATAGTACTGCTGAAAGTGACCCCCAGATATTTTAAAATCCGTTACAATCTCAATAGGATTGTTGTCAATAAAAATAAGTACGTGATCCTTGACTGACCTAAAGTCAACAATTAATTCCTTTGTTTTCTTTCCATTGATGAACAAGTGACTGTCTCTACACCTACAATCAATAGTATGTTCGATTGTAGCATAGAAATTAGTGACACGTAGCGGAACCCTGTAGTTAACAAGCCAATAATTTCAGTATCGTCTGCATACTTCAGAACATATACATTATAATACTGAGAGCGTAAGGAATCTGTATATATTGCAAAAATGTAACACGACAATGTTTGCTAATATTGTGAGTGTGGGACATATTCCACTCCAATAATTTGGTCGAGGGGACGGGATATCCATAGTTGGCAAAAGTCGAAATAATTGCTGATATTTGTGTGAGTATCAAACTTTCTGATGACTTGAGGTCACTAGCAGTGGCGTAGCCAGGGGGGACAGGGGGGTGAGTTGCCCCCTCTGGAAAAATCTTGGGGGAAATTTTGAAAGTGAATATATGGTGAAATTTGCGCATGATCTGGTAAAATTTTAAATTTCTCAACCAGTACACTTTACTTATTTACATGGGCGTCAATCCTGGGGGACGGGGGACTTGCATTTCGATGGGTGGGGGACGCAATATCAAATGCCCCCCCCCCACATTTGCCTTAAAGAGTAGTCTCGTGGCTCTATTTGACTGGCTTTTTGAGTGGCATGTAGGTTTGTTGGGCAATTATTAAGTGTCTCGATGCAGATTCTGAATGTAGATTTCGGCAGGGAAATCTTATTTAATGACAAAATTTCGGCGCGCTTCGCGCGCATGCGTCACGGTTTGCACTGCTCATGACCATTAAAAAGGTAATTATACATGAAACTATTCTGATCACAACACTTTCCGAAAACAGACATACATCTCCAAACATCTGTAGGGGCTTTGCATCAATATGGGATCATTCAATCAGTGGCAGAGGGGAGGGCCATTCGGCCATGTCCACCCTCACTGATGCCTATTTTTTTAGTTCCTAAAAATACGTAAATTTTTTAACACAAATTTTACTTCAAAAGGTAACATACGTGGCACCAGATTGCATGTAAGGACACCTAATTTTTCAAAAAATTTCTTAGACCCCTCCCCCAGGCCAGCGGTCACACAACATACTGCATGTCCCCCTTGAGAGAAATCCTGGGCACGCCACTTCATTCAGTCTAATTTGTAGCATGATGTGGAAGGTTGAAAGTACGTTGTTGCCGTTAAACACTTTTCAAAAATTTTTACCGAGCTTCGCCGAAGTTATTATCGGTATATAGATGGTGATTGTTAATACACTTACGACTATAAAACATTCTGAAAACGCACTTGCTAATACTTCACACCTTTGCTATACTACGATCAGCTCCAAAAATATCCCAAAGATAGCACCATTTTGCATCTAAGCAACCTTAAATTAACAAAAAATTTTCAAAGGGGAGGATGACTCCCCCTCCCCTTAGACCCCTCCCCCAGGACAACACATTTATGTAGTGACAACGGAAGGATCCCACTGCTGTATACAAAACGCAGAGCGCATGACAAAGTGCAATTTAAACGCCTCCACTCAGTTGGAAAAAACATCCAGCGGGGCGGAATTTGGAACCTTCACACCCCCAGATATATCACCCTAGCAACGGGCCTGGTCGGGTCCATGATCTCCGACAATGGTCCACTCTGGAAAGCGTGTTTTCAGCCATTTTGGGACATGATGAAAATAACATGTTGAACTAATTCCGTGGACTCCGTGTATTTCACCAGGCAGATCATCTATGATGGTCATGTTAACTTTGAAATGATAATTCTTATAAGAATAGGACAACGTCGGTCATCATAAGGGGGAGGCGGAAAGGGCCTATAGGAAGACACCCCCTCTTCAAAACCAAAGGGATTGGTTTGTGCTAAGTCATGTATGTCCCCCGTCGTCCCCCGATCCCCCCCCCCCCCCAGATTTGAATACGGATTGACGCCCCTGCTTATTTAAAAGTATATGCCACACTGGCACAACCAGTCCTCATTGAGGTTTTCAGAGATGGAATGATGACACCACGCTTATAGTTGTACTAGTTATGTTTTACTATCTGTTTTATACAGCATGGGATCTCTGGACCTCTGACAAGGGACTCTGTCCTTTAACTGTATACTTCCAATGTTTCTTGATCATTAAAGGAGCAGCATCGTGGTATATGCAGTTTGTTAGAATGGGTCAGTGGTCAAGTGCTATAGGGCAGGTCCTCCTAAAATTTGGACTGATTGTGGTGAACGTGGTGAACTGATGTAGGGAAAGGTGTACCAGGGTTCACTTAATTACTGTACTTCACCCATTGTGATTCTAAACTACCAGCAGGACTCAAGAAAAATTCACCAAGACAAGCAAGATAAAAAAAAGCTTCCTAAAATAATAGGAATTCTTGGTGATGTATTCAATTTACATTTAGCGCCAAATGTGGCACCATTTTGCATCTAGCCCCCCTTACATGAGCAAAAATTTTCCAAAGGGGAGGCGGACACCCCTCCCCCACGACGGCGATCAGTCATATCAACCAGGTCAGAGGAAAGCACCCGGACAAAATTGGGACCTGCGGAGAACACTGATTATTAGGAAGCAGATCACTAATTGGGGGAAATCTTGGTGCTCTTGCCCCCCCCCCCTGACAAAAAACCTGGCTACGCCACTGGTCACTAGCCTAGGTAACAGATTTCTATTTTTCTAGTGTCCTTCAAATGACTTACTGCTACTTTGTTCTTTCAATGTTGTTTATGTACTGTTTATGAAATTATTTGTGAAATAAATTTGAATTGAATTGAATTAAAGTCATGTAAAACGACTTTCCTCCCGCGCTCTTTGCTCGCATACTAATCAGAGTGAAGGTTCGGTGATAACTAAGACAGTCCTAGACGTACAAACATGATATTCTTTATATAATTTGGTCAAGAACGAAATATCTTTGTTCAATCTTCCGGTCGAGTTGGTCAACTACAATGATATTTGCTAAAACAGGTGTATGTGAGACATAGTCCCCTCCAATAATTTGGTTAGGGAGGACGGAGCACCTTTAGTATTTTGGCGAAGCCTGCAATATTTGCTAATGTTTGTGCCTAGGCCTAAGATTTATTGTACGACTAAGCCACTTGAAAGTCGACAACTTTTTGGGGCTCTGGGGGCTTCACCCTCACTGGATCACACTCTAGGCAAATACTACTTTGGATCCCGTAATCTCGCTCTGTGTTGTATTTACGTACATAAATATTCTTCAAGATGCGAATTTTCTGCGCGCTTCGCGCGTACGTGTATCGCTTTCTCATGTCATTGTCAGGAACATTCTTGTTATTTCTATTACCCTCTGTCAACCACTAAAATTAGAAGGCTGTTAGAGACAGCTGCCTCCTCAAATCAAGCGGCCGTTAGATATAAAACTGCTTGGTTTACTTGACTTTTGAAAGCACACCCCATGCTATACTTTCGATAAAGAAAGGGAATTAGATATGTGCTTCTTTGGCTCCACTAAACAGCACATTTCGTTACCAGTATTGACATAAACATATATGCTAACATTTCTATTTACGGTTACGTACGTATACATTTAGGTTCACGTATACATTACGTGTACATATGTGTATACGTAACATGTAGGTAAATATTCACATAAACGTATATCATATGTACACATATACATATAGATCATTTTGAAGTTTCCGACCCACGCCCCCCCCCCCCCCCATAACCAACACAAATCGCTGCTCTAGGGTATAATGCAACGTTTTTGTAAACGCGTTGGTCTGTCTGATAACTCTTTACATTATACGAACCGATCTTCATTAAGGATAGTAAACTGCATACAGTGTTTCTTCCACGGAATCACATGACGTTAATGCCTATGAAAGTACCACGTCATTAATGACAAAGCAATGACGCAAGGGGAATTTTGAAGAAGGGAGTTACGTTAATACTAAGTCAGTCAGTCAACACAGTAAAGTGCACAAATGGGGTCTAGAGGGCCTTTACCCCCACTTCTGGTCTTCGTCACAGGGATTTCAGAGAAAAGTGCAAAAAATTGTCAAAAAAGCGAGTCAGTCGGGAAAATGGAAGCTTGCTCCTCACCCCCATGAATTTCTGAAATCCTATGCCCGACACCGAGATAACAAAAACAACCACAAAACAGCAAGCCTGCCTGAATTAGCTGCTCAGCAGGCCCGTAGCCCGGGGCAAGGGATGGTATCACCTAGAAAAAGGTTTTGCTCCCTAGAACTTGTCTCTCCCCCTTCAGTGCCTTGTCTGGCTACGGTCTGGATTCAACTCATGGCCAGTTCCAAACACCACAACCTACAATGTGGTTGTTATTTCAAATGATTTGGCAGAAGAAGACAGCACCGCAAATGACATTTTTTTACATTGCGCCCTCAAACATTTGGTTGAGCGGTAGTACAAAATACCTCCTGCTCCACCAATTTCTGTCCCTGCATGCAATATATATTACCTGATATTTGTGAGTCCTAGGAGGGAGCTGGAAGACAGCTCCCTGGTCCTAGACAGTATTGTCATCACTACACAGGATGATCGTGAAAACCGGTTTTTCTGAGCTTAGCTATTAAGTCAACATATTGAAGGTCAGGATATACGGAATTCGAGAACATCGCGGTGGTGTGAAATCTGACATGCCAGTTTTCCCACCCCTTTCTTCGGTAAATATGGGAAGGAGAAATCAAGATACGATTTCTCCTTACCATTATCCACCGATAATGTGGAGTGGAGAAAACCAAAGTAAGGGAGGGTTCTTCAGGAAAGGACCATTACACAGTGTCTATTTTCGAACACCCTGTCCATAAATGGACTATGTCTATCGATCCTCTTTTCAATTTAAGTAACGCAGCTAGCTGGCTCGTCGACGATTTCTCCGTACCACGGTGGGATCATCCCACGTTGGTAATAATATAACCAAAGTTATATAGCGCCAATCCGTGTCATGTGCTGGTGAACGAAAACCAAGTATCAAATTCGCAGTTGTATGGTACGTTTGATGTACAGTACTGTAAAGCCATAATGTACGCAAGCACAGATACTAATTATCATATGATATGATAATTAACTATTTAAATAAATTCTGCTTTCTTCCATGATTGTAAATTATGAATCTAAAAACTTTTCAAACCTCTTGTACCAAAGCTTCCTGTCGATGTCACCCCATCCCCCAAACTGTAAAGCTTCACTCTATTACCTCACAGAGGTTTTGCCTCTCAAGTAGGTTTTTATTCTAAAAGTATGTATAAATAATGTATTAACCTAATTTCTACCTCTTAATTCAAACCCTTTCCTTGTTCCCTTTTACAGGTACTATCAGACGTTATTTGCGTGTCATTTCTTATGTTCATGTCTCAGTTTGGTAAGTAAAGTCGAAAATCATCCCAACTCAATGTTTTAGCTTAGTTTTGTTGTCCAAACACTCTAGTAATGCCTATAGGGTCTCGCATATAAACAACTAGGTGTTTACAGCTGATTGAGCTTTCTTCCTTGTCATATACCTTTCATAGCTAAAACTGATATTTTTATTTATACAAAATATTGTACACAAATACTACGTGCTTCAGTTTACGCCCTTGCAAAATAATCCTTAAAATGCACTCTCAGATGCAATGTTTTCCTTTAAATACTTGTCGGCCTGCCTGTAAACCACACCGGGGTCCTACAGCGGACTCCAGGACTCTGTGCTCAGGACTACCTCTTTTATCATTCCAACTGACCTAACATTACAACATAAAATCCTTGAACATGTTTAGTGAAAGTAAACACAGAGTTATCAGAGGCGGCGGAATGGTGGAGAAGTGGGAGGGAGGGATGCAGATATCCCCACTTTTGCAAAACACTTAAAGTTACCAAATTCTGTCTCTATTGTGACTGTTAGTCTGTTGCTGGGACTGTTGCAGCAGTAGGGGCGTTAGCTCAGTGGCCGTTTGGCCCTTTCTCTTTTCAAATCGTTCTTGCGCCACGGGGAGTCGAATCGGAGAGGTGCCGAGCTCCTTAGTCGAATGACTTTGTGAGCTATAATACCAGGGAGGCGCTACTGTGGACACCTCCCTGAGAAAAGAAAGAAAACTACTTCAGCACTTATTTACCCCCCCCCCCCACTTTGTAAACACGTTGATATTCCACATTACGTGTTAAATTAAAAACGCTAGTACATCTTTAACAATTAAACGCGTTTTAACACTGACAGTAAATAAATTCAACTTGGGTTGTTAGCTAGACATGTCTACAAAGTGGGGGAAGTGAGTTTAGATATAAGCTTAAATTAAAAAAAAAAACTGTTTTAGAATGTATGAACCACAATGTTGGTCTCGAAAGGATTGACGGTGCAAACCATTCTGCTAACTCTCCTATTTTACAGCTTTAACGTGCTGGGGTCAACGTCAGTGTCTTGGATGTATAAGTGAGAAGTTTTTGAATAGTGATTTTAGTAACTGGGACGTTTTCGAAGATACAGCTTGTGTGAAAGGAGTTAATTTGACTGATGAATACCGGATCACCTGTGAACAAAGTGAAGTGTGTTTCGTCATCGACGGTATCGCCAGCTATTACGTACAAGGATGTGAGTAACCGCACAGAACATTTTAAATTGCCTTCATGGCGTACTTGCGTAACGTGAGGGGCGTCCGAGGTAGGAAGGGATAAAGTTGTGGTGACATGCAAATAGAGTCACATATACTTCGAATTACATTGCAAAGTTGACCAATTAAAGGTTTTGTGGAAGTATTTTAAATGTGTATGGCGGTTTTGAAGATCTAGCTTGTTGAAGTTGGACCACTTCAGCGGTAACACTATATGATTGTATTACAATATTACTTGTATGCAAAAATAATGACGTGTAATTTTACAGTTTTAGAAGCTTTCTGTAAATTAAACGGTTTGTCTTCAGAATGTGCGAGTTTGTGTGTAATAATGACCTTTATCGAATAGACAACCATTCCATAATACACACAGGCCCTCGTAGGTAAATAACCAAGGCCCGTCGAAAGGACTTTGAAAGTGGTGTATTTTTCGTGAGGATTTCAAATCTGTGTAATGAGATTGAAGCTTTGCGGAAGCACCAATCTTCCCCCAGGCCACTGGGTCAAGCCTTGGCATAAAAGAATACTTTACTTCCAATAGACGTGTTGGGAAATTGGGTACTTTCGGTTGAGTCACAAGGTGAAGTGTACCATGACAACGGGCAACATCTTTAGCACTGCATGCTCAGCATGCACCACCCGCACTGAGACACTGTAAAGCCGCGGTCACACTACAACGAATTTGGATCGGATTCCGATCCGATTTTTGTGAGTTTTTATTAAAATCTTCTCCATTTTGGGTCGGAAAGAACCCAAAATTTGCCAACCTGTGTAATTATATGATTTTTATCGTAGGACTACGAAAATTAAATTTATACTAATTATTTCGTGACGTCACATCGACAGACAGCTTTTATCGGACTACGTGTGTCCGATAAAACTGTCTGTCGGTGTGACGTCAAAAAAAGTTAAGTTAACATTTAATTTTCATAAACCTCTGATGCAAATCATATATTTACACTGGTTGGCAAATTTTGGGTTTTTTTCTGACCAGAGATGGAAAAGGTTTTAATAAAAACTCACAAAAATCGGATCGGAATCCGATCCGAATTCGTTGTAGTGTGACCGCGGCTTAAGCGTGGTGCACTTCACCTTGGACCCATTCCCATAATGTATTGCGTGGAACATTCCCAACACGTCTATTGAGGGTGCTGGGCCCCTATGTCGGGAAAGTTTAATGCAAGTTAGCCCTAAAATAGCAAATTCTCTACCCGAACCTTGAAGGGGTGGGAGATGCAGGCCCCCAGCTCCTCGCCCCGTAGCGGCTTATGCACCTTCTGACCCCTGTTAGGAGACCAGAGGCCACACTCAGAGAGTTTTGGAGAATTTAAAGATGTTGGGAGCTCGAATAAAGCATTTGACCATCTCAGATACCCCAAGAAACGCACCAAATAATCATCAGCTGTACATTTTTGATTCCTTGCTGAAGGCAAAAGGAATCTCTTCAATCACGCGGGGAATTGTGTGTATGTGTGTGCGAATGTATGTGTGTTTGTGACGTTTAGCTTGTAAACACGATATCTCAAGATAACAATGGTGGTTAATTTTTCATACTTACGATATAGAATTATTGTAGGAAGAACCATATCGTTTTGGTGGAGGTCAAGTCATGTGAGGTCACCAGAGGTCAAAAACTGAAAACGTTGTAAACACGATATCTCTGGGTAAGAATCATGGATGCTTTTCATACCTGGCATGAGGATACCATACAGTCAAAAGATAAAATCTTATTGATTTTGGTAAAGTTCACATGTTATCTGAGGCCACTGGAGGTGAAAATACGGAATTCTTAGAACTGCTTGTAAACACGATGTCTCAAGATGGACAATCTTCTTACTTGGTGTATAACTTTATCATATTAAAAGGTAGAACCCTGTTGTTTTCATTGGAGGTCAAAGGTTATTTGAGATCATCAGAGGTAAAATACCGAAAACCTTGAAGAACACGGCAAGACACGGATGATGGATCCTTTTCTTACTTGATATGTAGATTTGTTACTTTAGGGGAGAGAGAGATTGAACCCTATGAGTTTGTTGGAGGGCAAAGGTCATATGAGGCCATCAGAGGTGAAACTGCGAAAACCTCGTAAACTAAATAGACAGTGGGTGGTACCTCCAAATTGTGTCCTGCGTTTCGTGACCATCGAAAAGTTAGGGCTGAATTTTTCTACCATTCCAAAGATAAAGTTGTAGAGAACAACAAGTATTTTTTCACAAACATAACTGTCAGTAATAATACTAATTTAATTTACCTAATTATGAACACGTAACGAAGGCTACTGTGACTATGGTATGATTAGAAATAGGCCTACCATACGCTGAACGAGTTCTTTGATGGCGTAGTGGATTAGAGCTCAGTTTCTCACACAGACGGTCCGGGTACGAATCCCTCCTGAGACATGTTTTTTTTTTCATTTTTTTGTTGTTCACTTTTCGGTGGGGTTCAAGGGTCATATGAGGTCAGCAGAGCTCAAGTTGTAAAAATATCGTAAAAATGATGTAGTCAAGAAATATAAATATGAGGGCTGAACCTCAGTTTAACAAATCACCCCCTTTCAGCAAGGAATCACAACGCATTTGGGCTTTCTGGTTGTAACATACTGATTGGGAATCAACTTCCAGACGATTAATGATCAAAGAGGCTGGGTAGGGAGGATGGACTGGGTGGGGAGGATGGTTGATGATAGGGGTTACATGGGACTTAAGAGCAACAATACCAATAACTCTTCTGTAATACTGAGACAAATAACCGCAATTTAGTGATGTTTTTCTTCATTTTTAATTTGCAACAGTTTTCAGATATAGGAAATTTCTTCCTAATTACTCCTGTCTCGCATGTGAGTTTGGTTTCTTTCCTTTAGAGTGGAGGGGAGGGGGTGAGGGGGGACCGGCCGAAAAGTGGTAACGCAGCTGACTTACCTACCGTAATAGATCCTACAGCTCTGTAAATAACTTGGAAAGTTTTAATAGTCAGTGGAAAAAGTAAAAAAAATCTTGTCAATCATACTTAAAGCTTTTTATATTGTCCGGAAGTAAATTTCAGGTTTAATCCAAGGAAATGTTAGTGCTTTTCAGATGGGTAACAGTACCGGAATTTTTCAGTGAAGGTGCATTTGAATTGCTGTCATGTCGATGCTGTATTCCTTTTCCTTGGTATCTTTTTTCTTTCTTGGAAAGAGGCTTTTATTGAAAATATGTATGTCCATATGTATGTTCATGCATCAGAAAATTCCAAGTTTCGTGCAGAAATTTTTAGGCAACAAGTATGGTTTAGGCAAATCACGTACTTGCAGCGATTTTTTCCCAAGGGTGTCTGATTTCTGTGGTATGGGATATTTGATAGGCGGTTCTAAGACAGCCATTAAAGTTCTGGAGTATTAACGAATTGTCGATGGTATACTGATCCAATTTTATTTCGGCAAAAACTGAACTGAGTACATCAAACATGCACTTAAGTAGAGGAGGGGGAGAAGAGGAGGGGATAATTAAGTAGGCGAGCAGCCATGTGTTATACTGCCCTCTCTGTCGATAATTTAAAGGTTTACAATTTGAAGCAGTTTTAATTATTTCGATCTTTTTTGTGGTTTGTAGTTGGTCTGACAGACACAAAACTAGTTTTACGGAACTGTATCGATTCATCCCATTTTACGAGCCCGTTCACCTGTTTGAGGGACAACGATGCCAATACCTTCGTAAAGAGACTTAATCTTCAACTCGAAATTGGCGATGATGTTTCCCTGTCATCTTTTGCCGGTACTGTGTGTCCTTGCCAGGACGAAGCATATTGTAATGATCAAGCTATAGCACCCGTTTTTGTGAGACGTCACCATACACCGGCGCCTAAAGGTAAGATCGAAAATTGTAAATAACTAATCGCTTCGGTTGGTTACAGCTTTTACTATATATTTTTTTAAATTTCAGGGCAGTTCCTGGGATCTCTCCCTGTCCCTACTAGGTCTCATTGTATCCCGTCGGGATCAGACTTCAACCTCCGCCACCATCAGCAAGGGCGTGATTTTTGTTGGACATGAGAGTGACGTGACGGTGCATTTACGTTTTTGTAGACGCTAACGAATAGGCGATCTCGTTGGTATACTTACTCCTATGCGTATGCATGTGAATAAGCATAAACTTAAGCATGCGCTTTCGGACACTTCACACCTGTATGAACTTTAACATCCCTTTTCCCGAGGTAGACGCCATGATACCCCAAATCGCCAAAAATTACTCCCTACGAAAACTCGTAGAAGCGTCAACGGCATCATAATCTGTACCATCCTTAGTTTTAATTCAGTGTTGTATCTCCCGACACTGTATGGTATGTAGAGACCAAGTCTCCTGTACTACTCACAACGGCTTCACTTTTCTGACATTTACAAACCAACTTTGTAGTCAAGTTAACTACTAGATTTAATGTCTTGTGTTTTCCACATTTTAGCGAGAGGCCTACAATGTGTAAGATGCGTGGATACCGACTTTCCCTTCGGTCTATCACACTACGATTATGATAATCCCTCTTGCGAAGCCGGGAATTTGACGCATTCTGATGTCTTCTATCATACTTGCTCTGGGGACGGCGCATGCGTCATTATAGATGGCTTTGTCACAGACGGTAAGTTATACAAATTAACTGTTGTTACCATCTATCATACATTCGTCTGTACATCTGTCAGTCAGACCGTCCGTCCATCCATCTGTAATCGTCATTTACATCATCATTTTTCATCACCTTTTACTAACATATACCAAGACATGCTTTATTCGCATATGTCCATGTCCCCTTATTAAGATCGCTGTGATAGTCCAAGTGACAAATATGGTTTTTCATATGTGTTATGTATGCAATATAAATTCCTTCAACAGTAGTACTTTCATTATAGCCTATTTTAGAACTATGATTTGGTTAAAACATCACTGGTTGAAATAGCAAGTTGTATGGTCTGCTGTTGTGTATATACTGATGACTGTAATACTATCAGTCAATCATTGAATAGGCGTAGGAAGCGAAGGGGCGGCGCTAGGGGCTCAAACCCCATAAGAAATGTAGTGGAGGGAAAGTATTCTTCCCTCCCCCATTCAAGGACGAAACCCCCTTATTTGTTACCTCTGCAAAAAAAAATGTCCAACATTTTCGGTAATTTCCTTTAAAAAGTTGACCAATTTGTTGCACCAAATTACTCTGGGGACCCTCAAATACTCAGAAATTTTCAAAAGGGGGAGGGGTCCCTCTTCCCAATGACCCTCTCCAGGACAATGGTACGAAACATAGTTCAGCCCCTCCCCCACGGTCGAGAGTGTATGAGTGTATGGTCAGTGCAAATCCCCCTGTTTTGGAAGCTTTCATAGATCAAATTGTCGATTAAAAAACATAAATTTCATAAGTTTTCTATCGAGGGATAGCCTGAAAAGTTATTCATGGATTTCAGAGGCAGCAAAATGACAAAATTCAGATTGGAAGTCAGTGGAAAAATAATTGGCGTATATGTGACGCATTTACTTCACAACCCATGTAATGCTTCGATCCATCGAAGTCATTTTGTTTTTTAAAACTGAAGATTAATCAAATGTTGGACTTCGTTGCACATTTTCTTAAAATTTTGTTTTAAAATCAAACCCATTTTTACCTTTTTGGCCTTCCGTCTTTCTGTAGATGAACTTGATGTATCGTACACTTTATACCTTAGAGGGTGCGTTCATGGACTTTTGGACTCGTACCGTTCAAGCGACTCACTGAGATGCCTTTCTCGTTCTGAATCAGCGATGGCTGTACCAGGCATTCTTTTGAGCGAAGAAGATTACTATGTCGGTTACGATCTGACTTTTGAAGGAAGGATGTGCTATTGTACATCGGATTTTTGTACACTGCCTGGTAGGGCACAAAGGCCTACTACAGAGCAGCCTGAGACAGATAAGCCTAGTATAGTGACACCAGTCAGTGTCGCCGTAGCAGTTCTGTTACTGGTGGCGGTGATAGCATTCGTATTTTTTGCGAAGATTTATCGTACTTTAGTGAACAAATAAGGATATATGCCCGGGCTTTTGATAGTGAATAGGCTACATTGTAATTTCAATTTCAATTTTCTCAACGTTTATTTCAACCCGCTTATATCATACGTAACAACATGTACATTTTGATATTAGCTTTAAAAATACGATTTTTATATAGTGACTATGAATCAATATCAACATGACAAAATTAAGAACAGTGATTGAGGAAGGTGGGGCACAAGAAATTCTACTGAAAGCTTGTGGTAGTGATTCCCCTAGAAAGACAGCACACATATACATGTATATTCATAACAGGCGCATAGCCAGGAATTTGCCAAAGAGGGGACGAAGCCTGTAAGCACACTATCTAGGCGTAGTGCCACCATAGGTTGGCGCGAAGCGTACAAGAAAATATTTGCCGAAAATGCCTTTCAGATTGCTGGAAATGGCACTTCCCAGGCCTTGTAAGTTGCATCTAAACATTTTATTTTGAGTTACAAGCAATATCATAAAAAATCATAAAAAAAAATACAAAAAATATGCTCAAGGAGGGGGCGGTGCCCTCTTTGCCCCCCCCCCTCCTTGGCTACGCTCCTGGTACATAACAATGACAGAAAAGAAAACATGACCATCCGCAGAAAGGACGAACTTTAATTACAGAGATGATTAGAGAGGTAAACCAATAGAGACATAGCGATGAAACAAGACTTACTATAACCAGATAACAAGTAGGTTTTAAAGTGACGTTTGAAAGAAGAAACAAAGGAGGATTTTTTAATATGGATTGGGATGCCATTCCAAGTAACAAGGAACCAATTCCTGATGTTTCGTTGACTAAGAGAGAGCTTATAAAAAGGCAGTACACAATTCAAGTTGTATCTGGTGCTGTTACTGTAACGCTACAAGCGGAGAAGAAATTAACAAAAGAGTTTGGAAGTTAATTCTTAGAGAACTGATACATAAATATCAAAATCTGAAGCTACACATTATCAAATTGTAAGGGTTTATACCGTTGAAATATCGGTCTAGAGTGGTCTAGTTTTGATTTGTGATCAATAGCACGAAACATTCGTTTTTGGATGAAAAATTTTTGTTAATGTGGACTGCAGAACATTACCCCCAAACAATTACACAGTAAGAAATAAAGGAAAGGACAAGGGAATTGTAGAGAAGATTTTTACGTAAAAAATGACAAAGTTTCAGGATTAATCCAGTGTCCGTGGCAAATTTCCTGCATGTTGAATCAATGTGGTGTGACCAATTTACTTACATTACAATCAGTTACAATGCCTAAAATAGTGCAGATTCAGCACATGTTATTCCAGGTTATTGTATAACTTATTGCATAAGGGCCTGGCTATGCCCCCAGAGTAGGGGGCCAAGCTAAGGAGCAGGGGCCTAGCCCCCCAAATGCCCCCTTGCTGACAAGCCGGTGGGAGGGGATGGGGTGGAGCCCTGGGTTTGACAAAAAGCCTCTCTCGGGCATATTTTTGGGGAAGTCGGGCAATTTTCTCTAGTAATAAAGGTTTTCCTCGGGCAAAGAGGCTCTGTCCCCTTCCTTTGAAAATATGTCCCGTACACCTATGATTGTTTCTTTTTTTCGGCTTAAATACCAAGATGACCTACACATATAAAGAATGGCTTTAGTATAAATTGAGTTTTATGTTAGAGGGTTACTGAATTTAAACATTGTTAACATTCACTTCCTTTTTGTGATTCTCTTGATGTTAGGGGATAAGTTACCACATTTTCAACCCAAAGTGAACTTGCACACGAGACACAATCACTTCACATTAATCAACACTGTTTTGTTTAATGTAAAGCCTACAACTTTTTCCTCTATCTGTGCATAGTCTCATGTTTTTGCAATATTCCTGAGGGCCATGCGAAATTTTACAATCTTTCTGTTCCCTGTGCATAATGGAAATCGCATATCTTTCTTTCAAGGTCAAATGGAAGCTAAAATTAAAACTAGGTGTTGCTCATCAAATGTGAGATGACGTCACTTCTGCTTGCTTTAAGTTTACTTTAAGTTACAAAATGTGGTAACTTCATCTGATAATATCGCTAGAAACACACAATGGAATAGCATGAGATTCACCAGAATGAATAGATTTACAGTAGTTCCTCTTTCACATATCAAAACCAATATTTTGCGTAAAACCTGTCCCTTTAAGTCACAATATTCTTGTTTAATCAGCTGTGGCGGTACCGGTTTTTATTGAGTAAAGTCAGGTAGCCTTTGGTATAAAGAGAGGGACCTTTTCCTTTTCTTGTCTCACGATAAAAGTTCCTCGTTCGGAACCAGTGTTAAATGTATCCGAGGCAGATGCCCTGGCGGGTCGACGGAAATTAGTTCAATCTATGATGCTAAAGCGTCGCTAAGCCAGTGTTGTAACGAGCCGCTCAATTTTGCAGTCGAGTCTAGTCATTTACTCCTTTCAATGTGACTCGAGTCGAGTCAGTGACACGAGTCATTGTATTATTTCTATGAGGAAAATTATGATACAATTGCTCGAGTCATTTCCCTTTTGAAAATGAGTGACTCGTTACAACACTGCGATAAGCAAAGTGAAGGACTTCAGCTTAAATTTACACTGTGTGAAAGAGGAACTGCATGTATACCTTCTGATGAAATTTTAATTCGATTCCTGTATATGCGGTTTTCGGGGTATTTACGAATGAAGTAAACTTATTTTAACCTAAAAGAGCAGAAACGACGCTACCTTTTTCTAAGTACACTTGACATATCAAACATTTCGCCATTTCGTTTTTCCTCCCGTTACGAGGTCAATCATGATATAATTGCAGTACTTCCGAAGTATACCAATCATACAGGCGCGTATAGCCAGAAAGGGTGCTGAAGGGAGCGAGATAGCTTCGGCGGGGTGGGGGGGGGGCGAGCTGTATTAAAATGCATTGAGGCATGGTGGTTTTTTATTTTCTGGGGCGGGGGGCAATTTTTCCACAGGTGGCTTCGCCGCCCCTCCCCCGGCTACGGACTTACCTACATGCATTGCAAAAAAAGGGTAGGGCAAATATTGTTTTTAATGATGATCGTAATTATTCAAGCCGAAAGCAAAAGTTGTCACATTTTTACAATTCCATACAAGCTTCACTTCACGTCAAGCTAACAAAACCGTCCTTATACAGCTGCACGAAGGGAGATCTTTTTCCACAAATACGAGAGGATGACTTATCTCCTTTCACACTAGGTAAAACGGGGCAACTTCATCAGTGAATTGCAGTGGTTCAATAACGTCTATTTTTCCTAGCGCTTTTATTCTTTCTAAACTCTGATGCCCATGACATACCCCTTTCATGGTTCCTAGGTAACCTCCTCCTCCCCCTCCCCCTCGACCTCTCAGACATTTCCACCGTGAGCAAATCCGAATATTCGCGTGGGGAAAGATATTTGATGGAACAAGAATGCAAAAATGCATTGTGGTTTCGATGAGTAGCACTTAGATGTGTAATCCCAAATAATGACAATATGTCCAATTTTTTCAGTCATTGGCTGAATGTGATCTTAATGTGCTTGAACTTAGTTACAGTTTTGTGTTCATATATGACCTTGGGAAATCTTGGGAATTTCTGCTTTTTTGGCCTCTGGTGATTTCAACTGACCTCTGACATCTGACAAAACCTATAAGGGTTTTCTGATGGATTAAATGCAACACCATGTGAAGTGCCCAAGCTTCTTAACTTAAAGGTATTCAGAGTTTGACCCCCTGGTGACCCCAGATGACCTTTGACCTCCACAAAAAATCAAGAGGGTACATCCTCTCACCAAAAGGCATCAACAATCTATGTATGAAATCTATCCAAGCTTCCTACCTTGAGATATAATGTTAACAAGGTTTTCAGAGTTTGACCCCAGTGACTTCAGATGACCTTGACCGGCACCGCATAGGGGGCACCGAAGAAGATTATGTTTGTTGTCAGTGTTACCACCATATGATAAAAGTTTTGCGGGAACTACCGCATCCAGTGGATGATATCCCAAGCCCTCCAAAGATAGCTTAAAGATATTGATATTAGGTGTGCACATGCGCGAGAAATTTTCGCCCCTCTGGTGGGAATTTCCCCTCCTCTTGCAATACAGAGACGTGGTGGGAAGTCCCCACAAGGAAAGGAAACAAGGCTATGATCACGATAATACTTCTTCAGCTCCGCAAGCACTGCAGGTGAAGAGTTGAGAACTTTGGAAACGGAGAGGGCACCAGGGACCGCCTTAAAGCAGGCTTGGTGTAGTTCAGTATAATATTGGTAGGATCCATAGAGTCCCCCCCCAAATGGCGAGGAATTAACATGGGAACACTAGCATAAATCTTTGAGCGGGATTTAAGTTGAATGAAAATCAGAGCACACCAAGCTCTTCACAGTTCACATGGTTATTATCGTACTTTTTACTGAACGAAATTTTGCATGAAGAGACACTTTGAATAAATTTGTGGTACTAGTAAATTTAGCTTCAAACCATACAGTCATCACCAGGCGTGGATCCAAGCGGGGGGGGGGGGGGTTCTCGGCCTCAGCCCCCCCCCCTTCTCGCCACATCAACAATAACAAATACGCAAAAATTAGCATAATGTTAATGTAGGAGAATATTCAAAGGGGCTTTCAGTCCCCCTTTTCGAAATGTCTGGATCCGCGCCTGATCGCTCCCGTTACGAATATTACTCAAGGTATAAGATTGCTACATAAAAAACCATTGATGCCCGGCATCTAACTTTTAGCTTACAACTAGCTTTGGTTAGAATAGGGAGTTGCTACTCCCCGATACAACTTTGATTGTGAGAACTGTACGAAAAGCGCGCCGAAATTTTGCAGGAAGATTATTTTCCATGGTAAAACCTGCATGCAGAGTCAGCCAGGGGGTGGTGAAATGATATGTCCTAAGGGGTCCAACGACCCGATGCCTGCTACTGAGAAGTGACGTATTGCCGAAAGGATGTCGAAAACAAAATCGGGGTTTTGTTGAAGAAAATCGAAGATATTTGGTTCTTAAAGAAGCTACGGCATCCCCCAAATATGTTTAGACATATTTCCATATCCAGTTGCTTACTGTACTTTGGCATTCATTCAAACAATAATAGCACCACTTTGGTTGGTAATGGTGACTTGGACAGTAAGTTGTGTTCCTAATTAGGCTCACAGTCAACACACTTTGTTTTTCAATATTGCCTCGAGCAATTGAAACTCCGAGTCTGCAGTGCAGGCTAATGTGGCTCTGTCCTGGAAGTGTTCTACTACTAGACAGCAGTGTCTGTGTTTAAATTGGAGGCGGGGTTAGAACTTGAGTTAATTGGGAGAATTCTTACTGTCTGGGGTGAGCTTAGAGGGCCTTTAAAGGGCAAGAGCAGTCGCCCCAAACTTATTTTGAAGCAACAGCTAAATCTCACAATTGTCTTCTTATTTCTCTTAAAGTTTCTTTCATAATATTTTAGGACTTCAGTATTGCATATTCAAGGTAAACCAATCAGTTACTTCTAGTAAATTTCACATTTGAGGAGAAAAAATATTGTCACATGACTCGCAAGAGCCAATCATGAAGCAGGACAGTCTACTACGCTACTTCAAGTTGGGGTGACTGCATTTCCCCTTTAAGGAAAGTTAACAATTTTTGGTTTCTATGGAAGAATCTGCCCTCCTCATCTCAGATAGTTCCAGTTCTCCCGACAAAGGTAGGCCTACTCCTCCAGTAGCGTCTCCCATAACTGTCATAAACCCCACTCCTGGTACAGACGCAACACCTAGTTTATTGCAACAGGACCATAATATGTTATCAGAACACTCTCTGTGCATTTTGTGTGCAATGAGCTACTGCATCTTTTGACCTTGATGTCTATCAAAGAGCATTCACCAACTGAGAATTTTGGCTTTCTTTCAACCAAAAATGTACTTGGGGTAAAAATCAAGACGCCGAAAGACTGAGTCGTGAGGGGATTCCCCCTTCCACCACCTCTGGACTCATCACCGTAACGCTTTACGTTTTCTTACAAAATATGTATCGTCTACAGGCGCGGATCCAGACATTTCGAAAGGAGGGGGGGGGGGGCTGGAAGCCCCCTTGAATATTCTCCTAGATTAACATTATGCTAATTTTCGCGTATTTGTTATTGTTGATGTGGCGAAAAAGGGGGGGGAGGCTGAGCCCGAGGAAGCCCCCCCCTCCCCCTTGGCTCCGCGCCTGGTCTAAATTTAGAATCTTCCAAATAGTTAAAAAGAGGAGATAGAACTTCTAATCGAATCAGTTTTGTGTTTCTCCAGGATCACGCCTACACGGAAGAACAATAGCCTTACTGTAAAATCTTAACCTTTGTATAGCCAACATATCTGAAACAGGTGTTAAAGCAAATGCAACTGAATATGACAGCACGCGTAGCGATCGAAAAATTCTGTAACTTGAGAACAAAAGTGTTACAGAAAACAAAATACGTTCATTATTAAACGCGGTTGGAATCATTTTTGGTCGAAATACAGAGATATATACGGGGCCACCGTTTACAGGTAGTAAAATTTTATATTCCATCGATTTTCCATATAGGGGGCAGAGTGGTCCCCACGGGGCACGGCGAAGCCTCTGGAAACCAAGCGATTTGGTGCATTTTAGAGGAAAAAGACCGCATATTCTTATTTTTGTTTTCTGATTCCCGGCTGCCATTAATAGGCTATTGTCCGACAATTATTCATATCGAGAATGTGTGTAACGTCATTTGTTTTTTCTGCATACCTCTAAATATGAGGGGGAGGGGCATTTGATTTTATGTCCCCCACTAAAACATTGAAGGGACATGTCCTCCTGTTCCCCCACCCATGATCGCCGCCCATGCCCCCTTCACTCTTTTCGGAACCCTAAAATACCAGGCACGTGTTTGGTTCCATATAGCTTATACCACATAGCTTTGGCCTATTCAATGAAACTGAACTTGAAAAGGGTGGAGATAGCCATTTAATGGATTAAAATCGTGGGAAATGTCACGCATTTCATCACACTTCATTTGGCCTCCAGATTTTTCCAGAGATCTTAAGTAAGTCCCGGATCCCTTGTTTCCAGGATTTTGCTATTCGCTGTTAATTGAAATGTCACGAACTTGTTCCTGCTTTTGAGAAGTTGTTGACCCTCTAGTACATAAAGCATGCACCGTGCGTAACTGCAAGGTGCTTTTCGATCGCTTGTAAACTTATATCCTTAAAAATGCCGAAAAGTTACTTCCCACAGCTAAACAGCTAAACCCAAAACGTGGTGTGAGTATAAAACATGTTCAACTTCGAAGTAAGCTGTAGGCTACTTTCACACACGGTGTTTGGCATGGTAAGTTATTATGGCTTTATCTAGTAAGTAATATGCAGCCTTCTTCAAAGGTGGTAATCATAGCATAAAACATTTCGAAAACCTTGTAGTCCGTGAAAACGAGTGTAATTGCTCAACCAAACGACCTTTCAAAACATTTGAATTCATAACTCCAAGGTGTAATGAAAGCTCATGATTGGTTTAGCAAAACAGTTCTTTAAAGTTCTTTAAAGACAGTAATTGGTATTACTGGCGTTCCATGCAACTTTAAATGAATTCTCTCTTGCATGTAGTAATGCCTTCAAGGGTGCTCGAGTGGCAGAGTGGTCTGTTCCACCTGTTGCGCACCCAAGTGTTTCAAAAGTGCGTGGGTTAAATCCCTGGGCAGCTCGAGATACGTAGGTTTTCCTCCGCGGTATTCCGACTCTCGGCAAATTCCTCCCACTTGGCGAGGACTTGCCTTCAAAATCGGTTGTCCAAACGACCAAGTCGGTTGCACGCCGAAAGGGGCGTAGATAGGATGAAATTTTTAGGGGGGCCTAGGTATCAAATGGGAGGGGGGGTCACTGCATCGATCGCCGTCCTTAATTCTTACACATTTTATTAAGACACGCACATTTTTGGGGGCCTGGCAAACATCTGGGGGCAACTCCCCCCCCCCGTAGCTACGCGCCTGCACGCCGGACTGAAGCGCTCTCTTCGGGCGAACCAACTGCTTTAGTAATGCCTTCAAGGAACTGTAGAGAAAGGGACTTCTCCATTTTAACTCCCATACAGAAGAGACGAAACAACCAGAGTTCGCGGTTCCTTACTCGTTTTCAATGCTTTGTGTAACCCCATGATTTACAGAAGTAGTTTCCCAACTTTCGGTGGTTGTTATTCTCCTCCCTACCCATTCCCTCCCCTCATGGATGTAATGAAAATGGTCGGATTAATCCTCCTCCGGATGCAAAAGCACGAAGACGACGTATTAGTTTTGATTATAGAACTCCAACACGGGGCACGGGTTTTTCACGTGTTATGGTAAAGGGTTTGGGTTTGGTTGTTTTTAATTACTTTGTTCTTTTGATACTCGTTTTGTTACAAGGGACGTCAGGCAGTCAGACGCTAATATTGAAACTTACTCTCAAGTGCCGTCAATCATCAGCATTCGGGCCTACTTTCATCTTGGCGGTTGAGCACTTCTTGTCCGACACCTATGTTGGCCCGAAGACTTCGACACGAATGTGAGAGGCTGCTGGCCCAGCTCCACACCTCGTGCGGCTTCGTTCCCAATCTTCCCAAACACTAATACATTCATTTTTTGACCATATATATATATATATATATATATATATATATATATATATATATATATATATATATATATATATATATATATATATATATATATATATATATATATATATATAATATATATATATATATATATATATACATATATATTGTATATATAGATATATATATATAATATATAAGCAAAATCCGGAAAAACGACAAACAGGACATGTCCGAATGAGGGTAGGATCAATAAAGATGATACCGTGCTACACTAAATGTATTAAGAAAGAAGCATTATTAACACAAACTACCCTGCCAAGCTTTCGGGCCCTCCACGGGTCCTTCATCATAGCAGTACAAAACAAAAATGACGACAAATAGAGAGAGGCAGCAGAGGACGAACAAAATCACCCTGTACTGACCGCCCTTCTGGTCTCAATATTCGAGTAGGTGATTTTGTTCGTCTCTGCTGCCCTCTCTCTATTTGTCGTCATTTTTGTTTTGTACAGCCTTGATGAAGGACCCGTGGAGGGCCCGAAAGCTTGGCAGGGTAGTTTGTGTTTATGCTATTTCTTTGTTATATATGCTACTTTTCTATATATATATATATATATATATAATATATATATATATATATATATATATATATATATATATATATATATATATTATAATATATATATATTGAAATATATATATTAATATAATATATAGCTTGAATAATAGCTGTCCCACTGGAACAGCTATCAGGGAACCCTCTTTGAAAGAGGCAATGTAGAACTGTTGGAGTGTGTGTGTAACATACTCTTTACGAGATTTGAAAGTGTGGATCCCCTTGTGGGGGCTGTGGAGTCCCTTGTGGGTGTTTAAAACCCTTCCAGCCAAAACAATGTCCTTAGTGTTTTTTTTTTTTTCTTTTATGAAATTAGTGGCATAACGATGGGAAGTTACTTGGTATTTAATCTTGTATGAAGGGCTGAAAAGTGGGCTTTACCTGCTGCAGGCTCCCATAGCTCTGTCCTATGGTTCCATGGCCCACACCATGGAAGGCCCCACTAGAGAGTAAGAAAAAGATGAAATGCACACTGACTAAACAAAGTACATGACACAAAACATCAAATGATATCTAAATGTATTGTCACTGAAACAGCATAAAAGACAATTTTATATGTTATATGAAAGACTCCAAATTAATGGAAATACAATCCAGGAGAGGTAATATTTGATCCCCTCCCATATATGCTCACACACATATAGGCACAATCATATGAATATCTGAAAACATGTCAAATACATCTCATAATAATAAATTCTTTGCAATTTAAATATTTTATATTTTCTTTTTTGTTACTTGCACCATCTGTGTTCTTGTATCTCCAGTGGTTTCAATTTTTTTTTTTTTACCAAGTTTGGGTAGGGTTGAGCAGCAATGACAGGGGTGATCAAAAAGCAAAGGAAAGGAGATGGGTTGGTGGGGTGGATTGGTAATGTGTATTTTGACAATTGTCTGACATGGAATATGACTGTTAATACTTGTCTCTTACATGAACACCAAGACACCATTCAATCTGAAAATGTCTTAACATTTAATGGTACCACTGCATATAGGAGTTGGCAGGAAGGTAGTAAATACTAAAAGCTAGAACAACCATGCAGGAAGGTTTTTCTCTTATTCTTTCTGATTCAATTTCAGAATATCTCTTAAAATCAATATTATTAAACCTTTTGAGAAATAGCATAAGGTGGAGCTTCCTTGTGGGAGAAAGGAAGGGGTGGGAAGGGTAGTGGGATGGATTTGCTACACAATGGTACACTGGGGATAGACTTGATCCACAATGGTGTACTGGGGACATGACAAATGCATTTCATTCAGTGAAAAAGGATATATATTATGAACACTGCATTACTATACAAATTTTCTCTCTATATCAATATACAATCCATTTCAGTTTCATGTTATCTTTGACTACAGCATTCTTTGAATGCACACGACTATTTCACTACTGCTGGTATTAATGAAAGACAAACTACACCTCAATTAATTATAGCTTGGAATTGAGCTGCTACTCACTAAAGGCACAACGAAAATACGTATAAATGTTTGTAAGAAATAACAGTAACAAAATTATCATTCTTCTGTAATTTTAGCAGACAAGGCAACTAAATTTGGACGTAAATATTTTTTTCAGAAAAAGTAGTGTGTCTAACACAGGTTAAAAATAAATTGATAGATCCCTGTCCCTCATGGGCCATGAGCAGATGCACCACACTTGTGTCCCAGGTGACTTCCACTCTTACTGTTGAGGTAATGGAAGAATGCCACATATCCTTTAGGTCAGGAAGCCCATGTGACCCTGTCAAGTTGATCATTGATTATCACTGGTGAGATTTACTTTTCCTGTTTGACTAGTGTCAGGGGTCAACAGGGAGGCAAGTAAAAATATATCCAGAATGTAAAAGAAAGTTCATAATGATAGATCCCTCCTAAAACAATGATAGATCCCTCCTAAACCTAAGTGTCGATGGTCTCACGAAACTGGTCTGGGTAATCAATCATAGCCGAACAACGGCTGGTTTATTGTTGCACATGAGTACTGTCTCCAGTTACAGAATGTGAGGAGAGCCCTCTACAGCACGAAAGGTGTGTACCTCGGACTCCCTGGGAGCCAGGAAGGAGAAAACAGTTAAATGTATGAGAGACTTTACAACCATCCTTACCTCTGTTCATAGTCTCCCTTCTTCTAAACCAAGAGACAGATAAAAAAACCTATATGGATTCAGTTGTGTTCAATTTCCATAAATGGTTGCAAGATACATATTATCAACACAAGTTTTGGCAAAACTAACACTATGAACTTTCTTTGCTTAAAAAAGAGATTTTCTCACATACATTATGACAAGAGGTGCTGGAATCTTCTCATTTTTATAGCTAAAACATTGTCATTGGAAATGTGTATTTGTGAAGTATACTTGATACAATCACTGAGAAGTTAATCCTAACATTCCATTTTTACACTGTCTTGTAACAGTTATCTACACAACACATTCTAATAATCAAGGCTTGCAAAGGAATATAATCCCCTGAGAACTTACAGTAAGACACTAATAATCAAGCTTCACTTCAAAACTTCAAATCCCTCGCAATGACACTCTTAGATGGTTTTATTTTTGGCAATCAAATATAACCTACAATGTCATTAACAGTTTGTTTCTTTTCTAGCTGTAATTTGCTGAAAGGTCGTGATGTGACTCTGACGTTGCAGTGACATTTCTGCAACAATTCACTAAACAAATATAATCAAGGCCCTTATTGAACGCTTAGCCTTCCATTCATTCATGTAATTACTGCCTACTTCAAATCAAAGGCAAGTCCTTAGCCTATAATAATGTCTGCCTACCTACTCACCACAACCATACGTAGGAAAAATAGTATCAGTTTCCATGGCTCTCCCTAGAAAGACAATTATTTTTTTTTAATACTTTTTCATGATACAAGACCGTCTTTTTAGTTTTCATTCCTTAAATTTTCCTTGAATTTTCGCAGATTGAATTTCTTGGAACATTTCTTTCACCTATTTCCAGTGTGACTGTCTAAAAAGCCTACAGCCAGTCATATGGTGACTAGAGCCTTTGGACATGAGACAAAAATGTAACGGACCAACCATTTCCTCTTTTCAGCAAAAATGTCATCTTTCACAAATTATCTCCCCTTTCCCTGACTGTGAAAGAAAAATCTTTTCCAACATTATCACTGATTTCTAGGATACACCAGGAACCCTGGTTAAGTAACACCAGAGCTAACGTCCCCATATTTTCTGCCCTGCATAATATATGCAAAGAAGTCCCTCTTAACCAACCAATTTATCACGAAAAAACAGTTAAAAGAAAACTAACATGTGAATGGTTCAAAATAAACAAACAGTCACATGTGAAACATTCAGATCTGTGAGGGGTTCAAAGAAGCAAATACAAGTTTTCATATTCTTGTCTTGGAAAAATACTGAAATAGTGTCACAACTTAGTGTGGAAGGGCAGAAAGTTGCAAACTGAAAATATTCCTCAATAAATAATATATAATCTAAAGTTCTCTTAAAAATTACAAATTTAACCACTTTCTGAATGAAAAGGAGGCTAAAATAACCACTTTGTAATATAAAACTGTGAGTAAGCAAAAATCCTTCACAATGAGTAAAATTGTTGATGATAAAGTCATGATTTCTTTGAAATCATCAAGAAGGACACAACCTCAATTTTGCGATGCATAAAACACCATCATATTGGCAAGGCATGATTTCTTTACTTGCTGTGAAATTCTAAGGTATACTTCATGACATATGACTGTTCCCTTGAAAGCCAAGATAATTTTTAAGTCAAAATCACGACAAAATGCCCCCCCCCCCCCCCCAAAAAAAAATAAAAAACAAAACAAATAAACAAATAGCATTTTATGTAATACACTTACATGATAAAGGCCTGAAAATTGCAGCATTACAAAAACTGTGACAACACATTACTTTGTAGACAAGAACCTACGTAATAAATCTGTTGACACCAGCAGCCTACCAATGAAATACAGATGGAGCTTAAGGTCCACTGTAGGGCTGTAACACTGTAACCATGTAGCAGTTAATTGCAGAATGATCGCACATGGAATAAACACATAGTAAACAGTCTCTATCAAACAACACAGAAACTCATATTCCTAATTTTTCTGTGTTCCAAACCAACCTTCCCTATAAAACAGTTAGGCCTGATGACCATGAATTATGGTATGGTTGGCCCAAATTAAAAATAAATCCAGTTTTGGCACACTGAATACAGAAGATTTCCACAATGAACTGCTAAACTATTTCAAGATTTTAAAATTGAAGGTTTAGGTTCTGCTACCAGTTCACTGTCCTAGTCCAATACTGCACTCGTGCCTACAGAATGTTACTACAGACCTTTAAGATGAACATACTCTGAAAGCACTACACTGATTCAGGTTTTCCTAAGCGGTAATTTATAGTAAAAAAAAAAAAAAAGACTTTTCAAGAAGCATGCAGAGCAGTGCTAATAAGGCTGAAGAGATCAAGCAGTCTACAGTTCTACTTTTCAGACTTCAAGAAGGCTCTTCTTATCTGTACAATGATCATGGCCTTTGATATTTCTTCTTTACCTCCATTTTTATCTATCATATCATTTTTCTCTGTAGTAAGAGGAGGTCAAGAGTCCTAAGCTTCTTGTGGATTCACCCTGGCCTGTCATTCACTTAAGCCTTATGTTGCAATTCTTTGTTTCTACCAAAATGACTAAAATAAGCTTCACAGAACCAAAACTGATAAATACTGAAAACTTTAACCCACATACCAGTCACAAAAATATATCATGTTTGGCACAAGTGTTTAAGGTGTGCATCAAAAGTGAAAGTACGACAACTGTTCCAAAAACCTTGGATACCTTTAGATGACAGCATTTTCTCTGGATTACTCAAGCCCTTTCTCCACCAGCCCCTGGATATAATCGTGACATCTTTTGACTGACGGGAACAATTCCATCCATTGTACTGCCACTTCTACTCCAGGGGTTTGTTGGACCAAGAGATCTGATAGGAGTTCCCCTGATAAATAAAATCACACAACAGGAAGGTAAGTCATGTGACTAAGACTTAAGTAGGATTCATTACACTTCTGGAAGACAAAGGTCAAGCATTTTCTCTGCAAGGACCAAAGCATTTGGTCAAACATAATATTTGAGCAGCATTTGCCATAATTACTATTCTTTGAAAGGGGATATGGCACCCCCCCCCCAAACCAGGGAGTTGCTAGCAACTATCTGCCCAAACATATTTAGGAACATCCCCAGAGTTGTAAATACAGTTGATAAGTGCACTTTGATTGACGTTCATTCAAACAATACAGTATCACTTTGGTTGGTCAACAATGACTTGTACAGTCTGTTGTGTTCCCAACTAAGCTCACACACACTGTGCTTCACAATATGGCCTCGAGCAATTTAAACACAGTGCAAGTTACTGTGGCTCTGTCTTAGAGGTGTACTAGACAGGAGGCTTGGTTTAAATTGGAGGAGAGGCTAGAAGTTACCTTAGTAGGGAGAACTATTACTCTCTGGGGTGAGCTTTGAGAACCTTTAAGGACATGGCAGAGGACCATAATGAATACATTACACATATACACAGACATGCCATCACAAATGCATAGGCTTCTCTTTCATTGAAACCAATAATAACTATTTTTATAAGGACGTGGCAGAAGATGACATTGAATAAATTTTGAGATGTATCTAGACATGTATTCTTAACATTCAAATCAAACACTTTTCTACTCTATCAAACACTTTTCTACTCTCATCATATAAAATAACAAATCTGAAGTGTTTAAAACCCTTCAAAATGATTCGTTAAAATTCAAGGGCATTCAAGGCAGCTAGGGTGCAATCCTGGCATAATAGAAATGGAAACACTTTGCCATACACTCTAAATAAAGTTGCTTCAATACAGTAGTTAACAATGTTCTTGCTCATTGATGAAAATCATAAGGCTGTACAATGTTGGTCAGATGCAATGAAATGCATCAGTTTCCTATTCAAATGGCTTGGGACACCATGTACAGTGCTTGGTACAGAAGAAGGTAGATCTCAGACAAGTTCAGAAGACAATTAAAAATTGCAAGGGTGGGGATGAGCCTACCACATAAGAATCTTATCCAGAATGTTGCTTGCTTAACTTCCAATTGGACTGTTCTCTTTGCAGTATTTCCTCTCAACTCCAAATCTGAAAATTCAGAGCTTAAAAGTTTTTGAACGTAGCATGCATGAGTCCTTGTTGTTATGTAATTGCTGCTACAGCAGAATGGATACAGACTGTCGCATTTAAAGTAATGACACTTGACACTCGGGACATTAGGTCTATGATTTCCAGCTGGGTCAAAGCAAAGTATATACTTCATCCAAGAATGACATGTAATTGTCTGCACTATGAAAATCAAATGAATGCAAACTCAAGCTTAACTGCTGAACTGCAAGCCACTAGACACAAAAATCTTTTTCACTGGCATTTACAGGTTTTCCTCACATGCGGGTAGCTTAACGAAATACCTTACCTTTCTGTGAAAGCTTTAACAATTTACATTTCATGACCAAAGATACAAGATTATTTCACCTGGAGTGTGGTGTCATAGTTCTCTCCAAGCCTGCTGCAGCACTGCGTGAAACTGTTGGGTTGCTTCTGGACTCAGCTGCAAACTGGTAGACAATTAGTAGACAGTCTCGACAAAGTTGTACCACTCGACGGCAGCAGCTCATCTCCAATGGTGTGACGTTGTCAGAACTTTTACTAAACATTGTTTCCCATGAGTCTCTGAGAAGGCAAAATTAGGAAAATGCCTATAAATAAGTTTGGATGGCCTTCAAAGGGCATTTAATGTCTCAAACTTTTCTGAAGTTTACTTAACATTAATAGCACTATCAAACCTAACATCTCAAATTAATCCATAAGTATCACACTAGTAAGGGAAGACTGAAATTGTTCCAGTGCTGGATTAACAGCACACCTCAAATGCATTATTAACATGTCTAAGTCATATACTTCATAAGTCTGCAGGTGAAAACCATAGGAAACCTGTAATGACAGAGAGGGATTGCATTTCTAAAAATAAATGGAATCAAATTTCTTAGTAGACTCTTATATTTTTAGGCCAGTTCATGATTTTTGTTTGTAAGTTTCAGGATTCAAAGCATAAATTGCTATATGGTACTTGACTCAAAATCACAAATCAGTGGAAGTGTATTCTAGCACCTGATGGTTTTTTTTCATTTTTTTTATGACAGAGGCAGTATGTAAGACATAAACTTCTGTTGGTAAGGAATAAAAAAAAACCAGCCACTTTGATGTTAAATGCAAAAACTGCTTACAGACCAAGTATCACATGAAAAAGTGTTAATACTTCTGTGTGCTGTAACTGTGTTATCACTAATACAACAGCAAAACTCAATACTATTTTAGTGGTGCTTTTCAGTCATGAGAGTGGCGCTTATAGCTCTTAGGTTACACAACATATAAACAAACTAAACACACATACTGCAGCACATGATGCAAATGAAACTACACAATTTGATGTAGCATCCTTCATTTCTACACTAATTCACCCACAATAGTATCACACAAGGAAATTTTATACCTATCTCAGACTTTTCTAAGACTTCTCAAATCTCAACAAACATGATATTGGTAGCATAGCGACAGTTTGTGCCACCTGAGTAGGTCCTTGAGTTCTCCCCCCCCCCCCCTCCCACACACACATAAAAACCCTAGACAATGCACATCATACTTCCCATTAAGTTGAGGACTCTTATGTTACATTTCTTGTCCATGTCAGTATACCAGCAAAACCACCAAGAACAGAACACTAATTTCTTGATTAATGTTACACTCACAAATGTGAACAAGAATTTAGGCTATGCACACTACACCTTCAGTTTTCCCACATCCTCTTGTCCAACACTGCATTCAAGCACTCGAGAGTAAGTACTATGCTCTGGCTGTGTTGAATTGTGAAAGACTGCTAGACCAATTGGCTTGTACTATTTTGTCATACCTTGTCTGACTTAAAAACTAGTACAACAGCTAGTGATGCCATTTTCAACACTAAGTTTCCATAATCTTTCACAATCAATGCTAGCTCACTACTGTACTGCTTGCATTATTTCTGGCTTGTCAAAGTGGCCCAGGCAGTTTTGCACAATGGTTGGTGGTTAATAGACTTAACACTCACCCTGCAGAGGAAAAACAATTCCACAGCCCTTGTCCATGACTCCATAGGAGCCTATTGAATACTTTGCTGACAATTCTATAGATTCTTATACTCTCCACATCGCTGCACTTCCATGTTCTCTGTAGGACAGCTTTAACATTAGTTCGTACAATATCTATAACTTTTCTTCTTTTAATGGAGTCTAGTTTCACCAGCCAGTAGGATGCTATCCGTGGTTTGTGGTATTTCCAATGTTCCATGATCTGGGAAATATGTAAGTTTGACAAACTTGTGAGTCACTGAGTCACAGGGAATAATTGAGTAGCAAAATAATACTGCAGTTTTGAGGTTACTGAGCTTTTTAGCATAATATTACTGCAAAAGTAAGGGTTAATTAGTTAGATGAGGTTTACCATCCCAGTTTCCAACCAATTGGTTCAAGTCGAGACGACCACAGCCTTTTTTCCAGTTATGGCTCACTGGCTTGTTTTCCCTGCTCCATTGCTTATGCTGAGCACCAAGCACAAAGGCAGTAGGTTCCATTTTTAAAGTCGTTGGTATGACCCGGCCAGGATTTTATACTATGCAGCACGATGTGATGCAAGTCATTGCAGTGCAAATGCTCTATCGTGTGGTGTGGTGGGGTATGTGTGGTATGGTGTGGTTCATGTAGTGTGTGGGTTGTGGTTAAGTTTGAACACTTTTACACCTACCTGCAAGCTGCTGCAACTGTAGTACATTCAGATGTGCAACTAACCATGTGCCAGATAGTCTGGTCATGTTGCATAAAATGTGGAAGGGGTGTAATTAAGGCATACAAAAGTCTCCTGCACATCTTTGCAATTACAAAGTGATTTGTTTGGCAGCAAACTATTTTGTGTGGTAAAATTAGATGTGACAATGTGTAAATTTTACATGGAGTCTGGACTCAAATTAACAAAATGTTGACAAATGTAGTAGACTTTTTCCAAAAACTTATCAATGTGTAAAATGTGTAGTCTAGGAAGTAATTGAAATATTAAAGCAATGAAACCCCAAAATAATAAAACAATCATCAGTCATGCAGTTAAGCATCACCAACTTAAGTAAACTAATGACATTCATGCCATGTGGCTGTCAGCTCTTTACATGCAAAGAGGGGGAAGGGAGATGCTGGGTAGAAACTGGCCCACACTATAGAATTGTCATACATGACAATGGAAGTACAATTATAATTCTTGTCTGGACAGGCTTGTCTTACAATAAACATAATGAGTAAGCTATGAGGGAGATGCACAGAGAAAATCAGTCTCCAATTTTAAGACTGGAAAACAACACACTTTTTAGAGAGGATGACGGAAACACATGTAATATTTGACAAACAATACTAAAGGTCTGTGCATAGGCGTAGGAGCCCAAGCTGATTTGGGGGGGGGGGGGGGGGGGGGGGGGGGGGGGGGTGGGGGGGGGGGGGGGGGGGGGCGGGGGGGGTGGGGGGGGGCTGTAACGACTTGCCCAAAAAATATAACCAAAAATTTCCATGTGCTCCACACGCGTTCAATATGTTGATGTACATATCATATAGGCATGCATCGGTTATCGAACCAAATGCCAATTACATACCATAATTCGCCGTGTTACCACCTTCCATACTGGTTATAACCTGGAGGAAGTCGTTACAATAATAATGATAATAATCAGTGCTGTAGCCAGGATTTCTTTCATGGGGGTGGGGCAGGCATTATGTTGTGTGATAGCCGGCCAGGGGGAGGGGTTTAAAATTAGGTGTCCTTACATGCATTCTGGTGCCACATATGCTCTCTTTGAAGTAAAATTTGTGTTAAAACATTAATGTATTTTAGGTACTAAAAAAAATCAGTATCACCCCCTCCTCTTTGAAAATTTTTGAAAAATTAGGTGTCCTTACATGCAATCTGGTGCCACATATGCTCCATTTGAAATAAAATTTGTTAAAAATTTACGTATTTTAGATAGAAAAAAATTGGCATCAGTGAGGGTGGGGCATGGCCCAATGGCCCTTCAAATCTGATAATCACAATATCAAACCATTAAAAACACACTGGCAAACTAATACCGAATATACAGGTGCTAGTGCAATTCAAGTCAGAACTTTATTTTAATTGCCAAGGAAGTTTTTTTTTTGAAACTATTGATTACCTCTAGCTACATCATTGCATTATTTTTCTTTCTGTAGGTGCCTGAAAAATTCTCCGCATATTGCCCGAATTTTCACAAAAAAATTTTGGTGGGGGGTGGCTGTAGCCCCCAGCACCCCCCAGCCCCCTCCCCCGCCTACTACACCTATGGATCTGTGGACATATAGATGTCACACTTGCCTATTTGATAAAAAGCATTGAAAACATTAGAAATAGTCACAATTCCATCAAGTATTTACCATATTAGAAGGCAATTGCCCTTTTTGCACTTATATCTTGAATAAACATGGGCTACATATGCAAACTTGTGACACGGAAAGAGGGACTCATGAAGTGTGGTGGCATGCCCTGAAGTGTTTCTTTTGAAACTAGTTACTTCTTTAAAAATGTCCACATCAAAAACCAAATAGAAACTACTTGGTACGTAATTGACAGACAATTTATACAGATCAACAATACAGACACTGTGCAACACTCCACATCCTAACTTATGCATAGCTAATGAGAAATCTCAAAGACTTTGAACAGGTGTACTTGCCCAAGAGTATTCAAACCTCCATGTAATATTGCCCCATGGAAAAACATTGAAACTCTTATCTCAAACTTACAGCACAACTAACTGTCCAAGATTTCAAGTAAATTAACTCACTTGATCTAAAATATCCTTAGCTTCCTCATCTGTTTTGCCAGGAAACTTTATTTTCATTTCATTAAGGGCATCTAGGGTCTTGCATGTGCTCTCCTCTTGTCTTGCTCTCAATTCTGTCGAGAAGCTTTCAGTCTGTGTGAAAGTAAAGAAAAATGAAGAGAAAAGATGCAAAGTTAACCTTAAACTGAATAAAAGTCTTGGAGTTACAGTTCAACGACAATGTTCACATCATAAGTGACCTTAAAGCATCCTTTAGTCTAGGAACCACAAAAAGTACGTTAGAAATTGTGTTAACTCAACAATGTTTGAAATTTGAATTCACTTTTTGCTGTAATGTCAGGCAACAATGGGAGCATGCTGAACTTGAGAAGCCATTTTTATTCAGGAAACTTTACACAGACAAGGGGTCTTGAGACATGACACTAAATTATAGGAACACTTTAAAATGCTTTTCTTACAAGATAAACAGCAAAAGTATGAAATGTGACAGAAGTCCTACTAGTGTCTGATGCGATGAAGATCTTTGCATTCCCTTTGATGAGGTGGGCCTAGTCAAGGACCGAGATTTCTGTCCAGTAGGGACCCTTCTTGTCGAGGACATGGGCCTTGCTGATCTGGGCCTTTGGGCAGACCTAGATGGTCTGATGGCAGATGATGCTGTATGAGAAGGTCTTGTGGGTTCCTCAGCATCTACATCTGAACCCTCCTTAGGGGTGGAGGCAAAGTCCTCTTCTGGTCTGTCATTAGCAATGGTTGGCATGGAGGAAAGAGGCTGCAACATTGAAAAATATGTGAAATGTTTAGACAAGTATAGTATATCTTACAAAATATTGGGAGTAAATGTCAAAGGTTTGTGCAATAAAAACGGTACCAACCTTAATGATTTCTTCAAAAGAGGGAGCTACTGAATTACTTCCACATGACCTTTTAGAAAAATACAATACTAGCTAGGTGACTGCAGTGTATGAGTCATTAGGGTTTCTGGGTAGCATACCCTACATTATGCAGTATACATTAACTTACAGTACAGGGATGCAAGGTTGAATGAAGTAACAGAGGATATCAGAGTATATCAGCACATATCAAAAAGAATATAGGTCACTGCCTCTTAGTATGATGTCAGTACTACCATCAGTTAGTCCAGTGCATAGCAATCGGACTATAGTTTGAAAGTTAATTCTGTGGTCAAACTGCTAGCTCTTAGTACCTGCATATAATGCCATTAAGTTCTCATGTTTACATCAATTTCACAATGGACTAACATAAGGAATAAAAGTTTTTAAAATCTTAAAAGTTAGAAACTCATTATTACGACTGTAAACAACCCCAAGACCCATTAAACATTGTGATAAGATAATATTATTTTCAAAGAGGAATGCAAACATTTACCTTTGGACCTCTTGATGCCTTGCCATTGTCTTCAGCTTCTAGATCACACTGCTCTAACATGTCAAGGATGGTGTTTTCCTAAAGTTAAATACCAAAGGTTGCCATACTTGAGTAAGTGTGAGAATACTGGCATACTTTACATAAAACTATAACATATTTGGCAAACAAGGAGTTCAGTTTTTCTTAGAGAAGCTGTCAACAGCCTGTTAAATTACACTGTGATAGCAAAGTTTTACTTGTGAGCAACATTTGCCCTCAGAAATTATTCATTGAATCTAGCAATGCTCACTATTTAAATCTCCCCCATGGACAATTTCCACCTAGATATTTCCCCGTGGATAATTCCCCTAAGGACTTTCCACCCACAAAATTCCCAACCCAGACAATGTCCACCTAGAAAATCCCCCCCCCCCCCAACAATTTCAACACAGGGCAACTGCAAATTTTTGGGTGGGGTAAGTTGCTTGAGAGGAAATTGTCATGGCTGGGGAATTGTTTAGGGGAGAATTGTTAGGGTGGGAACTGTCTGGGAGAAAGGGGGAGGGGGAGTTTGCTGGCTACAATCTGAACATTGACTCATAACCTAAGTAACATGAAACAACTTCACTGGGATTAGCTACAAACCCTTTTATAGCATGTATCCATGGCCTTTGCCATGGAAGAACTGGATTTTGGTGCCTTCTACTGTCATATGAGCTTGCACCGGTTGAAGAAAAAAAATTAAAATCATTTCAAACCTTTGCTAAATATTTTGTATGTTTTGTTCATTTACATAGTATCAATTTCAGGAATAAATACAATCCTATATTCTTTCACATTTCCTGTGAACAGTATTTTTCATATGAGTAAGATTATACTGTGTCAAATTCACTTCATGGGAACTTGCACAAGCACAGCTAGGAAGGTCACTACAGATGGGTGCTTGTAGAATGCTCTTCAAAGAAGAAGTTAAAAAATGTTCCATCACCCAGCCAGGGAATAAACCCCCATGTCCTAGTTACTATGCCCCATGACTTTAACATTTCAACCACTGCATAGTTTTTTTCCCTTTTTTTTGACATCAGTCAAGGTGTGTTTGACTTGCCTGCAGTTTGCTAGGAAATAAACCAGCTACATCTTTCTTCCAGGAGGATGCTTTCCCTGATCCAGAGAGAAGTAACTGAAAGGCATCACTTAGCAACCTCTCATACAGCTCCTTCTTGGCTTTATCTACTGGAGGGAATATCCTCTGAAAGTGTCCGATGTTTCGATTCTCATAGTCTTCCTTAGCATTCTCTTTCCTGACTTGTGCCAACTTGGCTCTTAATTCTTCCTTCCTTTTTTCAATGTTTGCTTTCCTTCTGTCAAAGTCCTATATGTTGGTAGACATTAAATATTAACTGTTACTACAAAGATTACCCCACAACAGACCCTTTTCCAAATAAGAATTACAAAGGATTGTGGGATATAGTTTTGGTGTGCATTGTTTCTGTCAACAGTAAAATGCCATTAACAAAAATGACCCATACCAAAACTCTATCCCATAATCCTTTGTAATTGCTAATTGGAAAAGGGTCAATTGTCATACATTTGAAAACTTACATACTTTATACCTCTCGCATAGACCCTTTTCCATATAGCAGTCACAAAGCATTGTGGTACACTTTTGAAGTAAGGCGTTTTTCTCAATGGCATTCTACTGTGGCCAAAAATGACGCATACCAAAATCCAATCCCACAATCCTTTGTAATCGCTATTTGGAAAGGGGTCTATTATACAGTACCTCTTAAAAACATAAACATGTTTACAGCATCTTCTTTCACTTGTAAAATACTAAAAGTATTACTGAAAACTCACAAAAGGTGTAATTGTTACAACCTGAACTTTTCCAGCCTAATCTAATGGTACAGTTAGAAACTGAAAATACTGGATAACAACTTACATTTCTGCAAAAAAAATTAAAAGACTTTAAGATAAGAAGAGTCTTACAGTCATATCTGTCTCTGACCGTCTGGATGGTCTCATTAATCTTTTCTGAGTTTCTGCTTTCTGTGCTGCCATTCCCTTCCTTTTGTCAGACAGCTTCATGTTCAGTAGTCGGAAAGTATCATTCAGAAGAGCATATTTAATGTTGTAGTCTAATGCAGTATCTGTGTTGTAGCTAGGCGCTCTGTTAATCTAGAGAAAGAAGATACAGTATGCTAATTTTTCAGTTCAAAGTTTCCTTCAGGTTTCCACATTTGCACTTTTTTCTGCTTGCTTGGAGCTTGTACTTTGTCCCAAAACACAAATGCCCCCCCCCCCCTCAAAAAAAAAATCCAAAATAACTGAGTAAATTTGTAGTTGTGTTCTGTGTCAAATGAAAGCCTGTAGTAAAAAATTTTAATAACAAAGGATTGGATGTGTACTAGCCTTGGGTGACATCAGAGTCCAGACTCCTGGCTGTTGCCATTCTTTCCTTGGAATTACAAATCCTAGGGAATTTTTCAATACTGTCAAAAATATGCACAAAATCATATTTTGGAATTTCCATTTATGCTACTTCAGGTTTTAATAACGTATTTAAAGAGGAGTGACTCTTTTTCTCATTTTCTTTATTCAGTCAGGAGTTTTAAGGCCACTACGATCTCCAACATAGGGAGTCCTGCACCTCAGACATTGAGAAACCCTTAGTGTAGGCCAACTGGTGTATTAATATTGGAAGGCTGGTAATTGTCTGTATATAGCTGCTGAAATATATGTTCCTGTGGCAGTTATGATGTCATTGTAAGAGTTGTGACACCATTCAGGGTCGCACTTATAGTGTTGCTGGTACCTGACTCCCAAACTACTGGAGTCGCTCAAGCCTAATGTGCACCCAATGCAATAATTCCAAAGTGGGAAGCAAATGAAATACCAGAGCCGGAATGACTGTGGCTGAAGAAATTAATCCACCGCAAGGGAGTGAGAAACCTCATAATGCAATTTTCATCAACATTCTTGCACTCATCTAAAATTCACTCACTCCTTGAAGCCACCAAGCTTACCTCAATAAGCCAGGGTCTCAGTTTACGATCCAGCATGATATCAAAACCCAAGATTTCAAAGCAAACACTGTCCCCAATTTGTCCAGACCGACACATTCTGTAGTTATGGAGGACATGAGGTTCAGCAACCAAAATTGTTTTCACCAGGATGTCCTGTGGATTCAAAAATTTTTTATGGTAACTGATGAATAATTTGATTATTGATCAAGCAAAGTTTAACTTTATAAGTTTTAAAGCTATAAGACAAGGTAAAGCACAGAATATGTTCCAACCAGACAAAATGAAAATTTGATTCCCTCCAATCTTAAAAATTGTCTTTGCACCCACAAAGCCCAAAGTCAATTATACCTTCTAAAGACATTACCATAGTTTTCCACCCCTAATTGACCAATCAAAAGGTTTTCATGAAAGAGCATCAACAGCTTTTGAAAAGTTTGCATGTGGGCGAACGGGAATGGCTTTAACCAAAACTACTTCAAGTGTGATTCACGAAACCGAAGAAGCTAGTTATCAGGGGTCGAAATTCCCACTGTTCCACTGTTCCGAGAACAGTGCTTTTAGTGCTGGAACAGTAACTTTTCAAAAGCCACTGTTCCGTGGAACAGTGTTTTTCCACAGGAAGCAAAGTGCATATAAATATACACACATGCTAATCTCTGATAAGGTAATGATGCCGTGAATATAAAAAATCCCCGTTAATTTTGGCATAAGTATGAAATGCAATCTCGTTCCACCATTATCAATTAAAGTCGGTTACACTTGCATGTGTAATTCCCTGTGCTGCATGGTACAATACTGTGTAAACGCATATACTTAAGTTTTACTACCAAATGCAGAAAAACGTTTAGTACAGTATGTCATTTATTGCCCTGCAAGTGAAGGTCATCTTGCATCACCCCTTGTCTTGCGTGGTATGTTCCAAATGACCTCTTACCTGTTCATTGATATTCCCTCCACTTTATTGTGTTTTTAGGGGGTTTTGTATTAATATTCCCTCTAAGCTAGCAACTAAGCACGGAAACTTGAAACGACTAAAAGCAATTCTGACTGCTGATATCTTGCAACCAAAGTCAATGGGTCCTAAGTGTTTGCTTTTCCTTGCAAGATCTTCCCATTGACTTACTGTGTGGAATGATACTTGAATCAAGGTTATGGCAAAGGATACGACTAGAACGATTTCACGTAAATTTGCTGCGAGAAAATAACAACAGTATGTGCACTCATATGTTGGAGAACCCACTCATTGCTATGCTATAGCAGTAAACCCCAATGCAAAGGATGAATCAAGCAAAAATATTCCTTTCCCGTGGAACTTTTTTGCTCTCACTCAAATAGGACTTGCCTTGCTTGCTGTGCCTTCTGCATCAATTTTGAGTCCTACAGTAGGTTTTGGGACACTGTAATGCTAGGTCTCGGGACAATGCAAGGTTATTGGCGATAAATTTGTGCTTAAAAATACAGTAAGAACCAAAAGAAAATCAGGATATCCCACTGGCTAATCCGCGCTGCAGGCAAAAATTCACCCTCCCCAAGTTATGGTCAAATCGTGCAGTCATACCACTCAAATACAGTTAACAACAGTTTGCACCTTTGCAGTTTGCATGTGTGCACGAACTGTACGTTTGCCGAGGTACTGTGCTCCGGAACAGTAAAATCTGATCCGGAACAGTAATTTTGGAAAAAGCGCTGTTCCGTGGAACAGCAGCAAAAAAATTAAATTTCGACCCCTGGTTATCCAGGCTCGCTTAAGGGCTCTGGGAAAATTTGGAGGCCAGGTCATTTGCTGTATTATATGATGCATTTTACCATGACTTATGTCCATTAAATGGCTGTTTCCATAATTTTTGAGTTTCATTGAGTCAGCTATATTGCAAGCTACGAAATCAAACCTGTGCATACCATTTCTGTAAGAGGTCTGGAAAAAAGTGGGACGTAGGGGCATCCCCGACTTTCAAAAGTGGGGGAATGTCCCCCTTATCCCCCACCTGTTGACCCCCGTGGCTTTTGTAAAAGAGTAGGTAAAGTTGGAATTTGCACATTTTTCATGTCAATCAAAGATGGTTGACTAATCACAGCTTTCTCTAATGATACTGTGAATGCATTTTGGGGTTATGATATTCTGCCCCACAAGATGCATCTACTTCCTTAAAGGAAAAAGCAAATGTATAATTTTCAAGGAACGAAAAATGTCCAAATTTTGCCTTTGCTACAATACCAGATATTTTAAAACATACTGTATGGTTGTGTAAGCCCAAGTGTCATTCTAACACAGTTGAATGTCATTTTAACCCGCAGCAAAGCTTCATGTACTATATTTCAAAACACCATTTATACTTACAGCTATTTTTAAATATCTACACTTCAGAGTGTCATTTCTGCTATCAGCAAAGTTTTAAACCCTACACTTCAGAATGTCATTACTTACAGCAATATTTTTCCACAATGTGTTGACATCAACATCTTCCTTGCGTAGCATATCTTTCAGGTACTGGAGTGACCGTTTACTACCAGCACTGATGTCCTCTGTCCTGTCAAAGTTGTCATTTTTCTTGTTGATGGAATAGTTTGTGAGGTGCATGTACAGCTGATCCTTTGAATGAAAATAGAATACAATATTATTGTACATACAACTACCAGTGCTATAGCATGAGATATATCACACCTGTTATTGAAAAGTTGACAAAATAATATTTTTAGAACTTTTGCACTGGTTCTAGAACCAAACAATCACATGGCTTAAACATTTCACAGATGTGCATTTACACTTACTGAATCAGACAATGATTACATATTGGTGCAATAGTATAAGCTGCAACACAAATGAGTAACTCACCTGCTATCTGAATTGGAAGATAGTTGAAATGTAATAATTGTAAAATTATGAACCTCTACTCAACAAATGTTCATTTCTCCAATGATGTATCTTTCCTGTATTATTCAACATTTTTTGTACAAAAGGTTGGCATGAAACCTTTCTTACATGATTTTAAGGCATACTATCTATAGCCTGGTTAGGAAGTGGTTCCTTACTACTGACATTTAATGTCAAAGGTTTCAGGAAGTAAGGCTCATAGCAAAATTCACATAAAGTATAATTTGAATACTCTGAAAGTCTATTTATCAGAGTAAGTTTCACTTACTACCACAAAAATATTTTTCTTTGATACCAAACGATGATTTTGTCAATAGTATCTTTCTCTTGACATCTGTCATGGGGAGGGGGAGGGGAAGGCAAGAAAGGGGTAGGAAGGAAGATTTTCTATATCCTTCCAAAATGGGGAGTTAGTCCACTTTTCTCAAAACCAACCACATACGTATAAAAACTTACAATATTGCCTTCGGTTGGTGGCGAGTACGGCTCTGTGCTCATTCTGACCAACCCATCGTTGAAGAGGAATATTCTAAGAGGGTCACAAGAGGTCATAAGTATGTACACCCTGAGATCAAACTTATACCCATCAATGAGGTATGGCTTGTCGATGTACTCCTGTACAACCATATGTTCCAGCTGAGGTATTTTCTCTGCACTTCTATAGAGGCAGATTCTAAAGAGAAAGAGAAAAGTGAGAAACCTCAGTCAGGCAGGGATGTTGTCAGACATCTTAACCAAGTTGAACCTTTACAGACACCTAAAGGGGTAGTACACACTTAAAATTTTCTACGAGGTGTGTGACCATGGGAAGTGTAGAGTCCTCCATGGCCAGAAACTCAAGGATCCATAATGCTCTTTGGTGAAATTTACACAGCATTTTGCACAAAATTTATGATGACAGAAATTTTCTCTAATACAAAGTTATGATGGTTATTTTCTGCCACTTCCTACAAGTTTCTGAGAGAAGCATTAAACATGATTTTCATCCTGGCTGTTTAGAACAATAAAAAGTTTAAAGATAAGATGATCTCTCTTCTTCAAAAGCCTTCAATCTGTACACTGTACACTGTATACTAAATGCCCCATTCAGGCAGATACAAAAAATGATAAACTAGGGCACACTTTGCTTCAATGTTAGGGTCATGTAAAAAGCAGAAAGAGCTTTCCCCACTGTCACTGAGTCGCATGTCTTGCTTTTTTGGACCACTCATGGCTAGGCATCTACTATATCACAACAGTATTTAGGATAATGTGCAATGCACATACCCTTAACATACCTTCTGCACATGAATTGCGCAGTGGTAACCACAATTTTTTGGGTCTATGTTTACAAGATAAGCTCAATTCAGCCTCATTCTTCAACACATTTCCAAGTTTTGGGTTATTTCTCAGTCCCAGTTCCAAGAAAGCCACTTAAACTGAATACTGTAGATAAGTATCACATCCAACACTGTGGATAAGTATCACATCTACATCCATATAACTTTGGAATTTTAATAATTCACATTCAGCAGAGGTCACAGCTTTCACAAGGAAATAACTTTACATACTGCTGTCACTATAAAAGCAAGCACACATTTTTCAAATCTTTCTGAGCTACCACACTCTACAAACTAAATTTACAGACACAAAATTCATAAATTAGAGATACTTTACCCATGTCCCATTGCACCATTAGCAGGTTTTACAATGAATGTCTTATGTTTCCTTTTCTTCTTCAGTTCTAAGGCATAGTTCTGTAAGGCCGTATAGTCTCCAGGCAAGATCCAGGTCTTTGGAACAAAACTATAACTGTCTGGATGTGCTTTAACCATTCTGCCAAACAAAAACGATCATTATATGGCTTAATTTTGTTTCCCAAAAGGATAACCTATGGAGTATTTTTTTTTTCAGTCATGTTTGCGTAACTTTGCTAGCAAAAACTCAAGAACTAAAGTACCATTTTGTTATTAAATCATCACCAACATTAGTACTAACTACTTACTTCATCATGTTTCTTGCAAGACAATCCTTGCGACATATTTCTCCCATTCCTGGAAAGTGGTTTACTCTCTGGGAAAAAGACAGAATTGAAACACTATTACCAAAAACAAAGCCTTCAGCAAAGTCATACCCTGTAAGGGTATAAACATTCTCCCAAGTTTATTTTCAAAAATCAACTCAATACTACAAATCTTGTTTCCCTTAAGAATTTTTCGTTATGATTCAGAACATAAATACTGCATATTAAAGAAAATCTGGACTGTTACCCTCCAGTCACAAATATTGTCATGTCATTTAAAAGAGGCATTCATGAATAAGGATTACCAAGGTATAACTAATTCAAAATGATGATACTGCAGTTGCTCTTAACTGTCACATTCATGCACAATGTTTAACGATAAACATAGCCTACTACATTTGACAGTCATTTACACGGTATCGTGTGTAGCCATACATAATATGAAGTGCAACGCCTTCCCCCACCGCCATTCCCCTCCCTTTGGAGTCACCACTAGCAGAATGCAGTACTAACATACACTTATTTCATTGCTGTATGTAAGCATCATTATACACTTACACACTATGCAACATGGTTCAAACATTCACTGCAGAGATGCCATCCATGTTCATGTTCACAAAACTGGGGGGGGGGGGGGGAGGTGGGGTAACTAACTACATGTATACACAATATAATTTGGGTGTACTTATGCTACAGTAAGTCTGTACAGGAATTTTCTGTGACAGATGAAGTCTTATACAGTGCTATAAATGCACAGTAACTTGTCACACTATGAGACTCAGTAGAACAATCCAAATGGTTTTGTGACTAATGAGAGCACAAATCAATATGAAAAATTTACTAAAATTTGACTGAAAAGCTCAATGTATTACCTGATATGGTTTTAAATCTGCTACCTTCTCAGACTGGATAACAGCATCACTCCAGAAAAGATAACTGTTGTAAGAAAGTAATCCTTTAGTATTCAGTAGCTGAATTAGGTATCTCAACACAACATAATCCTTTTAACCAGATGCTTTTCAGAAATTTCTCTGATTTAACACTTTTTCTCTGGCACATTTTGGTTCTGTTTGGATGTTCATACTAAAGTAGCTTTTAACCCTTCTTACAATAGGCTTTTGCTAGGAGATCATATTTTACTACAAATCTGTATGCACGGTTTGCCCTAGGGCTGTGAACGTGTAGCAAAATAATTAAACAATTAATCGCAAAAATCTGTGATCGTTTAAGCGATTAATCGCAATTACCTTATCACAACAGAAAGACTCGGTGTGTCCTGATTTACGCAGTAAGTATTCAAAATGTATTGGTGATGCCAGGGGAAGTAATATCCGTGAAGCTTGGTTTCTGTAACGGCTTTCCTTTGCTTTACTTTGATGTCTTACAGTGCTATGTGTACCATTTGTAATTTTTTCAAAACGAGTACTCATATGGATAAAAACGGACGTAAAATGAGGTTTGCGATTAATCGCTAGCTAGTAATTAGTAGCTTTGTACTAAACGTTTATTCGACATGCGATCATTTACCGATTTATCGTTACATGGTCACAGCCATAGTTTGCCCCCAAACCACTGAACTTAAGGCTCTTAAAAGGCTCTGTAGAGAGTAGCAGTCCACTATTAAAAAAGTTTTATGATTAGTTCCCTTTTTTAGTGAATGTTCTAAACACTAGACCCACAAAGGCACATTTACACAAACAATAGGGCAGCCTGCAAAGGATTATCACAAAACTAGTACTGGTTCCAGACTAGCAAACTAATGCCCACTGTTAAATTGAATTTGCTTATTAGGAAATATGCAATATAAATAGGTGAACTTTTATAAAAGTAAAAATTGTGCATATAATCTATATATTGCTACAATTCTTTCAAAATGGTATAGTACTGGGTTTTTGCAGCTGTGGTGAAAAGAATTAATGCTACAGTATCTTTGCTGTACACACTTTTTTCCAGAACTTCAATGATATGGTATTTCGAAGGTCACAATATACAAGTTTTTGGCAGGAATTTGGCTACAATTTGTCTAAAGTATTGAACAAGTTTGTCACAAAGTTGTGTGGTTTAACTTAATGTTTTTGTAATTGCAATAACTTTCTGTGCTTTTTTATATTTTTGTTCAATTTGATTCCAATGTTCCAACATTTTGGCACCCATCTTCATTACAGACTGTACTTACTATTCTGATATCATGCAGTTACATACAGAGCTTGAAAAATACAGGTACTGTACAATACAGTATATGCTGTAAATAGATAAAAAGGAAAAATCAGCACTTGATTTTAAGAAAATTTTATGGTTGTCCATTTGACAACCTGTCTACCTTTTTTGGCTGTTCAAAAGAAAATTCAGAAGTCCACAAAGAAATTTGCAGTAACCCTAGCAGTAGCCTGTTAACTTGTTGCATGAACTTTGGTTGTCCAATGGACAACCATCCCACCATTCTTTGGTTGTCCGTCACAAATTTTGGTCGTCGTGGGTGACCAGACGACTGTTAAAATTGAGCCCTGAAAACTACTTACCAATTGAGATCATCTTCTTTTGAAGTGAGGGTTCCATATTGTTCCCCAACTTCTCTAACTACAGAAGAAAAAGGGAGAGAAAAGGGACATTATGAAACAGCAGTCCTGCTTAATAGCTCTAGCTGAATCTTAGGAATATCAGATACACAAATGATCTCTAAGTTCTTAAATATGATTCATGAGCAACTGCTGTGCATGTGTACATAAGATGCCTCATTGCCAAACTACCTACTTGATATTAATTGAATGTTTGCATAAATTAATAAATGAAATCTCCCTCCCCATCAATTTCAAACCATCTGAAAGAGGATGTTTGAAATTTAGGAGAAATCCTACGAGTCTTTTTTTAAATTTCTTCCATAATAGTTGGCCAACTGTGGATGCTTTACATGTAAATGAGGAGGCAGTGAATTCCCCCACTTGCAATCTTAGTGGAAATATGGGCAAATACCACAGAAATATGACCCCAACAACACACTACATAGTATAGACACTACAAAATTAGCAGGGAATAATTTATCAGGTATCGCATCACATTTTGCTACACAAGATGGACAAATTGCTACAAAAATGCAAAATTGTGAAGCAGATTGTGTATATACAACATTATGGTTTTAAACAATTTTGGGACAGAGAAACCCAGAAACCTCAAAACTGCCATGCAAATTTTGAACACTAAATTATTCCCTGAATTAGTACAAAATACAGTACAAGATTTTAAAGACAACCACTTTTACAACAACACTATTGTCTCAATTCTTAAAGGCTAACCTGAGTACTTAATAAGGCAACTATAAGACACCATCATATCTAAAGGATAAATCATCCTCCACAAACTGGGGAGTTAATAAACCAGAATGCAAAAATGCATTTGAGGTTTCGATGATATATGTTCTATTCCAAATAATGCCATGATGTCCCATATCTTTCAGTCACTGGTCAACTGCTATCCTAACATGTTGGAAAAATAATTTTAGGTTCATATTTGATCTTGGGAATTCCTGGGAAATTTTGCATTTTGACATCTGTTGACTCAAGATGATGATCTTGGGAATTCTTGGGAAAATTTGCTTTTTGAGGTCTGGTGAACCCATGGAGACGATCTTAGGAATTCTTAAAATTTTGCTTTTTGACCACAGATGACCTTTGATCTCCACCAAAAATGAGAGCATTCATCTTTCACCACAATGCATCCACATACTAAGTATGAAATTTATCCAAGCTTCCTATCTTGAGATACCGTGTTAACAAGGCTTTCAGCATGTGACCCCCAGTGACCTTTGACCTCCATCAAAAACGAAAGGTTTCTTCCTCTTACCATAATGCATGTACATACTAAGTATGAAATTCATTCAAGCTTCCTTTCTTGAGATATCGTGTTAAAAACATTTTCAGTGTTTGACCCCCGGTGACCCCACATGACCTTTGACCTCCATCAAAAACAATAGGGGTCTTCCTCTTACCATAAAGCATCTACATACTAAGTATGAAATTTATCCAAGCTTCCTACCTTGAGATATCATGTTAACAAGGTTTTCAGCATTTGACCCCCGGTGACCCCACATGACCTTTGACCCCCACCAAAAACAATAGGGTTCTTTCTCTTACCATAATGCATCTACATACTAGGTATGAAATTTATCCAAGCTTCCTATCTTGAGATATTGTGTTAACAAGGTTTTCAGCATTCGACCCCCAATGACCTACATGACCTTTGACCTCCATCAAAAACAATAGGGTTCTTTCTCTTATCATAACGCATCTACATACTACGTATGAAATTTATCCAAGCTTCCTATCTTGAGATATTGTGTTAACAAGGTTTTTAGAGTTTGACCTCCGGTGACCCCAGATGACCTTTGACCTCCACCAAAAACAATAGGGTTCTTCCTCTTAATATGGGGCATCTATGTACCAAGTTTGAGAACTGTCAGAGTTTCCCTTCTTGAGATATCGTGTTAATGAGCAAAGTGTCACAAACACACACACACGATCACACACACATACATACTGTACACACACACACCATCACGAATGCGTAGGTTTCTCATATCATCGGAACCAAAAATTTAAAGAAGAAGAAATTCAACATCAATTTTCGGCATTCAGAGCCAAAAGTAGTGTTTCTTTTTACCATGGCCAAAATGAACAACACTGAACTTGCTGAAGGCTGATTTGATACTGTAATATCAGCGCTTTTTTGAAAGTACTTATGGGGCATTTGGGTCCAATGCAACTACACCAAGCTGAGCACTACCATCGGTTGGAACATTACCTATCAATAAAAGGTTTGTTAAAATTTCTCCCAGATTGCTGGCACTTCCTCCATGTACCCCTTGCTAAGTGCATAACCATTCGTCATTTGAGGTCACATTTAATAGAAAAACACAGAACTTTCTAGGGCTGTCACGTTTAAACGGTTAAACGATCAATCGGCCGTTTAAACGGCGCCTAATTCAGCTAAACGTTTAAACGGTTTTCCTTTTAAAATACGACAAAAGTTTTAGCATTTTTCTTCCCCCAGTGTTTTCTTTGATATCTCTCATTTAACAATGATGTTTATTTGCAAATTCAATGACCGAATAAAGCTTCAAAAATAAACTGTCCGTGTCTCTCCATTCATAGTATATAATCCTGTGATTGAATTGACTTCCACCTACTCACAGTAAGCCTATTAATTCACCTAACAATACGCAGTGCCCGCATCCCTGTTCGAAGCAGTAGCCCAAATCTGCTTATTAGGATGCGTACACAATATCGGCTTAACTGCAATTCACTCTCTCACAGTTTACATCGTTTTTGTAGCTCAAGCTGCTCACAGAACGAACGTTAAAACAGGCTTACTTAAAAACCCGAAAATTGCCGCAGTATTTCAATGCAGAAACAAGAGCATTCACACCATCCTACCATGCATTACCTATACATAAACAGACAGTGTAGGCTCGCACACGTGTTTGTTTTGAGTGTTTCATATAGCAATACATAATTCATGCACGGACTCTATACCCATACGTAAATATCTGTTTGAGGCCCCGTGGCGCGCCCGCTAGCTAGCTGTGTGCAAATCAATGGAGCTAGTACGTAGGATGGGACAAGTCTATCGTAAACTTTCGTTCATTGGCGTAACGTTCCAGGCATCGTTTTGTTTAAATCATAAAAGTAAAAGGCACACGTTTATTTTACACAAATTAACATGCATGATAAACATAAATGTACCTATCATGAACTAAGTGCTGCAAAGGACGATGTAACAACTGGTAATTTAGCGGTACAAGCAGCGATCGAACAACGTTGTAATTTTCCATACCATGCCCAATGTTGTTGCGATGTATGTCAACTTTTGTACACAGCAGGTGCGTAGCCTAATGTGTTACTGTTTGCATGCAATAACGGACCTATACACGTGCTTTATCTCCAGACTTTTTTCTTGCGTGTCACTTGAACTTCTGCATTTGTACAGTGCACGGACATGAACTAACATTATGTACATCAGTGTTTGCATACATTTCGGCCTGATATCAAACGTATGGCCCTGTATCAAACTTCCGATCATTGACTGTGAATTTAATGCTTGGTTTCGTTCATTGGCAAATTTGGGTGAATTAAAAAGAAATAGCTGAAATGATCGCTAGATTTTTACGTACAGATTGTAAAAGCTTGTGCATACTGGGAGTATCGTAGTGCACGATCAATGAGGCCATTAATTCATTACAGTGTTGGTTCACAATACAGACACCGTTTAAACGGTAAACGAACGTTTATTCTGACCGTTTAAAGTTTAGGAGATTAAACGGAAACTGACAGCCCTAGAACTTTCCCAAGATTCTCAGGGATGCTGTACGTGGAGTTCAGGTGCAAATCAAGAGTTTGGTTAAGTGTTGTTTTTGCATAACATCACTTTTTTTTTAAAGTAAACCTTTTGAAACTATAACAGCTCCAAGCTACTTATAAGTTCACCACAGGCTAACTGTGGCACATGAGAAAGCCTACAGTGTGACAACTTTCACACACTTACCCACTTGATACCTGGTAGCTGATACATTAATCAATATTGGGTTTTTCTTTTTCTTGGCTTTCTTCCTCTGTTGAGCAGCCAGCTGCATCTTTACTTCCTCATCATTACCAAAGCCACTGTCTAATGAGATGCTGGTCTTGAGGGCAAAAGAAGACCTGGCAGGATTCGCCATTCCTATTGGACCTACCAGTAAAATATGGGCAAATATTAACTTTTTATGTCATACAATAGTTACTACTTAGAATGTCACTTGTGATGAGATCATTTTGGGGGGCCACTGTTCAAGGGTTTACTTTTCCATAATGTCTGAACACCGACAAAGAACCTTGACTTCCAAGCAACAAACATTGTTCACTGGTCTGGTCAGAACTACTTCCCCTAACCTTATAAAGCAGATCTCTATATGGACTCCACACATTGCTGTGCCTTTTCCCAATTAATTGCCATTTTATTTTGAATCAGAATTACAATACCATAAGAAGACAATCTGAGTTCTACACAAATTCAAGAATTCTTTAAAATACCTTTTTGTACATAATGCAAGCTTTTTAATTCATGGAAACAGATGACTGCTGACTTTGATCATTTTCTTGGGCCAAAGAATTAAATTATTAGATGTAAAAAATATTTTTCATGAAGTAATGACAAAGTGACAAATACTCTTTATTGGTAAAAGAAGACTACTATAGATGCAAGCTGAAAGGGGGAGGAAAGGGGACTCCCCCCCCCCCCAAGAGTCCATCAAATAGGGAACTTTCATTGAAACTGGGGGATCTCCAAAACTGCCCAAAAAGCTAAACTATAAATATTAAAAAAATATGTGCCCCAAAGTGACCTAAAGTAACACTACCCTTATCCTACAGTATTTCTAAACCTTAAATTTGGCCTATCATTGTCCTAAACTGAAGTCTTACTCTCAACACTATAATTTTGGGTAACTATGTACAGAAAAAGTTATAAACTGAAGAAACAAGATGCTGGAATTTCCCACAGACACACATTTTTATTGTGGGGGTTATCTGTAGCGTTGGAACGCTTATCAGTATTTACCATCGGTATCAGCCGATGTTACCCATTTCCATCCTGTACTAGTTTCAGTAAAATTTACCCTAAATGCCCGTGTTACCTACATAACTGATATTTATCGCCCCATAAGTCTTGAAAAAGGTTTACTATTTTAGTATTTTTAATGTAAGTTCCAATATTTTACCTCATGCTAATGAAAGACACTTCATTGTGGTGCCCAGTAGCATGTTTAGTTGCAGTGTGCTTAATTATTTCCCAAATATTGGTATCAAATCAGTGTTGGCTGATACTAAGGACTGACATATTGGGGTATGGGCAGTACTGGCTACTTGCAATGTCAGTAGCTATGTACAACACTAGTTACCATATTGGCTGGCTGCAGAAATCCTGCAATCATACTGTCTAATGCCAACACTGCTGATCAATGGAACTGAATACACTTACCACCTCCTTGCAGTAGATTAGTAGAGGACACCACCCCTGATGTTTCTCTGGCTTCTGAATAAAGAGAGGGAGAACTTTCAGCTGCCATGGTGTACCAATGATTACTTCTAAATATTTCATAGGATTCTCTTATGATTTTGACAGCACATTTTGCAGGATCTTCCACAATCTGAGGATAACAAATGAAAAGCAGTTGCAAACTTTTGTAGCCTTTTCCACAACATGAAAAGCAGTTCTTACATCAAAGCATGCATGCTCACATCTATCAGTTAACAATTATCTTGACTGATCTATAATTAATCTTGTACATTTTCTAGTATTCCCCTACAGTAATCTACATCTATAGTAAGCATCTGTGCATCCATCCACATTACAGTACTCTAATATTAATTTATGTGCTTGCCCCCACTGCAGCTGTGTGTATTTAGGCTTCGATGATGGGTCCCACTGTAGTGTTCTAACGACTGCCAGGGTGACAGCTGGGGGCTGTCGGGAGCTTAACCATAACCCTACACATTTCTATAAACCCTCTCCCTGACAGTCTTTGAAGGTCCCCAGGGTCAATTCTCAGCAGTCACTGGTGGTATCTGGCTGTCTTTAGTCAGTGACTGCCTATTCAAAATATCAAGACCAGTCAAAATTTTTTAAGATGAGATACTGTAGCCCAATTTTGCAATAGCAATATTGCTGACCTAGTATGGGAAGTCACAAAAAGACCAAAATACCTAGGCCTAGGTCAGCAGACTGGACTAATTCCAACCCTTCCATTGACTTAACCTTAACTGAACCCCTGACTGCAATGAAACCCCTACCCACTGAAACCCCTAAAATACTGTAGGTCAAGCCTAGTCTCTTAGTACTGTACAAAGGTACAGTACTGTAACATAACACAGGCTGCAGTCATCTGCAGTGCAACTGTTTAGGGCAAGGCTAGGCTATACTACGGATAGTCCTTAGAAAGTGCTGCATGTTTCCATCGCACTCCTCCAACACAGGAGTGTGCACACACAGCCCTGTTCAATGGCTAGGCTATACTGGCTCAGCCCTGGGGCCTACCATCTGTGACCTAAGCCTACATGGCATGGTATAACTGCAGAATACCCTGCTCAAAAGCTTTCCCACTAAGTCACAGTCCTACATCCCCAACTTTAGGTTTGTATTGTACGTAGTTCTCAAAATGAACATGTGTATATCATACACGATGACATTAACGCATGTGTAATTCTAACCAAGGACCAGGTCCATGACTCCACTCAGTTGTGATACTGTTGTAGGCCCCCAGTATAGCCTAATTTAGATGTATTTCATACTTAATAGTACGCTGATGTCCCATAGTGAGAGGAAAACACTTAATCAATTTTGGTGGAGGTGAAAGGTCATATGAAGTCTCCAGAGGTCAAACTCTGAAAATTGGTAACATGATATCTCACGGTAGGAAGCTTGGATATATTTCCTTCAAAGTGTGCGATGCCCCATGGATGTTAAGAGAAAGAAACTAATAGTTTTGGTGGAGGTCAAAGGTCATGTGGAGTCACTGGGGTTAAAAATCTGACAAGCTTGTAGACAAGTCTCATTTTGGGAGCATGAATACTTTGCATACTTCAGAAGGGGATGCATTAAATCCAGTAGAAAACCCCATTGGTTTTTATTGGAGGTCATCTGAGGTCATCAGAGGTCAAGTATGCAAAGTTTCCCAACAATTCCCAAGGACAAATCTAAACACAAAACAGCATATTTCAAACACAGTTACTGAAAGAAATAGGACAGCTTGATATATTCAAAACCACAATGCATTTTTGCACTCTTCCTCTCCCCCCCCCCTTTTTGGGGGGTTTAAAATGCCAATCATTTTTTGTTCCAAGAAATCTTCTGTTTGGAATTCCCATTCAAGTTCATAACATGAACATTCAACACTGCATTGGGAAATGTTCATAAAATCAACTTGTAAACTTGAAAAATTGAAGACGTGAACTGATAGGCACTTGGGGGAGCAACGACTTGCTTTTTGGGGTGTAATGGTAGTGGGGTGAAACTACACGTGTGAACTGTATGGAGGCAAACTAGTAGTGGGGCGAAACTTCCAGGTACTGCAGCAGGGGTCGAAATTTAATTTTTTTGCTGCTGTTCCACGGAACAGCGCTTTTTCCAAAATTACTGTTCCGGATCAGATTTTACTGTTCCGGAGCACGGTATCTCGGCATACGTACAGTTCGTGCACTCGTGCAAACTGCAAAGGTGCAAATTGCTGTCTACTGCATTCGAGTACTGCACGACTTGACCGTAACGTGGCGAGGTGAATTTTTGCCTGCAGCATGGATTAGCCAGTGGGATATCCTGATTTTCTTTTGGTTCTTATTTTTTAAGCACAAAGTTATCGCCAATAATTTTGCATTGTCTTGAGACCTAACATTGCAGTGTCCCACAACCTACTGTAGGATGAAATACACTCAAAATTGATGCAGAAGGCACAGCAAGCAAGGCAAGTGGGATTTGAGTGAGAGCATAAAAGTTACACGGTAAAGGAATATTTTGCTTGATTCATCCTTTGCATTGCAGTTTATTGCTATAGCAAAGCAATGACTGTGTTCTCCAACATATGAGTGCACATACTGTTGTTATTTTCTCGCAGCAAATTTACGTGAAATCGTTCTAGTCGTAACCTTGATTCAAGTATCATTCCACACAGTAAGTCAATGGGAAGATCTTAAGAGGAAAAACAAACACTTAGGACCCATTGACTTTGGTTGCGAGATATCAGCAGTCAGAATTGCTTTTAGTCATTTCAAGTTTGGGTGTTTAGTTGCTAGCTTGGAGGGAATATTAATACAAAATAAAGTGTAGGGAATATCAATGAATAGTTAAGAGGCCATTTGGAACATACCACGCAAGACAAGGGGTGATGCAAGATGACCTTCGCTTGTAGGGCCATAAATGACATACTGTACTAAAAGCTTTTATGTGTTTGGTAGTAAAACTTCAGTATGTGCGTTTACACAGCACTGTACCATGCAGCATAGGGAATAACACGTGCAAGTAACTGACTTAAATTGATAACGGTGGAACGAGATTGCATTTCACGCTTAAGCCAAAATTTACGGGGATTTTTATATTCACGGCGTCATTACTTTATCAGAGATTAGAATGTGCGTATATTTATATGCACTTTGCTTCTTGTGGAAAAACACTGTTCCACGGAACAGTGGCTTTTGAAAAGTTACTATTCCGGCACTAAAAGCACTGTTCTCGGAACAGCGGAACAGTGGGAATTTCGACCCCTGCTGCAGGGTTCTCCACTGGTCTATTTTCTGTCCGGGGGCTCATGTGATCGCCATCCTGGGGGAGGGTCTGAGGGGAGGGGCTGTCCCCCTCCCCTTTGGAAAAATTTTGTCAATTTAGGAGGGCTTAGATCGCAAATGGTGCAATCTACGGCCTTGTTCTTAGCCTCCAATATGTGTTCAAATCTGGGCATCTTGTGGTCATTTTTTACTTTTGCAAATTGCATTTTCTAAATATCTTTGACTTTACTTACAGATCTGAAGCTCCAGTTTCCACTTGGACGTATTCGACAATGAAGTAATTCACTTTAATGGAAATTTTGAGTGAAAATCGGGAAACCTAGGGGACAGTTCAATTGAATAATTTCTTTTAGTGTATGAGTTTGATGGTAACGGATTCCTAGTACTGTGGAAACATAGGAAAGAAATGCAGTAGCCTAAGTGCACTTTGAATGATATAAGAGCTCAGGTGCAAGTGAGCTGGGTTTGCATCTCCGATGTTTTATTATACATTGCTTGTCATGAGTATTTGCAATCAAATATAAAAGGCAGTCAAATGACTAAGTTGTGGTGTTTGTGATTGAGTGTACAGACAACTTCTTGACCGGGCAGGTCAGTTTTCTGTGCGGGCGGCAAAGTTTTGTCCGGGCACTAAAGTAGTGTGGAGGATTTGTATGGGCGGAGCCCCCGGACAAAACAGCTGGTGGAGAACACTGGTACTGTACCATAGTTGACTACTTTCCTCAAAGTGTTCTTTGAAAATTATCTGCAGAACTTTACTCCTGGTAGAGAACCTTTAGCTAGAGGTATACTCACAACACAACTGGCAGGAGGCCTAGCCTAGGCCTACATAATGTTGTGCACTTAAAAATTACAAAATTTCACCATCACAAAGCGATTTTATCATAAATTCGACAAACCTACACAAACAAAGTCTGGAGTAACTATAGAATACCCCTCCATGATCGACAAACACCTTTTTGAAAACTAGGAGGCAAAGTCTCAGTAGCCACGATCCCCAAAGACTGTTATTTTGAGAACAAGTCAACATACGTAAATGTTTTTTTTGCAAAATGTCCAAGTCCACCGTGCCTCCAGTTTTGAGTGGAGGCACAGTCGCAGTCACAGTGGCCATTTATGAATTTGTGTTATTTTGCAACACAATAATTACGTGTGTTTTTATGTACAGTAAATGTTTTTTGCAAAATGTCCAAGTCCACTGCACTTCCAGTTTTGAGTGGAGGAGCAGTGGCAGTCACAGTGGCCATTTATGCATTGGTGTTATTTTGCAACACAATAATTATGTGTGTTTTCATGTACAGTAAATGTTTTTTGCAAAATGTCCAAGTCCACCGCGCCTCCAGTTTTGAGTGGAGGCGCAGTCGCAGTCACAGTGACCATTCATGAATGCAAATTATTTTGTTACTTTGTGTTTCACTGTGACTGCGCCTCCGGAGGGGAGGTGAGGTTTATTATTGGCGGGGTATTCTATAGTTGTACCCATTGTACCCAAAGTCTAATTTTCAGCAGATGATGTGCAGCTATCGGAAGCTACCACATAATTGGTCCAAGTACACATCGGCCCAATTTTCAGTCAAAATGAATCGAAAATATACATATAGGCCTAGGGATCTTGTCCCAGATCTTGTCAGTTTACAAGTATACTGGGCTTATCATGAGTCGATCACTTAAGGAACATTGTGACCATAAAAATATTAAAACATTTACAAAAATCAATAAAACTTTGCCGTAACATTTTGCTGTATGTCTTCCTCATTGTGCTATATTTTGGTGTTGTTCGGATTGCGTAATCCGTAGAAAATGAATTTTGAAATGTAGGTGGCAGTACATGCAACAATGCTTATGAAGGAATCTTGAGTCAATCGCTACAAAAAACAAGCAAATAAAATGCTATAAATTACCATATTTAAGAACAATTATACAAATAATCATTGAGAATAATGTCTTTTCTATCAAATTTTTTAATCAGAGCTTCATCAAAGACATTTTGGTCACCATTTTTTGTAATTTTTGCAAATTTCTAGTTCATACTTATGCCGAAACTTGAAAATTTGGCCATGAGTAACGTTTTTGCTTTGGACATCAAAAATAGCAAGGCAAATAATTGCTTTTTATGTTGTTTGAAGAAAATGCAATGCAGGTCATCCTTACACTGCAATCACATCACGCCTTCACGCTGTACTGGCGTTTAGAATGCAGTGATCGACTCATGATACTGATCGACTCATGATTACTTACTATACAAACTGGACTCAACTATTACACATGTAGGGGTGTTAAATACTCAAGTTTACATTTATCACTTTTTTAATACTAGGCCTAGATGAAGTTTCATTCTCAAAATACGCAGTAGGCTATGTAATTGTTATGTTATGTTATGTTATGTTATTTGTTACTGTCAGGCCTAACGTTAACCGCACGTCGTTAGGCTAGGCCTAACGTGCGCCTCAACATCTGGAATACTTACCTGATATAAACCTAATAGTCATTATAGCCAAATGCCAAGTTATGAAAGCTCTACCGGTTACACCTTTGAAAACGGCATAGCCTAGGCCTTACGCTGAACCCTCAGAAGGCCTCGGCTGTAATTTTGTAAAGCCCTCGGCATTCAACTACCCTAGGCCACTGTACATATAGGCTATCTTGCAGTATGCTAAGCAAGCGCAAGCCGGCTATTGTTTGCACTAACGTTAGTAGTATGCTTTGCGAGCCATACGACTGATACATAGGCTACACAATGTGACATCCGGCCTGCACTTCATTCACTTGGCAACAAAACTCTGATCACTGAGATTTCACAGGGCGCCATCTTCCTATTAACTTGTCTAAAAGCCGAATCTTATTTGCTGAAATTAAAGGGATTATAGCATCACCCCCAACATATTTAGAAATTTGATCATATCTCTAAATGCAAGTAGTGCAGGCACGTAGCCAGAATAACCAAATGGGGAAGGGGGCGCCGAGGGGCAGAATAACCAATTTTGAGGGGGGCACATCGATATTGGAGTTTCGCCGGCCCGGGCCGGGGTCTAAGGGGAACCCCTCCCCTTGAAAATTTTTGCCTATTTGAAGGACTCTAGAAGCAAATTAGTGGTCTTCTTCTTCTTCTTTCGAAATACGGTGACACATCCACAGGGACATTACTTCACCACGCATGCGTCGAGAGGTATCAAGCCCTAATGTTGTTAGCAATAAACTGGGCAGGGTCCTTATGATGAAGGGAATTTTCAACTAAGGAAGCAGGGAGACTATTCCAAGGCTTAACCGTATCAGGGAGAAAACTATACTTGTAGCAGTTTGTCCTAGTAAAGAGGTGGCAAAAGTGCAGGTTATGCATCCAGCGTGTTCTGCGAGTGGGATGCCGAAGTCTATCCACAGGAATTTGTGCCTTACCAAACACACTGTGACCCTTAGAGAACAGAATTAATCTATTTTGTCTACGACGTTCCGCCAATTAACGTAGGGAGATCAAGGTCTTTCAGAACAGAAGTCATAGACCCTGGCTCTCGTGAGAAGTTTGAGCTGATAAAGCGAGCCGATCTCTTTTGAATACTCTCAAGCTCATCCTGTAAATCTGGTATGGATCCCACACAGAACTTGCGTATTCCAAAACTGGTCTGAGAAGACCCTTATAACCTTATAAGCAGCTAGCTTTACATCACTAGAGCAAAAAGATAAGTTCCTTTGAAGTACCCCTAAGATTTTGTTACCTTTATTACAAATAAATTGGACATGCTTATCCCAACTAAGGTCGCGCTAGTGATAGAAACCCGTAAGTACTAACTGAGTCAACCTTAAATAACTTTTCACCATTCAAAACATAATCGAAACAAACAGGCTTCTTTTCCTGGCAAAACTTGATGATATTACACTTTGAAGGCTGGAATCTCATACCCCACGTCTTAGCCCAGAGACCTAGATTATCAATGTCATCCTGGAGCCTACGACAGTCACTATCATCATCAATGATTCGATAGCAAACACAATCATCGGCGAAAAGCCTGACATTTGAACTGGCAGCATTTGCGATATCGTTAATGTACGCCAAAAAGAGAATGGGTCCTAAGACGGACCCCTGAGGGACTCCAGACACGACATCCTCAAATGAAGACCGAGTACCATTCACTACAACAGCCTGTTTACGATCAGAGAGAAAATTGTCAACCCACTGGAGGATCTGGTTCGATACACCTAGGCTAAAGAGTTTGGTTTTTAGTAGCTCATGAGGCACAGTGTCAAAAGCCTTTTCAAAATTCAGAATGAAAACATCAGTTTGTTTGTTTATATATCCAGGGATGAAGCCCAGTCTTCAATGACTGATACCAGTTGAGTATCACAGCTGTGCGATCTTCTAAAGGCATGCTGCTTTGATGAAAGGATATTCTTTGACTCAAAGAAGTCCATTAGATTTGAGCTTATAATGTTTCTTTAACAATTTATAGCAGATACAGGTAAGCGAGACCGGCCGATAATTACTTGGGAGAGAACTGTCATTTTTTTTATAAATAGGGCAAACATTTGCCCTCTTCCGGTCAACGGGTATTCTCCCGCTTGAGAGGGATTGTTGATAAAGGTGACTCAACATAGGGGCAAAGTCTGATGCAATTTCTCTTAGGACCCAAGGATGGATATTGTCAGGTTCAACAGCCTTATTTTTATTGAGACCTTTTAACAGTTTTTCAACCACGTGTGTGGAGATAGAAATATCAGCCATTCTGGTACCAGAGGGTCTTCGAAATGGGATTATATTGAACACAGTCTTAGTGAAGACACTAGTAAACTGAAGGCAAGGGCCTTGTCCAGATCAGTGATGGCTAGTTTTTGCCATTCGTCTGGAGAGGAGGGATACTATGCTTATCCTTTTTGACCATTAATGTACTTCCAAAAGGGCTTAGTGTCATTTTTTATATCTCCAATCATACCATTGAGGTAATTTGTATGGGAGATATAAACTTCTCTTTTAACTTTCTTACGCAATTCAGCCCTAGTTTGTCATGGATATTGTTCTTACGAGTTTTCTTAAAAATAGAATGCAACTTGTCCCGCCTTCTGATCAGCTAGCTTACGTATGCCGTCATTACCCCAGGGGAGGGATGTCCTAGTTTTAGTTATTTTGGTAGGAACATTTTTCTTAACAGTTCTTTCAAGAAAGGACTTTATTAATTGTCAGTTTTCATCAATTGAGCGATTATTTTGCCCCCGTTAAAATAACCTAAGGCGAAAGTCCGGGTATCCCTCCTCATGGTACTATAATTACCCTTAGAAAACTACCAGATAAGCCTACGGGGTTGTCTAATGTTTCAAGTTGGTAAGAGACACTTCAGTCTACAGAATAAAGCCTCATGGTGGCTAAAAGGGTCCAAGGGGGAAAAGTCAATGTACTGACAAGGCGAGTTGGTAATTAATAAATCAAGAGTGTTATCTCCTCTAGTAGTGAAGTTTACTAGTTGATCAGCAGCAAAATCGTTTAAAATATCTAAAAGCAGCTTACCGGAACTATTAGTCAGACACAACCCACTATCCTTATTGAGTTTAGTAAGCCAATCAATTTTGCTGAAATTGAAATCCCCCAAAACATGAAAGCAAGGTTGCTTTCTAGTTTTGTGATTTGCCATGATAATTTTACTTAGTTGCTCCCGAAGTAGCCTAAAGATATGTGCTCAGATGGAGCATCAGGATCTCTATACCAGGAGGCGACATAATGCATAGTTCCATTAATAGAGAACTTGGCCCACATTGACTCAGAACCATCACGGTGAGATTGATGAACCTCGAAGGGGTCAGGTTATTTTTAACCAAAAGCATAGTGCCACCCCCCCCCCCCAGTGTACGATCATTTTTGAAAATGGTATATTCTACAAGGCAGGAAGGGAACAACTCACTCGTAATACTAGAGTCATCAACTTTAGTTTCCTGGAGAGCCACCGTCAGGTTCAGTCCCTTACTCAAAATCCATATCTGGCTTTATATCTGGAAATATCTGGTTGATTAAAGACTTTATATGGCCATATAAAGCCATATATAACTTGATTAAAACACAACCCAGATATGCATATAAAGTTTGATATGGCCATATAAAGCCAGATATAACTTGATATAATCGTGATCCAGATATGTATATAAAGTTTGATATGGCCATATAAAGCCAGATATAACTTGATAAAACTGTGATCCAGATATGTATATAAAGTTTGATATGGCCATATAAAGCCAGATATAACTTGATATAATCGTGATCCTGATATGTATATAAAGTTTGATATGGCCATATAAAGCCAGATATAACTTGATAAAACTGTGATCCAGATATGTATATAAAGTTTGATATGGCCATATAAAGCCAGATATAACTTCATATAATCATGATCCAGATATGTATATAAAGTTTGATACGGCCATATAAAGCCAGATATAACTTGATATAATCGTGATCCAGATATGTATATAAAGTTTGATATGGCCATATAAAGCCAGATATAACTTGATTAAAACATATCCCAGATATGCATATTAAGTTTGATATGGCCATATAAAGCCAGATATAACTTGATATAACAGTGATCCAGATATGCATATTAAGTTTGATATGGCCATATAAAGCCAGATATAACTTGATATAACAGTGATCCAGATATGTATATAAAGTTTGATATGGCCATATAAAGCCAGATATAACTTGATAAAACTGTGATCCAGATATGTATATAAAGTTTGATATGGCCATATAAAGCCAGATATAACTTGATAAAATGGTGATCCACATATGTATATAAAGTTTGATATGGCCATATAAAGCCAGATATAACTTGATTAAAACATAACCCAGATACGCATATTAAGTTTGATATGGCCATATAAAGCCAGATATAACTTGATATAATCGTGATCCTGATATGTATATAAAGTTTGATATGGCCATATAAAACCAGATATAACTTGATAAAATGGTGATCCAGATATGTATATAAAGTTTGATATGGCCATATAAAGCCAGATATAACTTGATTAAAACATAACCCAGATATGCATATTAAGTTTGATATGGCCATATAAAGCCAGATATAACTTGATATAATCGTGATCCCGATATGTATATAAAGTTTGATATGGCCATATAAAGCCAGATATAACTTGATAAAACTGTGATCCAGATATATATATATATTAAGATTGATATGGCCATATAAAGCCAGATATAACTTGATATAATCATGATCCTGATATGTATATAAAGTTTGATATGGCCATATAAAGCCAGATATAACTTGATATAATCGTGATCCAGATATGTATATAAAGTTTGATATGGCCATATAAAGCCAGATATAAATTGATTAAAACATAACCCAAATATGCATATTAAGTTTGATATGGCCATATAAAGCCAGATATAACTTGATATAACAGTGATCCAGATATGCATATTAAGTTTGATATGGTCATATAAAGCCAGATATAACTTGATATAACCGTGATCCAGATATGTATATAAAGTTTGATATGGCCATATAAAGCCAGATATAACTTGATATAATCGTGATCCAGATATGTATATAAAGTTTGATATGGCCATATAAAGCCAGATATAACTTGATAAAATGGTGATCCAGATATGTATATAAAGTTTGATATGGCCATATAAAGCCAGATATAACTTGATTAAAACATAACCCAGATATGCATATTAAGTTTGATATGGCCATATAAAGCCAGATATAACTTGATATAACAGTGATCCAGATATGCATATTAAGTTTGATATGGCCATATAAAGCCAGATATAACTTGATATAACCGTGATCCAGATATGTATATAAAGTTTGATATGGCCATATAAAGCCAGATATAACTTGATATGCTAGATATGCAAATGAGCATTTTGTTAGTTTGTTTTATTATTTATTTGATTTGATTCTTGGATTATGCTTGTTACAAACTAAGACATGTTTTGGATACAGCATCACCTTCCCAGACATTGCAGTTATTTAGTGGCTACACTTCTCTTTATACCGCAGTGTACTAAGTGAACTTAGGCAAATAATTTGCATATTTGGGCGGAGCTTGTATCTAAACCTACATTTTTCATGATTTAGGACGTTGAAAGTATGCACCACGCAATAAACAAAATTTAGAGTCAAATACGTAATTAAGTTTAAAATAAGAAGCCCATATCACTGTGATTACATAAAATAGGAAATTTCAAGGCATTTTTCTGTTCACTGTTATGAAATAAGTTGAATTTATGTACTTAAGTCAATTTAACCTAATACTTACATTAAATTCTAATTCATGGAGCACTTAAACATTGTTTTCTGGTGTTCAAAGTCTCCATGAGGAGTGTGGACTATAAGTCCTAACTATGATTCATAACTAGAGCAGATCTGTGCCATATAAAGGCTTGATCCAGATAGAACTTTATCTGGCCATATATGGTTTTTATCCAATCTGATATAAATTCCATATCTGGTGCAGATATGGGCCAGATATAAATTTCCATATATGGGCCAGATATGGGCCATATAAAGAGTGAGCCATATAAAGTTTTATATGGGTCATATATGGCACAGATATGGGCCAGATATAAATCTTTTTATATGTGGCATATATGGATTTTCCATATATGGGCCAGAAATGGAGTAGCCATATATGGGGCATATCTGGGCCATATAAAAGTGAAACTTTACCTGGGCCATATATGGCCATATATGGCCTTTATACTATATCAAGTTATATCTGCCCAATTCTTGTACAAGCCAGATATGAATTCCATATCTGGTGCAGATATGGGCCAGATATAAATTTCCATTTATGGGCCAGATATGGGCCATATAAAGAGTGAGCCATATAAAGTTTTATATGGGTCATATATGGCACAGATATGGGCCAGATATAAATCTCTTTATATGTGGCATATATGGATTTTCCATATGGGCCAGAAATGGAGTAGCCATATATGGGGCATATCTGGGCCATATAAAAGTGAAACTTTACCTGGGCCATATATGGCCATATATGGCCTTTATACTATATCAAGTTATATCTGCCCAATTCTTGTACAAGCCAGATATGAATTCCATATCTGGCCCAGATATGGGCCAGATATAAAATCCCATATCTGGGCCATATATGGATTTTGAGTAAGGGGTTACACTAAGAAAGGCTTGAAGATCAAGTTTTTTACCCCGATTACCATTAATATTTGTTGAAACTAAGGAAACCTCCTTCTTATGAGCAGTCTTATTTCCAGGGATATGCTTCGCGATCTTGATTGAAGGTGTCTCAGCTAGAGTAACGGAAACATTTTGATCCCCATTATGATCCGAATCAAGGACTTCAAAACTATTACTTAAAGGGAAAATGCAGTCCCCCCAAACTGAAGCCCTGTATCCCGGTACCCCCCTTTTCTATTGAATGATCACTTTTTGACGTCACACATGATTGACAGTTTGGATCTGTTTCCATTCAAACGAAAGACCTTCTCGATTGGCGGATATTGGTCACATGACATTGTTTACGAACATTCCACAGTGTACTGACTGTACTGAACCACTGTGCCACTACGCTTATAGCACAGTATACTGTACACAATATACCAACCAGTAGTATCGCCGTATACACAATCGACACAATTTTAGGTGCAGTATGCCTCATTTCTGTTTACGTTTCACACGGTACACTGGCCCGTTCATACTTGTACTGTATAGTTGAAGTCGCAGGTACTGTACATTGTGTTGTACGTTTGATATAGACGTTTACCGAAATGGACGGTAAATCAGCTTCGGGCGCTCAACTTCGGAAGGACCATATATACGTGTAATTGTGAAACTAACTCACGGAATCGGTCGAAGTGTGTGAGGTTCTAGGTCCATAAAATGACATTACGAGCCTACGAGGGCTGCCCACCTTGGAACACTGTCGCCATTGAACTCGATCAACCGAACTGTAAACGGTGAGTACGAATTTCTAGAGTGCCGAAGTCTGCATATAAGGCCACAGGCGTCCCCAGCATGCATTACACAGGTATTAACGCTAGTATTAGCCTTTACATTTAGAGGCATGTAGTTAGTACACAGACTTAGGCTTACATACGCGGTGGCCGAGGCAAGTTAAAATCAGTACAGCCTAGTAATAGACCTTATGCCAAATAGCAGATAGTGAAGCACCATGGGAAGGATAATTCCTAACCGGCAAGCTCGAGGATTGTGGTAATCAGATTTCTCCATGGTAAGGATCTACTTCGGTCGTTGGTTCATGGAATAAGCCTTTCCAGAATGCAGTTTTGAGGTAGCCATTCTATTTGGCATAATGCACTGTACTTATCAATTGAATGACGCACCCCACTAACCCCGGCATTGTCAGTCATATGTGAGTCATTGACCAATGACAGTGTTGTCATGCAGTCATTGAACCGCTATTGAAAGCCACCAGCACGACTAAGGGTGAGTCACATTACCTCAATCGTCAGTCACTGTTGTGATCAAGGGCTGGATCATTTTGAGTCAATTGTTACACTTTGTACAGGGATATCAATTGTCATTCTCATGTTTTCAGTCAATATTGGTGACCCACATGTCAGTCAAAATTGCAAATTGTGTATCAATTTTTTGACTGAGGTGTGAGTCATTTTACATTGAATTGTCAGTCACAAAAGTTACTGAAGGGTACGTCATTGTACACGTTTTGTCAACACTGTTGTGGATAATGACTGACCATGTCCAGGATAGTGGGGTGCGTCATTCAACTGATAAGTGCATAAGGTCTATAGTAATACAATGGCTATGGTCATTTCCTCACCGGTCCACCCCGACCAGTTCGCCCTCAAGTGTTGATTAGTTCGCCCCCAAAGACCTTCCAGTTCGTTCCCTACAGTACAGGTAGTTTACTGTAGATGGAATGTCTGTCATGGAATATGTTTCAGAAGTCCACTTTATTCAAACACCTGAGTAGCTCATCTCTTCCTTTACAAGTCACTGGCATTAAAGGCTCTTGAATTAATTTTCAACATAGTATCAGTCAAGAAGAATCATAATTGATGATTTGGGGCCACCTTTGTAATGAAAATGTACAAGGTTAACTGACACAGTGTAACCCAGATAGTGACTCAGTGTACCCTCATTTTTTTTTTTTTTTTTGTTTTGTCTTTAGATCCCCATTCAATTTTGTGTTTCTGTAGGCTCATTTTATTGTTCACATTTGGCCTATTTTGGGGTTTTTTTTTTGTTTAATCAAAATGCTCATTTAATATTGTTTAATCCAGCAAATCTATTTTTTGAAATTCCTGTTCAAATTCATCATATAAAATTGAATATTCAAAACTCTCTTTAGAAAATTGTGTGAAATCAAGATACAAGCCACACAGCCCTGTTCAAGGGCTTATCCTTCTAGGCCTGCTGTTGTTCACACAGGCTTGCAAGATAATTTGATGTGAGTGGGGGAGGTTCACTTGTATCTAGAGCCTAGGGGCAGTATAGTTTGTATGGTCAGTGTGTGGCCAAGTTTTTCATTGGTTACTTTGCTAATTACCGTAACAGTATCTTGGCAGCCTATTCCAAATAATTTTCCCATTGCAAATATTGTATAGACACTTGTCTCAGTATATGTAAGGCTGCAGTTTGGCTCATGGTTTCGAATAAATTTTAGGCTGCAGCAAAAATTGAAAGGACTGAATTTTTACTTGTTCTGAGTGCATGGTATTATAAATCATAATGTATCATAGGCATAGGAAGCTTTTTGAAAGTGGAAGGGGCAAGGGTGAATGTTAGTGATCAGAGTCCTTGGGCCTTGGGTCTAAAAGGAGGGGATGTCTCCCTTCCGTGGGTATATTTTGACCATTTAAAGTGCACTACATATAGGTGCAAACTGGTGCACATGTTTATTAAACACACTTTGAAGTAATTTCATCCTAATTACCAATTTAATTTTCATAATACTCTTATAATGTCATAACCAACATGTGTCAAAATTTGAGAAAAAAAGATGAGTATCTGAAATATTATCAACACCTTTCTTCATGGTCCTGGATTTTGTCCTGCCTACTGTATAGACAGCCCATGTAGAACTTTCAAAATTGTTCAAAATCTGTGTTGATCTTTCGATTATCTGGCCTCAAAAATTGAATAATGTATCTACTGCAGAAATTGTTCTTCAACTAAATGTAAGCAAAAGTTAATTTCAGCAATTTAGTTCCTCAGTGTGATATAAACCCAAGACTACACTGTGACAATGTCCATTTGCAATACTTTGCAAAAAGATACATCCCTTTTAAACAGTAAAGAATGCACACACTTTGGACATGACTGAAGCCCAGGGCACAATGAGGCCAGCCTACAGTACCTTCCCAGTACAGCAGACAGAGCATTGGTGCCTGACAATTCCCAGTATGCGTGACTAGCCGGGCCATTCAAGATACGATGTGCAAAAAACAGCACATCATTATGATGAAGTTCAAAGTTACAGTAGTACTGTACATATTGGTTGGCATATCAAAAAGGCATATTCTGGCAGGATGCCATCCAGAGTGGCCGGGGCAGGGGAGGTTCCGCCCCAAACCAATCAGAATGTGGGGGCAGTCATCCCCACTGCCCCCCTTTCCTTTGCCTATGAATAGGCAGAGTACGTAGATGCCCTCAGTCACTAGGGTACATGTGTATTATTTGGGGCACAGCGTGCAACTGCCGTACAATAAAAGAAATATGCAACCAACATTTACTGTATGCGCTCATATGAAAAACCGTGGGGCCATAGTTGTGACCAGAAATTAGCAAATTTGTCTTTAATACAATGCATATGTAGTGCCATGGGTCAGGGAATTGAAATAAGTTATGTACACAGTTTGTAAAGAGCAAAGCAACATTTTTGTTCACTCAATTTTTACTGCTTAAATGAAAGTTGTCAGCTCTGTATTTGTAACAATATCTACTTGCTCTTTGCATGTATGCAGTACATAGCAATGTTGTATTAACATGATGGCACATGTTGTTTTAATTCAATCCTCATATCAGTTACAGTATTACCATATTGGAAGGAGAGTTTTAAAATTTAAACCTTTGCAGTCTGCATTTTTATTTTCTTGTTTAGCCTTCTTACAATGTTTTATGTCCAATGAACCATAATAACTGGCTGCATGTGTTCCACACCCACTTAAATGTAGGCCATCAAATATATATTACAACTGTAGCCTACAGTATACATATTCTGACAAAGTCAACGGTATGTACTGTTCAGTTGACAGTAAAAGCCTTACTGTATTTCAATTTGATTATAGGTAGCATTCCTAACCTATTCCTAACTGAACAAGTGTACAGTAGGTGGTTGGTACATCACCAAAATCATGGCTGCGAGTGCTTTGAAGCGTAATTTCTGCCATCAGCTTGATGCACATACAGTCCATAAACTATGTCCCTGTCTACTTGAAATGCTGGAATGATACCTGAATGTCATCACTGTAACTTAGGGCTGTTGAATGCTTTTTTTTTTTTTTTAGATATCCTGTTACGGTTTTCTTTAGCTTTATCGATACTGTATGTACCAAGGAATTCCTTAGCTTTCTGCCTCATTCAAGTTTCTGTTTTAAGCTTATGTACTGTACTGTACATGCATGCTCCACTTGATACGCAGTAGTGTGTACTGTACTACAGTAGCTGTTGGTCAGGTTTCAGAGTTGCCATATGTGGTATTCCACATCTGCAAGGTGGGTCTAACTAGGGGGGGGGTTCTCTTGCATTCATACCTTCTTAGCTTTAAAATTACATAATTTTCATACTGCAGTACATGCATCAACTCAGTAAGTAAATACGTATCATCACACATACGTAGGAATCGTAGATTGTAGATTGTAGCACCACCCAGATCATGTTGAGTGTCACTATCATATTCAAATCTTAATTGTTTTTAGAACCTTGGAACAGTGCAAAATACTGTACACAGACAAACCATAAACATAGCCAGTGCTGATAACTCTCTAGGGGGTCAGTATCAACACACATGTTCTGTGTATTCAGGCAGAGGCATGTTTTGATTTTGGTGTCAGCCGTCATTGAGGAGCTGGTGTGTGGATAACAACCTCTCATTCTGTTGTGGATGGAGAACTGTTGTAATTGGTCACTGTCTGGAGCTGGGCAACCAAGGACACTCGATCCTGACTGTTCGAAGAGTGTAGTAATGCACTTTGTTTATATTTTGGTATTTCTGTTAAAAGTAGGTGGAGTTTAGACAAACTTTTAGTGATGGCAGTATACTCTTTTGGACTTCTTGGGGGGACTGCCGACTACCTTTAAGCCTACGTTGAGATAGCTATTTTGGGAAAGCGGTGCTATAAAAGTGGTAGCAAGATTACTTTGGTTACAGGTTGGACATATCCAAACGCAATTTGTGGCCTGGATATGACGATAATCGGAATGCCGTCAACCTGAGAGCACCTATTATGTATCCGTGTGCTAGGCTTCTAAGTTAGCACACTGTTTTTCCCTGATTGCCGACCACATTATACCACCACACGTACTCCCTTTCGTCCAGTTTTATAGTTTTTAGTGACAAGGACGTCACATTTCATTTGCTAACATTTTGAAAAAGGAGGTCAAATCATGGGCGTCAATCCTGGGGGGGGGGGGGGGGGGCCGGGGGGACACGTCCCCCCCACATTTCGATGGGTGGGGGACACAATATCAAATGTCCCCCCACACATTTGCGTGAAAGAGTAGTGTCGTGGCTCTATTTGACTGGCTTTTTGAATGACATGTAGGTTTGTTGGGCAATTGTTAAGTGCCTCGATGCGGATTCTGAATGTAGATTTCGTCAGGGAAATCTTATTTAATGGCAAAATTTCGGCGCGCTTCGCGCGCATGCGTCACGGTTTGCACTCCTTCTCATGACCATTAAGAAGGTAATTATACATGGAACTTTTCTGATCACAACACTTTCCGAAAACAGACATACTTCTCCAAACATCTGTAGGGGCCTCGCATCAATATGGGATCATTCAATTAGTGGGGAGGGCCATTCGACCATGCCCACCCTCACTGATTCCGATTTTTTTTAAGTTTCTAAAAATACGTAAATTTTTTAACACAAATTTACTTCAAAAGGTGGCATATTTGGCACCAGATTGCATGTAAGGACACAGAATTTCTCAAAATTTTCAAAAGGGATGGGACACCCTATTGGGCCACGCCCCCCTCACTGATGCCTATTTTTTTAGTTCCTACAAATACGTAAATTTTGAACACAAATTTTACTTCAAAAGGTAACATATGTGGCACCAGATTGCATGTAAGGACACCTAATTTTTCAAAAAATTTCAAAGGGGAGGGGCACCTTCTCCTTAAATCCCTCCCCAGGCCAGCAGTCACACAACATACTGCATGCCCCCCTTGTGGAAGGTTGAAAGTACGTTGTTGCCATTAAACATTTTTCAAAAAATTTTACCGAGCGCTTCGCCGAAGCCATTATCGGTATAGATGGTGCAGGCGCGAATCCAGGGGGGACCTGGGGGGCTCGTCCCCTCGCCACGGAAAAAAACGAAAGGAGAAAAAAGGAAGAAAAAGAAAAAAAAGAAAAGGAGAAAGAAAAATTAAGAGCAAAAACTTAATAAAAGTGTCTATAAGAACGTAGGGGTTGGGTGGAGCTATAGCTGGATTATCTCTTTAGATATCTTTCACAGTGGTTGGCAACGAAAGGAGAGCTACCAGGCTACAGTGTTCGAAAACAGGTGAATAGCTGAGTAATGATCCTTGACTTAAGATCTAGACAAGTAAACATCGTGACATATGCAGTATGGGCCCTGCGAGCTGCACTGAAATTAGTGACAATTTTGTGTTAAAGAGTGAAAGTTTTTGTAATCTAGAGGGATTGAGAGGCAAAGATTTCGCCAAAGAACTTGCAGAGTGAATACAAAAGACAAGCTGTCAGGTGAAGTGCTATTGTGCACAGTGGTACCAGCTGTTGCAGGCAAAGTAGCGGCGTGCATACCCTATTCGATTTCGAAACTGTCTGAAAAGTTTTAAAATGCACTCAAAGGCTTTTAAGCTACAGACAGTGGCGTCGGCACAGTGGGCAATGGGTGACGTGTGTCCCCCTCCCCCATCGAATCTTGAAAATTTTTAAAATGGTCCCAAAGTCGTTTTATAAGCTATACAGATTTCTGTGGAGGGTGGAGGGTGAGATGTAGTTTTGATGATTGGTTTATTTGTTCTTACCATTTTCTTTCACAAACTGTTCTCAAACTATCATAAGTTTTGGAAATTCTTGACAAATTCCAAAGTTTTGCACGCTCCGCTAGCGTCAAGCCTTGTGTCAGAGTTGTCCTTATTATCAATAGCTTTCGGTAACTACTCACGGGGAACGAAGGAGCAAAAGTGCTTTTTTTAGAATTCTAAGTCAGAAGATTCGTTTCTCAATAGCATAGGTTGGTGGGAAAGTGACAGTGTCCGATGCAGGTTCTGAATGCAGGTTTTGTCATGGACTAATATTTTATTCAAAATTTCGGCGCGCTTGGCGCGCATACGACGGGATTTACACCCGATTTCATACCATCGACAAAGCTATGACGCAAGAAATTATTCCAATGCAAACATTTTTCTAAAAAGTACATTCTCCTTCTCTGTATGGCTCTCATCATTATGGAATCTTTGACTAATCTAGTCTAGCACATGGTTTGAAAGATTGAAATTACGTAATTACCGTTGCTTATTTTCCAAACATTTTACCGCGACGTTCAATAACGACGAAAATCTTTTCTGAAACGAATTTTGCCTGTCCACCATCCTTCTTGCTGTACCTAAAAAGACAAGGTGATATATCATCTCTCCTCCGATATGGATGTCAGGTTGTGAGAGTCCTGTTGGTCCCCCTTTTCAGGGTACAATTAATGCAGAGCTCCCGGGAGGATCTATACCGAAAATTTTCGGCGCGCTTTGCGCGCAATTGTTTTCGCTTACTGAGAGAGGTACGTTTTTATTTAGTGATGGATTTATTTTTATCACTTTTTACCAAAAATCATTTGAATCTTTCACGATTTTTGCAAAGTCTTCTCAATATTTCTTGATTTTAGCTTGATCTGCGCAGTTTTAGCCTTGAATTGCTCCTTTTACTATCAATAACGACCAAAAAGTATTCGCATTACTCATCGGTGGGGTTCTACCTTAAGCCAATTATTTGTGTGCATAAACGTGATTTCAGAGTTTCAGAGTATAATAAGGATGTAAAGCAACTGATATTCATTTCTTCACCCTCCTCTTCTTATGAGAACTGAAAACTTAGTATTGAAGCCACCTTCTAATTGATAGACAAACATAAAGGGAATTAACACCGTTTGTAATAACAATGGTTTTAAATGTAAATTCAAATTTTCACGGGCAATCATGATTGTTTCATCTGACGTCCTATACCTGAATACCGTATAACGAAAATAAAACACTCATTATGGCAAAAATCATTTCAAGTTACCTGCATGGGTCCATAATGTTGGTGTGTAAGTTTTAAGATAACTTAGATTCTTCGGAACTCCTGCAGGTACATATAGTAACTTATACTGAGCCATACACATCAATTTCCATGCAATATGAAAAGGTATAAAATCTCACTGACATAAGAACTGGAGCCGATTTCTGTGCTCTTAAAATAAAATACTGCGAGAGCTTCCGGGGGCTTCGCCCCCTGGACCCCGCAGGGGCCCTATCGCGGGCCCCTGGACACCACGCATAGGAACTCGTGCTTTGCGCTCGTGGTGCACCTTCGGTGCACATGAGATTTTCCATCTTGGCCCCCCTCAAAATTTCTGGATCCGCCCCTGCAGATGGTGATTGTTAATACACTTACGACTACAAAGTAATCTGAAAACGCCCTTGCTAATCCTTCACACCTTTGCTATACTACGATCAGCTCCAAAAATATCCCAAAGATATCCATTTTGCATCTAAGCAACCTTACATTAACAAAAATTTCTCAAAGGGGAGGGCTACGCCCCCTTCCCTTAGACCCCTCCCCCAGGATGAAAACTTAATATAGTGACAAAGGAAGGATCCCCACTGCTGTATACAAATGCAGGGTGAATAAAAAGGTGCAATTTACACGCCGCCACTGCAGTTAGTAAAAACATCCAGCCAGTCGGAAAATTAGAATTCACTACATTATGGACATTTTCCAGCCATGTACGATCAGCTCCAAAAATATCTCAAAGATAGCACCGTTTTGCACCTAAGCAGCCTTAAATTAACAAAAAAATTTTCAAAGGGGATGGGGATTCCCCCTACCCTTAGACCCCTCCCCCAGGACGACTCATTTATGTAGTGACAAAGGAAGGATCCCCACTGCTGTATACAAAACGCAGAACGCATAACAAAGTGCAATTTAAACGCCTCCACTCAGTTGGAAAATACATCCAGCCGTTCGGAATTTGGGACCTTCACACCCCCAAATATATCACCCTAGCAACGGGCCTGGTCGGGTCCATGGTCTCCGACAATGATCCACGCTGCGAAGCGTTGTTTCAGATATTTTGGGACATGGTGAAAATAACATCTTGATGTAATCCCGTGGACTCCGTGTATTTCACCTGGCAGATCATCTATGATGGTTATGTTAACTGTGAAATGATAATTCTTATTAGAATAGGACAACGTCAGCCATCATAAGGCGGGGAAGGGGGGGAGGGCCTATAGGAAGACGCTCCCTCTTCAAAACCAAAGGGATTGGTTTGTGCTAAGTCATGTATGTCCCCCGTCCCCCCCCCCCCCCACATCTGAATACGGATTGACGCCCCTGGGTCAAATGAATACGGCTTTGTTGGAATTCGTATCGGTGCCGATACAAGTCACACAACTATATCTAAATACGAGGATGTCCTTGAATCTGAGGATGAATACAGGAACGAATCGCATGTTAGCTTCAGTCTTCAGAGGCGAAACATGGTTAACCTCCGCAGCATGTGTCGACTGTGTAATTCATTTACTGGTACATAAGATAACTTAGTGCTTTTGGATCGTGCTGGAGCATACACTCAAGCCGGGCGGGCTAAAGTCATGACCGTCGACAGGATACAGACTGATAGATATCCATTGTATTGCTCTAGGGTCACGCAGGAAGTTTGCAAACCATGTACCAGCTTAGGCTACATAAAATGCACTGAGTCCTTTCCAGTTGTAAACTGTGACTGTCAGTTCCTTTAATAGTTGCCAAGAAATCATCCAAGAAGCTCACTTGAACTCTTTTCGACTTTGGATCGGATTGTAAAGTTGCCGTTGGAAAGATGTCAGGCAACGGTGCCTGCACGACGACACCACCAGTAGAAGGGCAACTTATCAACGACCAAGAGCAAGTTGTGAATTACTTGTGAGATCTTTCTTACAATGATGTCAGTTGCTAACGTTAGTCTACAGACTACAGTAGGCTAGGCCTAACTCAGGCTTAACTAATAATAATATAGGGGGCCAAACTGCATGGTAATTTGTAACTTATTAAATAGGCTAGGCCTGTGACCTTGCCTATCTTACTTAGGCTACAGTAGGTGTACAAATAGAGTGAAACACATTTCTGGATTGTATTTTTCAGAATTTATCAAATTGTACATCGAGTCTGTTCCATATTCAGTACAAAGACCCAAGTCAGACCTTGTCCCAGATCTTGCCGGTTTTGTACAAACTGGCCTCAACTATTATATCAGTAGGGGTGGTTATTTTAATCATGATTATTTTCATTGTGAATAATGTGTCGTTCTCAAAATAATTCTTTTAGAATTATTTCTCCACACTTATAGAACAAGTAGGTAACAACATTTTGAGAACAACTCTCTTTCTAATCTTACAAAAAATAGTAAAAAGTAAGTTAGCCTAATCCTTAGTATGTAATGAACTAGGCTCTTAAATGCAAACCGGCAAGATCTGGGAGAAGATCCCCCAAGCAGTGTTCGCACTAAGGCGCGGGATTGCGGGAATCCCGCTTTTGTCTTTCAAATCCCGCACATAATTAAATCTAATGCGGGAAAATCCGCAACTGTGATTGTACAGAGAAATTGCAATGATAATACGCACAATAAATTGCAATATAGAATCGTTCCCAAGCAAGAGGATCGCAACTCCCAAGCTGAACACTGATTATGGTAGCAACAAGTATCATCGTAATCTAGCCATTCACAGTGCAGCTCTTATATGCTGGCTGCTGGTTGTATAAATAAGAGCGAATCTCTTCAACTTCAAGTTCACGGATTTATACTCACTCATTCTTCAGAAGGAAAACACCCAGTGACGAATTGGAGCTGTATTGGAGGAGGCTTTGAACTTGGAGAGAAGCACTAACGTTAGTGACACGCATTAACTGCCGTTAACAGCAAGTAGTACCTCTTGCGTGGGGAGTAGTTTTGCGATGGCGATGGAAATCCCGCTCAAGAAGAATTTATGGGAGGGATAAGGTCCCGCCTTGATTTTGAAAATCCCGCACAAAAAAATTTTTAGAGAGGGAATTCCCGCACAGTTTCAATTCCTTAGTGCGAACACTGCCCCCAAGTCTTTCATACAGCATGGGAATTCACTCAAATTGGTGTACAACCACGGACTTCAATACATGGACAGAGGATTGTGCAATCAATACGGTCGCCACCGTTCGAACAAATTTAGGCTAACCAAGATGACCGCCGGGCTACTACCATTTGCGCAATTTGACCATGAATCTGCAACATTTCAGACAAAATATCCGTATGAATGGAAGAACAACATCACAGTCCTCCAATCTATTTGATGAATTTGACTTGAGCTTGCATTCTTTCGAAAATATTACAAGTTTTTCACACAATTTGTCGATATTGAGCCACTTGAGCAAGTCCAAACTTTTACACACAAGACTATAGCAGGCAGCCATATTGGTAAGCCTACTCATGTACGTACACGGTGGCGACAATTTACGCATAGGACGTTAGTGCAATATGCTCTGTCCATGTATATAAGAAGTCCGTGTGTACAACTTACCGCAGCGGCATGAGGATTCCCTCAAGTTGATGTACAATGGTTACCAGTCGAAACGTCTTTTTACCAAAATGTCTCCGCTGTTGGTCAAAACGTCCCGAAGTGGAATCTTTGGTAGTTTTATGATAGCCTACTGTAGCTCCCAGGGTCCAGTATGGAAAGTATGGCAGTTGCACACCCGAGATTTTTTTTCTAGATTTTTATTGCACACTTGAAAATTCACACTGCGCACCTGATTTTTTAAGCCGACGGCGATTGCCTTGTATAACCCTAGGTATATGTTATATTGACTTGGCCTATTGGCCGCCTACTTACTATGACTCGAGACAGTGACCGTTAACTTTCAATTTTAAGTCAGTTAATTGTGACAGGGGTGTGTGGTATGTTAAAAAGGCCTTCAAGGGTTTTGTTTTAATTTCTCCCAAGTATTTATTTCACAATTGACTTTTTTGTGTGCACACTTGAAGTGTGCATTTGACACCTTGTTGCACACTGCACACTTCAATTTTTTTCGTGCACACCCAAGATCTCGGCGAAAAGTGCCATACTTTCCAATCTGGCCTAGGGTAGAGTGACCAGTATTCGACCCCCTAAGGAACTTTTTGCAATTATTCCTCCCAGGTAAAATGGAATAATATGATTCAAAAATGTTTTTGTAAGACATTATGATGGGTAACATGTCACCATCAAAAAAAAAATTATAGATTCAGCCTTTCTCTTCAGAGAAAGGTCACCTTCAAAATTTGGATTTGCTTGCCCAGTATTCAACCCCCTGATACCAGTATTCAATTTCTGAGACCAGTATGCGACCCTCTGCTCATTACAGTATACCCCAAAAAGTACAATTCAGATAAACTGAACATACCAAGGAAATATGAAATAGGTATCTTCATTACTTACGTTCATTTAAATTGTTGAACAAGTACCGTAAATGTCATTTAGAAGAAAATTTAACCTTGCTGTTTTTTCTTTTTGTTTTTATTAGGTCAGTAGGGTCAAATAACACACATTTCAGTGCAAAATTATTGATTTTAGGATATTTCCTAAAAGACTCAGAATATTTTAGCAGAATTATGCAAAATGCCTTGACAATAATAACTTCTTTGAGAAATGACCAGAAGACTGTTAAACTCTTTCATTACAGCACATCTTTGATTCCACAGATGTAGCAGGGGGGCTGAATACTGGGCAGCAGATCAAGATTCGGTGACCAGTATTCGACCCCCTTCAATTTCCCTTCATATTTTCCCTAACATAACTTTTGTGCTGAAATTTGCTTATAAATTGCTGCTGTAATAAAATGTTAGCCATGGCAATTCCATTATTTTTGAAACCAGTCACTTTTCAAATGAATGACAGAAAATTACTCTCCTGAAGATTTGAACCATATGCCTTACACGAGCTTTTAAGAAAGGCTGTTTTCAAAAAATTTCCCAAATTCTCATAAACAAATATCTTCAAAAGGTATTTACAGTGTATCTGCAAATCAGTGACATGAAAGTGGATGACAATTAAGCAGGAAAGTTGTTCTTACCTTTGATATGATTTAGTGTGGGATGGAGCCTCAGTTCAGTGAATAATGTGGAATTTATGTCAAAGGGGTCGAATACTGGTAGGCAGTGTTCTCCACTAGCTGTTTTGTCCAGGGGGCCGGGGCTCTGCCTGTACAAAATCTGCCACCTTACTTTAGTGCCCGGACAAAACTTTGCCGCCTGCACAGAAAATTGGCCCACCCGGTCAAGAAGTTGGCTGTGTACACTCAATCACAAACACCACAACTTAGTCATTTGACTACCTTTTATATTTGATTCAAATACTCATGACAAGAAATGTATAATAAAACATAGGAGATGCAAACCAAGCTCACTTGCACCTGATCTCTTAAATCATTCAATATGCACTTACTGCATTTTTTTCAGATGTTTCCACAGTAGGAATCCGTATCCGTTACCATCAAACTCATACACTAAATGAAACCATTCAATTGAACTGTCCCCTAGGTTTCCTGATTTTCACCCGAAATAGTGAACTTCATTATTGAATATGTCCAAGTGGAAACTGGAGGTTCAGATCTGCAAGTAAAGTCAAAGATATTTTGAAAATGCAATTTGCAAAAAAGGAATGACCACAAAATGCCCAGATTTGAACACATAGGAAAGGCTAAGAACAAGGCCATAGATTGCACCATTTGCAATTTAAGCCCTCCTAAATTGTCAAACTTTTCCCAAAGGGGAGGGGGACACCCCCTCCCCCAGGACGGCAATCACAAGAGCCCCCGGACAGAAAAAAGACCAGTGGAGAACCCTGGTAGGGGGTTGAATACTGGTGACTCTACTATAGGCTAGTTTTTATCCATTTGGTCAGCTTCTTTTAATTTTTTTTTATTAACTTTAGTAGGGTAGTCTTCCTGTCTTTTCAAGGAAAACAAAAATACAATTTACTGCCACAATCAGCAGTTTCACATGTTGGCTACATGGAGTTATTGCAGTGAGAAAGTATTGTACAGTGGGTATGACTGGTTCAGCTAATGTTACGGTTAGGGCGGCACCATTGTGAAAATTTCCACCCTTGTTACAGTAGAAAATCTGTGGGAATTTAACTTAAAAGAGAATTTTTTTCTCAGCCATGATGAATAGACTATGAGAGCTTCTTGTAATAAGAGACTGTTTTGTCCGAAATGATGCAACACAAGTGCCAGATACAATGCTGAAAAAACTTAGGAAATACCTGTTCAGCAGAATGTCGAATGTGTTGAACACCACTGCCACCAAATTTACAGTATGAGTCTTCTCTTGCACAAGGGTCAATAAAAATAATGCAAAGTCCAAGTTCTGCAGTTTCAACTTCCTTATTTTGTTTTCAGCTTTGGACATGGTCCCATTTGTCCCTCTCTCTGTGACTCTCCAGTCCAACTAACTATGCCTGAACATAATGATCCCATGCCTTTTACTCATCCTGCTCTCCCGTCATGTCTCTGTCCTCAAGAAAGACTTTGTTTAACAAAACCCCCACTGCATACGGTGCTTAAACTCTCTATCCCCAGACTAAACTTACTGTACTGTCACAAAGAAATAGAGCTCAGCACAAAAGAAAGCCTTAAAAATAACAATACCACAGAGAATATAGAACAAGAAGAGTACGACAATACAAAAGCAATCCACAGGTACTGTAATACCAAAGAAGATGAGCAGTTTTCCATGCTGACAATATGTTCATTCTAAGAATACTTGCACTTAAGTGTCCAAAAGATGGCCAAAAATTGTGATTTATACAAGCCATCCTCTCTTGTTTTTAACCCTTTGCATGCTATGTGTGTACATTTACGTGTTCCAAATAATTCTGCAGTTTGCTTACCACATGCATTTACATGTTTTCACCACTAATTTTGAAAGGCTCAACACTTCACACAAATTTCACATATCCTCTACCTGCCTACCAAATGAAAGCTAACAAAATTACTGTAGCTAGCTACAAGTGGCACTGTTGCACAACATTTAACTACTGTACATATACAGTATACTGTAGGCCAGGCAATCAAAAGAAAATGACAATGTCCATGAGAAAGAAAACTGAAGCTGGATGATCTGTTGAATTGACAGACAATTCAGGAGATGAAGGGGAAACCGGTGAGAGTGAGAAAGAGAAGAATTTGTCCTGCATACGTACAGTAGGCTATCCGTTGAGGATTTAGAGGAAACAGAAGATGAAAATATAGATACAGTACAAGGTATCAAAATCAGCCTACCTGTACAAACGCTAAGCCTACATTAACATTAAGTTAGGCCTACGTTAACCTTAATGTTAGACGATAGCAAAGGCCCAACGTTAGCCACAACATCGATGTCCAACAGTAGGCATTTTGTACATAAAATTGCTTCAGCGCCCAGCATGCACACACACACACACACACATGATTATGGCATAAGGTGGCAAAGGGTTAAACATTCTATCAAGGTGATATAAATGGGTATGTGTAATCAGAATTACATATCCTACATCTTAATGTCACTTTGGAAGAATTTTAGCTCTTTCTTGGTAATAGAAGTGAAATTCATAATTGAAAATGGAAGCCCCTCAAACAGCTCAGATTTTTTGTTTCATTTTTGGGACCATTTGTTACACCTGCGTGTGTTGTATTAAAGTTTTTCGCTGTGACATACAAAAATGCTGATAAAATGCTGAAATGCTTTTTACCTAGAGGTTAATGTGACACTGATAATTGATAATAAACATGGTAACATCAATTAATGATGTTCACAGGGTAATTTACAATTCCCTACAATTGTTTAACATACATATGCATCACATAAATGTATGTCAAATAATTTCAAATGTGCTTCATGGGTTCTGTGTACATCATATTTTGATGTTACCTTGTTTAATTATAAACCATCCAACATAGCAACCCAAGTTATTGGCAAGGTCCATATATATGGCACACTTTTTGAGTTCCAGCATTTTATCATCATTTTTTATAACGGGCGAACACAATTTCATAACGGGTGTAACATTGACATACATTTACAGTTTATGGTCTCCTGAGCTTAATATTGATTAAAAAGTGTCCCCAGTGGGTTAGTTACTGTATTAAGTATTGCTTCATATCATCCTTAGATAATGGCAAAAAGTATGTACATGATAAACTTTCGGAAAAATAGCCATTTCTATTTTGTATGTCAGTGTGTTACACCTGTTATGTATGTCAATGTTTGCCCATTATATTTTCCATAGGACCTACATAGAAATATTTTTTTCAAAATTGAGGTAGCAAGATGAAAATTTTTAGGCTATCTCTGTACATCTAAGGATTAGCCCTGAACATAATAAAACATATGAAACTAACATAGAATGGAAATTAACTCATATGTGATGCTACTGTGTTGGTTTACTGCGTAATTGCCCAAATACATTCTACACATTCAGAGGGCACGTACAGTACAGAGGCCAAAATACTGTAGAGGGTGCATCAATGTATGGTCCTTCACAACTTGCTAAAACGGAAATCCATTGGTTGAATTTTTGCAAATACTTTTTTGTTTTGCACATGGAATATAAACATCACAGCAAAAGATTGTTTGGGTGATACAACACAACCAAAAAACATCCAGGTGGGTATTGAATGATTTTAGTCAAAAAATATATTGGAATTCAAATCCTTGTGCATCAATTTCTGGTCCATTATGCTATGAGTACTGTATGTATACAGTACTGTACAACTGTGGCCATGCTGTAAGTTGCAATGAAGAAACATTTTTAGGGTTTTATGTATTGTAAAACTAAATGGCCTTTATTTTCTTTTGCCAAGAGACTTTAGGCCACTACAATAAAGCCAATTACCAATCACTAAAAAGTAAAAACTAAAGATGTACTGTACACATGCAGTGCCTGTACAGTACCAGTACAGTACTGTATGGAACCTGTTCATGTGTACAGTAGCTTTCATACTGTTTTGCACAGTATGTATGTATTGTATAACAGTATAAACTTCAAAAAAGTGAAAAATTCATACTTTGAAAAATTTTATCATGAAACTGGGAATTTAACCCTCAGGATATTTTAATATCATGTTGGGGATAGACATTTCTTTCTAAGAAAACTATATCAGATTTTTTGAAGTACCCTGTAGATCCTCATTGACCTTTCTGACCCAGAAGACGCACCATTTTGTGCAGGAGAATGACTTTACAGTACGAACTGATAAATGAAGAGCAGAAATACAGGTCTAGAACTCTGAGACTTTGCAGTTTGTGAGCACTTAATGTTTTCAGTACACTGGTAAAAAATCACTGGGTTACAGTATCATGACTCCATTAATAGTACTCATGTACCTCTGAAAATGCTTGTGTGCAGTAGTTACTGTAAGTGCGAAATGGCATTTTGTAGTCAGCATTGCACTTGGAAACCTGACACAAGAAATCAGTGCAAACAGCTTTCTGTATTCTCTGTGTACCAGATAATAACTCTAAAACTTACAGGGATGTACAGTGGGTATAATACTTCCAGAGATACTGATATAGGTTTAGTCATGGCCAGTTGTGTGGCCAGAATAGTAAAAAATCACAAATTTTGGCCATTTGAAGAAGCCATTACTCCAAACAACAACACTGTAAAGGCTTCATACTACTGTACCTATTCCATGGGATTGTCTCGTTCTAGGTTAATATCATTACAAGCTAGTGGGACAGGGATATTTATTCGCAGAGATGTAGGCCCTCAAACTTGACAGAAATGCCATGGTACCAATTTGCTGCTGATGTGCAAAATTTCAAAGAACTTTAAATTCATCATCATTGAAGAATTTGATAAAATTTTCAGGATATGCTTTTGTCATGACAGACTATTCACACAAATATTTTAGGAATTTTTTGAGTCAGTCAAGCAATGTACTTTCTGCCAAATTGGATGATTTGACATGTACGGTAATGACCCAGATATTAGAGAGAGATAATACAGGTACAGTACTTCAGGTTGCAAATTTAACCCCCATATCAAATTGTGAGGCAGGCCCACACGTCCAGGTTGGCCTAGGCCTAGACACTTTATTATGATATATGTAGAAAGATAACAATTTTGTAAGCATTTTGTATGTAGAGTAAGACTTTCAAGACTAACAGTGAAACATCTTTTTTCTCCATTACTGTAGGTCATCAGATGTGGAACAGAAAACTGAACCACAAATAGAAAATGAACTGGTGCAAACTAAAAAGAGAAGGTAAGATGTGATTCCACTCAATATGCAGTTCCTGTATGTGTGGTTGTATTCCCTACAGATGAATTAAGAGTAATGGAATGATTCATTGGTGCTGAAGGTAATTCAGAAGTGGTCCGAAGTCCCCCCCCCACCCCAATAGTGGTGAGCTCAGATGCCTGAATCAATCCTCTGACTCACTGATGCCCACTAAACCACAATATTGACAATTTGGCCATACTTTATTCACAGTATATATTAGCCTACAAAACTTTTTTCACCATCAGATATACAGGAGCTGCTTACAGTTAGTAGTGCCTCAGAATATCCCAGCAAGATTGCAAGAAAATGGGCATTGAGTTGCATGTGACTGGTGAGCTATGCAGTGCATCGCACACCTATGACTTACAGTACATCAAGGTACTGTGTTTAAGACAATATGGTTTGAACTTTTTCAATATGTCATTTTCAACAGGAAACCTTTCCACTATTCCTCTATTCCAACGTATATCAATAATGATGGAACAGTTCAGACACCTGTAGATGTACACACAGCAGCTACGTACAACAGGTATCGATACTACAGTAGACTGGGCCATCCTCAAGATAATACTCTTGTAAGTTTGAAATCTTATGTATCTTTGAGAAGGAGGCATAATCACACGTGTTGTAGATACAGCACCAGACTAAATAGTGCATGGTAACCCAGAGTTGGTAATACTGAGTCTTGATTATAACTTTTCATTTATTTCTTGTTGGGTTTCTTGAGTGTGTGCAAGCATGTGTGGATGTGTTGTGTGTGCGGTGCATTCATTTGTTCTTTCTTTTTGTTTGTTTCTTCGTTTGTTCCTTTGTTCATTTTGTGTGTTTCATGGATTTATATACATGCATAAAGGAAGATGCATGGTACAATGTAGTTGTATGAAAAGCAGTAGAAAAACAGCAAATTAAGTTTTACTGCAGCTAATTCAAGCCTTGGCCTAGGAGGGTAGTTGTTTTATTACACTAAGTGACCATGAATGTGGAGAAAGCCTATGACTCCTGAATTTAAACTTCTCATCAGGTGGCAGCCAACTCAACAAGTTAGATCAAATCTGGTTACTCTTCAAAGGCCACTTCAGATGGGAAAACCTTAGATTTCTCTTGGATGAAAAACCCAGGTTCTTTCTTTGACCTGGCTGGGTATTGTGCCGAACCTCAGTTGCTAATCTTCATCACTTCAAATGCCACTGCCTTTATCCACTCAGCCACAGCACTGACTAGCACACTTTTAAAGAAGGAAAAAGGAAAAAAAAAAAACCAGAACACACTACATATAAACAAGAAAAACAGAAATTTCTCCCCGTGTTTTGCTGTTACAAGGTTCAAATGGAAGTATCTTGTATGCATGTCAGTAAAATGAGAATGCACTAAGGTAAATCCTACAGGTATTATTTTGTTATTCTGTTGTTTTTCACAGGCCATTCCTGACCATGTCTTGCCTTCATACATCTTCTCTGTCAATGTTCCCTTCATTGCATCTATGCGAGATAGGGAAGGAAAACAAAGCAGTCTCATCACCATGTAAGTTAACTATGGTGTTATTACACCATTGATTGTGGGTTGTGGGTAATATCATGGGATGGGGGCAGGGGAAATCGCATGAACAAAAAGAATAGATGAAAAGAAATGAAGGGTGGGGAGGGGGAGAGAAGATAGGAAAACCAGTTTGTGAAGTTTGTTGACTTTGCAATTAATCCTTGTTAGGTATTAGTGTATTGCATAGGAGGGTATAGGGAGAACCACTTCTTCACCTGTGCAGGTAAAGTTACTTGTGTTATGTACAAATTTGACTTCAAGCAAAATATTGTTGCGATTGAAAATTTGAAACTAATAAAAGTTGAGTAGACCATAGTGGTGTTAAAATGGTATTATCAATTAAATGGTGTTATAATTTGCCTATGTTATGTTTCAGTGGAATTGGCTTTTCCTATTTTTGCAATCTATTTCACATAAATTCAGTCTATAGTTTAACTTGCATGTGTGAAAAAAGTATGACAGTTGCCTCTACTATTCGTAGATTTTATAAATTGCTATGCTGGATAAAACATGAAAAGACAGAATTATTAAGAAAATTTTGTCCTTCAGTTCTTGAAAAGAGCTGAAAAGCTTTATTTGTTTGTCCACAAGTATGAAAACACCTGATATTACCCAGGGATTGAGACAGTTTAAATCTCCCCCAGGGGCCCTAGAGCAGGTCTCTGTTGCTTCACCCTGATATTGCATCCTAGTTGCCACAAGATCATTATCACAAGTTGCAATGAAGCATCGACTACATATTTTAAACTTCCTTTCTTACATTCATCTTTTATGATGTTTTAGAATGAAATATGGCATATTTTACATAAATTAAGAATATAGCTTGCACAAATTTGATGATTCAGTCACAAAAATATTATTTTATGAACTATGTATACTGAACATGGATAACCTTGGGGTGGAGGCTAGGTACAGGGGCTGGCACAGTATACTTATTCAAGTAGGTTGCTGCATTTTTCTTTTGAGTTATTGGAAGAGAGTTAAATTCTTCCACGGATGGAGAATGACCCTTTAATATTTGATACTGTTCGTTAATAATTGTAGGATATGTTGTGATGTACGATTTTTACTCGAAATTTTTGTGTATTTGTCCTTTTTTTCACAAATGCAGCTGTTTTTTGAAAGGACATGTAGGTGACAGTCAGTCACATGTTGCTGTAAATAACTGCTTCCAGGCTTGAAGAAGTCCAAATATGTCCCACCCTTGATCTACTCTACAGTACAACTAGTTTTTGTTGGTGACATTGAGTGGATTAAATCTTAAAGTGTTGAGTTTTTAAGAGTGCAGTGCAGATAATAAACAGTAGTTATAAATGCAAAATGTGTTAGCAGTCCCCGTGCATTAGGAAAAACTGTCTCTGGCTCAGTAAGTTTGAATAGTTTATCAAGGAGAACAGTGTACCCTCAGAACAGATTCAGGGATGCTCATTTATTCCTATCATTGCATACTATTAAGTGTCAGACAGATTTACAGTAATGTGGGACCATAATGCCAGCCATGCAGCCTCGTTAAACAGTGGCCTAAGGACTTTCTTACCTTATTTTGTTACCATTGTTTCTTATGTGTTTATTTTTCTTCAGATTCTCAATTTGGAATACCATGATGGGGACTTCCTTATTAAGTATGCCATGGGCAATTCATCAAGCTGGTTTTGCAATGGGAATTTTTTTCTTGATATCGATGGCTGGGATTACTTTGTACACTTGCTACAGGGTAGTACAGAGTGTTAGCAAGCAAGGTGAGCACAGCAACCATTATCATCACAGTGCAAATTATTCAAACTCTCTTAAGGTAGGAAATTAAAATGAACTCACCAATAGCTAACTGAAGGAAAAAGCTACTGCTGCTTCTTGGAAATATTGAGTGGACCAGCAATGACTTCAAGTCAGTTGGTTGCACTGTATCAAATATTATTCAATTGACTGGTTTTACCTCCTTACCTGTTTTGGTGTTTTTTGTTAAAGGCCTTCTTACCAGTGCTACAAGAGATTTTGTTGATATTGTTTTAGAGCTGTTTAGCAATTTGATAACTTCTTGTGAAGAACTGATTCTGAAAACAACACAACTCCAAGCCCTTAGTTGTGGTTGTTGATGATCCCCCTGCTATTTATATTTCATGATGACGATGTCATTAACAATGCAAGCCAAAAATAACTTTGTTATATGCAAAGGAGGACCAAGGGCATTCTGGCAAACTTTGCATTCATTTCATATGAGTGTTTTTAGAGAATCACCAGTCATAGTTACTTTTGTCACTTAAAGTAAAGTCAGGCTTCAAAACACATCTACATTTTAACTTAAAAATATTTTATTTGAATGCACTATAGATAAAATGTTTCTTTTCAATATTTTCTTTAACAGCTGGTCAGTCTGGTATGGTAGAGTTCTCCGATGTCTGCAGATTGTATCTCGGCAAGTGGGGGGAGTTTATCAGTATACTATTTTCTTTAGTAGCCTTGCTTGGTGCTATGGTTGTATACTGGGTACTCATGTCTAATTTTCTCTACAGTACTGTTGCTTTTATCTATGGTAAGTTTTTTTTTCCATTTAGGGTGGGGGAGGGGGGAAGGGGATGCTCCAGGTGAAACTGTTAAGTTGACAATTTCCCTAAAACAACTGCAGTATGCCTTGTTTCATACAGAGTCTACCTCAGTCTTGTGTTTGATTTACACAATAGACGTACATAAATAAAATGTTATGTGAAACATACCTCTTTGGAAACAGGTATTTGGTCAAATTTGCTTCACATATTGGTAGGGGTAGATTGGTAAGTAATAGTAACATTTCTGTGGTATGAATTTGTGATAATTTTCATGAGTAGGTACACCAAGTGTCATGAATAGTCAGAGAAGTTCATAACTTACAGAACGAAGGTCATTTAAGCACCTTATAAATTGTGTACTCTTCCATTCGTTGCCATTTATTTCATATATTGTCTTTCAAAGAGTACTTTTATTTTACTCCTTCCCAAACCCTACCACTTGGTGGGGTGGGGGTGGGGTGCTTGTGATAGGAAAGTTAGAGCAAAGTCATCATGGTAAACTGTTTCCAACTGAAGGTGCTTCAGCTCAGGCTCCACCTATTTTGATGGCTTAGTTGCCTAGATGCAACTGGTGTAGGCTCTGTGTTGCCTTACTCAAGGTATGGATACATGAATTACTGATAAAATCCCCCCCCCCCAAAAAAAAGAGAGTTTTTGTAATACAGCAATGTTGCCTGATATCATATTTGATAACCAGATTTTGTACTGGCTAGGCAAGATCAGTTATATACTCTTTTGTGATTTCAAAGTTTTATTAATGGAAGATTTAATTTCAAGTGTACATGGTTGCCTAATATTACTTATATAGACCATTTTCCAAAAAGTAATTACAAAGGATTGTGGGATAGGGTGTGTGCACCATTTTTGGCCACAGTAAAATGTCATTGACAAAATCGTCGCCTACCAAAACTCTGTCCCCTAATCCTTTGTAATTGCTATTTGGAACAGGGTCTATGGCCAATCAACTTTGTCTCTTAGTGTTTTGCTATTCTCAGACTGAGACATGACTCAAAATGCCTTTTATATCTTATCAGTACAAGTTATCCCTATTCTACAGTCTGTCCTGAAATTTGACATCTCTTTTGCCGTGACTTTGGTTTTCTTTGCAGGAGAGATAAAACATGAAATTAATGAAAATACCTCTGATGTTCTTTGCGATGTTTCGTGGTCTCGTGTAATTCCAGTAAACGAGTCATTTGACAGTAAGTTTAAATTTTCCCACACATTTCCTCTCAAATGGTTGCTTTTAGCAAGCTTCATGAAATACATCAGTGCACTTTTTGACTTTTGTTAGTTGGGAAAAGAACTTTGTGATTTGATCTCATGGTCCTAGTATGGGAAGTAAAGTACTGCTGTAGTTTCCACATCATGCAGAAGTCACTAGATTGATACTTATACACAACACAATTGCATCTGTGTCAATCAAATAACAGTGTATGCACAGAAAAAGGGAATTCATCTCTGCTCATTCAAATCTTTGGCACTGATGACATTTCCCTTCAAAAAATGAAGAAAGTGCAGTCATGCATGGTCCTTCCCATTAAAATGACATATTAGTGCAAATATAACAACAATCTTTTTCTCCATTTCTCCCCAAAAGTTGTAAAAATTAAAAGTCAAGATGAAAATTGGTCGCTTCTGTAATCTGTTTGCTGCAAGTATGAAGAAATATGTTTTTAAGGCATAAGTATAGACCATTTATAGTGTTGAAAAACTGATGGGAGAACAGGAAGTGAGGTCACTGTAAGATGGTGGTTGTCATTCTCATTCATGCTTCTACCAGTCAGCAGATACAGCGCAGGTTGGAATAAAGTGGATGTTAGGTGCATTATGCAGTAGAGGAATCCCCACGAGTTTCATTAGCGGCATTAGCATAGCCAGTATGACAACTCACCTTATGCTAGCATCATTGCCCTAGGCATTGTTAGACTCAATCCACCGAACAGCTTTTCTTCGACAAACAAATTAAGATGTTGTTGGTAGAGTAACATCATAGAATGGTTGAACAAGACATGTGTACCATTGCACTTTGGTGTAACTGTAAAGTCACTGTTACTGTATGTTCATTTTAACTTCAACTTAAGGTTCTGAACAAAGTGTTGGGCGATTGAGCATATGCCCATGTTAGGTGTATTCTGTGTGGAGATTAGCGTGTCATATTGGAACGGACATTTGTAAGAATTCAAACTTTGAACCACCCTCTATACTAATTACTATAGCTAGTATGGGTCTAGGCCCATTAACTATAGGCTTACACCAAAGATCAGTTCCTACGCCCTGCTGGTACCCGGTCATTTTGCCTCACTACCAGTAACCCCCAACCAGTTCCCAAGTCATTTCTGACCAGTTGATTTTATGAGAATTTCTAAACATAGTTTGGAATGTTCATGTTATGAACTTGGATGGGAATTCCAAGAAAGATATTTGCTGGAAGAAAAAATGATCTGCGTTTTGAAAAAGAACGATTTGCAGCAAACTTAGGCCTACGTGGAAAATTGTGTATAAAATTTGTAAAAAAAATCGCAACAAATTTCATTGTAGGAAAAAGTTAAGTATTACAGCGGGTGAACTACTGAGGTGTTAGCATCAAAGCTGTAGCGAGACCGGCCTCGAGACTGGAAATTGTCGGTCTCCTCTCCAAGACCGGTCTTGATTCCCTATACAAGCACTGTGTAAAGCACGTTGAGAGGCCGGTCTCGGTCTCACACCCTCTGGTCTCGACTACCGCACTGGTTAGCATATTAAATGAATCTCTTCAATATTGACTTCTATCTGCAATCAATTTTATTCTCTAGGCCTAGCTCAATCTTCAGTGTATTTTCAAGTTGACACAGGCCTAATCAACAACCTATTCCAGTCTACTATCAATATAAGGGGACACTGCTGGTCAACACTTGAAGCAGACTGGTCAACACATGGGGCAAATGGGCATGTTGGGGGTTAACTGGTTGCATGGGGGCAAAAAGACCATAAACCATCCTGCTCTATGCCTACAGTACTTAAGTTTGCCTAGACTTAGGCTGAGACCCAGTTTTAGCAGTAACTTAGCCTAATGTAAGGTTAGATCTAATAGCCTAGGCCCTAATCGACCTGAACTGGGTGGGGGTGAACTGGTAGTGGGATTAAATGATGGTAACCACAAAACACAAGATGCTACTTTTAATTTTTAAGATGAAGAGCTATACACATTGCTTACTGAAGACATACTTGGAATGAACACGCTGATATACTGAACAGTTGAAATAGGTGTCAGATTCATAAGTTCCAACCCAGCCCTTAAAACTTTTGCCCTCTGCTGTCACCAATTTATTTATGTTTCACACATGCACAAGATGTACCGAGTGAGATATTAAAAATATGGTGTTGGCTTTAACAGACCACTTGCAAGTATTACCTAACATTCTTCCACTAGCCCATATCTGTCAGTTACACTACAGCACATTCTCAACATAACTTTGTCCAATCTAAACTGACAATCTGCAGGAAATATTCAAGTATTGTTGAAATGACACTTACTGTAACCAACCGCTAATTGAATGATTTCTTTGTGTTTATTAAATTTACACTTAATAGAGCTGTGCATCACCATTATGTTCTTCCCTCGGCTCAAAATGGTCATTCTCTTTCACTATGAGAAATTTCTCCTTGCCTGGCTGTGATTTTACATTAACAAGATCACCTCGTTGAAGTTTGTCTGGGTGTTCAAAGTTTAGCCACAAAACTTTGTTTATCAAACACTGTTTCTTTGGTTGTGGATTACTTATTTTATGGTTTAGTACACATGTTTTCTCTGAGTAATCCCACCACTTCACAAGAGTACAGTCTCCGCTACTGGCACCACAAGTTTTGCTGGGAGCCAGACACCGCTTGAAGGGTCTTGGGCCAGGGGCGTAGCTAGGATGAAATTTTTAGGGGGGCCTGGGTAACAAATGGGGGGGGGCCGACACCGCCGAGGGTCAGGCTTGTCAAGACTATCTAAGCGGAGCGCCACCATTGGTTGGCGCGGAGCGTGCAAGAAAATTTTTGGCTTTACAAACCCTCCAGATGGCTGGAAACGGCACTTCCCACGTGTTTTAAGCTGCATGTACCCAGCCTTGAAATTCGAATCTGATCTCTGCCATTTCTCAAATAATGGGAAAAAAATCAATTCATGCAAAATGGTAATACACAAGGCCGCACATACACTTTTTTGCTAGGGGGCAAAAAGTGGGCATTACTGATCCGTGGCCGGGGGAGGGGACTAAAGGGAACGGGTGTCTCCCTCCACCTTGGCAAAAATTTGTAATTTCAGGAGGACGTATAGATAGCAAATGTTGCAATGTTTGAGGGATTTCAGCTGTAAAAGGAAAACGAAAAGTAGTTGTGACTAAGTGCGACAAAAGTCATTTTTGAGAGCGTGGTGGATATGATGTGAAGCATGACTTCAGCCATTGAACTCCATTGTGTGGGAGGGTTTAAGGGAGGGGAGGGAGTGTTATTGGTTATGAAACGTTTTTATGACTAAACTGGCACGTTTTAAAAACGTTTTTAAGCCATTGATGATTGAAGCTACCTATAGCAACAACAGCAACATACTAGCTATGCATAATCAATCGCGCCTAGCGCGAAAATTTTAGAAAAGTAGGCTAGAAATACATTCTAATAGAGCTGTAAATGATTGGTGATGTGTACAGATATAGGCATGAAAATATTGTTATGCCTATTTGAAATTGTTTAAGTTCTATCATTACGATCACGGCTATTTCTTATATTTTGACTGCATTTTCTCTGTATATTCTCAAAGTTGGAAACGGTGTATTTGAAAATTTCTGGGGGTAATTGCCCACCCCTGCTGTGTATGGCCGTGGATATCATATGAGCTGAGATAATACAAGAATCCTACTGAATTATCCATCCCTTTTCATTTATTTTGCCTGAAATTCTCCCATATTTACCTTCTGTGTATCTCTGTTACATTTGTCCATCACCCTATCCATAGGCTATATGTCCACTACTCATATTACATATCCCCTAGATCATACCATTTGTCTCCAACCTAGGGTTACCATATTTATTTTCTAGCAAGGAGGACATAGATCACTGTCCTGATGTGGGGGTCTAAGGGTGTTCCCTTCCCTTTGGAAATTTTTCCGGTTTTCAATGGTGTCTAGATGCAAAATGGTGGTGTATTTGTTCACAGAACTCTCACAGGTATATTACTTGGTCAGAATTTCGTGTAAACTGGTCTTCAGTGTATACATGATTGCCATTGTTCTGTTGGAATCGACAGCCATCAGAAAGGCAGAAAGGATCTAAACCTAACAATGTCACATCCGAGTTTTGTCGTCGGGACATTCGTTTCATCGTCCAAGTGATTATATGCGAATTAAACGACAGTGCAGATTATATGCCTAATTTAGTGAAAGTCTGCATTCATTGTTCCGTCGAAAAAGCAAATGTTTGTTTTATCCCTTTTCGAGATTTCAGCCCCAAATATATAATTAGGCTGGGTATTTTGGCTTTGGTTTGAGGATTTTCCTCACAGAATCTGCATATACGTCATTACTTTTGGCAAGATGGGGTTTTCAGATAACCATTTTGGTATGACAGTGTACTGTAGTTCAATAGTTGATTTGTCTGAAAGTAAGACGTTGAATGACTCCCCATTACAAATACACCATAGTGCAAATTCAAAACAACTTGCCTGGTTTTCTCCTTACAAACTAGTAGTAAAGTGCCTTCGTCTTTACCCATCCAAGTTTTCTTTGAAATCTTTTGATACTGGGAGTTGCTATGTCATGTCCTGTTTCCCTTTTCAGTGTTTTTTGCAAATCTAACGAATTGCTTTCATTTATTTTGTCAAATGCACATTCAATAATATTCATATGTTGCAATGTAAATTGAGATTTGCAGCTATGCCCAACTAAAGCTTGATTAGATTTGGTCCTGTAAAACTTCTTTTAAAAAACGGTCAACTCCTGACTTTGACATTACAATTTCTTTGCTCTTTAGCCTAGACAGTGTTTCCTGGACACTCTTTCCATCATCTTTATATTTCAAAATTCTACTACATACACTTAAATTCAGCTTGCCCATGATCATTGGTAGAATCCCTAAATTGTTATGCACCATAAAATGCAAGCGGATGAACGTTTAAGATCGGAATGAAAGGTCAATTAAGTTTTGGTTGAGATCACACAGTTTAGCCTACATCTAACTTTGTGAGACTGAGATCCCTCCACACTGTTTATGTAATACCTTACAAATTTTCCACTTCAGCTAATGCCAGAATAACATAAAGCTGTGTGGCATAAAGCAACAAATGCTCCTAGCATTAGACATGATGTAGTAAAATGCTGATAAAAGGATGCAGGCTTCGACAAATCCCCCGCCCGACAGTCCGGGACAAGTAAAAACTGACTCGGGCAAGTTCATTGTTCAATATCATAGCCCGCCGGGCAAGTACCCTTGTGAGGTCTTCTCCACAAAGGAGTTCAAAGGCATATTAAAAGTGGACAAGTAGATATTCATGCGGACAAGTAGACTAAGAGAACAGTTAGTCCTATGGACATGTAAAAAGAATTTGTCTGACTAACACACTGAGCTACCAATGCACTTACAGTAGCTGGCACAACGTTAGGGCCAGAGTTGTGTAACAATGTCAATCACAAATCATCTAATGCATAATGCACCTAACGTCCACTTTATTCCAACGTGTACTGTATGATGCTGTATGGTTGCATGAGGTGCACACATTTTGTAAACTCTTGGTATGTCTCCACCAGCAAAAACAAAAAGGTTTTTCATTTTTGTGTCCTCTGGGAAAAGCTTGCAAGATTTTTGGGCCTGCTCACCCTGTAGTGACCATCTGGTGTAAAATACTCAGGCAGGGATGCGTGGTATTCCCATTCATATGGAACAAGTCTGCTTTTTAACCTCAAATTTGACATTTCTTACTTTATTTGTAGGCATCCTTGTTTCATTGAGGAAGCTTTCACACACTTTTTGTTATGTCATTATGTGCTGACTATTGTAATTTCATCATGAGATTATCAGTTGTTTTCTGCGTAATATCCATTTCTTCATCTTGGTATCCCTAACTCTGCAGTGATATGGGAGTGTTTTTTTCTCTGTTTCAGACTCTAATAACGAAAACAGCACATTTGATTCTGTATGGAACAAGACAGATACAGTACCGTTCTTTCTTCTGTTCCTGGTTGTTCCTTTAATAAACTTCAAATCCCCAACCTTTTTCACCAAATTTAATGCATTAGGTAGGTATATTCATTCTTTCAGGTGTGATGTTCCAGGCCCACCTATTACAAACCTATTGTGTGCCCTTTTATTACTTGTTCAATTACTAGCCCAAGTCAAATTGTGTCCGGCACGACGCAGTTTGATTTGCCTGTGACGTCAGCATTCGCGCTTACTCGCGCCAGGCCCAAGTGAGTGACCCCTCGTACCGGTTACTTGGGGAAGTATCTCATCATCCTTTGTGAAAACATGGCAGGTAAACAAACAACACATGCTGGTGAACAATTTCTGAATGTGCAAATACAGTTGGGCAACTTGAGACTTGAAAAAGTGGTTGATATTAGAACGGGTAAAGTCACGCAAGCGTTATTCCTCAAGAATTTTCCAAAGGAGCATTGTTTCAAAGCAATGAACTTTCACTGGAGTGAGGGCTTGTAGTACGGATTAGCATGGAGTTTGGTCTGGTACAAGCTCTGCCTTTGGCTGTTGTGTACCAACTTCTCCGAAACTTATGGTAAAATGCTCATTTATTTCACCCAACTGCACATGTTCATCATGACACAAGCCAGATTCTCTAGTAAGCTAGGGGAAGCAAATCAAACTTGCCAAAAGAATGTTGCAAGATCAAGTTTTACCATCCTCTTGTACATACAGAAGAGATAGACATGGATCACCTAATCTGTGAAATTTGTGAATTCCATTTAATTTGGGTGTTTGAAGAATTTTGCCTAATTTTGAGTTCAATTTTTTTTTTTTGTTCTTCTGTGTGGGAAAAAAGTAGATTGTACGATTTTGTCCTTTAGTGTTAATCAGTGTGAAAATGGGAAGTTTTTCATACTTAATTTATATTCTCCATATAATTTGTTTTACCCAGTTACACTGTAATAGTTTAAGTTTGACAAAACGACTTGACATGCAATTAAGTTATAGAAACTTGAGTTACAAATATGTAATATAACAACAGATTTACAGTAGGTAACATTTGTAGCAAAGTACGGAGTAAAAAAGAGAATAATTGAAACAGTGAGATATTTCCAAGGGATGTGTAAACTACTTAATGTAATCATGAACATGACTTCTAAAAATAAATTTGTGCTCTGTTGCTGCATAGTGACCATTGGAAACATGAATAAATAGTCTCTCTCTAAAAATGGACATAACAATCCATTTTCTTTTTTCTGTTTAACAGGTACATTATCAGTTGCTTTTCTACTTACATTCGTTACCATCAAGGCAGTTAATTGGGGATTCAATATTGACTTTGCAGATGCACATTCAGAGTCTTACATTAAACGTAAGTATTGACACTTGATATCTACCATTTTCTAATTTTGGTACAGTTTCATTCAATTTTCCTGTGCAAACATTAAAAATAGCAAAAGATGTAGAAATTAATACCATAGGACAGGGCACATCAAGGAAAAAAGATTGACTTATCATTGAACCTAGGAGTATGTGTCAAGGAATGTAGAGAATACTAAATCTTATCATAGGAAATAATCACCATAAAAAGTAGTACTCAAGTTTTTGATGTATACAGTATTGCAATTCATGGAATATAATTACTTCCAAAAATTCCTTAATGCATTTATGATAGTGGTGTAATTTTGTGAATGTGGGGGCAGATGATCAGATGGAAGTATGTACTACCATATAGCATGTAAAATGTCTAGTCATGTGACACCCAATTGCAAGTTGAGCCTAATTTAGTGGAGTAAAGCCGTGGTCACACTACAATGAATTCGGATCGGATTCCGATCCCGATTTTTGTGAGTTTTTGGTTTGGATGATATGAGAAACCTATGCTTTAATGATGGCGTGTGTGTGTATGTATGTGAGGGTGTGCGTGTGTGTGTGTATGTGTGTGTGTTTGTGACACTTTGCTCGTTAACACGATATCTCAAGAACGGAAACTCTAAGTTTTCAAACTTGGTACATAGATGCCCCATATTGAGAGGAAGAACCCTATTATTTTTGGTGGGGGTCAAAGGTCATGTGGGGTCACCGGGGGTCAAAACCTGAAAACCTCGTTAACACAATATCTCGAGAAAGGAAGCTTGGATGAATTTCATACTTTGTATGTAGATGCGTTACGGTAAGAGGAAGAACCCTATCATTTTTGGAGGAGGTCAAAGGTCATTTGGGGTCACCGGGGGTCAAACTCTGAAAACTTTGTTAACACGATATCTCAAGAAGGGAAGCTCTGACAGTTCTCAAACTTGGTACATGGATGCCCCATATTGAGAGGAAGAACCCTATTGTTTTTGGTGGAGGTCAAAGGTCACCTGGGGTCACTGGGGGTCAAACTCTGAAAACCTTGTTAACACGATATCTCAAGAAAGGAAGCGCTAACAGTTCTCAAATGTAGTACATGGATGCCCCATATTGAGAGGAAGAACCCTATTGTTTTTGGTGGAGGTCAAAGGTCATGTGGGGTCACCGGGCGTCAAACTCTGAAAACTTTGTTAACACAATATCTCAAGAAGGGAAGCTCTGACAGTTCTCAAACGTGGTACATGGATGCCCCATATTGAGAGGAAGAACTCTATTGTTTTTGGTGGAGGTCAAAGGTCACTTTGGGCTACCAGGGGTCAAACCCTGAAAACCTTGTTAACCCAATATCTTGAGGTAGGAAGCTTGGATGAATTTCATACGTATTATGTAGATGCGTTATGGTAAGAGGAAGAACCCTATTATTTTTGGTGGAGGTCAACGGTCATCTGGGGTCACCGGGGGTCAAACTCTGAAAACCTTTTTAACATGATATCTCGAGGTAGGAAGCTTGGCTAAATTTCATACCTTGTATTTAGATGACTTATAGTAAGAGGAAGAACTCTATTGTTTTTGGTGGGGGTCAAAGGTCATGTGGGGTCACCAGGGGGTCAAACCCTGAGACAGAGCTAGCAACCAGCATGGATTTTCCATATTCAGTACGGAAAATCATTGTAAATATGGGAATATGGATTTTTCCTTGATAATCCGAATTTTGAATGAGTAAATAGGTCCTTTCACGAACTTTATTATTCTTTAGCCAACATATCAAAAGACTGAGAATAGACTACAGTATTTCACTTGCCTGTACAGTACTGTAGTGTATTTATTTGAGCCCAGTAATCTATGCTGTTATGTTATTGGTTAAATTTTTGTCAACAAGTTGATGTTAAACCAATCAGAAGATAGTTTGCAGCAGATCCATGACATTCCATAAGCTACCATATCATTGGTTGATCAGTTGTAAACAGATCCACTTTCAACCAATCAGAAACTGTGTTAAAAGCTAGTTTCTGAGTGCAGTGACATACTATCACACATAGCCTGCCTGCCAAGGTCTGTTGAGCTGGCTGAGTAGCCCAACGTTAATGTTAGATTTGACTGTAACTGAATTGGAAAAATAGCACCAAGAAATGGAGTAGGCCTAATCAAACTTACAGCAGGAATATCACAGTATGTTGTAATATGGCACCTCTTCAGAGTAGCAGAGTAGCATGAGTAACCTTAGTGGAAAATTTACCAGGCAGATCAAGTTTTAATGTAGGCCTAACGTTAGGCCTAACAGTTAGGGCCTAGGCCTAAGTGTTGTTCCAGAACCAAAAACAAACATTAGCCTACACACACAATAATGTTAGACTCAGTACATAAATCTAATGCAGAGCTCCAGGTTTATGGGCTAGGCCTAGACAAAGTCCTAGTCCTGTGACTAAGTCCTAGCCTAACTGCCACAGTACAGGCTAGCCTAATTGTAGTAGGCCTACAGTATGTATGGGCTGAAATAGCTATGGCCTAGGCTAGGGCTAATCAAAGCAGTTATTGCCTGTCAAATGTTAGTACCCATCATCTAAGTTTGTAGTATTTACAGAGAGATTTCTGTGACCAGCTGTGCATAGGCCTAGGCTAGCCTAGGGTACAGGCATTCAAAACATTTATGTACATATACTACACACTATATATATATAATAAGACAAGGTAGGACATTTCGATAAGAGAAGACTTCGGCCCAGTGACTGCACTGCCACCCAGTGCTTCCACACTCTAAATTCATTTTTCCTGAATTGGAATCTAATATTACCTGAAATCGGCCATTTCAGGAAAAATGATTTTAAAGTGTGGAAGCACTGGCTGTGCGACTGGGCCGATGCTCTTACTTAGTTTTTATTCTTATTTTTATTTTATTTTGTCACCTTTTTTTACTGTTTAGAATTTATCTTATGCACAAAGTTGCATCCGAAGAGGTGTTGGATATTCTGCTGGAACAGATGACGTGATCGACCAAGTCTTTCCTACTAATAAATATCTTTATCTTATCAATGCTATAGACTCAGATAAATGTTCATTTTGTGGTAATGATATCGAGACGATTGATCATCTTTTTTGTAACTGCCATTATACTTCAGCCCTTTGGAATTACATGCAAAACATCCTTGTAAACGCTGGAATTAACGTTGAATTAAGAAATAATACAGTAGCATTATGTGGGGGTGATTTCTCACGTGAACTCAATCTAGTGATAATTTTAATAAAATACTATGTATTCCGCTGTAAGCAAATAAAAACTCTCCCGTCTACTATTGGGCTATTGCATTATTTAAGAAATTATTTCATGCTCTACTCATATATATTAAAGAAAGATTTGAAAGTGGGTATCTGGGAATGTTATTGGTTGCCCTGGTTTAATTTACTGGATTTGGATTTGTAGGTATTTTTGTAACGTTACAAAGATATTTTCTTTGATATATTGTTTATTTTTACAAATGATTGTTGACAGGCAAATGTTAAAGTCTACTTTATCACCTGTATTTATTGTGATGTTAATTTATGTGATTGGAAAATATTGTAATAAGTGACAATTAAATGAGGAAAATAAAAAAAAAAAAAAAAAGTCTTTTGAGGTTCACAGTAAGAGTAGAGTGTAAAAATTGGCCAACATTCGTGCTTCGTCCTGAGAAATGTCCTACCTTGTCTTATTATATATATAGTGTGTGTAGTATATGTACGTAATGTTTCGAATGCCTGTGGCCTAGGGTACCTAGGCCTAGTTCTCACATACACTTTGCTTCCTGAACTAGGCCTAGGCTATTGCAACACAAAGTTTTTCCCGTGTTATTACTGTGAGAGTAACATCGTCTGCATGCGTTTCTGCAATGATTGTTGCTACATACGCGTATGTGCGTACATGATCGTAACCATAGCTATGAACTATGTCACAATTGAACAGCAGTGCATGCTGTATAGCATACAAGAGTGTGAACGTCCTAGTAACAAGATTTAGAATGTTTTAATAACAAAACAGGACCGTTTGTATAAATCAAAATTTTTGGTCTCTTTTTGGAGACTGAGTGCTAGTATCCTTAAAATGATGGGTCTTAAACATATAAATGACCCATAGAGGTCAATTACCTAGGAGTATGTGTGAATTTGAGAAAGACTGAGACCATTCAAAATTTTTGAAGGTGCGGTAGCCCAATTTTGACAGTGGGTATATTGCTGACCTAGTATGGAAATCCCCATATTAGGTCAGCAGACTGCGGACTAGACCTGGGCTAATGTTACTTAGGGCCTTGCCAAGTATTTAGCATAGCCTCTAGGCTATACTGTAACGTTAGGCCTTGGGAATACTTGGGATATTTTGCTTTTTGTCCTTTGGTGACCCTGATGACTATCTTGGGAATTCTTGGGAAATTTTGCTTTTTGACCTCTCGTTACCCCAGATGACGATCTTGGGAATTCTTGGGAAATTTTGACCAGTGACAGAAAGGTATGGGACATCATGGCATTATTTGGAATAGAACATATATCATCGAAACCTCAATGCATTTTTGCATTCTGGTTATTAAAATCTTCTCCATTTCGGGTCGGAAAGAACCCAAAATATGCCAACCTGTGTAAATATATGATTTGCATCAGAGGTCTATGAAAATAAAATGTTAACTGATTTTTTCGTGACGTCACACCGACAAAACAGCTTTTATGGGACACGCGTAGTCCGATAAAAGCTGTCTGTCATGTGAAGTCACAAAATAATTGGTATAAATTTAATTTTCGTAGTCCTGTGATAAAAATCATATATTTACACAGGTTGGCAAATTTTGGGTTCTTTCCGAACTGAAATGGAGAAGATTTTAATAAAACCTCACAAAAATCGGATTGGAATCCGATCCAAATTCATTGTAGTGTGACTGCGGCTTAAGAACAGACATGTAATTTTTGAATTCCTGCAATACAATTTCCCGAGGGAGGCAGGTTAGTTTTTGTGTTTCAGTTGTTAACAGCTCATCACAAGTCTAAGGGAATTAAAGATCCTGATCAAATTATCATTTGATATTCCAATGATTACATTTCATTTCTCCTGCTTACACATACAAGTATTGCTTTTTTGTACTATTGGCAAAGTTAATGTTCAATCTGAGATTAGTTATGAAACAAAGCTGCTACGATTTTCATTTGTCATCTGCATACCTCCCAAGGTCAGTTAACCCAAGATAACCTAATAAAGATCTTAAGGTTATGTCTTCATAACTGCTGCAAAATTATATTCATGTTTATTGTTGCCATCTCAATAGTTAAAAATTGTCTTATCTGAACAGTCTTTCAAAATACCTCCACTTTTTAAATAAGATCATGCTCCCTTCCTTTCTCACAGTGACTATTCTACAAAAGTTTCTGTTTCATCACAATCACTTTGTTCATTTTTTGGCATTTTTTCAATCCACAGTGTTTTCTTGGAATTTCCCAGCCTTTACTGGCTTATTGTCCCTGAGTTACTTCATCCACAATGCAGTTGCATCCATTATGAGGGCACAAAGGCATCCTGAAAACAATGTAGGATGTTCCTCTTGGGATAACCATCCCTGCAAACTCCTCTTTTGCATATTAGCCCTGGTGTCTGCATCCTTGCCTTCTTCTTGCTTTCTCTTTCTCTCTGTATACTTTGTAGAATTTGTTGATTTACAAACTTTGGTGATAGTCCTAACCCTTCCATTAAACCTACATTTTAACCTTAGATTTGTACACATGATTACATGGTGAAAAAGGGTCAAAGTGGGAATTATTAACCCTCATCTCCATCTGGGAGAGGGAAGGCTACACTTTCTGAAAACTTTTGTGATGAATAAGCCATGAAAGTTCATTGTAAAGTTTCCCAGTGCAAAAAAAGATATTCTGGAAAGGCAGACAAAGAGAAAAAAGGAAAAAGCAGTAGAATATACAAATAAAACTGGCATGCTATTGAAAATTTTCTACAAAGAAGGATGAGATAATTTAAATCACCAGCATGAACAGTATCACCTTTTTTTTTTTTTTTTTAACTTTACTTCATTTTATGAGGAAATCCTTGTGAAGGTTATACAAGTTTGGAATCCCATAAAACTACATATTTCATGAAAATTTTATTATTCTGAAATGTTAGTTTTTTGTGGTTTAAAATTTAAACTGCTTACCTTTGAAGAGAAAGCTGCCATTTGGAAATCAAAGATCTGTGCCTACAAGTTCCAACTTTGTAGGAGAAATATCTGTGAAAAACATTGCTTATGCAAGTATGAATGATGTAGGGAAGGTCATGAACAACACATTTTCTGCAATTCCAGCATCTAGGTTGTGAAAAAGGTGATTTGAAATATTGATGGAAACATTCCAAAACATATTCAACGAAGCAGCACAGAAGTTAATTGAATATATACACAACACCATATACATTATACAGTACTCAGGTACTATACCAGGGTGATAGCTACTGTATTTTGGCTGCATTGGCACAAAAAGCAGTTTATTTGATGCAAATTTGCATATTATCAGCTGGCATGAAACTTGATTAAATTATTCACTGAAGCAGAAGCAACTAAACTACTTTGCCACCTTGAAATATGATTATTTTGAATCAAAGGTTTCCATTTGAACATACCAATTATTTCGTGCTCATTATTTTGTGCTAATTAATGTGCAAAAAATCAAAAAAAAAATAAAGAAACAATAAGCCAGACCATATTTTGTGAAGCCATAACCATAGCTAACATGCACTAAAATAGAGACCTGTAACACAGTCCTTAAAACTGGAGAAAAAGAAAATGTTTTTATTTTGAATTTACATTTTGGTGTGTCTCTTCTGTCTTGCATTGCCTTTTCATTATGTCACTCATGTGTAACATCGTCATTGGTATGTTTACTTACAGTGTGCATGTCTAAATCAGTGATCTGCCAGCAGTTTTGTTCTTCAGTCTCAATTCAAACTTTTAAAACAACAAGCTGAAAATCAAAGTGTTTTTGCACGTCTCATCTCGAAAACATGTGAAACAAAGGAATTGCTACCTATTGTTGCACAAAGGAAATATTAACTGTACTTTGTGTTGAGACTTGAACTATTTGTTACCAAAACCCTTAATACCAGTGTCTGAATGTAATGATGTAAAACCTTCCTCTGATTGCAATCATATTCATTTGCAATTTTGTTTTGAAAGTGTGGTTTTGTTTACATGATGGGTGATTTTCATGAAATACATTCTATTACATGAAACACTGGTGACAGAAGAACATCTAACAAGGAACTGTTAAGTGCACTTACCAATTTATTAAATAACACACCAATGGAAGGGGTTGGTCATGGTGTCATGAGGCACATTTATCATTGAGGTATATCATTGTGGAGATAAAATCTGGTCTCAAAGCTCAACTGCCTGTATTTCAAAGTAATCATGGAATTATAGTTACAGCCTTAAAGAGCAGTTGCTTTACAATGTGAAGTGAATGCAAATGTGGACAAGCCTTTAGCCTTTATATTTCAACATCACCTTGGGTTGCTAGGGAACTCGATGTACATCAAACCTGTACAAACCTGTATTGTTTTCACTTCAAAAGCCAAATCAGAGCCCTATTTCAATATGAGTGATGCTTGATCTTCAGTTGACTTCAGTAGGACAATTGTATTACAGGCCAATCAGAAGATTGATCAGAACTCTGTATGAAACAGGGCCCCAGTGTGAAAATGGTAGGTTGATCTGAGATCAAACCCTAAATTGACGTGTTATTGCCTGATCCCTTTATCACCTTGACCTTACCACCTGCACAAAAATGTACAATTTTTGTGTAACCGTTGACATTCGCCCATCTGGTCTGTCTTTTAATTGCTAAATGCATTTAAGTGATAGCAGTAGATCTTCTATTAACTGTGACTTTATACTAATCCTTCACTTCCTTTTCTGTTTGCCTGGTGTTAATGTTAGTGTTTGATGTTCGTTTTCCTGCTCTCTCTGGTATTTTGGCTTTGGGTTACTTTATTCATAACTGTGTCGCATCTATTGTCCGAAATCAGAGGCATCCTGAGAACAATGTGAGTACTTTAGTGACTAAAAGGTCACTGTTGGAAAAATTTAGCCTTTAAAATGTTGGGCTTTAATAAACAAGTGAGTAACCTTTACTGATCGGACTGTATTGTATGTAGTTTTTCCAACTTTTCACCTTTATTGTTTTGACAATTATTATGTGTAGCTTCTTGTGGTTGTGTATAACAGTTGCTTTGATTATGCACTTTATATTTCTAATGCTGTATTGTTCCATTGATTTAGTGACAGCACGTAAGATTGCTTTAACGTGGAAAATTAAAAATTCAAATGATATTGGGAATAAAGTCTCAATAAAGGTGTAAAGAACTGACTTTGAATTAAATTGACTCTACAATGTAGTACTTACTTGCTTCAGTTGATCTCTTGTTGAGAAATTTCTAAAAAGTTTTTCTTTTTTTGTGAAAACTAAAATTCCAAAAAAGCAGGAGATTGTTATATTTCATATTTTGTGTATTCTGACAATGAAATTTGATTCCTTCATTCAACTTACTTGCATCAAGTCACCATTCATCTTTGTTAGAGTAAATTTGTAAAAAGTTTCATTTAACGATGACAATTTAATTTAAAATTCTGAAAAAGTAAAGAAGCTTTGTGCTGTACATAGTTTTTGTATTCCTATAATGAAATCTGATCACTTTACCTGAACATCTTTATTGCATTAGACTCTTATGAAATCTGTGATGCAGTAGAAGCAGAGACACTGGTCAGTATTCACTCGTTTTTTTTTTTTTACTAGGGACGGGACATGACAATTGCTTATCTTCTAGTTGCTGCAACGTACACATTTGTTGGACTTGTGTTTTATGTGACATTTCCACATTTTAAGACTTGCATGAAAGATGTAAGTATATAACATTTTTATCAGTTTCCTGGAATTAGAAATTTTCTACCAAACTATCATTCAACAAAAGTATTTGTGTCCAAATTATGTTCTGTCTTAAAAGGAGTACATTTCATATTTAAAGAAGAATATGATACCTGTGCATGTTGAAATTTTACTTGCCAGTAACTGCATACAAATCTTTTTAGACCAGGATATAAAGTCATTAATATTTTCAGGGAAATGTTGGAGGCAATGTGAAAGAAAGGACATAAGTGGTCACCCAAGCATTAATTTGAAATGTATTACGTCTCCTTTGCTAGTGTGTTGTTCATGTTTAAAAGTAATATTGCGCTTAAAATGTGCCAACATGGCATACAAAGAAAATGGCTTTAATCATTATTAGACCATTCAGTCTTACCAATAAACTCCAGCAATCGTTTATCTCCTCTAAATATTATGCTTTTCAAGAGTTTCAAAAAGTTGCATCATTTGAATTTTTGACAGTTTGGGCCAACAAATTATTCTAGAGCAACAAATAACTGAATTGCTTTCTGTGAGAACTGTATTGCTTGAAAAGAAGGCTACCATACTACCTTATTTTGAATTATCTATCATTCTGCATCTATAAATATTGGTTTTACAAACATGAAAATTTTCTGTAAACAAATGCAATATTTTTCTTTAATGCCTTGTTTTGCAGTGCTTATGTAATGACAATAGTGATACCAGAGGTAAAGCTTTCTCAAAACTTTAAAAATAATTTTATAAAGAAAATTTGGGAATCAAAGGGAAAAGCACTGATTGTTTTACTTTTTTCTTTGAACAGAATTTACTGGACAATTTTCCTGCTCGTGACGTACTAGCTTTTGCAGCCAGACTCTTTCTCCTCTTTCAAATGATAACACTCTTTCCATTACTAGTTTACATAATTCGGGTTCAAGTCATGGATCCTCTGTTTAAAAGTGCCTACCCAAGGTGAGTCAGACCCCTTCCCAGTGTTTCCACTAAGCCGCTCTGACGCAATTTTGACAGGATTTGTCAATTTGACGCACTGATATTTGTGGGAACAATGGAAAAGAGAGAGTTTCAGATGCAGTGTGAACAACAACACGTGCCCTATGCATGCTCAGTTCCACTAAATTGACATCTCAAGTAAGCCAAATTTCCTACATTGAGTATATTGACCCAATGGATAATTTCTTAGAGGGAACACTGCCCCTTCCTCTACTTCATTCCCAGTAGCATCAGTATAGATGGTGATAGAGGTCAGCATGGGTAAGGGGTGCTTTTATTCCCCCACCCCCCCCCCACATTAGTCTTTTTTCAAGTCTTGTTTATCCCAAAATGAGTGGAACAAAGCAGTCTTGCTGTCTTTTAAATGTTTTCCCCTCCTTCCACTGCATTTATGGGGACTTGGGGGGGGGGGGTTAAGGAGGAGAGGGTGGAGGCTTGAGAAAATTTGTCTGGTATTACTATTGACTGATTTATTCTGGTATACCAATATTTCCTCTTGGGTTCCCTTCCCAAGAAATCTTGGATCCATTTGAATATAAGTTTTGCTCCCTCCCTTTCTGCTGTCCATGCGGAAGGGCCTCTTATGGAACTTTCATTCTGCAGGGTGCATGGTTTGTGGTTCATTGCTGAACAAGCAAAATGCACTCCTTGTTGGAAAATGTAAGATAAATAATTTTACCTTGTTGCATATTAATGTATTTGTGGTATATTTAAATATAATTCAGCAAATGAGGTTTGAGACATATTCTTAGGGTAGATCATATAACAGCATATTACTTGGAATTATGGCAAGTGCTAATTCAAGAAAGCACTGATTCCCAGTTTAATGTTCTCTGGTACAGTTGAAAATTTTTATTGTAGTCCAGATATTTTATACACAAATATCTTTTGTCCATACATTGTTTTCCAATAGGTTTCCTTGCAAGGAGTACAAATGATTGTGTCTGATATAATCAATGTGAAAGAAATTTTTAAACTTTCTTTTCCAGATCCTTATAGGAAGTAGTTTTTATGTTGGAAAGGAAATTCAACTGTTTGACTACGATAGTAATATTTTCATAACTTTTGCCCCCTTTTTTGACATTCTGATGAATAGGCAAAACTTGTATGTTTTTGTAATGACAAATTTGTGTACATTTCTTTACAGTGTATTGCCAGGCAAAGGTTTTGCCTATTCATCAGAACACCAAAAATTATATTCCTTAAAATTTATTCCTTAAAAATTATATTCCTTTTCTCACTATTGGATGCATGTCCACTAGACAAGTAAACTGTTCTGGCAACTTTTTACAAGGGACTGTTACAGTAGCAATGTTGTAACCTTGCTTTTTCTGAATTCTCAGGCTGTCAAATGATTTTTCTAGCCTTTGGGCAGCTTCTTTTGCCTGATTTCCTTCTACCAGTGGATGAGTTAAAAAACAGACTACTGTATTGAAGTACCACTGTATTAACAGAGATTCTACCACTGCTATTGAGAATCCTGCATTCTGATTGGTTAAACACTGACCTGTTATTCCACAACATACGGTCAGTAAACATAAAAATTGATAAAAATGAAGTTTTTCACACATTTTTGGTTGTAGAATAGGAATAAACCACATTTGTTGGACTATTATTGGTGAATAGACCGTCTCAACTCCAAATTTGGCAAAATAACAGACTCCGCTTTGCCTCGTCCGTTATTTTGCCAAATTGGAGTGTCGATGGTTTATTCACCAGTAATAGTCCACAAAATGCGATTTATTCCTTAATTAACAATAATAGATTATTTTTTACAGGACTACAGTTCTTTATTAAAATAGACTAATTCTGACTGCATTTTTGTTTTTCAGTGTCATACATGTCCTGTGTTTAAACTTCATTCTCCTTACGGTGTGTGTTTTGTTTGCCGTCTTTTTGCCGAGTATTGGGGTGATCATCAGGTAGGAATCCAGCATGCTTGCTTTTCCTTACAAAAGGAAAATCTGTGCTTTTGTTTGTAGTGAATTAGTGCTTTTTTGTCCCATTTAGAAAAAAGCCCCTCTAAGATTGAACAGAAAATGTAGTTTGGTATGATTCGGTTGTTTTATTCTTTTGTTTTTGTTATTTATTACTGTAGTATTCCGATACAGGTTTGCATGAGGTGGGGTTGGAGGGTGGAGGGTAGAATGATCATTTGCGGGACCAGAACAAGTTAAGGTCATTAAGACCAAGTTGAAAAAAATTGCTTTGAGTATTCTAGGAGTGTGGCCCTCTTGCCCCCTCTCCCCATCTCTACCCCCTAGTGATGGAGGCCCAGTGCTGTTATATTGAAAGAAGCATGTTAGAACTCCTTCACACTGCACTTTTAGAGGTCTGCTCTTCAGATCAAGTGAAATTTATCCAAACTTTGAACATTAAAATTTGAGACCATTGACTTGCCTTCTGTTGCACACTTACTGCGTGTGTGTTTCATCTGCAATGTGCAAATGTTTAGGGACTGTTGTCATATCTGCACTTGGTGCTCACCAGTGCTGCAGTCTTCCCATTGTTAACTGTTCTCACTTGAGTGAGCATCATCTTCCTGTTAATGAGGAGGCCTGCCTATGACCTCACAGACAATCACAATAGACCACCTTGACTACCAAAGAGAGTGACATAAACCGTGAATAGGGATTAACGATCTCAGACTGCCAGTGCCTAACAAAAGGTTCTGCAGCTTGGTTAATCTTAAACAGTAGTTCCCAGTATTGATTTACAAATTAGTGAGACTTTTATTGAAAATGTAACAAAGCCCATGACAACCAGGAACTGACTGGGTTGCAGCTTTAATCCCCACAACTTGGCAATGAGCCCTCCCACTCATGAATATGCCTTCAGCTGGTAGAGGAGCTTCTGTCACAGTCAGTGATTTCAGTGAATAGGTCTGCAGACAGCAAGCACTGGTGAGCACCATGTGCAGATATGACAACAGTCCCTTAATCTGTCTTGAAACTATTGGTAACATCATTTTGCTTGACTGTAGAATAACAAACTTGTATGTTTCACCAAAAAAGTAGTGGAAATTGATAACCTGAGTGTCACTATTGACCTTTTCTAATACTTTTGGATAGCTGCAGTGTACAGTAGTATTGTAATATTAACAAGTCCTGTAATATGAATTAGAATGTGGTGATGATTACACTGTATTCTGTCTGCCTCCTCAGCTTTAAAGATTGTCTATGCTGGGTTTATTGGCTAGTGAATATATATATATATATATATATATATATATATATATATATATATATATATATATATATATATATATATATATATATATATATATATATATATTATATATATATATATATATATATATATATATATATATATATATATATATATATATATATATATATATATATATATATATATATATATATAACAGAAAAATTAAGTTCCACGTATACTCCAAGATTAAAATACAAAATGAGAACGAATGCAATAAAGAGCATAACTGGTTGATTATTGGAGTACAAAACTTAAATTTACTTCGAAATTTTCGGTTCCCCTGGAACCTTCCTCAGCGAAATCTTACAACAAAGTGAGTAACTTAATTCAAGAAAAATACAAGGAACATACAATGTGCTGGAAGTTAAAAAACCAGCATAATAGGATTAAAGTGTTTGGTGAAAGGTATACTGATTAAGAAGACCGAGGTCTTTGTTAAGTCCAGTGAGGTGTGATTGAAGCCTCATTATCCAAATTAGTTCCGTACGTTTACGGTTTTCAGTGCAAACAAAGTCGCTAGCTATTAGAGTTACTTTTAGATTATCAAGGGCATGACCGGGGAGATTGAAGTGTTCAGCTACTGGGAATCCAATAGCGTTGTCTCTAATAGACTTTTTGTGGTTATTAAACCTAAGGCGGAAGGAAGTCCCGGTTTCTCCAATATAGAGTCCGTGTTTGCACAGATTACAATGAAATATGTAAACAACATTACAAGAATCGCAATTAAGGTTGGGGGGTTTTAACGGAAATTTTATGTTAGGGATGGTGACCCGATCTCCAGTGTTGATATGTCTGCAGATTTGGCAGCGTTGTTTGTTGCAACAAGTATTACCCCTAGTGGTCTCATCAGAGGTCGGTAATTTGGATGGAGCGATAAGTCTCCTAAGATTAGGGGGCTGGCGTAGCGCAAGGAGAGGGGGATCAGCAAATAGGTCAGAGAGGGTAGGGTCGTCTTTGAGGGATGCAAAGGATTGTTTTAAGGTACGTGCAAGACTGGGGATAAGGGGGTGGAATTCAAACACAAGGGGTATACGTTTGTTGGCGCCATTGCAACTTCCCTCTATTGCAAACCCACTGACAAGCATCTTTTACTACATTTCGACAGTGCCCACCCTGCCAATCTCAAAAAGTCGATTGTTTACAGCCAATGCCTTCGTACCAAACGTATTTGCTCAGACCCGGTTGACTATGACCGTTCCATCTCCTCCCTTACCGGATACTTTCTTTCGTGCGGCTACCCTATCCGTATCATTAAACAGGGTATACGCAAAGCCGCTCTAATCAATCGCCATGACCTTCTGACTTATAAAATCAAGACTCCCAACAAACGTATACCCCTTGTGTTTGAATTCCACCCCCTTATCCCCAGTCTTGCACGTACCTTAAAACAATCCTTTGCATCCCTCAAAGACGACCCTACCCTCTCTGACCTATTTGCTGATCCCCCTCTCCTTGCGCTACGCCAGCCCCCTAATCTTAGGAGACTTATCGCTCCATCCAAATTACCGACCTCTGATGAGACCACTAGGGGTAATACTTGTTGCAACAAACAACGCTGCCAAATCTGCAGACATATCAACACTGGAGATCGGGTCACCATCCCTAACATAAAATTTCCGTTAAAACCCCCAACCTTAATTGCGATTCTTGTAATGTTGTTTACATATTTCATTGTAATCTGTGCAAACACGGACTCTATATTGGAGAAACCGGGACTTCCTTCCGCCTTAGGTTTAATAACCACAAAAAGTCTATTAGAGACAACGCTATTGGATTCCCAGTAGCTGAACACTTCAATCTCCCCGGTCATGCCCTTGATAATCTAAAAGTAACTCTAATAGCTAGCGACTTTGTTTGCACTGAAAACCGTAAACGTACGGAACTAATTTGGATAATGAGGCTTCAATCACACCTCACTGGACTTAACAAAGACCTCGGTCTTCTTAATCAGTATACCTTTCACCAAACACTTTAATCCTATTATGCTGGTTTTTTAACTTCCAGCACATTGTATGTTCCTTGTATTTTTCTTGAATTAAGTTACTCACTTTGTTGTAAGATTTCGCTGAGGAAGGTTCCAGGGGAACCGAAAATTTCGAAGTAAATTTAAGTTTTGTACTCCAATAATCAACCAGTTATGCTCTTTATTGCATTCGTTCTCATTTTATATATATATATATATATATATATATATATATATATATATATATATATATATATCTATCACTAATTCCCACCTTAAGGGGAAAAAAGTTGTTGAAAAGTCGACCATAGGGCGAAGAAAAAAATGGGGCGAAAAAACGGATTCGACTTAACTTTTTCACACACTTTTTATACAGGAATACATAAACGTATGAAAGCGCCCTCTTTAACACGCAATCTATAAGTAGTTACTCCAATGTCGACAAATTTACGGACACGTATCTGTTACCATGTACGCATGGCAGGCCATTGAAATAACGTTGATTATATCTTGAGGACGGTTGGGCGAAATATATGCTTATGTATTTTATTATTTTTTTTCGCCTTAACGTAGGATGATATAAGGATTTTCCCCTTAAGGTGGGAATTAGCGTTATACATACATACATACATGCATACATACATACACCCATACTCACCCTCGCTTCCTTAGCGGTACGCGGGAAATGTACCGGTAAGGAATTCGCGGGATTTCCCCATTAGCCTGGCTGACCTCCAACTAACCCAGTAGACGTACGTGTCTGGAGGCAAGCTGCTTGCCAAGGCAGGCACGTGCAGCCGCGCGAGACTTCTCATTGCAGCGACGGAATTTTCGGGCAGCTACGCCCATACATACATGCATGCATGCACGCACGCACGCACGCACGCACGCACACATACAGTCATACAACGCTGGATCCTACCTTAGGTCGACATCGTCTAAAAAGCTACCTTAGGTCGACATTCACATATTCGAATATAACTCTACGTGTGGTCATTGGAAAATTCATACAAAAATACCACAATAAACTTAAACAGCGCCCGCAACAATATATATGGTATCTTTAATATGTGCGAGGTATGCACAAGTTTTAATTAAATATTTAATGTATTAAAATGTATTTCTCAACAATTTTGTGTCCTCCTAAGGAACGTTTTTAGACGACGCTGATATAACACCCATTTTTTCACGTTCAAATGTATATACCATGCGTTGTAAGTACGATGCCAGTATAAAGACACAATAGAGTAGGGGTCACAAGGATACTATACATGGCATATAACATCACTAAGAATATGTTCAGAAAGGGGTGTAATAGGTCGACAAATATTAGGTCGACACGAATTTGTCGACCTAACGTAAATGTCGACCTAAGGTACATTTTTAGACGATGGAATGTCGACCAAAGGTGGTATCCAGGTAAATATATATATATATATATATAAAACGCTAGATCGACCTGTTAGGCGAAATCGGTATACCACCAATACAACCGGCAAAGAAAAAAACAATAAAATACATAAGATTATATTTCCCCTTTTGGTTCTGAGATATATATGCACGTTATTTCAATGGCCCGTAAGTCCTTAGTGTTAACGGATACATGCACGTAAGTTGGTGTGGAACTAAGTAATTGCATTAACATTATGTGGTAAATCGGACTTGTGTATAGAGTTACGCATTCCTATATAAAACAGTGTGTAAAACGTTAAGGCGAAACGATTTTTTCGCCTAAGGGTCGAGTTCTCCCAACAGTCGCGTTTTTTCATACGGTTTTTCGCCTAAATCCCAAATTAGCAATATATATATATATTGGCTAGTGAATATATATATATATATATATATACATTAGAAACTGCTTATACTGGTAATACTGTAAGCAGATGCTCCTACTTTTCAGCAGAAAAGATCAGTGTGTTTCTGTTTTGTGCTGAGTAAAACTTTTATTACTTTTTAATATTTGGTTGGATTGCAAAGTGAAAATTGCTGCACAAGAGGGTGACATACTGTAATTTTAAAATGTTTACATTAGCTGAGTTGTTACAGGCTTGTCAGTTAGTGGTATTTAGGTTTCTATCCAAAAGCAATCTATGATTTTCATCTGAATTGACTCTTCTGTTGGAAAGAATCCACATCTGATAGGTTGTTGAGGTGGTTAGCCATGTAATATAAAAATTGTAACTTCATAGGTCCAACATACCTGTTGTGGCTTAGCATGGTATTATGTCATCTGTATGCTTTATCATTTTCTCAAGCATCTGAGATGTCCTTGCTTCTCCCCCTCCCCTGAGTCCCCTCACATGTTGACTTTTCCTAAAAGTAGTTTATTTTATTTTAAAAAATGGGAACCCTTCCCTCCCTAGGTACATTTTGTACACTCATGGAAACGATTGAACATGGAAAATTCCTGAATTAAGTGCTGTTAAAGAAGTTAACCTCATAAAATAATTGTCCTTGTTTAAATTGTGATGGTTGACCATTTGGCTTTGTAAGACAGATCTTTAGCATATGTTGTTAAGATCATGCTTTAATTGGCAGAAATTATAGAAACTTCGCCTTATTTATTTGCTTGATTTAAAGATTCTCTGGTGCATTTTGTGGCCTGGCGTATATCTTCACTCTACCATGCCTGGTGTATATGGCCGACCTAAAAGAACAGGGCAAACTTCGATGGTACCATATAGCCATCCATGGTGTCATTATGGTACTAGGTGTCATCAACTTAATAGCTCAGTTTGTTATACTCTTTTTTGAGTGACCACAGAAGAGAGGATGCTTTGTAAAAGGATTAAAGAGGCTATTACAGAATCATCTTGTATGATTGTCTGTAAGGTTATAGCTACCATGGTTCTTATCTTAATGATAATCTTAATGATAAGAAGGCATTATTTTGTATCTAAATTTATACCTAAATTTGACTTGGGCATTAGTTTTTGCCAAAGTTTTGGCAGGAAGTTCTAAACTTTCACTTCTGTCATAAAATTCCATCATGAAACCTCTTTATACAGTCTAGGGCACCTTAGGATTAAGCCGTAAAAAAGTGTGTTACCATGGATTTTGTAAGACAGTATGAGATTATGCTGTTTGTTTTAGTATGGATATTTTGGTTGAAAAGTACAGGAGTTTGTTTAATTTAACATTAGGCCAAGAGGTTCATTACAGGCTCTGTAAGTTTGGTGAATAACGTCATGTGTACAATATTAATATTAAGTTGAGGGCCCTGTTTCATAAAAATTTATGATCAGTCTTAAGTTTGATATATCATGCAATACCACCATAGTCCTATTGAAATCAAACTAAAGATTGATTGTAACTTTTTATAGAACAGGGCAGTGGTCTCTGACTGAACTAGTACTAAGGTAAGTCTTTGATGGCAATAGGTAAAGGTACATTTATCACTGCAGACTGGTAGCTTTATGGGCTGAGTAAGTTCAACTCAGGATCAATAAGCTTTCTGAGGCATCAGCTATCAATTTACATGATGTGTACAGTTTTTGTGTATAATAAGGTCCCTAACATCAGCAACTAATTTGAGTCTTTGATGTTTGTAGATAAATATTAAATACTCAAAGTACTCAACACTTTCAGCTTTACAGGCTGTGCAGTTAGGGGATATTTCACCAAAACAGGGTAATTCTTTTATCTTTTCTGAAGGTTAAAAAAAGAAAAAAAAAACAGACAAACATTTCATTTTGGCATAAAGCACCATATCCAGACCTCAGGCTGCAGCTCCCTCAATCAAGCTGCAAGGGCTGCAGCCTTTCATCACTAGTAGTACAATAGCAGGATTAATCCCATCCTTTTGCAGCTTTGCTATTTTGACAAAGTGCATAAACTTTTGGTATCAAAGCTATGTGTGTGTGAATTGCCTTCATTATACCTGAGTGATTTCATGTTTTCTGTACAGTTCTAACTGAAATCAATGTATTTGGTCTGACTGTATACATTACAACTTAGTTTTAAAGGGAAAATGCAGTCCCCACAATTTGGATTAGTTTACTTTGTTTTCCTAATTCTTTTCAGTCACATGACAAAAATTTTTTTATTAAGTTACCTAAATTCTTGCAGATTAACTCTTTGGTGTACTTAATTCATTCAGATTAACTTCTGTAATACTTCTTATATGCAATATTTATGTTATGAAAAATAATGGAAGATACTTGTAATTGAAATCAGAAGAGATTTTTGAGAAAGTTGATGTTTTAAGAAAAGAGGTAGACTGCTTATTCCATTGTAATGGCTAAAAATTCAGTTATGTTTGGAATATTGTCAATTTACTTGTTAATGTGAATACTGATATGAGCATTAAATGCAGTGTAAATAGAAATGGGCCAAAATTACTATTGGAATTAAATAATCTATGGAAAATCTTGGTTATGATTTGATGAACAAGACACCAAAACTATTTTAGAGTGCTATTGTTACAAGCTAAAGATGATTTATCTCCACTGAAATTGTTGACACCTAAAACAATCATAATTTGATGTAGCTTTAATTAGTACATAGTTAAGCTTTTAAAGAAGTCATACCTTGCCTTCAGACAGTTCACTACGTGATCAGCTCTGATCAGAGATTTATTATTTTCCAGGATAACCAACTTTGCCCTGGGTTTTTATCACTATAAAGAGAATATTGACAGATGTCTCTTTTTATGTCTCAGTCTCTTAAAGGAAGGGTTTATAAACCTGAAGTTCATTTTTAAGATATGATAGTGCTTGTAGATCTAACAGTTCTTGTGAAAACAGCATACTTCACATGATCACATGAATAAATGTTTCCACCATCTGAGCAGGTGCAAACCAACAAAAATTGCTGCAAGGCTACTGTCATTTGCTTGTTTCTGATCATAAATCTGCAGCATTTCAAACAAAGTGTAACATTAAACTTGCATCAAGTACATCATCCTTGCCACTTTATGGTGCACAGCAGAGCCAGGTACGTAAGTCAAGTTAGAAACTAGAAATTGCCTCTACATGTATGTGAAATGAGGTAATGTGATTAAGTGTTTAGATAACTTAGTTGTAGTGCAGTAAAGATCATTCTTTCTCATGGTCATGGTCCTTGTTTGTATCTAAAATGAAGTAAATTTAATTCGTTGCCAGGTTGCTTGGGCAAGGTACACACCTTCTTCATGAGCTTGTGAAGTCCTATGGTCTAGACCCTAGGTACTCAACTGGCAGTCTGTGGGCCATTTACATGCACTAAAAAGGATGATGGGAGGAGCCAATTAAGACCTTTAATAAGAAAAACCTTTCAATGAAGTTTTGAGCTTCTATGATTGTTACAAAATAAAAGCTGAAGAAAAAGTGACCATCGTCTGAAATACTTGAAAGGCCTGTTTAGGCACAAACTATCCTTTGTGGGTATTAAAACTGAGGTAAATTTAGCTGAATAGTCGGACAGTTTAGTCCAGATAAAGACGATATTTCTCTTTTTCCAAATGAAGTTCATTCATAGCTGGGTAATGTGGCAGCCTGTTCAGGACACAAATTATTCTTTGTCAGTATCTAAAGTGAGGTTAACTTTAGCTGAATTATCAGGCTGTTAAGAAAACATACTGACTATTCTTGTTGTTTGAATTGAGGTTCATCAACTAGATAGTGAGGTTGTGAGGTCAAGGCATAAACCATTCTTTTTCATACCTAAAGTGAGTAACTATACCTGAATAGTCAGGTAGTTTAAGTCAATATAAAGACTATTTTCCTTTTCTAAATGAGGTTTATTAGTGGGTAGTGAGGCTGTATGGTCAAACCACAAACTATTCTTTGCTAGCACCTAAAATGAGGTAAATTTTGCTGAATAGTCTGGTGTTTTTATAATGGTACAGACTATTATTTTTTATTTTGCTTTTCTAAAATAAGCTGAACACACAGTCACAAACTACAAAAGAGGTGCAATATCCCAATAGAAAGTATAAATGACTGAAGCTGTCATACTTTGTACATCTTAAAGTATCTTTGAAGTGATGGATTTGAATAATGAGAAAAGCCCAAATTTTATCCAGATGTTGTTGGTGTTCTCACTTATTTTGTGAATGGTAGAGAGGAAAATCCCCATTAACCAACCTTTTGTTCAGCAAAGACAATGTTTTACTGAATTTAGGATTTGAATAAGGCTTGTAATACCCCCCCCCCCCCCACCAAAAAAAAAATTTTGTCAAGTCCTACCAGTTTATGTAAACTTTGTTCTGTAAACGAAAACGCTATACTTTTAAAACGTGTAGTGTCATATGTGCCAATTTGTAAAATGCAACTTGATAAAAGAAGAGAAATGGGAAAATGATTATGTTCTGTGCAACCTTTGCAATAAAAACTGTTTGCCATTAATAGCTAAATTTTTCCTGAATTTTGTAATTACAACTCATACTTGCATTGTTTGATATATGGCTACATTTTTCAGTCTTTTGCTTATTTCTAGAATGATCCATCCTGAGAAATTTAGATAGTCACCTTTACAAGGAGCTACTGGATGGAATAGGCGTGGGGGTAGGGTAGGGCTTTGTGGAGAGGGGAGGCTGGTGGTGAAGTGGTGACAATTTAATTGTATTTTCTGTCTTGTTCTGGCTATTTTTTCTTTCTGGCTTTGTCTTTTTGGGGAAGGTAGCAAGGTTTTAGATGCTGTGGACCATTTTTCCCCACTTTGCTGAAAAACTTCCAGTGTAAGAGATTTTACCCTTTCCCCATAAGAGCACATTATTGCTGAAATAATTTAAATTCTTAGTTGAAATGTAACACAACTCCTTTTTTTCCCCTACATAATTGTTGTTGCTAAGCTGTTATGTTACAATCCTATGTTACATTGTTATGTTCAATATTTTGTGGGTACATAAGTTCTGTGTTCTATCCTGTGCTGTTACATTGTTACATAAAATAGATTCATTGGTATGTAGTTTCTGTGTTGTTGTTACAGTATGTTTATACATAAGTTGACGGCTGTTACTATGCACATTTCCTGTGTTAATAAGTATTGTGTTGTTATGTTTCATGACCCTTGTGTTAGAATCTGATGCAAGTACTGTAAGTGTATAATGAAGCACAAAAACTTTACTTGTGTTTTATGCTATGTAAATTCCATATAGCATTATGTTACTTACATGAAGTTCCTGTGTTACACATTTTCTGTGTGGTCAAGTATGTCACAGATTTCTACAGTGTTACATCACACAGTTCATCTAAGTCCCTTTCATGTTGTGTTACATAAATAAAATATTATGTTTTGTGATTCTTTTATGATGCACAATTTCCAAGGTGGTGTGCTACTTTGTATATCTTTATGTTACAGTTTATACTTTCAGTGTTACGTAGGCTCTGTGTTACATAGTTTCTGTGTTGCTGTATTACATATGGCTTGTATGTTGATATTTGTTTGTGTCACCATTTAGAAGTTAATATGATTTTAATGTAAGTTGTGTTAAACCTGTTTTGTTACATTGCATAACCCTACAAAGGTAATATTGTCCTACTCTTTATGTTTTAAGTTGCACATCTTGTGTTGAGATACATTTTACCATATATAAGGCATTATGTAACACAGTTCCTGTGGTTTTACATTACTTACTCTATTACCTTGCACTTGAAGTCATCATATCGAGTGTCATTTAAAGAGCGGTAGGTAAATATCGTAACCACAGTCATCTGCAGCAGTCTTCAAAGATGAGGTCCAATCATTCATACTTTGTCTGCTACATAGTAGAATTAGATCCATTAGGCTCTTGATCCATACTGTCACTTTTGCCTGTCCTGGTACAGACAAATGTTAACCTCATCTCATTCTCAGAGACTTTAAAAGTGGATCATTAAATCTTTTGCAAAAGTTTGCAATTGTGCAGTACCTCTGAAAGAAGCATGAACAGTTACTCATATAGGCCTACTCATAACGAGAGAAACAGTATTATTTTAATACATCACATTATACCGTAACTTCAGGTCTACTGGCTATGTAAAGGTTATCCCTCTCTAGTTGGGACACATGAATAACAACCTTCAGAAGATATGGCCACCACTAAATTTACTCGGGGCTATGTTATACATTGTCCAGGGCTATGGTACTGTTCATTTATCTACACTACTAACCTCTCGTCCTTAGTTCCCCCCTTCTGTTGTTTTAGGCTTTGTTCAACACAACTTATGCATACAACATCAGAGAAAGGAAGTGCACCCTCAGTGGCAATGGATTTTTGTACCGGTTGGAAATGCGTGTGGTCTTCTACTAGCTTGTACGAAGTCTGTGTCATGTACCCAGTGTGCTTTATTGTTTTGCTGCCAAAATGACTTTGCGTGACATCAGTGTGTATGTAGATAGGTCAGGAACTTGTACCTTTGTTACTAATTTTTTGCAAAATTTTAGGATGTGTCTGTCACATGCCCTTCATATTTTGAGGGCAAAGTTTATGGACTGCGAAACATGGACTCATCATATACGTCTTCAGGCCATCATTGAAATAATTCTGAATATTGCATGGGGTGGGAGGGAGGTTGGGATAAAGTCAATTTACGAGAATACCCTAGTGACAGGGACTCGGCGTACCCTGGGTGCCCTCCTCTTGTTCCTACCCGTATGGTATGTTCTTTCTGCTAGTCACAGTTCATCAAATCATACAGTTGAGGTTTCTCCAGTTTGGTGCTAGGCATGTAGCCAGGCAAGTACTGAAAGAGGGTGAGATGAGTTTAAGGGGGCAAATATTTTATCAGGCCGGGGTGAGATGTGTAGAAATGTATTAAGTCAGTGGTAACTTGAAATTTTCTAGTGGAGAGGGAAAACCTTTTCCTCTGAGAGGGGCTTCCTTCCCATAGCTATGGGCTCGTTTGGTGGGCAAAGTGCCTAACATAATTGTTTTGATGGGCATTAAGTATTATTGGAAAGTTATATAATTCAAAATTAACAGGAATGTGGACATTGTAGACAGAGTCAAATCAGGATGTGACAGCTCCCTTGTAAATCCTTTCCTTCAACCTCAGTCAGTGCAGAAAGGTATTGAATGTCTTCCAGTATTAAACACCATAACTACACAACAACTTACACATCTTTTGTATTGTAATTTATTTTCATTCTTTGTTTTGCTTTCTCCTCAAGGGATGCCTTACACACTTCTTCGTTTTCTTATTTTTCTTAAGCTTTCTTCTGTACCATTACATTTTATTCATCACGATCAGTAAAAATAAGAATTTGTGCAAAGTAGTATAAACCTATGAAATATTAAAAGGAGTCATTACCACAAGTGGTAACACAATTTACACATTCAGGTCAATATCCTAAGTGAGGTTCTTAAAAAGTTAGTACTTAAAAATAACAATGACTAAAACTAGAAGAAAGGTTCTAAATAATGATAAAGGTATCCCAGAAATGCAGTTCAGTTGCCTGTGAAAGCTCTGAGCTTTTTTCAGAACCCGTATTTCGTTAGAATATTTTGTTTTATCATACCGTCATATAATTTTTCAGAAATAAGTTCGATAAAATGCTTTAAGGAATTTAACTAATCAAGCTGGTAAAATTGCAAGTACTCTTTCGAAAGGCTCCTTGACTCTGTTGAGAAGAGCCAATGGGCGAAACTTAACGTTACTCCCGAAGGAGTTCTGCTCCCCCAAAGGAGCTACGTCCCCGGGGGGACAACAGAGTTATCTGACCAACCTCTTGTAATTGACAAGATTATGTACAGAATATGGTAAATAAATCGCGTTGGCGGTACGCAATGTACTTTATAATTGTGCTTTCTTGAGTTGTCGGAATATGGTAACCCGCGAACGGATGAACTAATGCGCAATTTAAGAGATTAAGCTGAAATGTTATTGTAAAATAATACTAAAAATATAATTTTAAAAATGCTTCTCTGCGGATTATTTTACATGTATAAATAGCAATACGTTAGGTCTTACTAGTTGAATGAAGCTATGAATGATGATTTCTTTGTTTAAAATTACTGGTTGAAGTCCAAGGTCATTTGAGGTTACTGGAGGTCAAAGTGAAAACTTTGTAGACATGATATCTGAAGAAAAAACCCGTATGAATATACTTGGCATGTGGGTGCCCATATACTGATTGCATGATTTGTATCGTTTATGGTGGAAGTCGAAGGTCATACTAGGTCATCAGAAGTCAGGTTTTGTAAACCTTGCTAATATAATTCGTCAAGTATGAAATATGTTTGGATATTAAATCTGGCATATAACACCGAATATTGAAAGCAGGACGCTGATGTTAGCGATTGTAACATGACATCAGTTTGTTTGATCTAGCTATAACCTATGGATTTTGAAATTTATATTATTAAATTTAAGCAGATTGTGCGGATCGGAAATCATGTTTCTAAAATTATATCTAAATGACAAGGAATAGCCACGCCTTCTGGCTTTGTGGTTACTTACCCTGGTACAACCGTACACGTCTTTTTAAAATTTTGAAATCTGTTGCAAAGTTACACTCTTTTGTTGTTTGGGTTTGCGAACATTCTGTTCTTCGTTGAAGAGATATCAAGTGTAATCCTCTTTATCCATGTAAATAATTTGTATGATGATGCTATAAAAAAGTCCCTTTCTTCCAAAAGGATGGTACAAAAAGTTACACAAAACGTTTTGTGTATATTTTTCAGACTTCTCATTCCTGTCTGATGAGTTTTATCCCTAATACAGTACCCTCTTTTAGGATGGATCTCGGTAATTCAGGATCGACAGTTAAATCAGGTTAGAATTCAGTCTGTGCAAGAGGGAAAGATCCCCGAATTGACACTCAAAAGAAAGGTAACAATCATTGACTGCAAATAATGCAAACCCGTAGAGTGACTACGGGTAGGAGAGTCCCCCACCCCTTCCCCCGCTCTCGGCGTATGTAGCGGAGATGAGAATATACCCCCATTTTAATAACGGAGGTGGACTAGGTAATCAAACCTTCAGCATTACGCATATATCTACTCAATATTATTGCGTGTTTGTTCCAGGCTTACTGAAGCTACAATCTTGGACAAAACTGTTGGGACGCTTTGTCATAATATTCTTGAATCTCCGTTCCCAGGTTAACACGAAGCCCCCGCTCCCCCTTCCAAAGTTGCGCAGAGAGAATGACTGTATGCCGTGAAAATGGTCAACTTTGTGAAGGGGAGCGGGGGTGTCCCAACGAGTTTTGTCCAAGATTGTCTGAGTTTTAAGTGAGCGATTTACGAGAATAAATTCAATAGAAAAATGGTTAATTTTCCGAGCAGCTGTATTCAGTACACTTTGTCGGAGGCTTATAGGCCTGAGGATTTTAGCCAAATGAAAGTATAATTTAAAATTGTTTTAATGTGTTGTTCTGTTTATTTGTTTATACTGATTTATTATTGGTTGGCGAGATCATAATGGATAGACTGTTTCAGGTATTCGCAGGGAATGCCAGGCCGAAATGTTTACGTTCTGTAACGATGTCTATGGCAGCCATATGCGTTGCATTTTTAGCAAATTAAAGGGAAGATGATAACTCTTCTTAAGTTGTAAGACGGAAAACAAAACAATTTCTTTCATGGATAAATCGAAGAGTCTCACTGCTATTGCAAACTAGTGGTAAGAAGGCAAGATTTTAACTGAAAGAGCGCCACGATCTACCATGAAATGTTAAAAGCAGAACTGCAAGCCAAGCTTTTATTATAACGATGGTAGATCGTTAATAAGGGCTGGTTTTAGACATATTTGGAAGCAAATTTGATGCCTATGACAACATTTTTTCATGTTACATGAAGCTGATGACGTATCTATTATGCCTTCTTATAGCCGACTCAATTTCTTTACATTTTACTTTCAAATTTGCTCTCAAAACAAATGGTAGACCGTTTGGTTAACTTAGCCCGATCTCGTCAAATTAGCATGTATGGCATATTTTTTGTATAGTTTCAGCTACTCAAATGAAAGTTTCTGCGTTATAAAGGTGAAATGAATATACATTCAAGTATTTTTTAACTTATTTCTGGTAAATCACTTTAATGTAAAGTAATAGGCAGGATACAACACGTACTTCTGCTGAATGTTCTTTTTATTTGGTACCTGGTCAGACAGTGTGAGCCCAAAATATTGAAAAATAATGTCTTCCTGAACGAGAGGACGCTTTGAACTTATTTAGCTACCTTCCCAATGCTTTTAGCTTCAATAGTATTATATTAACAAGAACTTCAATATGGACTCAGAATATGCTGATTATTCTCTGTTACTGTTCTCTTATACCTAAAGAAAAGACACCTACCCTTTTGCGAATCAACGCAACGCAAAGAAACACTTTCTACCATGGGCCGTGAGCAGTTCTAACTTCTCGAATTTCTCAGACAATCTTGGACAAAACTGTTGGGACGCTTTGTCATAATATTCTTGAATCTCCGTTCCCAGGTTAACACGAAGCCCCCGCTCCCCCTTCCAAAGTTGCGCAGAGAGAATGACTGTATGCCGTGAAAATGGTCAACTTTGTGAAGGGGAGCGGGGGTGTCCCAACGAGTTTTGTCCAAGATTGTAGGTTGAATGAGACTTATCAATATGAGCAACTTATTCTTTTCAAAGATTCTGCGGGGTACGTTCGAAATGATATCTAAGATTTCGGCGTAATTGTCATTAGTTTTCACTCAAGCTAAATACGGTAGCTAATTTTGACTGCCCAGTAGGTAATCTAGAAATAGGTCACTGTAATACTATTTAGTTCACGATAATCCCATTGCAGTTATACATCATGCTTTTGAAAGGTCATACGTACTGCCCCGGAAATGTCAATGTTAAATTATTGTATTCGAAGCTATAGATACGTATGATCATCCAGTGTTTAACGAGATGATACAGCAGGAACGGTGCATAAGAGAACGGAGCAATATACTTCTCTGGATGGGAGAAGTCACTTGTATAGGAAAGTTCGAATTTTCAACGAGCTTGCCGGTTTGGTGTTTTCAAAATAAACATTAAATAGGCCTAGCTGATCAAAACTGTGGCGAGATTTCTGACAAACCTGTAGGTATTTAGGGACGAATTTATGTTCTGATGTAGAGGTGTTCCACTCGCGTTTCAAACAAAATTTATTTCGAAAGTTTCATGTGAGATACAAAAATTTATTTCGAAAGGCCTGAGATACAAAATGGTGCTATCATTTTCTTCGTTTTGCAGCATGTTTATGTTCGAAATTTTCGTAAATATTTTAGGAAAACTATGGAAATCAAGACGTTTTACGACTACTTGGCAAAGGCAAATTATTTTTGAAAAATTTAGTCTACACTTGAAGGAATACAACTGGTGCGCTAAATTGTTAAATAGAATAATCTCTGCCGGACTGGGGAAGTGGACTACAACTGGCCACTGGAATAAGAACTTGCTAAAACTCGGGTTAGTTGGACGTGAATATATCCCGTGATGGTGAAGATATTGAGCCAGTTAATTTTGCAGGTTACATGCTCCCTCCTGTAGCCAGCTATACCTACGTTTTGTAGGTTACATGCTCCCTCTCGAAGGCAGCAGCTACGTAGGTTTACAGGTTAGATGCTCCCTCCCGTAGCCAGCTTAAGTTACGTTTTACAGGTTACGTGCTCCCTACCGTAGCTAGCTACTTAGGTTTAACAGGTTACATACTCCCTCCCGTGTAGCCAGCTACTTACGTTTTGCAGGTTACATGCTCCCTCTCGTGTAGCCAGCTACTTAGGCTTCGAACAGTTGAAGTGGGGGATTTATCTTTGAGAGGGTACTGGCGTGGTCCGGCCCGTAATTAGGTGCTTGGGTTTTAAAGTGCAGGTTTTGTAATTGGGATGGTACATACATGGATCCATCATAATGTTCTGAAAGTGAAATAATAAATGTTTACTTTTGAAAGGAATAATCGATTCTCAGTAGAGAGGGTATTTCCCTAAAATTCCCCCACCGCCGTGGGTTCCTGGCCCGACTATGCAATGAGACTGCGCCTAAGACAAACTCCCTGTATGCTAAGACTATAATCCGCACTTACGTTCCTCCCTCTCAAACAATGTATCCGATCCTGTCGTGTGTGATTAAGACAATGTAAAATCATACTTTCTTCTAAACTATAAACTACGTAGAAAGATAAACTTAAGAATGGAAAGACGAACTAATTTGTCCTTCAGAATCATCGCCACAAGAGGCGAACTTGACTTAGAATTGAATTGCGCAACTTTTTGTTCAAGACAGAATAAATGATTGGGTCCAATGCTGAGTTGGTGTACGCAACCCACATCGCAAAAACACTCAGAGCATGACTGACTTCCTCCCTACTGCGGTAACATGAATTTACCACAAAGAAGGGGGTCCAGCAAACGGCTGTGGTTACAACGAGAAGTCCACCTGAAAGATAAAAATATAACACACTAATCTTTTTGAAAAAGTGTAGTTACGAAAAGTAGTTAACTTACTGAAGTGACCTTCGTTTGAAGGAGTCAAATGGTTGGATTGGGATTTGGAAACGATATCGAACTCCATTGTAGCAACTTGGGATATTACTTTGACCCTCTCTGTATACATGTGGGCGTATGGTGCAGGTCGTATTACTCTTCATTTCATAGTCGTAGGAAGCTTTTCTAGACTGGGGGTGCAAGGCTTGTTTTGGATCGCCGTCCTTGGGGAGGGGTCTAAGGGGAGAAGGTTTCCCTTGGAAAATTTTGGGGTATTTGAGGGTCCTCATATGCAATTTGGTGCAACATTTTAGACAAACTTTAAGGAAAATTACTCCAAATATTTGACATTTCTTACAGCAGAGACAAATAAGGGGTTTTTGCCCTTGGATCTTGGGAGGGGGGGCAGAAGCATACTTCAGCCCCCTTACATTTTTTACTGGGGGTTAAACCCCTCAGCCCCCACCGCTTCCTAGCCCTATGCTTCATTTTAAAATATCACTCGCTTTCGGCAGTTTCTCCAGTTCAAATTCCAGTTAAACACAGTTGACCAGTTAAAATGGGATCAACTGGCTTCAACTAATTGTCCCCAAAATGCTTAATTAAATCCAACACAGCTCTCAACAGGATTGAACTGTATTCCAACTTGGTTGTACAACTGGAATTTTCTCAAATTTCGTACAAGAGCAACTGGTTTCAAGAGGGTTTTAATTGGCTTTCAAGTAGTTTATAACTGGGATCCAACTGGATCCAGTAAACCAAATTTTACTGGCTCCAACAGGGGAAGGATGACTAGACAGCTTGACTGATCATGGGGTGAAAATTCTTGATAAGCAATGAACGTGGAAACCCCTAGGGGAAGTACTCTTGAAGTGCTAAATTAGGGGAAAACCCCTTGGGAGCAAAGGCTGATAGGCGTATCCCTTGAAATTTAAATGTTACATGTTATCTTAAGGATCATGTTACCCTCTAGTATGAAAACGGATGGGCTGTCCATAACTTACGAAAGTAGCAGCTTTATTGATATGAATGTATAATGTTCTTTGTTGTACATGCAGTGAGTGTTAGACACTTTGTCAGGCACCAAAAAGGAATACTATTTAATCGCACTTTTAGTTATTAGCTATTCCAAACTTCAGAGTGTGTGAAATCCGACTTAACAGCACGCTATTATATAAAACTTGTGTAAGGAATAATTTACTATAGATGGAAGCTTATACTTTAGTGCCTTATCTTAGTTGTAAATAACTTGCAGAATGTGCGTGTGATCTTTGTTAGAGAAAGGAGCATTTGATGACAGGCAGCAAATGTATTGGGTTTATTCCTGTAATCGCGGCAGTCTATTACAATTGTGCAAACCGTGCTAAAAGATCATTGCACATCATTACTGCCATCAACGGCGTATCCAGGGTGGGTCTTGTTTGTTATAGTCGGGAGGATTGAGAAACATGTTACACTTTCTCTTTAGCCGCATCTCTCGATAACATTTTTGAAATTTTCTCATATTGAAACTTTTTTTTTTTTAAATGTTATTCTGTAAATCCAGGCCTGAGGCAAAACTTGTGAGGAAACATCATTAACTTTGTACAAAATTGGGGGCAGGGACGTAGTCAGAGGGGGAGCAGTGGGAGCGACTGCCCCCCCCCCCTTTCAGCGTAGAAAAAAAATGTTAAGACTTATGTTTTTACAGGGTATTTTGTAAGTACTCTTTTGATCTTGAATTCTCGTCAGCTCTGTTAACTCCATCATGAACCAGGTACGTAGCCGCGAGGGGGGGGGGGGGGCAATAAATACTCCCAACGTTTTCTAATCATATCCAGGTATCTGACAACTCGAATCAGTAACGATCAGGTCCAACTCCATCCCACTTTAAAGGAGCGGACCTCGGCTATCGCCTTGGTCCGCTCAGCCTCTGTGATGACGTCATCGTCGGACTTAAATCACATTTAAGACCGGGCATCCTCGCATTTATCCCCTAATTGGATGACTAGGCATCAAATTTACCTTGTAATTGGCAAACGCATTTTTGGGAACTGAAGATGTCTCGCGTCAGAGTCTGCATGCAACTTTTTCATGGAAATAAAGGATTCCTAATGCAACATTTTCGCACCCCTGTCACGACTCGCACTTTATATCTTATGACCATTTTATATTAGGGAAATAAAATTACACATAAGTTTTTTTCTGGCTGAGACTGGCACTTATCCGAAAATTAGAGGTACATCTTCATTCTCTGTCAGCAGGGGGCACGTTGAGGTGTCGTTCAAACGAATAATGGATGTATTTTAATAGTTTTCTATCAAAAATCTTTCCCAAGTTACCAAAATTTTCGGGCGCTTCGCAAACAGTAATCTTCGGTCCTACTGTTATATTCTATAATACCGTCCCAATTGCATTGAGATTGTTCAACGGTAATGGGCTCTACAAAAGTTCTAAATGAAAAATTTCGGCCCGCTCGCTCGCAGTTGCCACAGTTTATACTCTTTACCTCAGTGGCACCGGCATGAAGGAATAGAGCGCATCCCCCCCCCCTCGAATCACCCCAAAGGCGTTTAAGCTTTATTTTTGTAGGGGTAGGGTGAGGTGTGTTTTCGACCGAGTCATCGATCTATTTAACCATGTTCTGTCACAAATGGTTCTCAAACTATCAAAATTTTTGCGCGCTCTGCGCTCTTTAGACTTTTCCTCAATGTTGTCCTTATTATCACTACCTTCCGATACCAATATCCGGAGAAACACAGCAGAAAATGTTAAAAGCTTTGTACGAATCATCAGGTAGAAGAATCTCCTTGTCATTTGCAGATAGCTTTCGATGAGGAATTTAAACTGTTTCGATGCAGATTCTGAATGCATGTTTTGTCATGGAAATGATATGTATGTAATGCAAAATTTCAGCGCGATTCTCTCGCAATCGTCATGGTTTGTACTCCATTTCTTGACCATTATTAAAGTAATAGTACAGTTCCAACGTTTTTAGTTGCGGTGCCTGCCACGCAGGCAGCCGCAACTAATGCAGTCGACATCGAAATACCAATTTTGGCTGGTCCCACGATCTCCTCCTAGACGGACGGTGGTATCGAAATACATCGTCGTCCAAGTTGTAGGGATGGTTGTTCCGTAGCAGTGCGGTAATTTTGGTGACCATATGACTTTTGAAAGAGGGTATAATCGGGATTTTTCTTCATTTAAATGCGTGGGCGGAATCTATTTTTAGCAACAATCTTGGGTATATACTACACTCGCTATATATAGTATGGTGAAGAGTCGGTTACTAAATATAAACAGCGCCATCGAACTTATGATTGCGTTAACCTGAACTTATCTAGATTAGTGTGTAACTTTCATTTTGCTCTTGAGGACGCGTACGAGAGGATTAGGAATGTACGGTATTGTTTCAAGTGCACGACATGGAGTTGCTATAACGCCAGAGTTTGGCAATATGTTCTATGCATTGGTAAGTACTGATTTTTTTATACATGTAGAAGTCTGTTAATGTTACTTGGTTAGTGAAAACTACAATTGACATTGACGGGGACGAAATTTTCCAAAATATTATCCAACAAGTGTTGCATGATATTCCTGGAGTTATCTATTTCAGCGACGATCCATACTCATTTTTAGTGGCGCAACACAAAGCGACCATGATCTCTGGAGGCAGTATTCAAATGTTTGAGCGAAAACAACCTGTCAACAAGGATAAGTGTTATTTTAACAAACATAATCTGAAATACTACGGCTACGTATTTTAACATCAAGGAATTCACCATCATAAAATTACACCTCTATGGCCAAAAGCCAGTGGTGAAACTGAGAGATTCATGAAAACCCTGGAAAAAAGCCATTCGCACTACGATTATTGAAGCAAAACGCTGGAAACAAGAGCTATACAGTATTCCTTCCTAAGGAATTACAGGGCAACTCCCAATAGTACCACAAACAAATCGCCCGCAGAGCTTCTGTTTGGCCTGCGTGCCATTGGAACCAAAGTACAGTTTGATTGACAGCAGTCCCCAACTGCATGACCAGTCCCTGCAAGCGACAGATGCTAATGCAAAACAAAAAAAAAATGGAAGTCAAATTCTGACAGTAAGATGCACGCAAAACCAGCTCAAATAAAAGTTGGTGACAGGGTATTACTTCGTGAAAAGAAACGCAACAAGGTTTCCTCCCCCTTTAATTGCAACCCTTACACTGTATTTGAAGTAAAAGGGTCTATGACCTCTGCAAAAAGAGGAGAACAAATTGTGAGAAGAAACTCGTCATTTTTCAAACCAGTAAATATTGCTACAGACGCCCCTATTGACGACGATGACGATTTCCCTACGACTCCCGACTCACAACAACCGCCAGTTACCGACCGAGTCCCACCGGACCTACCAACCCAGACACCTCATCCGCAACGTCCAGTATACCTGAGACGAAACGGATTCGAACTCTTACAATATCATCACCCACTGTATATATATATGCATGTTACCATTACTCTTCTTCGATACGTTCATTTCGCATTTCTTCATGTATGAATTAACTAAATTCAGTTGTATTATCTTCAATCATTTTGCTTTCGCTTCCTCTCCAAAATTTTGATCGAAATCCCTTGGTTATTTCGTTATAGCCTTAAGTCAACCTTAAGGTCAATCCTTGAAGTATGATACAACAAAATACCACATAGGTTCATTGATGAATTATTGACTTGATCTTTGATCTGAAACGCTACACCTGTTGTATACATCTCTAGTTTTCAATTCCATTGCCACGAGAAAGTGACGAAAATATTCGAAAACCGAATGTGACTCCTGATAGTTTATGAACAACTTTGAAAATATACTAATAGTAGAACGCTCCCTTTTTTTGAATAAAAAACCAAAATTGACAAGAACAGTTGGAAGATGGTCATATTCAAAACTCAAGCTAGCTATACCCCACCACAGTTAACGACACAGCACCGCAACTAGTCTAGAGATGTGTCTTGTTTCAAGGATAGTTCCATTTCCCATCTAGCCCACCTAAACTTAGTAAAAATTTCTCAAAGGGGAGGAGTTTGTGCGCGAAAAATGTTGGTCACATTTTTCGGGCAAGTCGTTACAGCCTCCCTAAAGCCTCAGTTACATTACGGCCGGGCTCCGGCCGATGAGTAGAAATCGGCCGATGTCTGACATCGGCCGGGCGCCGGGGGATTTTTATCCATTCTTACCGACGTCTTCGATGTGGTCACATTGCTCCGGTCACCGCTAGGGCGCCGCCAGGTGACCGGCCGATGGTTTCTCGATCAGTTTCGCCGGGCTCCGGCCGGTGCCCTTTAGGACGTCTTCAGATCACCTCCCGGACACCGGCAGGGCATCGGCAGATATCCGACGGTACATCGGCCGGCACCCGGCCGATTTTAACCCATCTGCCGGTCTCCGGCAGTGCCCTGCCCGGTAGCCGGCAGGGTGCCGACCGGGCCTCTGACGGTCGCCCTTCATATCGTGCGATGTCCGATCGGGTGCCCACCGATAAACATATTTTTCCGTGTTTGTGTTGGTTTTCAGTGTGGGTAAAACATCGACTTCCATAAGTTTTAGACATCATCTACAGCACACAGCCATCATGGCCATACCCCCAAGAAGACTGAAGCTGATGAGACTACGCCTTCACTTGAAGAAGCCCGGCTTCACATTGCTTTTTTCCTGGGGCTACTTCTGGTGCCTTAAGGGGCCTTGGACTTCTTCCCATTGGTGTTCTTCTCTCCCTTCTCCATTGGATTTTTAGGTGGCATTTTCCAAAATATCCTCAAATTTTCACAAAAAGTTTTAACGATAATGATATTGAAATAAAGTAATAAGCTCTGATGTGTAACGAGCCCTGATCTTTATACCCATCTCGCCGACCACCAAAATACGTCGGCCGGGAGGCGGCCGGACATCTTAACTCCTCACGCGGCAGCTGGCCGGACGTCTATTGCAATCGTCAGGGCGCCCGTCGGGTGCCTGCCGACTTTCAACAAACATCTGTGGTGGCCGCTCGATGTCTTTCAATCGGGCGGGCGCCGGCCGGCCTACTGCAGATAATCGCTTGATCGCCTGTCGATAGTCGGCCGGGCGCCTGGAGTAGTTCAAGTAGTCTGGCGGGAGCCGGAGACACCCTGGGAAAATTTATCTTGCAATAAATCGGTCGGGGACCGGCCGACATCAAAGACTTCCGCCCGGCGCCCTACCGGCTTCCGGCAGAGCACCGCGCGGCCACCCCGCGATCTCCGGCAGATGCTTCGGCGATGTGTCCACTGGCACCGATGTCCTATACCGACCTCGACAACTCATCTGAAAATTTTAACTAAAACTTCACCGGGCGCCGGCCGATGTCTAAAATCGGCCGGCGAAGCAAATTCGTCGGCCGATTATCTGCTGGGCGCCTGCCGATGTCTCCGATGTCCGGCCGATTTGGGTCCAACCGGCGCCCGGGCGGGCGCCTTTTCGAATATCGGCGGTAATGTGACTGAGGCATAAATCAAATTAGGCTCCTACACCTGTGTATTACATTCACTAGGGCGGAATATTTTGACGAGAATCATTCATTTGGACACCACCCTTGCTCTCTCTAATATCAAAAATGCCGTCTTCGCACGTCCACAGCAGCATCTACAATCACTTCGACAGAAATTGCTTGAAGGGACTGGCACTCGTAGGTTTTCGCCGCTTCGGCGTAGCTACGGGGGGCATGGGGGGCATAGGCCCCCCAGATATTCGTCAGCCCCCCCCCCCCCGATTTTTTGTGTCCTAATAAAATGTGTAAGAATTAAGAAAAAATAAATGTTTGAACGGAAATAAACTTTGAAGTATTTCCTTCAAAAAATAAATAAATAAAATGTGTAAGCGTTAAGAAAAAGTAAATGTGTGAAAAACACATTTTGCGCACGTATGAAATCGTCTTATAACTTTAAAATGCCTACTTTCCCTAAATTAGGTATATAATCTGCACTGTCGTTTAATTCTCATATAAGTCTCTTGGACGATGAAACGAAAGTCCCGACGACAAATTCGAATGTGACATTGTCAGGTTTAGACCCTTTCTGCCTTTTGGATGGCTGGTTGATTTACTGAAAACATGGCAACCATACACTGAAGACCATTCTTACACGACCATTCCTATACGGTATCATACACAATATATGCCGTACGGTAAGGTACTGCGTTCGAATAATTCTTCTATACTTAACAAGTATGTCGTATCTCTCTCCTTGCCCATGACAAGTGCACTGTAGAACGATTTTTTCGACAAGTCCTCTTTTTGCTAGTTCGCACTGGCGTCCGGGCGGATTTGTAAAATATTGCCAACAAGGTCCGGATTTCATGTGTTTCCCATATGATCCCTACTTCTGCTTTGCGGGTTAAATAGTTTGAAAGATTTACTGGTGGTAATATAGGTCTGACCAAGTAATATACCGATGACTTGAGTCCATGAACAAATACAGCACCATTTTGCATCTAGACACCATTGAAAACCGGAAAAATTTCCAAAGGGAAGGCCAGGGGACACCCTTATACCTACATCAGGACAGTGATCTTTGTCCTCCTTGCTAGAAAATAAATATGGTAACCCTAGGTTGAAAACAATGGTATGATGTAGTGGATATGTAATTGCGTAGTGGACATATGTAGCCTATGGACAGGGTGATGGACAAATGTAACAGGGATATACTAGAAGGTGAATATGGGAGAATTGCAGGCAGAATAAATGAAAAGGGATGCATAAATCAGTGTGATTCTTGTATTATCTCAGCTCAGTATGATATCCACGGCCGTACACAGCGGGGGCGGGGGGGGGGGCAATTACCCCCAGAAATTTTCAAAGTGCACCGTTTCCAACTTTGACAATATACAGAGAAAACGCAGTAAAAATATAAGAAATAGCTGTGATCGTAATGATAGAACTTAAACAATTTCAAATAGGCAGATCAATATTTTCATGCCTATATCTGTACACATCACCAATCATTTACAGCTCTATTAGGATGTATTTCTAGCCTACTTTTCTAAAATTCTCGCGCTACGCGCGATTATTCATAGTTAGAATGTTGTTGTTGCTATAGGTAGCTTCAATCATCAATGGCTTAAAAACGTTTTTAAACCTTGCCAGTTTAGTCATGAAAACGTTTTATAACCAATAACACTCCCTCTCCTCCCTTAAATCCTTCCCCACAACGGAGTTCAATGGCTGAGGTCATGCTTCACACCATATCCACCACGCTCTCAAAAATGACTTTTGTCGCACTTAGTCACAACTACTTTTCGTTTTCCTTTTAAAGCTGAAATCCCTCAAATATTGCACCAATTGCTATCTATACGTTCTCCTGAAATTACAAATTTTCGCCAAGGCGGAGGGAGACACCAGCTCCCTTTAGTCCCCACAGATCAGTAATGCCTACTTTTTGCCCCCTAGCAAAAAAGTGTATGTGCAGCCTTGTGTACTACCATTTTTCATGGATTGATTTTTTTCCCATTATTTGAGAAATGGCAGATATGAGATTCGAATTTCAAGGCTGGGTACATGCAGCTTAAAACGCGTGGGAAGTGCCGTTTCCGGCCATCTGGAGGGTTTGTAAAGCCAAAAATTTTCTTGCACTCTCCGCGCCAACCGATGGTGGCGCTCCGCTTAGATAGTCTTGACGAGCTTGACCCTCGGAGGTGCCGCCCCCCCATTAAATACCTAGGCCCCCCTAAAAATTTCATCCTAGCTACGCCCCTGGTTTTGGGTGTCACACACAAAGCTCACGTACCGAGCCTATGCATACATTTTGCATTGTTTCAAACATTACCAGATATATTTGAAACTGCAACATTCTATGAGTGTCACTCCTTTGTGATATCTGCCCGGTAATTCAACATGAAGGGCACTAGGTGAATCTAGGTCTATGTTATGCAATTATGCGTAATTGATTGATGCATATTTGCTTCTCTTTAAATATTAGAAACCGTATAAACTGATAATAACGATGTGCAATTCTGCTACGAAATATGAAAGTTTATACTGTCCATCAGTTAAGTTCGCCAAATGTATTAAAGTCCAGACATCAGACAATAAACAATAATCATTTATATAATATGTAAAAGAACGTGTAAAAGGTGCAACGTTTTGCCAGTTTCGTCATTATCATATCCTATTATATTACCAGCAGACTTTTTTCTCCTGAGTGTTTGAATTTTTACCACATGTTCAAATTCAAACAGGAAAAAATCTGCTGATAATATGATATCAAATGATAATGATGAAACTCTGGCAAAACATTGCACCGGTCTGCATGTAAGGACCTTCAATTGTTCAAAAATTTCTTGGACCCCTCCCCATATCAGTCACAAATGTGCCCCCCCCCCCTTGCAAATTCCTGGCTACGTCGCTGATTGGGAGAAAATTCCCCAATTCCCCACCTCCAGTCACACCACGGACTCTAATTGTTAGGTAATTTAGGCCTAAGTAATTCTTATTGTTAAATTGTTTTATTTGTTTAATTTTTTTGTTCTGGTTCGTTAGTTCGTGTTTCGATTGTAGTCATTGCAGAACTTGACGTAATTCAAATACGGCAGGCTCTCATATTAGCTACAGAGGGAAAACCCCTTTTCCTTCTCCTCTCCTTTAAGACTGTCAAAGATTTTTCTCATTTCAGAAAAATCCAACTTCTGCCAGCCTGTCCCAGGTAAGGTAGCTGTTATCCCGGCCCCAATTTCAAGATAGCTTTGTCTTCAGCATACCGGACAAAGATCTGCAGTTTATTTGCTCAAGGCCATAACCCATTGAGGGCACAACTATGTGTGACCTCAAGGCCGTTGCCATTGCCCACCCACCCCCTCCCCTCCCGGAGATTTCCATACCATAAATGAAAGTTGGCGTATCTGAGCAAAACGAAGTCTGAATCCTGAACATTTTACTGTTCTAACTATGATTTCCAGGCCATCGATCAGAATCTGGAAAATTGTATGTAAAGGTTCCTTTTTTTCCAAATTCCCCGGACTCCTACCGTGGACGAGTTTTCATGTTGGTTACTCTTCTTGACGAGTGAATCATCTTCCTTCTGCATGATAATACAGAGCTTAAATTCACCTGCAAGTACGCAGGCTAAACGTCTTTACTATTATTTCTCATAGCAGGCCACAGCATGCTTTGATAACGTGGCCTATGATAACTTTTAATTATAGGCTGAATTTCTAAAGTAGCTATTAATTTTAATCAAATCTACCTTTTTTTTTAAATCTTAGGCAACATCCTCTTCAATTACTCCCACTCAAACGTAACAAATCACTAATGATGGTAATTCCTAAAAATACAATCAGTTCAAAGCCTTGCCAAGCTTTGCACAGATAGCACAACTTTGCACCTTAGCCACCTCACTTAAACAAAAATGTCGCAAAGAGTACGGGTATCGTCCCCTCCTCTTAAACAGCATCTCTTGCCTTACGCCCACCCATGAATTAGGCGGAAGTTACTAAATAATGACAACGTCTTAAGATATAATCAGTTCAAAGCTTTACCAAAGGTTGCACCATTCGCATCTAAGTCAGGTCTTATATGTCACCCCTCCCCTCCGGCACCCCCTCCTCTGTGGCACCTCCCCACAGGATGGCACCCATGCACAGGTGAAAAAGGACGGGTCCGCCCGGTTGTCAACTCTCTGTAGGTCACTTAGTGCCTCGCTTAAATTGTGTCATTAACTGCCCCCTAGAGATTTCTCCCAGGCTTATACGGCTTTGGACCTACACTAAATCAGAATGGTTTAATAAGACATGTCAATCATAGTGCCAGTGTTGTAACAAGTCAAGTCACTGACTCGAACTCGAGTCGACTCGAGTCGCATAATTGACTTGACTTGACTTGGTCATCAGCCAAAATGACTTGACTCGGACTCGAGCATAGCATGACTGGAGTCCAATTGAAGAAGACTCAAGTCAGGGAAAATTACTCGAGTCTCCTGCTGCGACTCGAGTCCTTTGACGCGACTTTGATGTTTGTAAATGCACCCAATCCTGGACTCTGCACGTGCATATCACGAGGTAGACGCGGCCGCAACATACAGTGCCCGTGTGTAATCAATACCAGCTTTGCATGTATATAGTATAGTTGTCATTTGACAAACGGGCCGCGCCGGGCAGTTCGACAAATCCGCACTCACTGCTACGGAAGCATGTCATATCAGACTATGTACACATGATGCCAGGCATAGACCATTACGATCACCAATCTCAATGGTTTCGATCGAAAAACAACATGATTATTGCACAGACAGGGTTTCGATCTGGATGGAAGTTCTTGGTGTGATTCAGGAGGGACTCACGTTGTACGAGATTTTTAATATGAGTCTGTTCATTTTTCAGCTCTATAATAATTTTGTTGCCTATGCATAAAGCAGTACTCAATAACATTGCTTGTGCAACTCTGATGGGACTGGTTTAGTCCTCAGCAGGGAGTCCTCAGTGAAGGCACGTGTATAGCCGGCCGCCGATAGCTCCCTACACACGGTCCTTACCATGACCCAGGAAACTCAGGGGTCTTCGACCAGCACAGTGCTTGTCGAGATTGATTGTTTTTCTTATAGCAAAGCCAGGATCTAAAGTCCTTTTTTGCTGCCATAACTTTTACTTTTTAAGTCTTTATCTGAAAGTGCAGTTGTTTTTGAAAACTTTAAAATATAATAAAAATAATAAAAAACAATAACGAAGCGAAGCAAGACAAGAGAACTATAAGGGAATTTCCAGTAGTCTATTATGATTAAATTTTCCAGTTAATGTTAAATGAAGGTAAACATTAATAGGCCTATCAAATACCATAATGCCAGGAAGATTTTTCTTTGCGCCTTCGCGCGCACCCCCAGAGAAAACTGACAAGTACAACTGGAAATTTGTCCGGCACCATAAAATTTCTTTCAAACCATGGGCTTCTCCTACCCGCCACACTGTTGTGACGTGAAACTCTGACATAAGAGTCACTGAAAGTACTGTAGGTCATTCAATGCACCCCGGTCCTTGCAAACAAAATCCCAAACTCTAACCATGTATAGGGAATCACAATTACAAATTTAATAAATTTTCCGCCGTGCTTCTCATGACCCAGATATAATTTGATGTGTCATTAGTAGGCTACTTCTCTGCGGCTGTGCGTAGGAAAACTGGGGTGGAATTGCCTCGTTATTTTTTTCTTGTAAGACAGCTTGAGTTAACTACTATTTTCAAAACCCTCGCTTCATTTCTCGCTGCCCGCTTTAATTTCTCAACCGACTACCATCCTCAGCAAATTGACTGATGGTTACCATCGTAAATTTACTATTTTCATAAGAAAGCTATTTTATTAGCATTTCAAATTACACGTGGGGAATTTGTTCAAGGAATTGTCCAGAATTACCGTAAAAGCTGTCAAATTAAAAAAAAAAATACTCAAAATACTCGGGGAGGACCCTCAGTCCCAGCCTTCGGCGCTCGCGGTTAAAGGTTTCGGCGGCCACAACTTTCCAAGATGCATCCACCAATGGAAATTACTTCCCTGTATGGTGTTTAACTGACTGCCGATGGCCTTGGCCATGTCAATGTAAAAACTACCCTTAAAACATTTCATTGATTTTTAAATTATCATAACCATACTCTATAACCTGATAATCTTCAAAATCGACACTACCTTAGTTTTCAAACTAATAAGAAAGGTTGAGGGGAATTTTCAGAAGACCATCGACAAAGATGAGACATGAAAGGACCACAGAGCAGGATATGGGTAGGAATTCTTTATGTAATGAAACATACTGCATTTAAAACTAAAGAAAAACAATAGGCTACAATTAAACCTCTCAATGTGTTTTCTTAATTCGGTGCCTTTCACGCGCACCCGTTTTAAATATTTTTTCCGGGATTCCAGGTTACTTCCTGTAGAACATCTCGCTTTTCATATCATAGTGCAAACTCTTCCATTATCATTGAAATCCTTTAATTCCCCATGGTCTTACGCAGCGTAGGGGAAGTTCGCCCTCCCCCAGAAATTTTCAAAACAAAATGTTTATCACCATCGATCTGTGTAAATTTACCGACTTTTTAAAAGGTTGTTTAGAAGCAAGTTGTAAGGCTCGAGAGAGTGTCATTTCCGGCACAGTAATATGGGACAGGCGCTTAGCGAAGGGGGAGTGCAAGAGCTCTCTCCTTGAGGATACTTTTCTCAACTTTTTTATTACTCATATCGCTAATCTTGGTTCTAGATCTCCCATTTTTAAAATTATTTTCCCATTTCTCCCGTTTATAAAATTATTGTTCCAAAGTCCCAGCCTTGGACATCCACACGGGTTTGCCCGCCCCCTCCACTTTCAGACATCAAATCCTGCCCGTGGTCACTGTGGCCATTTTTATTCGTTATTAACGGAGACAGTTTATTTCCGAGAGGTGCACAGTGCTACTGCTAGGTCCTTGACCTTTTCGTTGGATAAAAGTGTATGTTACGTCATGGCTTCGTCATCTGTGGATCCTGGGTCAACGACATCTAACGTTCGGCCTACGTGGCAAAGTGAAAGTGACATTGTGCCACGGCCAGCAGATATACATTAACATTGCTTGCTTGAGTAGTTTTAGCATTCATGTGCTGGGCGCAAGCTACGTGTGGTACCTTGGTATGTGCAGACTCCTAGATTGTACGTAAAGTTGTGTGAAAACAATGTACCTGTGGCATACTATGGAAAATGATTTCAGTCAGTGACAAGGACACTTCAGAAGAGACAGAAAGGAACCAGTTGTCTTCAGGTCTCACCAAAGAAGAAATACCAGTTTTAAATGTGCTATGGTTATGTGATAGTGTGACTTGCATTAACTTGTAGACACCAGTAACTGACCCCAGATGACTCGACCAAAATGTGTTACTTGACTTGAAAATGTGACGAATGACTTGACTTGACTTGTGACTCGACTATCGTTGACTTGACTTGTGACTCGACCTAAGGGTGACTCGTTACAACACTGCAAAGTGCAGCCACTAATTGTGAATTGTGGGTGTCCTAAACTTAAATGTAGTTGGGATGACAATAAGCTCGAGAGCAATTGTAGTTTTTGTCTTGATTCTTCATAACAGTCTGTGGTGGTTTTATCCTTTGTCTCATAGAATAAATAGACTACCGTTATCCTTATGAAATAAGTTTACAATATTTCTACTATCAGCCTAGCAGAATGGATGGAAGTCGATACCACTCCATTACATCACAAAACTTGCAGCGTTATTCAAACTGCCAGGCGAGCCAGACCGAACACCAAAGAGTTAACTTTGTAACATTTCCCAGCAATATGTTTGATTTAATTTAACAAAAAACGTGTCTTTACTAAAACGAGACAGAGGCTATTCAGTTCCTCAATGCTCCGTCTCCCTATAATTTCAAATGCTTACTGTTAGACTCTTCTTCCCAACGTATTCAACAAATGTGCACAAGTGCTTGATTGAACAATTGTTTCACTAAAACTAAATAAATTCTGAAACAAACTTACCAGCCAGGGCTATGCGAATGTCAACTTCCTGGGTTCGATTAAGTTTCTTCTTTGCACTATAGCCTGGCATGGTCTTGCTCGCCCCGGAATGACAAGGGCCAGACATTTCATCAATACCCAACTCTTCAGATGCTTTACTAGCACTTGAATATTTTACGACGGTCAAGCTTACTCCCGAATCAAGGTGAGAAGAATCCTTTGAAGGATCATACACATTTGCTGGATCAGTAGTGTTTGTACCATGTTTCTTCAGGATGGATGTGGTACTCTGTTCTTTACTAAGGGAAGGTCCGTCATCCCTTTTCCCCCTTCGTTTATGAACCACTAACCGTTTGCGACTGGACTTCACTTTCCAATAAATTGCAGAGTAGCAGATGATCATCGATGGTAGAGTTATACCATAGATGACGGAGATACACGTGATATAGTAGGGACACGATCGTACCCATGTAGGGGAACAATGGTGGGTATCGTGAGTGTAGACACTGGTGGCGATCCCTGTGACTGGTGGGATGACGATAGTGAGAGTAAACACCCAGCACCCTGTAATCATTAAGACGATATGCTTCGCGGTAAGGGTTATTTTGTCTGCGGCAACTACGCCGATAAATCGATGCACTGCGATGAGAATAATGGCGGCAAAGTTGCCAAAACAGCCGATCACAGCCAGTCCACCATGAATCTATTAGGGTGAAATGAAAAATACTTTCCTGTTATGTATAGCAGTTATTAACCGTTTAAGGGCATAGGTGACGAGTAAGGCAGCTTGTCATATTTCCATTTAGACTAGCATTTTGCCGTTATAATTAATTTGTGATTAGGTCCTACCACTTTGACATGAAAAGAGAGCAAATTTTCAGTTTATAATCAAGTGTGTATAATGTGATTGCGCAATTGGTCTACCAATCTTTCAGTACAGTGCGATGTAAATTGTACAGCATGAGTGAGTAAGTAAGTAAGAGTAAGAAAAACTTTATTACTCCAAAGAAGGAAATTAAAATCTCGCAAATAAAAGTTCAGAACAATACAAAAATAAAACAATATATAGAAGGAAAGACAAGAATAAGATGATAAAACATCAGAAACGCTGTACATAATTTGAATATATTGCTTCTCTGTACAAACAGATTCCAAATCAAAAATTACAAAAAGGTATAAAGTAGATTGTTTGAAAAGGGTAAGAAGGTACTGTTGTGTCTCCTTACCCTTACAATATTGTGATCAAAATCATTTGTAGTAGTAAGTGCTCTCGAAATTATTGTTTGTAATGTATGCGGTTTGACCAGTTCAATTTTGATTTCCCTGTCCAACTTTAGGTTAGACTGTCTTTTTATATTGGCTGTTTCTTAATTCCCATCCATAATCTTATTGGGAAGGTTAAGGACCTTGACTATATCTTCGTACGCAAAGGGGAGGAATGGGACTGCATAGTGGAAGATTTGCAGCTTCCATGAGTAAAGTTAAAGACATAAGGCAAATAACTCATTCGTAAAACATAATGCGCGCAGAGGATGACGAAAAATGCCATTGGTGATACTCTTTGTAGCAAAACAATATACGACCTGTAGAGGCAGAGATGAACTTCCAGCCAGTAATATTTCTATAGAATGTTAATTAATTTTATACCGTTCCCCAGCAACAAATTTCAGAAGGAGAGATTGGGGGTAGGGGTAGGAATTAGGGTGTCCCATCTACATTCGTGCATGTCGTAACCATTCCTCTTCTGCTAGACTAAAACTTTTAACCATTTTAAATGATATCAGCAACTGAAAAAATTAACAGAAAAAAACCTAACGAATGAAAAAAATGAGCAGCAATCTACTCCTTTCCAAAGTGAATTGAATCGGAATGTACTCACCCTACAGAAAACCTCCATGCACAGAAAGTATCCTTCATAGAAAATATCGATTAGACTAAAGAGCATACTACCGAGTGACGTAATTAGATCCATTACACAGAGGTTGATGATAAGCATATTACCAAGCTTCTGACGGAGAGATTGTACCCGTAGGATGGTGATGATAGTGGCGAAGTTAAAGAACACCGCTAGTACCAAGACAAAGGCTAACGAAATAAATTCCAAAGGGAATAAAAACGGGCGGTGGTAGTCTTCAAATTCTATATATGTGCGGTTTCTAAGCCACTCTATCCGTTTGGGACAAGCCATGATAGCTCTTGTCGCTGCTTATTGCCAAGAAGATTAACCTTGTTCTGAATATTGTCCCAATTGAAAATAGTATAAATCTGTTTCATACACGTAAAAAAATAAACAACTTACTTTTACTTTCTAAATTTACAAAATTATTTTAAATATTATTGAGAAGGCATTTTCGTTCTTAACTGTCGAAATGAAATCACTTGATCATATAGTCATAGGGAAAATAAACTAAACCAGATTCTAGGCCAATAATAGGTGTCCACTTACGGAAATGAGGAAGTTATGTGTTTCATTTAATAACAAGTAAGTTTCCCTGTCACATCTGAGTCGAAATGACCGATACATTTTACTTCAGTTTTTAGTTTCCTCTGACAGTTAAAGTATGAAATATGCGCCTCTATTGTACTCAAACTGTAAACAAATTTAACCTTCACATCGGTTACGTCCTATTTGTGACTTGACAAAACAGGGGGCAGCAGACTCAGTTTCCTGCTTAAACAAAGAGATTCTAGAGATTTACTCCATTTCTAGCTGAAACCAATATGAGCAAATTTGACCTGCTACATTATATTATACTCAATGCAAGTCTCATGTTCTAGCCCCTTCCCCGTTTCCAAAGCAACGTACATATATATCCACTTGCAAACGCTAACGAGTATCGGTAAATTTTTTATGCACCAACTCTCCTCTCCGATTTACCTCGTAGTTATTAGACACTGCAGAGTCCGTTCCAGGAAATTAAATTCATTTGACTTCCTCTATAATAAGATTTCAAGTTTTTGCTGTTCCATGTAATTGAAACCCAGGAAAATTTAGATGAACCTGGAACAAATTGCAACAGATTTTTGGCCTGACAATGATTAGGAGGGCCGAACTGAATCTTAAATCCAAAATCAGACAAAATCTAACACTCGGAAATAGGATAATCGCATAAATTCAAAATGGCCGTCATTGACGACTTTACGGCCCCATGTATCGAAGACGGTTGCTTTTAGAACCTATAAATGTGTTACGAACGTATAGAAATATGGTACGAAAGAATCAACTTACCTAATTAAAACTGCTCCATTGGTGCGTATGACGTAAGGCCCTATACGACCTTTATTACGTAGTCGGGCTTTAAAGTTTTGACAAAGGCCTACTTTAAAAAATGTGTTATTCTTTATAAATTTATTGTAAGTAGATACTAGATAGATGATAATAAAGATAATAGCATATTGAAAATCACAGAAACGCCCTTGACACTTTATGGTCCTAATTTGACGTCATTTTACGTCATCATTATTTGAAAATAAGGATGTAAATAGGCACTGTTATTTATGTTTTAAAGAGGTAAATACCACTAAGCATAGTTATATCACGGTTTTATTCTCTAGAGTAAAACAGTGCATAGCAGGGCTGTAACATCCGAATCCGGACTAGGACTCGATTCCGGACTCGATTCCGTTTTTCGGTGGACTCGGAATTGGCCCAGAATGGGAGGTCACGGAATGAGAATTGGTTCGGAATGGACTCAGCTGGACTCGGACTCAGAGCCGATTCCTATGGAGTCCTCAAAAATGAAAGTTTCATTAGACCTAACGTTTCCTAGGCAACATTATTGGTGCGCAAATTATGTATATGATCACATACCGTCAACTAAATTACAGGGCCAACCGGAGTATGAAAGTGACTCCTGAAAAGTGCCCGTTTTCATCATAAGTGTAATTGTAAATCGCACAAAAAGCATTTGTATGAGGTGCTACATTGTCATATGGTAGGAATCGGAATTGGGACGGGATGGGAAAACCTGGAATCGGAAATAGCTCGGAATCGGAGGGTACTGGACACGGAAATGCCCCGGAATGTTAGCCACTGGAATCGGAATTGGCTTGGAACTGGGTTAAGTGAACTCGATTACAGCCCTTGAGCACTATAGCATTTTGCCGTATACATGACAACACATCGCTTGTCAACGTCACCTAGAAGTACGACATAGAGGAATTGAATTTCAGCAGGGAGTAGTGTCTTATCCACAAGCATTGACGGAGCTGGAGTCCGAAAATCAGGGGACAAAACTTGCACCCAGACGTTGGATTAGCACTAAAAGCACATCACTGGCGTGAAAGGCACTTTAGGAACCATAAATGAAGTTTCACACAGTATTAATGCTTATTTGAAAAGGTTAATACATTGAATACGCCAGATGCCGAAAATCAGGGTACGATATCAGGAGAAACTAACTTTTGGTTGGTTAGATTTCTCAAAATTACATTGTTACAACAGTGGCGTAGGGTGGGGAGGGGGATGAAGCCCACCATGTCAGGAGGATTTCCCTCCTCGGGTGGAAATTTTTCAGTTTTTTCTTAATGGGCATGATATAGGATGTTATTCCTGACAGTCACTACTCGCACCGACGTTTTACATCATTTTGCTCTCCAGGATGGCAGATTCTTCAGTTATTACCTCATTTTTTTTAGTAAAAGCCCCTATTTTTTAAGTTTCCCTCAAGAAACTGAAATATGAAAATTTCGCTCAACAAAAATCCGAATTGCAAACATCCTTCCATAAAATGGAAAAGTTATTAACAGGAAAAGAGCTTGGCAAAATTGTGCGTTTGCCATCCGTCCAGTATCCTATCCCCTTTGTTGACCCTCTCGAGGAGCCTGACCCCTCGGTGGGCAAATCCAGGTGGGCGCCACCCCTACGAATGCTGTTGCATTAAAGTTTGAGATCTGTAAGCCCTGATAACCCTAGGCTGATTTTCCTAAAACTCCATATTCAGCAATCTCTGATAATAATATTCATGCTGATATAGGTGAAGGAGGCGGATGGGGGCTGCAGCCTCTTTTAGGGACGAAAATTTGCTATTTGGGGGCAACATATGCTATTTTCGGGCACTCATGCATGGAATGTTCGGGCAAAAGTGCTTCATCACCCCCAGTTTAAGTCGTCCCGTACACTTATGAAAGCTGAGAGGGCTTAAAACATGATTTCGACAAAAAAGAAAAACAAGCGCAACAATGTTGCCGAAGCTCAGCTTTTCCTGTTGACCTAAAAGTCTGCAGTCAATATTTTGGATGGGTCTGTAACTTATGTTGATCATACGTACGTTAGAAAACAAAGAGATAAATATAAATGCAATGAAATATGTATTGAACTCCTGAAGTCTCTGAAAGACTAAATCTGGTACACAAAGTTAACTTTATATACTGCACAGATGTTAGTATACAAATAATGAATGTTTATGAGTGTGCTGCTTTGTAGACCTCATTTGTCTTCCGTAATTAGACCCAGATAGTAACTTCCGATAAAGAAATTTTACAAATGGTTAAAGGTCTTAGAAGCGATATTTTGCCCCAGAGATATTCCTTGAACTTGTCCAGGGACAGAAGTCCCAATGAGTGTTGCCACTATGATTTGGAAAAACCAAAACTGCTCAATTGCTCAATATAAAGGGATAACTTCTAAATTAAATTCTTTACGCGCCTCGAATTCTGAGAACTCTTTAGTCCCGTTTTCCCCTACAAAATTATTTTACTGCATAACATTTTTATGATTGGGATCTCCCAGGTATATAAATCGTCGATCGCTTTTAGGACCCGTGAATGTGTCGCAACAGGCCGGAGGAGTAACTACAGTTCGTAGAGAGCGCTGGGAAAATATGCACACTTATACTAAGTCTAAGGCTATTGAAATATCATCCCCCATGGCTTCCCCTTAACAACTTGGTGGGGCTTTCGGCAACGGAGAACAAGACTGAGGCGGTTCCTGCAGTGTCGACGCCCATGTGACTGTACCAGGCTTGTAGCCCGACAAGGTACTGAATGGGGGCGAAATGGCTTCCAGGGGCTAAAAAATTTTTAAGGGGGCCAAATGTATACAAATGCCATTAAGCCAATGGCAACTTGAAAACTTGCTAGGGGGCGAACAAATTTCAAAGAGGGATTCGCCCCCTTGGCCCGCTTGACTAGAAGCCTGAGCTGCACAATTCCTGCAGGCTCCGAGGCTGACTTATGGCACACGCCTTCAAAAAGCACGTTTTCCTTTTCAAACCGAAAATTGTTTTTGGAATGTTAGCACAACCGTTACTTAAACCATATGAAGCTTTGTATTTTCAATCAACGTGCTATGTTCTTTGTTTAAAAGAAAGGGGTGGATTCCTCTTTCCTCGTACGACATTTCCTAGACAACATTCACCCTAGTAACTTGAAATAGTGTACCCCGAGCCGGTATCCCAATTCACGAGTAGCTTCTTTCCTTCATGCGACAAATATAAACTAATTTGCTATTAAGGAGGATAAGTCATTTGTTTACCTTTCATACTAAATATTTTTTGTCCAGAAATGTTAAGAAGAATGTTTGTAAAGGAGATACAAGAAAATTTGAAAGATTAAGGTAATGTTTACAAATAACTTGAAACTTGAGGCGACTGGATATATTCTCTTTAAACTTTAAGCCAAACTCCTAAAACCATTCAGACATCAGGCTAAGCTGAATACTTGTTTCTGCCGCCTAGCTTATATCACTAGCCTATGTTTCGCACAAGGCCACATATTCGCAAGAACTTGCATAACTTTCAAACGTCCGGTATTTCTTTTCGAGTAGGCCTAACCATGATCCAACCAATTTAGCTATAGTCTATTATTAAAACGCCTGAATGAGATCAGCACCACATGTTCATGACGTAACGCCTCCATAGTAGGCTGTACGGTATATTCCTTATTCATGTCATATCCCTGGTTTGGAAAGCAAAGAGCTGAGCAAACATAGTCTGACATAGTGGGGTAGCCCACGTACGGTATTCAAAAGTCGATACACTGCACTTTGCGTTAACACTTCCACACCATTAAGCACGAGACGTCCTGTACATTTTTATATGTTCAGTATACGTTTGTACTTCGTTTCGTTGCACAGTCTCTCAAATGATAACAACTGGGATTCTCGATGTATTCCCGAACATGGGGACTTCGCCAGAATTTGTTTCAAAAAGTGATGTTTTCATGCCTTTAATGATTGCAGAAACGAAAAAAAAAAATAACTTTTGTTCAGCACAAATTGAACTATCTATATGAAACATATTATCAAGATTGGTGCAAACTGGAAGACAAGTAGGGAATTTTACGTTTTCAAACAAAGCCTTCTCCCGAGGTCAAATAGCGGCCAAATTTATCGAGAAGAGTCGCAGCATACAGACACTACTTTTGCTAACATCTCTACTGAATTTCAGCCAAATCTAACGAAAAACAGCGAAATGTCAGGCACTTAAACGCAAATGTTATGGTGACAGACGTTTGCCGTGACGTAGAAGTTTTGCCGTGCACGACAGCAATAGCTCAGCTGAAAGCTTTCAGCTGAGCTAAAAAATGAGAAAACATTGATTTCGACAAAAACAGATTAAAAAATTGTCAGTCATTAAAAACAAACACATTGATCTAACTCTAACAAAATTACATATCTTGGTGAGATCAAGGGATTTTGTATTTTGAAAACTGAACAACACATTTCGTAGCTGATAGTTCAATGGAGCATATTTTTAAAATGGGGACACTTCTTATCCCGACCAAAGTCACGTCCAAATTCAGATTTTAAAGTATTATTAAGACAATAATCAAATTTAGACAGCTGATAAGTCTATACCGGTATGTCTGGTTACTATACAGGGCCGTAGCCAGCGAGAGGAGGGGGGGGGGGGGGACTGCCAATGAGATTTCCAAATCGTAAACGGAAGTTGGTTTGCACTTAAATTATGACAAACTTTGACCAAATCCGGGTAAAAAATCCTGTGGAAGCAAACCGGCCCTAACCCAAGGACAACTTTTTCACACGTTTTTATGTCCACCCTCTCAATGGTAAAGATCTTGGGGCTATAACTGGTTCAGTCTCTAAGATATTGCTAAATGTCTTCAAAATGCGTAAATTTACAAAAATTGCCCCATAGAACATAATTTAATAAAATCACAGCTCCTAACCCCTCCAGTCTAAAGTAACACTGATACTTTTTTAGTCTTCTTACAAAAATAGTTTGCCTAGAACTAGCAACTGATAATCTTAATTCTGGTATACTGCAGTGGGTAATTTTGAAGTCAAGCCAGCTTACTATATACCACTTGCTCATCTTTCAAAGCATCTGTAGAAGATTTATCGCCTTTACGTTGAGCCACAAGTATATAAAGTGCTTATATTAGCTGATTGTAAACATTGCTGTGTCTACTCAGAGGCTTACAAATTCAAAATATTGTTCAACCGCTATCTGGCTATAGAAAAGACTTCTTTAAATTGTAGTAAAATAGCTTTATTATTTCCTTTTTTTACATGCTTCTCTTCTTTAAAAAACTGAAATCATGTTCTATAAATCTAACGCAAAGGGACTCTTTTCGTTCGTTTTGCAATTAACAGTGAAATATTTTGCGCGAAATTAAGAGAAATTCATCAAATGCTTAACGTCACCATAAAACTAAAATGTAATGTTCTAAAAAGGAAAGGGTTGTATTCGAGTCCACAGTGACCCCATTTCGGGCCATTTCCGATTCCAGTCACCACCATTCCGGGCCAATTCGGAGCCCAGTACCCTCCGATCAGAGCCAATTCAGATTCCAGGTCCTCCAATTCTGGGCCAATTCCGAGTCCGGCCATTTGACAATAAAGCATCTCATAGAAATCTTTTTGTACTATTTTTGCTAAATTAAAACGGGCATTTTCAGGAGCAAATTTCATACCCTAGTTCACCCTGGTTTTAGTTGACTGTATGTGACCATTCACTGGACTGTGTACCAATAACAACGTAGCCCTTTGTGTGTTTGAGTACCGCCGCAGCGCATTTCGATTCCGGGACCACTCATTCCGGGACAATGCCTGAATGCCTGATCCAAAGTCTAGGACTGGAGTCCGAGTCCGGACTCGGAGGTGACAGCTCTTCAAAGGGTTTAACCAAAGTGGATGATCTAAATAATCGTCCTTATTTCTACAAATAGTGGAAAATGGAATCAGACTTCTTAATGTTACAAAGATACAGATTTATTTCCAAAATACTGTGCGAGAAAGACAAGGAAAGAAGAGTTTCTTCTGATCTCCCACCGCTCAGTGGAGTAAGTGAATGTAAAAATTTTGTTCAAGTCATAATTATGTGAAGCTACATGTTCACGCCATCATGAAATGCACCTTGCCAATAAGGAGACCTTTTCCTTCATAAAAGAAATGTATACACATTTAACCACATGCAGAATATCAGTAATTTACCACGACGTTGTGCATTGTCGATGGGGTCCTGCTCATACTTAAGACTCCATTTCCAGGACTTTGGTTTTGCTTGAACCGTGACAAAACAGATCGTGAAAGATACTTCATATTAAATGCATTTTAATTGAGGGCTTGCCATCAACATGCCTACAATTACAAAATTACAATTAAAATAAAAAACTCTCCAGCGTACTTAGTTAAAATATGATTAAAATGGTTTTCTTCGAGGGACGTCAGTTGCAGAGATGTATTGGTACCCATTTACATATTAAGCTGTCACAAAGCGAGAAAATATCAATTATATTTACCCCCCCCCCCCCATTTTTATTGTTACTCTACATAACTGATCCTTTCACATTGTCAGGTTTATAACAAAAGATAGCAAAAAAAAAAGATTAAAAAAGAAAATTGAGTTCACCAAAAAGACTTGGTAAGACGGTAAAAAGTTAAACCAACTGTGCAACCGTAAAAGTTGTAACAATCAAAACTCTCTCAATGAGGTTAAGATCTCGTGTAGGCGAAAAACTTAATCAAGAAATATGTACAATGATAATTCTATTACCCAAGTAAGTTTAGAAAAGTCATCTTTCGTGGTTTGTGAAAGAAATGCCTATATAGGTTATAGTTTTATGTCGAAACACAAATTCAAAGTTGTCGAAGTAGCGAGGTGTGTTAGTTTTAATGGCAATGTCTAAGGGAGACAAAATAGATTTTTCAAAACTTTGCTTCAAGTTTTAGCCTAAATATTTCGACAAAATAAAAAAAGCTAATTTTGGCAAAAAGCCAGTTTTTAGCTAACTTGTCCTTTGACGTCCGGCCGTTGACCTGTTACGTCATTAATGTCGCAAGCGCAACTGTTTGTAGTCACGTTACCTACCTATAACAAGTTTCAAGATGAACAAACTTATGATTCAGGAGGAGATTATGACTCACTCTTTGGCTCACACACTTACACACAGCTTCACAGTTTCTGATGTCAGGTGAGTACAATATCTCAGCCATCTCAGATTACATTATATGTAGACATTATATGCAGGGGGATAAATAACTTGTGTAAAGGTTATCATTGAATATGAAAGAAAAGAGCTAATTTATCCTGAAGATGTTTTGTTTCGACCATCTCCACAAGAGCCGTACTTGATGTATAATGGCTTTGCGTAACTTCTTGTTCAGGGCGGAATAAATGACGGGGTCCAAGGCTGAGTTGGTGTACCCAATCCACATCGCAAAGACATTTAGAGCATGGCTATTTTCCTCATCTCGTATACAAGCATGTACCACCAAGTAGGGGGTCCAGCAAACTGCTGTGGTCAAAACGAGAAGTCCACCTGAAAGGTAATAATTAAACATTGATCTTTTAACAGTGTGGAGCGTTACAGTAAAGTGAAATGACTAAACGTTATACATAGGCGTAAGAAGATGTTTGAGACTGGGGGGCTGAACGTTGTTTGGGGACCGCCGTCCTGGGGGAGGGGCTTACACCCTACTCCCCTTTGGGAAACTTTTGAATATTTGAGGGTCCTTGGATGCAATTGGGTGCCACATGTGAACCAATTTTAAGGATATTTACCGCAAAATTTTGACATCTTTCACAGAGGAAACAAGGCGTTTTCGTCCTTGGATTCAGGAGGACGGGAGCATAAAGCCGCCCCAGCCCCCACTTCCTACCCCTACGACCTGATATAGGCCCCAGCCCCCACTTCCTACCCCTACGACCTGATATAGAATTCCAAATTTCAGATTGAATTGTATAAGTCACTTAACCTGGAGTTGTTATCCATAAGCCTTTGGGGCTTACATTGCCCAAAAGGATTGCTAACTAGCATCGTAAAGCAATTGCTTCAAGGCCTGAAACCTTCCTGCTTTGTAAAATATCAACTACCTTAGCATGAGAAATTAACCACCTAATGCAGATATACATAATTTTTTGTTTCACCAGGATTCGCTAGCATTTTGTAAAAATGATCTTAGTTTACATTGCGAGAGGAGGAAAGAATCTGGAGCAGGTGAACCAATATCTCGGTAAGCGAAGCCCTTCAGGATCTTGAATGAGACTATCAAACGAACGATGGTACAGGTACAAGAAACAGCCTATATATGAAACAGTATGCACCCTAGTCAATATCAGTGGCGTACCCAGGATATCTTTCACAGGGAGTGCAGTACGTTGTGTGATCGTCGGTCTGGGGAAGGGTCTAAGTGGAGGGGTCCCCCTCCTCTTTGAATTTTTTGAAAAATTAGGTGCCCTTACATACAATCTGGTGCCACATATGCTGCCTTTTAAAGTAAAATTTGTGTTGAAAATTTTACTTGTTTTTAGGAACTAAAACAAATAAAAATCGGTATCAGTGGGGGGGGGGGGGGGAAGCTGGCCCAATGGCCTCCCCCGTGTACGCCACTGGTCAATGTCGTTTTTAATTAATGAGGTTAGTTTACATGAGGAGAAATACGAAGGGAGAGCAATGACTTGAGACTTACATCTGGGTGCTTGGGTTACGAGACATGTTTTATTTTGAAAAGAGTTCTTTATCAAAGAGTTTTTACTGCAATATTGAGTGACAATATTGTTTTAGATGCCGGCGACTGGATGTTTTCTTGAGGTAGGTTGGATTAGTGTTTTTATTCGTTGAGGGTCATCGGCTCAAACTGAGGTCAATGTAAAACTACTGTCAGAAGTGAGATAAGGCCCCGAAGTCTTTATGTGTAAAATTCAGTCCTTTTAATAAGGACTTCTGGTATGTCTATCACTTGGACCAATTCCTGTTACGAAGATTTGAGAGCAAAATTAGTGTTTAATGAGAAATTGAATACAAAGTTTTAACATACTGTCAGTTTGTTAACGAAAGAATACAGCCTCTCGGGTCGTGCCGATAAGCTTTGGCAAAGACTCCATTTTGAAACCCCATGTGAAGTACTAAAACGGAAACAATGTGGTAGCTTAAGCCATAGGAGGTTTTTCATGTGACGTCAGCGCGTTTCAATTTGGCATACTGGCCGTCACTACTCATGCGCAAAAGACGACAAGACGTTAGTTTCAATTGTTGTACAATGGACTCCTGGCCATCAAAACAGAGAGACGCACAGCGCAGTGACGTCGGTGAAAAACCTCTATATCCTTGGACCAAGATTTTACATGGTTAACGGGATTTGCCAGAGACAAAATTCAATAAGTTAAAAAAATGCAGAAATTTTTCTCGTTTAGCAGATGAGAACGCATTGCAATAGCTTGTAGCTTTTGGAAGGTATTAATTTTCAAAGCAATGCATTTTTCTTAAGATGAAGTGCATTATGGGAAATCTGTGATGTCATCGCGTCACATTAATTTGACATAGAATTGAATTTCTTGATTATATTGACGCCGTAAATTGTAGAGAATATTTAGCAACATTGTTTGTAATGCCCTACATATGGTGTAGAAACAGCTTATATATGGGACAGTACGCACCCTAGTCAATATCAGTGGCGTACCCAGGATTTCTTTCACCGGGAGTGCAGTACGTTGTGTAATTGTCGGTCTGGGGAAGGGTCTTAGTGGAGGGGGCCCCCTCTTTGATTTTTTTTTGGAAAAATTGGGTGCCCTTACATACAATCTGGTGCCACATATGCTGCCTTTTAAAAGAAAAATTTGTGTTGAAAATTTTACTTGTTTTTAGGAACTAGAATAAATAAAAATCGGTATCAGTGGAGGGGGGGGGGGGAAGCAGGCCCAATGACCTCCCCCGGGGTACGCCACTGGTCAATGGCGTTTTTAATTAATGAGGTTAGGTTACATGAGGAGAAATACGAAGGGAGAGCAATGACTTGGAACTTACATCTGGGTGCTTGGGTTACGAGACATATTTTATTTTGAAAAGAGTTCTTTATCAAAGAGTTTTTACTGCAATATTGAGTGACAACGTGGATGCTGTGTATGCCTATATGGCATTTAACTACACACACAAGTAGTGAGCTATTGTTTTAGATGCGACTGGATGTTTTCTTGAGGTAGGTTGGATTAGTGTTTTTATTCGTTGAGGGTCGTCGGCTCAAACTGAGGTCAATGTAAAACTACTGTCAGAAGTGAGATAAGGCCCCGAAGTCTTTATGTGTACAATTCAGTCCTTTTAGTAAGGACTTCTGGTATGTCTATCACTTAGACTAATTCCTGTTACGAAGATTTGAGAGCAAGATTTAGTGTTTAATGAGAAATTGAATACAAAGTTTTAACATACTGCCAGTTTGTTTAATGAAAGAATACAGCTTCTCGGGTCGTGCCGATAAGCTTTGGCAAAGACTCCATTTTGAAACCCCATGTGAAGTACTAAAACGGAAACAATGTGGTAGCTTAAGCTATAGGAGGTTTTCATGTGACGTCAGCGCGTTTCAATTTGGCATACTGGCCGTCACTACTCATGCACAAAAGACGACAAGACGTTAGTTTCAATTGTTGTACAATGGACTCCTGGCCATCAAAACAGAGAGACGCACAGCGCAGTGACGTCGGTGAAAAACCTCTATATCCTTGGACCAAGATTTTACATGGTTAAAGGGATTTGCCAGAGACAAAATTCAATAAGTTAAAAAAATGCAGAAATTTTTCTCGTTTAGCAGATGAGAACCGCATCGCAATAGCTTGTAGCGTTTGGAAGGTATTAATTTTCAAAGCAATGCATTTTTCTTAAGATGAAGTGCATTATGGGAAATCTGTGATGTCATCGCGTCACATTAATTTGACATAGAATTGAATTTCTTTATTATATTGACGCCGTAAATTGTAGAGAATATTTAGCAACATTGTTTGTAATGCCCTACATATGGTGTAGATTTATGTTAAATCTAGTGACATGGAAACATATTCAAACATTCCAACAGTATCAAATTTCAAGGACAAACAGGACATTCAATTATAAAGAAAAACAAAGGAATCTGAGGTAACGTGCCCACTTAACATAACATTCTGTAACCTTGATGAGAACTGGAGGTATTTTTTGACAAAAATATTATTAGATATCTCGAGTTAGGAAAAGAGTATTGCTACGGGGTTTGGAGGGTAATAAACTGGATTTTTTCCTCTTTCACATGAGACCCATGTGAAAAGCCACTGGAAAATGCCTTTAAATACTTATGGCAAATGTCATCGTGATATATGGATTGTGTCACATCTTCCGGAGGGGGAAGGTCTATTGGTACGCATGTATAACATTTTCAGGTGAAAGCGTTGAACATGATGTCTGTGTGCTAGAAAATTCTTCAAGCACCGATGTGGTATGTTTAGTAGCATTCTGAATAGTAACAACTTTAAGTAAGCATTCAAAAATTTGAGGTGTATGCAATCCCACTTAAAACCTCTCATTGGAAAGTTTACAAAAGGTTTTTCTGAAAATTAAGCATGCACTTAATTTTGCAGTTTATTTTTTTTTTATCTTGGAGAGTGTGCATGAGATCGTTATTCTAGAAAGGAAATTTCATGACAGGGAACGGAACTTAGTATGTTTATTCTGGAAACCTTGGTATGTTTATTCTTGAACCTCAGTAGCCTGTCTCTCTACTTTATCGGAACTTAAAAGACTTGCGTAAATTTTTAGTTTGTTTCTTTAATGATTCAGATTTTGAAATCATGATATATGTCAGTCTTTTTGAAGCTTAGTCAATCTATAAGCCTCATTCTTCGGCAGCAAACTGAATTAAAAAGTAAACAACGCCAACCTATCTGCTGCAGACACATTTTGGAGTTGTAAAATCGTTGCTAAGGGACCTGCAGACACAATTAACGAGACCATTGGCGTAGCCAAGATGGATGGTGGGATAAAAACGTGAGGAGGATTGAGACAAGCCCTTTCCTTTTTTTTCAAACTTACCTTTCAATATTATGTATAAAAATGCTTAAATTGAAACTGAAAATTTTTGAAAGTTATTCCTCAAACCAGGGAGTTGCAAACAGAATCAGGTGATGGTTTGAGCAGGGAGTTGCAAACAGAAACTTTTCAAGGAACATGCCGCTGTTCAGTGCTTGAATAGATTCTCCGAATAACTGTTTTGCTAACCTCTTTAAACACTGGGTGCTTCATTTTAAGAGCCCCATCGTCCAAGGCCACTTTTAGCATGACGAGAGGATGGCGTTGTAAATAATAATACAACGGCTGTCTGTGTTTTACTTGCATCCTAGTTATGTTTATGGAAGCGCAGCTCCTCATAAACATATTGTGATTACACAGGATCAGATCACGTGACAGTTTCTTTGTGACACGTTATCTGAAGAAGCAGTTCATGATCAGAACTGCCGCAAGTACTGTATATTTTTTAGTACGTGTACATAATTGTAAAGCAGTCAGTAAGAAAATTATGGTCTTTTTATTGCAAAGTAAGACTATAAAGATTTTTCAATGTCCAAATGTCTGAATAACTTACTGAAGCAGGATATAGGAACTATATCCTGCTCTATGGTATGGGCAGAAAATCTAGAACACGGAAGTCAGCGTCAGCACGAAACAACCAATTTGTGTATGATAGTATGTTACCGTTAGTACGGCCATAGTTGCACAGTGCATGCAGGATATATAGTTTTTACATTCTGCTCGGGACGGCCCGGCCACTCTTTCGGTCGAGATTAGGGAGGTCATTCGTCAGGTTTTTCGCCGGTCAGTCCGGTTTTCGAGCACCCTGTCCTCCATTTGGGTTCACAGGGCGCCGGACGTTGAATATTTCTCCATTCTGAAAATTCTACCGTAGACCTCCCTCTTGCACAAATTTTTAGAGATAATTTCATTTTCAGACACATCATAACAATTTCACAGCTCTAATTATGCAGCTTAGAACACCGGAAAGGGCCGTTTCAAGCCATCTGAGAGCTTGTGAAGCCAAAAATTTTCTGGTACGCTACGGGCCAATTATGGTGGCGCTCCGTTTAGATAGTAGTTAAGGTTGTCCTCCTTTTCTGTCATCGGGAAGTGGTCACCCTAGTCGAGATTGTTCCCACCCTAGGCCTATATCGTACTATCGTATTACAGCCGTGTTTATAGAAAGCAGTAGGCATCTTTAGAGCCATTGTTTATGTCAGTGTCTCCCACAGTGGCTGACACAGAAGTAAACGAAGTAACGTTGCAGGCCTAAGAATATTAACGTGAGGCCTGGCCTCTTCGGTAAAATAGGTGATACATATGTAGTCTACACTTAGTTATGTTGTTGGTCCATACACTCATTGTATACGTAAGCTGCTAGTGAGTGATGAGTCTATGAGAAACTTTCGTCTACAACTTCTGCCACAGTTTAGTTCTGTATTATCGTATTGTGTAGGCCAATAACGTGGCCTAGTGATAATGTACATTGCAGCCTGTCCCGCCAGCATCTGGATATGGTACTCTGGTACTCCAAGCATTGCAAGCAACGAGCATGTACCACTGTGTGGGTTGAGCTTAATATAGGAAATTTTATTCAAGGGCATTTAACATAACATGACATAACATAAAAGCCTTAAAGGGCAAGGAGAGGGCTAAGGCCCCATTAGATACCCTGAAGTCCATGTAACCTTAACTGAAAACAACCGACCAACACCAAACGAGCCCAGTACAATTAGACTCTACCACAGTTATGGAAGAACTTGTCAATGTTAACCTTAAAGCAGTGGAGTTAACTACCCACTCAGGCAGACTATTCCACTCGTTGACTCTATGAGAGAAGCTGAAACAGGGCCGTAGCGAGCGGGGGTTGTGGGGGTGTCACACCCCCCATATTTGGTCGCCCGTCGGCAAATTTTCGGCCTGTCGGCAAAAAGAGGAGAGGGAAAGGAAAAGAAGAGGAAAAGAGGAGAGGAGGAAAAGAAGAGAGAAGAAGGGAAAAGAAGGGAAAGGAAGGGAGTGAAATGGAAGACGGAGAATGAAAAGAAAAAAGGGAAAGAGAGAACGGGCCAGTCTGTTATCGGATATTTCGATTTTCGGCTCTTTCGATTTTCGGCTCTTCATCTAATTGGCCCATTCAAGTTGAAGGCCCGTCGGCAAATTGATTATGCATGTGACGGCCTTATACGGCCGTATCAACGGCCGTCGGTGTAATTGGACGAGTGACTGAGTCCGTCGGCAACTCGGGAAAAGAAAGAGAATTAACGGCTTCCGTATAGGTGCACTATTTCGGGTCATATGACATTCTTGAAAAACCACTTTCTGCACATTATTCGTCACTTTTATCATCACCATGAGGAGCAGTACCCGATTACCCATGGAGAGGGTATCCTTAGCCCGTCTTCTAAACCCTAACCTTAACTTCAAACACATTTTGCAAAGTTCTGAGGATCCGGTTTACCCACAAACATCCTGGGAAAAAATAATGCGTGCCGTGCATGTCTTTCCTTCCCTACACTCTCAGGTTTTAACTTTTGAACACCGAAATGAAACAGATACAGAACCATCCTGGTGTTGAAAGGATATTTTGAACGCTTGTGTTAAGATTCTGATCACTTTTTCTCCCTTTTTGAACGGACGCCTATCCACTTATCTTATTGAACGCATGACGCGTCTAGTGTTCAAATGCTGAACACATAGTGTTCCAATTCTGAACGACAGGTTCAGCTCCTGAAGTATAGTGGTATGACGAGAGGAATAGCCTAACACATTAGAATTAACCAGAATCTTTGCATTGGATAATGCATTATGAACCAAAATATACCAATCCTGCATGAGACTTAATTTTTTACCGAGAGATATACTTAAACCTCAGGGCTTCCGGAGAAGAGCCCCCGGACACCCACCAAGGGCCCTAAGGCCGGCCCAATGTTTTAGCCAGCCCCTATTTGTGGGACAATGTCCCATAAATTGGGAAAAATGTCGCACAAAAAAATCTGACACGCAAATTCTACCCGGGTGAAAATTTTGAGGTTCCTCATTAGGGCAGAAATCCACTCAAATATTGCACCATTTGCGATCTAGGCACCTTTCAAATTCCAAAAATTTCCAAAGGACCCCTCCCCACAGATCAGTAAATGTCGCATTGAGAAAACGTCCAGGCTAAAACACTGGCGGCCCTCTTGATCCCAGCCGCTTAACCCTATAGCGATCTGACGAGAGGGATAGCCTAATACATTAAAATTAATGGGAATCTTTGCATTTGATGATGCATTATGAACCAAAATATATCCATCCAGAGCTTTCCGGGGCTGCACCCCCTGGACCCCACCAGGGGTCCTTAGGCGGGGCCCTGGACCCCACCCGCTAAAGCTCGTTTTCGCACTACGCATTAGCAGATCCGTCGGCAAAACATAATCTCCACATCCCCCCCCCCCCAAAGATAAGACCTTCGCTACGCCCCTGCAGTGGCGCCGGCATGGGGGGCGCGTGCCCCCAATGAAAAAAATTGAAAATTTTAAAATGATCCCAAAAGGCGATTAAGCTATAGAGTTCTGTAGGGGGTAGGGTGAGGTGTGTTTTGAACGAGTGATAGATCTATTTATCTATTTGATCATTTTCTATCACACGTTTCTCAAACTATCAGAAGTTTCGCAAATCCTTCGCAAACTATCAAAAATTTCGCGCTCTCCGCGCGCTTTAAACCTTACCACATTGTTCTTATTATCATTATATTCTGATAGCAACTCCCGGAGAAACACAGCAGCAAAAGTTGAGAGCTGTTAACGAATTACCAGGTAAAAGACTGGCTTTTTGAGTGGCATGTAGGTTTGTTGGGCAATTGAAAGTGTCTCTATGCACATTCTGAATGCAGGTTTTGTCACGGAAATCTTATTTAATGAAAATTTTCTCTCGCTTTGCTCGCATGCTTTAGAGTTTGCTCTCCATCTCATGACCATTATTAAGGCAGGGAGGTATTAGGAAAATACATGGAACTATAATCACAACATCTGTAGGGGCCTAGCATCAATATGGGATCTTTTAATCTAAGTTGTCTTAGCATGATTTGGAAAGTTGAAATCACGTATTTGCCGTTGTACATTTTCCAAAAAAAAAAAAAAAAAAAAATTTACCGAGCGCTTTGTGCGCAGCCATTATCGGTATACATGACAGGTGCATAGCCAGGGGAGGGAGGGAGCAGCCGCCCTCTTGAGCATACTTTTGGTATATTTTAATGTTTATTTTTACAACATTGATAGTGCTCCCCCTATTTATATGCGGTAAATAGGCCTGGGAAGTACCATTTCCAGCGATCCGGGAGGCATTTTGGGCCAAAATTTTCTTGTGCTTTGCGCCAACCCATGGTGGCGCAAAGCGCTGAGAGTCTGTCTATGGGCTTCGCCCCCCTTGACAAATTCCTGGCTACGCCCCTGATAGATGGTAATTTTCAATACACTTACAACAAAAATACATTCTGAAACACGCTTGTTAATTCTTCACCCTTTTTGCTATACCTATCAGGGAGGTCTAATATCACCGTCCTGCACCTATACTCTCCATCCGCCATTTCCCCATTGCTGGAAGCTGTTCATCTGGATTTTCGTTCAAAATTAGTAAAAATACGATAGTTGTAAAGTGCTCTGCATCAGTGGCGTAGCCGGGGGGCGTGGGGGGCGACAGCCCCCCCATGAAAGCTTGTCGCTCCCCCAGTCGCCCCCCCCCCCCCACTGGCGATCTGGGCCAAAAAAAAATTCACTCAACTCACTACTCAACTTGATAATGATATACGATATACCTATATTTTTTTTGCTCTGAAGAGGGCAATTTCTCTTATAAATGAACCAAAATTTTCGGCGCGCTTCGCGCGCTGTGAATTACTCTTGTTTCTCCAATATATTGTAAGTTCCATTCCACATAGCTAGATAGCATAAGTCCTGTTCACTTTACAAGTTACACGGTAGGTAGAGTACACAGTTTATAATTATAGAGATGATAGTAAATATCATCCCAAGATCGCAAAGCCTATAGTTGCTGTTATCTTGTGTGTGTCATACAGTACGGTCGGTTGCTGAGCTACTCACGGAGCAAAGTTTGGCTATTTCATCAGGTAGTCCAGGTGGTGTCGACACAATGTATGTTTTCTCCGATACGGTCTACAACCCCAACCGTTTTTATTTTTTTGTCTTTGTACTCAATGATTTCGTATGGGTTTTGTGTAAGCCTACCAAAATTTTTCAGGCGATTCGCGCGCTTTGCAGTGTCAAAATTCAGACTTCAAAAGAACACTATCAGTGCACAACTCGACTGTTAAAGTATTAAGTAATGTTATGCAAAATATGTCATGCAATGGCGTTGGATAGTTCGGCTCTTTCATATCCCCTTCTCACCACCCCTCAATAAAGGGGCTGTCGGAACTTGGGGTCACTGGCATGACCCGGCCCCTGTGGGGAAAATTCTGTCGCTACCCATGGTTCATTTACTATTTTGGCTTTCAAAAGGATCGTTTCTGCAATAAAACCCAAAATTTTTGGTACGCTCTGCACGCTCTTCCTCAGTTCCGTTACTTATAGCTAAATTTAGTACAAACCCTTTCCTCCTTTTCAGGTAACTTAATAAGTAGAATACATGGATTTATGTAAATGTCGGAAATTTCATCTCATTTCGCTAAGCCTATAGTTAATGTTCTTTTGTGACTGTCGTGCGGTACGGCTAGTGATTCTAGAAGGGAAGTACAATATACGTTATGCAAGATAAGGCCCAACTGCTCGGACAATTGACCTATATAAGCTTTAAATAAGTAGGCCTACAGACTTTTCTAATGTAAGCTTACCCAAAAAATTTTCGCGCGCTTCGCGCGCTTTGCAATTTCAGAAGTTATCAGAAGTTATTCTGCTACTGCACGTCGTTTGTTTTGTATTTCTGGGGAGTTCATATTTTCAAGCCCAGCAGGGTTTTTCGTGTACTTCCCTTCACCTCATGTACATATGTCTCTATTACCATTCATCATGTATTTTTGTATGTATGCGTGAAGTGATAAAACAAATAAACGAAACGAAACGAAAAGGGAAACGAAGTTAGATTACGGGAGAAACATGAAATCAGTGCCTTTGCTTCTCTAGTATATACAAATTTCATGCAATATATCAGTATGGCATGGTATAGTACACAGATTTTCTTCAAATCCCCCTCACCAACCCCTCAAAAAAATCGGGGATGTCGTCACTTGGGGTCGCTGGCCCCGCGACGGGCAAATCCTAGCACCACCCCTGCTGTGAATTACAAAGAGACCAATGGTATGTGAACTTCACAATTTACGCCGAATGCAATCATAGGCTATTAAAGTACCCACCATAGTCTAGGCCTAGGTGCGTGGCTTTTGTCACTGACAGCGAGTATCAGTATGTGCAGGAACCTAGCCCACCGCTACCTCGTGAGAATAAAATAAAATGAAACTTTACGTTTTTTCACCAAAATTGCACATCTTGATGGCTGCTATCAAGCCTGGCAAGTGCCATTTCCGGCGATCTGGGATGTATTAAAATCTCAGATTTTCTTGGTACGCTCCGCGCCAACTCATGGTGGCGCTCCGCCTAGATAGTAACAAGGTGCCCTCCCATGAAATGGTCAAGCCCCCCCCCCCAGCGCCCCCTACTAAAAAAATCCTAACTACGCCACTGCTCTGCATCATACTCTATGTTATCATTTAGATGTCAGGTAATAGGCGTTATGTCATTGCTCCATTTTATGTACTAGATCCGGAGCTTCCAGGAGGCTCTATGTAGGTATCTGCCAGCCTTAGATGCCTTTTTATAATGCACAATGAAGAGGAGGAAAAATTTCGTTATAGTCCAAGAATGTTTCTGTGGACTCCACGGACGTATTTTGTGGTAAAAACGTTGCCCGAATAGAAGGCGGTAAAGTAGCCAAAAGGGAGTCTTCAGGAGGTTTGTTGACAACGTATTCTTCTCTTAGAAAACATACTCTCCTCTTTCACCTAACTAGAATTCACTAAATGATGGACATTTTCCAGCTATATATAATCAGCTCCAAAAATATTCCAAAGATAGCACCATTTTGCATGTAAGGAACCTTAAATTAGCAAAAATTTCACAAAGGGGAGGGGGACACCCCCTTCCCTTAGACCCCTCCTCCAGGACGGCATCTTCATGAAGTGACAAAGGAAATATCCCCACTGCTGTATACAAACACGGGGCGCATAAAAAAGGAATATTTAAGCGTCGCCACTCAGTTAAAAAAAAAAATATCCAGCCTGTCGGACAAATTAGAATTTACTAAATTATGGACATTTTCCAGCCATACAGGTATGCGATTAGCTCCAAAAATATCACAAAGATAGCACCATATTGCATCTAAGCTACCTTAAATAAACAAAAATTTCTCAAATGGGAGGGGGACACCCCTCCCCCAGGACGGCACCTTAGTGTTGTGACACCTGACAAAGGAAGGATTCCCCCACTGTGTATATCAACGCAGGGTGCACGCGAAAAAACGCATTTTGTGTAGACTTGGGAGGTTAACTGAAGTGCCATTACGACATCATCTGTTGTGCCCCCCAATCACCAAAGCCTGGCGGCGCCACTGCTCCCCTGAGCTGAACCTTCTAATGTCAAGCCTTGCAAAACACTTAACTAGCTTCTTACAATGGCCTCGAACCCGAGAATTACTTTGAACCTTTAAATAACTACATGATGACAAAGGAGACCTTTCAGAGAGAAATTTGTACACCTGAAGCATTTCCCCCTAATCCTTCTCAACTCCGGGGTGGTAGGCTAAGCCCAAGATGCTTAAGTCTAACATGATAAGGTACCATTAGCCACTGTCTGAACTGATATGTTGTGATCAGTTTACTCGTGCAGCCTAGCTTAACGTATGTTTACCAACCATTTCACATGCTTTAATTTCAATGAAGGCGGAAAAGGCCTATATGTCATCTTGAAAATAGCCAGTATATGTACGAATCGCTTCCATAAACAGTAGTTACGGTTTCCGTAGCTACATTTCTAGTTAATGGTTGCATCTACTGTGCACGCAGGTTTCAAGAATCCCTTTTGTTGAATGTCCATATTGTGAAGGAAGTTTATCTGTTTAAATCAATTGTCCTTTTTAAACTCTTAGATGTATTCATGTCATTGTCTGGGCCACAACTGTAGGACCGTGTGCATTTCTCTTAATGTAATGGAAAAAATGACAGCTGGACATTTTAGCGACACGAATTCGTTATGTAACCAGAAAACCTAAAGGCTTTTAGTGATTCCTTGCTGGGAGGGGTGATTTGTTGCACTGAGTTCATCCCTCAGATTTATACTTTTTGACTATATCAATTTTTACGATGTTTTCACAACTTGACCTCTGCTGACCTCAAATGACCTTTGAAGCCCACGAAAAGATGAGTAACAAAAATGAAAAAAAAAAGTGTCTTAGGGAGGTTTCGTATCCCGAGCCTGAGAAACCGTGCTCTTATCCACTACGCCATCAGTGAACCTCGTTCAGCGTGAGGTTTTTCTAATTATGTTATAGTCACAGCATCCTTTTTAAGTGTTCATAATTAGGTAATTTAAACTAGTATTATTACTGTAACAGTTATGCTTGTGAAAATATAAATGTTGTTCTCTATAACATTATCTTTGAAACAGTAAAAAATTCAGGCCTAACTTTTCGTTAGTCGCGAAACTCCGGACACTATTTGGAGGCACGCCCATTGTCTATTTAGTTTAAGAGGTTTTAGTAGTTTCACCTCTGATAAACTGATACGACCTTTGACCAACAAATCCATAGAGTTTCCTTTCTTTTAAAGTAACACATCTTTATACCAAGTATGAAAAGGATCCACGAAAGTAATGTTGATGATGGGTTGCTTTCTCTCAGCAGAGCATGTTCCTGTACAATGTGCATGGCTATGATATAAGCAATTTCCATTTACCCGTTGTGTTTGTCCTGCTCTGTCTTACAGTGACTTGGCCAACCGTCTGCCTCTTGTTTCAGTTTTAAAAACGTATTAATGTAATCTGCAAACAAGCCACCTTCTTTAGTGTCAGGGTCGTACTGTGTGGTTTCGCCGAAGTGCCACACTTCATGAACTTTTAACAGTGTGTACCCTTTCTTGTGTAGTTCAAGACTGACCCAAGTACCTTCCAAGGCACGTTCTGCGTCGGAATGATGACAGGTTCCCTGATTTTCGTCGGAGGCACACTTAGCACACAGTGGGAACAGCAGCGTATCATTGATTCGTTGAGGCAGTACAGGATGATATAGACCACGTGGAGGCAGCACGCGACAATGAATAAATCCTTTATAGTCGAAGACATCTCCAAATTGTTCTGTAATAATCGTCGGATGGCCGATAGGAAATGCGCCGTACTTACACACCCACTGGTACAAAGAACAGAGGTCAATGTAGCAAATTTTTTCTCCGGGGCTTATCACGTGGGGAAGCTTGACGGCATTGATTCGGCCACCAAAAAGGCATTACTTGGTTGTAAAGGCTCCCTTATTTCAATAGTATCAACAAAGGTTTTCATCTTGGGGTTGCTCTTGACTTGTGTTTCGTACTCACATTCCCATATTTCGTGCACTTGAAAACCCTTCTCTCTTAGATAGTCAGCCCTATACATGGTGTTGTGATAAGCTTCTTCCATGGTGACATCACTACCTGGAACACACGTCTCCCTGTTCGGTCTACAGGTTGGACAACCGTGCCAAATACAACCATGAAACTCCCAGACGTGGTCACCATGGAAACCGTCGACACGATACTGATCAATTTGCTTCTCGCCACCTTTCTGGCATGCTGTATGACGATGCCTTCTTCCTGCTCAATCCACCTGAACAACTTCAGGGCTTTGACGGATTGTTTATACCGTGGGTTGTGACCTTGGTGGGGTACAATGGCGATAGTCCCTTCTTTCAAAAAATTCCTTCTAAACACGCGCATACACGTGGAGGCAATTGTGAAACATTCTTTGAAGGGATCCACAGCTGTTTCCTCGATAAATAATTTGCGAAACTGGATGCAGCCTTGGCGTAGTAAATCGACATCACTTCGACAGTAAGCCCTCATTTCCTCCTCCATATGAAATACTCTGTCAAGCTGACTATTGTACCAGTCTATAAACACTTTTCTCCTTTTAGTCGTCATTTGATCGAGATTGTTGAAAGATGCCGAAGGCCAAGGTCCGACATACGTTTCATGTTCTTTTGTATTAAAAAAATAGGGGAAGAACCCCTTCTTCAACTCTTTCAAATCAAATGTCTTGGGGAAAGCACTGAGTGGGATAGGGATGAAATTGTATGAATCGATGACTTTACAACGCTTGTTAAGCTTGATACTCATCATTTTAGAGCCATTCATGATCACATTTTGGGGAGGCAAACCAATTTTGTTCAAATGTTGTAATATCAACCCACTCATATTGTGGGCAATAGCCATGAAATTAGGATTATTCAGTAATAAGTGACACAATGAAGATAGGGTTTCCTCGCCTTTGAAAATGAATTCCCGTTGGCCGCAAGTGTCGCAGTCATTCTGAATGTCATTGTCCATGACACAGTTATCACATACACGATGCACGGCGCAAAAGTTTGGCATGTGTTGAAAGGTTTGACTGTCGTCTGAGTACACATCTTCTTGTCGGCATTCAAAGTCAAAAAATAAAAATCCTTGAGTACTCTCCTCAGGTTCACCATCCTTCTGTCAAACTGGCTGCATGAAACATTGATGACCTATAGGCATTTTGGTTTGACAGGCTCGACAACAGGATAACCCACAGACGTGTTGATCTTTGACTGACTTGCTACATCCATCGCACCGTTTCACGCGATCGCAGGTTGGCTTGGGGCAAGCACTCTTTTTGGAAGTGGTAGGCGATAACTTGTGTTTGTCATAACATGCCTGACTCTTCAAATATCGACCACACTCTTGACAGAACGTCCAAGCTTCAAACGTGCAACCGTCTTTGTCATTGTTGAAACGGCCCGTACAAATGTTGTCGCAGCGGTGATGTTCGCGATGATCATAACATTTGAGGCAATGTTCACACATGTAATATCGATCGAAAAAGCCAGGCAGAGACATAATGACATCGAGGTGACCTTGATGATACAGTAAACAGAGTCATTTATCTTTTTCTGGTCCTCTGAACATGATGGGATCTTGCGGTGTTTCGGTGATAACCAAAATTTGATACTCCGTCAGAAATTGTTGAAACCGAGCCACCTCGGGAACGTTTGCACTGACATGAAGGGTCTTCGCCACTTTTTTCTGCTCACCAAATCCTTTCCTGATATTTTGCCAGTTGATGGTACGATCACTTGCTTTATCCAATCGAGCCTTTGCAGTCACGAGGGCCCTTTTCAAGCACAGGTAATCGGTATTATTGATGGTGATCACCGATCTCTTTTCATTTCATTTCATTTTCATTTAATTTCATTTATTGTTTCTTTTCACAACAATAATCATACATGCAATAAAGATTTACGTAACATCATATTTACAATACATGTCGTGAAAAGGGAAGTGTGTTAAAAACCCTGGAGGGCTTGACGTGAACACACTCCCCGGAAATTACAAATTTTCGCGACCAGCCATTGCATCAAATTGGCATGAGTAGTAACACGGCCTTTTCCATTCGCCATATCCACGTGAAGGACATTCAAAATGACATCGCCGTTCAGTGTAAAATCTGCATTGGACTGAATCACTTTTTCGATATGACTAAACATACGTTCTATAGTTATCTGGTCTCGGCGCATGAGAGGTACCCACACAGCATGTGTCAAAGACGGAGCCGATAGCTCTAGTCCCACGCGATCCTGAGGAGCGATGCCGTCCATGAGCTGATCCATCAGCGTCTCCATAACGTTATGCAATGCCGACAAAGGGCCGCCATGTTGCTGGACCAACTGCTGTAAATTGGACTCGTTAAACGTCACTCTGTATTCACAGTAAAACAGGGTTCCGGAGCAATGGCAATGTGTGGGCTCAGAAAGGGTATCCTTTACAGTGACGTTAGAGTCACCATCCCCATATTGATTGGACTGAACATCATCATCTTCAGAGTGATGGCGTTTTCTAGGCTGTTCTTGGTCACTCCTAATTGTCTGGCTAGGATGATGCCACTGAGACTGCCCCGTCCGCATATTAAAATAAGGCCAATCAAACGTACAGCTCCACTGAAGGGTCCAACCTTGCTGACATAACTCTTCAGACGTCTTTTTCCATCTTTTTGCTCCATCGTTTTCTGTATATACATACGTACAATACGATTTTCAGGAAACAATAGCGTACGTGTTCACCAGTCAACGATCAAGTGAGAAAATAACGTCCATCGGTTGGATGGGCTTTTTATATGACACCGTTATGTACGTTGTTGTACTACCATAGGGATGCGCATATATATTTTGACCTATTGTTGTTTTGTTTGGACACACAAAAGCTTCAAGTCGATATTACCATGGTGAGACTAGGCTTGTTATGATCTGTTTGGGTTCTGTTCAAATGAACACCAGGTAAAATATCAATATCACGTTGCCAACGTGGAGTGTGTTTGGTCAGAATCAATAACCGCTCTATTCATGAGCACAATGAATAAACATTCGTGTCACCTTGAAGACATTTGGATTGGTATTATCTCTTATTGTTTTCTTCAAACCAAACATTTTCGATCCCATTTGTCCTAAACGGTACAGATGACTTAAGCTGACAACCTAGTGAAAAATCAATATCGCATGAAAAGTACCCATTCTGGTCGATTTAAATACCCATTCTGGGACAACCTAGTGAAAAATCAATTTCGCATAAAAAAGTACCCATTCTGGGTCGTTTTAAGTACCCTCTCTGGACCCTACTTTCTCCCCAATCAAAAATTGCACTCCTCACAATAACAATAAGTAAACATTCGTGTCATCTTGATGACACCTTGGAAACATTAAGGTGCTTGCAATGAAGAGTAGCAAAGTCCTTACTTAAACCATTTGAATTAAAATAACAAATGAGGCTAAGGTAGGTCGAGCTGATATGAGGGTGGTAGAAAAGTGGATTGCAGAAGAGTTTGCTATTAGAACAATAAATCTAAGTTGTGGCGCAGAAATTAATAATGAGAGAATTCCACTCAAAAACTTGTCTCACGGAAATCGGTCATAATGAAAGTCCCACTTAAACTGGGTGCGCACGAGGGGCACCGATTTGTATGTTTGTTTGTTTGTTTTGTTTTGTTTTGTTTTGTTTTGTTTTTTTGAATATTTTTATTGAATGACTGTTTAGATTGCATATACTCTTAAGGTTTCCGATTTATGTTTCGCTATTGAGTACCACTGTGTAGTCCATGTGGTCCATGTGGTCCATGTGGTCCATAGATTTTGGAGGCTTTGTAGGTGCCGATAGTCCATCCCCTTTCTACTCCATAAACGAAGACTGCTTAAGACCAATGGTTATTACTCTTGTTGAGGGAAGTAGAGTTCTGGGATTGAATTCAACCATTGTCGCAAAGATAGGGCCTAAGCAATTTTTGAATGCAAAGAGTTATAAGCATCACGCCTGGATGGAAAGAGACCCCCCTTCTCAAAAGCCCAGGCTGAATTTTGAAGTGTGTAAGTGACGATTTGTTTCTTGTGAATATAATCAGGGAGTTGCCAGCTAACCTCCCTAATAGAGGGAAACATTCAACTAACGTATACCATGCCTTCAAATACTAAGACATGCAAAGTGTACACATCTTTTTCGTAGGCTGATAAATGCTGATAAGTGTCACAATAAATAATATATCCATAAAATTGCAAATACTCAAACACCCATTTACTGGAGTTACAAGTTCCGTACTTGTTCCGTATATTCGAGAATACTTGCACAATCGGACTATTCAAAAGCTGGCCCATTGATTTTTGCAGGGAGTAAATGGAAAAATAGGTAGAAAATGTCTTCACGATTATTTCTATATTCTTCGAAAGATGCACGTAGCGGAACTAGGTCTACACGTCCTGTATGCCTGTGTATCAGAGCTAGTGAGTATGCCTATAAGTATTTTACTGTTTTACAGAATACATCTTAAAAATACAATTGTTACTTATTTGGGAGTCTTTGACGTAGAAAATTAAACAATAGGGGAAATTGGTCCAGGAATCAATCTGGCAAAACTTTGTTATTGTGCTAATTACCCAGTATTAACTTTTACAGCCCACTTAACATTGATGACATGAGGCACTGGTTTAGTTGTGTGCACCACCAGAGAAAGTATTTCTGTGTTACTATTACAGGTAACTTCAACATTAGTAGTACCTTTGTCCGCCTCTGTGGGTTATCAAAGAGATGCACAACAACTGATTTTTTTTCTAATGAATACACAGACTTAATGCTTGACAGGTAAATTTATAGGCTGTAAAGTGAGTATCAAACTTAGGCTATGCCTAAACGTTTATTTATGCATACGTGTACGTAAACATTTGCGCTCCCTCATCCCGTCCAAAAAATGTGTATACAAATTACCGCCCTCGTGTGCAACACACATGGAACCCCAGTTGGTAAAGTAATCATAATTTAGTTACACGTTTGTGTGCAGTTACCTCAACTCACATTTCTCTTTGACTTTTCTGAATTATAGTACTTTTAGTTTAAAGTCAATCAGTTAAAGTAGCTAGGACAATTAGCCTGATAATAATTCTTGCGAGTGTCATTACATGTGTTAGTTGGTCCGGTAGTAGGCTATGTGAATTCATACGCGGTCGACTACATACATCTTCCCAGTTCTTACGCATCTGCTTTTATATTGTAGCCTGCAAAATCAAATGTGTTTGATACTTTGACGAAGATGAAAGGAATTTATGAAATAACATGTATGTATGTATGTATGTATGTATGTATGTATGTATGTATGTATGTATGTATGTATGTATGTATGTATGGATGGATGGATGGATGGATGGATGGACGGACGGACGTACGTACGTATGTTTGTATGTATGTATGTATGTATGTATGTATGTATGTATGTATGTATGTATGTATGTATCTATGTATGTATGTATGTATGTATGTATGTATGTATCTGTGTATGTGTGTGCACCCGCGGTGTGTGAGCGATCCTGTGGCTATGGGTGCACTCAGCAACATGTCCTTAACAGGACACGGTGCAGCCGGCGAGAGCTCCGCTCTCGCACGTCTTTCCTAGCTCACGCGGAGCTCGAAACTGGCGTAGCTGCCCGAAAATTCCGTCGCTGCAATGAGAAGTCTCGCGCGGCTGCACGTGCCTGCCTTGGCAAGCTGCCCGCCCTCCAGACACGTACGTCTGCAGGGTTAGTTGGAGGTCAGCCAGGCTAATGGGGAAATCCCGCGAATTCCTTACCGGTACATTTCCCGCGTACCGCTAAGGAAGCGAGGGCGAGTATGGGTGCACCCGCGGTGTGTGAGCGATCCTGTGGCTATGGGTGCACTCAGCAACATGTCCTTAACAGGACACGGTACAGCCGGCGAGAGCTCCGTTCTCGCACGTCTTTCCTAGCTCACGCGGAGCTCGAAACTGGCGCAGCTGCCCGAAAATTCCGTCGCTGCAATGAGAAGTCTCGCGCGGCTGCACGTGCCTGCCTTGGCAAGCTGCCCGCCCTCCAGACACGTACGTCTGCAGGGTTAGTTGGAGGTCAGCCAGGCTAATGGGGAAATCCCGCGAATTCCTTACCGGTACATTTCCCGCGTACCGCTAAGGAAGCGAGGGCGAGTATGGGTGCACCCGCGGTGTGTGAGCGATCCTGTGGCTATGGGTGCACTCAGCAACATGTCCTTAACAGGACACGGTACAGCCGGCGAGAGCTCCGTTCTCGCACGTCTTTCCTAGCTCACGCGGAGCTCGAAACTGGCGCAGCTGCCCGAAAATTCCGTCGCTGCAATGAGAAGTCTCGCGCGGCTGCACGTGCCTGCCTTGGCAAGCAGCCCGCCTTCCAGACACGTACGTCTGCTGGGTTAGTTGGAGGTCAGCCAGGCTAATGGGGAAATCCCGCGAATTCCTTACCGGTACATTTCCCGCGTACCGCTAAGGAAGCGAGGGCGAGTATGGGTGCACCCGCGGTGTGTGAGCGATCCTGTGGCTATGGGTGCACTCAGCAACATGTCCTTAACAGGACACGGTACAGCCGGCGAGAGCTCCGTTCTCGCACGTCTTTCCTAGCTCACGCGGAGCTCGAAACTGGCGCAGCTGCCCGAAAATTCCGTCGCTGCAATGAGAAGTCTCGCGCGGCTGCACGTGCCTGCCTTGGCAAGCAGCCCGCCTTCCAGACACGTACGTCTGCTGGGTTAGTTGGAGGTCAGCCAGGCTAATGGGGAAATCCCTCCAATTCCTTACCGGTACATTTCCCGCGTACCGCTAAGGAAGCGAGGGCGAGTATGGGTGCACCCGCGGGGTGTGAGCGATCCTGTGGCTATACGTGCACTCAGCAACATGTCCTTAACAGGACACGGTACAGCCGGCGAGAGCTCCGTTCTCGCACGTCTTTCCTAGCTCACGCGGAGCTCGAAACTGGCGTAGCTGCCCGAAAATTCCGTCGCTGCAATGAGAAGTCTCGCGCGGCTGCACGTGCCTGCCTTGGCATCTTGCCCGCCTTCCAGACACGTACGTCTGCTGGGTTAGTTGGAGGTCAGCCAGGCTAATGGGGAAATCCCTCCAATTCCTTACCGGTACATTTCCCGCGTACCGCTAAGGAAGCGAGGGTGAGTATGGGTGCACCCGCGGTGTGTGAGCGATCCTGTGGCTATGGGTGCACTCAGCAACATGTCCTTAACAGGACACGGTACAGCCGGCGAGAGCTCCGTTCTCGCACGTCTTTCCTAGCTCACGCGGAGCTCGAAACTGGCGCAGCTGCCCGAAAATTCCGTCGCTGCAATGAGAAGTCTCGCGCGGCTGCACGTGCCTGCCTTGGCAAGCAGCCCGCCTTCCAGACACGTACGTCTGCTGGGTTAGTTGGAGGTCAGCCAGGCTAATGGGGAAATCCCTCCAATTCCTTACCGGTACATTTCCCGCGTACCGCTAAGGAAGCGAGGGCGAGTATGGGTGCACCCGCGGGGTGTGAGCGATCCTGTGGCTATGGGTGCACTCAGCAACATGTCCTTAACAGGACACGGTACAGCCGGCGAGAGCTCCGTTCTCGCACGTCTTTCCTAGCTCACGCGGAGCTCGAAACTGGCGTAGCTGCCCGAAAATTCCGTCGCTGCAATGAGAAGTCTCGCGCGGCTGCACGTGCCTGCCTTGGCAAGCAGCCCGCCTTCCAGACACGTACGTCTGCTGGGTTAGTTGGAGGTCAGCCAGGCTAATGGGGAAATCCCTCCAATTCCTTACCGGTACATTTCCCGCGTACCGCTAAGGAAGCGAGGGTGAGTATGGGTGCACCCGCGGTGTGTGAGCGATCCTGTGGCTATGGGTGCACCCGGCAACATGTCCTTAACAGGACACGGTACAGCCGGCGAGAGCTCCGTTCTCGCACGTCTTTCCTAGCTCACGCGGAGCTCGAAACTGGCGTAGCTGCCCGAAAATTCCGTCGCTGCAATGAGAAGTCTCGCGCGGCTGCACGTGCCTGCCTTGGCAAGCAGCCCGCCTTCCAGACACGTACGTCTGCTGGGTTAGTTGGAGGTCAGCCAGGCTAATGGGGAAATCCCTCCAATTCCTTACCGGTACATTTCCCGCGTACCGCTAAGGAAGCGAGGGTGAGTATGGGTGCACCCGCGGTGTGTGAGCGATCCTGTGGCTATGGGTGCACCCGGCAACATGTCCTCAACAGGACACGGTACAGCCGGCGAGAGCTCCGTTCTCGCACGTCTTTCCTAGCTCACGCGGAGCTCGAAACTGGCGTAGCTGCCCGAAAATTCCGTCGCTGCAATGAGAAGTCTCGCGCGGCTGCACGTGCCTGCCTTGGCAAGCAGCCCGCCTTCCAGACACGTCCGTCGGCTGGGTTAGTTGGAGGTCAGCCAGGCTAATGGGGAAATCCCTCCAATTCCTTACCGGTACATTTCCCGCGTACCGCTAAGGAAGCGAGGGTGAGTATGGGTGCACCCGCGGGGTGTGAGCGATCCTGTGGCTATGGGTGCACCCGGCAACATGTCCTCAACAGGACACGGTACAGCCGGCGAGAGCTCCGTTCTCGCACGTCTTTCCTAGCTCACGCGGAGCTCGAAACTGGCGTAGCTGCCCGAAAATTCCGTCGCTGCAATGAGAAGTCTCGCGCGGCTGCACGTGCCTGCCTTGGCAAGCAGCCCGCCTTCCAGACACGTACGTCTGCTGGGTTAGTTGGAGGTCAGCCAGGCTAATGGGGAAATCCCTCCAATTCCTTACCGGTACATTTCCCGCGTACCGCTAAGGAAGCGAGGGCGAGTATGGGTGCACCCGCGGGGTGTGAGCGATCCTGTGGCTATGGGTGCACCCGCGGGGTGTGAGCGATCCTGTGGCTATGGGTGCACTCAGCAACATGTCCTTAACAGGACACGGTACAGCCGGCGAGAGCTCCGTTCTCGCACGTCTTTCCTAGCTCACGCGGAGCTCGAAACTGGCGCAGCTGCCCGAAAATTCCGTCGCTGCAATGAGAAGTCTCGCGCGGCTGCACGTGCCTGCCTTGGCAAGCAGCCCGCCTTCCAGACACGTACGTCTGCTGGGTTAGTTGGAGGTCAGCCAGGCTAATGGGGAAATCCCTCCAATTCCTTACCGGTACATTTCCCGCGTACCGCTAAGGAAGCGAGGGCGAGTATGGGTGCACCCGCGGGGTGTGAGCGATCCTGTGGCTATGGGTGCACCCGCGGGGTGTGAGCGATCCTGTGGCTATGGGTGCACTCAGCAACATGTCCTTAACAGGACACGGTACAGCCGGCGAGAGCTCCGTTCTCGCACGTCTTTCCTAGCTCACGCGGAGCTCGAAACTGGCGCAGCTGCCCGAAAATTCCGTCGCTGCAATGAGAAGTCTCGCGCGGCTGCACGTGCCTGCCTTGGCAAGCAGCCCGCCTTCCAGACACGTACGTCTGCAGGGTTAGTTGGAGGTCAGCCAGGCTAATGGGGAAATCCCTCCAATTCCTTACCGGTACATTTCCCGCGTACCGCTAAGGAAGCGAGGGTGAGTATGGGTGCACCCGCGGGGTGTGAGCGATCCTGTGGCTATGGGTGCACCCGCGGGGTGTGAGCGATCCTGTGGCTATGGGTGCACTCAGCAACATGTCCTTAACAGGACACGGTACAGCCGGCGAGAGCTCCGTTCTCGCACGTCTTTCCTAGCTCACGCGGAGCTCGAAACTGGCGCAGCTGCCCGAAAATTCCGTCGCTGCAATGAGAAGTCTCGCGCGGCTGCACGTGCCTGCCTTGGCAAGCAGCCCGCCTTCCAGACACGTACGTCTGCTGGGTTAGTTGGAGGTCAGCCAGGCTAATGGGGAAATCCCTCCAATTCCTTACCGGTACATTTCCCGCGTACCGCTAAGGAAGCGAGGGTGAGTATGGGTACACCCCGCGTATGCATGCATGCTTGCATGCATGCATGTATGTATGTATGTATGTATGTATGTATGTATGTGTGTTTGTCAGGCTTAGTTTGTCATCGCAATATCTCAAGATGGAAACCATGGATATTTTTCATACTTGGTATATGGATTTATCATAATAAGAGGAAGAACTCTATTGTTTTTGGGAAGGTGGAAGGTCATCTGAGGTCACCATAGGTCACACCAGAGGTCAAAATCCGAAAAACCTTGTGATCACGATATATCAAAGAAGGAAGCACTACTTTTTCTCATACTTAGATTTTGGATACGATATGGTCAGTAGATGAACCCTATTGTTTTTGGTAGGGGGCAAAGATTATCTGAGGTCACAGGAGGCGAAACTACGAAAACCTTGTAAATTGCTGGTAAACACTTTATTTCAAGATAAAGGAAAATTGATATTTTTCACACTTACGATGTAGACTTTGCATCTTTAGAGGAAGAAGCCGATTGTTTTGGTTGGAGTTCAAAGGTCATTTGAGGTCACAAGAGGTCAAAAACATTGTAAACACGGTATTACAAGATGAGGAATGATGTACACTTTTCATACATTATAGGCCTGTATAGATTTGTTATATAACGAGAAAGAATCGTATTGGTTTCGGTTGAGATCAAAGGTCATGTGAGGTCATCAGAGGTGAAACTAGGAAAGACTTGTAAACCGCTTGTAAAAACGTTTTCTCAAGATGGCAATGAAGATAATTTTCATTCTGGGTATTGGATTGGGGTATTGGGATTTGTCATATTGTGTTCACCTACACTTCCTACCTTGACCAGTGTTGTGTGCAACCGGCGTAAAAATGTAGGATATGTGAGACTTTTGAACATTTGTAGACCTTTGAAAGACTTGCTCCCCGTTACTCGTGGTCACTGGAAGTATTTATGTTCATAGATCTACAATCAGGCAAGTTTTTAGGCTGAATAAACTTTGTTTCATTAACTATCGCTACGGAGCGGAGCTTATTCACCAGTCTTCCAACTTTGCCTAACAAGCCTAAGCTGTTCTCCATCCCCATCCTCATCACTAGTGTTTTTTGACTTTCCCGGCGGTCACCCTACGGTAACCAACAACAATGAGCAAGAGTTTCGGAACCAGACTGCAGACAAAAGAAGCAATTGAGCTTGTTGCCATGGTGATTACCCAAGTCTTTGACAGCCCTGAATTTGAAGCAAAGATCCAAAGCTGTCTAGACAGAGCTGTATCTAAAAAGATGGACGAAATATTGGACCGGCTTGAAACACTTGCTGGTAAGATCCATGAAATCGAGGTTACTGTGGACGAACATTCTAGGAAAATGCAGCAAATTACAACTAGAATCAGTATGCTTGAGGTCAGATGTGATCGCTCTCTAAAAGAAATTAATGAACTGGAACAATACTCACGGAGAAACTGTTTTCGTGTCTTTTGGGATCGAGGAAAAGGAACCCGAAAATACTAGTAACATCATTGGTGAAGTTGCCTCCAAATATCTGGGGATTTCTCTCAACCCCACCAACATTGACAGATCTCATAGAGTGGGCAAGAAAGATCAACGTTTGCCAAGAGCCATCATCGTAAAGTTCTCCAATTATGAGGCTAGGGATCGCTTCATCAAAAACAGAAAAAAGTTGAAAGGTACTACAATTGTAATCAGGGAGGACCTCACGAAGGTTAACCAAGATCTGCTCAAGGTCACGAAAAGCAACCCCTTGGTTAAGTCTGCTTGATCTCAAGAAGGAAGAGTTATAGCCCTCGTGAGCAAGAATGGGGCTCAATTTACAAAGAGGATCTGGGGGTTGAACGATCTGCAACAACTTTAACTGTCAAAGTGACGGACATCTGACAATGAACTGGACAGAAGTCATTCTGTAGACCAAAGGTTTACAAAATTGTTTCATCTGTTTTCTACGTATTTTCGTCGGTGTTTCCTTTTCTTTTTCTTGTATCTTATCTTTATCTTTGCTATTACTTGTCTCTTTACTTCTGATGTCTTACTTGTCACCAGTCGTTACCTTAACTAATGATGAACTTGCTAATATGTTTCAAAATTCAAATACACTCAGTGCTGAATGTAACCACCCTTTTGAACAGAATGTGCCAGAAATGTTAAGTGATAGTGTAAATCTTAGTTCTTGTAGGTTTTCAGTGATAGCCAGTTCAAAGAAAATATCCTTTGCAAAACCTCTGCACTATCTGTCTTCCACCTCAATATAAGAAGCTTACCTAGAAATCATATTCACTTAGTAACTTACTTGGAGAGCATTTCGTATAAATTTGATATAATTCTCCTGACTGAAATTGGTTCCAGTAATGTCGATTACCTGGACAATATTCTACCCGACTATCAGTTTGATTATGTATCACTTTCAATCAGATGTGGTGGTGCTGGTATTTATTATAAAAACACATTTAGTTTACATAAGGTTCAAAAGCAAGTCATTGCATCGAACCTGAGTTGTTCATGTGAAAATTGTCAGATTGAAGATATATGGCTGGAGCTCAGCTACAATAACAAATCCTTCTGTGTAGCATCTTGCTATCGTCACCCTAAGGGAAATATAAAACACTTCGTGGATGCTCTTGAAAAATGCCGCCACTCACCCTCTGTCACTCCCTTGAGTATTTTGGTGACTTTAACATTGACTTACTCAAGATTGATAACTGTTCTATCATTAATGATTATATCAGTGTGATCATGGGTCATAACTTCATTCCAACAATCAATCTGCCAACTAGGATTAGCGAAAGTAGCCTTTCACTTATTGATACTATTTTTGTCAAATTACCTCTCAGCTTCATACACAATTAAATTTATTCTGGTAACTTGTACACTAATATCAGTGATCATCCCCCAAATTTCTGTATTATCGAAGGAAGCGATAAGCGAAGTAACACTGAAAGACCGCTAGTTAGAGTTTACAATCAGTGTAAACTTCGATCACTTTATTCAGGCTATGGAATCTATTGATAAAAATTCTATGTATAGCATTGCTGATGTCAACGTTTCTTATTATCAACTAAACAGTATTTTACATTTGAATCATAATTTTTATTTTGCTCTGAAAAGAATATCCAGGAAAAGGTTTAATAATAAGCCATGGATCTTTCAAGGTATTAAAAAGTCAATTTCTCATAAAAATATGTGGTATCGAAAGTATTTGAACAACCCTACTACCAACAACAAATTGAAGTTATCATCACATCGGCGTGTTCTTCTTCGTATTATTCGATGTGCCCGAGCCTCGTATTACAGAAATATTTTGATCTCTCGACAAACCAGCTCAAAGCACTCTTGGTCAGTCATTAATTCCTTAGTTAAAGGAAAGCAGAAACGTCGTTTACATGTAAGCTTAATCCGTTGTGATGGAGTAACCTATTCAAATGATTGTGACATAGCTTATGTTTTAAATGACTTCTTTTCATCAGTGGGCCGTATGCTAAACCAGGGACTGGATTCACGCGTATGCCCATCCACCTCTTTGGTAGATCAGGGTAATGATTCAATATTTCTAACACCCGTATCTGATTGGGAGATTCTAAAACTCATCAACGGACTAAAAGATGGCAAAGCCCCGGGAATCGATGGAAATCCTGTTAAGCTAGTTAAATCTATCTCTCATGTGTTAGTCCCCATACTCACGCATACCTTTAATAACGTTTTTACCTCTGGTGTATATCCTGATGCCCTTAAAATTGTAAAGGTTATTCCATTACTTAAAAAGGGTGATCCCTCGTTACCTGAAAATTATCGGCACATTAGTTTACTTCCATGTATAGATAAGATTCTTGAAAGTGTTATTGAAAAAAGAGTGAGATGTTTTCCTAACAAACGGGATGTTATTTATAAATTTCAGTTTGGTTTTCGAGAGGGACACTCAACATCTTATACTTTATTAGAAGTTGTAGACAACATTCGCTTGTATTTAGATAAGGTTAAAAATGTTCTAGGGTGGCTGTATTTAGACTTGAAGAAAGCTTTTGACGCTGTTGACCATGTTATACTATTGACAAAACTCCTGCACTAAGTTGTCCCTCGGGGACGCATAGCTCCTTAAGGGAGCAGAACTCCTTCGGGAGTATTGTTTGGTTTTCGCCCCTGGCTCTTCGCCAGAGAGTTGAGGGGACTGTTGGAAAAAAGCTATATTCGTGGCACCCGAAACGAAAAGACAACACCAGACTATTTACAATGTATGTACACTATTTACACCCAACCAAGTAAAAACCAAACCAAACAAAATCCCGAAGAGATCGAACGAGCCCTGTGAGGCACCAAACACCAAGCACGTCCGCTCTCTTCGGCGACCTGTCTGGTTTCGTTTCGGGTGTCTGTGGCTATTCGGGAAGGGTTTGGTGGTTTTGGTTTGTTTGTGAGGGTGTTGTTAGTCTTTGGTTTTTTGGTTGTTGGGCATATGTAGTCCTTTCGCCGGTCTGGCCGTGTCTGTTTTCAGCACGTAAAAAGCACGGTATTCGTGGCAAGGCTTACGATATTCTAATTACTTATTCAACAGAAAGCAATGGACTTTTGTAAATAATACTTATTCACGTTATGCTGATATCACCACCGGGGTACCTCAAGGTTGTGTTTAGGACCTCTACTTTTTCTTATTTATGTTAAAGATATTCACAATGCTGCCCCCAGTATGTCAACTCGTCTTTTTGCTGACGATACAAATGTTTTTCTAGCCAGTAAAGACTAAAAATTTAATTGAAATGGCCACTGATACACTTAGGCAATTGAACATTTGTTTCGAGTCAAATAAACTTACCCTCCACGTCGATAAAACCTGCTGTACAATCTTTCATGCGAGAAAAAATTGTAATCATGCTTGCATTGAAAACTTTTACTTCAATAATACCCGGATTAGGAAATCGCACTTTGCAAAGTACCTAGGTTTAGTTATTGACGAGAACTTAACATGGAAGCAGTATGTCAATGATCTAAGAAATTCCCTCCTTAAATATATTGGTATTTTTTTTCATATAGGTGACATTCTTCCAGCTGATACTGCAGTTGAGATTACTTCTCTTTTATTTATTCTAGACTTACTTATGCTATTGAAGTCTATGGTACAGCATGTGCTACTGTCCTTAAACCTCTCCAGACTTTTCAGAATAGAATACTCAAACTTCTCTTAAAGAAACCAAGACGGTTTAACACTAATCAGTTGTATTTGGATTGTAAGGTATTAAAAATCAATGATATCCACATGTATTGCATGGGTGTAATTGTATTTAAATACTGTAATGATACGCTTCTGAAAGTAGTATTGTGCAGTGTAATTGAACCACCAAATGTAACGCAAATCTCAATGCAGACCCGCCACAATTGCCTTTTTTCAGTGACAAGTCATAAAACTTTACACGGCAAATTAGTTCTCCAGAATTATTGTTATAGTGTTTGGCACAAACTTTCCTCTAGTGTAACATGAGGCATTGGTCTCTTTAAAACTACTCTATTACACCAATTGCCGCGGAGACATTGTTTACTTCCTATCTAATCAAGTGTGTTACTCTTGGAAGGAAGAATGGAAACCGGATCCAGGCTCGGCGATGGAGATAGCCTCGGGCATTAGAAAGTGACATATAATCCTACCCCACGAAAGTCCAATTTTGGGGGGGGGTCGGAAATCTAACATTTTTAACGGGTTCAATACAGCATGAAGATCGAGTCCTTCTCTTCATTCTTTTCAAAGGAATTTGAAATCTTTCCTTATAAATACTTATCACTAGCAAAGTCCTAGTTATTACTCTTAATGCTTTTTACCCTGACAAGTTACTCTTTTCTTACTATCGTTTTTTTGTTTATGTTTGTATGGTCACTAGCCTTGATAAACAGTTTTGCTTTTCTAGTGTCCATCATATGTACTATATGGTATATATTTGTTAAATGATACCTTTGTTGATGATTGTTGTACATATGAGAAATAAATTGAATTTAAAAAATATTGCGAGGAAGGTTCCTATTGTTTTTAATGGATGTCAGAGGTCATTTGAGGTCACCAGACATGAAACTTTGAAAACCTTGTAGCTACCCGTAAACACGATATCTCAAGAATAGCCCTTGGGCAGTACCTCCAAATTGTGTCGTTTCATGACCAAAGATCGAGTATAGAGGTTTGAATGTGTTTTCCATTTCAAGGATAAATTTATAGATAACAACGTATACCTTTTCATAACTCTGGTACATTAACTAGTGGTTCCAACTTTGCAATGGATTTCTGTGAAGGATGCAGTGACTATAAGACAATTAAAATAGCAGAAAATTAACGTATATGTTGATGGTGTAGTGGAAAGTGCTCGGTTTCTGATTTCGACGGCCAGGATTCGAATCCCATTTACGCATTTATTTTCAGTTTTTCTTATTACATTTTTGCCGTCTTTTACCTATCATACTTGGTATATATGACATGTTATGTTAAGAGGAAGAACTCTTTTGCTTTTGGTGGAGGTCAGAGGTCATTTGAGGTCACGGGAGGCTAAAAACCGAAAACTTCTTAATCACCATATCTCAAGCTAGGAAGCATGAATGCTTTTCATGCTTGGAATGCGGATTCGTTATATTAAGAAAAATAACCATGTTCGTTCGGTAGAGTTCAAAGGTCATCTGAAAAGTCACCCGGGGTGAAATTGCTAAAAACTTGTAAACGTTTTGTTAACATGATATTTCAAGATGGGTAATATTGAGGCATGCCATGTGGATGCCCTTCACTGATTTAAAGAACCCAATTGTTAGGTGGAGGTTTAAGTTCATGTGGAGTCACTAGAGGTCATATAGTGAGACCTCGAAAACACGATATCTCATAAAGGGCAATTTTGATGGATCCCATAGTTGACATGTGGATGCCCCATGTTTGCATGGACTTCAATAATTCAATTGTTTTTGGTGGCGGTGACAGAGCATTTGAGGTCAAGAGAGGTCTTACTGTGAAAACTGCGTATGTAACTGTGAGGTAATACGTAACAAGTGGACGACCCATCTTATTTACAAGAACACCATTGTTTTGGTAGAAGTCAAACGTCACGTGAGGTCACCAGTGGTCAAATTGTGACAACGTCATATCTTGGAGGGATAAACCTCAACGCGACAAAGTATTTCCTTTCGGCAAGAAGTCATACTAAGCCTTTAGGATTCCTTTTTTTCTCACAGTCAAATGCAGAAATCGACCTCCGTTTCCACCCTGTGGCAAAAGTATGCATACAATTCTCCCTGTCTGACAGTAAAGGTTGTGGCTGAGCTTTGAATTATAGTGCAGGTGTGATGAAAAACATGCATTCTAATTTTCATGCATAGAATAATTCCAGTGCAGTGTTTCTAAACAGCTATGACAAGGTTCATTCCTTTAATAGCCATTTCACGCGATAAAGTAATACATTAACGTGTATGCAGTTCTAGAGATTTGGTTTATTAGGTGTACTTACTTGTTTCTTCTTCTGAGAACTCGAAACTTGCATCTACACCATTAATCGTAAAATTAAACGAGACCCTAAGTTGAGGTTTGATTAAGATTCTACTTACCTATCACAGGAACAAGGGCTTATACGAAGAAATGTACACCTGCCAGCTTCACTTTTCAAAGAATTGCGAAATGAACATTCCCTATCATTACTTTCGAAAAGAGGGTGGGTCTGTCTAATATTGGCTAATCAGTGGTGGGCATATAAGCCCTTTTTCCTGTGATAGGTAAGTAGAAATCTTAATCAAACCTCAGCTTAGGGTCTCGTTTAATTTTACGATTCTACTTCCTATCACACTCACGAAGTACTTATATGAAGACTTCAAAGCGATGTTCATGAGCAACACAATATCTCTTTTACTTTTCATTTTCATTAATGCAAAATTAATTTTCCACCACAATTTTTCTCCAAATTCAATGTCTTTCTCATCTCAATTCAACTTTTTATTCCATTATCTTTCATTATTTGCATCTCTTGATCAACTTCCTTCCCTTATTTCTGTTCCATTATACATTTTCCCCTCTAACTCAATATGATAACTTTAATTTCTTACTTTCTTTCTTTCTTGAAAATTGCTCAAAACTAAATATTGGAGAGCTTCTCCATTTTGGTGTATAACCAAAAGGTCACGTTTTACTTATAACAGTCTGTGAAAAGGAACTTTGAGCTTGTTCTATTGGTTTTTTCTTTTTATAAAAGTTTGCAAAAGTTCTCTCTGACTTCCAGCCAACTGTTTTTAATATTTCTTCAATTGGTAAGTTTTTACTACATGCTGCTGGTGAAGCTGCTGCTCTTACACTTTGAGCTGTGTATTCATTAATGTTCAGCCCTGAACTTGACATGACCTCCTTGATCCACCGAGCCAAAGTTTGTCGTCTAACAGGTTTGTAAGGCGGTTGGTAACTAATAACCTGGTATTGGTACCTCTCAAGGGCGCTGTGACTTCCAAGTAGCGTTCTAGAAGCTGATTAACATCTAATTTATCATCACATGGGAACGAGTCCAGAGATGTATGTGGTGGCACTATTCCAGGTCGAGATTGCTTTAGCCGATTTGTTAGGATGAAACAGTTTCATTGGCCTTTTTGTACACGTTGCTTATGTCCAAACTTTCTATGGTTTGCAAACGCTGTGCTGATATAAGAGCAAGTAACATAACTAGCTTGAGTGATAACCGTTTCAATGACAAAGCTGATGTAGGCCAAAGTTTGCGTAAATAGTCAAAAACATTAGAAACGTCCCAAATTTGCTTGTATCTTACAAGCATGTAATCAATGCTGATAGAGCACACCTTGCAGTGTGAATAGAGCTATACCCAGGCCTTTCTTAAACAGTTCTGTTAAGGACTCAAGAACACTCACTACAGAGGGAGAATATGGATCTATCTGCTTTCTACTTGCGAAGATGAACCAGTTATTTTGATGACTGACGTATTGCTTTTGAGTTGAGATACGCCAGGAAGCAAGTAAAATGGAGGTAGTTTCATTTGAAAATCCAGTATTTCTGAGTTGTTCCCGGATATGAGACATGCCATTTAATTGAGAGTCTCGTAAAGTGGATGCGGATCCTTTTCCATAGGTTGAGTCAGAGTGTTTTTCCCTTTGGCAGTGCTCTTGGCATATCTATGATCATGTTCATGAGAACAGAGTACCACGGTTGACTTAGCCAGCATGGCACTACTATGATCCCCCTTGATTTGTCTCTTTTTACCTTCCGAAGTACACTGGCAATCAAGCTGAATGGGGAAAGGCATAGAAGAATAAATTACACCAATTTATTGAAAATGCATTTACAAACAAGACATCTGGGTCAGGCCTCCATGAGACATATGTTGTAATTTGCTTGTTACGGCGGGAAGCAAACAGATCAACGTCAGGTTTGCCCCACAAAAAAGATATGGATACGAAAATTTTCTTATTCAACATCCATTCTGTGTTTTTCTTAGCCTGTCTAGATAACGTATCGGCTGTAGTATTTTCTCTGCCTGGAATGTGGTAACATGACAGCCAAATATTTCTTTCAGAGGCCCAGGTCCAGATGTCTTTTGTGATACTGTTACATTCTACAGAATGAGTTCCACCCATCGAATTTATATACGATACAGCGGTGGAACTATCAGACAGTATCTTGATATGCTCATTTTTGATGTTAGGACAAAAGGATTTCAATGCATGATATACTGCTAATAACTCTAGGGCGCTGATATGCTTTTGGGACTCTTTTGAAGACCAAGATCCGTTGGTTTTGAGGGACATGTAAGGGCAAACAGCACCCCATCCTGTTTGCGAAGCATCCGTCTCAACAGAAAACTTATGAGTTTTTGGTAAAATATCATTTTGTGCCTCTGGTAGGTTTTCTTCCCAACAGTTCATTTCACTTATAGCTTTGTTAATCAAGTTAACAGGTGCCTCGAAATTGTCTTTGTTTAGTTTTAAACAAGCTATTTTATTCATTTCCATTTACCTATAATGAAGTGGTCCATATCTAACCCCTGGTAAGAGGGAAACTATTGATCCTATAACGCTTGCAAAATCTCTTATGGTATTCCTTGATTTTGCTTTAAACTTACTTATAGCCCCTATGGTTTTTTCCACCCTTTCCTTTTTCGGGCGGATAAGCATCTTTTCTGAATCAAGGATAAAGCCTAGAAAAGTTAATTTATTACGTGATTCAAATACTGATTTTTCTGGATGTATAACAAACCCAAGGTGTTAAAAAAACAAAATTAGCTCTTTTTACAGCCTCTAAACATTCCTCTTTGGTTTCTGCTTGAATATAAACATCATCTATATAGCTCAACACGGTAAAACCTGTTTGCCTTAATTCGGATATAGCTGGTTTCAATAGTTTTGTAAACACACGTGTCGCCGAGGCCAAACCATTTGGCAGGCAAGTATGTTGATAAAGTTCTTGCATGAAATAAAACCTCAAACATTTTTTGCTTGAAACACTTATGCTCACTGAGTAGTATGCATCTTTTAAATCTATTGATTTCATGAAACAGCCCGGTTCTATGAGGGAAAGGGCCGATTGTAATGTGTCCATTTTGAAATGATGGTACTGGACACTTTGATTAAGGCACTTTAGGTTTAATATCATGCGGAAAGAACCGTCAGGTTTTGGCCTAAAGAAAATTGGCAAAATGAACTCACCAGCTGTGTGGGAAACTTTTTCAATTACCCCTTTTTGTAATAGCTTTTCAATTTCACTTTTAAAGATATTTTCCTCTGCTGATGGTAGTTTTCTTTCATTTACCACTGGAACTGAAAGTCGGTAATCCAGTGGTTTTTGTTCATAAAATTCGATGTCATAACCACGAACAAATCCCAAAACCATCTCGTCAGAGGTAATTTCCTACCACTGCGGGGCAAAGTTTTTTAATCTACCTGCAGTAAAACTGCTTACTTGGTTTCTTAAGTATGACAAATCAAGAACTGAACTAACCTCAGTTAGTCTTGTTTTTATTTCTGGTTCTGGGTCTGGCTGTACTTTGGCTTCTGCTTGAAAGGCAGTTTGTGGCCTTGACGTAAAAAAGGCGTGTAGCGGTTGGCATATCTTCTGCCTCTGCCTCTGCTGGCACCTCTGAATGCAGAACCTCTACCTCTCATAGGATAGGGAACTATACGTTTACTCATTTTATTTGTCTCCGTAATATCTCTTACTTGTTTCCCTATGTCATCTCCAAAAAGGGATGTGGACAAGGGAGTTGACTTGGAGCACAAATTGGTGTACTCTTGTTTCATATGGGGCCTAATCAAATCACGGCTAAAATGATTAAAATCGATATTTGCCGTACCAAGAAGAGCTAAAGCGTCCGTGAGACGTTTGAGTGCATTTTCCTTATTCAGCCCAGATTTGTTTGACAGAAGGTCATTCAGCAAAGCGGTTAAGGCAGTCATCGCTTTGATATTTGACGCCTGAATTTTTTGTAATTTGACGTCTTGTGATCTGGTTTGAAAATTCAGCTGATCCCAAGTAAGTTTATTGACTTGCGTAGTTTGAAGCAAATCAACATTACTAGGGCGTACATAGTTTTCACAACATTCTTCTTGTTTTTTCTTAAATAATTTTTGTAAGCAAATTGATTTTACCATGTTTGCAAGCTTGTCTTGAACTGGATACCTTGCTTTTGCCCTAAATCTAAGTCTGAGACAAGGGCAGTAAAAATGTTTTGCTCCTCAGTGAAACTTTTCAGCTGATGCACACTGTCTAAGAAGGTATTTTCTGATTGGCTGATTCTATTGTATTGTATCGATTGTATCCTTTGTTAAGGTTAGGGATTAGTTAGGGATTAGGGCTAGCGTTAGCCAGTCATAAAAAAATTCTTCTTAGACAGTGCGCATCGCCCCAAACTTTCCCCTTTGGGGGGTACTTGTTTCCTCTTGTGTGTCGGTGAGGATGTTAATAGGAGAACTTAGAAGGTTTTCGATTTGTTCGTCAAAATCCAATTCTTCACCTTCAGCATTTTCAAAGGGTGAAGTTTCTACTTCACAAACATTCTTCGACTTGGGCACTTGGGAGTGATCAACCTGTTTGTCGACTTTTTGAGAGAGTGTTTAAATTTGAGTTTGCATTTGCTCCCAAATCTGTTTTAAATCAGGGTTTAAGTTATGCGCCCCTGATGTGCCCTCGCCCGAAGGCGAGGGAGGACAGGTTGAACTTTGCTCAATACTGAGCCGATCTGCGAATGTTGCGTGCAAGTTAAAATGAACTCCTGAACTCCAATAGAAACTAGTCAGGTATTTCCAACATGCAAGTGAAACTATAAATTAAGACTTGCAACTTAATATCGCGAGCAGTTTGACTTTAAATCTCGCTTTCATATTCAGTATATATACCAGTGAGCAGTATGAAACTTTAAGACTCACTTAATATCGCGAGCAGTTTGACTTTAAATCTCGCTTTCACATTCAGTATACCAGTGAGCAGTGTGAAACTTTAAGACTCATTTTTCCTTTTCCTCTTAGTGAATAAGTGAGCAGAATTAACCTTTAAGACTCACTTATGGAAAACTGAATATGCTTGTACACTGTAAAAAAATTTTCTGTTTTTTTACAGATTTTTTCTGGCAGCAGAGTTTCCAAGCTTTTTCTGTAATTTTATATTACCGAAATCCTCGGTAAAATTTTACAGGAAAAAAATGTTATTTTACAGATTTTTTCTGGCAGCAGAGTTTCCAAGCTTTCTCTGTAATTTCACATTACATATCATGCTGTTAAAAAACAGTGTTTGCCTGTAAAATTTTGAATTGAAGCTGCCGCTGTATACGTGGTATACAAGCATGTATGGGACTTTTCCATAGTCCGTGCTGCATAACTACCCTTTGAAGCATCCCCCTTTCTCTTTTTTTTCCAAAAGTCCCCTGACTCTCTGGCGAAGAGCCAGGGGCGAAAACCAAACAATACTCCCGAAGGAGTTCTGCTCCCCGAAGGAGTAACAACGTCCCCAAGGGACAAACTTTGACTTAACTGACACCCCCTTTCTCTCGTGCCTTTTTTTTTTCCAAAAGTCCCCTGACTCTCTGGCGAAGAGCCAGGGGCGAAAACCAAACAATACTCCCGAAGGAGTTCTGCTCCCCGAAGGAGTAACTACGTCCCCAAGGGACAAACTTTGACTTAACTGACACCACCTGACAGTGATCCCGTTCTAGACTGGCTGAATAGAACAGGTCCCACCCTGGGAGCTCCGCCGTCGTGATCACGGATACTTTTTTTTTTTTTTCCAAAAGTCCCCTGACTCTCTGGCGAAGAGCCAGGGGCGAAAACCAAACAATACTCCCGAAGGAGTTCTGCTCCCCGAAGGAGTAACAACGTCCCCAAGGGACAAACTTTGACTTAACTGACACCACCTGACAGTGGTCCCGTTCTAGACTGGCTGAATAGAACAGGTCCCACCCTGGGAGCTCCGCCGTCGTGATCAGGGATACTCCTGTGCCAGGTAAGATCACGGATACTCGTGCGAGAGAGCCAGAGGCGGTAACGGTCCATAATCGTTAACATATGCTGTGTGCGAAATGCGGAATGTCTTATATTAATTTGACCGGTTAGTTACAGTGAAAAATGTTACTACATATTTTTTACAGAAGTAAGGTTCACTGATCTTATTATTTTCTATTGGTGTTAATAAACAACTTATCTTTTCACCAAAAAAAGTGTCTTTTGTTACAGATCTGATTAGTGTAGGACTGTTATTAGCGTCAATTTACAAATTTTATTTCAAAATTTGGCCACGCCCACTTTATTAATTAACTTCCCCTAAAAAGGGCTGTAATTAAGTCTACACACAATTCAAGGTTATCCAATGCTTTATTATGATATTTTTAATAAACTACACCCGCAAAGTCTTTACAGTGTTATCTCTTAACCAGTTAGATCTATTTTTAATTTGCATTTTCATAACAGATTTTTTCAGTAAACTACTGGAAATACGTGAAACCTCTGTTAAATTTACAGAATATTCTCGTAAATATGAAAAAACAGATATTTTCGGCAAAATTTTACAGAAATTATCTGCAAATTTTTATTCGTATAAAAATACAAACTTATTCCGTAAAAGATGTGATATACGGAAGACTTCTGTAAAAATTACAGGAATTATATGTAAAATAAGAAATACAGAAAAAATCTTGAAAATTCTACAGAACTTTACTGTTAATTTGGAGAAATTTTTTACAGTGTACATGAGAAAATTACTCAAAATGTACTTCCTTGTTTAAGGAGATAAAATAACTCTCCAAATTTTGCACCCTAGTAAAGCTGAGCAACATAAGGTTTAAGACTCGCTTCAACTAGCTTAAGGATTACACCCTTAAGGTAAAATAACACAAGCCTGATACAAGAAGGTAGTATAGGCCTAACTGTGTTGTGCTGAAAACAATCTACAAAGTGAAATTAAGTTAATCACCTAGACGAAACTAGGATAATAACTTACCACCAAGCTGAAGAGGTTCTTTCGGGGCGGCGGAGTTGTTGCAAGCCCAACCCTCTGATGCTCACTAGGATATAAGTGAAAACATAAACCAACAAGAACCTCTACAGGGATGTGAACGGACGAGAAACAATTGTTTCACATTCCACACTAAAACCAGTGGCGTAGCTAGAGGGGGGCAGGGGGGCGGTCCGCCCACAAAGCCTTTGAAGGCCTCTGTCGGAAATTTCTAGTGTCTGACGGAAATAATTAAAAAAATTCATTTGAAACACTTACAACACTTGTCATGTTTTTAAGCAGAATTACACATCGAAATGTCAACGTGAAGATAAAAATTCGGTCTCCAATCGCCCGGAAAGCAAAAAAAAAAGAAAAAAAAAAGGTCCCCAGATAATTACACATTGAAATGTCAACGTGGAAATCAAATTTTGGTCTCAAATTGCCCGGAAAGCAAAATAAAAAAAAAAGGGTCCCTAGACGATAATCTGTCGGAAATTTTTGCTTTTGCCCCCCCACAAAAAATGTCTAGCTACGCCACTGACTAAAACACTCTGAAATGTACTGAAGCTACTGTGTTATGCATTACAGGGCTTCAAAGAAGCCCAGGAGTAATACAACACAAAGAAAGAGAATAGCGGTCTAAAACCATGATCTGTTCTCTTCCCTGACAAAAGTACAACTGAAGCTGGCAGGTGTACATTTCTTCATAAGCACTTCGTGAGTGTGAAAGGAAGTAGAATTGCTGTCAATCAATAAGGCGTGATAATAGGGTCACATTTGTGAATATGTGTGTTAGCATTGCAGCACCCTTACCAACGGTAGCTCTAGACTGCCATTCTCCTTATAGTCCATAAAAGTGGCATACATGATGTCAAAATCAGTCATTACTGCGTCATTGGAATTCTTAATACCAACACGGACACATCAAACCTGTCGAAAAGACAATGCACTGATATGTTTATTTGATCAACAGTAATTTTACTAAGTTATAACATTAGATTTATTTCAAGTCTCCCCTTTGACTGACGTAGGGATAGGTAACGCTTCCAAAATCCACGATATGAACATGTGCGTTCATGGCACTCATATGCTGGTCAACAGTGACACACGGTTGTGTGCTGTTTGAGCTACAGTCTCCCCAGCAACTATTTACACAGATACAACACGAATGCTTGAATACTCAATGATTTGCCAGCAAAGGATATATGAGACAATAGTTTTATGCTTAAAGTGTACCTGAAGTCTAACATTCGGAAGTATAATTATGTTAAACGACTTAAAGAAATAAATCCAAATGGCCCAACTCCCATCTGACCAGGACATTTCTGAGCTGGGAAACAAAATGTTGACGCTTAAGTTCCTTCAATTAAAAATGGTAGATTGCGCAATTGTTTTTGATGTCATTCTTGTACTACTTAAATAACCGCCTTTGGTTTTCTTTTTTTTTTCGAAAGCCACTTCACTTTGTGCCAAAATGTGATCACTGTCTTACTAGTACAGGTCACATACGGTCACATAAACATTTTACAGTAATTTCAAAAGGAAACAAAAGCAGATAATGTGAATTGTACCAGGAGGACATCACATATTATTGCTCAATCGACTATTTCAAATTAAATGAGTAACTTTCAACATTTTGTATCTCAGCAACGGAATAAGCTATAAAGATAGGAGTTGAATGAATGAGATTCATTTTCCAACCTCTAAAATATGTATTCTTGTAATTCTAAACTTAACGTACAATTTAATGTACGCAAGTCATCCATTATGACACTTTCTACAACCCCTTCTTATCCGATATTGCATTTCAGTGGCTTTGGTTGGCTAATATGGTGTCATCCGTTATCCTTGCAATAACGGATAGGTAGCCCCTGTAATATACAGTACATGTTAAGGTAAAGGTATGGTGACATGAAAATAAAATAATTTCTCATTTGATGTAGCAAGCATAAAAAGTTAGAAAGTAGCCACAGTCCATTTTAGAGGAGGTTAAATCTTGAGTGACCAATTTAAATAGTAATACTGTCTTACACTAATATCATGAATAAAAATAACTATGCAAATTTGTGAAGTAAAAGGAGGAAATCACCAAATATGGCTAATGTTTTTATTTATTTTGTCAACTTTTATTTCAAGAAGAGTTGTAATATAAACATGTCCCAAGTGATTTATTTGGTGGGTAAAAGTGTAAAGGAAAGTAATACACTACTCCTTGAAGCAAGTTTGCAAATATCAGGACGAGATGCTAAAGGAAATAATATGGGAAGTTTTAGGCCCCTTAGATCCCAGGATCGGGTTACGGGATAATTCACATGAGGGAAGGGACATATTTTTGTTTGCCTCATCAGACCTTAAAGATAGCGGTATGTAGGATGAACGTTCAACTCTGCCTCCGCATATGCCATGCAGACATCCTCTGTTATAAAATTATTCTCGTTGCCTTCACATACCACCTAAATAAACTCCTTTCATGTCCTCTGTTGGCCTCAGATGATGCATGAATTCAACCTATCCCGTGCTTGGGTCGCCATTTTGGAACTGTTTTGTAACCTATGAGCCATTATCGTGTTTTAGACACATAAGTGTTGGAGATCAAACTTTCCAAGTAAAACTCTGAGCAAGGGCAACCTGACGAGGAACTTATTCCAAACAAAAGCAGCTCATATGGGTTGCAATGACCTGCTTTCTTACCTGGCGTAAACAGAATACATTTTTGCAAAAATCCCTGCATCACAACATCTCATTGAAGGTAATACATACTCGAACTGATAATCAGATAAGATATTGCTAAAGCGATCAGCATCATTATGACCAATGATCTCTATCAGGAGAATTACACCAAATTTATAGGAAAGGCTCCCTGTAAGCAACTGGAAGCAACTAATTGAAGATTATTTCTAAGTAAGCTCCTGATGTTTATATGAAAGACAGAGAGCACGGAAGTTTTGGAATGAAAGTTTTCTTTAAATTGACAGTCACTATAAAGTTTGTAAGGGCAGAAATTTACACTGTCACTTAATATTTCTGGAACGTAATTTTGAAAAAGGCTAATATTATCACTATGTGCATCCGTATTTAGAGTAGCTTGATGGGTAATAACAAGTTTATCATCAATTAGGGTATCAAATGGTTGAATGAAAGATAATAGTAAGAGATGGAAAAACAAAATAAATTGTTTTGCAACAGAAAATTAAAGCAGAGAATACGTAAAATACTAATTCTACATCTCCTTCACACTCCACTTCGGTATTCCATGAGATTGCACAATTGACTAGCTTCAGTGCACGTTTTGATCTCATGAGGTGAGGACGTATTTGGCGTGCCTCTCCTCATGCTTGAATAACTCAAGTGCCTTGCAAGCGCATTCTTGCATAGGCTTTGTTGTTGTTCAAAGCTTCAGTGTGCTTACCAACCTGAGACCGTACAGAGGAGCGTCTGCAGAGAAAATTTTGACTGTGAGTTTATGCCTTTTTTTTTTGGTTTTTAGGGGTTGGAAATTTGGAACAGCAGCACATTTATTATAAAGTACTACTTGAATTTTACCGAGTGACACAGTATTTGGCTGTGTGTTGAGGCTCTGTTCTAACTCGTTACTTTGGTGGTATTTTACCGGAGGCAACAGTATTGCAACAGTATTTAACTGTTGCATACGAGCTATACGTACCAAATATTCTCGGTATTTTGCTGAGTAACACAGTATTTGGCTGTGTAATATCTGAACTTTTGATTGTAAATACCACTAAGGCTACACGGTATTTTACCGTTGGAAGTCAAACAAAAAAAAAAAAAAATCAAACAAATGGAAGAAAATATTGAGCTGGATTATTCAGAAGAGTTGTTGCCTCATGATCTCCCTTCTCCCTCGGGAGAGGGACCTTCAGGTTTATCAAATGAATCATTTGATATTAAAAAGGCTATTTCAGCCATGCAGTCACAAATAAATATGCTCTGCCAAAATCTTAAGCGCAAAGAGCCAGAATCACAAGGTCATGAGCCTGTGAGTTCACATAAGAAACAAAAAATTGACTCTGCAGATGAGGATATCTTCGATATCGACAATGAGCTTGAAACATTTTTACAGTCGCCTAATAAAATGGCGCCAGAGTCTGATATTGAGTTGGTAAACAATGAAACAGAATATTTGAATTCAGAGGACCAAAGTCTTTTCGATAATTTGGTGGCAGAGCTAAATCTTGGAACCAAAATAGGTGCCTCTATACAACCTCAAGTGGCCAAGTTGGTTTCCAATATTTTGAAGGAACAATTATCTGATAGCAAATTAAAAGCGTTGTATGAGAAATATGCTCAGCCTTCCAACATTGATTTGCTCCAAGTTACCCAAGTTAATAAACTAATTTGGGACAACTTAATTTTGCCTACGCGTATGACAGATTTGAAGGCACAAAAAATTCAAGTCTCAATTGTGAAAGCCATGACTGCTTTAACTGCCATGTTAAATGAGATTCTTAACTCAAAGGCAGGTCTAGATAAAGAGACAATTCTTCGGAGCCTCACAGATGCCCTAGCTTTACTTGGCACTGTAAATATTAATTTTAACTTTTTGAGGCGAGAGCTTATTAAGCCGGAAATGAAAAATGAATACAAAAGTCTGTGTTCCAAAACCACCCCCCTGACCACGTTACTTTTTGGAGATAACGTCCAACAGCAAATGCGTGATATCACGGACGCTTCCAAAGTTAGTAAACGGTGTCTAATAGATAGAGGCAGAGGAAGAGGAAATTTTCCCAATGTCCTACGAGGAAAAGGAAGAGGAAGAGCCTATGATCGAGGTACATACAGGCCCTTTTTAGGCAGAAGGTGGAGAAGAAGACCACCGGTGAACAAAGCCAACTAAACTTAGGTGAAGGTGAGGTATGTTCACTGAGACTTTTGAATTTAGAATTTCCCCATAAGGATCAATGTTACAAGCCAGGGGGAAGATTACAGTATTTTATTCAAACCTGGAAAGAATTTACTTCAGATGAAGTAATTTTGAATTATGTCAGGGGTTATGATATAGAGTTTGACCCCGCCCAACCAATACAGTATGATTGCTCCTTAAAACGAACAACTGTTAAAGGCTCGATTAACCACTTCGAAGAAAAGTCTTTTGAAAAAGAAATAATGAAACTTAAGGCAAAAGGGGTTGTCAAAGAAACCCAACATTCACAGGGAGAATTTATCTCACCTATTTTGTTCCTACCCAGAAAAGATAAGTCCTTTTGTATGATTCTGAATCTAAAAAACCTGAACAAATCCGTGCAGTATTATCATTTTAAGATGGATTCAATAAATTCAGTGTTGAAATTGATGCATTCTAATTGCTATATGGCATCGGTGGACTTGAAAGATGCCTACTATTCTGTGCCAATTTCTCTGGACAGTAGAAAATTTCTAAAATTCTACTGGAATGGCCATTTGTACCATTATACATGCCTTCCCAATGGTTTAGCATCAGCCCCAAGGGTATTCACTAAACTTATGAAACCAATATTTTCAGAATTGCGTAAGCAAGGGCACTTTTGTGTGAGTTACATTGATGACATCTATATTCAGGGTAAAACTTATGATGAATGTTCTTCTTCCGTAAATGAAGTTGCTACTGTCTTAAAAAAGGTTGGATTTATTATTCATCCTGAAAAATCAGTGTTCAATCCAAGTCAGACCCTTGTGTTTTTAGGGTTTGAAGTAGATTCACGAAACATGATTGTAAAACCCAAGAAAGAAAAAATAGACAAGGTGTTGTCTCATTTAACATACTTTTCAAAGGCAAAGTCCTCAAACAGTTCGTGATTTGGCTCACATAATCAGTTTGTTGGTGTCATTATTCATTATATCCAGGCGTCCAGCATTGGCCATTATTCTATCGTTATCCAGAGACTGATAAAATTAAGGCTTTGACAGTTAATGGGGGTAATTACGGTGGGCTAGTATCGGTGTCTAAAGAAGCTCTAGAGGAGTTAAATTGGTGGAATTTAAATCTATCTAGTGCGTTCAAACCTATTAGGTATGCCGAGCCAAAGTTTTTGAAATAAGTAAGAGCTTTGAGGCCGAAAGCTTTGACAGAGAACACACAACGGGAGTTGTTTTCCCTTGTACAACCATGTAGTCTTAAAGGTCTTATTCAGAGGCAAAGTGCATTTTCGTTTCTTTGGGAGTGAGCAGAAACTGCTGTTTGTCCTGACTCCAACACACCTCGAATTTTTAGAGTACCCCTTGGCACTGCTGAGAAAATACGTTCTAAAAATACGATAAAACGGCTAAAAATCGTGATTTCAAATGACTGAATGAAAACGGGGGCGTGGCTAAGGTCAAGCCTATGACGTCACTGGCCGGAGTTGTGTTGACATGCATAGGAATAACGATATACAAACGTAGTCATAGGCATATGAGCATATTGGAGCATACTTTCAGCACAAACCAGTGAAGAATTAACAGACAAATATTTCTTGAAAGAGATACGATGAAGTTTTTAAAGGTTTTGCCTATATCATGAAGGAGATCACATACTACATGATCGGGTTTTCTTCCTTAAAAACAAGTTCATCGTCTAGTTGGTAAACGTCATAGAGTGATTCACCAACTTGACCTTCCCTTCACATTATTTTGCTTCTTTTCTTCTGAAAAGAGACTTAGGTTAGATGGACAGATTTTTGGAAGGAATTGCTGACCGATATGGAAAGAAAAAAAATCGTACATCCTTTCACCACTCCTCCCCCTCCCCAAAACGGATTATAAACACCTAAAAACAGTAAAAAAGAACAACAATCTAGAACAGATACTGTGTAATATTTACCAAGACATTGTCTATTTGAGATTCAGCCAATCAGCACTTAGAACTTTGTGTATTCTCTTTCACGTCCAAATAGTTGCATATAATTAAAAGTAAACAAGCCACGAGGTCAACTGTTATACTTGCGTACGCGCGTAGTATCGTAACACACAGACTGAATGGATTTAATACTGGATATACATACTACGTATAGGCCGACCTGCTTTACCGAAAGTCACCACACATCTCTGAAGTAGAGAAAGTAACTTGTGGTGATTCTTCTAAAAGAAGAAAATTTCAAGATCCTACAACATGCTGTTGATAGCCCAGCAATTATCTTCAAGCCACAACCATTGGCCAGACTTCCGAATTTTCAGAATTGCTTCGAGGAGTTCACTGATCGAGTTTCAACGTTACAACTTTGAGACTCTTTGAGCAAGGGGGTTTGCAAAGTTTGACGTCAGCGTGAGGAACACATTGACAAGAATTGATTTCGGAAGGAGGAGAGAGGCCGTTAGACAAACTTCCCATGTCATCACTCATGAACGTGAAGGGTAAAGACAAGTTGAGGCACACCAGAAAGCCCAAGACGAAGACCTGGCGTAGCCTGCAAAGAAAACCTGATACACCAAACATCTCTCTTTTTAGGGCTACTAATTTCTTCTTCCGAAAGAGTGGCTTCTTTCCTCTGCAAACATGCTTAAAATGTAACGTTAAGTTGTTTTTTCTTTTTTTGCAAGTCGACTCGAACCTAATACTAAACCGTAAACCTTAGAGCTAACGAGTAACGTTACTATAGGCCTTGGCCTATAGCTAACTAGCCTGCTCTCAGCCTAGGCTAGTACTAGTAGGACTAGGAAGTATTCCAGGCCTACGCTAAAACCTTCCTACCTACGCTGACTAAAAAACGTAAATTTAATTTGATCATTACAAGAATAAATCTTTACTATTATGCTGTGCAATTTTCGCAATTTCCGATTACCAAGTGTAACTTAGGCTACTAGAGTAGCCTATGTTACTATTGTTACAAGACGACCCGTCAGGAACACCGGATTGAATCCATCGACGAGCGAATGGAAAGTTCCAGAGAATTCAACTTCAACGCAGCCTTTCTAGAACTGTCTAGAAGTGAGAACTGTTTACGTTATGTCCCAATTACAACTACTGTGTGTTCTAGAAGTTTCTATTAAGGAACGTTCTCGTAATTACTGGACTGTGTACACTAGAAGTTTCTGTTAAATTCTGGAGAGTTCTCGAATAAAAGCCTAGCATATAAAAGGCAGTTCAACAACTATTATCGGAGAGAGACATTGAGAAATGCCCTAATACTTCATCGAGTCCAGACGCTGTTGAGAAGTTATTCCCAGCCACTGACACTGCACACTTGTGATAAATTGCCTTACGCCGTTTCTACACTGTGTACAGAGATTGTTATCATCCATCATTCATCGCCTAGCCTTGTCATTATTCGCTCGTGGAACCAGTTCCTACGCTACAGCACGCTGCAGGTCTACTACTGTACTATCGTCAACGTGCATGCACTACCAGCCCTTGGACCAGACCAGGCAAATATTAAGTAAAGGATTGTGAGTAAGTCTAATTAATTATTGTAAATTTAAGTAAGATAAGGAGATTGTAAATAATCACTAAGTTGTTGAATTTTAATCTCGTTCTTCTGTGATCTTTCGCTGTTATTGGTTTGACTCGCGACCACAAGCCGTAACAGAATTGGTGGCCTAACATCCGGGAACGAAAAGTACTAGAAAATTCGAGAAATTCTGTTGTAAATCGTAAACAACTTCAAAATGCCATTCAACTTAGATAAATTCGTGGCTAGTCCCTCAGTCGAGGAACTAGATTCATTAAAGAAGTCTGAGATTGTAAAGGTCGCAAAACATTATGGCATTGAATTTCAGCCTTTAATGCGGAAAGACGAGATTAAAAGATATGTTCTAGAATATCTTGTGGATGAAGGTGTCCTGCCTAGTACAGTATTGGAAACAGCTATCACTGTGCCAACTGACAACACATTTGAATTGAAAAGGCTTGAATTAGAAATGAATAAGGAGATTAGATTAAAAGAAATGGAAAGAGAAATGCAAAAGGAAAAAGAGGAAAGAGAAATGCAAATGCAAAAGGAAAAAGAGGAAAGAGAAATGCAAATGCAAAGGGGAAAAAGAGGAAAGAGAAGAAAGAGAAAGAAGGGAGGAAAAGGCACGAGAACATGAATTTAGGTTGAAGCAACTAGAGTTAGGGGGTATAAAAGGCTCAGATCCTAAAATAGGCTTGGATACTGGGGGATTCGATGTTTCTAAGCACGTAAAATTTGTCCCCAAATTTCAGGAGGATAATGTGGAGAAATTCTTTAACCATTTCGAAAAGCTGGGTGAGCAACTAAAGTAGCCAAGAGATAAATGGTCCATACTCATCCAGAGTAATTTCACAGGCAAGGCTCAAGAAGTGTATTACGCTCTGTCAATAGAGGACAGCATGGATTATGATAAGGTTAAAAAGGCCATATTACAAGCCTATGAATTGGTGCCCGAAGCTTATCGCCAAAAATTTAGAAAGTATCGTAAGGCGGATACACAAACATACGTAGAGTTTGCTTATCAAAAAGAAAGGCATTTCGATAGATGGTGTGCTTCCAAAAAGGTCTCCACATTTGACACTTTAAGACAACTGATGCTGGTCGAGGAATTCAAACGGTGTGTGAATGATGACATTAAGACTCACCTTGAGGAAAATAAGGCTGACAACTTGAAGGAAGTTGCAAATTTGGCTGATCAGTATGCACTTACCCATAAATTCGGTAAAGTGGGTCAGACTCAAAACAAGGGTCAGTTTAGTAGGCCAAATAAGAAATATGGCAATAATAGTGGCACAACAAGTAACAGTGGATCTCAGTCTGGTTCTATCTCTCCAACAAATTCTGGTAAAAAACAACCAGATTCAAGTCGTCAAAAGAACGACCAGGTCAGCTCAAACAAAGCTGCCTTTAAAGACATAAGTTGTGGTTTCTGTCACAAAAAAGGCCACACAATGGCAAATTGCTTCACATTGGCAAAATTAAAGGAGACTGAAACAGCTTCTAATGCCTTAGCCAATGCAGAGAATTCTTCTGAGGTAGTCGTGACTTTACGGCCTAATTCTAAAGACAAAATTAAGGAAGAATACCTTCCATTCGTGTCTGAGGGGTTTATTTCCCTAGATGGGAATTCAGCTCATCCACCCGTCAAAATTAAAATTTTGCGTGACACAGGCGCAACTCAGTCGTTGCTTCTTGATGGAGTTTTGCCATTATCGGACTCTACTTCCACAGGGGCAAATGTACTAATTCAGGGGGTTGAGTGTGGATTTATTTCGGTCCCTCTCCACAAAATTAATTTGAAGTCAGATTTAGTTTCTGGGTCGGTCATAGTAGGGGTCAGACCTACTCTACCTGTAAAGGGGGTATCTCTGTTGCTAGGCAATGACCTAGCTGGTGGAAAGGTAGTAGCCAATGCAATTTTGACAGATAAACCATGTGATTATAACAACACAGAGCAATTAGAAAAGGAATTTCCAAATTTATTCCCTGCCTGTGCTGTCACTAGAGCTATGTCACAAAAGCTCGCTATGGATGATAATCTTAAACATCCACCCTCCAAAAGTGAGGATACAGTTCCCAAAAGTGGAACAAGTAGGGAATCATGTAAGGATGATAATCTTGAACATCCACTCTCTAAAAATGAGGGTATGATTTCTGAAAATAAGGCTGATAAACTTAATCATCCGCCCTCTAAAATTGAGGAATTAGTTCCTAAAAATGGAACAACACTCCCAAAGGAGGAGTCAGAGTCTGAAAAAGATTCTAGTAAAAATATTCACGAAAGTGAAGATTCTTGGTATGATCTCAGCCAATCTTTTATGACTAGTCTTAATGATAGTCAGGATTGTGAGTCTCCTGACCCCACACATAGTGAGGGGGTAGAACAGGAAAAATCAAAAATGTCTGACACACTCCACAGAGACCAGTTGTCAGTCCAACAACAACATGATGAAGAACTTCAGCCATTAATAGCTGGTGCACTCACTGAGGATGAATCGAAAGACGTCCCAGTCTGCTTTTATTTGAAAAACAATATTTTGATGCGTAAATGGCGACCACCTGATGCACCATTAGATGACGAGTGGAGGATTTACCATCAAATTGTGGTACCTAGGACCTATAGAAGGGAAATACTGAGTATTGCTCATGAAATGCCATTTGCAGGGCACCTAGGAGTCAATAAGACTTACCACAGAATTCTAAATCACTTTTATTGGCCAAAACTTAAAAGTGATGTGGCCAAATTTTGTAAGACCTGTCACTCATGTCAAATGGTTGGGAAGCCGAATCAGAATATTCCGGCTGCACCCTTAAAGCCAATTCCTGCTTTTGAAGAGCCGTTTAGTAGAGTCATCATTGATTGTGTAGGTCCCCTACCTAAGAGTAGGGCAGGACATCAGTATATATTAACCATTATGTGTGCTTCTACAAGGTTTCCAGAGGCAATACCTCTGAGGAATATTAAGGCTCGGACAGTCCTACAAGCTTTACTTAAATTTTTCACATTGTTTGGGTTGCCAAAAGAGATCCAATCAGATCAAGGGTCTAATTTCATGTCAACTGTATTCCAGCAGATGTTGTATGAGTTAGGCATAGACCAAATTAAGTCTTCGGCTTATCATCCGGAAAGCCAAGGGGCTTTAGAAAGGTTTCACCAAACATTGAAGAATATGTTAAAGACAGGGCTGGAGGACTCGAGTCCGGACTCGGACTCGAGTCCGGACTCGAGTCCATTTTTTTGTGGACTCGGACTTGGCTCGGACTCGGACCTCTCTGGACTCGGACTTGGCTTGGACTCGAACCTCTGAGGACTCGGACTTGAGGCCGAGTCCAGTCGAGTCCACCAGGATTAGGTCTAACTACTTTCAAAATTTGCAAAAAGTGCATGTTGACTTTTTGAGTAATCAGGACAATTTATCTACATAGCTTTACCAGAATAACTATACAGCTGCAAACTTGCACCAATGGCTCTTGATGTGTACAGTACATGACCATGTATGTACATGTTACACAACCAGTAGTATCTATATTACTCCAATCAAAGCTAATTAACAGATTAAATTACAACAACAGTAGTTAGTTCAAGTTGCTGAATCTGAAAGTTTAAAAGGAGGGTTACACAAATCTTCAATTACTAAGAAGATCCAAAGAATAGAACCAATGCCTTGAACTTAGTTCCATTCATTATGGTATAAAGAAGGCCTGATGCTTATTGATTATTGCACACCTTGCACACTGCAAACAATTTACAGGTTTGTGCCTTGCTTAGCAGCACATTGTAAGTAAACTTGAATCTCCTAAAGCTTCCTATTCAAACCATGGAGTTATCATGGACTTTGTGGAGAGGGCAATTGTTGTTTCCAGCATTATGCTCTCTGTGTGTTTAGAAACTTTACAAAAGAAGAGAGAAATAATCAACCTTGTATATAGTCAGACAATGCTTAGTAATGCTGCACAGGGACTTAATTCTTGCTTTTATATTAAGTCATCCTGATCAGTATGTGAATAAACTGTCCACCTGCATAGGTCAACTGGTGGCTGCTGATTTGTCTAAGTTTACTGAAGAGGAATTATGTAGGATGCAGATTGGCCATTCACTCATTTAGTCCCCCTTTGTAGGACCAACAGTCATTTACACAATGCACTATAATATCATGCAGAGCTTAAATTTTCAGTTCATTTTATTCAGGGGACTTATTGCTATAGTCTATATTTGTTGATGGGAATGTAGTACTATGAGGGAAGAGACTGGGTTTGGATGAAATGGGTGAGCAGGAATTAGTGATATTGTCCACATTACAAAGTTTGGTCACAATTTTTATAAAGCGCCTCTTCAATTATCTGACCCTGTAGGAAGCCATGCTAGCTTTACAGCAGTTTTATCCATAGGCAATAATATTTTTATAATTTAGTGCATACTGTACTGTGCATACCAATTAATGTTGTGGGGCTCCTACTGTATGCATGTGCTCCAGTCCCAATGTTTGTACCTGTAAGTTTTGTACATGTGGTACTAGTTCTGCTAGAACGTCCTCACAGTACATTAAGTTACACATTACCTTATTACTACCTTACCTGGGGACCAACCTTCAATGATAGCTTTAATTTACTGTGTCATTTTAGCTGAAAAAACTTCATCATGCTTACTACTCTAAATTGTGGAGCTCACATCCCTGCTTGGAAGACACGTACAGTATGAGTAAGCAGCTTAATTTTCTGGATAGATCTATCAAATAGTTACTGCAAACACTTTGTTGTTGGAAGTTGTAGGCTACAGTATCTAGTAAAAGCATGATCCTTGTAAGTACACACCACTTACCATATGCGTGCCAGTTGTAGGCCGCAGCATAGCTTTCGGTCTGTAACATGTAAATTGTACTAGCATTTCTTTGAATAGTGTAACGTTAGTACAGAATTACTTCTCAGTGATCAGGCAGGAACTAGCGTTAAGCTTATGTGCACTGTATGTATTGATTTGTTCAGTGTGCACGCTCTGTGTCCAGTATATAAACTGCACGAAAACACCAGTCTAGTTTTGGGCACATGAACTTGAATTAGCCAGTTCTGTGAGGCGCTACCAACTTGCATGTAGACTGTGCAACTCAGTGCTTGTGCGTAATGTGCATTCGCTATGTACCACCGTCAAAATTTTATCAAGGCTACCTGCATATGTGTTGTACTGTATGTAGTACTAGTAGCTGCAGGTACAAGGCCCAGGTATAGACATGAATTGCATAAACAATACAAAATGATCATAGGCTTGTGTCTTAATTATAAAACAGGGAGGGTTGAGCTTTTGAACAGATTAGCATGCTACTGCAGTGAGACCTGCACTTAAGGTTAAATTAGGAAGTAGAGGCCCATGTGCCATTTTTGGAAATTTTGGCCCCCATGCAACATGTACAATAATGGTCCACAGAAGATTGCTCTCTTCCTTTGACAATTTCCCTCCCTTCTCTCCCAAGATGGTGGTTTAAAATGTTGAGCAACACCCCATCCATCAGAAACTAAGAGCAGCTCCTGTGCCTATGAAAATAGTGATAGCAGACCATAAGTAGCCAGGCATGTATGCTGTTATAGCTTACTGTATGACTGTTGTTTAGTTATATAACAGAATTTGTTTTTAAGACCTCTGTAGGTGGTTTTTAACTAGTAATTTGGATTTCCATCATTCGAAATGTGAGTGCGCATTTCATCTTTCTCCAATGCAGAAGCTGCAGTGCACATTTTCATGTGGTCTTTTATTTTGTATGTTTAGTTGTAGCCTGGCAGGGTGTAAATAAGAAATTAATGGTAGCTAGGAGCAAAGCAAATGTTCTTTATTGTGGCTATATGTTATTGGTAATACCAGTAAAGAAAGTGTTTGGAGGGCATTTGGTACATATGTAACAATTAATTTGGGGTTTGCAAAGAGGCAATGTCCTTGCCAAAAAATACATTGGTGACATACAGTACTTACGGACCCCAAAGCTCCAAACTACTGTAGGTGGGGAAAATTACCACATACAAGTCAAGTCACTTTGATGGGGCATCAAAGTGGCCATCATAGGGAAATCCTCAGTTTTTATACTTAGGTATGCTCTGCATACTTGTTCTGTACTTATTTCATTCCCAGCCCTGCATGTTTGTTCCATACACATCTTATTCCATTCCTCTGCCCTGCATGCTTGTTCTGTATATATTTGATTCCCCTTCTATGTAAAATTTACTGCTCCTTGCAGAGACTGCAGCTAGAGCCAATTTTGAAGTGGGGGTGGGGCTAATCATTAAAGCAGCCAAATTATATGTTTAAAAAAGCAGTTTAAGGTGGCCCTATATACATGACCATGGCAGAAAAAGTGCAGGGACTATAGCTCCGAACCCCCCCCCCCTTCCTCACCGCAGTCGCTGCCTCGCCCCATTGGGGACCTTGTCATCCCCACGCAAGTTTTCAAGTTTGCAGGTAACAACGCTGATAGTCCACAGTTTCATTCTCAATGAACTGTGCTTTTGTGTGGAACAATTTTAGCCATACAGGTTTCAGCTAGTCATCTGTTATATGAGCTGCCCCGCCCCCAGGGCAACCTTTGAACCCTATCGAAAGAGAGGTTCCAAGATGCAGCTGGACTCGGACTCGGCTCGGACTCGGAGCCTGTGGACTCGGACTCGGCCCGGACTCAAGCTGTTCTGGACTCGGACTTGGCTTGGACTCGGGCCCTTCTGGACTCGGACTCGAGATGTATGGACTCGACTCCAGCCCTGGTTAAAGACATATTGTCATGATAATGAGAGAGATTGGGATGAAGGCATTCCATTTGTAATGTTTGCTGCCAGGGAATCTATACAAGAGTCACTTGGGTTCAGTCCATTTGAACTTGTCTTTGGACACACAGTTCGTGGACCATTGAAATTGTTAAAGGAGATGTGGTTATCAGATCCAGGTGAAGACATACATCTACTTGATTATGTATCCCGCTTTAAAGATCGTCTTCATGGAGCATGTGAACTTGCTCAGGAAAATCTGAGACACTCTCAGAAGAAAATGAAAGCGTGGTATGACAAGACCACTGTGAAAAGAGAGTTTAAACCTGGTGATAAGGTGCTAGTGTTTTTACCTGTTTCTGGTCAGCCACTTCAAGCTCGCTTTCAAGGACCTTATGTCATTGAGAGAAAGGTCAGTGACACAGATTACGTCATTTTGACACCTGACAAGCGTAAATCTAAAAGAGTATGTCATATTAATATGATGAAAAGATACTATGAAAGAGAAGATTGTGACATTTCTAAGGATGAAAGTATACATGATGTAAATAGCAACACTAATGATACAGGTGACCAAGTGTGTATTATCAATGCTGATTATGAACTCAGTAATGATGAGATCAAGGCTAATATTGTTCCTGATATGTGTATTAAGTTACAAAATTCTGATGTGTTGAAAAATCTTGACCAGAAATTAAGTCATCTGGATCACAAAGAAAAGTCAGAAATGAAATCATTAATCTATGAATATGCATGCTTGTTCTCAGATGATCCTACTAGGACAAATTTGATTGAATATGATGTTGATGTGGGAGGTGCCACACCAATCAAACAGCATCCTTACCGAGTTAACCCTCGAAAACGACAACATCTCAGGGATGAGGTTCGGTACATGTTAGACCATGACATTATAGAACCTAGTAATAGTGAATGGTCTTCCCCTTGTATATTGGTCCCCAAGCCAGACGGTGGGTACAGATTTTGTACTGATTACCGAAAGGTGAATGCGGTCACAAGAACGGATTCCTATCCGATACCCCGTATCGATGATTGTATTGATAGGATTGGGAAAGCTACGTATGTATCAAAGTTTGACTTACTAAAGGGGTACTGGGAGATACCACTCACTGAGAGGGCTCGGAAAATCTCGGCATTCGTGACGCCAGATGGGCTATTTCAGTATAAGGTTATGCCGTTTGGTATGAAAAATTCACAGATGACCTTTAAACTTTTAGTAAATAACCTTACGTCAGATTTAGAAAATTGTGAAGTATATATTGATGACCTTATTGTGTACAGCAACTCGTGGGATGAACATGTACAACATGTTAAGGCATTATTTGACAAGCTTGCCAAAGCTAATTTGACTGTCAATTTGGTCAAAAGTGAGATTGCTTGTGCCCATGTGGTGTACTTAGGGCATGTGGTTGGTCAGGGTAAAGTTAGACCAATTGAGGCCAAAGTTGAGGGCATTGACAAATTCCCTGCCCCAACTGATAAAAGGCAGCTCATGCGCTTCCTAGGCATAGCTGGTTACTACAGACGTTTTTGTCCGAATTTCTCTGACATTGCTGCACCATTGACAAAATTATTAAAGAAGAATGAAAAGTTTGATTGGACAGATAATTGCCAAGCAACATTTGAATTATTGAAAAAGGCACTAATGAGTTCACCAGTGTTGATTGCTCCAGATTTTGAGAAGCAGTTTAAGTTGGCAGTAGATGCCAGTGACAATGGCATAGGAGCAGTTTTGCTTCAAGCTGATGAGCATGGTGTTGATCACCCTGTTTGTTATTATTCTAAGAAATTTGACAAACACCAGAAAAATTATTCAACAATTGAAAAAGAGACATTAGCTTTGATACTTGGTCTTCAACACTTTGATGTTTATTTGGGAACTACTAGTTTCCCTATCACTGTATATACTGATCATAACCCTTTGACATTTTTATCTAAGATGAAGAATAAGAATCAAAGATTGATGAGGTGGAGTTTATTTCTGCAATCATATAATGTAGATATTAAGCATATTAAAGGGAAAGACAATGTTGTACCAGACTCTTTGTCAAGAATTTGATTTGATGCAGTATGTTGAAGATATCACTGTAAGTTTTGAAATTTTGTGTTAACTACAGCATAATGTGTATTGATGATGTTACTGTATTCATGTATCATCACCTTGCAAGACAAATTATGTGTTATGATTATACCTTCCATTGAATATTGGACTACATAATATACATACTGTAGTTATTACTGTAAAGTTATACATTGTAAATACTGTAACTTAAGTTTTGTCCGAGACGTCCAAAACTTTTTCAAGGGGGGAGTGTTACAAGACGACCCGTCAGGAACACCGGATTGAATCCATCGACGAGCGAATGGAAAGTTCCAGAGAATTCAACTTCAACGCAGCCTTTCTAGAACTGTCTAGAAGTGAGAACTGTTTACGTTATGTCCCAATTACAACTACTGTGTGTTCTAGAAGTTTCTATTAAGGAACGTTCTCGTAATTACTGGACTGTGTACACTAGAAGTTTCTGTTAAATTCTGGAGAGTTCTCGAATAAAAGCCTAGCATATAAAAGGCAGTTCAACAACTATTATCGGAGAGAGACATTGAGAAATGCCCTAATACTTCATCGAGTCCAGACGCTGTTGAGAAGTTATTCCCAGCCACTGACACTGCACACTTGTGATAAATTGCCTTACGCCGTTTCTACACTGTGTACAGAGATTGTTATCATCCATCATTCATCGCCTAGCCTTGTCATTATTCGCTCGTGGAACCAGTTCCTACGCTACAGCACGCTGCAGGTCTACTACTGTACTATCGTCAACGTGCATGCACTACCAGCCCTTGGACCAGACCAGGCAAATATTAAGTAAAGGATTGTGAGTAAGTCTAATTAATTATTGTAAATTTAAGTAAGATAAGGAGATTGTAAATAATCACTAAGTTGTTGAATTTTAATCTCGTTCTTCTGTGATCTTTCGCTGTTATTGGTTTGACTCGCGACCACAAGCCGTAACACTATCCTACTACGACTGACAGTTAGTACTAACTTTACCATACACTGCTTGCAGTACTGTACAGTACATGCTGGCATAGCGTGTGCGCTCGCGCTAGCACGACCTGACAGCTCGTTTGACCTTTCGAAGAAATCACGTGATGTTATCGTTTCAGAATGGGCCAAAAACAAAAAAGTTTTCAGAAAATGATTAAAAATAGAAAACGCGAATTTTTTGCTTTGTTTTTCCTGTAGAAAAATAATATAAAATTCTAGTTTAACTAAAATTATGCTTCTGAGTCGATTGCATGACCCTTATTTGCCTCTGAATAAGACCTTTAATGCAATTGTATCATACTTTTTAAATACAATAACTAACAAAGACTGAAGTCAATCAGGGTGGCGCCAGGTGGGAAAGCAAGGAGTCGTAGATCCCTTGCAGGGGCGGATGCAGGTTTTGACTAAAGGGGGGGGGGGGGTTGCGATAAAGTTTCTATCTAAGCGGAGCGCCACCATGAGTTGACGCGAAGTGTACAGAGAAAATTTTTGGTCCAGAAGACCCCCAGATTGCAGGAAATGGCATTTCCCACGCGTTTCCTAGGCTCTTTGATCCGTATAGAAACAAGCTTTCATTGAAATTCCCTGTGTCAGAAATTTTATGATAAATGTCCTGTCAGAAAGTTGTCTTCCTTTTTGTGAGAGATGCATGCTATACAGCCCGATAACGATCTTGGGCGTCAGGAGTTCGGAGCATTCAGTCATTTGTTGTTCTCTCCAGGCACTCACAGTGACTCACTCAAAGTTGCTCGCTTGTGCTCAGTAAAGAAAATATGGTTTCTCTTTTTGAAATCTTCTGAAAGTTTTTGGTATTGGGGCCTTAAAATTCAGCTAGTAGGCTTAATCTTATGCATGGGATTTTTGGTTGCCTCGTTATCTATACGGAGCGCGACCATCGGTTGGCGCGGCGCCAGGGGTAGCGCTATGATTTGCCCGACGGGGGGCAGACGCCCCGACGGCGGGCCAGTGACCCGAAGCCTCGACAGCCATGATGTCGTCGAGGAATTGGTGAGGAAGGATCTGAAGAAAACGTGTGTACTAGATTATGACATTGCGGGCCATATATTTCATAATATTTGTATATACTAGAGAAATATCGCCCTGATGTTTCGTTTTCCTACAATGTAAACTGTAAAATTTCAAAGCGCGCGAAGCGCGGGAAATTTTTTGGATGGGCCTACACTAAAAAAAAAACTGTACTTATTTGAAGCATACATATACAGGTCAATTGTCAAGGCAGTTGGGGCATATCGGGCATAACCTACACTGAACTTCCCTCCTCGAGTCACTAGCAGTACCGCACGATAGACACAAGAGAACATTAACTGGGTTTAGGAAAGTAAGATAAAATGACCGACATTTACATAAATCCATGTATTCTACTTATATTAAGTTACTTGAAAAGGTGGAAAGGGTTTGTACTATATTTAGCTATTAGTAACGGAACTGAGGAAGAGTGGGCAAAGTGGACCGAAAATTTTGGGTTTTATTGCAGAAATGACCCTTTTGAAAGCCAAAATAAGCAAACCGACCAGGTCGGTAGCGACAGCATTTTCTCGACAGGGGGCCGGATCATGCAGTGACCCGAAGTTTCGACAGCCCCCTATGTCGAGGGGGTGGTAAGGAGGGGATATGAAGGAGCCTAAATATCCCAAGTCATTGCAGGGCATATTTTGCATAATATCACTGAATACTGAGCCGAGTTGCGCACTGATAAAATGTACTTTTGAATCTGAAACGTAAAATTGCATAGCGCGCGAAGCGCGCGAATTTTTTTTTTTACACAAAAAATATATATAAATCATTAAGAACATAAAGAAAAAAGAAAAACTGTAGGGGTTGTAGACCATTATCCCTGATATGGTAAACATACATTTTATCGAAACCACCTGGACTACCCTATGAAATACCCAAACTTTTCACACACACACACAAGACAACAGCAAGTAGACTGTAGGGGATGGAATTTACCACATCTACATAAACTGTGTACTCTACCTACATGTTACTTGTTATGTTTGACAGGTCTTGTGCTGTCTAGCAATGTAGAATGGAAGTACTGAAGAAACTGAAGTGATTCTACCCCGCGCCTAGCGCGCAGAAAATCTTGGGTTCCTTTAAGGGAAATTGTCCTCTTAAGAGCAAAACACAGGTAAACCATCGGGGCGACTTGTCGCCGTTGGGGACTACACACTTTACCGTATCGACTAAGACTCCCCGACAGTAAAAAACTGTAAAAACTTCCCATGTGCAAGAAACTCCAGGCAAACACCCACTCTTTTGCATGGAATAATGTTTAAACGTGATCTTGGTCATAACGTACTCTTGGATAAAAAAGGAATATATCTTGTGTAACAAATGAAAGGGATCGAGTATAAAAGCGAATTTTGAATTATAATACCTTCCAGAACAATGGTAACGTCTTTAGATGTATGTTCCAACTGAACAGTCTAATTTTGCCTGAACGTCTTTACATCCAACGGATGTCCAAAGTATGATTAGCCTTCTCGATTTCTGATTATATTAAGTGATTCCAATTCAATGTCAACCACTTTCAGTCAACACAATATTTGAATTTTTCAGCGAGAGTACAAGCGAAAAGCTGGAGTCGCGTTTTCATTTTTTAAAACAGTTAGGCACTACTGGATGCGATTTCATTGCATATGGGAACCAAGATTAGAGTTGGACCTCCTCTTAAAGGACTCACTGACTCTATAAGGATTTTTGAATGAGAGAGAATCGGGACGATAGAAGGAAAAATACGCTGTCAGCAAACTTATAATTATGGCATGTTAATTGCATTGTTGTAACTGAAAATAACCTTTAAAACATACCGAGGAAAATAAACAATATATTATACAAAATGAAAAAAAATCCTCGATAATCAAAGGGGGGTTTAAACCCCTAAACCCCCCCTCCTTGGATCCGCCCCTGCCTTGTAGGGAAAGGCTGCCCGTCCTGGATTTTTTTAACTTAGCGGGGAAGCCTTAATAGGTGCGATAAAGCATGTATTTCACCACCCGTCGCCTTGATGAGTTTCTTGTTTTTGTGCAAAAGGAGGGCAGATCCTTCAATGCAAGAACGATTTTCCAAACTTGCTGAAATAAGAAAAAGCCAAATTTGGTAGTTTTCTTAAATATGTATCCAAAAACTTTCGATGAGCTTCGCGAACCAAAAATTTTACGTCAACCCGTTGACTTTGTCGAAGCTCCCTTCCCCTTCCGGGGAGCTTATCCCACTGTTGGGCAAATCCTGGCACCACCCTAGCTAGCAGTCAGTATTAGTCGGTTTAGTTTTTCAACACTGTCATAAGAGTAGATGACTCCATTACAATTTACCACATCATTCGAAAAAACAATTTACGTGTCATGGCATTTTCTTAATACACGATCAAATAATAACTTCCAAATGGAAGGAAGCTCATCAAGGTACCGCAACTTAATCCATTTATACATTATAAACCTTCGCAAATAGTTCAACACTGATCGCTCCGTTGCAACGCTGGGTGGCGAGGACTTGTTGTTTGATTTTATCGGGTTTTTGGACGAGATAAATTTATGAAAAATGTTTTCTAATTCTCTGAAAAATTTAGTAGGGGTTTGGGAGAACATTAAAAAGGTAAACAAATTGGAAAATTTAGGTTTTTAGTATGTGATAATTTTGGGACATAGGTCAAACAAATCATCATGAAAGGAACACCTAAATAATAATTTGTGTTCCTTTCACTCACCATCACGATGATTTATTTTGATAGGAACCTTACTTACAGAAAACCAAAGATTATCATCGGGATGAGTACAATATAAAGGGCCTAAACGAAACAATTAGGAAACATTTATCTAAATTTAATTTTAGGCCTGAAGCATAGGAAAATTTCTTAAGGATAATCAATGCATTCAGTACCATCTGTAATAATTACAGTATCGTCCGCATAGCTCGATAGTTTGAAGGGAACATTAAAACAGTGATTCCACATGCAATGTGATAATCCAAATTTATCAAAGCAGTTAGTACCTCCGTGCAAGATTTAAATAAATAAGGACTTACAGGACAACCCTGGCGTACACCTCTTGATAACATAAAATAATCTGTGAAGTGACCATTTATTTGAGATACAAGAAGGAACAATACTGTAGGTGTTTTAACCCAATTCCGAAAGTCAATGCCAAAGTTAAAAACAGAACGAGTGTTTTGAAGGAAATTCCAGTCGAGACAGTCAGAAGCTTTTTCCAAATCTCTAAAGAGTAAGGTTCCATCGATTGAGTGTGTTTTGCAGTAATTAATAAGATCTAAAATAATTCTCATATTTTCACCTTTGTGGCGACCTTTAAAAAACCTGTCAGCTCTGGGCTTATTAGTTCAGGAAAAAACTTTTTCAAACGATTTGCTAAACACTTTGAAACATTTTTGTAAGCAGTGTTTAATAATGCCATGGGTTTCCAGTTTTTCAAATATCTATGGTTTTTTGAGGTTTAGGAATAAGCGTAACATAAGCCCTACCTCGCTGATCAGATACATAATAACCTTTACGAAATGCATAATTAAAAGAGTTAACAACAAGAGCACCAATAGCGTCACAAAAAAAAATCGTAGAAAGTAGTAGGAAAGCTATCCGTTTTGGGTGATTTATTCGACGACATAGAATACAGGGAATGACCACACTCTTTAAAGAAGGACGTCCTTCGTAACTAACCTGCTGATAGGGAGTGAGCATTTTAAGATTCAAAGTTACGTAACTATAAAGAGACATTGGTATACATTATTCCTCTTAGTATGTAAATCAGTGTAGGATCGTTTCGCTTCATTAAGAATTTCTGATGTTGTAAATAAACAGAAGAGCCACAAAGTAAGTCCTCTAATTGTACTTAAAGACTTATTTCTCTGATCTAAATTGAGAAAATAACGTGCACTCTTTTCACCTTACTGAGACCAGCGGGCTCAAGATCTTACTATGACACCCTTAAGGTGCGTTCACACGCTTTTGATAGTCACTTGTAATATAGCCGACGCCGAAGATGACGTCGGACATTTGTTGGTTCTTTTGATACATAATAAATAATAAATAAATTATAATTAAAAAAGGAAATGTAGACTATGTTATGGTAAACGAAATACACAAATCAATAATTGTTTAGTGAAATGGGAAGGGGAAGAGACGACATGGATATTATTTGTAACGAAAAATGAGACACCTTACAAGCAGTCTTTAAAATGTGATTTTTCGGAGTCCGTCGGCTTCGACAGTACTAAGATAATTGTAACTGTATACGCCTTTCTTCTCATTGGACAGCGTGATTTCAATTTTTGTGTCAACGTTTAATGCAATAATCCCAATTTCATACTTCCGAAATGCGCCAGCATCATAAAAAATCCAAAGTAGGCCTTTGAAAAAAATGTCATTTCTTTGGTGGGAGGGGGGTGGTGTTGTTTGTTGCCTAGGCCATTTTAACATACAAAAATACTTTATTCTAATGCTCACAGTTTTGTGAACATCCTAGAGCTTCTTGGTCCCTGTATTTTCCTCTCAACCCATACCCATAAATGGTCATTTTATTACGGGGGAGCAGAACCTAAACTTTAGGGTGTGACGTATTTTGTCGTGAACCTACTTTCTCTCATAACAGTCCTGGATGTTTAATATTAGAGTGATTACTTTCGCCTCTTCAACAAAAATAATTGTTACAAAATTAACTCCGAAGGTCCTAATGATGGAACTTTGTTTGCAAGGTTTTTTTTTAATATTACGGAAAGTCTTTGACGCAGTATTAATAAGTGATTTGGCAAAATTATCACCCAAAAAATTAAGCATATTGAAAATGATTTTATTTTTGCCCCAAAATAAGCCTGCAAAAGCACATAGCAAATCATACTACCGGTACAGTGTCGGGGTAGTGGTAGTACTTTACAGTAGCCTAATCAAGTTAAACGCAGATCAAGATTTGTTTTGCTATTTCACTTCATACGTAATACCTGAAAACCATTGCATTCCTAATTAGAGCTTATTTTGTTATACAATTCGGAATTTTTCTCTCAGTTTCGACTTTCAAACATTAAACTTTCCAACATCCTTCTCAGCGATCATGCTCTGCAGTCTGCACTGCACAACAATGAAAAATCTAAACAGCTGTGTGTCAAGAACCCCATTTTATGGGAGCTGAACAAAAATCGCACTGTTCGCCCTTTGAAATCAGAGATCGATCGATGCGGGAGTCGACGCGTTTCCCCCAAAACGTTTTTCACAACGCGATTTCAGTGTAAAGGGTTTCATAGAAATACGTACAAGCCATTTCTTTGCGGCTCCCGCCAGGCAAAACGCATCAGATATCGGGATTTTGGTGTGAACGCAGCTGTATAATCGTACAAAGAATTGAGAGTAGCCCTGGCTTCAGTCAGTTGATCTTTCACAGCCGTAGATGGTGAAATGGCATTCAATTGCTCTAGTTCAGTTACCTGTCCAATTAAATTCCACTCATTCTGCTTACGTTGAGCGTCTGCCGACTTTGAATAAGCAATAGAAGCTGTTCTCATATTAACTTTACAAATCTCCAACCGAAAGATCGGGCCCTTGTTACTACAAGAATTTAAAGTGTCAGCAATAGTCGCTTTTATGAGATCTTTATAAAGAGTGTCAGCAATAGTCGCTTTTATGAGATCAATATAAACAAGACCGTGTAAAAGGGAGGAATTGAACTTCCACATACCTCTCCCCTGGTGATACTGATTTGTAAAGAAAGGGACACACTTGAATGGTCAGAACCAAGTAGTGAAGAAATACATGTGTTTGTAATAAACTGTTTCAAATGGTTGGAGACAACAAAGAATCCATTCAATCTAACCTGCATTGGATATTTATATAGAGTAGGTCGAGTATGGTATATCGAATATGAACGAGTAGGTCGAAAAATAATTAGTTTCGATCATATTTTTAAATCAGTCCCATTTACTGGCCATATCCTTTATGAACAAAGGAAAGAACAGTAAAAATAAATTCAGAGAGAAAATGAAGTCACGGCCAGGACTAGAACATGGGTCTGTCGTGTTCCGTGCTACCGCCTTAAACGTGACCACTAAGCTATCAAATTAGTAGGGCAGATAAATGCATTTCTTTGGTAAAATCGTTCACAAGTGGAAAGAAGCACCACAATTTGCATACATGCTCCTCAGGGATTGCTCTTTTGAAAAAACCCGTTAGCCACTCAAAATTCAAAATGGCGGCCGATTTTCCAAAATGGCCGTCCATTTCCGTTTGTAAATACTGTTTAAGACACAATTTTGTGCAGAAAATATTCCTAAAAATATTTTTGAGACATCTAATCTTAAAACTTGGTCATATTTTTGACAAAACTTCCAATATTAATATTTGGGACCGTTTTGGCCCGACTCAGGTCAGTCAAGATGGCGGAAAAACAAAATAGCCGCCAAAATAAATGAAATATTTCCAAAAATTGTCTAAAAACAGTGTAAATCTCCACAATCCCAATTCATAATAATGTAAATTAATATATTTCAATTACGACTGCCTTTTACAATCCTTGGCACAAGAGTCCTTGTCAGCCAATATGGCGGAAAATCGCCGAAAGAGTAAAAACAATAAAGTAAAAGTCCCCCCCCCCCCTCAAAAAAAGAAAACCATTTAAAAAAATCACAAAATAATAATTTAAAATATATTTCAATTAAAAATCCTAAATATATTTAGTCAAGGTTGCCAATAAAATTCAAAGCATGGTTTTTGATAGGTAATGCAAGACCTCAGCCTAACCGACATGGTGGAAACAACAAAGTGGCCGCCAATATAACGATCATAATGTATAAAAATAATATAAGAAATAATCATTTAAAATACTTTTGACACAGTTGCCTTTAATATCTGGCTGTTTTTCATTACAAATAATCCAAATGATTTTTAAAAATACTTCTTTTGGATTCAGGTCAACCAATATGGCGGAAACAGCAAAATGGCCGTTCATATAGTTATCTTAATTATAATTATCTTAATTGTATGAGTTGCCATTTTGCTATTACCGCCATCTTGATTGGCCTGGATCCTGCAAAATATGTCCAGAAAAATACTTTCTGAATATTTATTACAGAATAGGGACTGACTTTATATTCAGATGTGTTGAAAATATTTTTAAGGATTATTTTCTTTATTATTATGCTATATTGTATCTATACCAATGTGCGGTCATTTTGCTTTTTCCACCACTCTTGGTTGACCTGAATTCCAACAAAAATGTTCTAAAAAATAATTTTCATATTATTTGGAGTACAATATGTCGATATATTCAGAGCAAGTGTGACAGAAACATTTTTCATAAAAATATTTTTATCATTATTTCAATAAACTTTAATTATATAATAATTATATGGACGGCCATTTTGTTATTTCTGCCACCTTGCTTTACCTGGAACCTGTGAAACATATCTAGAAAAATACTTTCTGAATATTTATTACAGATTTTGGCCAGACTTTAGGTTTAAATGTGGTAAAAAAATGTTTTACAGATTACTTTCCTTATTAATATAAACTATTGTACTTATACCACTTGGCGGCAATTTTGCTTCTTCCTCCATCTTGGTTGACCTGAATTCCAACAAAAATATTTTGAAAAATATGTTTGATATATTTGGCTCAAAATATGGCCAAATATAAACAGAAACTGTCACAAATATATTTTTTTAAGGATTATTTTCCGTATTATTGTAATTTATTGAAATTTTAACATTAGCGGCCGTTTTGCTATTTCCTCCATCTTGATTGACCCAGATCCTGCAGATGTCCAGAAAAATACTTTTTTAATATTTGCAATAGAACATGGGCACAGATTAGGTTTACCTTTGTATAAAGTATTTTTTAATAATTATTTTTCCTTTTATCATAATATATTGACATAATTATTGCATTGGCGGCATTTTGCTGTTTCGCCATATTGGTTGACCTGAATCCAAAAGAAGTATTTCAAAAAAAAATCATTTGGATAATTTGTCATGGAACATGGCCAGATATAAAGGGTAACTGTGTCAAAAGTATTTTAAATGATTATTTCTCATATTATTTTTATACTTTATGATCGTTATATCAGCGGCCATTTTGTTATTTCCACCATCTTGGTTAGTCCAGTATAAAATATCAAAAATCATTCTTTGAATTTTTATGTACAATCTGCTATAAAGATATTTAGGCTTTTCATTTGAAATATATTTTTAACGACTATTTTCTGAGGTTTTTTTTTTTTCATTTTTTTTAAATTATTTTCTTACTTTTTGGTGTAATTTTTACTGTATTGTTTTTACTTCTTCAGTGCTTTTCTGCCATATTGGCAAGTACTCTTGTGCCAAGGATTGTAAAATTCAGTCTAATTATAAAACGTTAATTTACATCATTATGGCTGGGGATTGAGGAAATTTACAATGTTTTTAGCCAATTTTTGGACATATTTCATTCAGTTTGGCGGTCATTTTGCTTTTCCGACATCTTGGTTGACCTGAATTTCGCCAAAACCGGGTTTCTTCTTTTCAAATTTGAGTTTCCTGTAGTCTAAAACCTATTATTTGACACCAGGATTATTAAAATCAACCTGGGAAGTGAAAATCTATGGCAAACTATATTATTCTTTGGCCAAAATGGCGGCCATCTTGAAAAATGGCGGCCATTTTGAAGTTCACGTGGCTTATGGTATTTTTCAAAAGACAGACCCAAGAGGTACATGATTTTTATACTTGTCTGCCCTACTATAGCATATGACTGAAAAACACGATCAAAACTAATTACTCACCTTTCGACCTCTACCGGTATATGTAAATATATATGTATAATATACGTATATGTATATATGAATATATATAAATATAAATAAATATATATATATATATAAATATATATATATAATATTAACTTTTGCCTTTTAGAGTTATGTAGCAATGCCAGGGCAACTTTTCCAGAGTGAAAGACCCGCCTAGCATAATAGAAGAACATGTTTCCCGTCTGGATTTTCCACACAAATAAGGTAGCAGGGCTTTTTAGGTTTTACTGTCAAAATCTGTGCTCAAATGGCTTACATATTAAAATGGAAGGGACGTAGGGCTTGAAAATTTTTCTGAAGCCTTGTTGTCGCCTTTGGGGTAACCTGACTTTTGAGTTAAATCAATTTTATTTTATTTTTTGGCCATAAATTGTGCACGTTTTTTTTTTTTTTTTTGTTTCCACAGAGTGTGTAAACATACTGCCATTGCTTTTTTGTCCCTCTACACACATACACATATATGCAAAGCTAATGTATAACACCTGTGCCTATTTCCTTACCTGAACTGGAGTTTCCTCCACAATAGGGTACCAGCAGCAGATTGAGCAAAAAGTACACACATTTCTGTTTACTACGGATCGATGGACCTCACAGTCTACGAAGTAAGCTCTGGGAACACGTGGTATATTTCCTCTGCCCCATGTCCTTGGACACATCTTTGACTGAGAGTAGTGCAGGTTTGGGGAAAATCTATAGGGTTTGGATCATTTGGAGACTGGAGTCATAGCATGAGGTTGTAGTACTTTCGCGCAACACTGATTTGTATATATGTATTTATGTATAGATATATAAAAATTGCATACATACATATGTTTATTGTATATATATGTATATGTACTTTCTCGTAATATAGATAGATAGACAGATAGACAGACAGATAGACAGACAGACAGACAGACAGACAGACACACAGATACATATTCATATGTCAATATATATATATATATATATATATATATATATATATATATATATATATATATATATATATATATATAGGCTATATATGTAGGTTAAACGTGGTAAATATTTTCAGTACAAGTAATGAAAGTTATTGTATAGGCTAAATGCCATCCACTTAAGATTAAAGATGTGCTATGCTCAAACACTGTTTAGCGAACAAATCAAAAATTTGCAAACACAATGAAACAGAAGTTATAAGAAATATTTAAGCTCTTTCTAGCTCTATGAGAAATTCGACAACAGCAAATACACAAAAGGTGGTTAGGTTCTTAGTGTACATATGTGGTGCATGTTAGGCACTGCTAAAAGTGTCCAGCTGAAGAAAATCGCCTCTTAGGGAGAAACGTTCCAACTAAAGCTTATGTGAATATATGTTGCGGAATGTTGTATTAGGGTCTTTTACAGTGGCGGCGAAACCGGGGGGCTTGTGGGGGGCCCAGCCCCCAATGAAAAAAGGAAGGGGATCAGTCCCCCAATATTTGCCAAGTTCAGCTGGGTACATGCAGCTTAGAACACTCGGGAAGTGCTGTCTCCGGCCATCTGGAGGGTTTGCAAATCAAAAATTTTCTTGTCCACTCAAGGGCGTAGGCTGAATTTGGCATGGGGAGGTGCACAATTCAGGTAGGTGGAACCAGGAAGACTATCTAAGCGGAGCGCCAGCATTGCTTGGCGCGGAGCGTACAAGAAAATTTTCGGTTTTAAACCCACCCCCAGATGGCCGGAAACAGCATTTCCCGAGCCTTAAGCCACATGTACACATCCTTCAAAAAGTGATCTCCTGCCTGCCGTTTCTCAGTTTAAATGATACACGAATCGTTAATGCATGACTTTTTTATTCAAATTGAAATGTCGCCATATTTATATTCTAGCTTGATAGGTTTTCCCAAGGCTTTCAGACTTTGACCTCCGCTGACCTCAAATGACATTGACACTGATCAGGGTTCTCCACTGATCTGTTTTCTGTCCGGGGGCTCTTGTGATCGCCGTCCTGGGGGAGGGGTCTAAGGGGAGGGGTGTCCCCCTCCTCTTTGGGAAAATTTTGACAATTTAGGAGGGCTTAGATCGCAGATGGTGCAATCTCCGGCCTTGTTCTTAGCCTTCCCTATGTGTTCAAATCTGGGCATTTTGTGGCCATTTTTTTTTTGATGAAAGAAATGCAGTAGCCTAAGTGCACATTGAATGATATAAGAGCTCCGTCAGGTGCAAGTGAGCTGGGTTTGCATCTCCGATATTTTATTAAACATTGCTTGTCATGAGTATTTGAAATCAAATATAAAAGACAGTCAAATGACTAAGTTGTGGTGTTTGTGATTGAGTGTACAGACAACTTCTTGACCGGGCGGGTCAATTTTCTGTGCGGGCGGCAAAGTTTTGTCCTGGCGCTAAAGTAGTGTAGTAGATTCTGTACGGGCGGAGCCCCCGGACAAAACAGTTAGTGGAGAACACTGAGATTAAGAGGTCAGCTATACTCTCATGTACATCTTACATGTCAAATAGGAACTCAATCACCTATTTTGTTCCTCAGATATCACTCCTACTAGGTTTCAGAGACTTTTTTGTTCTTCAGATATTCCTTCTATAAGGTTTTTCAAGACTTTGACCTCTGCTGATATTACCCCGCCAAAAGACGTCAACAATTGCATATTCTCATCCTCTGCTCGATCTTTAGATTTTTATTTGCTTTTAAAGTCGGATCACCAAATTTAACGTAAAAAATCACCGAATTAACAGCAAACTTGAATTTTAACGCTTTTAGGTCTTACATTGTTACTTTTAATCGATTGGAACTATAGGCCTACAAGTAAATGATTTGTGCAATCCTCTGGCAGACGATATATTGACAAAACTTGACATGACAAGTCTGGCCCAGTCGTGCGTGGCTAATATCTGGTTTCCGCGGTCTGGCCTAGCCTAGGGTACCTAGGCCTACGTAGTTATCACGTACAGTACACTTTGTTACCTAAAGAAGGCCTACTGCTACGTACCGCCGTACAAGTTTTGCAAAACTTGTACGGCGGTACGTAGCAGTAGGTACGTAGCACTAGGCAAAACTTGTACGGCGGTACGTAGCAGTAGGCCTTCTTTAGGTAACAAAGTGTACTGTACACTTTGTTACCTAAAGAAGGCCTACTGCTACGTACCGCCGTACAAGTTTTGCAAGCAAGGTTACCGTGACGGTAACCTCGTTACTGTAGTGATTGTTGCTACGTACGTGTATGCGCGGGTGGATTCAGTTAGTTGCGCGTGTATGAACGTAACCATATAGCTAGTACTATGTCACAATTGTACAGCAATGCGTCCTATTTAGCATATAATAGTGTGGAGGGCCTAGTAACAAGATTTGGATTTGGATAGAACGTCTGGAAAACAAAGTAGCATCGCTTGTGGAAATAGACATTTTAAGGACATTCTTTGGAGACGCTAATGACCATAACTTTGACTAAAGAAGTAGCCAACATCACTTCTGTCACGAACAGGGCCTTAAAATAATGGAAATAATTTTAAGGGAAGATTTTACATGACACTAGACCTTCGTAAGCTAAAGTACATGCAGAGACTTCTATATTTAGAGCACTGATATAGAGGGCTCTGATACCGTGGCTGTATAGACCTTCATATATATTCAAGGCGCATCCTGTAATTCAATTACCAAACTTACCGATGTAGGTTGGTGTGTGGACAAAAGTCATGTTCGTCCTTGTTTTCACAGCTGTTGAAAACAGAAGGAGTGCATTTTTCTGTTTCCCAGGCCAGAGCGGAACTCCTCTGCCTCAACGGGTGGGTGCACGTGCACCCAATGCACCCCCCCCCAGCCTACGCCCTTGCCACTCCACGCCAACTGATGGTGGCGCTCCGCTTAGATATATAGTCTTACTGGCACTCAGCCCCCAATCTTTTTTCCGTTCCGCCTTGCCTGTTCTTTTACATATGTTGACTGAATGCCCCGGTCATCCATGATCATTTGGGTGTATTTTGATACTGCTAACTCTTGACTTTCTTCCCTGAAGGAAGGTACTGATTGTGCTTTTTGCAAAAAGTGTAAGCAAATCGGTTTATTTATTTCTTTTTTTGTGATCGAACCATACTCATGTGTTTTGGGACTGGAATCTTTTTCTTTTGGAAGTCAGAATCTTTGTGTAAGTAATCATAGCCTGCCAAAAACTATAGCTGAAAGAATAACAATGGCTTATAGGATTCGCTTGTATTTTTCAATTGATACGGTTAACGTGTTATTAGGCTAGCGGACCTTCGTGGTACTGTCTTACGTTCGTGGACCTTTGGTGTTGTGACCCTCTTGTTTGGTGTAGAGAATCACCGCAGAAGTAACTTCATACGAATTTGATTTGGTAGCACTTGATTTAAGGTAAATCATTAATCTCACTCGCAAAATTAGGATGAGTAGCAAATATATTTGCACGTGTTATATTGGAGTGCAGCTGGCACATCGTTGTTCATGAAATTCTTCAATTCCGACTTGCAGGTCCTTAATAATTTAATGGAATGGTTGACTTTTTCACTTTGTTTCAACTTGATTTTCCGGTGTAAAGAATAATAATAAAAAAAAATCCAAATGGGGTCTAAAAGAACGCCGGCGACACTGAAATTTTCTTCTTTGTCCATCACATTCACCTATCATTAGTATTGTTTTTGCTATTATTTCGTATTTGCATATCGTATTTACTTGTGACCAGATTTACTCAGCCACTGAACCCGTTTTATTTTAATTTTACGTTGGTGACTTCACAGTCGTATTTACTGTTACAATTTAACAGTATGGTATGATTCGAAGTGTCTTCAACGTTTTCCTCTCTTCACGTTTGTTTTTGTAATATCTTATAGTATGGTTATTATTAAATGACTCTTTGTAAATATCTCTTGATCTCTCATTCAATTGACACTGTGATTGTAACAGTATTGAGCATTGATTAAGGAGGAAAAGGAAAAGACCATTGATTATAATTATAAGGAGGAAAAAGAAAAAGACCTTTTTGAAAGATATCATTTTCATCAAAACCATATCTCCTGGCCCCTCTTACACGTACTTTGGTGCTCTGGGAAGCATAATTCTTCGTCTTCCCCACCAGCTGCTTTATTTAAGGAGCAAATCTGAACAAACAACCGAAACAAATTTTTACAATTAGGATTGGGTCAGCAGATGAGGAAAAAGAAAAACTCATTTGATGGGACTAAGTTACCGGCAGGCCCTTAGCCAAACAGGTTACTGTACTGAAGGGCGAAGGAGATAGCTTCCGGGGGGGGGGGGGGTGAAATATTTTAATGTTTTAGAGGACCGGATTTACTTAAATGCATTAAGGCAATGGCAGTTTTTACTTTTCTAGGACAGTAAAAAAAATTGCGGGGAAGGGCTTTGTGTACTCATCTTGATAGCCAGTTGCCAGGAAATTCGTATCGAGCGGTGTCTACCTTCATATCGTTCCTGAAGAAAGCACTTAGGCTCTCGACGAGGCTCCGCCTTTTGCAGATTTGCACTCAGTCTCACAAGATGGGGCCATTTTGCAAAACTCTGGATCCTCGTTTGATTCACTCATTTGATCATTAAAATATATGTAAATAACCACTTAGGCTGCTTTATATGACCTATATGACAAACTACTGGACTATGAAGTGTTATACAAAAAATTGATAAAATGGCGAACAGTTGAAGACACCTTGTCGGTACAAACGTTAACTTTAAAGTTTCAAGCCCTCCAACTCCTCACCCCCTCCCTTTGTCATTCACTTATGCTACTGACACGGACATAATGAATACTTTGTTTACAGTTAAGCTGTTGCATTTGTCAAATATCAAAACTTAAAACTTACCCAGTAAAGTATTCGTACCAAATATCCCGGCGTCTGCTTCTAGCCTCTCCAAGAGATCTTTGACCCCCGATGTTGTCTGTTCTCTACAAGCCCATTTCTACCAAGTTCGAGAAACAGTTGTTCAAGACTGGTAAGTCTGCAAAACTGCCCTTTTAGTGGAATTCTTTTGTAATAACGTCTCCAGAGCCTCGGTACATTGATACGTCGAATATTTTTTGTGCCAGGTAAGATATGAAACGTGTACAATGCACAAATGCACCGGCTACAAACTTACTAATAACAAAGGCGTGGAAGTGACTTAAGCGGTAACGTCTTTTCTGACCCTTGTCTCAGTAAATGGCACCATTATTGGGAAAACATCTTGGATAATTGCTTAGGAAAATTAACTGAAGCCACAAATTTACCTATCATTTCTTGTCCAATTGTTATTTTAGTGCACATGCGCCCTACAATATTGGCATTCATGCCAACGTTCCCCTGATCATCTACTTGGCTGTTCAATAAATATTTCATAATTAAACTTTGCATCCAACACACTTAATGGATTCCATGTTCATGGGTTTGCTACGCATGAAATATCCAGATTCACAAAATCACAAATATTTCAACCTTTCCACGTTTCAAAACCTAATTTCCTAAACTCTGATACAAACATTGTTACGATTTTGTACACGTCTTTCGTTCAAGAGTAAGGAAACATCATTTTGTATAAATATTACAGACATTATCAAACCCGCCTGCATCCTCCCTAAAACAGTTTCTTGTGCTCTCAAACTCATTATTTGCTTGTGCTCTCAAACATTTTCCTAGTTACTCTCAAAGTTCCTTATGCCTATGATACCCCGAAATTTCATTAATATCTGTAAAAATTATTTCCCGGAAGCGGAGAAAGTTCCCTTGAAAAGTGGAAGCAAATGCAAATGTCGGGCTCACAACCGTTTATAATTACGTATACCGAAAAGTAGATTTGTTAGAAAACGTAATTACTCCAAAACAGTACTCGTAATGTATGCCACTACTGGTAGAAATTTTCACATATACGAATACAGATAAAAATTTTAACAAACGTGGGGTCACACAGTGACACACACCATGATAAAAAGAAAATTAATTCAACCATTACAATATTAATCCGTACCTAGTCCTGAAAATAACATTATATTACAAACCTGTGGGATTTTTCTTGGAAATTGGACAAATAATCTTGCGAATTCTCTTTGATCTATTTTCAAGAGCATTCTCTCATTCAAAGACTTCTCTGCATTTCTCACTTCATGGGGTCAGTTCTGAATTCTGCATTCCCTACTTGTCACCTTTTGGCTTATTCTTTTTTTGAAAAGTTCCATACGGAAGAAAATAACACCCTGCATTTATTGATGCGGCTGACTTTAATCTATTACACCGTAGCCTATGCTTTGAATGCTGCAGAACGCAGTTTGATGATTCTTTTGACCTTGGAGCTTTTGGCCCATGATCTTGGAAATTTTTCAAAAAGACCTTTTGCTTCGTTCGCTGTACTACTGCTGCACTGTAAGTACTTTGTCGCAATTACGCAATGCAGTGTGTGCCGATGGAGGTTGCTTTGAGAGCAGAACATTCATGACGAAGACAAAATCCGCGTGTCCACCGACCAGCCACGAAGGTAAAGAAGACCGGTAGTTATTTAAAACCCAGTGAATGTCAGGAACATCGATTAAGGCCCTGACGACCCAGCTGGTCTCCACCAAGTGGCATACTTCATATGGATGTAACTATTTAATTCTAAAAACGTTTTGCCTCCTTAGAGCTTTACGTAAGCTTGTAATAAAAAAACACAATTTGCTTTGCTCTTTCTTTTTCTTGCATTAAAAGTTATTGTCTTAATTTAATGAACCAGTACTTTAGAGCTTCGATATCGGAAACACTGGTTACTTTGTTTCGCTTCGTTGAAAACACTGGAAAACTGAATAAACTAACATAAACAATTATTGCACACAAGCTTTTTAATGGTTACTGATAGGCTTGCTACAGTCATTCCCTTCAACAACTGAAAAAAGAATAATTGCGCCAACTTAATTTTCGTCGTCAAGCAAATAACTAGACACTGAGGGCAATTTACACAGGTAGGCCGTCTTTCACAAGCAGAAAAGATGTCTAGATTTATGATTTCGTTCACTTCGTGGTGATTACTTCATAAGGATAAAATTACGTAGACTGTGACTGTACACAACTATTTCAGCTTGTTGGCAGTGACAAAACGATGAAGAGAGTGGTATAATATATGCCTAATGACAGCTATCCTTAGGTAAAACATTCATGCAAAGTTTCAAGTCCATCGGATATTGGGTGTGAGGAATAATTAAAAATAACCAGTTCCTCAATAGGGGACGCTTCCGATATTGCAGTGATACACATCATTGTGCTACACAAATAAATGCAGCTATACCGTAATGTTACAGGTGACCGTGTATAACTAATAACATGTAGAGATAGGAGCCATCACTTATTCACTGCTACTAACATAAGGGTCATTTTGTGTTGCTATGACAACCAAAACTAGTTATTATTTTAGGGAAAGATTGCTACTAAATGAAAGGTATATATTACATTAACAAAAGAGTTGAACCTAACTTTGGAGGATTATATTTAATAATTGCTACTTCAAAACATAACTGGTTTCATTTTGTTGCTATGGCAACCTGACAACAGTCAATGAGGGCGCTCTTCACCTTAAGAAGGCATCGCTTGAACCGCAAAACAATATACCAGAACCCTATGAACAAGGTCGTACCAAACATCGTGGTTCGCTGGTGCAAGGGGATGAGCAAGTTATAATGATATCATTACCGTACTTCTGACGGATTATATACAATATGAGTGACCTTAATGGCATAATAGGTTGCCATAGCAACCAGGCAATGACTAATAAGGACACTCTGCTGTAAAATTCAAAGTAGTTTTAACAGGTTCTGTTCTCATATATGTGACGGGGATATTTCTCACCAAGATCAGGGTTTACGCTGGGATAATATTCTTTAAAAAAAGGGCTTCACATTTTGAATTCTGACTTACTGTAGCAATCCAAGATGTTTATTTAGTAAACTTCCACACAGAATCAGTTTGAGGCTTTGGTAACGATAGCTCATCATTTCTGTGTTAACAAGTACATTAACAAACATTTTTGTGACCACTCACCCAGGATATGATGCATCAATGCAAAACCTGAAAACTCTGATTACACCATGCCTCATTTGAAAACATGCATTTGCTGACCACATTTCCCCACGATCATAGTGACTCACTTTACCTTCAGTTGAAAAGTTTAATCATAGCAATTTTAGCTTGGGATGCAAACCTGCCAATGTTCACTTAAAGACCACGACATCAGTAGTGTCGTGACTGAGTATCAGCTTTGTCACTTACTAAATTATTGCAGAAAATTTCACCAACTGCTATGCATTTTACTGAATGATGAATTTTGAACACGGGGAACCGATATCCTCGTGGCCATTGTTTGGAGGGATTCAGGGTTGCGAAACGACGAAATGAGTGTCAACTAATGTTTGGTGTCAGAAACACCCAACATTAGTTGGAAATCCACAGACAGGTACGAAAATTTGCAAAGGGGACATTTTAAATTGCAATTGAAATAAAGGTATGCAGATTTTCCAAAACAGAACTGTTCATATCTACCTAACTAAAAGTCGTTATCATCAGAGTCATCATCACTAACACTTTCTGCTGGGCATTATAAACACAACTCATTGTTACAGCTAGTACGTACAACTATACATGTCTGTACACGGTAGGTTTTGCTTGAAACAGCTACGCATGCCAAGACAAGCCCACATCGAGACTTGAACGTTACATTCTCGGACAGCGTTACATTCTCTGACTAAAGTAAACAAAACTGACCGCAGGATACAAAAGCCGCCTCACACGGTCACAAAGGAATTGGGCTGTTTGTTTGTTACCTCCTCCCTGCAGTCTACATCCCAACAGCACACCATATTGAGTCCTAATTGGGGCCAAATTGGGCTATCGATTGGGGCCCAATCTGTTTTGTCATACGGATTTCATCTGGCCCCAATTGGGCTAACTTAGCCCAATTTATCCCAACTGGGTCCCAACTTGGCCCAAATGAGTTAACAACATCTCTCTCATCTCTCCCATGAGCCCAATTGGGCCCCAGTTGAATAGTCTGAATAGCCTGAAGTGAATAGGATTAGTAGGTGTCTATTAACTTCAGTTTGAGGTTGTCTTACATGAAGTATATATCCTTCTAATGGGTGGCTGCCAGCTGGTAGTTGACCCTCTGACAGTGCTTACCAAATGCCTAATGAGGGGAGGCATTTTTGTCTCCGGGGGCTGAGCTTGAACACAAAATGGCAAATTGAGCTTCATTAACCTTGTCCAGACTTGGTTTCCTGTAAAAGTGACACACAAATTTCTTTATTAGAGCATCCATAAAGCTATCACTTCAATCAAAGCTTTCACCGACTTGTTGCAGAGTGTTGCAATGTTCACCGCTTTCCATAACATGTTTTAATGGTTTCACTTTTCCAATACCTCTGAATGCACTCACAGAATCACATCCAGAGAACATATTGTCGAATCAAGGCACTGGAAACCATTTGCACTAGCTCTTTGCCAATAGCTCCAATATCAATGATTCGTTTTTGGTTACCACACAGTCTGAAAAAAGGTTTGCTCCAATCTTTTCAGAGAAATATGTAGCCATATCCAAAACATCTGTATCTGGGCTATCGATAACAATGTTTAATGACAGTGAAGCAGAATTCTCCTGTCCGCTTCTTCATGAGTGCACCTAAACTATGGAACGGTTGTAAGTGCATTATTTTGAATATCAGTCTTTTTGTAAAAGAGATGTAGCACTGATGATGATAATGAACGGCTTCAGAACTATCTGGTTGCTGTTCGTGAGTCGCTAGAAATTTTCTGCTGAGCAATGCACACTGTTCTTTGCAGAGCCCAATTGATTCCATTTATTAGCACAGACAACAACTTTTGCCATTCTCGTTGAAGTGAACCTAGTCAGTTGGAAAATCTTTCCAAGACAGTGCATTACACGTTCTGGAGAAGCCATAACCAATGGCAGTTGCTAAAGAAAAATAAGATGTAAACTTGATATGGACTTGATGTAACTTTGGATTTATGAGTTGACAAACAAACTGCACTACCGTACTAATCTGTTAGTATTAGAAAGCCTCTAATAGAAGGGTCAGGGGCTAGATTCTAAAAGTTGAATAAATTTATCAAAACTTTAGAAGTAACAATTTCAAGTTGAAATTGAGACATTCCACTAACCTATAGAACTATAGATTATTGGCAATAAAACAGCTATAAAGATGATTCCTAGAGTACTTCTAGAATTATATACATCTTACTACAATTCCCCTTAATGACATAGTCCGGGTCGAACAGAGGACATTTTTTGTATGATATTTCACTTTTGAAGGACAATTTAGACAACAACAAATGTCTGTGTCTTCTAATCTAACCTTACTGCATTTCCTCATAAGTGATGTAGGTTGAGGTTTGGTAGGCTCAGAGTGGGTTAAATAAATCCTTTCCATCCTTTTCAGACTGAGACCAGGGCCTGAATGACGGGGTTCTGCAAGAAGTGTTAGAATGCAGAGCTGGCCGAGCTTATGTAAGAACTGATTTACAACAGAAGTAATCAGGGCTAAAATGAAATGGCCAGACTATGATTATTAAGCAACTGTACCTCTCACTCATAGCCTTCACACACACACACACACACACACGGAATCGGTAATGTAAAGTATTACAACTTTGTTCATTGCATAAACTCTTCAACAGGTTGACCGGCTTTATTGTAACATTACCAGTTTTTTGTTTTTTTGTTTGGTGTAGGGGCCTATAGGCTTCATTTTTAATCCACATAGGCCTATAAGCTCTCTGTAAAGTTATTGACAATAACTGTAGTAAGGATTGCATTGGAATTTTACTTCAGTGTTCAGTGTGAGGACCAAATATAATGGTATTGCAAACTAGCTTAGGGCCTGGACAGTCTTATTGAGCATTGTGTATGGTATGATCATGGCTTGAAGTATAAGGATCGACCTCTCTAAGCTTGCCTGTAGTTAGAGCAAGCCGCAGGTATGATAAGTTCATTAATTGTTCCATTTCAGTTCAAACCTAAGATAAAGATACATACTACTGTTGACTGCAACGTACAACACTATCGATAAAATGATTCTTTCGCTTGGTCATATGCTAGGGCTTTAATCACCTAGCTGTGTAACGTTAGTACTTCGCGTAGCTTTGGATCTAGGATAATAACATATTGGCCTATAGGCCTTTATTACAGAATAACACATATCTATTACCATTTGTTGCTTGTTGGCTATTAAAGGCAAGTTTAGCCCTAACGTTTGGGCTTAGGTCCTAGCACAGGCATTCGGAGCATTATATATACATACATACACACTATACTATATATATATATATATATATATATTAACAAGGTAGGACGGCTTCAACGGTCCCTCCATGGCAGTTGCCATTACCTGCGTAGCTGTCCATTCGGTCTCTCTCACAGAACGCATAGGCTAGGCCTAATGCATGCAAGGTAAAGCACAGCAGAAGGCAAGTCCGCTTTGCAGATGTGGGCTTCGTCATTCGCCAATCACAACGCACATCAGTTCAGTGTTGTGAATCGCAGCTGCCGCGTGGAGACCGTTGAAGCGTCCTACCTTGCCTGTGGGTCCCAGCCTAGGCTTTTATATTTTAAGGCCTAACATAGGCCTGTTAGTTTAGGCCTAAGTTAGGCTATCTTATAATTAGGCTATATTAATATGAATACTGCACGTAGGCCTTTTAAAGCCTTTCATGTCTCACATGGTATATACAGAATATTCATCATTTTGCGTCAATCATTGGCCAAATTGCCCGTAAAACCGCTTCTACAAACACATTATCACTATGCCATACTGAGCTCATAAGGGACTGTGCCTACGTCTTACGGCATCTTCGGGGAAGGCGTTAGGGCGGGGGTAGCTACGAAGAATTCGGGGCCCTACAACAATATCAACTGCTTGTAATACATTAAACAAACATCCGACAGCAGTTCATTACGTAAGTTTGTTAAACAGATAATAACAGATTTATTAACTGAAAAAAGTTCTAAGTCTTTTTCTTTTCATATTTTTATATTATCTCTTGCTTTGTTAAATAATTTTACACTGGAAGATATTTGAAGGGATCACTTACAATTCAAATACCTGATTCTGCACGTTAAAGGGGCACATTGAGTTGGTTCACGTAATTCATGATTTTTTATCACACCTGTTGAGGTTTGCTCTTGATAGTAAATGGTCAAACTAAGAGATTCTGCACATCTGACACACAACTGAAATGGTAATAATAGGGTAATTAATGATTAAAATCATTTCTTACAAATTCATGACCAAACACTTTTACAGTTAGGCATTAATCATATGCAACCCCTGTTCAAAGACAACCAATGAGTGAGGCTTATCCCAACTGCATTGCCAGGCTTGCAACCCCTGTTACCACCAGCTGTTGTGATTGAAGGTCACAATTGTGTATAAGTGTTGTTTATTCAAGAGAGACTGGTCTATTATGGGCTTGGACAAGCTTTATGAACTGCAAGCTCTAAAACCCATAAAAACTACAATTTTTCACATTTTTGGTCACCATAGGGAGTGAAACATGAGCAATGAGGCTAATTAGAAGTATTGTCATGCAATGATTCCCTTCAAGCTCGTCACAAAATAATCGATATCAACTCAATGAGCACCTTTAAAGTCGTAACGTAACCCACTGCTCCTTACCTCGTCCATGGGCAGCGTCTTGTTGCTCTCGATTCTTTTATCACGTGTTCGAGATGATGCCCCCGTTCACAACTACTCTTGGAGCCACTCACACAGTTTTGTAAGGACAAAGACTGAACAAAGCCTGTTTATGAATTCCACCGACAGTACACGACATCAACAAAATTACAAGGAATCTAGTATATTCCATTATTTCTAATAGATTCTGAGCAAGCTATTACTTCACGATATGTGTACTTACTGTTTTCATCAACAAAAGATACTAAAAAAAAATAATAAAGATCGTCAAAGAAACATTGATGGACAACTAAGATTTTCCCTCCTCGCTTATCAAGTGGCATGTAGGTGCTTCATTTCGGTGTAGTTTCTTAATTTTAAGCCTCGGAAATGCTTGCAACAAACAAATTGTTCGCTTTTTTCTTTTCTTTTTTATTAAAAACCTACGGTCTGAATCTACAAAAGTGTACTTCTACGATTGAAATTCAGATATATTAGCTACTTTGTTCGCTCTGTAGATAACAGTGTTAAACTGAATTATCTTACACAACACCCAGAAATTGCAGACGAGGTATTCAAAAAGGACTGGTAGCCTTATGTTGTCTGGCTTCAGACATTTGTTTCAAAATCATAAATCGATAATTGTACATGGTTATGTTTTCATCGTCAAACCCATAATTTGGCAAAGAATACAACGTACACAGTCAGATACTGATCATATCTGGTAATTATCATTCGTGCAAATGGATCCTATAGACAGCCCCTTACAAATATCTATCCTTAATTCATCGGCGAATTTCGGACAAAGCTTTTTACTGCGTTTCACTGATCGAATTCAAAACCTCGAAGAATATTGTACTTCATATTATTTCCATTACATTCTACACTATAGTCTACTCTAGCAGGTCATCGCCTTTCTACTGGTTATTTTCGTAGAAGAAACCTACTGCGTTGCAGAATTTCGAAAGTGGAACTTAAATAATACTGTGGCTCTGTCCGTTGTCCCGTAACGTTATGCATTCTAACACTTTGACTAGGCTGATATAGTTATTAAAGGGTGGAAAAGGTGTTTTCTTCGAAACTGTTCAGCCGAACATCAACCACCCCCAGCTAACCCTTCGAAATGAAATAAAATCCGTCAATGAAGTTATTATTATTTGGTAGCAAAGGGGTACGTTGATTTGATTTCCGACCAGTGGCGTAGCTAGATGCTTTTGTGGGGGCAAAAGCAAAAAAATTTCCGACAAACTATTATCTTGAAGTAATGATATACTATCTAAGCGTAGCGTCACCATCATGTGGCATGTAGCGCGCGAAAAAAAAAATTATATTAAAATATCTCCGAGATTGCCTTACACGACACTTCCAGGCCTTGTCAGTAACCATTTCGATGTGCAATTCTGCTTAAAAACATAAGAAGTGTTGTAAGTAAACCCCAAAGAATATAATTTTAGCTACTAATATCCGTTGTAAGAATTTTTAATTAAGGTGGTAAAAATTTCCAACAGAGACTAGAAATTTCAGACAGAGACCTTCGGAGGCTTGGAGAGGGGGGGCGACCGCCCCTGACCCCCTCTAGCTACGCCACTATTTCCGACGTTGATTTAATTTCCTACGTTTATCTGACGTGATGTAAGGATACGAGTTTTTAAAAATGTTGTTCAATGCAGCCCTCTATTTAAGAAGTTTCAAGTTTTTTTAAACTCTGCCAAGAACTTGACCCCTGCGATGAGTTAGTCCATTTGTCCACTTGTCAATAAGTGGGGGACACATTCCCATCCCCCGGGATTTTCGCCTGTGGGTCCGTCAAATGGGGTTATTTTTGAATTACATACATTGTGTAAAGCAGGCAGAATGACAAGCAGGCATACAGGCGAATTTTTGTCTAATGTATACACACCTGCCTATATAGCGGCTTGTAAATTATGTATGTATGTAAAAATGGGGTGCAGAACCTGTTCTGTGAATCGAGTAGTTACATATGTATAAACTATCTGTACACAAATGTTACAGTTGATTTACTAAATACTGAGAATTGAGCTGGGTAATCACATCAACTAATCTTAATTTTACTTGTGCTGCCGCATTTAACATTGATTTAAAAACGTTTTAACATTACTGTTTGCTATACAACAATTTAAGGAACCGATATCTCCTCTTTCCATTTCTTTGTCTTAACGAATTGGTTGATTCCTGTAAAAAGCGAACCATACTATGAGGTGTCCTGTGTTTCATGGTTATACCTTTCAGCTAGAAACTACAGTATAATGAAACATTGAGAAACCATTAAATTTAAACTTAGATTTACATTTCATTAGGTTGTTGTAATTTAATTTATCACTGATTCCTGGAGTCAAAGAAACAAGCCCGTAGCCAAGAGGGTAGGTGGCGCACCCCCACCCCTAAAAAATTTGCGCCCTTCGTAGAAGGACAAATATTACCATTTTACATTCATTTTAGAGGAAAACGGTCCCAAGAAGCTATCTCGCCCCTTCAGTACCTACTGGCTTGTAAGAAAAAATTAAACGTTATGGAAATGTGAAATATAACCAGTGTAATATATACAGTGGTTGCAGGCAATCTTTCTAACAGTCACTGGTAGTTATATGTTTAAATAACTGAAAGATAAATGTAATATTTCACTTCATTTTCATTCGTTAAGAAAGTCATTCAACAAGGAGGGAGGGAGAGGGATTTTCACAGTTAGATGATAGTTATACATTTTAAAATTCTAACATCTCTTTTTTATAGACATTCTTTAATAATTTCTCACAACAAAGATCTGCTGAAGCATTTAAGTCGCTTCTGCGAACCGAAATAAGGACAAACCAAACAACAAGGAATATTATATATTTCATGATTTCTTTTTCTGCATACCACATCAGCATAAGTAAATCTTGGGAAGCAAAGGTTCCATACGATAAGTAGGGGCATCATGAGGCACCAAATTGTATTCTGTTTAAAGCACAAAAGTTTTCGAGTTGGCCTAAGAATGACTTCCCCTCTGAAACACATGGATAAGCGTCTTTTTAAAGATAATGACTAAAGTTTTTGTATTTTGTCATTTGGAATAAAATCATGTGCAAATAAATATAAATTTGCAAAAACGTCTTTTTCTACTTCGTGCTCATAATTATTTCCAAATTATCCTTTTCATTCTGCAATTCTTTTTAAGGGTGTTATTAAGGTACAATTTGTCTTATTATGTAGGGAATCATCTATTTCGGTAATACCATACAGTCCTTCGAAACAATATCTCTCCTTGCAAACTTAGATTCTAAGTAAAAGGAGGCTGCTTATTAGAATAAGAGGGTAATATATTCTTGAGCAACACTTGGTCGTAATTAATCTGAGTAAACAATCCCTTTCTGAATATTAATCAAGAAGTACGGGAATCCTCTGTTGCTTGGTTGTATTCATTTTAAACTGGTGTAATAGGTGGAAAACTCTACATAATGTTTATCTACTTATACCCATCGTTGCATCTGTGCTTGGTTTTTCATGTTTTGTTGAAGTGACCCTTCACCCGGAATCTAAGGAAAACAAGTCGATGAATTTCAGGAAAACAAGTCGATTTATTACCTTTGGGCTTCTAAATGAAATTACAATTTAAGTAGGTTAAACAGTTAAACAAGGGTACTTTATCCCTGTTGCATGTTCTCTCGTTATTGTTTCAGCCTCGAAACTTTCAGAAGGCACTGTCTCAGCCAAATAGGGAAACATGTCCCGGAATGTTCCTGTCATTTTGGTAACTGTCATACTTGTTGGAGATCTCTCACTCGAGCTGGTTGAACTTACAGTGCAAACGTCACCTCCGAAAACTGCTAATTCACACCAAACTTCATTCAAAACCTGACAAAAACTAATTCGAGAGCCAAAAAACTCGCAACCCCAGTCAAAGGATGAGGGGTAACTGGTGAATGCTTTACCATGAACTTTTTCGAAATCTTTGGCAACGTTTTTACCGTCGTCTTCCTTGACTTCGTTAATTACTTGAAAAGTCATGACGTCACTACCGAGTCGCAGTGTAACTCTGCCATCGTCATCCTCTTCAATACTCTCCACATGGGTTACTTCCCTGTTGCTAGTGGTGTAAGGAACCAAAACTTTCTTGGTGGTGTTAGTAAACAATTGAATGTGCAACAACACATGTTCTTCATTTGTTCCGACGATGACTGGTAAAGCTACAAGCAAATGTTGGTAAGATGTGGCAACCTGGTGCTTTAAGGAATTTGGTAACTCATCGGCTAATGTATGGTCTGTAACGGTTACGTAAAAGAGCGTAACTTCTCCCTGTTGTGATACATTGTATGATGAATGTGGTAACGACTGAGGCAGCTGAAGCTTTACATCTAACAAATAGAAAACAGTTTAAGGTCTCTCATGAGCTGTTTACCAATTATCACTTTGTTTTACGAAGATTTTTAAAGTTCTTTCAAAGCAACCTGTGTGAATGATTCAGTAATATACTCCAAATAAGGTAAGGTGCTAAATGAATGCTATGCCGAAGATAACATAGTGTTATGAAAGAATATAATTTACGTATTAGCTTAAGGACATGAAAAGTACATTTTTTAATGAGTACAAAAGTCAAGCTTCAACCCACATCCACTTCAAGTTACATGAATCATTTTACCTTCAGAATAATTGAAGAAATGTTGCACTTATGAGCTTCTAACATCTTCTAAAATGCTTGATAGTTCATGACGTCAAAAACAAGGAGTACTTCGCTTGAATGGAACGGTGGTTGTCTCTCATTATCTTGAGAATGCTTGTTTTGTATATTATTGGAATGTTTGGAATTGCAATGCTTCAATTGTTACATTTGTTAGAAAGTTTTCTTCAGTTCATTATTTTATATTTTCAATTTCATTATTGAACAAATAAAATCGACCCTGCAAACATGTTAGAATTCTAGATGCAAATAATATCTGTGTCTGATAATATAAATCTGTAGTAAAATCATAGGCTTGTGAAGCTGGAGGGGACTTGGGGCTTGAGCTCCAGTCAAAAATGCGGCGGACTGGAGTATGTTTCCATCCCAAATTTCCAACGACAAGACCATCATTTGTTGCCGGTCTAATGTAAATCAAGCTTCAACGATGAATGTACTTAAGAAGCTACTCGAAATGTAGCATTAAAATACACCCTACTATTAAGAAACATTTTTCTTGGATTTTCCCCAGAAAAGCTATTTAAAGCATTCAGAAGTCGCCCTCCACACACACACACACCCACACACACTGCATGATAAAAGAACACCTTCCTACACGTGTTCAAGACTCAATAATTTTATACAGTTTTACCTTTCCCACAGGAAGCATCATGTTGCTTTCGGTACTGAAGCAGCTGTTCGAGAGCATTTCGGTTCACAATAAATCTTCCACCCCATCCTACTACTTTGAATCTGCGAAGATCGTACAAAGCCTTCTGCTTGCTTCCACATACCGTAGCAAATATCAGACACGGTAAAGAAATCAACAAAATAACGAGAAATCTGGTATGATTAATTATTTCTATCTGATTTGGTACCATTTTTGACACGTTTCGAAATGCTTACTCTTGTTTCTCCTTAATTGAAGATAGTTAGATAAGAAAGAATTCGTCGAAGAAAGTTAAGTGAGCAACTTACGCTCTCACTCGTGTCTACTAAAGCTAGATGTAGGTGCTCAAATAATTATTTTCTTGTAAACCCTCCAACCGCCGTGGAACTTCAAGAAAGCTTTCAATAAAGAAAAAACATGCTTTGCTGTATATATTTCTAACATACAAAAGTATGTTTTAAGTTTCACGAACATGTAATATGACTCATTGAATCCGATAACAGGTTTACTTTTGTTTCTCTCCGTTGACAACACTCTAAATTATCTTACACACTACACAGCAATGGTAGATAAGTTTTTAATTGTTCCTGGTAGTTCCGCTTCAGTCATATAGTTTTATAACCAAAATATACCTTATCGAATATCGTAAAAGGCATTTTATTCGCTTTTTAGGACTGAAATCAACAAACCGAAGAGAAATATTGTCCTTTTTTATTTTTAACACATTTTGTTAGATGCAGTCTAATATATCACGGCAGTTCTAGTGGTTGATAAAAGAGAAGTGTGTTGGCAGGGCTTCCATAATAAGACATTCAAAAAGTGATGGTGGTGAATCTGTTACGTATTAGGGCCCATCAGCTTGATTTGTATGTGAAATTGTATACACAGATTTTTTTGTTGGTTATTTCAAGAAATTTTAAGAAACTTTACAGAAGGAGAAAAAAGATTTCGACTTCTGTCCTTAGCTTATTTGTTTATGGTTTTTGAAAAGAGTAGGGTTACTTTGGGTAAATTTATTTACTTCTAACAGTCGTTTTGAGTTCAAAATACCCTGCCTTTAGTGAGTAGGTGGCACTAACATACATATGAAAGCATTGTTCTACTTAGCACTTCGTCAAAATATTACTAGAAGTAAATGATGTCGTTAGAAGATGAGAATCAGATTAAAAAGCACCAATTCAAGGACATACGTTCTCATAAGCCTACTCACCGGCTAAGGGTTGGTTATCTTTGTACGCTGAAGTAGGCCTTACTGTATTATCGTAAAGTAAAAGTTCTCCATTCGTATATGGGTGATTCCATAAATAAGGGAGTCAGTAGATTTGGTGTCCCACTTTACATTGTGATATATTTCACCTTCAAATTGGCTGTGCATAAAAGCATTTAACTAGAGGGAGATGGTCTCAGTCACAAGCTTTAGTGATACCTTATATATTCTAAAATGTACTAAACATATCAATAACTCATTATGATATTATGTGCCAAAAACTGATTTTTTCCCAGTGTAAATGGGACACCAAGGGCCGTGACATTTACAAATTTAGTAAAGCGTTTTTCCTTATTACAATGAGCTGTATAAAACCCCTAAATCATGAATAGGTTTTAAGATGTATCTTTAGGAAGCATTTGAGTACTACTAATTCTGTTTGTGCAAAATGTAATAGCACTGTGAAAAGAGTACAGATTCCTCGTGTTAAACTACGTGTAAATTTTTGGTGTCCCACTTCAAATATAAATTTGTCATTTTACTACAATTGTACTTGAAATATTTAAAAGTATCTTTATGTATTTCCAAGTACTAAATAGTCACTATTTAAAAATGCAAAGTTTGCCCAATTAACAAAGCTGTGTATAGTTAAGTTTTGAGAAGAAAGTTTCACTTAGTAAACGGGACAGCGCGGGACACCAAACGGTGTCCCGCTTTTAAGGGGTACATTTTCCAGCTCAGCCCAGTCTCCTCATTTTATGCATTTCCATTCCATAGAAGATCAAAAAGCATACCATCTATTTCAACGTTGCACATCCATTTTAAAAGGGCTTAAATAATGTTTTCAGTATTATATAGAAAATCTGTTTTTGGTGTCCCCGTTTACACGGGGAAAAATGAGCATATTTTGACATGATTTGCACTTTTCCTGTACCCAAACAGTTTCATTTTCACTTAACGGTACCGCGGAATCTGGCAAATTACATTAAAAACCATTTGTTTAATAAAGACAATATTTATGAATCCATAATGCCTTCATACAAGGACTTTGCGGTCAGTTCTAGCTTACTGATTTTGGAATGCAAGAAATCAGTTATGCATCCGGGATCTTTTTAAAATGGTTTTGGCGTTCGGCATAAGAGCTTGTGTTCAGTGGTGTCTTTAAGTAATTTCAATTAAACTCACATAATGAGGTTAAACACAATAAGGCTTACTGCAAATATTAACTATAAAATACTAACTATAAAATACCTAGACAGCACTGGGACTTTGAGGGATGAGTAAGCGGGTTTAAGGGCTAACCAGTCCACACTAGACCATATTTTTGTATTATTTTCAGTCATAAATATTTATTTGAGTAAAAGAAAACGTGTATTCCGTGCCTTTATATTTACTATAAAAAAAGCGTTCGATTTGTTCAATAGAACTTTTTTGCGGTCTATGTCAATTGCAAGTAACAAAGTAAAAGAAGAGTTCTTAATGTAATTCAGTCCTACAGAAATGCTAAAGCATGTGTTGAAAATATGGGACAAAAACTGATCTTTTTGTAATTTGGGAGTTAAACAGGGTACACTAAATCTCTCGTGCTATTTTCCATCTTTTGAATGACTTTGAAAGGTTCATCAGTCGTTATTATAAGGGGTTTAAAGATTTAAGGAAGTCTTTTTAAGATCATTTAAGTGGTTTTTCTTAGGTTGTCTACTTTGCTGTACGCAGATGATACTGTAGTTTTAGCTAACTTGAGTGCAAATGAGTTAGTTTTGCTTTAAATAGTTTTCAAACATATTGCTATACTTGAAATATGGGCGTCAATATAAATTAAAAAAAAGAAGTATTTTCCGGACGAAAATTAAAAAGAAAGCCTGTTTCTTCGGGGGAGGGGGAATAAAGTTCTTGAAGCCACTGACTGTTGTTCTTACTCTGGTTTTCAATTTAAATTTAAATTAATGAATGTACTAAAGGTAAAGAGTAAATCAGGGCATTGCATGAGTCTTCTTACTAAGTCCCGTAGCTCAAACTACCCATTGATTCACAGATGCAATTGTTGGATCAACTAGTTTGACCTGTTTTACTATATGGTTGTGCAAAATGGAGCTCCGAAGATTTAAAGATAATGGAGTCATGTCAACTGAAGTTTCTTAACAAAAACATTCTCAGAGTGAGTGTTTCAAAAATGAAAGAATTAGTACGTTGCGCACAAGGGGTAGTACCGGAGATGAATATCTGTTCTTTTTCGAGTTTGATTTACAATTTCAAATGTCAAAAATTTGTATATAAAATCTTCCTTAAGAAGCAATCCAAGCACTTTAAAAATTGAACAGTTGTTGGAAACTAAATGTGAAGTTGAGTTCATTTTGTGCATTGGTAAGAAATACTTTTAAGTCTTAGGAGGGGGCCCGAATTATTTTGCACTTTTTCTTTTCTTCTATATTCTTCTTACTTATTTATTTCTTTTTTCCTCTTTTTGAAGTTTATTGAAAAATGGAAATAACTTTCCTAATGTTATTTTTATGGGCTCTAATACTTCTTCGGAGTATGACAAGAGAATAAACTGAAACTGAAACATCTGGTTACCTCAAGTAGGCTTTACCTTCTTCCAAAACAACAGAGTTCATCTACTGACTACAACGCATCGACATTCTAAGTATGAAAATATCCTTGAGATATCGTGTTTACAAGGTTTACACTTTTTGACCTCCTGTGACCACAAATGATCTTTGACCTTCACGAAAAAGATAGAGTTCTTTTTCTTGATATGATAAATCTATGTACTAAGTATGTAAAGTATCAACAACCCCTATCTTAGGATATCGCTTATACAAGATGCGCGTCAAGGACACACTTACTCATACACACGAACACACGCACATATATACATTCTCTTGCTTGATTGCATAGATTCCTTTTGCCTTTTTCGAGAAAATAAAAATTGGAATTCTTGATACACAGCTATAGTCACAAATGAAATGTGATGGCTACTTTTCGAAGTTTCCGAGAAAACTTCCATCAAAGAATTTCTGTTCTTCTTTTATGGTAGACATAAAGGAAAGTAAAAGCCTGATATCCATTTTACATGTTAAAACGAGCCCTTGTCATTGTCGATTGACTAGCCCATTATCTCGGCAGAGTGGTTGTGCTGACTCTAACTGAATGTTTTACTTTCTTATCATCACGGAAGGCACATGTCTTTTTGGCGTAATTGCTTTAAATTATCTTCTACATACGGAATAGCTATACGTTATTGACTGCCGAGCTCGGTAAAATTTGTATACTACGGAGGGACAGGTCGTTTATGTAACTGCGTAGCTGCTGGTGATTATACACGTGCGTTGCACTAGGCCAGTGTTGTCCAATGCCGAATTCATTCGTCTAACCTGTTGCTCGCGTAGGCAAAGCAGTCACTAAGATCGAAGCTGTGGGATTCGATTAATAACTGTGAAGGTTTCGATAGATTTTCATTTATCATCTTCATTTCAGGTAAGAAGGGGCTGGTCAGGGGGATTAATATTGTGAGGGCGAAGTTAAATTAGATGCTGTAAAATGTTATTTTTGGCATCTAGCAATCAAGATATGTAAGCTAGAAAACATAAGTTTCGTACACCACAGGTGTTTATGAAGTGTGACCTCTGCAAGTAAGGAAGCTTACTAGCCTGCCAGTGGGCTAATGGTTATATACCAGTACAGGACACGGGGGTGGTGGTTATGGTGGGATATATTTATTGAAATATCAAAAAATTTTAATTAAGATGTTATTTTTGTTTTGTTTCCACTTGGCTTTTTTTTTTTTGGAAATTAAGTTAAATACATGAAGCAAAACACGCCGTTTTACCACTTTTTCGTTTTTTATTTTTCGCTTTTTTCGGGGTTCTTTTCGGGCATCTTCCAGTTGCTCTCTGCTGTGGCGGAATGGCCCGAAAAGGATGTTTGCTTCATGTATTTAACTTAATTTCCAAAAGCCAGGAAATAACATCTGCAATAGGCCTACAGGAAAGAACGCCACTGCCCACTGTTTTTGGGGCCGCACGCCAATTTCTGGTGAAGAATGAAATAATATTCAAGAAATATGGTGGGCCTACCAGCAGAAAGCAGAGGGTAGCCGTCGTATAGTCTAGCAGTAAAATGGTCAAGACAGGGAAAGTGGTTCGGGGGAAAACATTTCTTGACAATCAAAATACTGGTTAGATGGGCGATTATTGTCCTTTTTTTTTCGCTTTACATCTGGGAAGATTAAAGTGTGTACAAAGAAATCCGTTTTGTACGGGGATAGAAAAATAAGCAATTAATTATGCAATGTGACAATGGAAGTGTGGTTGCGGCGCTAATAAATAAAAGGTTATATCCCAAGAGAGTATAAATTTTATCCAGGTATATATACTCCAGGCCATCCAGAGGCTGTATCCACCAACACCAACGTAGTAGATATCCGCGAATCCGGGCAAAACTAAACAAAATAACTGCCCGAGGAAAAAACATAAATTGGAAATTAATTAAGTTGAGTGTGTGGGAGTGGGGGGGGGGGGGGGGGTGGGGCTGAGTGCTTCGTCGTCACCACCCCAAAAATCGAACATCTGCTGTGTTTTTGCGGCGCGGGAGCCGCAAAGCAAAATCACTGTTTGTGTACGTAATTTCTTATGGACCGCCGTTTCTTCACCAAAATCGCGTTTCGACAAAGCGTATTTGCGGGAAAAACGCGACTTGGTCTCCCTGACATCGATCCATCTCAGACTCTGATTCAAAGCGGGACGAAGCATTGCGATTTTGTAGTTCGGAGAAAAATGGTATCTCGCCATACAATAGGGTTCTTGGTCATCATAGTGTGTTTGATTTTCATTGTGCTGTGCAGGACTGGCAGAGCATGATGCCTGAGAAAGGATGTTGGAGAGTAAAATGTTTGAGAGTCGAAGCTGAAAAAAAAATCCGATTTTTTGTGACAAAATTAGTTCTAATTAGGAAGGCAATGTTTTATAGGCATTACATATAAAGTGAAATAGCTAAACAAATCTTCATTTGTTAGGTTAGACTAGTGCAAAGTAATATCTGTATTCCTACACTGTATGATTTGTTGTTTTAGCTTTTTCGGAGTGAAAATCAAATATTTTCATTTATGCAGGACGGAAATACCCATTGTATATATTTGCATCAATTGTAATTCCTTTTGAAGAAAACGAGTAGTAATAATTATTATTTATTATTATCGTCCTCCTCCTCCTCCTCCTCTTCCTCCTCCTGCATCCTGCAGTCATCCATCATCATACATCACCAACCACGCTGACCATCATCATCAGTCAATCATCATCTTCATACATCAAATCAATCATCAATCACGTCATCCATCATCATTCATATCATCAATCAAGTCAATCATCATCATCATTATTGTCAATTTGATCAAGGGCGGCACGAGTCCAAACCTCAATAGTTATTTAACACAAACACACACCAAGTTTTTAAGACGGAAAACAACAACAAAAGCAATATCAAAACAATAGATACTTGGGAAATAACTACGTTTTCATCTTAGTCCTAAAAACTTCAAGACTTGGTGCAAGCTGAATAGCACTTGGAAGATCATTCCAAAGATAGGGTCCGGCAACTGAAAAAAAAATCGGCAAAGGATTTGCAGTATGTCCTGGGTATTAGGACGATTTCCCTAGTGCTCTAGTGACAAAAAATACCTATCATGTGTCTAAAAAACATTCAGTTGAATGTCTTGACCGGTATTAACAAAATTGTGACCCACAGAATTGAAGTATTTAACTATCTCCAGGTATAACAAAAATGGGAAACCTCACATTACAGTATCGAATCAAAGGTGCATCTATAGCGGTCAATCCTGGCCCTCGTCACGTAAATTTTGAAAAAAAATCAACCGTTGTAGGTGATAAAAAGGGTTGTGGGTGCCTTAAAATTTTAATTACACTGACCCACTCAAAGAATCCTATTTTGCTGAGGCTATAGTAAAAATAACAGAGTGGCCTAGAGAAGTGAGGCAGTTGAAAATTCCGACTGACCTACTGATTTTTCAGTAAGATCTTCAATCTCACTAAGACTTGGAGTGAAAAGCAAGTAATTTATCTAGTATCGCAGCTAATTGAGCTGGTCAAAACGCTGGTCAAATTGGTATTTAAATGAGAAAGTATTCGTAATGTTTTGAACAAATAACGTTAGAATATTCAACAAATGAACGGGACTATTTCCTTTTGAGGGCTGCAGCACTTTTACCAAAAAATTTAATTCGACCTTGTCAAAAATTAACACGCAGGCCTATTTTGCTGGAAAATAACATTTCTGCCTAAATGGGGAGGAGCTGGCTGCAGGCCCCAGCCTCTCTTCGCGCGCCTATGAATTTAATCGGATTCAGTGAAATCATCCCATTACACCTATGCAATAACTGGACACTAATTAATCCTTATGAGACACCCCATCTCATATGCACACTACAACATGTAGTGTGCACATCTCACTGCACACTACAACGACTTTACTCAACTGCGACGCGACTCCGACTCCCTTCCCCGACTCCACTATAGTGACTCTACGAATATCAAACAGGTTGATATTTCCGATGTAGTCATGGAGTTGACAGCCGGATCGCAATCGGGACAGAAAGTCGGGTAGCGAACAAAATTTGAAACACTCTAACCCTACCCGGCTTGTTAACCGTACCCAGCCCCCCCCCCCCTTATCGATCCTTAGGGATCCCCTGTTTGCGTGTTATCAGTGCGAATATGGCCATCTTGTTTGTAAAAACGGAGCTGTTACAACTTTACCCTTTGGGAACTCCATAGTTTACAACTTCATGGAAAAATGGAACCGTTTTGCAAGCAAAGTCCACAATAATAATGAACTTCTTCGCGAACAACTCTCTTGTTTGATACAGGTAGGCTCCGACGGAGCTATGCTTGTGCTATGTGCTAATTACACTGTTAAAAATGTCTCTAAATTGTTGTAGAATTACAGAACAAAAAATAAAGAAATACAAAGAGAATACAGCAAAAGTGCTTTCAATTTTTTGAAACTAATTGACAGCACTCTTGCTGTATTCTTTATGTACCTCTTTATATTTTGTTCTGTAATTCTACAGAAATTTTTAACAGTGTAGGAAAAAATTACCACATGAGGCTCCATGTATTTCGTTAGATCACTAGGGAAGAGAGAGGGATGAAGGGAAAACAGGAGCGTAGCTACGGGGGAGGCCTGGCCCCAAGATGTTTATGAGGCCCCCCAAATTGTTTATGTCCTAACAATATGTGTAAGACTTAAGAAAAACTAAATGTGTAAGCATTTTGCACACGTATGAAATCAGCAAATAATTTTGAACATAAATTCAGTTAAAACGATGAAAAATATAGCACCAGATTCCATCCAAGGACACCTTACCATTCAAAATTATCTCAAAGAGGACGGGGACACCCCTCCGTTTAGGACCCCAGGACTGCGATCAATGTCATGACCCCCATTTGATACCTAGGGCCCCTAAAAATTTCATCCTAGCTATGCCCGTGGGGGAAAGGCAGTTAATAATGTGGGGGATAATGTACCCTCGTGAACCACACTTTTGACTTTTTAAGGATGGGTAGTGTGCTTTAGGTGCCTGTCAGGCCCCAGCGGCCTCCCCATCGCGACCACAAAATCCTGACTTTATGCGCTTGCCAACTGTAGACCCATTTCCTTCTCGGGCAACGTTGGTGTATAGAGGTTTTCTCGAAACCCTCACCCTCTGCTCTGCCTCTCTATTTGACTATTTCCCAGAAAAATAAAATAAGAATCACTGTGTTAAGTGGTATTCGTTGTAGCTCACGTTGATTTTGATATGGTAATAATTATGTAGCCTGTATCTGCTATAGTTGCGTGACAGGCCTACTTCTTTACCCACCGCAATTTGAATTCTCGCAAATAAACAGTAACGTTAACTTTCATTACATTGTAAACAAGTTGAATGCAAACGTTACAGACTCCCGAAGAAATACCACGTACGCTACAACGGCGTTCAACATTCGTGTCCAGAAGCAAACGTTAGTCCAAAGAGGGTTGCATAGGCCACACAACAAACCTGGACAAGACGAGATCCAACAACCTGTATGTCAGCTTATTCTTTAAACTTTTTTGCAAAAACGTGGCTTTGAACTTACGTTTGCCTTCCGTGAACCTAACGTAGATACCAGCACTTATAGCAAAGTGGGGATAGTATGCCTATAGATAGCCATAGAGCAGGATATAGGTTCCTATATCCTGCTCTATGTAGATAGCTAGTCTTCTACGTTAGGCCTATGTAATGTTAGGCTCTAACGTTACAGATAGTTACAAAGTATAGGCCTAGGCCTATGTGTTACTAGTAAAGCAGGAGAGTTGCTTAGTCCTCGATAAGGGTTGTGCACTACATTACATGGTCAAGGCACGTTACATTCCACTTCACAGGTTCATGGAGTACCCTATGTCTTGGCCACGAAGAATCACGTAACGTTGAGCATAATGAACATCACCTGTTGAAGGTCAAGTTGCCAAACCCTTTTTACTACTACTACTAGTACTAGTGACGAGTTAACAAGCCTTGTCTAGGTCTACATTTAGGCTAAGTCCTCTTTGTTATACGAGCCAACGTAACGTTTAAAGAATACGCCTAACGTTAGGCTTAGGTGCTATGAAAGCATTAGGAAGTTGCCTAGCTCTTGATCAACTGTTTATTATCCTACGTTTCATGGTAAAGGTAAAGCAACCGCCACTCCACAAGAAGAGTTCTATTTTGTCCTTTGGCAAATGAGGCTTATCCTAGGCCTACGTATGCACAGCTCGAGGACTATGTTGCCACGGTCTTTTTTTTTAACTCACAAGCTGTAACATTATACGATTTAAGCTTAGCTGCAAGCCTGTAATATGCAGGAGATCTCGGAGGGAATTTGGGCAAACGTTAGTGATCATTTTTATAGGGCCTACTAGTTTCTGCAACTTTAACTGTTTAGCTGGAATAACCACTCGGTGAAAGGCTTGCATACAGTGTCTCAAAGCTTGTGTCGCTAAACTACCTCTAGTGCTGTCACAGGGAGCCCCATCAGAGGCCCGCTTTGATTCTTACCAACCATCTCAGATTTTCCAAAATCTTCGGAAATTCTGCGCCTTGTATATTTTGTTTTTTGTTTATCCTGGTAGTATAAATTTATTTGGATTATTCCAGCAGGATTCCTTCTTCACCATACCACTGAATTTTCAATAACAGCACTTTATGACTCTGATTTTCTAGGATTTTGTGTATTTACAAAAGTCCCGAAGACTTCGAGGTAACTTTGTTGCTAGGGATAATTTGTATGGATACCATCCGGTAACGGCAATGAATTGCTCCATGCACGATTTCAGTTTTGCCGGATTCGTGTTTCACCAAACGCCGGATAGCCGCATTGCCGTTACCGTGTCAGTGTGAACAAACCTTCATTTTTCTACAAGAGTAAAATTTTTGCCGTTGCCGCAGCGTTTGCCGTTGCCGTTGCGCCGTTACCGTTGCCGGACAAGTGTGCACGTAGCTTAATGCGTTAATTAGGGAATAAAGTCAATGGTGCCCATGTCTGTATATGCGTGACGTCATAGCCTGTTCGAATCTGATATAGAGACATGGGAACCATGACTTTATTCCCATTCATAAATACTTTAATTTGGAGAAGCCAAAAAGCGAAAAAGCTTTCTTTTTTTAACAATTTTCATTAATCATGAATAATTCTCCCAAGCTGCGTAAACATTCGCAGGCTAGTTGTACACGGCGACTATCAGACACGCACATAACATTACATAGTTTGAATGGGGGTACTACTAACTTAGTATGGGCTGTCTGCCACAAGCTAAATGCAGTGCATGCTGCGCTGCTGGTAGCTTTATTGTACGCTAGCTTTGTAAATTTTAAAACACTGTACTGAGACGGTCACATCTGTCTCTATTCGAACAGGGGTTTGGGGGGAATTTTGAGCGAGGTCATATTTGAAATTAATTTTTCTGTTCCATTCACTTTGACCAATTGGAAACATACTCGCTGACAGTCCTACTGAAATTGCATTTGGAGAACAAGCTTTACTTGGGGATCTGTGATTTTGGTGCTCTTGCTCACCATGGCATTCGACACACTGTAAACGTAATGCTTGTTACACTACGTTGTTGAAAAGAATTAGGCTAACGTTAGGTCTAACGTTAGCCTACCAAACGTTAAGTTGTTTAGGCCTACCTTAGTGGGAGTGCCAATTGCAAGCAATTAAATTGCTCATCTCTCACTTTTTGCGATACGAAGGAGTCTCTACAATGATGATCTAAAACTTGATTCGCTTCTGTGGACTGACAATATTGACAGTTTTCTGACAGATCAAAACTAGAAGGGCTTAGCATAGGTCTAACGTTAGGTCTAACGTTAGTTAGGCCTACTTGGGACTCGAACCTACCCTATAGTAGGGCCCAACGGTAGTGGTTTCATTACATAGTGATCAAATGAGCGATCTTAGCTTGGAAATGTCTCAAATCATTGTGCTCCTGTTCCTTCTGAGTGAACCAGACAGATGAGATTGGTGTTCACTGACGTTGACTTTTGCTCTCAAAAAGAATGCATTGCAAGCTGGATGAAGTTTTATGATGCAGTGTTTTTGTAGGCCTACTGCCACTAGGCTTAGACCTATTGGATAGTGCCCTTCTCTCCATGGGCCGTTTATGCCGTCTATTCTAGATTGAAAATCACACTTGGATAAATTATGGTGCCAAATTTCTTTAAAGGTTAGTGTACAGGATACGTGGTCAACGTCATCTTTCTGGAATATGAAAGATGACCTTTTAAGATTAGTGACTTTCTTCTTTTCTTCGCCTGTAACATTCAAATCCAGTACAGAACCAAACTGATCATTCATGAAGACAATTTCTGCAGATCGTCTTCACAATGACTCATTTAGACCTCGAGAAATCACGATTATTATTAGGTCTAGGCTATACGCTTTGTAGCCTCTTTTATTATGACATCATTATCTAGATCATTTCGATCAAAACAGATCAAAATTTGGCAGGATGTCGCTCATTTTTCATCAACATTGATTGCCTGTTTCAGAGAAAGGTCTTTAAGTATTGCAAAGCGTGGTGTAATTTCTTCTTATCAATTACCGTAGGCCTATGTACCAAAACAAGCAGACGATAGTTTGACACACTTAAATTAGACTAGCCTGCTCAAAGTGATACTCCCCTGAATTTCCTCTGAAAAGGCTACGAATTTCATATGTAGAAACTGATTATTTGTTTAAATGTAAAACAAACATTGCTGTCAATCAAAATATTTTTAATTTCAATGTGAAAAGCTATAGGAACAAAAAATTACAGCTACGTTAGGCCTGTACCTGGTTTATTTTGAGCGGACGTTCGATCTATAATAGACCAACTGTTTACTATCACAGCTGTGTTTACAATGTTGATCGGGAAGCTGCTCTCCATACACCCTATGTCTCTACACTGGATTAGAACATGGCTAACTGACCAATCAGAGGCCAGCATTCTCAAAAAGTATTTATGAATTGGCGATATTACGCGTTAGCGTAAGTGCATATTATTAGATATTTGCTCTGAGTCTAGTACATGCAATTGCCTTAGCAGTTTGTGAGGTGGCTACATCACAGTATGTGACGCAAATGACACCAATGTATTACAAAAACGAAAGTACATATCGTTACCTTTGTGTTTACAGTACAAGTCAATCCATCCCGAAGAATACGAATCTAAAACTCGATTTGGCATACAGACTTATGGATAGCACTTATGGTAAATTAGGGTGTCCGATGAATGGAAAGATAACACGCAAGGCACCGATCACTGACATACATATTGCAAAGATAATATAAGCATAGATTCCCAACTTAAAAATGGCGTTGTGACTCCCCATGGAGGCCAAAAAAATCGGGGCAGAAATGCTGATGACAGTTTAGTCATTTGGAAAACAAACAGACAAATGAATGTCTTACAAAAGTAGCCTATTAATTACTGGCGTTTATATGAATACTGAAGTTTATCTCTTTCTAGTGGCATTACACATAAGTGCACTTGGATATGAACGCACAATGACTGGTTTGAAGTTTATAGACTTATCATAGGCCAGTAATTTCTATGGCATCTTCAAGTTACGCACTTTTATATGCACGTTTGATTTCTCACGCGCTCACAGCGGGAAAGCAACTAGCAGGTTCGCTCTCCATGTTCGCAGAAGTGTGCGTCAAGTATTTCGGCGGATAAAAAGGAAAATGTATACTGCGCGGAACTCGTTGAAAAAGTGCACGCACGCTAAACTCTTTTAACGATGGAATTTTCTGTGACGCGGTCTAAGTATCGTACGCAGATTGCCGATTAGAACGGCGCGCTAATCAAATTTACGCTTCCGCCCTGATATTTGCGATTTCATGAAGAGTCATTTTGCGTAACAGTTTAGGTATAGACCTTATGCATATGATGTCACAATGGAAAAAGTGCTCCCTCTTTTGGAGGAAAATGACGGAAAAGCGCGTACCATTGCAAATTACACCAATAAATGTAAAAAGCTGATTTTTCAACCAATCGTATACGCGCGTAATCTACTACACGTGCGGCGAAATCCACACCGTTCTCGTACGTGTGCTTCATTGTTTTCACCCAAAATGGCGCCAGTGTCAGTGCATAAGGCCTATAGTAATTTGGTATATATGCTTAGTCTTATAATATCTTTGATGTGTAGAACCTAAAGATATGGATCAGTGTGACAATGTTCGAGGCTTCTGCGCGCATGTTAATTTCCCAACATGCGCCCTTTTGTTGAGCAAAAAGAACGCTTACAGTGCGCTATAGAGGGGTTTCACAACGTCAGGTGATCGTGCGTAGGCTCTTTGGTTTTGAAGGGCAAGATCGAGGGTCTCTTTGGTTTTGAAGGGCACGCGTTCATCGTGTCGAGTATTATCGATGGTTATGCGTTGCGTGTGTGCTGTAAGTTCTTTACTCTGTGCGTGTGTTCTGTCCTTCAGTGCCTGAGAATCCCACGCGTGTGACGTCACATGAAATCCCTGTATACAGAAAATATGTGCACATAATATGATGTGCATACTAGCGCGCGTTAGCAAGCTTGCGCGCGTAAGCATGCAGATCGTTGGAATGGACAGACAGTACCGTACAGGCACGCCTACACTGTGTACTGTTCATTTATGTTGCTATCATCAGTTTTGAGCAGCCATCGCGTACCGAGGCTCTATTTACAGTGCGGTCACACGGCTTACACGTAAAATACTGAACCACTCGTAAAGGTCTCGTTGGTATCTTACACGCTTACTGCGGGAAGCAATTCCTGCATTTGTGTCCTTTAACGCGCGGTAGCGTGCGCGTCGAGTGTATTTAAGATTGATACACAGAAAAATGTATTTTGTCTGTATACCAAGAGAAGACCCACAAAGTTATTCTTTACCTCTGACTTTTGACCTCTACTTCCGGGCTGGGTGAGACATATTTTCCCACCCTTAGGTACATTCCCACCAAGTTTGAAGAGAATCGGTCCAGCCGTTTGGTAGTAGTTTTCAAAATAAAAAGACGTAAATTTGACCTTCTGTCACGTGACCGCTGACCTTGGTTGCCATGGAAACCATATACTTTGTTAGTATTAGATACGTTTATTTATGTGTGTGAAGTTTCAGGTAAGTGGGATGTTTTCTTTTGAAATTATACTAAAAATACTAAAAATTGTGATTTTTCACAAAATTTGACCCTTGACCTTTGACCTTCACTTTCGAGGGTCTGGGAGACAAAAGTATTGACACTGGGGTACCTTTCCACCTAGTTTGAAGAGAGTCGGTACAGCCGTTGAATAGCAGTAACAAAATAAGAAAATGTACATTTGGCCTTCTGTCACGTGACCTTTGACCTTGGTTGCCATGGCAACCACATATTTGTATGGTACTAGACACGTTTATTATATGTGTGTAGTTTCAGTTGAGTGAGATGTTTCTTTTTGAAATAATACTAAAAAAGTGATTTTCCATTTTTTACCATATTTGACCTTTGGCCATTGCTGCCGAGACAGAGGTTTCCACCCTGGGGTACCTTCCCACCAAGTTTGAAAAGAGTCGGTCTGGCCCACAAGGAGGAGTTCATGTCACACTTTTTGGCTTAAAATATGTAAAAATAGGCATTTTCCCTTCCATCACCTATCCTTTGACCGTAGTTGCCATGGCAACCACATATTTTAGTAGTACTAAATATGTTTATTATGTGTGTGAAATTTCATGTCAATGGGATGTTTCCTCTTGGATTTATTGTAAAAAAGTGATTTTCACATAATTTGACCTTTGACCTCTGAGCTTTGACTTAACTTCCGGTAATGCAGTATGAACAATGGTTTTACCTAGGGTACATCCCTACAAAGTTTGCAGAAAATCGGGCGAGCCGTTTAGGAGATATTAGCAAAACAAAAATTCACACACACACCGGCTGTGCCGGTACTCGCTTAGGCCACGTTGGTGAGTGCACACTGACACATTTAGACCCCTCCCACAGAAATGAAGTTCCGGTTACCTTGGGGTACCCCATCTTGGGTTAGACCCTAAGACTAGTATCTTGGGGGCACCAACCGTTACCATGGCAAGGGTGCCAAATTCAGCTGGCATTGCCAAATATAGCTCAACTTGGAAAGTGATTACAATATCTCATCCTCCTCACGGAGCGATGAGATCAAAATGTAAGGGTTGTAGACCGTATCGGGGATAACATAAACTGTATCATACAGAGCTTTTAACTTTTAGTGAATGGTGAGAGTGAGATTTGCTGGGAGACTACTGACGCGGAGAGTGACCATCGGTTCGAGCGGAGCTTCCCGCCAGGGGGACTTTTTGCCAAACTAAATACCCTAGATTGCAGGAAATGACACTTTCCGTGCCTTATTACTGCATGCCCAGAATTGCCAGTTTTCAGATGTTTCATGTTCCTGGAAAATTTTAAGGAGACATTTTGTTCATGGTATAAATAGGCCTTCGAAAAATTGGAAATTCTGAGGCCTCCCGGCATGTATTACTGTATAATGTACAGTACTACTGTCAGCTTACTGCAGACTATGATCAGTCGGACGAGAAGGAACTCAGGTAGTGTCATAGCGGGCGTTTTACCGACACCGGACGCATCGTTTGCGTTGTAAGTGGAATTTTTTCAGCGTAGTGAGACATTTCGTGAGGAACTGATGCTTCATCACGAGAGCGTGAAGATTGCGTGACCCACACGCTGAATGCGTGAGAGGTGACAACCCTGTGTTACAGTATAGAACTACCTGGACTACCAGATGAAATAACCAAACTTCGCTCTGTGAGTAGCTCACCAACTGATCGTACAGCATGACACACACACAAGAGAACAGCAACTAGGCTTTGCGATATGGGACGAAATTTACGACGTATACATAAACGGTGTACTCTGCCTACATGTTACTTGGTAAGGTGGGCAGGACTTGTGCTGTCTAGCTATTTTCCTCTTGAGAGCAAAAAACAGGTAAACTTTCGGGGCTACTAGTCGCCGTTACGGACTGCATACTTTATCGTAAATTTCCAAATTTTCCATTTTTTGAGCCGGGCGGGGGGGGGGGGAATCGCCCCCTGCCTCCTGTAGCTACGCCACTGAACGTACCCATCTCGCCGACCACCAAAATACGTCGCCCAGGCGCCGGCCGGACATCTTAACTCATCGCGCGGCAGCCGGCCGGACGTTTATTGAAATCGTCAGGGCGCCGGTAGGGTGCCTGCCGACTTTGAACAAACATCTGCGGTGACCGCTCGATGTCTTTCAATCGGGCAGGCACCGGCCGGCCTACTGCAGATAATCGCTAGATCGCCTGTCGATAGCCGGCCGGGCGCCTGGAGTAGTTCAAGTAGTCTGGTGGGGGCCGGAGACACCCTGGGACAATTTATCTTGCAATAAATCGGTCGGGGACCGGCCGACATCAAAGACTTTCGCCCGGCGCCCTACCGGCCTCCGGCAGAGCACCGCGCGGCCATCCAGCGATCTCCGGTAGATACTTCGGCGATGTGTCCACCGGCGCCGATGTCCTACCGGCGTCGGCAACTCATCTGAAAATTTTAACTTGGCGCTAAAACTGTGTAAAAATCGGCCGGCTAAGCAAATTCGTCAGCCAATTATCTGCAGGGCGCCTCCTGATGTCGCCGATGTCCGGCCGATTTGGGTCCAACAGGCATCCGGGCCGGCGCCTTTCGGACATCGGCGGTAACGTGTCCGTAGCATTAAATCATGGGGGAAATATGAGTATATTCATGTTCAACCGAGTTTAAAATGTATAATTCTGTTGTAAACACGCTCAGGCACACTGAAATTGTATGAAAGACTGCGTGTAAAATGTACCAAGTTGGCGTACGAAGAAAATATCTGTAGTATGTATTGAATCATTTAGTCTCACCGATAATCTCCAGGGGTAGCTTTTTCTCCTCAAAATATTGCGCAATATATAAGTTATAGGAGAAGTGCATCATAAAATTTTTTGAAACTTTGGGACAAAAAAAAAAAAAAAAAAACTGAATGTCTTTCTGTAAAACCTTAATTCTTGTAAAGAAAGCTACCATATGGCCTTACTTTGCATTATCCTTCATACTGTATCCATAAATATTGGTTTCAAGAATATGAGTTTTCTGTGTAGCAAACGCAATATTTCCCTTCAATGATTGCAATCTGTAAACACCAAGACGCTTAGGTACTGGAAGTGCTGAATAATTTAGTCTCACAATTTTTTTTTTTTTTTTGAATTTGAAGAGGGATAAGTTTCCTATTGAGATTACTTGCATGTGCCGTATTTGAACTCCGAATCGCAACACGCAATCGCCACATCCTCATTTAAAAAAGAAGTTGTTTAGTTGGTACCAGGGGCGTAGCCAGGAATTTGTCAAGGGGGGGGGGCGAAGCCTATAGACAGACTCTCTGCGCTCCACGCCACCATGAGTTTGCGCGAAGCGCAAGAAAGTTGTGGCCCAAAATACCTCCCAGATCTCTGGAAATAGCACTTCCTAGGCCTATTTACCGCATATAAATAGGAGAAACACTAGTAACATTGTAAAAATAAACATTAAAAAATTCCAAAAATATGCTCGGGGGGGGGGGGGATGGCTGCCCCTTCGCCCTTTGGCTACGCGCCTAGTTGGTACAACTCCTGATTTGAAAGAGCACCTTGATCTTACAAGGGCGTCCATGTGGCTCTTTTTCCTGCCAAATATTGCTAATTTGGCCGAATTTTCCCGTTGAAAAATGGTCATTTTCATATGAAAAATAGTCACTTGGCCGTGAAAAAGTGTTCCCTGTTAAGTGCAAGTCACACTAGAGCGATTTCAGATAGGATTACGGTCCGATTTCGTGAGTTTTAGTTAAACTCTTCTCCATCCCTGGCCGGAAAGAGCCCAAAATTTGCCAAACTGTATATATTATTTGCATCGGAGGACTACGAGAATGAAATGTAAACTAATTATTCTTGACGTCACATCGACAGACAGCGTTTATTGGAGACGCGTGCAAAAATCGGATTGATTTTCTAACAAATACCGCTCTGTTGAGCGGTTTAAGTTATATAATGGTAGCAGAACAATTTATCGTGAGACAAACTAGGATCAGTTATCGATATCAGAACAAAGTCTGAATAAAAACTATTGGTCCGATTTAGAAAAATTCTGATCGGATTTCGGATTGAAAATCGCTGTCACCCGCCCTTCATGGTGTAGTTTTAGAAGATCTTGAATTTGGCCGAATTTGGAAGGAAAGCTTGGCTGTAAAGCGTGAATTTCATCTAACAGCCCCAGTCCTTACAATCTCTTATTTACCCTACACTTAATATCTGTCATGATCTATCATATCTTCACTATTGCATAATAATTAAAGGTAAACGAAAGAGTTAGTTTTCATCAATACATAATTAATTCAGGGACAAAGCATTTCGTCACATGTGCAAACAGAGCCATTCATGAAGTGATATCTGGGTACATTGATTCATTTGAAGAAACTGCAAGTTTTCCTCTCAAGTATACAGATTTACTATATGTATAGGTTTGATCAACTAGTGGAAACATAACTTTTTGTAGGTGAATAAATAAGGACGTTGTTTTATTGCAGCGAGAGAGAATAGCCTATAATGGTTTAATTCTGTGGAGCACATTGATAATTTGTAGACTTGAGCTTTCCTTGGCCGTCAATTACCCTTACTGGAAAGTTTCAGATGAGTTAATGCTATCTTGCACGCCTTTTTAAGGGAAAATGCAGTCACCCAATTTGGATTAGTGTACCGGGGTATCCAATTTTACGAATGGCTCTTGATAATCATGTGACAATCTTCTTTCTATCCAGTTTGTCAGATTCATGCAGAGTAACTCCTTGGTTTACCTTGTTATTACAAGCATAGATGTTAAACTCCTACTAACACCTACACTGTTATGGAAAATGACTCCTATCCAAATATCGGGGGGGGGGGGTTGTCAAATTTACATACGCGGGTAGTATGTACCGCCCATAAGCCACATGTCTTTATCACATGTGTCATTGTGCTCGTCTTCTAATAATGTTCTTTATATGTGTTTGGGTGCACCCGCGGTGTGTAAGCGATCCTGTGGCTATGGGTGCACTCAGCAACATGTCCTTAACAGGACACGGTACAGCCGGCGAGAGCTCCGCTCTCGCACGTCTTTCCTAGCTCACGCGGAGCTCGAAACTGGCGTATAGCTGCCCGAAAATCCCGTCGCTGCAATGAGAAGTCTCGCGCGACTGCACGTGCCTGCCTTGGCAAGCAGCCCGCCCTCTATCACGTACGTCTGCTGGGTTAGTTGGAGGTCAGCCAGGCTAATGGGGAAATCCCGCGAATTCCTTACCGGTACATTTCCCGCGTACCGCTAAGGAAGCGAGGATGAGTATGGGTGCACCCGCGTTGTGTGTGTGTGTGTGTGTGTGTGAGTGTGTGTGTGGTACGTACACACAGGCATGGGCGTCAATCCTGGGGGACAGGGGGACACGTCCCCCCACATTTTGGAAAAACGCCCATTGACTTAAGATTTTTACACAGTAAATTTTTGACAGAAGTGGCCATGTCCCCCCCACATTCGAGTAAAGATTGACGCCCGTGCACACAGGGCACGGACAACAACGTTACATGCGTAAAGATTACTGTGCGGTGTGTATAGTGTACACGCAAACCACATACACTGCATTATTAAAAGAAAATGATAAATGATAAAGACACTGTTATGTCTTTGTGTATGGTACATACAAGTAAAAGCATGATACTAACCTTAATCGCATGTCAGCAAGACATTATCCCCACCGAATTTGTTTTCATCGGCAACCTGACCTTAAACCCAAACAAACGGTAACTGAGTGACATTTAAGGTAGCACGCCCCCATTCATAATTGTATTAAAGCGTCCATTTGTTCACATTCAAAAATAACACCAAAAAGAGAAATTGGAATAACTTTTGTGACATGTTACCAAATAGGATGCGGTCTTTTGTCAGTTTGATATAAAAGTAGACTAGATGAAGTACCACTTTTGGTGAAGTGGGGTCAATTGAAGCAATTTTGGGGAAATTACGGGCTTAGAAGCTGGCGGTCGTATGTTAGGCTTTGAGTGAGTAAAAAGTCTCTGGTTAAAGGTACGGAAGCTTTGACCTCCGCTAACAAAAAGGCTTCACCGTCATGGTATAGTAAATTGAAATTGGCACAAATGGCCAACTTGTCAGCTTTCTTCTGAGGGGGGGGGGGGGGGGACTTTTACCTGACGAAACTTCTACAAGGTTTTAGCGGCCCCTTTACTTTTCCAGATTAGTGTGTGTCAATGGATGATTTATGGGGAGGGGTATGCTACCATAAGTTGGTCTGTGGACTTCAAATCAGTCACTGCGCGCTCTATGGTAGGCCTAGGTGTTTGTTTGCTGCGGTAAAGAAATAATCTTCTTATAGGCTAAGTGGAATAGCCTTTATTGAGGAGTGATGCCTCCTTGGCTTTAACAATTCTGAATTAACAGGTAGCAAACTTGTGTGCATTAAGTTGCCTGATTATTGTCAAAATGACTGGACAGTGATCAGCACTTCCGCCCCAATTTTTTCGCTTCGTGGTGACATGGGCGTGGATCATGGGGTATGGGGGGACGCGTCCCCTCACTTTTTGGAAGGGAGGACATCTTCAAAAAGTCCCCCCAACTTTTTCAAAATAATGAAAACTTAAACTGTGATGAATTGTAATATAACATAGATTGCGAATTGACACTACATTTTAAAAGCTAAATTGCGCCCAAATATGGCACCATTTGCCAAAAAGACACCTTCTAATTTCATTTTTTTAAAGGGGAGGCCTCTCTCCCAGGACGGCGATTCGCAAGTGGTGAAAAGTCCCCCCCCCCCCACACTTTTGGAGATGGATCCACGCCACTGCGTGGTGAGTCAACGCCCCATTTTAAATTTGGTATCTGCTGTATGCTTGTAATATTTTGGGCAAAACTTTAAAATACCGCTCTCTCTTAAGACAGCACTCCTCGTGGACTGATCATTAACATTGGCTGATAGCTATGTGGTTATTATCCTACAAAAATGTTGACGGGGTTACTACTTCGTCAAACCTTTCACAAAGAATGCAGAAAGTATATGCCCTGAAATATTCACAGCAGAATTTTGTCATCAACGTTCTGTGCCCTGACGATGACATTTTTCTGCTAGGCATATTTCATACGATGTCAATGCTTGAAGTGGTTCGGTTTGAAACTAATTCAGGGTCACTGAGATGATTTACCGTCAACAAAAAATCACAAGCCAGTTTTAATCTGGTGTAGACAGAGTCTGGGCTAAACTGGCCAGCCAATGAGCCTTCTTAAAAGAAGGGTCCAGGATCAAATCAAGTTTCGATATGTTCAAGGGGTACTTATTCTATAAGCATTCAGGTCAAATTTGCATTGAAATACAATGTGTGGTTCTCAAGATATTAGCAGTTATAGTTGTCACATTTTAAACCCAAAATGAACTTGAAGCAAGCACATTTGACATCATAACCTCACATTAAAGTGGATCTAAAGTCTATAATTACAAGAATATATATTTTAAAGGTTGAAAAATCAATTCCATTCATCTAACTCCCATCTTCATAGCTTATTCCGTTGCTGAGATATAAAATGTTGAAATTTATTCACTTAAATTGAAAAAGTCGATTGCGCAATAATTTGTGATGCCCTTCTTGTACAACTCACATTACTTGCTTTGTTTCCTTATGAAATTAATATGTTTATATGACCTTGAAACATTTACTGTTAGCTTGCATAGCATGTTGTGGGAAGAGGGCTTTTATAGCCAAGTCACCCCATAACATTAAGAAAAAGATCACATTTTGGCATAAGGTACAGTGGCTTTTGAAAAAACAAAGAAAAACAAAGATTGTAATTTGAGTAGTACAAGAATGACATCACAAATTATTGCGCAATCTACCATTTCAAATTGAGTAAATAAGCTTCAACATTTTACATCTCAGCTCAGGAATGTCCTGTGAAGATGGGAGCTGGACCATCTGGATGCATTTTTCAAGCTTTGTAACATATATTTTTGAAATTTTAGACTTTAGGTACACTTTAATGAACGCTCCTTTATTTCTCCTGTAACTTAACAACCAATTTTCTCCTCCCATAATCCCATGTTATCGGAATGTGAACGCATGAGAGGCATGGGAACTTTACAAACTTCGAATTCCCCATGGGGAGCTCCTGTCACTGTTAACTTCAAGGCCAACACAAAATACTGAAAAAGCAAATGAATCAGCTCTGCTCATCAATGTTAGGAGGCGATAACCTCTCCTTGCCTCAAGCTCACTTTTTGTCACAAATGTGGTAACTTCATTTGCTGACATCCGAGAACTACATGTCCGAATTGAATGAAAGTTTCAACAATTTGCTTAGATTTAGTGCCTCTTTTACATATGAAAATTAATTGTTTGCTTTAACCCTTCCTTTAAATGTAGTTCAATCTATTCCGAAGCAAGACATAAGAGCGTCTGCGTTAAAAAGATGGGTAAGTGTTGATGAAATTTTCGAGATTTGTTTTTATCTAGTTACTGGACATGTAGGAAGCGTATACTGGTACTAACTCATGACTGCAACTTCGTTTTGGTACAAACCTTGAGACATTAGGGCTTTAGGCTACTCGCCTAAAATAATACTGGGTACCCCTATAATTCTCCGTCCTTGACTTTTTGTGGGTATAACATGCTCTGCTTAGGTTAGAAAACTTAAACTTGTTATTGAAATGGGCCTTTCTTCCCTAGGCTAACACTTTTGGTAAGCTTAGCAACACAGTCATTCCACTGATTATTGACGTTTTGAACGGATTGCTGATGAAGGATTTGCTTTCCAAAACATGAAATCCAGTCCACTTTCTTCAAGAATGGGTAAGGATAATTAGGAATCACTTGATGTCACTTCACAAGTTTCAGTTTTCGGTGAACACAAGCATAATCAGAATTTCTCTCAAGCTGTGCCCATACATGGTTTTAGCTATAGGCCCGGCCAAGAGGTGGAAGTTTTCCTTTTGTGATGGCAAATCTTCAACTAACCCTGGACTAACGGAGGGAACGGCAAAGCCTTGATTGGGGTCAGGGGCGACGAAACGTGTTTGGAAACCAGGCAGATGCCGAGGCTCTACCGAAGTATGAAGTGTTCCACCATGGACACGGGGTCAGGAAGCCGGCCTAAGGGCCCCTGATGGAGTCCAGGGACAAAGCTCCGGTGGGGGATCATAGGCGAAGCCCCGGAAGCCCTTGGCGGGTATTTATGTTGTCGGTACAAGAATGAAGTAGTAGACTATCTTCTAATTATCTAAAAGTCATACATACGCCCTTAGCAGATCGCAAATTTCATCAGTTTACCATTGACCACGCTGTTACTGTAGTAACTAACGACCGGTCCTTTTGATGCTGCAAGGGGCTTCTTATGATTGGAAAGGAAGAAGGATGGAAGAGACTGCAAAGGGCTCTGGAAGGCTTATGTCACTCAAGCTGTCCTGCAGGGTGTACCAATGAGATAGATAGACGAAACCTGAGCTCTAAACATAAGGCTTAAGATGACGTCTTTGAATCATCGCCTCGCCCTTGCTTTCGTCTCCACAGATGGTGGTCTGAAAAACATCCCTATAAAAATTTTGAAAGTAAACAGTGTTGGCTGCTCTCTCCTGGCATTTTGCCATTAATTAAGATACCTCACAAACGTTGTTGTCAACTTACCTAGGGAATATTTCTCAACTTGCTTACTTCATTATGTCTCCATGTTATGAGTACTACTTTGAGAGCTCAGCTAGTAAACGATTGTGACCATTTTTAGTCCCATATTAAATTTAGTATCTCCTTTTCACCCCTGCAGCCCCCTTAGTGCTTAACGCCCCTGACTTGCAAAAACGTCCCTAGCGATATCGCCCCAGTTGGAACCACTGCTTTAATGTTTTTAGTATATCTCCCCTAAGAATATTTCGCCCGCGTAGAATCCATGTTGCCCCCTTGTCTAGTCACTGGTCTGGTGTTTGAAGCATTAAATCTGATGTTTTCGTCAGCTGACGAGGTGTAACAGAAAATAAGAGAAAAACCTTTAAGAGCCTGTCCTACGGCAAGTCCAGGCGAACGAGGGGGATTGTTCCAGGGACCCTCCGCAGAGCTCCTGGTGGAGTCCAGGGGCAATGTCTTGGTGGGGACTACTAAGAGAAGCCAGTGAGAGAAGCAGAGGAAGTTCTAAGGTATTGGCGAAATTGGCAACAATGTAGTTATTAAAATGAAGCTTGTAACAGCATTCAAATGGCATTGGAATCGCTAGAAACAGGCTACAATTATCAAACTTTATAATAGCCTACGTCGAATTTGCTGGGGGCTTATGGGTGGTAAGATGGATAATATAAAAAGGTTTCCTGCCACTTAAGAGTGATGGTTTACTCGAGCTGCTCTAACAATGAGACGATTAGCATGTGTGCTCGCTTCGGAATTTTGCAGAATTTACTATGGTCTTTTACATTTGCGGCATGGAATCTTTGGGGACCATGACCCCAGGAATCCCAAGCATCTAGCTAGACCCAAAATGTCCTGCACCCGCAGCCCTCAAGTTCTGAGATAGAAGAGCTGACAGCCACTCACTTGTTAAGGGTTAAACGTGCATCAGTGTCTTCCACGGGAATGTGGATATTTTGGGGGTTCTGGGACCTTTCTAGTATAATGAAGTATATATTTTACGCCCATTCACTTTAATCTTGTTCTTTACAGAATTGCAGAATTATGGTGCAATACCTCATTTGCATAAAACTAAGACGCCGCACAGGGCACCTGGTCTGCCTGGTTTCCCATCCCCTCTGTGATTGGTCCATTATTTCCAATCAGCAGCCTATCCCGTTATAGTATACTTCCTGCTCTAAGGAGGCATCGATCCCACGGCACTCGTGTTGCAGACCTCGCATTTTACACATGTAGGAAGCGGAGTGTACAGAGTTCCAAGAGCATGTAGAAGCATGGAAAGGACCATGTAATGGATTAAAATTGTGAGAAGATGCTTAAATATGCACCACAGATAATCTGGGATCCAAAGTTTTCAAGGTCCCTCCAGCAGGCCCTGGATCCCAACTCTCCTATGGCTTTACTAATCGAGCTGGAATTATCTCTCGTCAAGGTTATACCCTCTCCTCTTTTGAAAGATGTTGACGCTCTTGGATGAGAGTAAATTTAAATGGTAAAGATGGAGCACGTGTGGCGAGAGTAAAATGAACGAAAGTCGATGAATACTATGACTTATATCCCCTTCGAGGTCATATTAGTAGTCCTATCAATGGCACCTTAGGCCGTGCTCTGTCATGAACCATTTTTAGAAGGCTGACGGGATTATACAATTGTTACGTGTATACGTACCCGGGAATTATCCAGTATAAGCGTATAACGCGAGGATCCTAGCAGGGGGTGCGCATAAGCTCGCCCGACCAAAATATGATAGATTTCTGGGCAAGAAGTCATGTCATGATTATTTGGAAGATCAGGGAAGATTTCAGGTGAGGGTAAAATCCCCTGAAAATGTCTTTCCATACGCCTACGAGTTATTCAGAAGCGCCTTCAAAAGCGGGGGGAGGGGGCATGAGGGACATGTTCGTGCAGAAGCACAAGGTAGCCATTCCTTTCTATTATTGTGAAATATCATTTGGACAACCGAAAAGTCCCCCAAAAAACTGTGTGACATTGAGTGACAATCATAATTAAAATATTGAAAAGAAAGAAAAATCTCCCCCGAGTTTGAAATGTGGTATGTGTAGTGGCCAGAATTTAAGAAAAAAGCTTTTTTAAAAGTGGATGCTTTCCCATTGGAAAATAAGGCCCTTACTGATATGTGAAATTTCCCAAGAAACCTGCTTATCTAAATGCCAGGCCATTCCCCTATCCCAGCCCCAAAAATGGTTTTTTTTGTCGGACCCCTTTGGTTGGGTCCCCCTCAACGGGTCCCCCCCCCCCCCTTTGGATTTAGTTTTTGGGGTCCCCCTAAGGTTTTCTATATCCATGTTTACGAAAGCCCTCCTTTGGGGGAATCTAACATCAGGGAACGCCAACCAAATTTTATAAATATATCATATGTGTTATACAGAATGAAAAATACCCCCAGGTACAGACAGATCCTTCAAAGCACAACAAATCCCCCTGCCCATAAGAAATCCAACAACAACATAGCACGTCAAAAAGATTATAGAGACTTGCCGTTATCAGACCATTAAAACACTTGGGCTGATCAAGAACAAAAATTTAAGTTTTGAACCCCCTGGTGAATAAAGACTGATGGGTGGATGCTTTTGGTTGTTTAGTTTCAAAAGTTTGAAAAAGCCCCGTTTCTGGTTGACATGGCGTTTGTTTTCTATTTCCCTTTTTGGTGGGGACAGAAATAAAACCTTGAACTTTTTATCCTTGCAAGAAAACCTTGGAAGTTTGTTACAATTTGGAACCCAAGTAAGATGTCCCCATCGGAAAAGCAATGTCCACCAAAATTTCCCACTATGGTCCGGTCCAACCCTTGCAAATGCCCCTTCAAAAATTCAGGAACATTTTTGACACGAATTTCTCCCCATTACCTACTAAAAAACGCTGGAGGGACCTAACCCAAAGTCCCCCACTTTAGTCCATAAAGTCCTAAATGTCCCCACTTCAGGGTTGTCCGGAAACATGCCAACTGGGCCAACCTAGCCCCAACTCTCTGCCCTTTGTGGTTTGGGTGGCTTGTGCGGCAATCTCTAACAATCAAAAAACTGCCCAACCGCACGTGAATTCACAATCGCGGGCAAAAGGTAGTAGAGAAAGATTCCCATCACAAGGAAACCCTAGCCCAAAATATGAAAACCCCCCACATCTACACCCTAGCTGACCTGAGGAGAGGGCCTTTCATTGGGTTTTTCCCCCATTTTTAGAATTTTAAATCGAAAAAAAGGTAAACCTCATGCCCTGAAATTCCCCATCCTTTGGGAACAGTTTATATTCCCCGTTCCCCTAAAACTTGTCCCCCCCGATCGCATGTTCCAACCAAGCTGATTACAAAGACCAAGGGCGGTGAGGGGGGGCCCTTTAGATAATTTCTCGTTGGACTACCCCACCAAAACATTCGTGCTGGTAAAAGTGGGCCCCAAGGGGACCAAGAACCAGTTGGGGTATATGGCGTGGGAAAAAAAAACATTTCCACCACTTTCCCTTCTCAGTTTGCAGCAGGTTCTTTGGGAAATGGAAAATTTCACCAAAAAGTTGACGATTTAGAATACCTGCTGGTTTGGGGAAAAAATTTAAACCACATTTCCTCCAAAAGAACCCATGTCTTAGAAAAACCCCTACCTTAATTTTAGATCAATGGCTTTACGAGCATGAAAAATGATTTCTCCATTGTTTTGTATTGTTAACATTTTGATTGTGGCAAACAGTGGCCTTTTTGAGCGTGGAATTTTCCGTCCATTAACGATTTTAAAAGCACTTTTAATATTTTTGGTCCGTTGTTTGGTTTTTGGTTTTTAATTGTTGTTGATGTTTATTGTTTTTTTGTTGTTGTTCGGTCCGGTCCGTCTTCCCCCCGATCCCATCCGTCCCCGTTCAATCCGGTCCCCCCCCCCATCCGTTCCAATTCGTTTTAATCTGTAAGTCGGTTCCATCATTCCCATAATCATTTTTACAACCTTTCGGGCCAATCCCTGAAATAACCGTAAACACCAAAAAAGCACACAAAAACACAACAAAAATTCCCCCTTTTATGCTCTTTAAAATAGATCTTGTGGTGAGTATTTGAACACGGTGGACTGATTTTTGGAAGGTCCCACCCTGATGTGTAACTAACCCTTGTCCGCAACAACAAACCTAAGAAAAAAACCATCAACTTAAAACATTACAAAAATAAAAAATCATCGACTACGTTAATACGTTTGTCCCCCCTTTGTGGGCTGAATGTTTTTTGTTGATTTTTTTCATTTATGCATGCCCCAAAATTTTATTCCAGGGACATGTAACACCCCCCCTTCAGCCACTAAGGCACGGGGGCTGTTTAGCAAGCCAATCAAAAAAAGGGAGAGAATAAATGTTATCGCTTTTTAGTGGTCAGTTATTATGTAAACATACAATTCGTTAGTTTCCATGACAATCCCCGTGTGTATCCCCTTTTTAATTTTTTCCCAACACATTTCTCTCCTCCACTTCGAATGAAAATGAAGGTTGTGATTTCATGCCCTAATTCAAACACCCCCTTCAAACGGTTCTTTGAAATCAAATTTTCCCCAATCCCCAAGTTCCCTTTTAATGAACTTTAAAAGGTACTTCCCGTGAGGCACAGGTGGGGGGGTTTTTTTGTTTGCTGACTTTTTAACCAGCCTAGTGAACTGTCCCCAAGGAGGAACCAGGGGGAAAACAACATGAAAAATGTGTGGTGGAGGGGGCCCCCCCCACCACCCCCACCCCCACCGTTGTAGTGGGGGGGGAAAACCCAAAACATGAAGATTTTGGTTATTGGAAAAAGATAAAAAAACTTTTTTATGCACTAAGCCACATCCGAGTTTTTGTTATTATACGATGTTTTGGGGGACAACACCACGAATGACCCACCGTGAAACCTTTTGTTATTCCCAGTTCCCAATCCCTCGGGGGGCATTGCACAAAACTTGGTTTTTCCCCAAAAAAACTACATTTTTTTGTAACGTGCACCCCGCTTCGCGCAAATTCCCTGTGTTTTGTGGAACTTTGGAGTGAAAGCAACTGCCCCCAGCCACGGGCCGAAGTTTATTCCCATGAGTTAATTCTTTATCAGCATCTTTTCTACCAGCCCCTATGGGGGAAACCAACTGCCGGGGCCCCCTTTGGAGGTTTTCCCCCGACCCCTTACCCACCTTTTTTTTCCCAGTTTACACAACTCCCTTTACAAATCCTTTTATTAACCTTTTAGTTTTATTTTTTATGTGGAAATATGGGTTTGTTATCAAACATTGTTAAGGAATATTTGGAATAACTTTTTAAGTCCTCCTAAACGAGCATTTAGTAACATACAAGGGTAATGAATGTAAATTATAAGCCTTCACTCCTCATAGGATAGAATGGCCCCCCCGTTGGGTTATTTTTTGTAAAGTGTCCCCCCCCCCCCCCCCCTTAAAATTGTGCCAAAGGTGTAAACTTTTTTTGCCGCTCCCCCTGAAGCCCTCGCCCAGCCGGAAGCCCCAAGGGGAAATCAAAAAAGATGGGTTGAAGATAACCCTGGAACAAAGAAGTGTATTGCAAAGAAAATTCCTTTTACACTTCATACCAGAAATAATCCAGCCAAGTTGGTTCCGGGGTTGCCAACCCAGAGGTTGGGTGGTCCCCCCCTCCCAATGGGTTACTAGGCCCCCCCCCACCCCTTTTCCCCCCCTTTTATTAGGCGGGGGAGAAAATACAGGAATTATGTAAGTCACAATTATAATTTTTAAGTAAGGGCCAAATCCAACCAACCCAATAAAACTCACATAACAACTTTAAAGAACTAGGGGTCCCCCCTTTTTTTTCCAGAATCCGGCCCCCCCCCCTACCGAACCAGATTGCACCTTCGATGGTGCAATTTCAGGTCTCCTCTCCCCGGTCCCCCTCCTCCTGGGCTCATACCCGGAGATAGGTTGAATGCTTTATTCTAGTGGTCACAACTTTGTTATTACTCCAGAGTCTCTGGAGACTTCAGCCATTTGACCTCAAGAGGGGCCCTACGGTGGATCCCTGGACCCAAATTCCTACAAGGAAGCTCTTTGCGTCACCACGATGCCTCTCAGTTTTTCATGTTGGCGTACCCTTCGGGTGGAACGTTGTCCCCTCTGTTCCCCACTTTAAAAAGTCTGGTGAGGACACTGGTAACTCCTTCGCTTCCTAGTTCTTAATGACGGAAATCTCAAATGGCAGCTTAAGAAACTGCACGTTCATAAATACCTTCGAAAACAAGTTCTAAGATGCGAGGGCGTAGGAAGCGGGGCTTCCCCTCAATTCAAGGACGAAAACCCCTTAGTTGCTCCTTCTGTAAAACATGTCAAAAACTCTCAGTAATTTGCCTTAAAATTTTCTCAAATATTGAACCAAATCGCATCTAAGGACCCTCAAATATTCAAAATTTTTCCAAAAGGAAGGGGAATACCGTCTCCACTTAGACCCTTCCCCAGGACTGCTGTCCGAAATAATGTTCTGCCCCACCCAGTCGAGAAAAGCTTCCTACGCCTATGCTAAGATGATCTTATTTCTACATTACAGATTTCGTCGGCCTGAACTCTGGACATTTACACTTTGACCTTGGTTTCCGAATCCAGCTGCGTAGAGACGTATTTTTGTGGTTAACCTCAAGACACTGGGTATCAATCTTCAAAAGATTTTTAAGGATCGATCTGTATTTCCATGTATGATGTGACTAGAATCGGATTCAGTCGCTGAATTAGTTATCAAATGAATCTTGAACCATGAAAATCGGTTCAGATTAAATGAAGTTATGCAGGGAAATAAAATTCAACAATCTGTCAAAATAAAATTCAATAATCTGTCAAATAATTGATATTTGAGACGAAAACGCCCCATCTCAAATAGGTACTACATGTTCCGAAATTAGCGAAAAGCGTGCTTATCATTGCAGACGAGCATTATTTCTGAATGTTTTTAGCAATGAGGTACACCCCTAGTCTTTGTTCGGGCTGTGAATACCTTGTAGAAATACCAAGGTCAGTTTGTTGTTTGCGGTTGTCTATCGCTAAAAAATCGGCCAAATCATGACACCCAGTTTCAAGGGCAGATTTTTTAATGGTAAACAATGGTACGTTCTAACAAGTTAAGTAAACGTTTTTATATATTCATCTTTGTTTCATTCTTTGGGTAGGGCGCTCCCTTGACATATATGCCGTTGAGCTCATCTCTTTACTCTGTAATGTGTCACCACAAAGCACAAAACAAGATCTATTTTCAAAATGGGATTCTATTTCTATCTTGACAGCTCTTTTTGTATAACTTCTTTCCGAACCTTTGACAAATAGTCAGGGATTAGCACCATATATGGTATTCTCAATTTCTGTTCAAAGGGAAAGGACTGGCTCGTAACTCCACCGAAAAGTAGTAATGGACTGTTACAGAATCAGTAGTATGTTCACGTTGTTGTAATGATGAATAACATAGTTTGTAAATGACTTTAGCTATGACGTCCGGCCTACGGTAGCCCTGGAAGTCCATGACATCCAATTCCCCAAAAGTGACGGAATGTCACTTGTTAACAACAAATAAAAAGTATAAGAAAGATATAGGAAAAATAAATGTAACAATTTACTGTAAGTGTCCAATTTACGATACGTCTGATCTCTCAGACCATTTCATAAGAAGAATCAACTTTGTAACGGGTCTTTTAACAACAATGTCATCTGCGAATCTGACGTCAACCACTCTCACTAGGTCATCCTTTCCCGGATAAAGCTTGACGACTTCTGCCATCTTCCAAGAACCCCTTTGTCTAATTTCCCCGACCACAAGGACAACGTCCTTCTCCTGGGGATTTTCAGCTGCCCTTTGCCACTTCTGCCGGGGAGAAAGCTTGTAAATGCATTCCATCCATCGCCGCCAAAACTCGTTCACCATTGCATTACACAGTTCTCGGCGCTTCCGGACGTTTCCTTTATACTCCTCACAGGGTATCTCTGGGCATTGTAAATTGCCTCTCCCAATTAGGAAATGGTTCGGTGTTAGGGGTGGTTGATCCAGAGGGGATGAGGATTTGCTTGTCAGTGGTCGGCTGTTGATGAGACCGGAAATTTGGCAGAACACAGTCTCACATTCGACGAATGTTAAACGATCTGCCTTCACTAGATGCCTCATTGCTCGCTTCACCTCTTGCACCAATCTTTCGACGGCTCCCTGGTGATGTGGTCCACCTGGAGGGCCAAATTTCCATTGGACATTATACAGCTGGCAATGCCCCCTCACGTCAGTTTCGTCAAATTTGAGGTTCAACTCATTGATTGTATTGTTATCACCCCTGAAGCAGGTGGCGTTATCAGTGATTAGCAAAGAGGGTGCTCCTCTGATGTTTACGAACCGGTCCATGGCCTGTAAGAAAGCTTGTGTTGACAAGTCCTGAACAAATGTTAAGTGAACGGCTCTGGTAACTGGGCATGTAAACACAGCACAGTGGCCCTTGGTGGTAGTATTTAGGTTCAGTTTCACATTTAGTAGCCCAATAGTCTACCATTGTTGTTTGAAAGTTTGGTGAACAGGGTTTGATTCTGAATTCTGGTAGGTCTGCCATCTTTTGGTTGACCGGTTTACCTCTTTGTCTCTTACATATGATGCAGTCATGAACAACACGTCTTGAGACGTTTACATCGCCAATAACCCAGTACCATTTTCTAACCTCTGCTGCCGTTCTTAGGTGACCACCATGGAGTGTATGACGATGACTTTCACGAACCAGCAGCATAGTGATATGGCTCCTTTTTGGAAGAAGATACGTATGACGGATGTCAAAGGATAACGATGCTCTTCCAAGTCGTCCTGCAACTCGATACACCTGCTCATCATCATCAAAGAATGGATCGAGTTTCAGGATGTTAGGATCATCAAAGTTAAACCCCTTTTGAGCCTCTCGAATCCAATACAGCTCAGCGGCCTTGATATGTTTTGATGAAGGCCACTTTGAGATTTGTTGAGTTAGCTCCTTCAGCCAATACTTCATGGGTAAATCCCTCAAAGAGAGTACCCTTGCAGTAACCATCTGCAACTTAGACCAACTGAAAAATTTGTCTGTATCAACCACGGGTGGATCTGGTACAGCATTGTACCCGACAGAAAGTACCTTGGCATTTCGTGCATGAAACCGTTTCTGCTCTTTATCTTCGGGGTTTACTGGCACATTTGCTGGAGTCTTTGGCCACTCTGTTGGCGGTCGCTTGAGATAATCAGGTCCATTGATGAATTTTTTCATCTCTGCGACCTTTCCTCCTCTGGATACCAGATCAATAACATTCTGGTTTGATGGAAAATATCTTATATCATGAATGGGGTCGAATTCCGTTGTGATTTCCCCCACACGGTAAGCAACATAAGAACGGAATGCCTTTGATTGTCCTCTTAACCAGCTGATAATTGTCATACTGTCTGTCCATATCTTAGAGTAGGCAATGTCGTATCGCAAGGCTTTCTTTACAGTCAGCATCAGCCTTGACAGCAACAGAATGGCCTGGAGTTCTTTGCGTGGAATACTTGATTGTTTCAAAGGAATGAGCCTTTCTCGTGCGCACACGAAAGACAGGTGAGCATCTGCATGGGATGAATGGGCCCATGTCAGCCAAACGCTTATTCCCATTGCATCCTCTGATGCATCACTTGAACCATGCAGTGATACCTCTGGTAATGGCCTTGATCCCTTGTAAACATCTGGGATTAGACACCTGGGAATTTCCATACTGTCCACTTCCTTGAGATCTCCGTCGATTTCAGATAATGTAGAATAGACTTCCTTCATACGGTCAAGAGGAGCGTCCCAATCTACGTCCAACTGCCAAAGTTTCTGCAACAGAATTTTGGGACGAACAAGAATCCCAGACAGCATCCCGAATACATCGTAGTATGAGGCGGTTCGGGCCAAGAGGTTCCGTTTGGTGGGAATAACTTCTTGTGATGTTACCACCTCCTTAACTTTCAAAATGTCTTTTGACAGATCCCACTTTGTACTCAGGGATGTAGCCATTGTGTTATCCTCTGTATCGTCGCAAACCTCTTTGGCGTTTGACTGCCATTTCCTGATGGCGAACCTTCCTTTGCCAAGAGATTCAGTGAGGCTGGATTTGAGTTCTAGTGCCTCTTCGATGTCGACAACAGATTCATTCAAATTATCCATATAGAACTGATCTGAGACAAGTTTGATCAGTCGCCCATTCCCAGGAGCATACTCCTCTACCACATGTCTCAACGTCACAATAGCTGCGGTCGTAGAAGGCTTATCACCAAACGTGACTGTGGTCAACTCAAAGACTTCAATGGGATAGCTCGGGCGTTCCCTGAATACAAATCTGTGGAAGCGAGCATCATCGGGTCTAAGTTTAATTGCCTGAAACATTTTACTAATATCCGCAATAACTCCAACTTCATTTTCACGAAATCGTAAAGCAACATCAAACAAACTTGAATTAATGTTTTCACCCTTCACGAGATAATCATTGAGAGAGTACCCTGGTATCTCGCTTTCCCGTCATAAACAACTCGGACAGGGGTAGTTTTAGAATCTCTCTTGACAGCAAAATGTGGCAGAAATCACATCTTTCTACCAGCCTTTCTGTCTTCTTCCAATTCTGCCTCAGAAACACTTCGCGAAACACCTCTTTCTAACTGGTTTTCCATCTGCCTGCAATACGTGTCCCATTCCTTTGGCTTGTTCTGGAATTGCCTCTCCAAGCTATTTAATCTTTTGAAGGCCTGATTAAAGTTGTCTGGTAAGTCATTCGGTGATTTTTTCCCATGGTAGTTGTATCTCATAAGATCCACCAGGAAGGTCAGTGACACTTTTTTGCATAAGCTCAGTGGCCGTTTTATTCAGGAAATCTGATGAGCACTTGCACCTTTTTGGTTCTAAACCGACTGTATCAAGACCGATAAGTTCCTCTAGTGGCCCACTGGCGGTTACGTTGACAAAATTTGCGTGAGAAGACAGTGACGTGGTTCTTCCCCCTTGTGCGAACCATCCGAAGCGGACACTTGAATGCGATAGGCTCGTCAGAAATTTCGCCCAGAATACATTCCTACCATACCATCAGATGGGAGTTGTCAACTCCCAGAAGAACGTCAATTGTTTCTGATGGGGTATCCTGAATGTCGACATCTTTCAGGTGGTCATATTGTCGAAACTGTTCAGGCAGTACCACAGGAGTATCAGCACACTGGTTATCAATTTCAATGACTGTCAAAGGACAAGACCACTGGACCAATTCCCTTCGATATCACTAATGTGGCAATCTAACAGTCTTAATTTCTTCTTAACATGCCCGCCACCAGCAACGGTGAGGTCGTGGTCCTGGTATTTATCCTCATCTGTCCTAGGAAATATACCCTTTCTCACTAGAGTCATCTGACTTCCTCCGTCAAGTAAAACACGCACCAAACGCCGCATGTTGCCACACTGGAGGTACCCCATTACTGTGGGTAACGTACCAAGTAACTCATTCTCTGCCCTTTCACCAACTGTCGCAATATTTGTAGAGCTCCTGACAGGTTGAAAGGGTTCTGCGCCTCCGTTCAATGGATTCCGAACGACACCTTCGTTCCCACCGTACACAGCAGGGCATATGGCTGCAAAATGGGAGTCACTGCCACAACTTTGTATCCGACAAGGCGCAATAAATTGACACGAGTTAGAGTTGTATGGAGGCTTGCCGGCTTTGCAATTATTATTATTATTATTATTATTATTATTATTATTATTATTATTATTATTATTATTATTATTATTATTATTATTATTATTATTATTATTATTATTATTATTATTATTATTATTATTATTATTATTATTATTTATTATTATTATTATTATTATTATTAATTATTATTATTATTATTATTAGTTATTATTATTATTATTATTATTATTATTATCTATTATTATTATTATTATTATTATTATTATTATTATTATTATGTATTATTATTATTATTATTATTATTATTATTATTATTATTATTATTATTATTATTATTATTATTATTATTATTATTATTATTATTATTATTATTATTATTATTATTATTATTATTATTATTATTATTATTATTATTATTATTATTATTATTATTATTATTATTATTATTATTATTATTATTATTATTATTATTATTATTATGATTATCATCATCATCATCATCATCATCATCATCATCATCATCATCATCATCATCATCATCATCATCATCATCATCATCATCATCATCATCATCATCATCATCATCATCATCATCATCATCATCATCATCATCATCATCATCATCATCATCATCATCATCATCATCATCATCATCATCATCATCATCATCATCATCATCATCATCATTATTATTATTATTATTATCCGCATGGATTCCACCTTAAGGCGACAGTTCATGCTAATTCAACAACATTAAGGCGACACTTGGAATTAAGGCGACAGTTTATGTGTCGCCTTATTTCTCAGGTACTAGATAGAAAAATAATTTTACTGTCGGAAATAGGCTTAAATTGTTCGTCCTCCTCTAGAATGTATCTCTACAAAATTGGGTTAGGGTTAGGGTTAGGGTTAGGGTTAGGGTTAGGGTTAGAAACATTCAAATTTTTGTACACAAGTCAATGTAACTGTCGCCCTAAGTAGGTATCCACGCGTATTATTATTATTATTATTATTATTATTATTATTATTATTATTATTATTATTATTATTCTTATTATTATTATTATTATTATTATTATTATTCTTATTATATTATTATTATTATTATTATTATTATTATTATTATTATTATTTATTATTATTATTATTATTATTATTATTATTATTATTATTATTATTATTATTATTATTATTATTATGGTTATTATGGTTATTATTATTATTATTATTATTATTATTATTATTATTATTATTATTATTATTATTATTATTATTATTATTATTATTATTATTATTATTATTATTATTATTATTATTATTATTATTATTATTATTATTATTATTAGATTGTGCCCCCTTTACTTTCTCAACACCATCTGAGGAAGCGGCATTTGACGACTTGAATGTCTTACGCTGAGCCTCTGGGGAACGAGGTGGGTTGTCAGCTGCAAAGGGCTTTGCTTTCTCTAGAAGTAACAGCTGTCTATGAAGCAGGCTCTGAGGCAGAAATTTCAGTTGTTGGTGTCCAATTGAGAATCGTGGGTGTGCTAACATATTGGCCCAATATGATGCGAAGGCATCATCACGATCGCGAAGCAATCACCTTCCTTGGCAGGAATTCAGGGGGGCCCTTGTGGGGGTTAAGGGGACAAGTTTAGAATTTTGCATTTTAGAGGTTTCTGAGGGTAAAATACAAGCTGTTACAGCCTATTTTTGAGACTTCTTGGACCTGAAATATGAGTTTGACAATACAATATCTGCCCCCTTCTGGTCTTCCGCCAAAATATTAGTCTTCCGACTCCGAGGCTGATGTTTACTAGAACAGGACATCAGGATTAGGGCTAGCTGCATTTTTTTGGGGGGGGGGGGCATTCCAACCATGTGAAATATTTGGAAAATTAGAAATGGTGTGAGGTATCGTCTTTGCTACAAACTTACAAACCAAAAGTATCCAACCTCACGTGCCCTTCCCTCAGTTTTGCCTAGCCATAGGCCTAATTGTAGCCAAGTGTTAATCCTTAGCCTTTAAATTTAACTTATAACCTAACTGTAACTGTAAAACTAAATCTTGACTTGCAGTGTTAAACAATGGCACCGTCTGCTAGACTGTAGTTCCAATAGCCGTAGTCTGTAGACCTACAGAGAGCACAGCACTGGCTTCAAAGTCAAACAGAACTACTGTGATGTGTTTCCCTATGCAGCGTACATGCTAAAGCATTCACCAAATAAACTTGATACATCTACAAAAAATGAAAAAAATTCAGCAACTTTTATCATCGATGATAATGAGCAATTTCGTATGCTTCTAATATCCGGAGATTGTTGTCCAAACATTCCAGCCTACGATCACTCTTGTGGTCCTTACAAGTTTCATTTCTACTGTAGTACACACTAAATATGCAGTGCCACAGTCTGAGGGTAGAAATCTTCGATGTCAAACTTAAAGGCATCCAAAATTATCAAGAGTGACAAACATTTCATAAATTAATTATGAGGTATGTGTAAATCACTCTAACTTAGCCCCTTGTAATATTTTCGGAACCTTTACTTCAGTACTTTTCTTGCACGATCCTTTATTATCCACAAACACCCACACTAGCTCATACGCTATCCTAACGTATTTATATATGGATATATATCAAACCTAAGCTAGTGTCATGCTTGTGTGAGAACAGTCTGATCCTACGGACAGACTACATTGTAAAATGTATGGTATCAAGCGCTCGCAGCATAACATGCAGCAATAGCACTAACCACACAATTCAGTTGACAGGATTTTCGTATGGCAAGTACATCGAACGTAGTTAAAGTCAACGCATTACTGCATTGACTCAATATGTGCTGCTATCAGAATTCCGATGTACAAGAAGAGATGTGTATGCATGTTACTAGAATTGTGATTTGAACAAAATCACGCTAGTAGTCCCGCTGAAAACTAGGGAAGATGAGAAGGTCTTCCGGTTGGAGAAATGGTCGTCTCGGACGCTTATATCAAACAGTCTTAATATGTATACTGGAAGCTTGGGAGAATTGGTGCACGGCTTCATGTATATTCTGAAAGCCGTGTACGAAAATATAGGCCGTCATTTTGGGAAACCGGCCGTGCAAAGGACGGCTGGACGGCTGGCTGCCTAAATCACTGCTATGAAGCCATTTGACAAGACCAGCAAGAGTGTCGTCAGTGTTGTCATCTCAGACACTCTTGTAATATGCGATACGGTGTTCTTCGGGCAGCTTCTGTTTGATTTGACTAAGCATGATTTTACTGTTCAGTTCACCAGACAAACCAATGTCCTCTGCTTGTGTTTCAAAGGTTTGCAGTGTTTGTACAAAACGATCCATTTCCTGTAGGTTGGTTTTTCCCTTGTGCTCATATGGTGGCAAGTTATTAAGATCTTGTAGTAGTAGTCTGTCAACCACTTTATCATTAGCACCATAACAGTCGTCTAGCACCTGCCAAGCTCTCTCTATGTTGATGCATCCCTTTATTTTGTTGCGTTCCCGTGCATGGGACATTGAATCTGTTAGCTGATAAAAGCATTCAATCTCTGTGAGATTAGCAAGGCAGTGGGTGAAAAGTTTTTTGAACCTTTTGTAATCTTCGATGTCCCGGCCGAATTTGGGGGATTTCATCCTTTCCATTCTTGGGGCTGATGATAAAGATGGTTGTGACGTAGGCTGCTGGACAATAGGCGCTGAGTTAGTAAAGGACTTCCTCGGCCTGTGTGTTTCTCTTGTTTCAAGTTAGTGTTTACAAGACTCCATTTTAGCCGGCAAGGAAACGGCAAAAGGGCTCCGTTTTAGCCTGCAGGTCGCCTTGTTACAAAGTGGTGTTTAATGGCTCATTTTAGCCAGCAAGGACATTGCAAGAGGGCTCTTATTGTATAATTGTCAAACTTCTCTTTGTGGATGGTCCCGTTTTGGCCGGAAGTTTGTGGGAATTTCACAGCTGTAACTTAACTATATTGAAATATTTCGTAAGGAGAATAGGCTAAGTGATTCTCCTGTTGTGGACAGTTTAGCCCGATACCTATATCCTCCGAGAATCAATAAATTATCACGAAAGACGTTGGCATACAGAACTCTGAAGTAACGTGAAAACTTGTGAGATGTTCAGTAAATTGTGAAACGTGACCTGGAGCTGTAATGAAAATAGTTTCATCTTGCTGCCAGGAAGTATTTATTTGTATAGTTTTATAGAGTAAACGATATCCTCTAGTAATGTCTTCAGTGTACAGTGACCTACCAGTGTGTTGAAAACCTATGTCAAATTTTATCAGAAGCTAGATTACTATTTGTCGTGAGCGTTTGTTTTGTTTAAGTGGGCATGACGGGCAGTTGTTATGGTTGGCTTCAAATATGTGGGCGGCTGAAAAAGGGCAGAGTTTACTTGCTGTAAATTGCAATCATGTAAGCAAGGGAGTTACGTGGGATAATCAAATGGGTCATATTGATTACAGTATTGAGACTTTGACTATATCAATTTAATGTTTCTCTGTCCGTGGCTGGAGCATGGGGTCATTGACCTGAGACAGCGGGTTTCCACCAACTGACCAATCATATCGGAACATAGCGGCTTGAAACGACCATTTGGAAACTGACCATTTTGCTGAGCAGCATTCCCTAGTTTGCTGTTTATCTCTATTCCACGCTTGAACGCAGCTTCTGTGGGAGGAATGTGGGTTAGTTGATTATACATCGGGGGGGGGGGGATTTTCATTGAATAAGAATGCTTTGCTTTTTAGACAGATCGAATTTGGGCCTACTTTAACTCTTGCCAACATCCTAGACCCTGTGCAAGTTCTAAGATATCATTGAGACAAATTTTACTTCAAGAAAAAAATACATACATAGGCCTAGGTCTAACCATTTCATGCAATAAGTCCCGCACTACGCCAATTATGCAGTTCCAGCTCACTTTTGTGTAAATGGACTGTTCCACTACAACGCCAGTCCTGGGAACAATGGTTCAAGAATTAAACCTGCCTGTCTTCGGCGAATTCACACTAGAACGAGTCAAATTTTGTAAATAATGGAAGCATACTTTGTAAGCTCTTGTTCAATGAAAAAAAAAAGACTTGAAATTACCAACAAGGAATTAAAAAAGCGAAGAATTCAACAGATATCAGTCACTCGCAAGCTCGACGTTTACAGCTGAAAGACCTCTGAGAGCAAGGACGCGATGACGTCATTTTTAAGCAAAGAAAACTAAAAGAAACAGACAGGGTGGTTTTGTAGTTTAAGAAACTTTGAGAAGTAGTTTTTTTTTCAATCAAAATCTGCACATTGTTCCGACAAACCAATCAGAATGAAATGTACATAAATGGAAAGGGGGAGAAGTTGTTCTAAAATATCCATGTTACCCCGAGACGATAGCTGCACTGTATCGAGAGCTGTCGCTGAGTAAATGAACGCTCCCGGCCCATATGTTGATATTCTCACGGTTACGCCACTGAAATTTTGCGAGTTTTATTATAAAGTGCACATTGTTCCCGCTTGCCTTTGCATAAAAAATTAGTCTACTGAAAGGAAAACAAATTTTTCTTTGCATATCTGAACACCCCAGCTCTCTGCAATTTGTATAACTTAAGCTATTTGGATTTAACTGAAGACGTTCGAGATTTTCTGCACAGTTAAGAAGTCGCTGTGGTTCATCTCAGCTTGAATGGTCGGCATGTTCCGATATGGCTGAAGTGTCACTTTGCTACCTTTTCAAATCAGCCGTGCAGATGTGGAACTTGTAGCCTAACGTTCGTAGCCTTTCAATTTAGCTAACACTGCCTCTGAGAGTCGTGGAACTGCAAGTATATTAGTCATAGCCCGTGTGTCGCAAAGCGAAATTCAGTTATTTACAAACAGTTACCATGCCAGACGTGGGCGACTATATTTGATTTAAAAAGTATCTTGATGTAATAATTTCTGGGATTCAGGATATAAATATTTTTGTATGGAGTATTTTTGATGTATTTTGAATGTTTAATATACTAGTTTTGAGGTATTTTTGAGTCTCAGGATCTTCTTTGCACATTGTGTCTGTGTTCCGGCTTGACCATGCTCTCATCCCTTGGTCTTTCCACTTGCGCAGGGTTAACCTTGTGACAAGCATGACTAACTGATAGCATAGGCTATAAACCGGTGTATTTTCTGTACTGATTTTTGTCCTATCCTTTCTCACTACCTTTCACCAATCATTTCCTTTTTTACAAGACGATGAGCTTTTCATCTACAGTTATATACCCTTTTACACTTGTCGATGATCTGTACTATGAAGTCTATGGCAAGGTAAGCAACCTGGGCATAAGAAGCAAGAGGGATTGGGGTTCTTCAGCCTCCACCATTGAACTTGGGGAAATCTATTTCTCGGGCAGAGTTTGGGGAAAATTCGACCAATTTCCTCTTGAAACCGACATCTTTTAGGCAAAAACTGTTTATTCCCTTAGAAAAAATATTCAGTGAACCTTAAAGACAAACTACCGTGGGGAGGGAAGAAAGAGTAACATGTTTAAGAGATTAGATACATTGCTAGCAGAAAGCAAAGGCAAAATTAGTTTAGCAGATTTGACCCGTAGCTTAGATTTTTACTTGTAAGCACAACACTAGGGCCCGCTACAGGACCGGGCCTTGATGGGGTCCATCTTGAAGGTAAAGCCTCACTAGGGTTCCTAGGACAAGCACCGCAATTCCCCGACGATGGCATTGTGAAAGATAATTTTTGGTAGTTCTGTGGCAGTTCATGTCATTTTTTGACAAAAAAGCTTATATACGTTGCCCAACCCCTTCGTCAAAAAAGCTCACTTGGCCGTGTCTCAGCAATACCTGGGAGAGAACTTGAGAGGAATTGCCTTATATGACTCCTTCTGTAAGACAACTTGAGTAAAGTTATTGTACGGAAAACATTGCAAACCCTTCCGCAAGTCATATTCCTGCCGAATACCACCCCGCCTCTGTACATAAACTCAACGACAGTTAATCTGAGTTGTTGTTTAAACTTTAAAGAGGATTAATTATGATCTTTTTGGTCTGTTCATAGTCAATGCAATTCCTTGACAGTTGGAAGCTTCAGTCTAACGACCAAAATTTTGTTAATACCTGAGAGGGTCGTGGGCTTTGCCACTGGACTTTACTCGGTCCATTCCTGTGGACACTACCTTTTGGGTAGGCCGCACGATGGCAAGAGAGCGCGTAGCACTCCAATAAGCACCTTTCCAAATTGTATGGAGGGATTACCAATCTGCAATCCTGGTCGGTCAAAGAATTACGTTGGCGTTTCAAACTTCATACATAAGACTCGGGGTCCCCACCCCCGATGACCCAGAGTTGCTCCAAAAGCCATTTAATTTAGCGAAAATTTTGGGGGAGGCAACTCTAAACACCCAGTTTCTGCCTCCGGGCGTCCTGCGCTCGAGTTAAAGCACTTCGTTGGTCACACCCAATAGCTGACATGTGAAAATGTGTGCGACTATGTGGGGGATGGGTCCTTGAGGCAAAAGTTACTGTGTGAAAAAGTGAAAGTCAGTAGGAGCATTTCCAAAAAAGTGGTGGTGCTGTGGGGAGGGGGGGGGGGGGGATAAATATCCTCAATATCCTCCATTCCCCGCGATATTCCCCTATTGTCACATCTGACTAGCCTATTGGGGTCTCAGTTGAAAGTCCTTTACGAAGCATTTTCTTCTACTGACGATCATAGCAATGTGCAGGAAGTTAATATTACCTTCAATAACATTTCACTGATGTAATATGGCCTGTACCTGAATCCAATACAGTAATAAAGGCTTGTTTAGGAGTTTCATGGTACCATCGAAAACTGAAACATACAAGACCGTTTTACGCACGCTTTAAAAGCATGTCCTGGTGACCAAATTTGATGTTTTCAAAAAAAAAAGAAGAAAAGCAGAAAAATTTTCTTTGTTTAGATAGTGAAAAACCCATCTCAATAGCATCTTGCATTTGGAAGCAAAAGGAGCAAAAAGAGAAAAGAAAAGAAAGGAAAAAAGGAAATTACAACACTTGTAAATGACAACAACTTCTCCTTTTGACAATGGAAACCATTGTAAAATTCAGAATGCACTCAAGATTTTTGCACTAAAGTACCTTAAAGTCAACAAACTTTTCTTACTCATGTAATAAATAATTCTTCCATGGGTGTTACGGGTGTCATAGTTTCTAAAGGAGTAGGACATCAAGAACTTTGTTGTTTGTGTTGAAAATAAGAGGAATTCTAACAAAGTGTAGTAATAGGCGTAGCCTGGCCCTACAGTACAGTAATGTATATGCTAGGCAGAGGATGGCAATAGGGGTATAGGGCAGGATTATGGCGGGGTGCATTTTGCAAGAGTAATATTTACCAAACAGTCATTTTACAGAATTATGCTTATTCCTTAACCAGTATATTTTATTTGGGAGGGGGGCATGAAGCCTCTGTAAGGGCAAAATGTCTTACCCGCTGCCAAAATTTACCTTGCAAATACTACTAGAAACCTGAAATTATTCTGCTTTTTCATAAACCATCCTAGATGCACGGACATTTAAATTATTCATTAGATACAAGCAAGTGAGTTATATGAGTAAACAAATTATTGGACAAGTAAATTCCTCGGATGTAGCGTGGAATTGATTTTGTTTGCACTTAAACCTGGCGGTTACAGTTTTCATTTAAATGTCAGCTTCATGACCCATGTGGAATGCAAGAATGGGGTAAAGGTCATGATTCGGACGAAAGACGTCAAAGGAATAGAAAAATGATTGTTTTTACCTAGGCTTGTGAAAACTTCAAGTTATGAAAGTACAAAACTTACAGGAAAAACAAAAGGATGAGTGTGGGGCTCGGGGTATGGGACGAAAAATGCAATTTTTATTTAGAATATCCCGGCTTCTAATTCTGGTGAATTTCTTCTTGATCCTAAGTCAATATTTGTTATTCCAGGCTTACCGGAGGCAAAACGAATCTATGCAATTACGCTCGAGTGTATGTCTATGCAAATGTATGTGAGTGTGTGTGTATTTGTGTGTGAGTGACACTTACCCTGTAAATCTCAAGATAGTAGTGATGGATACTTGTTATATTTGGTATATTGTCTTATCATAATGCAAGAAAGATAACTATTTTTGGTGGAAGTTAGAGGTCAGGTCACAAAAGGTAAAAATACCGAAAACCAAGCAAACATGATATCTCAGGGTAGAAAGCATGGATAGTTTTCAAACTTGGCATGTAGATGCGTTAAAGGGAAAACCAGAAAGCCCAAGGCCAAAGGAAATGAAAGAATCCATCTTTTCCATCTTGAGCTATTGCTTGAACTAGCTATTAACAAGATTTTTTGCTATTTTACTTCCAATGACCTCACATAACCTTTGACCTCTATAAAAAACAATAGGGTTCATCTTCTGACTCTAACACATTTAAGAGACAAGCAGGAAAATTATATGCTTTCTACCTTGGGATATTGTGTTCACAAGGATTCAGTTTTGACCTCCAATGACCTCACATGACCTTCAAAATCCACCAACAAATATCGTATTCTTTCTCTTAATATGATAAATTAGTATACTATGTATGAAAAGTATCTACCATTGCTTACTTGGGATGTCGTGTTTTACAAGAGTTTCAGTTTTTGTCCTCTGGGGGCCTCATATGAAATTTGATCTTGAGGTATCGTGTTTCAAAAACAAGCATCACAAACACACACATAGACTCGCACACATACACACCACGCCGTCGTGACTGCATTGATTCCGTTTCCCTTCTGCAAGGAATAAAAATTTATCCTATTTTATTTGGAAACTGGGACGTTAAACCTCATCTAACTAACCAACCAACCAACCAACCAACCAACCAACCAACCAACCAACCAACCAACCAACCAACCAACCAACCAACCAACTAACTAACTAACTAACTAACCAACTAACCTTGGAAACTGCTTGTTAACACGATATTTCAAGGTAGGAATGATGGACACTTTTCATACTTAGTACATAAATTTATCATAATCATAGAACGTGCAGGTCAGAGGTCATTTGAAGTCACGAGAAGGTAAAAACAGAAAACCTTCAAAAAACGATATTTCAAGACAGGGATGATGGATACATTTCATACTTGTTCATTGTATAGATAAGTCATTTTAAGACAGAGAGATAACCCTATGGGTTTTGGTGAAGGTCAGGGGTCATCTGAAGTCAACAAAGATGAAACTACGGAACCTTGCGAGCTGAACAGAGAGTGGGCGATACCTCCAAATTGTGTCATTTCATTAACACCGAAAGGAAGAGATGATTTTTTGTACCATTTTGAAGACAAAATTATAAAGAACAACACATATCTTTTTCACAAACAGAACTCTGGTACATTAACTAGTAGTTCTAATTTTAACAACCTAATTATGAACAATTGTGAAGGATACTGAGACTATAGACCTTATGCATATGGTGTCACCTTGGATGCAAGCGTGTATCATTACAACTAACACCAACAAATGCAGACAGCTAATTTGTGATTTGAGTCTACTAAGCTCGCGTGTGTGCGTGCAGCACCATTGTTTGTTGTACATCTTCAAACATCTGTATAGGGGCCCGCATTAATATGGGATCCTTCAATCTTATTTCTTAGCATGATGTGGAAGGTTGAAACTTTAAAGCACGTTGTTGACGTTATACATTTTTCAAACACTCTTACCGAGCGCTTCGCGCGAAGCCATTATCGGTATAGATTGTAATTGCTAATGCACTTAAGAAGAAAAAGCTGAAACGCGCTTGTTAGTCCCTCACACCTTTTGCTACACCTATCAGTGAGGTCTAACATCACCTTACTGCACCTATTCTCTCCCTCTTGCCGATTCCTCATTGCTGGAAGCTGTTCGTCTGGATTTTCGTTCAAAATTAGTAAAAATACGATAAATGTTAAGTGCTTGGTGCATGGGCGTCAATCCTGGGGGGACGGGGGGACATGTCCCCCCACATTTTGATGGGTGGGGGACACAATGTCAAATGTCCCCCCCCCCCCACATTTGCGTAAAAGAGTAGTGCCGTGGCTCTATTTGACTGGCTTTTAGAGTGGTATGTAGGTTTGTTGGGCAATTGTTAAGTGTCTCGATGCAGATTCTGAATGCAGATTTCGTCAGGGAAATCTTCTATAATGACAAAATTTCGGCGCGCTTCGCGCGCATGCGTCACGGTTTGCACTCCTTCTCATGACCATTAAAAAGGTAAAAACATGGAACTATTCTGATCACAACACTCTCCGAAAACAGACATACATCTCCAAACATCTGAAGGGGCCTCTCATCAATATGGGATCATTCCATCAGTGGCGTACGCAGAGGGGAGGGCCATTCGGCCATGCCCCCTCACTTATTCCGATTTTTTTTTAAGTTCCTAAAAATATGTAAATTTTTTAACACAAATTTTACTTCAAAGGTAGCATATTTGGCACCAGATTGCATGTAAGGACACCTTATTTTTCAAAAATTTTCAAAGGGGAGGGGGACACCCCTCCCCCAGGCCGGCGGACACTCAACATACTGCATGCCCGCCCCCTTGAGACAAATCCTGGGTACACCACTGCATTCAGTCTAATTTGTAGCATGATGTGGAAGTTTGAAAGTACTTTCTTGCCGTTAAACATTTTTCAAAAATTTTTACAGAGCGCTTAGCCGATGCCATTATCGGTATAGATGGTGATTGTTAATACACATACGACTTACAAACATTCTGAAAACGCCCTTGCTAGTCCCTCACAATTTTGCTATACTACGATCAGCTCCAAAAGTATCCCAAAGATAGCACCATTTTGCATCTAAGCAACCTGAAATTAATAAAAAATTTCTCCAAAGGGAGGGGCGCCCCTCCCCTTAGACCCCTCCTCAGGATGACACCTTTATATAGTGACAAAGGAAGTATCCCCACTGCTGTATACAAACGCAGGGGGCATAAAAAAGGTGCAATTTACGCGCCGCCACTGCAGTTAGTAAAAACATCTAGCCAGTCGGGAAAATTAGAATTCACTAAATTATGGACATATTCCAGCCATATACGATCAGCTCCAAAAATATCCCAAAGATAGCACCATTTTGCATCTAAGCAACCTTAAATTATCGAAAATTTCTCAAAGGGGAGGGGGCGTACCCTTCCCTTAGACCGCTCCCCCAGGACGACACATTTATGTAGTGACAAAGGAAGGATCCCCACTGCTGTATACAAAACGCATAGCGCTCATAAACAAAGTGCAATTTACACGTCTCCACTCAGTTCATCCAGCCAGTCGGAATTTGGGACGGTCGCCTTCACACCCCAAAACATATCACCCTAGCAACGGGCCTGGTCGGGTCCATGATCTCCGACAATGATCCACGGTGCGAAGCGTGGTTTCAGCTATTTTGGGACATGGTAAAATGTATTTCAACTGGCAGATCTCAATGATGGTCATGTTAACTTTGAAATGATAATTCTTATTAGACAGGCCCGTAGCCAGGCCGGGGCACAAGGGGGCCGTGCCCCCGTGCGGACCACTGTGCCCCCTATACGGAAAATCGATCGAAAATAGAATTTTAGTACATTTAAACGGTGGCCCTGGTATTACACCAAGCGATTTGTAACCAAAAATGATACCAAAAGGAGTTTAATAATGATCGTATTTTATTCTCTGTAACATTTTTGTTCTAAAATCACAAAAATTTTCGCGCGCTACGCGCGCTTCCACCTTTAGTTACATATAGTTTTAAAACCCGTTTCAGATATGTTGGCTTAATTTATAAATGTACAGGTTCCACAATTAGGCTATTGTTCTTTCGTGTAGGTGTGATTCCCGGAAAAACACAAAACTGAATCCATAAAAAGTTTCATCCTCTTTCTCTTACGATCGGGAAGATTCTTAATTCAGACTCAACATCATGATAATCATTTTGTATGAAACGTAAAGTGTCTCAGTGTCCAGGGGTGGTGGAAGGGGCATCCCCTCGCGACCAGTCGCCTGGCGTCTTGGTTTTGTTCTTTAAGACAGACACTCATCACCCCAAATACATTTTGGTTGCGAGAAAGCAAAATTCTCAATTGGTCATAGGTGAATGCTCTTTGATAAACATCAAAGCTCACAACACACAGTATGCGCAGAGAATGTTCTGGTTACATATTATGGCCTTGTACGCCCAACAGGATATGCCCTTAAGCAATAAACTAGGTTTGTGTCTGCACAAGGAGGGGCTCAACACAGTTTTGGAAGAAGTAACTTAGTCGGGAGAATTGGAACTGTCTAGGACGAAGAGGGCAGATTCTTCCATAGAAACCCAAATTTTCTAACTTTCCTTAATAAGAACCAAATATTTTCAATTTTTCTTCAACAGAACCCCAAATTTTTCGCCGGTCGCCCAAAATTTCGCTTTCGGTATCCAATCTGTAACCCATTGCTTCTGACGGGGCTTCGGGTTGCTGGACCTCTTAGGGGAGCTTGGTCCCTTCGTCGGGCTTATCTTTCCACCACCCCTTGCTGAGTCTGTATGCAGGTTTTACCGTGGTAAATAATTTTCCTGCAAAATTTCGGCGCGCTTCGCGCGCAATTCTCACAAGCGAAGTAATATCACCCATGAACATTATTAGTACAAAAATTCAAGTGAACTTTTCCAGCCAAAGCTAGGTGAAGTCTCAAAGTTAGATCCCGGACATCAAGGGGCTTTCATGTAGCAATCTAGTAGCATTCGCTTCGCGACGACTATACGGTTTGAAGCTACATTTACTCGTACCAAAAATTTATTCCAAAATTTACTTTTTCTCATGTTTTTTTTCATGTAAAATTTCGTTCAAAGTAGAAATACGATAATGACCACCCGAAGTGTGAACTGCGAAGACATTGGTGTGCTCTCACTGTCATTCAAAGTCCTGCTCAAAGCTCCATGCTAGTGTTCCCATATTGTTAATTCGCCACATATTCGGGGAATTTCCCTCTGGGTCCTAACAAAATCATACTGGATCACACCAAGCCTGCCTAATGGCAGACCCTGGTCCCGCCTCGCCTTTCGCAAAGTACTCAACCGGCTTCACCTGCGCTTGCTGACCTGGAGATATATCGTGATTATAGTGTTAGTGTTCCCTTCACTTGTGGAGAATTTCTACGTCTCTGTATTGCAAGCGGAGGGAAAAATTTCCATCAGAAGAGTGAAATTTTCGCGCGCTTCGGCGCGCGTACGTGCACACCTAAAACCGATACCTTTATGCTATGTGTGGTAAGCTTGAGATATGATCCCCTGTAGTTCCGTCAAACTGTAATCCTGTGGTGGTACTACTGACAACAAACATAATCTTCTTCGGTGCCCCTCTATGAGGTGTTGGTGCCCTCCTATATCAGAATTCCTGGCTACGGGCCTGTTATTAGAATAGGGCGTCAGTCATCATTGGAGGGGGGGGGGGAAGGGCCTGAAGGAAGACACCCCTCTTCAAAACCAGAGGGATTGGTTTGTGCTAAGTCATGTATGTCCCCCGTCCCCTCCACATTTGAATACGGATTGACGCCCCTGGCTTGGTGTCATAATCTAAATTACCATTTGGATGTCAGGTAATAAGCTTTACGCCATTGCCCCATTTTATATAATTAATCTAGAGCTTCCAGGAGGCCCTATACAGGCATTTGTCAGCCTTAGATGCCCTTTTATAATGCACAATGAAGGAAAGGAAAATTTTAATATAGCAGAAGAAAGTTTCTGTTGACTCAACGTAGGTATTTTTGCTGAAAAACTTTTCCAGAATAGCAGTAAAGTAGCCACCAGGACCAGGTGGCTTCAGAAAGGTTGTTGAAAACGTATTCTTCTCTTAGACAACATACTCCCTTCTTTCTCCTAACCAAAACTTAGAGTTCACTAAATTATGGAAATTTTCCAGCCATATACGATCATCTCTAAAAATAAACCAAAGATAGTACCATGTTGCATCTAAGCAACCTTAAATTTACGAAAATTTCTCAAAGGGGAGGGAGTGTCCCTTAGACCTCCCCCAGGACGACACCTTCATTTAGTGACAAAGGAAGGATTCCCACTGCTGTATACAAACACAGGGTGCATATAAAAGGGGCAATTTACACGTCGCCACTGCAGTTAGTGAAAGCATCCTTCCAGGCGGAAAATTAGAATTCTCTAAATTATGGACATTTTCCAGCCAAATACTATCAGCTCTAAAAATACTATCAGCTCTAAAAATAAACCAAAGATAGCACCATTTTGCCCCTAAGCAACCTTAACTTAACAAAATTTCTCAAGGGGGAGGGGGACACCCCCTCCCTTAGACCCCTCCCCCAGGACGACACCTTTATGTCCTTTATGTATTGACAAAGGAAGGATAACTACAGCTGTATACAAAAACGCAGAGCGCATAACAAAGTGCAATTAACACGCCGCCACTCTGTTGGAAAAACATCCAACAAGTCCGAATTGGGGCCTTCACACCCCAAAACAAATGACCCTAGCTACGGGCGTGGTTGGGGTCCGTAATCTCTGACAATGATCCACGCTGCGGAGCGTGGTTTCAGCTATTTTTGGACATGATTAAAGTAACATCTTGAAGTAATTCCGTGGACTACGTGTATTTCAACTGGCAGATCATCTATTATGGTTATGTTTACTTTGGAATCATTGGCGTAGCCAAGGGGGGGGGGGCATGCCCTCCATCCAACTCTGAAAAAAATTGGTAGTGGAACACAAAAATTGGCTTCAAGTGATGCAAAATGTTGCACCAGATTGCACCTGAGGGTACTTAGATATTCAAAAATTTCTCTTAGACCCCTCCCCCAGGCCTGCGATCAGGCCGTGAAGTTGGCTCCCTCCAAACAAGAGTCTGGCTACCCCAGAGTTGAATCCTAACTCTTATTAGAATAGGACAACGTCAGTCATCACGAGAGGGCACAGAGAAGGGCCTATAGGAAGAGACACCCTTTTCAAAAACAAAGAGCTTAATAGTTTGTGTTAAGTCATGTGTGTCCCCCCACACTTCAATACGGATTGATGCCCCTGCTCCCACGTACAGACAGTTGCAACGTCCACAAACTAAAATGTAAACCACATTCGTGGAGGTACAGGTAAAGTGTTGGTTAACAGTGAATCTGTTGTCGTTTGGACCCAAAATGTTGATGAGGATGTGCTCGCCAACCACTGGGCATGTGTTGCATCTACCACGGATACAGGCTGGGGAACACGTGCGGTCGGTAACAGCCTTTTTGGAACACGGCTAGAAATATCAGGCATCCAGCTATGACCCAAAACGTTCTTCAAGCCCCACCCCCTACAACATTATCACTTGTCAGGGGCGAATCAAAAGCTTGTGAGATTAGGGAGCTTTTTCATACAGCACGCCCTGACATGAATACTGGAATATGTCTCTTCAAAATATACAGTTTCCTATATGCGTATTGGAAGCAGCAACTTTTAAACCTCTCCTGACAAAACCTGGGCTTGATTTAAATGTCTCGAACTACGAGTCGTCCAGTGGGCAATTTGTCTGTTGTTTCAAATTTAATTGAACGAACTGTTGTTTTTCGGATGATTAATTGTAATAGCAGGGCCGTAGCCTGCAGAGGGGTTTAGGGGGCAGTTGCTCCCTGAAATTTCCAAATCATAAAAGAAAGTTGGCCTACTTGAGAAAACATACTGAAATGCTGAAAATGTCACTCTCCTAATTATGATTTCAAGGCCCCCCAAACCTGGGAAATCTCATAAGCGTTTCTTTCTTCCCCAAATTTTCCCGGTGAGATCCCGGACCCCGCCGTAGATGGGTTCTTAAGTCGGTTCTTCACCTGACGAATGAACCATCTTCCTCCTACAAGAAACACCCTTTAAATACACCATCATATTCGCTGGCTAAAGATAAAATAGGCTTCTATTACCTTTAATTATTAGTTAAACTCAAGGAACTAGTATGGAAACTTATTTTAAAGGGCATAAGCAGTCGCCGCAAACTTATTGAAACAACAGCTAAACCTCACAAATGTCCTCTTATTTAACTTCAAGGTAAACCAAGGAGTTATGCTATAAGTGAATTTCACACCTCAGTGAGAAAGATATTGTGTCATGATCTTCAAAAGCGATTCATTAAATATGATATCCGTGTACACTCATTCGAAATGGGGCACTGCATTTTCTTTTAAAATCAATTCTAACTTTTTCTTGAAATCTAAATTTATTTCTAACCATTAAATCTAAAAGGACAGAAGTTTAGATAAACTTTAAGGTATCGCACAAAATTTGTCACTGCCATCTTGAAGACATTTCGACCGAAGATTTTCCTGCAGGACTACGCTACGGCTGCGCGCCAACCGATGGTGCTTCCCCAGTGGCGTAGGCTAACAGAAGTCTGCACCGGGTACCAGCCTTGTAGAGATGCCATGCCACAGCCGAAACCTTCAGTAAATAATTAAAATTGCAGATCATGTTATCAGTCCAACGCTTTACCAAAGATAACACCATTTTAGATCTAGGAAAGCTTAGGACAAAAATAAAAAATTCTTAAAGTGTAGAAATGTCATTTCCCCCTTGAGGCAGCATCCCCTTCTATTACACCCAACCAAAATAAAAATAAAAACATCACTAAATAATGTGGATTCCTAAACATATAATCAATTCAACGCTTTACGAAGATTTAGCAAAGATAGCTCCATCTTGCATCCAAGCCACCTCACAAGGACAAAAATTTCTCAGAGTATAGAGTGTCATTCCCTTCTTTTAGACAACACCTCCTGACTTACGCCCAGCCAAATAGAAAGAATATCAGTAAATAATTACAATTTGTAAAGATATAACCCTAGAATTTAATCAGCGCAAGTCTTTGCAAAACGATTGCACAATTTTGCACCTAAACCAGGCCTCAGCACCCTCCCATAGGTGAAAAAGAAAGGGTCCTCCCGAGTATCAACTATCTGTTGGCACGCCACTCGGTGCTCCGCTTAGCTAGTGTCATGAACTGACCGCCCACCCCCCCCCCCCGGGATTTTGTGCAAGCTACCGCCCTGGATAGCTGTATTTATGGAGCTATTACGGAACCTTCCTGCCTCATGCCATTCAGGCTTTCTCCCCTCTCCCGGTACACTGCCACTGCAGAAATTTACCCCCACTCATTTCCATTGGGTGACGAATAGTGTGTCATAGTGGTGCTACTAGATCACAGTGCCTCGGTTTACACAATAGATCAAATCTGTTTTTTGATGCTCTCAACCAACTTTTGGGGGTCGCAACATGGAACTACCAAGGTAATACTTCCATATGGTCCCAAGCACAATGCGTAACTGGGTCACGTCTAATCTACAACACCGAAAACACTATAGGTAATATCATATAAAATGATGTACGGCACAAAGCACGCCTAGTGACTTTTGATGCGAAGGATCTTGCTGTGGACCTGTTCACGTGGTTGTCCAACTCTGACATTAAATTGTCGCTGCTCGCTCACCACGGAATATACACGTACGGCTATATAGACAATATCCCAGGTTGATACCTTTCCATGGAAGCTGGCAACTCCACTTATGTAAATACTTCCATCACAAAGCCTGAAAAGTGTCTGACAGATGTCAAGAAGTGGATGGCATTCAATGAACTGAAAATAAATGACGTCAGTAAGACTGAAGTGATTATATTTGGTTCAAACCAACAGTTGTCCAACTTAACATTAAACTACTACTGTTAATAACACCCCTGTTAAAGTATCATCCTCTGGCAGTGAATTATTTAGGCGCCTGGATAAATCAGGTTTCTTCTGTGTTTTATGATCTCAAACATGAGTGTACAATTACATTTTACCACTTTCACAGCATCAAGCAGGGCGTTAAATTCTTTTCACTTTTCACTCTACTCAGTCATACCTGAGTGAACGATGCATGGGCAAAATCTTGTTGCTACACTATAGACCGTAGTTGCTACCCAAAACAGGTTTACCACCATTCTTGCTGACTGAAGAAGTTGCACTGGCTCCAAGAACTCTAGAAAAATCGATATCAAGTTCTGCTGCTCGTTTGAAAAGTCCTAAACAGCATGGCCCTATTTATCTCTCCCATACGTTTTGCTACAAGAAAATAAGATATGCACTCAGATCTACGATCACCCTCAATTTGGTTGTTCCCAAATACCGATCCATGTTTGGTTAGCCTGCTCTCGCTGTCCAGTGTTCCAGGTTATGACATTTATTTTCTCCTGTGAAAGTTATCAGTTAAATCACTAATCTCTGGAACTTTTTTCCAGAATCTTATTGAAAACCTTCCTCTTTACCTGTGTCCTCTAACTTCTTATTTCGTTGTCGTAACCATGGAAATGCATGGTAGGAAAATTTGGGGCTTTATGAACTCTACTCAGGGGTGGGGCAGAAAAGAGTGGTAAAGGTCCTGTTTCTGGTCATGTGACCAAATATGCCTAAAATTTGGGTCAAAGGTTCCGAAGGTCAAATGACATTTAAAAGGTCAAAAGTGTGTCGCGAACTCCTCCTAAACTAAGAACAAGGTTAAGCCCAAACTTAATAGGTGGGCGCATATTCCTTGGAACTGGTGTCTCACATACCCTCAGTGCGATAGGTTAAAGGTCAGAGGTCAAAGGTCAAGAAAAATCACAATAAGCAATTTTCCAAATCTGGATATAAAATCTGAATGAAACAATAATTGTTCCTAATTCCTTGGCATAGCTTTGTGATTGAAGCCTTCTTTGCACAATTTGACATTTGACCTCCTGAGGTAAAAAAGAACAAGGTCAGAAGGTCAAATGACAATTCTGAGGTGAAAAGTGTGTCGCGACTCCATCCAAATCTGAAAATATTACTGATCACAAACTTGTAAGCTGGTGATAGTCCTCGGAATTTGTGCCTCTAGTACCCTCAGCATGATAGGTCAAAGGTCAAGAAAGGTCAAAATAAGCAATTTTCCAAATCTGGCTATAAAATCTGAATGAAACAATAAATGGTCCTGATTTCTTGACATAGCTTTCTGATTGAAGTCTTCTTGTAAAATTTGACATTTAACCTCTTGAGGTACCACTAAGCAGCCTATAAACGGTGTGATTATCAAGAGATCGTCACACAGCACACGACTATGCAGAGAGAACAGAGGACACCACGAGAGATTCTCTGTGGAAAGAGATACCAATAAACGGCCCATAGAGGGCGTGTTTAACAAAAGATCGGCTCAGTAACACGAATATGCAGAGAAAACAGCGGACATCACGAGAGACTTCGCCAAATCTACCTAGCAGAGCCAAATGTTTGCTCACGAAGCGGACGTTTATTACCCCTGCACCTAAAGTGATTGCACTCGTTATTCGTAAGAGTCTGCAGTAGAAAAAGAAGCGTAAGGTTCGACACCTGCTACGAAGGTGAAACAAATATGTAATATCTACTGCAGGAATGTACATGATGGCTTGATGTACCGGTACTTGGGGAAAGCTCCCTGCTCTATCGTATGCTGGCCTTTACGTGTGAGAATTAGGCAAGAACTCTTGAGGCAAGGGGCGTAGCGTGCAAATGTGGAACTTTAATGTAGAGGGCCACGAATTCAAGCTCTTGCTACGCCCAAAAGTATTGACTGACAAATTGACTGACTTAAAAGATTGAGGTGCTTTTTTATTACTGTGGTACTTACTAGATATGACCACTTTTTGACTTGGTTATTGTGGGAAATGAGTTGAAATACAGACTGTGCAAAATTCAAGGCAATTGGACCAATTTTGATGCCATTTTTGATGGTATTGCTCCCCTCTGTGAGGTGTCGTCCTTGATAAGAGATCAGGACGGGAAACATGCACCTTTTATTAGAGCCCTTTTAGCTCAAAATCTTAATGGTCATAGTATGAAAATTTGAAAGTTTAATAAGAGCCCACATTGTGAGCTTAAACCAGAGGGGTGGCATGTCCAGGTTGAGAACTTCTAAGGGATCGAGGAGGTGTAGATTGACCTTGTTTAGTGTGTAAGTCAATGGGACAATAATGAGTGGTTCATAACATTGTGGAATTTAGACTAGACAATATGGCGGCATCGGGTGGTGATATCGTCGTCTAGGCAGTTTTGCTGAATCTCGCGAACCGTTTGCATCTAGCATATCAAAGATCGAAGTGGTATTCCTTTTGGCAAGACAAAAGAGTCAACTACTACGAACCTGAAGGGATAGTTTTAATCCAGAGCCGCTAGAAATAGCAGAGAGCTACAAGTTTGGGATCAGAGCCAGGATGAGACGAATGGTGAATATTATTGAGTTCGTGCTAGTATTGAAGTACTAATCTCTTCACTGCAATTTTGGAGTTTTCTCCTACGCGTCTTGCGGGATAGATTTGGTGGTAGCGTACTCGTTGAAAGAAATCAGTCAAAGCTTTTGAATACACCTGATCCGACCTTTTAGTTAGCCTGAAAGACAGAACTTACCATAGAAATGGTTTCTAAAAGACGAGAGAGATTCGAGTACTTCAACTTCCAACTCAATAGTCAATAGTCATAAAAGCTGTCCTAAGTCACAAAGCCTACCCTAGGCAAAGCAGGGAGTTGTCAGGGAGAAGGGAAAATTCCCTGGGCAAAGGAACAGCGTAATGGAGGAAGGATGTCTGTTGTTATCGATACAACAGCTCGCATTCACTAAAAGAATGTCCTTTCAAAATGTAAGAATGTTTCAACTGTTATAAAAAGGGGCATATTGCTGAAGACTGCACCTAGGCTCGTCCAGTGGCAGAGTGGTCTATTTCAGCTCATGTGCACCAATGTGATTCACAAGTGCATGCTTTAAATCCCGACCAATTTACGTGGGTTTTTTTCTCCTGGTGGTCCGGCTTCCTTCCATCTTGGCACTTAACTTGCCATTAGAATCGGTTGCCCAGCCGAGAATGACTAAGTAGGTTGCCCGTCGGACTGAAGCGCCCTCGGGCGGTTACAATTAACTAGCCAACATTGCTTTTGCTGGCTTTGTAGACTGCAAGTCAAGACCTTGCCTACGTAGCAGGCTGTACGGCATATTCCTTGTTCAGTCATATTCCTAACGGCTGCCAAAGTGAACACCGAACAAATCAGTCAGTCTCCCAACGGTACAGCTCAGCTGGCACTTTTCTTGTTGCCCTCCCCCCCCCCCCCCCAACTTTGTTCGCCGACTGAAACTGGTTACGATCATCTCTTCTGGTTCAAATATTCGAATAATTCATCAGAAGGCTTCACTACATAAGAAAATCTCTCCTCTTGAAGACCGGCACAACGAACTGGCCGACCACGGCACGAGATGGCCGATTTTTGACGTCATTTAACCACAAGCGATTGTTTGCTTAGTCGGAGCAAATATTTACCCAGCATGCGGGCCAGGAACTGACCATCGTTCTGTAGCAGTTTTCATGCTAAAAATTATCGATAATTCCACTAAACTTGGACCGATTTTTCTGTTTCAAAATTTGTTTTAAGGTTAGTTTATCCGTGAAGTTCAGTTTCAGTTAATAATTTTGTATAACTGTGCAAATTACGTCATAATGCTTTAAGCGGCTTGATGTTCACTGCAAGTGAGTTAATCGAAAAAATGTGACATCTGGAGAATATAATCCTTGAAGCAGATGCAGGCAATTTTGTCCTTCCTTCAAGGGAACAAATTCTCTAATGAGCCATCATGACACGGTAAGCTGAATCTGGCATCTTTATTTTTTCGGATAAAATTGTAAAAATTCCGCATTTTTTCTTACTTTTTGACTAATTGACCAAAGAAATTGGGTACTCTTTTGTCAGAGCTCTAAAAGTAGGGTTAAGTTTGCCGTAAACATGACTTGCCTATAGGATAAAAATGATAATTTTGGTAGAATTGAGAAGATAAGACCATGCTCTTTTTATTGGTACCGGTTTCACAATTGGAAATGTACCAGGGATATAGTGTTATGAACTGTAACTTAACGTCACATCTTGCGTGAAAATACCGTACTAATTGTAGTAAAGATGGATGTCACTGTTACTGTTAGGCTAGGGCTTTGTACTGTGTTCGTGTGTGAGGAAGTCTATACAAATACGTATCGCTGATAGGCTAGGCCACTAGCCTTACTCTTCATTTTATGCTAAGTAGTCAGTAGCCTAGCTTTTAAAAGTTAACTTATAATAAGCACAGATAAATGCGACCTAGCCTAGGTGGTATGATTTTTTTCAGACAAATGCCAAGCCAGGCCTAGGCTTAGATGATAGACATGACAAGTTAGGTCTAGCCTAGGCTAACGCAATTTTGATGAAGTTTAATTAGTAACTTATTATTATAATACTTGATAATGAGGATAGCCTAGGTCTAGGGGTTTACGGACAACTCGGCCCGGACCTCTCGGCCCCAATACATCTCAGCCACCGAGACTTTCCGGCCCCTGAGACATCTCGTCCCCTATTGAAATAGTTGTAGGTGGGCATGGTTTCTCCTGGTACTTAATTCTTGGGGCGACCGCCTCGCCATGAAATTGTCGTAACTACCGCCTGAGCTCATAGCTTTTTCTCTCAAAAATTACTTGAAAGGCAACGAAATCGAGCTTTCCCTTTAGAAGAGTGTTTTTACGTTGACAATGAAACCAGACAGAACTCCCGAGATATTTCCCTTGCTTTTGCAATTGCCTTTAAATAACTTGGATTTGCACCCAAGGAGTCCTAAATTGCTCTAAAATTCCCTCGAAAAATCCAACTGTGGGAAAGAACTCTCGTACAAAGAATTAATTTGAGGCAGACTCTTGCACAATTTACAATAAATATCGGTGTAACGTAGTATTCAGTTACAGGCAATATGAATGAGTTTTGTTTGGATTTTCCAATACATAGATCTACGCAATCATGTAAGAAGGATTGTGGTCGGCTATAGTTCTCAAGGTTTTGTACTGAAGCATGGAGAGTGCGTCAGAGAAGCCACTAGACCTCGATAAAAATGTTGACCGTATCAATTTGAATTAACATGAAAACATGACTTAAATTAACATTATTTTAGCGGAAGTATTTGGTACAAGTGGTTATGCAAGCAACTTCTTTTTTACTCCCAAAAGGAAGAGATTTTAGTCTTGAAAAACATGGTTTGAGCTCAAAAGCAAGCTACAGTACAGTTCTTTTGATCGTCAGAAAATAGAAAATAACCCAAATCATTGAAAAATGCGCAAAACATTTACCTGGCATGTGCAAAGATTCCAAAACAACAATTCGTATTATAATTGCAAGCTGTAGTTCAACGGGTTTTTCCTACGAGGCATCCTTCTTCAACGTGGCTTAGCACATTGCCCATTGCCTAACATTTACTACGTTTATACTAAGACCAGGGAGTTGCTATTTGACCCCAGCCTTCAGTACACGTGTAAATTTGTACAGTAGAGTCCCCTTACAAGAAGAGCTACAGTGCTAAGAATTTTGACATAATTTCGTCCGAAAGTGTTTACAAGTATTTTATGTGTTCCTGAAAATTTTGCTAAGAATAGAATGGAATACTGACATGGCATGGCATCATGGAAGTATTACCCTGTCAGGGTAATACTTCCATGGTGGTATCTTTTTTGTCAAAATGACTTGCATTAAGTTTTCATTTTATTACCATATATATTACTGTTACGTGCCTCCAAGTCCAATCAAATCTAATGGATAGTCACTGTCAGCTATTGGAGCAAATTTTGTCATTCCCCAGTCAGCTTCAGAATGTGGTAGAGTGTGTAATGTTTAGTAATGGAATATTTGACATGATGCTTCAAAGTGTAATTTTGAACAACTGCACTTGTAACAAGAAATAAAAAAGATTAGGACAAACAATATAAAATTTGACTCTTCATTTGAGTTATCATGTATGTAGCCTCTCTTTGAGCACATTTTCATCAAACAGACTCATTGAATGGTGTGCTGACACGTACATCAGTCTTCATAGAGCAAACTGAACTCTCACTAGCGGATGATTGCAGTACATACTTCATTCCCAATGCAGCGAGGTCTGTCACTGTTGGTATGGGCATTTGGCAAAAAATGAGGGGGCTTTAGCCCCCTCATTTTTTGTGGGCATTTTGGGCCACCTTAAACTAAGAACTGGGGCTTTTATTTTTGGGCCGCTTCTAAGATTAGCCCCCTTACTTCCGAATTGACTCCGCGGTCCCTGTTGGCTATTTTTTCAGTCATATAGAAGTAATGAATTAGACCTTCATGACACAATCCATGCATTCCTTGATATTGTTTACTCTTGATTTTATGTTTAGTAACTGTAGCCTATATCATATTGCATATAACATTACTATAGTAAATAAAGTGAACAGAGAATAGAAAGCTTATATAGTTGTGATACTCTACCTCATATTGCATCATCGAGGAGCATAAGTGCTTATGTATTTTTAAATGGTATGAAGGGTGGATGGGATCATTGGCATTCATGCAGCAAGATATAATAAGCTGAAATGCATGCACACTACTGCAAAGTCTTTTAGAGAGAGATATAGCCTACTGATATGATAAACTGCCAAATAATCTGGATTAACATGCCACAGTGACATTTGAAATGGTTCTGCTAGCATATTAGTTTTACTTCATCCCCCCCCCCCCCAACCCAACCCAACAGATTGCAATGTGCTTAGTAGGCCTAGGGCTAAACACCTTGCATGCGCTCCAAAACAAAACAAAAACAGAAAAAATGGAAATTGATCCCTGAAAAAGGGCCTGCCCTGTTTAACCACCTGAGCTCAGATCCTCTATTTGGCGATAAAGGAGTCCAGCTCAGGCAGGATTTATAGGATTTCTTCTGATGGGCCGAAAAGGGGGGGGGGGGGCTCTCTTGCAAGGATCCATCCCTACAGTTTTGTGATAACAATTATTATTGCCGTAAAAAATGAGAGGTGCGGTTCAAAATTACGGGGTTCAACAGCCACTGCTCATTGGGATAGTAAACAAGCTCTGTTTAATCTGTTATTACTACTGGTTACGACGTAGCCTTGCAACTTAGTTTATAACTTAGCTTATACAAGAGTATATATGTGTGCTGTGTTGGCAGTCTGTAGCCAGTATTCTACCATGTACTACTCGTAGATGGGTTTTTCCAAAAACTAGGGGTCCAAAAGTGTGACATGAGGTCAAAATTTAAAAATCATCTTAACTGATTGAAATTTATACTCATGATAGAGTATTATCAGCATTTATAAAAAATAAAAATATTTTTACATACAGCATTATGTATGCATGAGGGGACTCATTCAAACATATACATGCCTGTAAATTGACCAACATAACAGGGACACCAAAGCAGTCTTTAATCTCCTCTTAAAAGTATGAAGAAAATCCTAAATGGTTGAAAATCCATTGCTGAGTGTTATTTAAGACCCTTTGTAACAAGAAAATGGAAAAACTCCAAAACTTAAAAAAAGTCAGTTTCATTTTTCTCAACACTTTCACATGTCAAAAGGTCCACACTTTTCAATATTTTGTATAATATTGACTGTTTTCACCAGTAAACGATATTTAATTGTTCAAATTTCCCTCTTTGACACCCTTAAATTGTTAGATTTGCCATTTGGTGTCTTATTTTGCATCACGTTATGGATGTATGTGATATTTGCAAGATATTTCACTCCAGTACATAAGAAAACCAACAGTAGGGGGACACCAAAAAGTTATGATGGTTAGGTAATTTTCTATGTTCCTGCTTGAAAAAATGGGTGAAGCAATAATACTCATATTTTGGAAATGTTGACTAATGGTGATATCCTTACCATGATAAATGAGCAAAGCAATCCAGTCCATGATAAGTATGTTTTTTCAGATACATCAAAATTGTATGCTTGTATGTCACAGCCATTACCCCAAAATCATGGGGGACACAAAAGCAAAGTAGTCTGTTTTCTAGAAAATACTAAAAGTTGAAAATTCAGTTTGTATATCATAAGATAGCCATGTCAGTAAGTTATAATAAAATACATGATACACTGGTTTGTTGCATTTCATGTGTTTAAAATTTAGCATTATGTTGGCAAAATTAGTAAAAACCCTACTGGACTCCTAGTTTTTGAAAATACCCAGATACCATTTCACGGTCTCCATGCGTCCCCAGTGCCCCTACCAACCGTGCTTCTACCCACACCGATGTGTATTCTTGTAAAGATTTCATGACCAGGGGTTGCCTCATTTAGAAAATTGTACTTTACATTACGCCGAGGTCCGATCATGACATTTCGCGCATCACGTACCAATGCACAAGACTAAATATTGCCGAGACTGACGTTGTTTACTCATCACCTGTATTCGAGTGCACGTATATTTGCCGTGAACTTGACTTGTCCTTTGGATAATCAAAAGCGAAATTGGTATTTTCCTATGAGAAAAGAATTTTTCCAGTGAATAAGCAAGATTTCAAAATTGGAAATGAGCAGATGTAATCTAAAAAGGCGACTTTTCTGAACCCTTCCAAAGTAGTTACATTACGTTCCGAAAATACGGCCAATACATCTTCGGTTCATTCTGTTTTCCATTCAGGCACAAAAATTGAGTAAGAAATTTCTTATTCATAAGATTCAACTATTAGTAAGCATAAAAATGCGCTAATTACTTAGTAATCGGCCTTCGAAAATGACAAGTTTTATCTAATTACTTATTAATAAGCAATGACGTCACGATAAGTCACGCATATTCTACAAGAAAAGTAAGCACCTTTCGTACGTCTGGAGACTGACTGAAATTCTTTTTGATATTTATATAAAATTGTGGCCCCAAGACTGGTAGAATGTTAGTTAATATTTAAAAGAAGATAAGATCTGGTCCCGTTTAAATCTTGCAGTAGGCTATTCCACCCACAGAGTTGGTATGTCATTGTAATACCCACTGCACAGGTGGTGATGCAACAAAGTAACGATATTACTTCTCAGGTTTCAGTCTAGGCTTTCAGTTTACGACTACAGGAGTACACACACTCAATCAAAAACAATAGCATGACTAATGAGAGAGTACATGAATAAGTCATATTATGGTAATGAAGTTTGCGTCTAAAATTGGACGCAGTCCTTTTCACTTTGGCGGACGGTGGTTTGGGAAGCTGAGGAGCTGGGCAAACAGATCAGATCAAACAGAACAGAAGGTCGGAAAAAGAAAATATGTAAATCATTGTGAAAAGGATGTCTTAGCAGACGATCGTGGTTTGAAAATGAGGTTTGAAACAGCAGTGGTCTTGGGTTAAGATACCCGTGAACAACACGTCAGTATTGGTGCGCGGAAAGGGCCACGAAATATGATGATATTATTGATACGTTGTTATACCAAATACATATGTCACTATACTTAAATGTAGATGTCAGTCTACCTAAAATATGTCACCATACCAAAATGATACGTCGTTGTACCTAAAATACATTTCATTATACAAAACTTTCATGTCGTTATACTCAAAATATACTGTACCAAACTTAGATGTCATAGTACCTAAAACATATGTCACCGTGCCGAATTGATACGTCGATACTATGAACAAAAGTGATGATGAATCTCCAAGGACCGTATCTAAGGTAATCATATGCAAATAATCGGATGTTGCAGGCGTGACTGTATATTAAGTGATGCAGTTATGGGTATGCATATCCTTTGGTAAAAAAATTCGCGTCTTTTCATAGGCAAACGATGGTCGGGATACAAACGGGATGGATGCGAATGTACGCAAAAACCATCCCAGTGCCTTTCAAGCGCGTTTGTAAATGCCTTGTTTTTAGATATTTGGGTATGCGTGGCTTTAAGCCTGAGTGTATTGGCACTTCAAACTTCTTTTAGGGCTTTATTACATGGAGGTGGGTTCTTCGTTTGTGGTTAATGCCGATCTGACTTCCTTCTACGTGTTTATTTCTCGAGATTTCTCTGCAGGTAAATGGAAATCTGTTTCTTTTACTGCACAGTGTGGCGACTTGCGGTACTTTGCTTTTTATGGAGCCATAGTACAGTTGTAGGTAGTGGCGGAGTGTGCAGAGTATCGATCGGGTTACTCAAAGGTAACAGTGAACTAATAGGTAGACATTTTGTTGAATTGACTCCCACGAGGCCTTTTCCTGGCAGGATTTTAAAATCTAGGTAGATTACCTCAGTTGGCAGAAATTCCATAAAGAAATTTTAGGAATTAATTTAAATGTTCAATTTATGCCACCTGTTCATGCTGGTTCCTTTATTGAGTAACGGTATATGTCACCACGTAATTAACTTGAAGTCTGAATTATGCGCTATGTTTGCAGGTGATCGTTCGTAACTGAAGGGACTTTGAAATTGCCTTTAAAGTTCGGCCTCGTAGTCAGTGACGTAGCTCGGAAAAGGGGGGGGGGCTTGGGGCGCGAGTCCCCCCACCACACAAAATCGTCACGTCCCCAAAAGCCTCTACTGGCCATCTGGGCCAAAAATATTCACCCACTCTGAATAATTATGAATAAATTCGGATAGATTGACAAACGTAGTGTGTTGGAGAATAAAATAAAATCAAACTTTACATTTTTTTCACCAAAAGGCAAGTTCCGGCCATCTGGGATGTATTAAAATTTCAAATGTCCATCGTACGTTCCGCGCCAATCGTGGTGGCGCTCCGTTTGGATAGTAAACGGGAGTCCCCCACAAAAATCTCCAGCTCCCCCAGAGCCCCCCCCCCCCAAACAAAAAATCCTAGCTACGCCACTGCTCGTAGTCAAAACTGTTGAGAGTAGTAGGCTAAATCCTCTGCCTTTATTGAATGGCTTTATTTACAAGGGACTGTCGTTTCGGATTACTTCGATTGCAGAAATCCCAATTTTGTACCGCTTTTAGTATTACCTGGTGGCTTTTCTTCAAGTTAGTCTTTCGGTACACAGGTTGAGCGTCGTCCGAGGTGTCGTTGTATGGAGTACTCAGGCAGAAACCTGCCAGAAGCATTCGCTTATGATTTAGCATAACGTAGTTAATTCTCATATTTGTTGTCCGGCCTTTAGTGGCTTGAGTAATTCGCAGTTTGAGCTTCTCACCGGTTGTTATGAACTTAAAACGTTTTATCAAGGCAGATATATGGATTTCATGTAATGCATGCCATGGCTGCATGGATATGTCAACGGTAGCGGCAGCTTGACATGCGTGCCTGAGAAGAATTTCTCCGGCATTTGTCGGGCCCTGCACAGAGAATAACTACAGCAGCAATGCTGCAACCGCTCAGCCGTTCTGTTATTATGACCTGTTCAGTTTTTAATTCATTTTGAACACAATCATAGTCCATACTTGATACATACCCAAACTCATGTTGGGCTGACTACCACGTAAACACTGTTAACCTAGCAGTTGGACCGTGTCAGTGATAAATCTTATAGCTAGTTCACCCCCCCCCCATATAACACTGCCCATAACGGCAGGGATCAAAAACTAGAGTGTAGGGCATTGGCATAACCAGTGGGGGACTAAGAAGCTATCGAATGTCTCCGCCCTACTCCATGAAATTGGTGAGGGAAAACGAGGTATTGGATGAAAATTACACCATCCATTTGAAGTTTAAATGCTACTTAGTAGTGCTGATTTGTGTACTTTTAAAATCGAAATTATTCCAAATTCTAACATTGATTCTCAAATGTTAACTCCCTGGTTTACACAGGGCATTGAGTGAGCAAAGATCAAATCTCTTAACTTAGATACCACTCCAGCTAGACCAGGGAAACAAGTGGTAATAAGCCAAATGGCAACTCCCTGAATGAAAAATTACCCCTCTGTATGTAATGACCTCGCACAGCAAGGAGAGAGCTGTGTAATAGATACTAAAATTGCTGAAGGATCAGATAGCTGTCTGGGAACTCGGCCATCATGATACATTAATTGTGCAAACAGTGGGCACACTGGACACTGGCAACTACTAGAGATACCAACAATGCCTAAGAATAGCAGTCAAAACAAATTAACTGGAAACTTGTCTCATGCAGCCTTTTGCGTTGAAGCTGTTCGTTTCAGTTGGTGAGTATGCCCCTCCGGATAGCTTACTACCATATAATATAACCACATTTCCCAAGGAGTGAGACTCCAAAAAGAATGGAGGCATCTAAAACACAAGGAAAAATGATAAAAAATGGCCAAAAATTACCACTTCTCCTTTACCTATCCTGTAGCTAGGAGCAAAATGTATTGCCATCCTAATATGACATCTTCACTGCATATTTCACAATCAAGGGGTCGTCAAATGCGGTAGATAATTACCGTGGAATAACCCTCCTTAGTTGTGTCGGTAAACTGTTTACTTCTATTTTGAATAAAAGAATTAAAACCTACCTTGAAAGTACTGGTCTACTTGGTGATGAACAAACTGGATTTAGAAAAAATCATTCTACAATTGATCATATTTTCTTATTGCACTCTATTGTTGACTATTATCTACACTGTAAGAAGCGTGTATATTGCGCATTTATAGACTACAAAAAAGCTTTTGATTTGGTGGATAGGACCTCTCTATGGGCAAAATTAATCTCTTATAACATAAATGGTAAAGTCCTCGATGTAATTTATACTCTTTACAGAAATGCGAAGTCATGTGTTATCAACGAGGGGGAAAAGTCTAATCTTTTTAATTGTAATGTAGGGGTAAGGTAAGGTGAGAACTTATCACCAGTGTTATTCTCTATTTTTCTTAACGATTTCGGTGAGTTCATTAGTCATTACTATGATGGATTAGATCATTTATCACAATCAATGTGTGAACACTTAAGCAACGAAGATGTCCATGTTTTTATTTAGTTATTCACGTTACTCTATGCTGATGATACAATTGTGCTTGCTGAAACTGAGTCCGATATGAAAGGTAGAAGATTACTGTAATGCCTGGCATATGTCTGTTAACACGAGTAAGTCTAAGATTGTTATTTTCTCGAAAGGGAAAGTTAGGAAAGTTCCAACATTTCATTTGGCAGGGAAAATTGTTAATGTCGTTGATGAGTACAACTATTTGGGTGTCACCTTTAATTATAATAATAAGTTTACCAAGGCTATATGTAAGCAAGTAAATTCCGCTAGAAAAACACTTTACAGTTTACTTACTAAGTCGTATAATCTTAATTTGCCATTGGATTTATTGCTACAGTTGTTTGATCAAATTGTTTTACCTGTGTTACTGTATGGTTGTGAAACTTGGGGTTACGAAGACGTCAAACAATTGAAAGCATTTCACCTCAATTTTTGTAAACAGATCTTAAAGGTTAAGAAAAGTACCCCAAATTGTATGACTTATGGTGAGATAGGACGTTACAAGGTTGCAGATATAATTAATCTAAGAATAGTTGAATTTTGGGGTAGGACAGTTAATAGCAGTGATCACAAGTTAGCACATCTTATGTATACATTCTTGCGAATTCTTCATGATGAAGGTATTTATAGCTCTCCCTGGATTAAAAAGGTACATGACATATTTAACAGAGTTAGAATGCCATTTGTATGGAACAACCATGATAATAATTTGTCAATTGCAGGTTCTATGAGATCCCCTACCGTAAATTACCCTTGGTTGAAAAAACCGTTAAACTAAGATTAAGTGACATTTCTAAGCAAGAATGGTCCACCGAAGTTCATGATAATAGTCAGTGTAACAATTATAGAATATTTAAAACTGATTTGAAACTTGAAAAATACCTCACTACCCTCTCAGCTACTAATCGTATAAACTTATCCAGATTTCGTTGTAGTAATAGTAAAATTCCCTCAGTAACTGGAAGATACCAGAATATTTTGTTCAATGATAGAATTTGTACCCTTTGTTCTCAGGATAAGTTAGGTGATGAATTTCGTTACATTTTTAATGCCCAAAATTATCAGTAGAGAGATGTAACTATATTAAGCCCTACTATAGAAGAAATGCCAGTGCCTTAAAAATGAGGCAGCTTTTCCAAAAAGGTAATATTAAGTCCTTAGTAAATTTAAGTATATTTTGCGGGAAAATAATTCACAGTTTCTAAAACATCCCATCAATGAACTTTACCAATCTGAATTGAAGCCTGAACTACTCTCTGAGTTATATTATTGTATGTTCCCTATTATCAAATTGCACTCTTTAGTGTCTTATTCTGATCTGACGTCATTTGTAGGTTTCTAAGTTTGTAATTTCACGTATTTTTGTTTCCTTTCTTTTTTCTCTCCTTTTTGCGTATTATTTTTTTTTATTCCTTATCTTGAAGCCTTATGCTTTTTGTTACAAACTGTGTTATGTATCTTTTGTAGTTACCTAAGTCTCTTATACCTCATATTGAGGATGAACTGAGAATAAACTGAAACTGAAACTGAAACAAAAATCTACCAGCAATTGCAGAAGATGAAAGCTTTTGAACAGAGAGACATTTTCTCCCTCCACAGTACCACATAAGCTCTACCCACACTTCGTGGGTTGAGCTAAAAACAAACATGCCGGCATACCCGTACTGCTTAGCTACCTTAAAAGCGTAACGTCTGGCCCACTACTGTTAATGTGGATTCACCTCCTTCCAAACGTAGAGAGGGACGAATGCAATGATGAGACTTGAACTGTAGAAATAGAATACTACTGGACCCCCAAAAGAAAAGAAGAAAGTCAAGAGAATTTGACAAACACAAGCTGTGACGTTTCTACCGCTAATATTCAGAAATATTTAAAAAGGATAAAACTATTTACATTGAAATACAAGTAAGTCTATACAACCCCATTCTAAAGTAACTGATCATCACTAGTAAACTGCGTAACAGGTGAAGCATTGGGTAAGGAGTGACGCACTGCACAAGGCCTGACGCACTGGGAAGAGGGTTCCGCAGTGCGGGAGACCTGACGAACTGCCAAGTTTGTAACGCCTTATAACTAGCCCGGAATGGGCTGCAACTGGACTCGGCCTCCGAACCGAGTCCAGACGTTTCAACAAAAACGGAAGTTGCACAATAACATTATTTCTTGTGTACAGTTCAATACATGAATGGTCACGCGCAGTCAAGTAAATTAGGGTAGACCAGACTATGAAATTGACTCCTTTAAATTGGCCATTGCTATTAATACTTAGATGTAGGCTACTATATTTTTAAATGTATGAAAATCATTTGTTTGCTATGCTAATGATTTTCAAATGGTCGGACTCGGAATTGTCCCGGAATTGGGTTAGATGGACTCGGTTACAGCCCTACTCACTGCGTAAAGGGTACAGCAAAACATTCACAAGTCCAACAAGCCTAGCCCACCGAGAAACAGTCTTCCCCCAATTAACCAAGGAAACATTATCAACCCTCCGTAAAGCAAATTAGCAGAGACGAGGCCTTATCCCCTAATATGTCACTTCTAATGTCTCCTGCCTTTTTCCTCCCACTTGTGTCCCTTTAATCTCCGAAAGGTAAGTAAAACCATGCCCATAGCCATGGCGCTATTCCGAAATAGCTCCATTGTAAAGCTAATACACTGATAATGGTGACGGAAATGCGAGGTCTGGCCAACCATATTGTGCGATCTTAAAACATTTCTAACAGCCCCTTCTTACCTCGGGAAGATAATCGTAAAACCCAGCACTTGTCTCACCAGGGACTTGGATTCATTACATAATCCTTTTCTTCCTAAACGTATCCATGCCACACGTCCGGTCTCAGCCGTAAAACGAAACCTAAATATAACCAGTCTCTGGCTACCCTTGCCTCTGCAAGAGATGTGTACACAGATCTTATTTTCGAAACAAAGCAAACTTTGACGACTCTAGAAAATAACGAAATCACATTTCGTGACGAAGGGATATGCATATCCATGACTGCATCATTTAATATAGCTACGCCAACAACATCTGGCTATTTGCATATGATTACCTTAGATACGGTCCTTGGACGTCGATACTATGAACAAAAGTGATGATGTATCTATCAATTCGGTACAGTGACGTATGATTTAGGTACAATGACATGTAAGTTTGGTACAGTGACGTATGTTTTGAGTATAACGACATGTAATTTCTGTATAATAACATGTATTTTAGGTACAACGACGTATCATTTGGTCATATATTTTAGGTACACTGACAAGTAAATTTAGTATAGTGACATATGTTTTCGGTATAAGAACGTATCACAGTGAACACATCCTGTTGTTGTAATCTGAATACTTCCTGGGTGTAACTTACACTATTTTTAATTAACTGTACCTCTCCCTCTTCACATCTCTTTATCTATAAGTCAAAAAATAGACACACATTGTTTTATATTGTCTACAGCAGTGAGTGACCCTGAGTGACCAGGCACTCTGAATACAGAAGTCAAACAACAAACATCTCAGCTTAATTATCTCCTCTCTTTGAAGCTTAAAATATCGAGCATATTACAGGCACCACATGGGAGAACTTGTCCACGTGGGCTCCACGAATATTTCCACTATGCCACTGCCCTTGTGGTCCCCACATGGGAGAAATTACCCATTGAAAATGTACCAGAGGGTCACTTGGGCCCCTAAATGCACAGTCCATGCCCATGAAAAACCCATCATGTCCTCAAATATCTCAAGTGGGCCTCATGTGGGAATGGTGACAGAGTAAACTTGGTTAAGCAAGCTTTAAGTTAGGCTGGAGTTCGTATGGCATTTAATTCACTTCGAAACATTAAACAACTAAACTGGGGCAATAAACAATTATTGTCTGTTTGAGGATACTTATGAGCAAATTAAAGATGCTGCAGCATATTTTCAAATCAAGGAAGACTCTAAACCAAAGTACAGCAAGACCAGCTTTAGTGCCTATTCACTGAAATCTCCAGTGGAAAGTGAAGTAAGTTACAGAAAATGCCACTGTAAAACAAATTTCAGTGATTGGGGTGTAGTGGGTTTGATGTTGGTGCTCCAATAATACTTAGGATAAGAAAAACAAAATTTCAACTCACCCTAAGTCTTATGTTCTCTTGTAGTTGCAGACGGACGTCAAGCTAGGGCCAGTGGCGGAACAATGGGGACCAGGGAGGGGCAGCCGCCCCTCTCTACACGGGCCAGGGGGCCCAAAATGAAGGTAGACGAAAAAAGAAAAACTAGAGAAAAAAGAGAAAGACCAAAAAATGAAAAAAATGGAAGAAGGAGGAAAATGAAAATGAAAACTTGTGTACTTTTAGCGTCCCTCCGCCTCCGGTGAATTGTTACGGTAATTCATTACTACAAGAGCACTTAAATTAAATTGAGTGGTATCATGCGGCCATGCATGCACCAGCGGTCACCCTTCGCTTGTTGAAACACTGTCACCAAATTAACATCTTCCGGGGCTAGTCAGTGGCATAGCCGTATAGGGCCTATTATGTGAGGCATGCCACAGCTGGATGCACTGCGCAACGTTTGTTTGTGTTAGATCGTCCGGTTACGGAAACTCGCCGTCATCTACGTTGCAGGTGAGAATTTCGTGAATAGTCTATGGAATATAATTGATTAAAATGACTATTAGAGTTTGTTTACTAGATTGTCACTGGTCGTGTCAAACTCGTAATCGTACGGATTGGAACGTTTCGAAAACAGTGTGCGTCGCATGTTGGAGTGTTGTGTACAGTTTAGTGGAAGTGCTACCAATGTGGTGTTGCGTGGAGGATAAAGGGTAAGCCTGAAGAAGTGGGGTCATTATTGGAGGTAATAAATCCTTGTATTCGGTAACCGAGCAGTTGTGTCCATGTATGTATCAAGGGTGCACCACGTGCTGAAAGTTTGGGGAGGGTCTTAGACATTTGGAGTTGGGGGCGCTCTAAGCCCCACCAAGCTTTTGCAGTTTCAACCTCAGAAGCATTGGGGAGCATATGCAGTGCGTTCTAGTTGAAGTTGCGCAAACATTTATAGGCCTAAATGCGAATGTACATTAGTTGTGGTCTCACTTCGTATATTTCAGTATGTCGCAGCGAAAAGAGAGTGGGGCACAAGGTCGCAAGCCCCGAAAAAAGGAAGAGGAAGAACGTCAGAAAAGAAGTGCCTTCATGGTGAAGTTTCTGAAAGTCAAAGTCCAACAAAGCACAGAAGCAGAACTCGAGCAGATGGAACGGGAACAACAACATCATCATCGTGAGGAAGTACAGTCTGTCAGAAGACATCGTGATGGAGAAGAACAACATGATAAAGAGCAAATATAAGACCTCGATTATAGCCCAGAATTGGACGTTCTTGAAAAGTATGATGTCGGTTACCTTGAGTTCGACGGAAGCAATAAGGCAAGCATATCTAACAATCTATCGCTGCAGATGGAAGAAAATGGTGCAGTAAAATTCAAAATGAAGATGCACAGTTCAAGGTCAGTGGAGGCGACACGAAAAGGTCCTTTTCGGCACACTGGTTCACAAAGCAGCTGAAAGATGGGACAAAGATACAGAGGAAATGGATTCCATATTCACCCAAGGCAGATACTGTTTACTGCTTCTGTTGTTTGTTGTTCTCAAAAGCTGCAACAAATCACAGAACAGTATCTGAGCACTCTTATGGTTTCAGGAAATGGAAAAGTGTCATGAAAAGATTCCCGAACATGAGCATGGGGTCCACCATCGTTTAGCATTTTATGCTTGGAAAGACATGGAGCAACGTGTACGGAAACGTGATACCATTGATGCAGCTACAACTAAACATATTGAGAAACAAAAGGAGCTCTGTAAAGATTTGCTCAAGCGCCTGGTGGATTGTGTCAGCTTTCTTGCTATGCAACACCTCGCCTTTCGGGAACACAGGGAGTCCTTTGAATCAGAAATCCAGGGAAGTTTCTAGCTCTTGTAAAGTTGTTGAGCAAATACGACCCGCTACTAAAGCAGCACCTAGACCACATACAGGCACACCCAAATTCAACTTTGTTTCTCTCTGGAAAAATCCAAAATGAGTTTATGGACTTGTTTGGTACTGAGACGAGACAAACTTTGATTGGAAGAATTAAAAGGAACAAATACTACCGTATGATATTTGACAATACTCCCGACATGTCGCGTAGAGAGCAGATGTCGCAGATTATTCGTTTTGTTGATTACGACCCACGATCGAAGCACAGCTGTTCTGCGGGAAGCTTTTATTGACGTCACTGAATTACAACGTAAGGACGCTGAGGGCATCGTTCAAGATATCCAGCAGAAACTTGCTCAGGATGGAATAGAACTTGAAGACTGTCGTGCCCAAACTTACGACAATGCGAGTACCATGGCTGGAAAAATTTCTGGTGTGCAAAAGAGAATATGTCAAAATCAATCCAAAGGCAAAATTTGTCAACTGCGGTAATCATTCACTGAACCTGGCCGTTGTGTATGCCCCGAAGAAGCATGTGTATGCAGTGTCATTTTTTGAAGTGTTGATGCAATTTACCAGTATTTTTCACCATCACCTGCACGCTGGCAAAAGCTAAAGGAAAAGGTGAAGGTAACTGTAAAGAGATCATCGGACACAAGGTGGAGCGCCAGTCGAGAAGCCATAAAGGTAGTCCACGGCAGTTTGGATGACATTGTGGAATTACTGGGAGACATGTCCACCCGCCCACGCATTAGTAGAAGATATCTGCATCTATACCTTTTTGGTGTTTGTTCCCTTCTGGAATGACATTTTGTCCCACATTGATGCAGTGCAAAAAAAGGCTCCAAGATCCTCGTATGAACTTCCACGAGGCTGCTGCCGACATTGAAATGTTGGTAGAAAGGATCGGGAGAGAACGGGAGACATTGTGCAGCGTTGCACTTCAAAGGGGAGAAGAAAGGTGCCAGGAATGGGATGTGACAATGAAAAGAAGAATTCGTCGTAAAAAACGACTGCCGGGAGAAGTTGGTGGGGATCAGCTGCTGACGCTAAGGGCAGAGATGGACGGAGTCCTCAAGTCTTTTTGGACAGACTGTAAATGGAACTATGCAGTAGATTCACGCGGTTGAAGGATTTGGACAATACACTTGGATTTCGTCTGGACGTTGAAAGCCTAGTTACTTCGGAAGAGGACTTACGGCGGGAGTGTGCAACAGTTGCATTGCTTTACAGCGATGATTTTGATGGAATCGGAACTTTGTAATGAAATCGAGGACTGCAGAATGCTGCTGAGGACTAGACGGGACACCGACATCAAAATACCGAAGACGCCACTAGAACTATTTAATTTTCTTGTGTCTTATGGGGACAATGTTTGCCCAATCTTGCAAAGAGCTGTACGAATATTGCTTACAGTGGGCGTGTCAGTGGCATCATGTGAGCAATCTTTCAGCAAACTAAAGCTGTCCTTCGGTCAACAATGCTCCAGGATCGACTCAGCAACTTAGCCATCATAAGTATTGAATGTGAAGAATTCAGAAAGCTGAACATGGACAGCATCATTGACAAGTTCTTGAGAGCTAGACCTGGACGTTTTGGTCGTCTGTATGAATTGAAGTAGACACTAGCTTCGAGTCGATAGATTGTCGAAGGTAGTCCGGACCGGGACTCTGGGGCACACGTCGAGTCCCTTGCCCCCCTTGCAAACAACCCTTGTGACGCCACTGGCTAGGACCTTCAAGCTTTGGGTTTGTGGCGATTATTCACCGATCAGATATAATATCGTGGCGTTTATTTGTCAGTCACGGACTGAAAACACGCAGTATCCTTGCTTGGCGGCTATTCGCTAGTGGCAATACGAGAGAGAGAGAGAGAGAGAGAGAGAGAGAGAGAGAGAGAGAGAGAGAGAGAGAGAGAGAGAGAGAGAGAGAGAGAGAGAGAGAGAGAGAGAGAGAGAGAGAGAGAGAGAGAGAGAGAGAGAGAGAGAGAGAGAGAGAGAGAGAGATAAACGTAACAACAGCAAGTGACAGTCCGTCGCCTGCAGAAAGCGGGACTTTGACTTCATTAAACACAACTATACGGAAGCCTTGAAAAGTCATAATCACTACAGGGCTACATCACCCAGCGCCATTGTGCCAAAAGTGGACTGACGAAACTGTTACATTATTTCTAGCACATAAATTAACAACCAACCAAGCAGTGAACTACGAACAGTACACATAATCCACATTACAAGACTTTTATGCAGATGCAGTTGAGTGGAACAAGAGGGTATTCGAAGCTAGACTTGTTTCATCATGGAGGTACGGTCTCATGCATAAATCCAGCTCAACACAGATCCTGAAAATCAGCAGTGCTTTACCATTAACAGTACACGCACATGGTAGTGTTCATACCTGCACTAAGTTGTAATGTGGAAACAAGTCTCACCAAAAGTTTTTCATTCAACTATGGACAAGATCCTTCCAGAAATTCCACACTGTTTGTCCAATCAAGATGACTTGGTGATAGCAACGGCTCATGGAGCTACTAGAGAGCTCCATGAAGTGCTACAGTGGAAGGAAATCTCGGTGTGCTGCAACAAGTATTTGAAGTGAACCCCTCAGACCGTTTCACACTTGAGAGCTAATCTCGAGGAGGCGATCAGATCCGGATAAGATCATCCCCTCGAGATCGAAGGTTTTGCTTTCACACTTGATCCCCTCGGTGAATCATGCCACGATCAATCGATCAAACAAACAGGAAATTACGTAAAAACCCTGACGATATACTGCTCAAAAGATGTGCATTCACCCTTACACCAGCACAGACTATGTACATACTGTACATACATGCACACTTTCATAGTATCGCAGTGCACAGTGCCGGATAAGGGCACGAACTCTTACTACTTCCATGAACGTTAAAGTACTTGCGGAATATTAATAATGGAGTTAAATAACGAAAATCTCGTTGCCTTATTATTTGCAGAGCTGGATCCAGGAATATGAGGGGGGGGGGGGGGGGCGTAACCGTCTGCAGAAAGTGCATGGTGCAAAGAGATGAGCTTGGAGATGTAAACTTCTGTTACAAAAATCATTGCTTTGCCGAAAATAGGATGGTACGCCCCTTACGCCCCCTTGGATCTTGCCCTGATTTTTTATGGTAACGTGGGCTCGCTTCTTTTCGATTCGGGGCGGCCAAAAAAATGGTTGGAGAACTTATGATGAGGCGGTGGAGTTTTTGCCTGACCTTAGAAGACGATGACTTGCTAATCTTCGCAACAAACGCAAAATGTCATACTGCCAGCATCATGCACGACTAAGATCACCAAGGCAAAATGACGAGATTCTTCAAAAAACGTAGAGAAAAAAATCCTATTAGTGATTACTATTTGGAAAGGGAGACTGGTTTCTCAGCGGCTATAACCAACGTTGGACTGTGTAGTAGTAATATGTATACGATATACGTTCACAGTTGGCTACCAGTACTAGGCTACTACTAGCTAGCTGTACATTGCGCTCAGCTGTGTTTAGGCCTATGTATTTCGCGGGATTAAAAAGGATGTTGCTTCCTAGTCAGCTTGATCTCTGGTCACCTTGATTCACTGAACTTTCACACACGGTTGTTTGATCCTCCTCTCGAGATCTGATCTGACCTCGTGGGTGGATCAAAATCGCGAGATCTGATCTTGAGTGCGAGAGCTTTCACACTACAAAGTTGATCTCGAGCAGGAGATCAGATCCGGATCTGATCCCCAGCTCGAGATCAACTGTGGAAGCACTCTCAATGACCTTGCCGTTAAAACGTAAAGGGAGTCGCTCCTCAAAAATTTGCTTACAGATCTCGTCTTATTTTGCTCACATGTATACTTCATCATGTTTTTGTGTAAAATCATTGAATATTGAAAGTAACCCAAGGATTTACTCTAGAAGAATTTATCAAATAAGGAAAAAATATTGTCACATGATTGAAAGGAGCCATTCCTTAATTAGGACGACGGGGTATACTAATTCAAATTGGGGGACTCCATTTTCCCTTTAAGATAAACGAATGAGCGTTTTCCCAATCTGATGTCGTATTGCCTGGATAAATAGCGAAAGGGGTGTCAACAACTTGCCAAAAATAAAAGTCCAAGTACAAAAACCCCAGTACCTAAAAATGTGGTTGAACTTTGGTCATTTCTTTGGGCTGGTTCAGTTTTACTTTCGGTTCTTACCTGATCTTGTAATTATACTTGTTCCCTTCAGAAGTTGATAAGGATTTTAAAGAGAACGGAATACACTTCAGCAAGAACCATACGATAAGATTAAAGAATTGCTGGCAAAGAGCGCAAATTGAAATTTGTGTGTGATGCATCAACTTGGTGGGGGCAGTAGTTAGTCAAGTGATGGATAATCGCCAAGGTAAATTAGAAGCATTTGCTTCGCCTGCCCTCACGAGAAGAGGAAGTCAAGATAAGGTATAGTTTTAATGATAATGATCAAATATGTGGTCTCACGGTCTTCCACAAACAGCAAACAAGTGGACGGTAAGAACGGCACCATAAGTCTGTGGCATGCAAAAAAAAAAAAAAAAAACACTTGTTGGCATTGATGGCAGAGTTAGAAGTGCTAATGTTGATCATATGATAAAGGCCAAGCACAATTTGGTTTCGGCGCCTACCGTCTTTCCGTCTTTTATGGACAGAGATTCTGTTTTTGTATATTTTATCAAAACCTTTTACCAAAACACCTCTGTAAGTCTGCCATTAAACTGTTCAATTCATGCAGACTTACTACTTGGTTTACCTTTAATATGAAATGTTGTTGCTTGGAAAATCATAAAAGATGTTTTTGAGGAAAGGGAGGGAATTTGTAAGGTTTAACTGATGTTTCCAAATAAATCTGAGGCGACTGCACTCTCCCTTTAAAATTAATTTATGGTTCACACATTTTGGTTTTGTACACTAATGAATCATTTTTTCATCTGACAGGTTTTCTGGGATGTTGACGAACTTGTTAACAGTTGCATGTGGTATCAGTCGCGTATCTAGGGGGTACTGGGGGCACGAACCCCAGAGTAGGAGGGGAGGAGAAAAAATGAGAGAGAGAAAAGAAGGAAGAAAAAAGGAGAAGGAAGAGGAAAGAAGAGAAATAAAGAGAGGCGAGGAGGAAAAGAGAGAAAAGAAGAAGAGAAGGAAGAAAGAGAGGGAAAATACAAAGTATAAGGGAACGGAAATGATGAGATGGTATCAGCGGCATAGCTAGATGCGTTACTGAACTGCCCCCGGATGTTCCCGACTAGCTTATTCAGCCTGTCAACTGATTCTTAGAGGATACAGTCGTCAGTAACCCGTGTGATGTAAGCCACAATTTCCCCCTTTGAGAGGTCCCGGTGGGAGGTGGAAATTTTTCCTGTCACTTATGAACATAGCATAAAAGTACCAGTGAACTTGTCTAGCATAAACAAGGTGTAATCTTATACTGAATCATCCCGGGGCCTTATGGTAGCCCATAGCAGCATGGTTCCCTCATCGTCCGAAAAACACTCAACTCTTCATGTACGCTTGTGGAGCTGAAGAAGCACCATCATAGCTAGAGCCGTGGTCCGTTCACTTCTGAGACTTTCCACGTCCACGTCTCTGCATAGCAAGAGAAGGGGGAGTTGCCGCCAGGAAAGGGGAACTTCGCGCACTTAGGGCACACGTTCATACGTAGGCCCGATTTCTTTAAGTGATGATCCGGGTACGGCTTGAGATATCAGGCTTCCCGCAAACTGCCATTATCTGTTGACACCACCAGCTGCAAACATAATCTTCTTCAGTGCCCACCTTTGCGTTACCGGAGCTCCCTATGTCAGAATCTCTGGCCACGGGCCTTCCCTTTATCCAGTTTTACCAGGGTCAATGGAAATATAGCCCCCCCCCCAAAAAAAATGTCTCTACTCTCTACAACCGGGCTAAAAAATGTCTCTACAACCGCTCCTGCACAACAGCAAAAGTTGAAAGCTGTTAACGAATTACCAGGTAAAAGACGGGCTTTTTGACTGGCATGTAGCTTTGTTGTGCAATCTGAAAGCAGGTTTTGTCATGGAAATCTTATTTAATGCTTCACGGTTTGCACTCCATCTCAAGACCACTATTAAGGTAGTTATACGGTAGTTATAACTCCTGTAATACCACTATAAGGTAATTATACATGAAACTATTCTGATCAAACACTTTCCGAAAAACGATACATCGCCAAACATCTGTAGGGATCTCGCATCAATATGGGATCTTTCAATCTAATTTGTAGCATTATTTGAAAGATTAAGTACGTATTTGCCGTTACACATTTTTCAATTTTTTTTTTTTTTTTACGGAGCACATCGTGCTCAGCCGTTATCTGTATAGATGGTGATTGTTAATACACTTACCACGAAAAGCGTTCTGAAATGCGCTCGTTAGTCCTTCACACCGTTTGCTATACCCATCAGGGAGGTATATCATCTTCCTGCACCTATACTCTCCCTACCGCCCATTCCCCATTGCAGGAAGCTGTTCGCCTGGATTTTCGTTTAAAATTAGTAAAAATACGATGAATGTAGTATAGTGCTTTGCGTCATACTCTATATTATCATTTGGATGATGCAATTGCTCCATTACAATTGATCAACAGTGGCGGCACCAGTATTTCAAAAGTGGGGGGGGGGGGCAAATGGAGGGCAAAAGGAAATGTTGGGGGGCACCAACTTTTCGCGCGTAGTGCGAGACCGAGAACAAACCGCGAGCTTATGTGGGTGGGGTCCAGGGGCGAAGCCCCCGGAAGCTCAGAGGTTTTAGCATATTTCTGGATAAAATTAAGTCACAGGGTAGGTATATTTTGGTTCATAATGCAAAATCAAATGCAAAAATTCCCGATAATTTTAGTGTATAAGGCTATTCCTCTCCTCAGACCACTATAATATTAAGCTGTTGGAGTCCAGGAGCCCGCCTTAGGACCCTGGTGGGGCCCAGGGGGCGAAGTCCCCCGGAAGCTCAGAGGTTTTAGCATATTTCTGGGTGAAAAATTCAGTTTCAGAAACCAATATTTTGGTTCATAGTCCATCATCCAATATAATGTTTCCAAATAATTGTAATGTATAAGGCTATTCCTCTCCTCAGGCCACTATAAAATTATGCGTTTGGAGTCCTGGGGCTCGCCTTAGGTCCCTAGTGGGGTCCAGAGGGCAAAGCCCCCAGAAGCTCAGAGGTTTTAGCATATTTCTGGGTGAAAAATTAAGTCTCAGGATAGGTATATTTTGGTTCATTACGCATCATCCAATGTACTATATTTCAGCTGAGGGGGGAGGAGGGAACTGGGGGCAAGGGCAAAACCTGAGGGGCAAATGCCCTCTCATGCCCCCGTAGCGCCGCCACTGTTGATCAAAAGCTTCCAAGAGGCCTTATACAATATCTACCAGCCTTAGATGCCCTTTTATAATGAACAAGGAAGGAACAGAAAATTTTCGTAATAGTCCAGGAATGTTCCTGTTGACTCCACGTACAAATTTTTGCGTAAAAACTTTCCCCGAATTAGAAGGCAGTAAAGTAGCCAAAAGGTAAACTTCAGGAGGTTTGTTGACGTTATTTTCTCTTTGAAAACATACATTCTTCTTACACCTAACCAAAAATTAAAATTCACTAAATTATGGACATTTTCCAGCCATATATGATCAGGCCCAAAAATATCCCAAAGAAATCACCATTTTGCATCTAAGCAACCTTAAATTAACAAAAATTTCTCAAAGGGGAGAGGGCACCCCTTCCCTTTAGACCCTCCCCAGGACGGCACCTTTATCTGGTGACAAAGGAAGGATCCTACACTCCTGTGTAAAATCACAGGGACGCACACTCTCCTCTTTCACCTAACCAAAAATTAGAATTCACTAAAAAGGATATTTTCCAGCCATATATGGTCAGTCCTAAAAATACCCGAAAGATAGCGCCATTTTGCATCTAGGCAACCTTAATTTAACAACAATTTCTCAAACCCCCTAGACCCCTCCCCCAGGACGGCACCTTTATGAAGTGACAAAAAAGATTCCACACTGCTGTATACAAATCGCAGAAAAGCACAAAAAAGTACATTTTACGCAGACTTTAGGAAGAGGGGAACTGGGGTGGCATTACGACGTCACCTGTTCTGCCCCCCTAATCACCAAACCCTGGTGGCACCACTTTCCAAAATTATCCCAAAGATAGCACCATTTTGCCTCAAAGCAACCTTAAATTAACAAAAATTTCCCAAAGGGGAGGGGACACCCCTTCCCTTAAACCTTTCCCCCAGGAAGGCAGCTTCATGTAGTGACAAGGAAGGATCCCGACTGCTGGATACAAACGCAGGGCGCAGAAAAAAAAGCAATTCACGTGGAACCACTCAATTGGGAAAAACATCCAGACAGTCGAAATTTGGGACCTTCACACCAAACATATGACCCTAGCTACGGTCCTGCATGGGAAGGACCATTTTCGGTCATCTGGAAGGTACGAAAAACAAACTTTTCTCGGTAAGCTCCACCGACTTATGGTGGAGCTCCGCTTAGATGGACGGCCCAAGTCTGCATACGCACCTGTGTATGCTTGGTGGTGTACATATTTATTAGAGAGGAAGCATACTGTGGTGTATAAATACGTTGGTACATCCATAACCTCCGGCCTACGATAAATGAAAATTGAAGAAGGACACAAATAAACACTTGTAAACTAGCTAGGCCTTGTGTCAATCTGTAGTCCCCTTACTCAAAATCCATACATGGCCCAGATATGGGATTTCATATCTGGCCCATATCTGGGCCAGATATGGAATTCATATCTGGCTTGTACAAGAATTGGGCAGATATAACTTGATATAATATAAAGGCCATATATGGCCCAGGTAAAGTTTCACTTTTATATGGCCCAGATATGCCCCATATATGGCTACTCCATTTCGGGCCCATATACGGAAAATCCATATATACCACATATAAAGAGATTTATATCTGGCCCATATCTGTGCCATACATGACCCATATAAAACTTTATATGACTCACTCTTTATATGGCCCATATCTGGCCCATATATGGAAATTTATATCTGGCCCATATCTGCACCAGATATGGAATTTATATCAGATCGGATAAAAAGTTAGGCAGATATAACACAGATCTAAACCAGAACCAAATCTAAACCATATATGGCCAGATAAAGTTTTATCTGGATCAAGCCTTTATATGGCACAGATCTGCTCTAGTTATGAATCATAGTTAGGACTCAAAGTCCACACTCCTCATGGAGACTTTGAACACCAGAAAACAATGTTTAAGTGCTCCATGAATTAGAATTTAATGTAAGTATTAGGTTGAATTGACTTAAGTACATAAATTCAACTTATTTCATAACAGTGAACAGAAAAATGCCTTGAAATTTCCTATTTTATGTAATCGCAGTGATATGAGCTTCTTATTTTAAACTTACTTACGTATTTGACTCTAAATTTTGTTTACTGCGTGGTGCATATTTTACTTTCAACTTCCTAAATCATGAAAAGTGTAGGTTTAGATACAAGCTCCGCCCAAATATGCAAATTATTTGCCTTAGTTCACTTAGTACACTGCGGTATTAACAGAAGTGTAGCCACTAAATAACTGCAATGTCTGGGAAGGTGATGCTGTATCCAAAACATGTCTTAGTTTGTAACAAGCATAATCCAAGAATCAAATCAAATAAATAATAAAACAAACTAACAAAATGCTCATTTGCATATCTGGCATATCAAGTTATATCTGGCTTGATATGGCCATATCAAACTTTATTTGCATATTTGGATCACAGTTTTATCAAGTTATATCTGGCTTTATATGGCCATATCAAACTTTATATACATATCAGGATCACGATTATATCAAGTTATATCTGGCTTTATATGGCCATATCAAACTTAAATATGCATATCTGGGTTATGTTTTAATCAAATTATATCTGGCTTTATATGGCCATATCAAACTTTATATACATATCTGGATCACCATTTTATCAAGTTATATCTGGCTTTATATGGCCATATCAAACTTTATATACATATCTGGATCACGGTTATATCAAGTTATATCTGGCTTTATATGGCCATATCAAACTTTATATGCATATCTGGGTTATGTTTTAATCAAGTTATATCTGGCTTGATATGGCCATATCAAACTTTATATACATATCTGGATCACCATTTTATCAAGTTATATCTGGCTTTATATGGCCATATCAAACTTTATATACATATCTCGATCACAGTTTTATCAAGTTCTATCTGGCTTTATATGGCCATATCAAACTTCATATACATATCTGGATCACGATTATCTCAAGTTATATCTGGCTTTATATGGCCATATCAAACTTTATATGCATATCTGGGTTGTGTTTTAATCAAGTTATATCTGGCTTTATATGGCCATATAAAGTCTTTAATCAACCAGATATTTCCAGATATAAAGCCAGATATGGATTTTGAGTAAGGGTCTTTATTTAGTCTCTAGAAATACACCACAGTCATGGTAGTATAATTCCTGGATGGTTGAAAAAGCATCAGCCCTTCATGTGGCTGAACTAAAATTAGGACATGCGCTTTCCCTCTGAAGTAATAAGCACTACGATGATCCCTTAGAGACATTATTGCACGAAAAGGAAGATATAATGAAAGTTCAAAATGTCGACTTTTTCAGGTAACATTTTGCTATTGGCACTGAATTGGCCCAGTTAAGGTGGAAAAAACGGAAAGTAACATCCATTGTAGCTCTTTGGTCAAATACAAGTTATTGTATCCCCAAAAATGCAAATAAGCTTTCATATTTATCAGATTATTTCATTTATGTACCTTTAAACTACCGTAGCTTGTCGTCCTTACTCCGTATTCCAGTTCCTACATATGTCATGTGTGCACCAAATTCCACGTTTTATCTCTTATGGCAGCTGCTAATTAGATATAAAGACGGCCTTTGAAACTCTAATGTAAATTTAAGAACCACTCATAACTGAATGTATATAACGACTATGTCCTTTCGACTGTTGGAGGTAGAATTGATCAGACGCTGGTTGTAGGTAAAGTATATTTTGCACAGCATTGCACGTAGTTTTACCCCTACAGGGCGCTTGCATCCATCCAGATATAAATTAATAAGTTTGAATATTTTGTGCTAATTTTCTCTCTTTTTTACCCTTTTTATAGAGAAAAGTTGAAGAGGCATCTGTTGATACCATCTGTGACGATCTTCCGTCAATTTTCAATAACATTTCCCTAGGACAAAGACTTACAGTGAGCAAAGCAATAATTTATACTTTTCTTAGAGTTTCTTAGTTAATTTTCTTAAAGTGGGCATGACACGGCCAAAGTAAGTTGCTTAGTAAATAATCTTTGTGTACAGCTTGAAATAAAACGAATGTTTCCGGACTAAACTACGTCCATATATACCGAAATACGACCATGTGAATTCCCATATACAGGCCAGCCTCAGCCCATCTGAAATCAGAAAGCGAAAAAAAAAAACAAAAAAAAAAAACAAGAGGGCAATCCACGGAGTTGCTTATTTCATCGCCAGCACACGCACTGAGCCATACCAAGTAACTGAAATATGCACGTCAATGGATAATCATAGGTTAATATCCTGCTCTCGTAAGTGTGGAATATTCAAAGAAACTGAAGTCGATTTGAGGGTCACGTGATGTAGGTTACATTTGGAAATAATATAATGCTAATGCATTGTGGGGCCAGCATATATTTCAAACTTAAAATAGTGTGTCGACTTTTCATGGAGCGAAAATATGTGGGTGGAAGTGCTTATCAGTGCACAGTCGTTTTGAAAATACACAGAACGTTGTAAACCTAAGAAGTATCACTTCTTAGTAAACCCCCTTACAAGAAGAACTTTATCTCTTCCTCGTGGTATTACACATAGGTGCTCTTGAATATGAACGCAAAATAACTCGTTTTAAGTTCAAAGACTGTTCATAGGTCAATTTCTATCGTATCTTCAAATTGGGCTACGCACTTCTATATCGGCCTTTAATTTCTCACGCACTCACAAAATGAAAGCAACTACTAGCGCGTTCGTTTTCTGATAACGCAAAAGTGCGCGTCAAGTATTATATTTTGGTTATACCTGGAACTGTATTCTGTGCCTATACAATACTCACGCAATCTGCACTGTTCTAACAATGGCGTTTTCTGTAATGCGTTCCTATGCACATCGAATAGAAAGGCGCTCATGTCAAGTCCAAACTTCGGCACTGATATTTGCGTCTCCATGAGGAGTAAATTTCCGTAGCAGTGTACATACAGGAGTTTGGTATCTATGCTTATAATATCTTTGATGTAGGTATGGTATGATGTAGGTATGGTATAACGCGCCTTACACATGTAGAGTATCTTTAAGCCTGTTCGGTCTCTAATGCGTTAATTGGCGATATCACGCGTTAGCGCAAGTGCACATCATTACATATTTGCATATTTGAGTCTAGTACACGCAATTGCCTTAGCAAATTAATGAAGTGGCCACATCACAGTATGTGGCGCAAATGACACCAATGTATTACAAAAGCGAAAGTACATATCGTGACCTTTGTGTTTACAGTACAAGTCAATCCATCCCGAAGAATACGAATCTAAAACTCGATTTTGCATAAAAACTTATGGATAGAATTATTGTAAATTCAGGCACGGATCCAGGACTTTGAGAAAGAGGGGGGGGGGGGTGCACCCACCGTCGGCCAAAGGCCGGCGAGCGAGCTTCGAAAGCGCAAAGCCACGGCGGGGGGTTTGGGGGTCCTCCCCCAAGAAAATTTGAATTCTAGATGCGCTTAGATGCGATTTCCCAGCATCTGGGAAGCATCTTTTCCATATCTATTTGTCCATTTTTTCGGCAAAAAAAAAAAAATTATTGGTCAAAAAATCGTTGGTCATCGAAAAAGGGGGGGGGGTGCGCCGGTTGCGCCCCGACCTAGATCCGCGCCTGAAACCGGGTGTCCGCTTAATGGAAAGATAACACACAAGGCACGGATCACGGACATATGTATAGCAAAGATAATACAAGGATAGATTTCCAACTTAAAATGGCGTGGTGACTGGAGGCCAAAATATCGGGGAGGAAATGCTGATGACAGTTCAGTCATTTGGAAAACAAACAGGCAAATGAATGTCTTACAAAAGTAGCCTATTAATTACAAGAGTTTATATGAATACTGAAGTTTATCTCTTTCCAGTGGCATAACACATAAGTGCACTTCAACATGAACGCACAATGACTGGTTTAAAGTTTATAGACTTATCATAGGCCAGTAATTTCTATGGCATCTTCAAGTTACCCACTTTTATATGCGCGTTTAATTTCTCACGAGCTCTCAACTGGAAAACAACTAGCAGGTTCGCTCTCCATGTTCACAGAAGTGTGCGTCAAGTAGTTTCCGCGAATAAAAAGAAAAACGTATACTGCGCGTATACGGAACGCGTTGAAAAACTGCACGCACGCTGACTGGAGGCCAAAATATTGGGGAGGAAATGCTGATAACAGTTCAGTCATTTGGAAAACAAACAGGCAAATGAATGTCTTACAAAAGTAGCCCATTAATTACAAGGGTTTATATGAATACTGAAGTTTATCTCTTTCCAGTGGCATTACACATAAGTGCACTTCAACATGAACGCACAATGACTGGTTTAAAGTTTATAGACTTATCATAGGCCAGTAATTTCTATGGCATCTTCAAGTTACCCACTTTTATATGCGCGTTTAATTTCTCACGAGCTCTCAACTGGAAAACAACTAGCAGGTTCGCACTCCATGTTCACAGAAGTGTGCGTCAAGTAGTTTCCGCGAATAAAAAGAAAAACGTATACTGCGCGTATACGGGACGCGCTGAAAAACTGCACGCACGCTAACCTCTTTAAACGATGGAATTTTCTGTGACGCGGTCTAAGTATCGTACGCAGATTGCCGATTAGAACGGTGGGCATATCAAATTTACATTTCCGCCCTGATATTTGCGTTTCCATGAAGAGTCATTTTTCGTAACAGTTTAGGTATAGTAGTTTGGTATCTATACTTAGACCTATAATATCTTTGATGTGTAGAACCTTCATATATGGATCAGTGTGACAATATTCGAGACTTCTGCATGCGTGTTACCTTCCCAATATGCGCCCTTTTGTTGTGCAAAAAAAAAAAAAAAAAAAAAAAAAACGCTTTCAGTGCACTATAGAGGGGTTTCACAACGTCGTGCATAGGCTCTTTGGTTTTGAAGAGCAAGATCGCGCATCTCTTTGGTTTTGAAGGTCACGCGTTCATTGTGTCCAGTATTATCAATGGTTATGCGTTGCGCGTGTACTGTAAGTTCTTTACTGCGCGTGTGTTTTGCCCTTCAGTGCCTGAGATCCCACGCGTGTGACGTCACATGAAATCCCTCTGTACAGAAAATCTGTGCGCATATTATGATGTGCATAATAGCGCGCGTTAACATGCAGTTCGTTGGAATGGACAGGCAGTATCGTACAGGCAGACCTACACTGTGTACTGCTCATTTATGTTGCTATCATCAGTGTTACGTAGCCATCGCGTACCGCGGCTCTGTTTAAAGGTCTTATTCAGAGGCAAATAAGGGTCATGCAATCGACTCAGAAGCATAATTTTAGGTAAACTAGAATTTTATATTATTATTCTACAGGAAAAACAAAGCAAAAATTTGCGTTTCCTATTTTTAATCATTTTCTGAAAACTTTTTTGTTTTTGGCCCATACTGAAACGATAACATCACGTGATTTCTTCGAAAGGTCAAACTATGACGTCACCGGCCAGAGTCGAGCCGTCGGTCGAGCTAGCGCGAGCGCACACAGCTAGCCAGCATGTACCGTACCAGTACTGCAAGCAGTGTATAATATATAAAGTTACTACTAACTGTTAGTCGTAGTAGGATAGTAACATAGGCTACTCTAGTAGCCTAAGTTACACTTGGTAATCGGAAATTGCGAAAATTGCACAGCATAGTAGTAAAGATTTATTCTTGTAATGATCAAATTAAATTTACGTTTTTTAGTCAGCGTAGGTAGGAAGGTTTTAGTGTAGGCCTGGAATACGTCCTAGTAGTACTAGCCTAGGCGGAGAGCAGGCTAGTTAGCTATAGGCCAAGGCCTAGTAACGTTACTCGTTAGCTCTAACGTTTACGGTTTAGCATTAGGTTCGAGTCGAATTGCAAAAAAAAAAGAAAAAACAACTTAACGTTAGAGTATCTTACATTTTAAGCATGTCTGCAGAGGAAAGAAACCGCTCTTTCGGAAGAAATAAGTAGCCCTTAAAAGAGAGCTGCTTTGGTTTGTATCAGGTTTTCTTTGCAGGCTACGCCAGGTCTTCGTCTTGCAAAAAAAAAAAAGAAAAAACAACTTAACGTTAGAGTATCTTGCATTTTAAGCATGTTTGCAGAGGAAAGATCATAAGTTTGATACAAGGCCATACGTTTGATATCAGGCCGCAATGTACGCAAACACCGACGTGCATAATATTAGGCCATGTCCGCACACTGTGCAAAAGCAGAACTTCAAGTGACACGCAAGAGAAAAGTCGAGAGTTAAAGCACGTGTATAGGCCCGTTATTACATTCAAACAGTAACACCCCTTACACCAAATCCAGATATGGATTGATATCTGGATATATCTGGCTAAATACAGTCTTTATATGGCCATATCAAGCCAGATATACAGCCAGATGTAGATGCCTTGATACATTAAATCAAGTTTTATATGGCCATATCAAGCCAGATATAACTTGATGCAATGCAATTCCAGATATGGAAATAAGGTTTTATATGGCCATATCAAGCCAGATATAACTTGATGAAATGCCAGTCCAGATATGTAAATAAAGTTTTATATGGCCATATCAAGCCAGATATAACTTGATACAATGAAATTCCAGATATGGAAATAAAGTTTTATATGGCCATATCAAGCCAGATATAACTTGATACAATGCAATTCCAGATATGGAAGTAAAGTTTTATATGGCCATATCAAGCCAGATATAACTTGATGCAATGCAATTCCAGATATGCAAATAAAGTTTTATATGGCCATATCAAGCCAGATATAACTTGATGAAATGCCAGTCCAGATACGTAAATACAGTTTTATATGGCCATATCAAGCCAGATATAACTTGATACAACGCAATTCCAGATATGCAAATACAGTTTTATATGGCCATATCAAGCCAGGTATAACTTGATACAATGCAATTCCAGATATGCAAATAAAGTTTTATATGGCCATATCAAGCCAGATGTAACTTGATGAAATGCCAGTCCAGATATGCAAATACAGTTTAATATGGCCATATCAAGCCAGATATAACTTGAAACAACGCAATTCCAGATATAGGAAATAAAAGTTTTATATGGCCATATCAAGCCAGATATAACTTGATGAAATGTCTGTCCAGATATGTAAATGCAGTTTTATATGGCCATATCAAGCCAGATATAACTTGATACAATGCAAGTCCAGATATGCAAATACAGTTTTATATGGCCATATCAAGCCAGATATAACTTGATGAAATGCTAGTCCAGATATGTAAATACAGTTTTATATGGCCATATCAAGCCAGATATAACTTGATACAATGCAATTCCAGATATGGATGTAAGGTTTTATATGGCCATATCAAGCCAGATATAACTTGATGAAATGTCTGTCCAGATATGTAAATAAAGTTTTATATGGCCATATCAAGCCAGATATAACTTGATATGCTAGATATGCAAATGAGCATTTTGTTAGTTTGTTTTATTATTTATTTGATTTGATTCTTGGATTATGCTTGTTACAAACTAAGGCATGTTTTGGATACAGCATCACCTTCCCAGACATTGCAGTTATTTAGTGGCTACACTTTTGTTATTACCGCAGTATACTAAGTGAACTAAGGCAAATGATTTGCATATTTGGGCGGAGCTTGTACCTAAACCTACGTTTTTCATGATGAGGAAGTTGAAAGTAAAATATGCACCATGCAGTAAACAAAATTTAGAGTCAAATACGAAATACAGTTTAAAATAAGAAGCCCATATCACTGTGATTACATAAAATAGGAAATTTCAAGGGATTTTTCTGTTCACTGTTATGAAATAAGTTGAATTTATGTACTTAAGTCAATTCAACCCAATACTTGCATTAAATTCTAATTCATGGAGCACTTAAACATTGTTTGCTGGTGTTCAAAGTCCGGAGCTGGAGTGTCCTAACTGGTCGAGGGATTCGGTCTGGTGTTCTGGGCGATTTTTGGTGGTTTGTGTTGTTGGTGTTCGGTTTTTTGGTTGTTGGCCATATGTAGTGATCCTTTCGCCGGTCTGGCCGTGTCCGTTTTTAGCACGTAAAAAGCAAGGTGTTCAAAGTCTCCATGAGGAGTGTGGATTATAAGTCCTAACTATGATTCATAACTAGAGCAGATATGGTCCGGATACAATTTTGTCTGTGTCATATAAAGGCTTGATCCAGATAGAACTTTATCTTGCCATATATGGCTTAGATCTAGTTCTGGTTTAGATCTGTGTTATATCTGCTTAACTTTTTATCTGATCTGATATAAATTCCATATCTGGTGCAGATATGGGCCATATATGGAAATATATTCTGCTCATATATGGACCATATCTGGTCCAGGAAAAATTTTATCTGTTCCATATAAAGACTTGATCCATCTGTTCCATATAAAGACCTGGCCATATATGGCTTAGATCTGGTTCTGGCGTAGATCTGGGTTATATCTGCCCAATATTTTATCTGGCCCAGATAAAAATCCCATATCTGCAGCAGATATGGGCCAGATATGAAATCCATATCTGGCCCATATATGGAATTTCATATCTGGCCCATATCTGGATTTCGAGTAAGGGACATTAGGCTACGCACCTGCTCTGTACAAAAGTTGACAGACATCGCAACAACATTGGGCATGATATGGAAAATAACATTTTTCGATCGCTGCTTGTACCGCTAAATTACCGGTTGTTTCATCGTCCTTCGCAGTAGTTTACGATATGTACTTTTATGTTTATAATGCATGTTAATTTGTGTGAAATAAACGTGTGCCTTTTACTTTTGTGATTTAAACAAAAACGATGTCTAGAACATTACCCCAATGAACGAAAGTTTATGATAGATTCGTCCCATGCTACGTACTATAGCTCCATTGATTTGCACACTAGCAAGCGGGCCGCGGGGCGCTAACATGACTCAAACAGATATTTACGTATGGATATATAGTGCGTGCATGAATTATTTACTGCTATATGAAACACTCAAAACAAACATGGTGCGATCCTACACTGTCTGTTTACGTAAAGGTAAAGCATGGTAAGATGGTATGAATGCTGCATTGAAATACTGTGGCAATTTTCGGGTTTTTAAGTAAGTCTGTTTTAACGTTCGTTCTGTGAGCACCTTGAGCTACAAATACGATGTAAACTGAGAGAGAGTGAATTGTGGTTAAGGCGATATTGTGTACGACTGCTTCGATTGGGGATGCGGGCGCTGCGTATTGTTAGGGTGATCAGTAGGCTTACTGTGAGTAGGTGGAAGTCAATTCAATCACAGAATTATATACTATGAATGGAGAGACACGGACAGTTTATTTTTAAAGCTTTATTTGGTCATTGAATTTGCAAATAAACATCGTTGTTAAATGAGAGATATCACAGAAAACATTGGGGAACAAAACTGCTAAAAGTTTTGTTGTATTTTTAAAAGGAAAAACCGTTTAAACGTTTAGCTGAATTATGCGCCGTTTAAACGGCCGATCGATCGTTTAACCGTTTAAACGTGACAGCCCTACAAGTTACTTTCTCTTCTTTAGAGATGTGTGGTTACTTTCGGTATAAGGCAGGTTTCAGTATGTATATCCAGGTATATATATCCAGTATTAAATCCATTCAGTCTGTGTGTTACGATACTACGCAAGTATGACTACGATAAGAGAATAACGGTTGAGCGAGTGGCTTATTTACTTTTAATCATATGCAACTATTTGGACGTGAAAGAGAATACCTACAATTCTAACTGCTGATTAACTGAATCTCAAATAGACAATGTCTTGGCAAATATTACACAGTATCTGTTCTAGATTGTTGTTCCTTTTTACTATTTTTAGGTGTTTATAATCCGTTTTGGGGAGGGGGAGGAGGGGTGAAAGGATGTACGAGTTTTTTTCTTTCCATATCGGTCAGCAATTCCTTCCAAAAATCTCAGTCCATCTAACCTACGTCTCTTTTCAGAAGAAAAGAAGCAAAATAAAGTGAAGGGAAGGTCAAGTTGGTGAATCACTCTATGACGTTTACCAACTAGACGATGAACTGTTGTTTTTAAGGAAGAAAGCCCGATCATGTAGTATATGATCCCCTTCATGATATATAGGCAAAAGCTTTAAAAACTTCATCGTATCTATTTCAAGAAATATTTGTCTGTCCATTCTTCACTGGTTTGTGCTGAAAGTATGCTCATATGCTCATATATGCCTATGACTACGTTTGTATATCGTTATTCCTATGCATGTTAACACGACTCCGGCCAGTGACGTCATAGGCTTGACCTTAGCCACGCCCCCGTTTTCATTCAGTCATTTGAAATCACGACTTTTAGCCGTTTTATCGTATTTTTAGAACGTATTTTCTCAGCAGTGCCATGGGGTACTCTCACCAGAATGCAAAAATGCATTGAGGTTTCGATGATATATGCTCTATTCCAAAAAAGCCATGATGTCCGAGCATATCTTTCAGTCACTGGTCAAGTGCTATCTTAACATGTTGGAAAATAATTTTAGGTTCATATTTAATCTTGGGAATTCCTGGGAAATTTGGCATTTTGACCGCTAATGACTCAAGATGATGATCTTGGGAATTCTTGAGGTAATTTGCTTTTTGACTCCTGGTGAACCCATGAGACGATCTTGAGAATTCTTGGGAAATTTTGCTTTTTGATCCCTGTGACCCCAGATGACCTTTAACCTCCACGAAAAATGAAAGCATTCATCTTTTCACCATAATGCATCCACATAGTGAGTATGAAATATATCCAAGCTACCTACCTTGAGATATCGTGTAAACAAGGTTTTCAGGGTTTGACCCCTGGTGACCCCAAATGACCTTTGACCTCCACCAAAAACAATAGGGTTCTTCCTCTTACCATGATGCATCCACACACCAAGTATGAAATCTATCCAAGTTTCCTACCTGGAGATATCGTGTTAACAAGGTTTTCAGTGTTTGACCCACGGTGACCCCAGGTGACCTTTAACCTCCACCAAAAATGAAAGCATTCATCTTCGCACCATAACGCATCCACATACTAAGTATGAAATCTACTCATATTTCCTACCTGGAGATATAGTGTTAACAAGGTTTTCAGTTTTTGACCCGTGGTGACCCCAAATGACCTTTGACCTCCACCAAAAATGAAAGCTTTCATCTTCTCATCATAATGCATCCACAAACGAAGTATGAAATCTATCCAAGCTTCCTATCTGGAGATATCGTGTTAACAAGGTTTTCAGTTTTTGACCCCTGGTGACCCCAAATGACCTTTGACCTCCACCAAAAATGAAAGCTTCTACCTTCGCACCATAATACATTCACATACTACGTATGAAATCTATTTAAGCTTCCTATCTGGAGATATTGTGTTAATAAGGTTTTCAGTGTTTGACCCCCAGTGACCGCAGATGACCTTCGACCTCCACCAAAAAATGAAAGCGTTCACCTTTGCACCATAATGCATCCACATACTAAGTATGAAATCTATTCAAGCTTCCTACCTGGAGATATCATGCTACTAAGGTTTACAGTGTTTGACCCCTGATGACCCCAAATGACCTTTGACCTCCACCAAAAATGATAGGGTTCATTGTCTTACCATTAAGCATCTACATTCTAAGTATGAAATCAATCCAAGCTTTCCAGCTTGAGATATCATGTTAACAAGGTTTTCAAGATTTGACCCCTGGTGACCCCAAATGACCTTTGACCTCCACCAAAAACAATAGGGTTCTTCCTCTCACCATAACACATCTACATACTACGTATGAAATTTATCCAGCCTTCCTATCTTGAGATATCGTGTTAACAAGGTTTTCAGCGTTTGACCCCCGGTGACCCCAGGTGACCTTTGACCTCCATCAAAAACAATAGGGTTCTTTCTCTTACCATAACGCATCTACATACTAAGTATGAAATTTATCCAAGCTTCCTACCTTGAGATATTGTGTTAACAAGGTTTTCAGAGTTTGACCTCTGGTGACCCCAGATGACCTTTGACCCCCACCAAAAACAATAGGGTTCTTTCTCTTAATATGGGGCATCTATGTACCAAGTTTGAGAACCGTCGGAGTTTCTCTTCTTGAGATATCGTGTTAAAAAGCAAAGTGTCACAAACACACATACACACACACATACACACACATACACACATACACACACACCCACACACACACGAACATACGCACATACATACACACACACGCCATCACGAATGCATTGGTTTCTCTTATCATCGAAACCAAAATTCCGAGGTGTGTTGGGGTCAGAACAAATAGCAGTTTCTGCTCACTCCCAATGAAACGAAAATGAACGTTGCCTCTGAATAAGACCTTTAAAGTGCGGTCACACGCCTAACACTAAAAATACTGGCCCACTCGTATTGGTCGCGTTGGTATCTTACACGCTTACTGCGGTGAAGCAATTCCTGCACGGTGTCTTTTAGCGCGCGCTAGGGTGCGCGTCAAGTATATTTAAGATTGATACACAGAGAAATGTATTCTGCCTGTATATCAAGAGCAGGACCACAAAGCTATTCTTTACCGCTGACCTCTGACCTCTACTTCCGGGCTGAGTGAGACATATTTTCCCACCCTTGGGTACATTCCCACCAAGTTTGAAGAGAATCGGTCCAGCCGTTAAGTAGCAGTTTTCAAAATAAGAAGATGTAAATTTGACTTTCTGTCACGTGACCTTGCTAAAAATTGCTATTTTTCACAAAATTTGACCTTTGACCCCTGACCTTTGACCTTCACTTCCGAGGGCCTGGGAGACAAAAGTTTTTATACTGGGGTACCTTCCCACCAAGTTTGAAGAAAGTCGGTCCAGCCGTTGAGTAGCAGTAACAAAATAAGAAAATGTACATTTAACCTTCTGTCACGCGACTTTTGCCATGGCAACCATATATTTGTATAGGACTAGACACATTTATTATATGTGTGTAGTTTCATTTGAGTGGAATGTTTCTTTTTGAAATAATACTAAAAATGGTGATTTTTCAATTTTTTACCAAATTTGACCTTTGACCTTTACTTCCGAGGGTCTGCGAGGCACAAGTTTCCACCCTGGAGTACCTTCCCACCAAATTTGAAAAGAGTTGGTCTGGCCCACAAGGAGGAGTTCATGTCACACTTTTTTGGCTTAAAAACAGGCATTTTCCCTTCCATCACCTAACCTTTGACCTTGGTTGCCATGGCAACCACATATTTTAGTAGTACTAGATATGTTTATTATGTATGTGAAATTTCATGTCAATGGGATGTTCCCTCTTGGAGTTATTGGAGTTATTGTAAAAAAGTGATTTTCACTTAATTTGACCTTTGACGTCTGACCTTTGACCTTTACTTCCGGAAGTGATTGTGGCACTGAGGTTCTACCTAGGGCACCTTCCCATCAAGTTTGAAGAAAATCGGCTTCACCGTTTAGGAGATATTAGCAAAACAAAATTGGACACACACACACCCACACACTCGCACACTCACACACACACAAGTCGATTTTACATTCAATCCGAGGACCTCATTGTTATTTCCTTTGTGTTTACTTCCTTAACCCTAACCTTGACAATAGACTCTCTATTGTTCAAACTTTTGAGGACTTGACAAATCTATTGAATTTCCTTCAGAGGACCTGAAATTCATTGTTCAGGTCCTCAGTCTGATAGGAAGACAAGTTCACACTCACCCACCCACCCACACACACACACGGACACGTTTTGACCCCTCCTTCAGATATGGACTTTTGGTCACCCTGGAGTACCCCACCATGGGTTAGCCCCTTAGACTAGTAACTTGGGAAAATTAACTGCTACCATGGCAACGGTTTCTATTTCAGCTGCTATTACCGTATATAGCCCAACAGGCAAAGTAAGTACAATATCTCGTCCTCCTCACAGAGCGATGAGATAAAAACGTATGTGAGCGCGTCTCGAGACATGGGCGTCCGCAGAAAAAAAATTCAGGGAGGGGCAAACATTTTTGCAAAAATTTCTTAGGGGGAAAAAGCTCCTCGCAAGCATGGGCTGCACGGAGCGCAAGAAAATTTTGGCCCTCAAAGCCTCACACATCGCTGGAAATAGCACTTCTAAAGCCTATCTACTGCATATAAATAGGAGTAATACTGGGTGAACTGTGAAGAAATGTTGATGTTAATTTTTCTTCGTTTTTTTTTTTATTTTTTCTTCGTTTTTTCAAATTTTTGATTTTCCAGGGGAGGGCAAGTGCCCCCCCCCTTGCCCCTACCTGCGGACGCCCATGTCTCGAGACGTGACGTCATTGGCCGCACGGTCAGTAGCACTGTTATGCTAGGCAGCTCACCCATCGTTCCCCACACCGAATCATGTGCACTTGCTAACGTGCGTTAGTAGGTACATTAAAACGAATACAGTGCAGCGCATGTGGCCAGTGACCACATTGTGAATGATGCGTCGTTGCGCGGTGACGGCTTTGCATTCGCAAAAACACCGTCACTGAACAGTACACACTGCACAGAGTATAGACGCGCTTGTTATGGACTGTCCATACATGTGCATAGCTGTTTTGTACAGCGCGCCGACCGGGCCCTTTTTGCACAAACTGAGGTTTATGTAGGGAAGCTAAAACACGCTCGCGCATATGCACGTGTGCATACTGGTCAATGATGTGCCTCGAAGCCCCCAACAAGGTCTGCGCTTTGTGCTCTGTATGTTGCGCGGGTATTGTGATGTAAGCCTTTTCATGAAGTTGCTTAGGCAACTTACCACAGCGTTACAACTTACATTAGTTCCACATGTAAATACGCGTAAATACATGTAAATACGCGCAGTGTTTGTGCCGCCAATTGCGTCATAAAAGTCAGGTGACCTGAAATTGGACTGTTTGACGTTTTTCTTCCGATTCTATTTGTGTCGAATTGCTCCAATTGTGACTGTGTGTGAATTGATATTTATACATCATTGTATTCAATCTTGCATTACGCAAAACTTATTTTGGTCGTGTCGTGCCCACTTTAAACACGGTGGCAAATAATATTGCAGCGTTGTGCTTACTTTATTGCCGTTAAATCGCAGCTTCATCTTGTGTTGGCTTACATGACCTGAATTTCTCACCATATGAATTGTACATCGTCGGCACTGGTTTCTGCTTGTCGTATGTATCTTAAATTAGTGACTAAATAAGAAGTAGGTAGCCAGGATTCTCCAATGAGAAAGAACGAAGGAGGGGCGGGGGTTAGTTGCAACGACCCTCAATCACCGCAGGAGCAAAAAGCGCTCCCCTGACGGCATGGGAATGCAGTATTGTGAGTTAGGGCTCTTGGTGTAGGGTCCAAGTACCTAGTGTGGCGATATAAACGGCTTTAGGTGATGGGTGTGGTATTATGATTTATATAACACCTTATTAATTTCTCTACATTTGATTGGAGGATTGGTGGTCACATGCCATGGGTGATTCGGTACTAACGTCACGGTCGTGCGTTATCCAATAGTCTATCACTGCCGTACGTACAAACTATGCCGCAACTCAATAAATCAATACAGCTTTGGGGATCGTTTATTGATATTGTACGTAAGTATTAGGTACATAAACGCGTACTGTAGCTAGCAAACGACAAAACAATGGAGCTACCACACGAACCATAGTGACCGCCAAAACTCAAATTTACTGCATGAACCAATTAGATCAAAGTTACTGTATATTGTGTTATATAAAACAAATACTGAATGTTTCTCATTCGCACGATAGTATGAATAATTTCATTCGTTGAAAGATTTAATGTTCTATTCAACTCAGTCGGCTTCGCCTCGTTGAATAGAACGCGCAATCTTTTAACTCATGAGATAATTCATACCATCGCACTCATAGGCATTCATAATTTGTATAATAGACAATTAGACAATATAATAGTGGGGTTTGAAAAGACGAGTTTTAAGCCCAGTCAATGCAGGATGTTATCTTAATGAGACAACTGTCTACGATAGATGCTTTTAATCTGCGCTGATAAAATAGAATTTTTTAAGTCATTTTAGTGTTGTTTTACATAGCCAGTCATTACAAACTCTGTTGAATCTAGGAGGGGTGTATTAGTAGATCATTACCCTGGTCCAGAATTGGAGGGATATGGTCTGTTATCTCATGTCATTAACACCTATGTTTACGTGTCAGACGAAATAAGCGTTGTTTAAAGTAATTTTTTTTTTTGCATTTTTGAATGACACCTACAATGAATTCAATTACAATTTGTATGTGTTTTGCATAATATGATATGTTTTTGAAGTTTGAATGTTTAAGGGGAAATCAGATAGTTTAATTAACAGAATGCTTAATCCCTTTTGTATGGAAGTGGTTCTATTTGTCGTGAAGAATGACGCCATTATGAATTCATCCTCACTTTGTCACATTCGATTAACTGCAGCTGTAAAGGTTAGTACTTTGCACATTTCTGTACAAGTCAGTACTGTTCACAGAGCAGGATAAGCTGTTTTGAAAAGAAATATTCATCAGTGCCTTAATGTGTACCGTACTTGATGCGACTATGCTTTTTGTAATGTTCCTAAGCCTTTCACTACAAATATAGAGATGTATTATGAACAGGTTGACTAGTGTTTTTTTTTTTTTCTTTTTGTGCTATTTTGCAGCAGTCTTTTTAATTACTGAATATGTTTGGCATGTATGGTACATTGTACAAACATTACACTTTAGCTCATGTATTACAAATCACATCACTGTCTACAGTTAAAAGGAAGAAAATGCAAGGGATCATTCATCAAGAAGCCTACGACCACAACCAACAATGCTTCTGCGAATATCCAGAGGAGACTCATTTTGTCAAAATAGACCATGACGGTGCTATGATCAGGTACTGCGTGTCTTGCAAAACTGAGCGCAGAGAATTTGTATTCTCAGAAGATGATGCTGGTGAACTAGACCCTCCAGTTTTAGACTCTACCCAGATCCAGACTGATCGCGTCATAATTAAAAGTGTTAAAGATGTCAGGAATAATATTCAAGTCGGTGATCACATAGCATGGTCAAGATCTATAGGTTCAGGAAGTGGAAACCTCAGATATAGTCATCACGCTATCGTGACAGAAAAAACTGACGAAACATTAGGAATTATACACTATGCAGGAGAAAATGCAAATGACAAGAAGAAGAAATTCACAGTTCATCGCAAAAGCTTACAACTTTCTTCAGAAAGCGACATGCACTATGGATTGCTCTTTCGCATTAATTATCCCAAAGCGGTACTTGATAAGAATCCTCCAAGTTTAGTTTTGAAACGTGCTGTTTCAAAATTAATGGAGAGATCTTACAAATTGCTGTGGAATAATTGCGAGTCTTTTGCAACATTCTGCAAGCGTGGCATTGCACGCAGTCTTCAGGTTTCTGAAAAGATTTGCTCTTTTCTAAAACGAGTTGGAAGTGCACTAGTACAGATGGCCAAATCACCACGAGTAGTAGTTTGGGTAGGTGAGTTTATTGGATCAGAAGGGATAGAGTCAGCAGTAAGGTTGGGAAATAAGTACGTTACACAAGCGAATGTGGTTGGTGGTGTACTTTATTTCGTGGCAGAGGGGATTCTTTGTTGTGTTGACATTTACAAGCTGTATGGAGCTAGGCACGATGAAAGAATAACCAAAGAGCAATTCAAAAAGGCTGTGGTCAAAAAGGTAATCCTTGCAGCTTTCCGAGGTGTTGTAGGAGCAGGATCATCGGTTGTTGGTGGGATGGTGGGTGCCGCTGCAGGAGCCATTGCTGGTCCTATTGGGGTAGGCGTGGGATTATTTGTTGGGAGCGTTGTGGGAGGTGTTGGCGGGGTAGCCGCTTTTGAAGGTTCTCGTACTATTTTCTGGTCGTTTAAAAATAGCGTAAATGTAACGTCCGTGACGGAACTAAAAACTGGTGATCACATTGTGCTACCAACATCAACATTATTGCACCCCCGCTGTCATGCAATAGTTGTATTCAAAGATGAAAGAAATAACCGTATTGAGATAATACGTAACGATTACCATAGAGGAGTGGTAATGGAATGGGTAGATTTTGTTGAAATGAAGAGAATAAATTATGGTTTGGGTGAAAGTTATTCGGCGAAAAAAGTTATAGAAAGAGCTTCCAGTCACATTGGTGAAAGCAGGTATAATATTATAACATTCAATTGCAAAACTTTTGCCACAAAGCAAAAAATGAAAGAAGAGCTTAACTTTTAATACAAAGGTTAGACTTCACATGCATTTGCATTGATGGCACGGGAAAATCTGTGTAACGGCTGGATGATATCATACTGGCATGCGCTTACTATCTCATCTTCCTACATGTAATGTATGGATGTTGTACTTCGACTAAAATCAAAAATATAAAGCTGTGTGAGTAAGGGTGTAAATATCTGAGTTCCCTAGTGTCTGTGTATGTTTGTGTGTGAGTACCCGATTCTCATAGTGTGAGAGAGCTTAAACGTGAGTCTCAAGGCTCCTCCAAAACCGAAAGTCTGAAGAAGTTCAAACTTGGAAGATAGCCACCTGACTATAAAACCTTGTACATGCGTTAGTGATGACGTAATCGATCACAGTTTAAAAGTCATAGGTCAAATTGCTAAAAATTCCTTTTTGCAATTATTTGCTAATCCATATTTTAGAAAAAAATTATAAAACTTCACGATCTGTTAGGACTGATAAAAAAAGTTTAAAACATTGCTGGTTATAGTAGGGGACAAAAATGAAAATGTAGGTCAAAGGTCAAATGTGCCAATTTTGCAAAAAAAAAAAGAGAAAAAATGTGCCCTAAATTTCTTTTAAAACATACGTTAGATCAAGTTGAAACTTGGTAAGTAAGTACCTTATCATGAGAATTTTTGAGCACGTAATCAATGAAGTCAAAGATCAAAGTATAAATGTGCCAAATATTGCGTTTTCACCATTATTTGCCTATCAGTATGTTAGTAAAAGTATTAAAGCACACTGTTTTGTGGAACATAATGGCACAAATTGCTCAGGGTAGGAGTTAAAGGTAAAATGTAGGTCAAGGTGATTTCTGCCTAAATTTGGCTAAAAAATGTGTCGTAAACTCCTCCGTAAACGAAAGTCCGATCAAGTTCAAACTTGGTGGGTAGATGCTGACGGAAAAAAACTTGTGCATGGGTGATTTTTTATGTCAAAGGTCAAAGATTACATTAGTTTGTTTTGCTTTTATTTACTTATCAGTTTGTCAGAAAAAGTCATTAACCCACTCGATATGTAAGCACTGATGAGGAATTTTTTCAAAGTAGTGCATTTTGGTTGCTTAGGGTAGAGGTCAAAGGTCAACATGTAGGTCATTGAACTGTATAATATGTATAGAGGCAATGAGAAGTATTTCTAAATAGTACATTCTAATTGCTTAAGGTCAAGATTAAAAGTTTAAATGACTTAAAGGTGGTCTGTTGTCATTATTGCTTATCACCTAAGTTATGTAGAGAAAGTGGGGATGAGATTTGTAACTCCGTGGATTGCCTTGTTGTTGGAATTGCAAATCCAATGGCTTTGGAAGAACTTAATCTCAGTTTGGCTGGTTGACAATAGCACCCTTGTAAATACTAAGTGATAAAAAGGAAGACGTGCTGAAACCCGTGCCAGTTGTAAGGATTACACGTTGAGAGACAGGTTCCTTTTGTTTTCATAGTCCGTGCATTCCACTATGGCCCACTTTGAAGTCAGTTGGTTCTAGGTCTTGGTCAAGTGTGATGAGATAAAATGCCACTGTTTAAGATTAAAAGTGGCACTGTTGATGCTTTAAGTGAATATAATGTGTGTTTAATGTCAACGTGTGGAGTTTTTTGGCAATTTAATGAATTTTGAGTGTATTTATATGATGTTCGCAAATGTCACAACAGCATACACGTTTTTAAGTACTGTAAAGGTGGTAAATTTAAATGTCACACTAATTACTTGGTAGGTAAGAAATTGAGATAGAAGAACAATAATTTTGACTAAGTAGCGTAGAATTTTATGTTATACTAATAGAGCGATTAAAATGCAAACTGTGACCTTTTTGTAAAGTTTTTATATTAAGGATATTATTAGCTTCAATTTTCAGTCGATATGTCTTCTCTAAAATTAAAAAGCTAGGTAGTGTATAATGCAGTAGAAAAGTAAATTACCGTAATTGGCAAATAAAGGAAAGTATTGCGTCTACTTAAAATCAATATGACACAGTCTGAAAATAGTAATTATAATTATTTAGTCCCATTCGGTTTTATCTGTAATCTCAGACAATAGTTTTTCTTCCCCCAAATAAAATCCATTACAAGGGTTACGAAAGTTGCATCTTTTGGACATTTTAATGTTTGGGTGAAAATTATTCCTGAGCTACATAACAGTGAATTTCTTCCTATGAAAACCTAACTTCTTGAAACCAAAGTAAGTTGACTACATTATTTTGACTGCCTTAATTCCATATCTATAATGCATGGTTTTAACATTATGGAAATTTTCTGTCCCACAAACGCAACACTTCCCTTTAAATTCGATACATTGAAATCGAAGTACAAAAGTTAACTTAACACTTTAGATAAACATTTGCAGTCAAAATTTCGTCTTTTGAGGTGAAATTAATGAGACAGATATTAGCAATAAAACATGAACTTTTTAAAGTGAAATTTGTAAGACAAAAGCTTGAAATAATCAAATGTTAAGTTACATTGATGGCATTAAAAGCCAAAATTTCAAATTAAGAAGCCAAAGCAATTATACCAAATTCAAGTAAAAGATTAAGATTCAAGATATTGATACTGAATGCTAAAAGAGTCATACTAATGACATTAAATGTCAAAAATAACACAATTTAGAACTTTGATTCCACACGTCAAAGGTATAGTAACGGATTCAAAGGTATTACAATGAGATAAAAAAAAAATTATGGTATTTTACTGTAGAGGTCACAACTCGCGACTAAAGGTTAATATGTGATTCAAAGTCACAAAAGTGACGTGAAAAATAAAATTGATAGGATTAAAATTTAAATTAACGAGCTTTAAAGTACAGTAATGAGATCAGAAGTAAACCCGAAAAGAATTGGTTAAAATTACATTTTTTAAAACCAACCTTTGGAGATGTAGAACTGCTATTTTTCATTTATGTCTCTTTAAAGCCAAGAGTATGACCTCATTGTCTGACGCAACATTTTGAGAACATTCTCAAGGGACTAATGTCAAATCCCCAATGTAAAATTCAAAAGAAGGGTTTTGTGGTAATGCTTTTCTATATTGAAATGTGTTTATTATCACTAGGCCTATACCCCTGGGGATACATAAAACCCTTTGTATAGAAGCATTAGCGATTGTTTGTATGTTTGTTCATAGGGTCCTTTTCTAGAGTGTCTGATATCTGTCCCTTCTAAACACAAAATTTATTGGGGTCATAATGATACTATAAGACAAAAAATGGCTGCCAGGTGGTGTGGTCCCCAAGGGCTTAAGGTGGATCTTTGGAATGGACAGATTGTGTAGAACGCCTTGAGCATTCGGCAGTGGATACGTGAGCTCTATAAATCCAAGGTATTAATATTATGATAGTTATTGAAATAGTTATTGTGATTGTGATTGTTAGTATTATGATGATGGCGATAGCAATGACAATGGTGACCATGATGATTATCGTCGTCGTCGTCGTCGTCATAGTCGTCATAGTCGTCATAGTCGTCATAGTCGTCATCACCTTATGGGAAAAATTTTAACTATTTTAGGCAGTGCAGTTTTTTTGTGCAGTTTTTGAAGCGCATTCGTTGGAAAAATTGTTTTTATTAAAATTGTAACGAGTATGTAAACGAGTATGGAGTATTGGTCCTTGTAAAGTGGGCGGAAGCTCACTTTAGCCCCTTATTTCTGATAGGAGGCTTTAGCCCCCCCCCCCCCTCCGCCTACTTCCTACGACTAGGCGGAAAGTAACGTATGTGACTTGGTATGCTTATATTTGACGCCCTAAAAACAACGTTTGAATTGTTGCTTTACAATTAACACCGCCAGTCGATCGTTATTGTCTTACTTTATCAAAATTTCTTTTGGATGAAATTGTGCACTTAACTTCACAAGTCGGGTTGCTGTAAGCTAGTACTTTTTTGCAAGTATTATTTTGTCTTTAGAAGTATTTTTAATTTATATTTGATGACTCGTTGCAATTTATCATTACCTGTCAATGAAATTCATTGACCTCCGCTTCAAATCCTCAAACTTAAATTGTTTAACGATCATAAACCGCTTCTGTAATGCATGGAGATAGCACAAAGTTATAAGAACTCATGATGCCACTTATTTTACTTTAATTGTAATTAGCACATGGAATTCGTTGCTTTATGACAGGAACATTTAATAAACAGTTATTTTGCTATGTGATTTTAAAAATGTTAACACTCCTTAGTGTACGCTGGATCAGATTACATGCTTTTGAAAATGCATCTACGTTTTTTAAATGGTTTATGTAATCCAATGTTACCAAAACCATTAATACATTAGTTTGAAGTCAGCAGACAGCCGAGCCATTACTTGTTGTCATTCCTTTCTTATCTTTTGGTTTTAAGAGGCATTTCATTTTCTGTGAACCTTTCCTTCTGTGATAAGGGCTATGCTCTATCTTAGGATTGGTATAAAATTCAAGATCGAATGTATTACTATTTACACTTTTGACCTATATATATCTATATTCTAGTAATTGAGTGAATTCTTATTTTGGTTGGGTGAAAGAGAAGGGTGCGTTGTCTGTAAGTGAAGCTTGATCGGGTGACAGCACCTCGGCGAAATATATTTGTTAATATAAAGCGCCTTCGATGCAAAGTGGTGCTATGTTTGGCAAAGTTTTGACCTAATTACATGCTTAGAAATTCTCAATACTTAGTGATGATTTGGCTGTGGCATGGTGTACCGGTAAGGCAGGCACAGAGTGGTGCTACGCTCTTCGTTTATTTCTACTTCACCAACGCACAGAGATTCCATCATGTTATATATATATATATATATATATATATATATATATATATATATATATATATATATATATATATATATATATATATATATATATATATATATATATATATATATATATATATATTGGTAGAGAGGCATTGACCGTGTAGTCAGTGGCGTAGCTAGGAATTCGGTGACGGGGGGCCATGGAGCACGATTTACTATCTAAGCGGAGTGCCACCACAGGTTGGCGCGGAGCGTACAAGAAAATTTTTGGCTCCCCAAGGCTCTCAGATGGCTGGAGATTGCATCTCCGGGCCGTTTGACCTGCGCTGAAAATATCTCTAAATTGGCATTTCGTGTACTGACATTTTGTATAATGACACATATTTAACAAAAAAAAAAAAAAAAAAGAAAGAAAGAAAAAAATCACATAACTCCTCGGTAAATATGGATGTTCTTTATGACCACCATGGGCGGCGATCCGTCTTTGAAAGTGGGATATATAGTCAGCGGCAATATCTAAGCGGAGCGCCACCATCAGTTGGCGCGGAGCGTAGACAATTTTGGCAAAAAATACCCCCAGATCACTGGAAATTGCCCTTCCCAGGCTTTTCAACGTGATACTAAGACAACTGTCTGATGTCTTTCCTAAAAAATAGGCCTATTGGAAAAAGTCTAGAAATAGGTAAAGTGTTCTGACTTCCGGATATATAGTCAGCGGTAATATCTGAGCGGAGCGCCACCAAAGGTTGGCGCGTAGCGTACCAAGAAAATTTGAGCTTTGAATACATCCCAGATCGTCGGAAATGGCACTTGTCAGGCTTGATAGCAGCCATCAAGATGCGCAATTGTTGCGAAAAATTTTTAAAGGTTGATTTGAATTTGTTCTAAAACACATTAAGTTTGTCACAATTTATCCGACTTTATTCAAAATTATCCAGAGTGGAGTTATCCCTATGGATTTCAGTGAATTGATTGGAACGGAGATTTTCCACAGCCAGAGTCTATTATTATTATTGAGTACAGGTAACGCCAAGATTTGCCCGACGGGAGGCCTGCGACCCGAGGCCCCTAGAGCCCCAGTGCTGTTGGGTATAGGTGAGGTGGGATTTGAAAAAAAAACACCCTGTGTACTAGACCATTTCATTCGGGCCACATATTGCATAAAATTTGTATATGCTAGAGAAGCATAATTCGGCGTTGATTAAATGTTTTTCCCGGAATCTAAAATGTAAACTTGCAAAGCGCGCGAAGCGCGCAAAAATTTTTTGGTAGGTTTCACAAAAAAAAGCAACACATGTAATCATGGAGAACAAAAAGAAGGAAAATCTTTAGGGGTTTTAGACCGTATAAGAGATAAAATATGCATTGTATCGAAACTACCTTGACCATCCGATCAAATAGCCAAGCATTGCTCCGTGAGTCCTTCACCAACTGACCGTGCCGCATGACACACACAAAAGGTCAGTTACTAGCCTTTGCGATGGGAGGAAATTTCCGACCTCTACATAAACTGTGTACTTTTCCTACATGTTACTTTGTGAGGTGGGAAGGACTTGCGCTATCTAGCAATGTAGAGTGGAACCATAGAAGAAACTGGATTAGCTCTTCTGCGCGCGTAGCGCGCCGAAAATTTTGTGTTTTTAGAAGAGAAATTGTCCTCTTGAGAGCAAAAATGGGTAAAACGACACTGTAAATGTTGGATGTTGAGGGGCCAAAATGAGACTGCCCAAGAACTATAAAATATTTATATTTTTTTTATTTTTTTTTGGTATCGGTGAGGGGGGGGCATGGCCCAATGCCCCCCCCTAAATACGCCAGTGCGTGTAGTAATGGGACCTGAACCGGGTTCAAATTTTTGGGCCAAAATTCGCTACAAGACAGCCATGCACGTTGCAGAAATAATGCGTTTGAACAATTGTACAATAGATACCTAGAGGTTCCTCGAACCATGATAGTAGGTCATTGGAGTGATAAATCGACACAAAAAAGTCACGGAAGTAGAGTACCTACAACCGGGGCGGATCCTTCCTTTATCATCTTGTGTTCGTGCCGTCCTGGGGGAGAAGAGGGAATTTCCCACTCCCCTTTGAGAAAGCTTTGTTCATTTAAATTCCCTCTAAGCTCACCCCAGACAGAAACAATTCACCCAACTAACCTAACTTCTAGACCCGCCTCCAATTTAAAGACAAACAATTGTCTAGTAATAGAACACTTCCAAGACAGAGACGCAGTAGCCTGCACTGAGCTACAATTGCTCGAGGTAATATTGGAAAAAAAAACTGTGTGCCGATGACTGTGAGCCTGATGATTAGGAACACAACTGACTGTCCAAGTCATCATTACCAAACAGAGTGGTGCTATTGTTGATTGAATGAATGCCATTCAAAGTACAGTCACCAACTGGATTTAGAAATGTAGGGATATGTCTAAACATATTTGGGGGATGCCATAATTTCTTTAAGGTGGCCTAGATGAAAAATGGTGCATTCTTTGGCAAAGTTTCGAACTGGTCATGCCTTGAAAAATTACCTTATTACATGCTTAGAAATTCTCAATACTTAGTGATGATTTGGCTGTGGCATGGTACCCCGGTAAGGCTGGCACAGACCGGCATAGAGCCTCATCGAAGCTCTTGGGTAATTAAAAACTGTGGACACTGACACTGCCTAGTAACTGACATCCAAATGACACAGCTGGGGAGTACACCAAGTACTTCACAAAAATCGTTTTTCATTGATTTCAAACGAGAATCCAGAGAACAGCCCCAAATGGGCAATGAGCGAGACGGAGAGTAACGAGCGAAGACCCGGAAGATCTGTGGTAATTACCAGGCGCGTAGCCAGACTCTTCGGCCCGGGTGGGCAAAATGAAAATTTTCGTCCCGATTTCATGATTTTCCAAAGTAATTGTAGAGGTGGTTCTCTCCCACCCACCGTTTGCTTTGGGTCCAGTTTACCCCCCCCCCCCACCCTCGGCCAAGTCCGAAGCTCTGGAATTGTAAAGAAATGGGGCAAGAGAATACAATATCGACTTGATATTCAAATGGCCTTATCAGTATGCGAACTGATAAAGTCACATTGATCACAATTTAACTACTTTTCATAACGCGGAAGAAATGATGATCGATTGGATGACGCCCGAGTGCCTTGTCAGTGGTAAACTGGACGTAAGATTGAGGAATTTTTCCAGAGGGATCCATAACCTTTCCTCAGAGGGACCTTTGAGACATTATCCAAGCGGAGCGAGTTGGCGCGAAGCGTACAGGGTAATATTTTGGCCAATACGCCTTCTCAGATTACAGGAAATGACATTTCCCAGGTGTTGTAAGTTGCACTTTTTAAAATTATCAAATATTTTTTAGTTTTTCGATTTTAGGAGGACTGCTGCCACAGTCAGCCACACCAGTGGATCCCCACTCCCCTGACAGAAAATTTAAATCTAACTGGACAGAGGTAAGATTTATCTCTTCAGCCTATATCTCAGCCGGGAATGCAAAATATGGGTGGAGCTATCGCATGTTTTAGTGTCTATGTGGGCTTACCCTGTGACCCGACGAGCCTAAACGAAATATTTAACTATTTAAAATGGAATTGCATGCGCACTACAAACAATATAGAATCACAATTTGATTTTTTCTATAATAACCTAACTTGGACTAGGCTATCGGTAGGTCAATATGATGGTCACGGTAATAGGGTGAGTGTAAATGGGAGCGGGGTGGATTATGCCGGGAACTACACGGGTCTTTATAAGGGTTAATCCATTTAAGATTTTCACAAAGAGCAAAAATGAAACAAACACGCCGGAAAAATCCTTTTTGAATTAAGAGAGCTTGCCCTGCAAGGCATTGTTTTTCTTCAATTGGCTAAAATTCTATCTAATTTATTCTCCGTCTCTTTTCTGTCCCGATTTTTTTGCTTGTTTGTTTCCTTTATTTTTCAAAATTTGTCCCCATTTTCTACCTAGAGGAGATGGGATCCATACCCTCTGGATCTGCACCTGAGAGAATGGATGATGGTAAATGAGGGACGCATAAGGTTTTGAGTAAATTCTGCTCAAACTGTCCTGTAAAACTGACTAACGACAACCTATGCAATTGTGATTTATTAGAGCGAAGCGCCCCGAAAAGACCATTAAGTATGAATTTCCTTGACATGCTTCACTTTACATTTCACACGTTATCTATCATATTCAAATTCACAAATTCACAATTGGCAACTTTTCTTGACCCACTCATAAGGTTCTGTTACCAAACCCCAAATCGTGGCAACGCACTGGCAACTGGCTCTTTTCCACTCATTGTGTGACTTTAAAAGAAAATCTGCACCGGTACAGTGATTTTAAGTATCCCTTTTGATAGGGATGAAAAGATAAAATCGGGACGGCAGCTGTCATCCTTCCAACTCCCACACTGACAGACTTTCTTTACGTCTTCGTCTTACTCTCCGTCTTAAATCCGCTTTGCTCTGCTCTGCTCTGCGTCATAGTCTGTCCTCACGGACTCCCTAGTCGTCTAACGCTCTTTATTCCCTTCCTAGTTCCCTCATCCTTCCTCTTTCCCGTGCACAATCTGCCTGGCTTCATCCCTCGTCCCGGTTTCTGCCTTCTGGGCCCTTCACCTTCCTTGCACTTCTTTCTATTCCCTTATTTCGGTACTTTTCCACGCGTCCTAAGTCCTGCCTGTTTCAGTACCTCGTCCCGTCGGATATTTGAACCAGTTTTCTGCTTTCTATCAAGCCCTTTTCCTTCTCTCCATCCTTTCCATTCCATCGGTTAATAATTTCCTATTTTTATTGTTATTTTATTTTCCATTTCCCTTTCTCTCTTTTTTCTCATTTCTTCTTCTCCCTCCTTCCCCTTTCCTTCACTCTTCTTTCCCTTCTCTTTTTTTCTTAATTTTCCGTCGTCCCGATTTTTTCTTCGATGTTATTCCCCCCCGGGGGGCCACTCTGCCCCCGGGCCCCCACCCCCCCCCCCCCCCCCCCCCCCCCCCCCCACCACCCCCCCCTCTCCTGGCAATACTACTACTGGTAATTACAAAATGACGATCCTTACATGAGCAATGAAAACGATCAGCGTGCAATGGTGAGTGAGCGAAAAGGTACTAGGAATAACCAAAAAGTCGTGGACTAACAAAGGTGAATTAACAAGTAGCTAGTGACCTTTGGATAACCTTGTGTAATGAGTGATACACTTTATACACTTTAGATACGTGCAAACCCTATAGATGTTGCTGTTAATGCAAGAATGCCACATGGTATCTTTTAATTGTACCTTTAGTTTTCGGAAAATAGTTCTCTCCAGAATAATCCCGTTCCTAACTTATCGTTCTAACTTACCTAAAAGAACCATCACAACACTAAGCGGGGCCCACCATCGGTTGGCCTGTAACGTACGGAGAAAACCAAAGTGTCTCGCAGATTGCAGGAAATGGCATTTCCCTGGCTTTCAGATGCATCTAACCATGTCTTATTTTGCGATCCCATACAAACAAATTTATGCTTTTGGCTAAAAAGACCCTACCGGTAGAAATCTCGACAAATGAACGGAAGTGTACTGGTGCTTTTGTTTTGGCCCCGCGAGGAGAGCTCTTCGGAAGGCTCGAGGTCAAGGGGCCCTATGCCGGGCTTTTCAGGAGTTATATCCAGTGGGATCGAACGGGCGAAGTTCCCGGAAGCTCTGTGGTAATTACAAATGACGACACTTACATGAGCAATGAGCATTCAGACGATCAGCGTGCAAGGGTGACTGAGTGAGAGAAAGAGTACAAAGAATAACCAAAAACTCGTGAACTGACAAAGATGTATCAAAATGTTTTTTCTTTGTAATTGCATAACCATTCACCATCTACCGATAAAGGAAGCTCTCGAAAAATGTTTGAAGAAACGTATTAACACAAACACATACTTCCAGTCTGCTACTCGTAGTATTAAGTTAGATTTCTCTAAGATCCTCTCTTGATGCGTGGTCCCTTCAGAGGTTGAGGATGTACCTTTTTTTTCATTTTTTTTTTTCTGAAAAGTGTTTAGCCAGAATAATTATGGACATTATTGCCCTAATAATAGTCATGGCAGATATGGAACGCGAACGGTGACGAATGCTCGCAAAGTGCGCAGGAATTTTGCATTGAAAATCATTTCGATGACAAAAGTTGCATTAAGACCCTGAGCCGAGACACTTCAAATTCCCTCCAAAAATGGGTAGATTTTGATGTTATTCACTACTCGCCCTCCCTAGAGAAAATCTAAATTGTCTCCTTAATTTGTGTTCATTCATAACAACTTTAAAAACTGAAGCTATTCAATTGTGCAATCTCATGTAATCCCTCCGTTCGTGTGAAGTTCCGATAGAATCCCAATCAAACTTCAACTAAGGTTTCGTTTAATTTTAGGATTAAATTACTAAGTAAACCTTTGGTTTTCAGGATGTTGTCAGATCGCAGCCTTAGGTCATAATGACAAAAGTTACAGTAGCTGTAGGTTAGCATTAGGCCCCCTAATCCGTTTCGTTAATTCTGTGCCGTTCTTGTTCACAGGAGCATAATAATTCTTCCATCGTTTGACCGAGCAGCCTCTATCATGGGATTGTTCGTAATGGCATTCAAGAGATCTTGGTTGACCTTCGTAAGGTCCTCTCTGATAACACTTTTGGTACCTTTCAACTTCCTCCTATTTTTGATGAATCGATCTCCAGGCGCGGATCCAGGTGAGGGCGCACCCGGCGCACGCCCCCTTTTTCGATGACCAACGATTTTTTTACTTCGAAAAAATGAGCAAATAGATATGGAAAATATGCTTTCCAGATTCTGGGAAATCGCATCTAAGCGCATCTAGAATTCAAATTTTCTTGGGGGAGGACACCCAAACCCCCCGCCGTGGCTACGCGCCTTCGGTGCTTGCTCGTCGACCTTTGGCCTAGTGTGTGTGCGCCCCCCTTTCTCAAAATCCTGGATCTGCGCCTGATCTCTGCCGTCGTAAGGGGAGAATTTCACAGTGATGGCCTGTAACTTAACGCTATACGTCGAGTATAAAAGCAGATTCAGTCCAATTTTCTTTAATGGCCCTACCAAACTGCGCAATGTCCAAGTCAAAGCCATCTTCCAAGTAATTGGATTATACGCAGTAATAAGCTGATGAGAAGCTTATCTGAGCCCGTAGGTAGTTTTGTAAATCTAAACAATTTAGTCAAGGATCGCATTTATGATCATTTTAAGTGTCGTGTTAATTTTTACCTTTTAGGGCGCGGAGCCCCTGAAAAAGCGGGGCCATAGGTCATGGCCTAGGCGGCACCTATCTAAAATCCTTAGTCAAATGGCAACACTTTTATAGAGCTTCGGGGTTTTCTTGTAAATATACCTACACCCTTGTCTGATGCAAAGTCAAAACAATGGAATAAAAAGGACATAAATCATCCATTTTGATGCAATGTTAAGATAACCATGATACCACTCCAGTATGTTTCAAGTTAACCTTTGTTCTAGCGAACCACGAGTAGAAATTGTTTGCACGTATCACCAGAGTGACTTGTTGATTTTTACCAATCTCGTGATATTTACTTGGGCTTGTATAACGTTTGGGTCTGGTCTGGTAATCCAGAAGAAGTAGAGGTTACACAACAAAAGACAGCGTGTAAGAAGTGGAAGTAACATGAAATTGACAAATCGATTGAAAAGACTGGGGTAGTGTGTATTGGATCGATTTTGTTTTGCTATATTATTCAAATCATTTTAAGAGTCTGGCAGACACCGTTAATAAGTGCTTAATATATTCTACAAGTGAGAAGTTCGGTGGACACGGGGTGTTGTGCCGCAAATAGCCCTAGGAGCATAAAAAATGTACATGTCATATTAATATTGTTAGATATGAGGAGTAAATTAAACAATCGGGGTATTACTATTTTTGACCAGGCCTAATGTTTTACTTAAATTTACCTTTGAGCACCGTACTCCGTTTTCGGCATTTACAACAGTCTATAGTTTAATTACGATGTGTCAGTCCAGTTTCCCTTTTTTACAAATTTTAAAAATATAAAGCATTATCAATTGGCATCGTCAAGTGAATTCATGACATTCACAATGGCAACAAATAAGGCTGAGATTTTCCCTGCTACGTCAGTCAAACTATAATTCATTGTGGTGGATAAGATTCTGGCATGCGCATTTGATGACAGTTTTTCATTGACCGATTGGCGTTTCGTCGGCAACGTGTTATTCAAAGTGACTTGGCATGGTGTGATGTAACACAAATGTCGTTTGCAAAAAGTTTAGATAACCTAACATTGGAGATTGCATTTATTTGCCAAAACATACGTTTTCTCACTTTCGGAAAACATTTCTCTACCCTTCAGTGAAATACGAAATACAAGTCTAAAATGTACTAAAATGTTTGTCATTTTGTGATGCATCAGTTCTAAAGGTCACTTTCATCGGGAAGCTTCTAGACTGATAAAGCTGTCTTTTATATTTCCAGCGCAATAGCAAGTCGCTATAGATATGGCAATTCGTAACGAATTCAACCTAAAATAACAAACTTCACGACCTATAGATAGTTCTTAGTGACGTCACAGCTATAGGGGTTAGCAACCGCCATGTCTGAGGGCAAGCCTGTACACACATGCCGGGGTTGCCCTCAGACATGGCTGATAATACACGTGAAAAGCTTCTATGACGTCACGTGAGAACTATCTATTCATCCACCTACCCCTCCTTATTAAACACAGACATACATTATGCCAAATACATATTAAGTTTAAGAAACCGAAAATTCACAATAAGTGACTGCACTTTCTTTGACATAAATCTGGACAAATTTACCTGAAACTTTGATTTCAAATTATATGGCACTCTGGTTGGATAATGACACATCACATTAGTAATCGAAGAGCGACACATCATTCCTAAGATTAGGATATACTTTCAGCTGTAAGTGATTCTGTTGATTTACATAAATTTTATGATAACACTTTTCTAATGGAATTATTATTTTTTATATTAAATCTTTTTACATGAAATAATATCTCTTAAATATCTTCTTTGACAGATTGATTATGAAAACAAGTTTACAGAAATCTATTTTAAACCGATGTAAAAAGCCATTTTGTTTCTCGTAACTTTTCCTGTGATTATTTACGTCTCATCATGTTTATCTGTAGTGGAGCTTTTTTCAAAATTTCAGTATCTTTAACTCTGTGTCATTTTTGTTATTTATAATGGGCTAACATGAATCAACCGACATGGTCAGATGTTAGTACTAGTCTGCTGGATGTAAATGCTAATAAACTGTTACGAGAGTTTTTAGTGGGTACTTTTTTAAAGTCTCTGCAGCCGACGCAGAGGGTCGAAAACTGAAAACACTCCCAAAGGAGTTTTTCCCCGATGGGGCTACTCCCACTGAAAGGAAACCAAACTTTTCCCAGCCAGCTTTTCGGTCTTTAGACCTCAACGTCACGGGTATGTCATGCGCCCCTTTCTAGACTGACTGAAAGCCAGATATTATGGACGGTTATAGGCGTAGGAAGCAGAGGCTGGGGATGGTTAAAGTCCTCCAGTCAAAAATTTGGGGGCGGGAGTATGCTTCCTCGGACGAGAATCCCTTATTTGTTCCCTCTGTATAAATGTCGAAAATGTGAGCACGTTTCCTAAAAAGTTGCACATGTTGCACTAAATTACATCTAAGGACTTTAAAATATTCAAAAATTTCCGAAGGGGAGGAGGACACCCATTCCCCCTGGACCCTCCCCAATACGGCAATCCGAAACAACTTTCAGCCCCCATATGAGAACTTCCAACGCGTATAGCGATGTGAAGTCGGTATAGTTCAAAAAGTCTACTAACAGTCAATGTCTGTCATTAGAGTGCCTTCTTGATTGTATCTTTCTAAAATTGAAAAAATACAATTTCTTGTGTTGATTTGTCATCATTACAATTGGATTACTTGCAGCGTAGCATCATATAGTTCAGTTGTTTTAATATGTGAAAACTATGGCACAGGAAGGGGTAATTTATTACTAAAAGCCTAATTATTCCCATTATACACCAACATCTACATATTTAAAAGAATAATGGGAATAATTAGGCTGTTAGTTATAAATTCCCCCTTCCTGCGCCACAGAAAACATCAGTTCTGTAATGTTAATAACTAAAACTAAATTTTTCATCATGATGGAAAACTAACTTGATTTTCCAACAGGGTTGTAAGTTTATAGAAAAGGATTAATAATGTTTGTGCTTCGAAAAACCAAAAGTTTAGGTTAAGTAATTCTTTTTAAGATAAAACGTTTAGGTGTTGGTTAAGAGTATTTTATGCAAACATAGCAATAATTAATCTATTAAAACTGATATATCTGACATTGAGATACCACACAGTAAATTCATTAGAAAACTGCACTATGCATAGAACTATTTCTGGTGGGTGTCAGACACATGCTGGGTAGAGGACTTGAGTTGACTTAAATGGTTTCTTATCAAAATACCTTCATTGATCGAACAACCTTATCATTAACTATAAAAACGTTGCGAGAGATTCCATTCATTTTGTTAATATAAAGTTGATAATTTAATGTTATCTTAAAGGTCCACCTATTGATAAAGTTTAAACTTTTCATTTACTTGGTACAGTATTTTGTTCTGGAGACAGCATTGCCATGCATTTTTCTGGCGAATCCTCTGACGTGTCTCTGAAGCCAAAGTAACATATTAACGCAGAGGCAGCCGCTACAAGAGACACTGCAATAACAACTGCAATTGTGATGGAACTATTTTTTTGACTTGGACTTGGTATACGCCATAGTCATCCTCAGACTGTAACTGATCATTAGGCTTTGATTTTTCCTCCATGTTGATATTTTTAAAGACTAGTTATCTCGGATGTAAAATTAAAGAATCGTACTATATTAGCAAAACTGCACCGCTTCATTCGAGTCAGATATCAAATGTGTGGTTGCTGAGAAATGTAGTTTTAAAACCAGTCATGGACGCCTACGAACGCGCCTAGTTTAAATAAATATCGCAACGTAATGATCCGATTTATTGCACTCTCATTCCTTACAGTACCGACATATCACTTGGTTTTGCAAAAAGCACAGTTATTTGTTACTCTCGGAATTTTACTTGACGGAGTCGTCATTATCGTTTGTTTACATACGAATCATTGATAAATACATGAGATCCTTACAACAAACATTATGAGTTGTGCAATACATGATTACAAAAATCAACACAGAAGAAAAAACAATGTAAACTGTAGCTTAATTTGTTACCCATTTACCTCAATGGTGACATACTCCATATAGCTGATAAATTGAGAAATAGTTATCATTTGCCCACAGATAATGTGAATGTTAACATAAGTTAATACAATACAGGTCCGTAGCCAGGCAAGGTAGTGAAGGGGGCGAGACAGCTTCCAGGGAGCTAAAATTTTTCAGGGGGTGAAATATACTAAAATGCGGTTAAGGCAATGGTAATTTTTGATCTTCTAGGGTGCAAAAATTTTCCCAGGGGCATTTCGCTCCCTGGCCCCCTTGGCTATGGGCTTGGCACTGATGTAATACACGACGCATGTCCATGAAATGAGTAGGTGTGCATGTACGTTGTCTGCCAGGGACTTTTACAGAATTCTCGTACAATGATTAGTTGGACTTTATTTTAAACTTAACAATTGAAGATCCACAATTTTCTTGGCTTACCTGAAATTCAAGACTCCAAAAATGAAATATTACCATAGGCGTTGGGGGATATTCTCATGTTGGTGGCCGAACGCTTTGGACCACCTTCCTGGGAAGAGATCTAGGAGGAAATCCCCAGAGTAGGGGATAACTTTCCTCACTTTGGATTAAATTTAGAATATTTTAAGGTCCTGAAATGCAATGTGATGATGTATTTTGTTCATTTTTTGAAGCTTGTTTATTGATGAGTGAAATATTTTATTGAGAAGCTTCGATAAGTTTCACAGAGTGGAACAAAACGAGTCTGCGTCCTTGAAAAGAGGGCAGAAGCCTACTTTAGCCCCCCCCCCCACAATTTTAACTGGGACCTTATCCCGAGACTCCCTCTTCTCATACCTATGAATATCACTTTAACACCGTTGAGTGAAAAGAAAATATTTGAAAGGGAATTTAAAGAGAAATTCTAACAGACGATCTCGTATGCTGACTGTGTTTTATACATTTTACGTACAAAAGGATAGGAAGATAACCGGAAAGCACAAAGACTTAGTGATTCCTTGCCGAAAGGAATGCTTTGTTGCACTGAGTTTTATCCCTCAAAGGTATCCTTCTTGATCGAGACATCATGTTTTATGGTGTTTTTCCAATTTGACCCCTGCTGATCGAACATGTCCTTTGACCTGCACCTGTCCACCAAAAATGGGGTTCTAGTAAACAACATGGGGTCGTCCACCTGCTGCGTATTAGATCCTTCACAGTTACAAACAGTTTTCACAATTTGACCTCTTTTGACCCCAGGGGTATTTTTCTTAGTATAACGCATCCGCATTCCAAGTATGAAAACACTTTTGATTCCTGATCTGAGATATGGTGTTTCAGGGGTTTTCATTTTTTTACCTGTGGTGACCGCAAATGACCACTGACCTCCACCAAAACAATAGGGGTCTTCCTCTCAATATCAAAAATCTATATCCCAAGTATGTAAGTAACAGAAGACAAAAACTGAATAACAAAAGAACTGAAAAGGTGCTTGCACGAGATTCAAACCCGGGAGCTATAATATGGTCACAACATCCTTCACACAAGTCCATAATTAGGTTATTAAAATTGGAATTAGTTATGAATTTACCTGAGTTATGCTTGTTCAAAGATATATGTTGTACAAATATTCATCCCTCCCATTTCGTTGGCCAAGAAACGACTCATAAACGGACAAATGCTCCACTTTCTATTCTGGAGATATCGTTTTACGAGCAGTTTACAAAGTGTTCGGAGTTTCACGTCTGGTGACCTCAGATGACCTTGGACCTCCACCAAAATTTATATGGATCTTTTTCATATTCAATAATTCAATTGTTTTGATGTTGGGTTAAAAGGTCATTCGAAGTCAAAAGAGATCTAACTGAAAACCTGGTATGTAGCTGTGAGGGACCTAATACGAAGCAAGTGGACGTCCCATATTGAGTCACCAGAGATCAAATTTTGAATAGATCGAAAAACATATCTCAAGAAGGATTACTTTGAGGGATAAACCTCATTGTGACAAAGCATTCCCTTTCAGCAAGGAATCACTAAGCCTTTGGGCGCTCTGGTTATTCAAAAGGTTACAGCTGAAGAAAGAAAACATTGTTCATCAAAGTATAGTTTCGACTTTAAACAGTTTTTCACTGAAAATAAGTTCTATTTTCAAAATGGAACTTCTACCTCTATCTGGACAGCTTGTTTTGCACAACTCCTTCCCAAAGCATTGACAAATAGTCAGAGACTATAATCAAATACGGCATTCTCAGCTTCTGTTCCAAAGGAAACGGAAAATCTCTCTATCACACCTGCCACAAGTAGTCGGGGATTATTGGCAAAAATGGTATTCTCTCGGACACGGACCGACTACTAGTCACACGTGCGACATGTGGTCGGGGGCCATTGGCAAAATGACATTCTCTCGGGGAATCTCAGCTTCATTCCCCAAGGAAACAGAGATATTTCATGAAAATGATGAATAAATATGGAATTTAGAATCCATTTAGAAATTAGAATTTGTTTGAAAGGTGTAAGTCCATGAGTCATTTTAGTCTCTTGTCAGTATTGCTTTGCAGTTATTTTGATAACTATTTGAATAAACCCTTTACATTGAATCTCTATAGCGTTGTAAGAGTGTGTTTCCGTGAATTAAGTATCATGGCCGAGTAGATGAAGGTGGTATTAATCTAGAGATATCGGATTCAAACCCAGGTGGGGTAACAACAAGATAGGCATTTTCATCCAAGAGCTATCTACACAGTTTTTCGCATCTGAAATGACCTTCAAAAGATTCAAAAAAAATATTTAAGCCTACTGCTCGCGAACTCCTGCCATTCTCTGGGAGCGCTTGCAAACCATCTTTACTTGCGAGCGTTTGCAATTGATTCGACTTGAGAGCGCTTGCGATCTTTTGCTCTCACACCTTGTCGCAGTTTGCGACCACTTGAGATGGTCGCAGGATTTAAGAACTTGTTTAAAACCTTGCGAACATGGCTTGCGAGCAAAGACCTCTTGCAGGCTCTAGCGACCAGTAACGAGCATACGCTCTCCCAGTACGCAATCTTCACGAGGTCGCAGGCACTCGCACGGAATCGCAAGTGCTCGCAAGCAGTTGGTCGCTTAGTGGAAAACCGGCTTAAACGCTCTAAATTTGAGTATAAATGTAGAATTGGAAGCCATCCAACGTAAGATTGTAATCTATAGGTAAAGGTAGGGAGGTGTTGTTAGCTAATAACACCTCTCTCGTAAAAGTTTGTCAGTTGGTTGCGCCTTGTGGCTGCAATGGAAGAGAGACTCTCAGCATTTCAATTCCACTTTGCTGGTTCCAAGTCTAAGTCTTTCCCTGGAATTCAGGGCACCGGGAGCAGTGTTAAGTGTGTTTTTAAGGGAGAAGATTTCTTTGGCCATACACAGTCATGCTTGAACGATTTTCACTACAGGTTGTAGTATTTGTGTTGCTGCTTCTTATTTGACACCAAGGTGTGTTACAGCAAGGGAGAACTTCTTATCTCCGAGTGCCAGTCAATGGGGCCAACAGAAGATCAATGTGGACCAGAACACTTTTTAGAGGCTCAAAGAACTGGACATTTTGACTGTTTTGTCAACAAAGCGTGGTCACAGGTCAGGCAAGCATGTGAAAGACTACAACAATGCTAGGACAACTAGATCATCAAAGATTAGGCTGTGTTCACTAAACGCCCAGTCAGCATGCAATAAAACTTAAATGATTATGGATTACATCTTCGAGCATGATGTTGACGTCTGCACGTTAACAGAAACATGGCTCTCTCTTGATCCAGATAAGCACAAAGTGATCATTGGACAACTATCTCCCGATGGGTATAATTTCATTAATTTCATTCAGATCCCTAGACCATCAACCAGGGGGAGGAGTAGCTATTATGTTCAAGGACTTTATTAAATGTGCGAGACACTATGCATTTAAGGCCACATCTTTTGAGAGTCTCATTGCTGATTTTACCATTGGTAATGCTTTGTTAAAGCTTTGAGTGATATATAGACCACCACCATCCCCTGCAAATTAACTAAAGCTACTTTCTTCAAGGAATTTGAGGAGTTTCTTAGTACTTTGGCTACGTCCGCTATGAATGTCATGCTCGTCGGAGATTTTGACTTCCATTTTGAAGTAAAGGATGAGGTGGACGTCACTAGGCTTGTGAACATGTTGGACTCTGTTTACCTTCAAAGCATGTTATTGTGCCTATTCATGTTAGTGATCACACGCTTGACCTCGTAATATCTAGGTCAAATTCTAACATACTGACTAAGGTTGAAGTTTTTTCTTTCCTATTTGATCATGCGGCTGTGTTATGTACTGTCAACCTCGTGAAGCCTGTTTTACCAATGGTAACAATAACATATCGGAAAACAAATCAATCGATCATAAAGCCTTTGCAAGAGACATTGAGTGCTTTACATCTGGCGCCATCAACCACTTAAGAGGGAAGCGTCGATCAGTACAACCAAATTCTTTCAGACTTACTTGAGAAACATGCACCGCTAGAAACACGGTGCACAAGGTTGAGCCCCAAAGCTCCCTGGTATTCAGAGGACATCATAAAAGCCAAGAAGGTATGCCGCAAAGCTGAAAGAAAGTAGCGGCGTACCAAGCGTAATGTTGATAGGTTAAATTTTCAGCGTCTGCGTCGTAACTGGAATTCTGCTATCAAACTTGCAAGTATCTGAATACTATAAAGTCCTTATCTCTGAGGTCAGTAAGCCTAGACAATTGTTAAGATCTATTAAACACCTACTTCACCAGAGGGGCAAGGTTAAACTACCTGCAAATATTAGTGCAGATGATCTCCCAGATAAGTTTAATAACTTTAATAACGTTGGGAGGAGAGCAGACTGTTACTGCTGAATCATATGCAACATCACAGCTTGTAACCTTTAATACAGCTACGGAGGAGGAGGTTTGGAAGACCGTTAAAATATCTCCAACAACGTCTGCATCCATTGGTCCCATTCCGACATGCCTTTGAAAAAGCATCTCAAAGAATTGGTCGCTGTTATCACTAAGATAATCAATTTATCACTAGCCGAGGGAGTTTTTCCCGAATCTATGAAGTCAGCTCGTGTTTAACATCCTCTTAAAGAAGTTCGATTTGGATCAAGAGCAGTTTAAGAACTACCGTCCTGGGTCTAATCTTACTTTTCTCTCTAAACTTTTAGAACGGATTGTTGCGAAAAGAATTTCAGCTTACATGTTGAAAAATGAATTGTATGAACCGGCACAATCAGCATACAGAGAGCACCACGGGACTGAAACTGTACTGACACGGATTACAAATGATACTTTCTGTGCTCTTGATGATGGTAATGGTGCCTACTTATATTACTTGACTTACGGGCAGCATTCGATACTATCCACCACAGAATGCTGCCGCATTGCCTTGAAATGAATCTTGGTTTTAAAGGTATGGCACTTCAGTGGATACGATCTTACCTGTCTGATAGGAAACAATGTGTTACTATCCAAGGTGTATCATCGCAACTTACAACACTTGCAAATGGGGTTCCTCAAGGGTCAGTATTGGGCCCTAAGTTGTTTAAGGTCTATTCTGCCCTATCGCCGCCATGTGCAGGAAGCACAATTTGAATGTCCAGATGTTTGCTGATGTCACTCAGTTACTGATGTTTCTCGACATGAGAACCCTCAATACAAGTGACTTAGACAGGCTTTGCATGGAGCGCTGTATTGAAGACCTACGCTCTTGTATGAAGGCCAGTTATGTTAAGTAGAATGAAAACAAAACTGGTTGATTGTAATTACTTCACCATATTAACGGAATATGGTACAGAATGCAATCCAAGTTGGTATTCATGTGATTGAGGTCATTACTTCGGCCCTTAACCTCGGAATCATCTTCATAACATTAAATCGATCAGAAAATCTTTGGACACCAATGCCATGCTTTTTTTCACATCTCGTTTGGATTGTGGTAACGCTCTGCTTGTTGGACTTCCCAAGCGACTGCTCTCCAAGCTACAAATTGAACAAAATTGCGCCGCAAGAGTAGTAATCATGGTTGATAGATCTGAACATATCACACCAACTCTTCATCACCTTCACTGGCTCCCCATACAACAGCGAATAGCTTATAAAATTCTTTTGCTCACATGGAAGATCTTGCACGGACAGTCCCCAGGATATCTCACTGACATCATGACCCGATATATCCAGCTAGACCTCTTCGCCTCAGATATGCTAATAGGCTTTTTCCAAGATGGGCCCCAGACTATGGAACTCAATGCCAGAAGATTTAAGGGCTACAATTTACTACCAGTTTTCAAAACTAAACGTAAGACGTACCTCTTCAATAGCGCTTTTGAAGTGTGAACGATTTAAGCGCTTAATAAATACTGATTTATTGTTATTATTGTTATTGCTACTGTTACTGTTACTATCATCATCATCATCATTATCATCATCATCACCATCATCATCATCATCATCATCATCATCATCATCATCATCATCATCATCATCATCATCATCACCATCACCATCACCATCACCATCACCATCACCATCACCATCACCATCACCATCACCATCACCATCAGAAGACATTCAGGTAAATAAATACCATAAAGTGTACATCCACGTAACTGGATATTTTGATATTATACAGATCAAGGGGAAATCCAAATCGGTCTCTTTGGGAACATTGTCCAATATCCTTTCATTACGTATGGATTTGAGAAAGTAATAGATAACGATCACTGCATACTCAGGGCCCTTGCATGATATTTCATGACATTAATTAAAGATGCTTTTCTCCCTCCCATCAGTACCAGGATCTAACGATGTTTTTGGAGAAACGATTAGACTCAGCGTTCCAAAGAAATCACAATATCTACCTCTGATTGCAACACTTTGCTGTCTTACCAATTTCAAATCTTCATCATGTCTTAATGGCATTAGCATTCAGGTTGGTAAGTACATACAACCAATAGCTACGTAGTACTACATAGGGTGGGCAGTGTAGTATTCGACCCATGATCGGTATTCGACCATATCTTCCGAAAAATATTAATTCAATCTCCGTAGCCTCGACCTTTCCAATAAATGGTAACTTTTCCTTAACAAACTACGCATAACCCCTAGCATCCAATAAGTAGTTTGTCCAAACGTAATGTTAATGAACGGATTTTTGAGTTTAAAAGATCTTTCTATCTATCTTTTCGTCAAGTTTACACTTTTTTAACTTTACTGATAATTCCAAATATTTTCTTTGAAAGGGTATAAAATTCCAAAACAATTTCAATTCTCTGTTTTACTTAAGAAAACTAACTATGCAGGTACAGGTCTATTTACCTTTACATTCGTTAACAGATACTTTGAAGGGCTCCCCCACTACGAGATTGTCCGAAAACAGGAACTCAAGTACACCAAGTGTCATTATTATTCGACCGCGTGACATTTATGCCAACCGTCTTTGTGGTGCAAATCCGTAATTACTTCCCGCTGGAGATACATTTAGATAGCGTTGACCAAAGGACAAACTACATCTGGAAAAGTGATTATCGGCTCGTGGAACATTTAAATTATGCGCAAAATGTGTTTTCCATCGTTTTAAAGATTTTTCCAGTTAGAATGTTCTGTCAGCCTTACATGCTTTGTTCAAAGGTTACATCCATGCCTTGAATCAGTACCAAACTTTGAAGTTTATCATGTGACCTTGAATCCTTTGATTAATGTTGGCGATTAGAATCTGAAACGACTAACAAGGGAACATAAAAAATGATGTAATCCATTGCAACAAAAAATGCTTGCTTAAGCATAATGATAATAAGAGTGGACCAGAAGATGAGACCATTATAAAAATGACACTATTTCAGGATCTGATACTTTACAACATTGAGCTGCACCCATCTTTATTACGTACAGAGTACATATTTATTTTGACAACGGTTGTATTAGTTATTTAAATTGTTGTTCTGGATGTGGACTTGAACTTGATTAACAATGCGAGGAGGTGTTGACTGCTGTGCATATACTCATGTACGATATATTTAATATTAACCTTTATCACACGGCAAAGTCTACAAAGTTACACATGGATATGCGAGTTTCGATTGCTCTTGCTCGTTAGATTATGACCTAAGTAGTAATAAAGTAAAATTGTTAAGTTTATATTTGTGATTTAGCTCAGATAGGTTTATAGATCAAAATAATTACATTATTCTTTCAAAGCTTGTTTAAAGATGTACGTTACTGAAACATTTTCAACTTCCATGTGAAATGATAATAACAGCAGGAGTGTAACTATGCATTTCGTTGCGGTTCACTACCTTGAGGCAAAGTTACTCAAAATGGCAGCCAGTGGCTGTTTATATCCTTATTTTATATATAGCCACAAAGCTGTTCAGGTATGATAGTCTAATTACTTTCAATGTAAACTTCCAAAAGGTGTTTGTTAACTTTTAACAATTTGTGCACTTAAATACGGGTTAATAAGCTACACATGACAATGGCTAGTTTCATCTGACACATTTGTGTGTTTCTGAAGCTACTCCTGAATTAGACACCACGACGATATATGACCTAGTAAATTTACCAGCTAATCAAGCGTCACTTTCTTTTTACGTTTTATCTCATTTTCACACAAAAGTTATGAACAAACAAGCATTCAGACTGCTGCCCACTTAATACAAAAGATATCCCACTGTTCAACGAGTTACTTTCGACAGCTTTCTTTGCAGTAGTAATAACATGAGTTTGAAGTTGGCCTTACATAAGGTTACATTTCAGTCTCGCAGCAACTATCGGGCACAGGAGTCTTGGTGAAGATACTGTGCAAAATTCATTGGCACTTTCATTTCTTAGCAATGGTACACTCCATGTGGAGGTCAACTAAATGACATAGCTCAATATATACCACTACTTTCACTCACAACATTTTTACAGGTTGAAAAGCAGTTACCATCTGCTACTCATATTTAATTTCTTCACAGATTGTAGCATTTCAAAAGAAAGTTTTACATTTTACCAGTATAAAGACAATCTAGTAAGTTTCTGTTTATAACACATGTACATACGAGTTATTCTTCTTTTACCACTCAGTTATGACACTTTGTGAATTTTTCAAACCACGAGATGTCATCAACATTTTCATTAAACGATACACTTATATTTTATAATGGACTTAAATGTAAAATTTGAGATAAGGTTAAATCATTGCTGAGAACTTGTCAACACAAATCTTGTAATAACAACAGCTGTTGCCTGTCCTCTTCTTTGCAATCCTAGTGACGTATGAAAACAAACTTAGTCAAGTTTGAAAGGAATTATAAAATGTAAAGCGTTAACTACGTACAGAAGTTTTAGTAGCGTAGACCGACCCAAAGTAGCATCAAAATACAAAGGCGACGCTGGCCTATAGCTGTAACTCTTTGGTCAACGTTTACATTTTGAATTTCCTAATTTTTCTTTATGTTTAATTGTAAAGTGGTTAATCTCTTCTGATCAACAATGCTATGTTTGATAAAACACAAAGTATTTATTTACATTAATTGCTAATAAAATCAGGGAACAATTCATAGCTGTGTGTTGTTTTTTTTTTTTACTTTTGTACATGCTATCAAGATATTAACCATTTTTAATTGCTTATGTAAAAATGTAACATTGACATCTTCAAGTAGTACAAATTAATTAATGTTATCATCAATTGATGCGGTAGTCAGTCTAAAGCAACACCTAAGAAATATGCGTTTGACTACGACACCTACTGCAAATTACAAATTTGTTTGTTTTTATCACTTCTGAAAAACCAATTTCTTAATTAAAGACAACAAACACTCTCAAATTATCCACAGTTATGCTATCTCTGTTTACTTGCAGTATAATTAAATTGATAATTATTAACACAAGTACTAAGGTTTTTGTCTAAAGAAAGAGCGGAATGTAAGAAGCTTTGTAAGAAACAATGAAAAATGGCCTGTGAATTTGTGATTTGTGGATTAAAAGTGATGAAATCTGTAAGCCTTTTCTGTATGTTAGGTAACGTTATCTGCATAAAATTATGTATCAACGTCATCAGATCCATGCATTGGCTCGTAGCTAGCTGATTCAGCTCTTTTTGAATTCTCTGGAAAAGTGTAGGTATCTAACGAATCTGTAATCTATGAGAGAAAATATTGCATAAAGTTAGTCATATGCACAGTTATTCAAAACCCCAAATGTGATATGTTACTGTAATTTGTAACAAAATTTTTTAATTGTAAAAAATCATAGTACTTTCAAAACAAAAGGTAATTTCACCTACATACATCTTCCACAGATATATTCTTACCTCGAGAATTGATAAACGTAGATGATAAATTGTTGGACGAAGGGAAGGATCTTGATTCCAACATTCCAGTAAGCGACTATTTCTAAAGGAGAACACAAAGTACCATAATTATCATCGATAAATCTGAAGTGAAACTAAAACGAATATAACCATAATTTCACTTATAAAATGTTGTAACACACAGAAAAAACACTTGCTCGTGATCAGTTATGCTAACGCTTAGTATGCTAATGAGTCAGTCCTTGAGATAGTAATCAGTACTTTTTATATCCAGTCACTTACTGAATTGTTTTTTTTTTAATTTATTGTTAGACACAGTTTATGGCCTTTTTAAGAATAATCCCTATAACCACAGTTCTGATTGGTCCGTCAATCTTCTAAATCCCTGTTCTTGATTTAGTTTCTTTTATAACAAGGTCTGAATACGGTATCCATAGCTTCAAATACTTCTTTGACTTTTAGTCCAAAGTTTACCTCAGTTGTAGGTGTTTGATTGGCCATTGCTTCTGAAGGTCTGCAATAATGGCATCACCGTCTATCATTTGATCCTCTGGAGCAAATGGCGGGGAGCCTAAAATTCAATCGTTAACCGAAGAGATTACTATTTAAAACAAATGTCTTGAATTTGTTTAACGTTTTAAGATATTTTTGTGATCAAACGAAAAGAGAGAAGCTACGTTTTTAGAACATTCAAAATATCTATATCTGTAGCAATTGATGTTGTAGAAAAGTAAGAATATGACCAATTGTCGTTGTTATGTGATAATTGGCGATTGTGCCATAATTCCATTACCTGACATTAATTCCCATAACACAACTGCTGTTGACCACAAGTCACTTGCTTTAGTATACTCATTCCTCAGAATGACTTCTGGAGCAAAATGATTACCAGTTCTAGGTGTCTGAACAATAAAAGAAATAATTTTATTCTATGAGATGCCCTGTCCGTGGTAGTTGTTCAACAAAATAGTTCATATGTTAAAAATATTTGATGAAGTCAGAAACGTCACGATGTTTGCTGTCAAATTACCTGTGATTTCATTCGCACCACGTTACAGGCGTCTTCACACAGACAAAAGTCGTAAAGTTTACAGTTTCCTTGGTTGGTAACTAAAACCTTTTTAGTTGAGAGTCCCGGGTGAACAAACTACACAAAGAGAAGACATTTTAAATTGAAGTTTTTATGTAGAATTAATGCCGTTTTAACGACAATAATAATGTGCGGATTATGGGAAATATTGTGGTTATTTGACAAACGCATTACAAGAACATTACAGCAAAGGAAAATGTCGAACTCTTGCAAGCACTACATCAGATTACCACTTAAGAAACGCACATTAATGTTTGAGTGGGAAACAGTGCCATAAAAACAAATTTGTTACTTCAGGGAAGTCATCTACTTGTGGGTTAACCAGTTAACAGTGAAAAACCTTGGGGTGCAATGGTATGGACAGAACAATGCTACTAGAGTAAGAAAGTTGTTGATGTAAATAAGTAATAATACATGATAATAAAGCAAAGTGTGAGCAATTCATTACATTAGGACAAACTAGATTTATGCGAGACATGCTTATCACAGTAGTGACGTGATTGTAGGGTCACAGAGGAATAACGCGTCATGTAGCTTTACACATTTGGAAGAAAGTCATTTTTGTCTTTACAAAGCTTTTATAGTGAATGGAAATGATCAGATGTCGGTGTGAACTGTACTACCCACGGTAAACCTTAATAAAATTTAATTCAGCTATCTCGTCTGGTGTTCTAGACTTTCTTGTACCCTATAATATACCTTAAATGATATGTTACTTACACCAAAAGAATGCAGAAGTTCCATCCCTTCAAGGATTTCAAGCATGTGGGCAATTACCTCTGAGCCAAACATAGGGATGAAGGCTGTATTGGGGACTCCCATATTTTGATGTACATTCAAACGAACAAACAGTGTCTCACAGGTTAGATGTTCATGTATAATGTAGAGACATGCTGCAATTTCAAAGACAAAGGTGAAATGTTGTGATTTCATTTCTTGCAGGGCTTCGCAAGATTGTGTAAATATCACATTTCGATGAAGTCAATTAAGTGTTTAGCAACACAGTGTTATCTTGAATATACACATTTTATGGTTACAGACAGTAAACATCAATACCTTTATCAACACCGATCCCTTCAACATTCACCAAAGTGTTAGTCTTAGGAAGCTCAAGCACTCTCTTCACGAAAACATCCCAGTGAACTTCCTTTGTCCTTAAAACATCCGCTGGAGTAAAAAATACAATATGAGCTCTTAAGCAACTCTTTGGAATTGCTTATTCCTGCAGGTCTCTAAATGCCTTGATGGAAATTCTCCTAACATAAATAGCTGTATGACACCTCTTTTTGCAGATATTGTAAGAAAAATAATATGTACAACAGAATTTTTTAAGTAGAATTTAGTCACTATGTGAGGTAGTAAAACCTGAATGTGTTTACTTCATTTAGTAGTAAATATCTTTTCACCTGTAACAGTTGACATTACAACGCACTTGCTCGATTCATTCGGAACATTAACGGTACCCATCCATCGGTTGTAAAGTCTTCCCAACTTCATGTTGTATATCATACACATATCCTTCTGATAGAACATTTTGCCCTGAGGAGTTTTCTTGTGCAAAGTTGAGTAGTAATCTGTCAAAGAGGTGTCATGAGATGAGATCTTTCATTATTTTATTGTATTTTGGTCTTCGTTTCCTCTTCAGAGGGTTATTGCCAGCCCTTTTGAGTATTAGAAGTGCGTTATTCCTCATACCCATTTCTTAAAGACAGAATTTTAACAGTCTTTGTATCACAAAAGTAGAATTATTCAATTTAGTATGGAGAAGAAAATAAGATAATTAATAGAATACGGGCCTCTGACATCAAGTAGAATTTCAAAAATCCCCTGGTTTCTAAAATATCTGAATCCTCATAAATCATAAGAATGGTGATAAAGGGATAACCAATCAGAATATGGAGAGGTCATTTGCTCGTTTGGGCCTAAACTTTATACTCTTTTAATTATCTAACTGAAATATGAGTGTTTTTTCTCTTTTAATATAATTCTAGACTATCAAAACATCAAATGAAATTATTTTAATCGCTGCAGTAATTCTTACTGTTTTCATCCTCTAGTCCTTCAGAATAATCTGATTTTTCTTCTTTACAATATGGGATTTGTGGTAAAGCCAGACTGAAATGAAATCAAGTAGATAGCATCAGAAGATTTCGAAATAAATTTTTATTTAAGTTAGCTTAAATACATATACAGGACGCACAGAACGTAATCAATATAAAATCTTGATAATTTCAATCCCCTCAGCAGATGGTTGTAGATTTCAAAAATGTTTTATTTAAGAGACATGTATTACATAGCAGGCAATTTTCAAAATAAAGTTGAAAACGTGAATGCAAGAAAACTTGACAATATTTACTTTGGAGGAGCTGGAAATCCTGTAGCATTAGCAGAACCTGAAAGTTAAACGTTACCAGACAGCATCATGATAAATTAAACTTTTTGTTTGTTTCTTCTGGTCAAATATGACTTTTAGTTTTGTGTCTACGCATAATATTGCCATGGAACGAATGATATAACAAGTGCAAAATTCTAACAAGGCTGAAGTTTGGAAATGACCTTTCTTCCAGTTAGAGAAAAAATTCAATTGAAACTTGGCAAGCGTACAAGTATATAAATAAGCCATGCAAAGTTGTTAGCCTTTGTTACTTTTCTGTAAATGGACGAAACCAAAAGACAAACTTGGTGATAAAGTTGCTGTTGATATTAGTCCCGTTGCTAAAGATGTGTTCTGTGTTCCATTGTGGTCTCTTACACCTTTGTGCATAAACATAAACTTAAAACACGAAGCTGCACCATAGAGAATTTACTAATTACTTTCTAATATTTGCAGGTTTCAGACCTCCATTTGTATGAATTTGCATTCAACAAACTTCCTTCTCTAAAGTACATGACCAGCTTTTGGTTTGACCTTTTTCAAAACAGGCAAAAGTACTCTTTAAAAGCATGTTGCTGAACTGAACTTCATTCGAATGTCGACAGCTTTTTAATACGGGACCTCTGGGGTCTTGAACTTATAACTGGACATAACTTGGAGGATTACACCAAGCGCGTACTATTTCGGATCCCGGCATCTCTAAAAATCTTGTATTATATACAAGTTTTTATTAAACAAGAGATCTTTCTCTGCGCTTCGCGCGCTCGTATAGCTTCCTCGTGTCATTTGTAGAACCTTCTTGTTATTCGAGGTATTTTATCGTCTCTGTCAACCACTCAAATATACCGGCTTATGGATTTAAAACTGCATGGTAAAAATTATATTTTTTATTGACTTCTGAACGCACACCCAATGCTATTTGAGACTAGGAAAGGGAAGATCTGTGCTCCTTCGGCGCCGCTTATGAGCACATTTCGACTTAGTTCTCTCAAGGAATTGACCTCCCTGGTTTTGGAAGTGCATTGCCAGCATCGCACAAACGTATATGTTTTGCCTACATTTTCCATATACGTTTACGTATACATATACGTCTATATATGCGTTTACGTATACATATGCTAGAACGTTTACATATTGGTGTATATGTACATGACGTACGTACATGTGCACATATACATATAGATTATTTGAGGTTTCCGACCCAAGTTCCCCCAATGTCCGACACAAATCGCCGCCTGTGTTGACAACTCATCGCAAACGTTCCAAAAGTTTAAACTAGTTACTGGAACACTTACATGAGTTTTCTGTACCCTTACAAGTTGTAATCTGGTCATTTGTAGTAAGATTTGTCATTGGAATATCCCTTGAGTAAGTAAAATCAAGGTTCCTGGAAACAAAGGTAGCGTGTTAATTGTAAACCATTTTGAAAACACAAAATTGTGTGTCAAGTTTGTTTTAATTGTTATTAAATTGATTTTCTTGTGACGTAATATTTAAGAAACTTCTAAAGTTATTGTTAATGCTACATGAACATATATTAAAGTAGAAACGACACGGATAGTGTTGAATCAATGAATATACTCACTCTGCAATGTTTGTAGAAAGATAGGCTGTAAAAAAGTCAAGGTCATTACAAAGTAGGCACCCTATAACGCTGTACGGTATAAGACTTGTGAGTATTTTATTTTTAACAATTTGTAATTTATTTTTCAATATCACATAAGCAATTACACTATTACCTTTAATTAAACAGACACCATAACTTATTTATTTTAAGTCAAACATAATTCATAAAGTTGACATTTTTTACAACTTATCCAGCATCTTAAAACTACTACCGCACAAATGTGCCGTTTTCTTCAAAATCGGCTTTCTATACCTAATCCCTATTCTTTATATGTCGACTTGGAACTGAATTCACAAATATGTACCTCTCATTCGTTTGACGAAGACATATGGCACACAAACCAGGCAGAGTAATAGAATCAGAGCGATAGCCGATGCAGAAGGAATCATCCATAGTAAGATAGGAATTTTGTCTTCGTTGTTGTCTGCAAAGAGAAATTATTGTACATCACACTGCCATCATAATATGTCTATTGCGCATAATAACCAAAACATTCCATTTTCCAAAGCCTTCTTATAAAAGAACAATGGAAACTAGATGAAAAAGAAAACAAGGAAAATCACAGAAATTGGAATTTCACAACCTCTGACGGCACTAAGGAGAACACAAAACAACTTCTTATCTTGAAATACAATTGGGACATTGGGGTTGACTTTTTTCGAAAGTCAACGTACAGAAGATGTTTCAATTCTTGTTTTAAGTTTCTTCTTTTCATTGCCCTTGGTTTTTCATATTGTTTTACTTTATATTGATGATAGATGATTAGAGGAAAGAAAGAGAAGAACAACCCGGCATTTAACAAAAAAGGCTCGAAAGGTTCTTATTGTTCAGAAGCTATCACAACATATTACGACCTTTATTACATGTAAGGAAACAAAGGTAGTAACACCCAAAGCAATCCAGCAATTGAAAATTATATTACATGCTTGACGGGGCCAGTGTGTGCCCTGCAAACCGTATTCAACTTCATCAGATACTTCTGGCTTACTTTCACACCACAGGGATCCTAACGTCTGATCTTTCCAGTTCATTCATGCATGATTATTATTAAATCAATCAAATGGGTCTACTTAACATACATAAATCATCATCTCAACTTATGAATAAAACGTGTAGGTTTTCGATTGCTTTTAAAGAAAAACTGGTTTTAAACAGCTCTTACCATAACTTAAAAATCTTGCGCTAACTTCTTCAGTAACAGAAATTTCCCCGAGCCTGCTAATGCAAGAGACCGTTTCGTTTTCTATTGGCTTATACATGAAAGTTGAGACTGTGGAATTTGTGTTTGTATTTCTGATGTAATCAACTGGTATTATACGATCATCAAAAGGAAGCTTATTTCTCGTCCACGACAAAAATGCTGTCGGTCTGGCCTTTAAAGCGTTGCAAGTTATTTGATAGGCAACATCATTTATTGGGAATATTGATCCATTTGAAACAGTTTCGCCATTGATTATCAGTTGCAACTTTGGTAAAACTGCGAAGAAATGTTTAAATAACGTTTGACTGTGCAAGCAGTATGGCAGTCTCAAATTTTTCACATACATCTAAGTAACACATAACACAAAATCAAGTTACTTTAAACAATATTTATGTTAAATTAAAGTGCAAATGTATTCAAATCCGTAACATTAATTACCAGTCACACTCTAATCATAGGACATGAGAATACGTACCGTACGTAATAAACTTTGCATGAATTGTCTGAGTGAAGTTTGCCTCCTTCAGGCTTATGACACAATCAAGATCAATACATTCGTCAGTCATTGAAAAAGTCAACGTCGAGACTGTACTGAAAAGAGTTCCCGTTGACAAAATGCTGGAATTCAAGGTGGTTACGGTTGAACCCTTGATGTTAATCCAAGTTACATTAGCTTTTGGCCTCGCTTTCAAAGCTTCGCAAGTAACTTTAATTTCCTGGTGTAACGAAACGTACTTTCGAGTTGTGATGCGTTGTCCATCATAGGACAGAGATACTTTAGGAGTTTCTGTAAGAAACGGTCATGGTTGTTTGACAATTATGTACATATGGTAGACAAATGATAATAATGATTTCTTGAATTATGACAATTATTTGGCCTTCTTGATGATCATAGGGTCTGCTTTAAATAAGGTGTTCTTTGTCAACAGAAGACAAACGATTTAGCGTGGTCTAGGGTTATGAATCGCGTTAAGCGAGACGATAGCTTAAATATGTTCTACTTGACTAATTTGTCACACTTTGCCCTACTGTGTAGGTTAAACGATGACCCGCGAAATCATGTACCTACCTTGCTTACGGGGGGGGGGGGGGGCTATAAAAGAACAGAGGCGTTATGTACTTATCATTTTCACTTATACTAATGTCATCATATTTTGTATTTTAAATTAATTTTGTACTTTGGGACAAACGAAAATTTGACTTCATGAGCAATTTCAATAAGGTACTTGCTAAGTATTAACACAGAATGCGTTTTAATAGATCTTGAGTAAGGAAATAGTCCGTTGGACCATTATTATATGAAGACAGCAGAGAAAACCTACCACCATTTAAAAAGTACTAATAAAGAAAAAATAATTCAAAATCAGACGCAAATCATCTTGTCGTTTAGATGATAAAATAGTATGATAAAGGGTTACGTATTTTGAATGAAATAAAGAAAAAAAAAACGAAATGGTGAAGAGGAAGCAGCTAACTAGCAAGCTTTTGTAGCAGACTTTGCGTAATCGAAAGAGGAGGTTGAGACATTGACCAAAACAAAATGCGGTTACATCCTTTCTGCTAAACATTTAAAGCTTAAATTGAGCCAAATTGGATATTTATGTAAGGCTCACCATAAGTAAACACGGTCAAATTCACATCATCCTGCAACTCTACTACTCCTTCCAACGAACTGAGGCAGGTAACTATTTCTCTTTCCTTTTGCGGTCGAAACTGGAAATGTGAAAAGGAGTCAAAGGTCCCACTTTCTGCCCGATTAGGTTGGAAATTGTAAGGTGTATTTCCAACGGGTATTCCATTCATATTCCATGTTAAGTTTGCGGCTGGCTGGCCTCCAATGGCATAGCAAGTTACGCTGATTTCCTCGTCAACGGCAACATAGATCTCGTTGGAAATATTGTTCCCGTTCACTTGTAGAAATAACGTCGGTGGTACTTTAAGGAACATAGAAATTGATCTTTAACATGTCAGAAACGTTCATTCAACATTTAATTTAAGTTTTTCTGATAAACATGAATTACCGTTAATGTAACACAATAAAAGCCAATAACAGAAGTTCACAATTAATCCTGTCAATATATATGTAAATTTAAGGCTTTAAATGAAGACATCATGCCCAGATAGGAATATAAAACGTTGGAGAAGTATACCGACGAGTTAGAAATATTGTAATAGGTGTATGGAAGTTCACTGTTAGTTGTGCCTTTCAAAATGTGGAAATAGACGTAAGCTTATGTTGTCGTGATACAACAGCCGTATGGTACCAATTTCCTTCCTTTCAATAAAACACTGTATGGTTCTTTCCACCTTTTCAGATTTAAATGTATTCTTTATTATAACCCGCATATATTAACCAGTACATTTACTGTATCTCAACAGTACGCTGGAGTACACAAACAAAAATTGATCACGAAACTGACCTGTCGTAATAATTGTTTCATTCAGAAGACTGTACTCCAATAAAACAATATAATTTTCATGAAATAAAGTTTACAGGTTTTATTGTGAGAAAGAAAAGACTAAACTAGAAATAAAAACTTTTACAACTGTTTTTGTTGTTGGATTTTCTAATAAAGAATTTCTCAATGGAAACCATCTCATAGACATGCCCAAAATTTTGTCAAAAAGATGCAAATGGTGTTGTAAATGGGGAAGATGTCAGGTAGTAAACTTTACAACATAACAGAGATTGGAGCTACCATGTCGAATACCGATGGGATCGAACACCGCGTAATAACACTATGTCGTTACAAAACTTGTGTGCATTAGCTGGCCCTGCAGCTTTTTGGATGCTGATTCGATCTCAATAATTGGCTACGGTGTTCTACAAAAATTGAGAATGAAATTTAGTGTATAGGTTCTTATGGGTTGCATTTATTGACAAATAGTTGTGAGTGGCCAAAAAACACTCAAACTACCCGACTGAAACATAGCCTTATTTTGGAAACTGGATTGGGCAATGTTTGCTGACAATAGTACATACTTCATGATCGTTTATGTTGCAACCTGAAATGGTACGTCCACCTGCAATTGAAGATAATATGGCACTCACTCTTATACACTCTCTTCAATTACTCGACGGCAAATATCTACATATTCTGTTATGATTAACGTGATCTAGCTTTGTAGCAGGTGACGCAATTTATGTTTAACATTTCCTAGTCTTTTTAGTGGAAGGTAGAGCTGAGATTATGCCGTGCGTACTCCTTTAAATAAAGTGCTTTCATTTCCACACCAAATCTAAAAGCGCACTCAAGAGCAGGGGTTCACAATTACTTTTGCTAGTCGACCATGTTTTTTGTCGGGAAAATCTCGTGTGCCACATACAGGCGGTAACCATATTTTGCAATGTAGGGTAGTAAGGTCTCATTTTGAAATAAGTAAAAGACACCCAGAGAGTGCAAGGCTCTCAACCTGAGGGAGTGGTGTTCAAGGGCCACGATTCAGTGGGCCAAATTATCTTTGAAAGGTTTGATAGGGGCAGGAATTAACATGACACCACGTGAGCTAGGCGTCATCATCGGTTGGCGCTTAGCGTAAAAAGATTTGTTTTTCAAAATGTATCCGAAATTGCCCGTACTGACCCTTCCCAGGTTTTGAAAGTTTCATATAAACAAAGCTTTGCTTGAAGTTGTCATGAATGAGAGTTTCACACTTTAAATAAGAAAAGGTAAGTTGGATACAAGTAGTAGGCATACATGTGTTTGAAGACATGTCTCTACGAAAAGGAGAGAGACACCCTCCAATTTAGTAAGCCTCTCGACAACCAATGACCGGTAGATTTGATTACGCAGTGAGTTTCTAGTTAAAGAGGATGCATAATGGAAGTAGTTTCATTAAGCTGTGAGAAGAAAACAGCATTTTGAAGACATTTGAGTAAGGTTGTCTCCATTTTAAATTGCAAAAGTTATTTGGTAGTCTTATTTGTATTTACTAAATAGGTAACATAAATTGCCAAACATATCTTAACAGTATATCGACATCACGGGACATACCGTAAATATTAAACGTCCCATGAATTGTCTGAGTGAAGTTTGCCTCCTTCAGGCTTATGACACAATCAAGGTCAATGGACTCGTCAGTCATTGAAAAAGTCAACATCGAGACTGTACTGAAAAGAGTTCCCGTTGACAAAATGCTAGAAACCACGGTGTTTACGGTTGAACCTTCGGTGTTAATCCAAGTTACATTAGCTTTTGGTCTCGCTTTCAAAGCTTCGCAAGTAACGTTAATTTCCTGGTGTAACGAAACGTACTTTGGAGTTGTAATTTGTTTTCCATCATAGGACATAGAAACTGTAGGAATCTCTGTAAGAAACGATCATGGACAAATTATAGTAAAGATTTTATGAATTATGAAATTCATTTGGCCGTTCTTGTTGAATACAGGTAATGCTTTACCAAAGTGTTTCTCTAATTGATAATATCATTACAAATGTTTAACACGTCTGGCGTCTTTATTTTAGATGCAAGCGATCACTTCCTTATCTTTCTCAGAACCCATCCCTGTAAAGAGAATGCTGAGAGTGGTTTCTATGCTAGGAACTATTCTCAAAGTAATGTCAATTAATCTGGGAATACTATTGGTAATGTTGACTGGAATGACATTCCTGAAATTGTTGGTGTAAATGACGCTTACAACACCTCCTCTACTATATTTGGTAATCACTATGAAAATTGTTTTCCAGTTTCTTATGTTTGTAATAAAAGGAGTCGTAAGACACGACACCCTTGGATACGTACTGATATCCTACCCTCAATTGAAGATAAAAACAAACTGTAGGAAATATTTAGGAAATGCGTCCGATGACGGGACGCATTGTCGAGCTTATCGCAACAAGTTAAATCATGTAATTTTCATTGTGAAGAAAAATTATTTTTCTTCAAAGTTTAACAGCTGTAAAAATGATCTTAGACGCACTTGGGAGGTCATTAACAATCAACTACATAAAGGTAAGGCAGGTAAATTCTCATATCCGACATCGTTTTATCATGACAATGCTGAAATAACAGACAAGAAAACAACAATAGATGTTTTTAATGATTTCTTTGTCAATGTTTGTCCTACCTCCACAATACAGAGCAATGCGAATGCTAATACATACTTAAAAGAAAACAATCCTTCAACTGTGACTCTTGCTCCCACAGTCGAGGATGAAGTTATCAAAATTTCCACGTCTTGTTTTCGACCCAATAAGGTTTCTTGTTTTGATAAATTAAGCCTGATATTGTAAAGAAAGTCATGTCTTTTACATCTAAACCGCTTACTTACATTATCAACGGGTCGCTTGCGACCGCTATCGTTCCGCATCTACTATTAAAGTAGGTAAAGTCGTACCTATTTTCAAGAAAGGCGATGCGATGAGTGGTGATAATTATCGTCCAATTTCAATTGTATCTTGTTTTTCCAAAATATTTGAAAGGCTTGTCTACAATCGCTTTTACAACTTTATCACAAGATGCAATGTTTTGTACAACGGGCAATACGGATATAGGCCAAACCACCCCAGTGAGCAAGCACTCGCTCACGCAGCAAGTCAATTGAAAACACCCTTAGATTAAAACAAAACATCAATTGGAATTTTTAGACTTGTCTAAGGCTTTGAAACGATTGGCCACGTCACTCTGTCGAAAAGACGTTTTCATTATGGTATCAGGGGTTTAGATTAGAGTGGATTGAAAGCTATCTATCCAGTAGAAACCAGTTTAACAGTTTGTGTCTTACAATGGAATCAAGTCTGTATCATTGAGTCCTTTACTTTTTATAACTTACGTGAATGACATAGCTAACGATTCAAATATTTGTACTCTTGTTCTTTTTGCAGTTGATACTAGCATCTTCTTTACAGGAGACGATATAAATCAATTAGAAAACACTATATGTATTAAACTGAATAAATTTCATAAGTGGTTTTCAGCTAACAAGTTATCCCTATATGTAAAAAAGACAAATTTCATGTTATTCAGTAAGGCTAGTTACAGTAATAGACCTTACGTAATTCATTACAAAAGGTTGATTGTACTAAATTTCTAGGGGTTTTAATTGACAACGGTTTACCTTGGCAGCTACATACTGACTCCCATAGAGTTACAATTGCTTAATGTACAGGAATTCTGTCCTTAGAGTGTACCTAAAGTCTAAATTTCAAAAATATATTTTAAAAACTTGAAAAATGGGTCAAAATGGTCCATCTCTCATCTTCACAGGACATTCCTGAGCTGAGATGTGTTGAGGCTTATTCAGTCAATTCAAAATGGTGGATTGCGCAATAATTTGTAATGTCATTCTTGTACTACTCAAATTACCGTCTTTTTTTGAAAGCCACTACACCTTGTGCCAAAATGTAATCACTGTCTCACTGTTATAGGGTGACCTGGCTGTATAAGCTTTCTCCATACAACATGTTATGCAAGGGATTGTTAAATGTTTCAAGCACATACAAACTTCTTAATTTCCCTAGGAAACAAAAGCAGGTAATGTGAGTTGCACAAGAAGGACATCACGAATTATTGCGCAATCGACTATTTCAAATTAAGTGAATTAATTTCAACATTTTATATCTCGGCAATGGAGTAAACTATGAAAATGGGAGTTAGATGAAGTAAATTCTCTTTCTAAACTCTAAAATATATATTCTTGTAATTCTAGACTTTAGGTCCACCTTAAACAATATTTACCGAGGAATATCCTTCGTTCCCTCTACCTCACTCTCATGTTGCCACACCTTTCATACTGCCTGTCAGTCTAGGCTGAAACAAGTAAGACACACCTGACTAAACTTACTACACTAAAAAAGCGGGCAATCCGGCACATTCGATCTGTAGACTCAATCAACCATACCAGTAAACTGTTTTCTTTCCTTAAGTTGTTGAAGTTTACTGACTTAACCCATATCAAAGAAGCTATCTTTGCTTACCACATTGTACATAATCTTCCCCCCCAAATTAGTTTAAACAATTCTTCTCATTTGACTGTGACACACACATGACCATAACACAAGACAGTCTAGATGCCTCCGCTTACCACATTTTAACTCATAAGTTTCTGAAGCAAAGTTTTGTGTAAGAGAATCCTCTACCTGGAATACGCTTCCAAATGAAATCCACTGCTGTAAATCAATTTCATGCTTTAAGAGCAAGTGTTATTAGCATTGCATAGAAAACTATCGATCAACTAGCAAATCATGCTACATTCACTTTACTTTTGTTCACTATATATCGTTTAGGTTATTTTCAACCTTTTTCGTTTTTCAATTACTTATAGGGTGGGCTCTGCTCCACAAGATTACCAAGGTTTTTCAGGGTCTTCCTTTCGTAACTTGCATACATCTTACAACTTGTCGTCACATCACTTGTAAATATTGTTATTATTGTTTGTCACAAAGAAACAAATAAATAAAATGAAATGAAATAAGTCTTTCCTTGTCAACTGAAGACAAACGATTATGTCTGGTGCAGGGTCATGAATCTGTTAAGACGCGATGCTAAACATGTTTTACTTGACTTGGTCGGCAAAACCTAGACTTAGTTGTCAAATGTTGGCCTACTGTGTAAGTTAAACGATAAACTGCGCAAACATGTACCTACCTTGATGGGAGGGAGAGTATAAAAGAACAGAACTGACATCATTCTTAGTAACCACATTTTCTTAATGACATAAACTTGTCATTTTTAATTACACTAATGTCATCATATTTTGTATTTTGAGTTAATGTTGTATTTTGGTGAGCACAAACTCTTGACTTGCTTAGTAGGAACATAGAAAGTTATCTAATAGATCGTGAATAAGAAAATATTCCGTTGGACCATTATCATATAGCAGAGAAACCTACCTTCATTTACAAAGAACTAGAACAGAAAACAAATCAATTTAAAAATCAGAAGCAAATCATCTTGTCGTTTAGATGATAAAATAGTATGATAAAAGGTTAAGTATTTTTAATGAAATAAAAAAAAAACGAAATGGTGAAGAGGAAGCAGCTAACTAGCAAGCTTTTGTAGCAGACTTTGCATAATCGAAAGAGGAGGTTGCGACATTGACCAAAACAAAATGCGTTTACATCCTTTCTGCTAAACATTTAAAACTTAAATTGAGCCAAATTGGACATTTATGTAAGGCTCACCATAAGTAAACACGGTCAAATTCACATCATCCTGCAACTCTACTACTCCTTCCAACGAACTGAGGCAGGTAACTATTTCGCTTTCCTTTTGCGGTCGAAACTGGAAATGTGAAAAGGAGTCAAAGGTCCTACTTTCTGCCCGATTAGGTTGGAAATTGTAAGGTGTATTTCCAACGGGTATTCCATTCATATTCCATGTTAAGTTTGCGACTGGCTTGCCTCCAATGGCATAGCACGTTACGTTGATTTCCTCGTCAACGGCAACATAGATCTCGTTGGAAATATTGTTCCCGTTCACTTGTAGAAATAACGTCGGTGGTACTTTAAGGAAAATAGAAATTGATCTTTAATATGTCAGAAACGTTCATTCAATATTTAAGTTTTCCTAATAAACATAATAAATAACAGTCTATGTGCGACAATTAAAACTACCTTATCTAATAAAAGTAATAAACGAATAAAATCAATCTATATGTAGGCAGGTTTAAGGCTTTGAATGGTGATATCATGCCCAGAAAGGAATATTAATTTTTGGAAAAGAATACCGACTAAATTAGAAACATTTTAATAAAGGTTATTGGAGTGATAAAGCAGTGTTATGGTGGCAATATCTTTCGTTTTAATCAAACACTGCAGTTACCTTAAATGCTATGATTGGTTTGTTCCACCTTTTCAAATTTAAATGTATCCTTTGCCATATGCCGCATGTATTTACTAGTACATTTATTGTATCTCAACAGTACGCTGGAGTACAAAAACGATATGAACACAAAGCTGGTCTGTCGTAATAATTGTTACATTCAAAAGACTTTACTCCAATGGAGCAAAATTATTTTCATGAAATAAAATTTACAGGCTGTAGTTTGATAAAAAAAAAACCGACTTAACCAGGACAAATACTTTGCAACTGTTTTTGATGTTGGAATTCATTAAAAATGAACTGCTTAGTGGAAATCATCTCACAGACATGCCCAAAATATTATCAAAAAGAGGCAAATTGTGTTCATGTGGAAGATATCAGGTCGTAAACTTTACAACATAGTCGAAATAGGGGCTACCATGTCGAAAACTGACTGATGCGATCGAACACCGCTTAATATCATAGCCATTCAACTTGTTTGCATTATATGGCCCTACAACTGTTTGAATGCTGAATCGATCTCAATAATAAGCTAAGGCGTTCCACAAAAACACTGAGAATGAAATTTTGTGTTTAGGTTCTTGTGGGTTGAGTTTATTAATAAGATAGTTTTGACTGGACGAAAAACACTCAAACTACCCGACTGAAAAATAGCCTTATTTTGAAAACTAGGTTGCGCAATGTTTGCTGACAATCGTACATACTTCATGATCGTTTATGTTTCTACGAAGCTCTAGATAGGACATGGTAATAAATAATTTTGTTACGTAAGTAATAATTATCATGCTCGTACGTGACTCTTATTATACGAACGTAGATGCAGTAGGCTACTATGGTAATTAGCTCATTTATTATGAAAGGCTTCATCTAAGGGCAGTTGACCTGGACACTTTAATTGTGTAGTAAAGGCCTTCATGCAACAACAAGGTGGTGAACCGCATTAATTACTAGAGTGTCAAATACTGTCCATGTAGATTGTCGGTACTAGTATAGGCTGGCGAAGAGTGTGTGCAGTTACTGTATGCTCTTTTGCCTAGCCTGTACTAGAACGGAGCGCCTGTGCATCAAACTCTCTTAAAGTTCCATTCAAGTTAAGCCAGTGGTTACCAAAAAAGGCCCTCAGAGACAGCAGTCTCTAACAAATTTAGCAGTCAGGTACCTTTAGCGCAGCCAAACTTTTCGAAATGGGGGGGGGGGGGGGGGACACGGTGGCAAAACGTTCCACCGACGGAGCATACCAGCACTGAAGGACCGAGCTTCCCTGAAGGATTTGTGGTGACACAAAGTGCTCCCCTGAAGGCGTTGGGGCCCAGAGGCCCTTCGTATGGTCCTGGTGGGGTCCAAGGACAAGACCCTGGTGAGGGTCCATGGGGAAAGTCGCCCGACTCTCTGGGATATTTATTATTGCAAATGGCATTACATGGACACTAAGCAGACCACAAAATAAAATTTACAAATTGACCTAATTTGGACTGACAATAAACTGATTCAGGGTGGGGGTGTCAGTGTGTCCGACGGATTATGTTATCTTTTGCATTGGGCTACATGAATCCAATCATCTGCCTAGTAGGACTTAACATTGGGAATCTTCCAGGCATGCCTCTAACGAGAATCCCTTACATTAGCGCAGTTCTAAGGGTGAGGGACAAAGTGCGTACAATGGGCTGAGGTTGAGGACCCTAAGGGATGATCTCAGCATTAGAGAAAGGACACTCTCGCAAAGGCGAAATTCATACGTAAGAGGTTCCGCAGCTGTATCCGTGGAAAACAGTGACAGAGCCTTAAAGGTACGAATTTTTCGTAGGAAGAAGTTCTTTTAAGAGGGCTACTTGCAAATTTACAGCGTCTTACGCTAAGAGTATTTATTGACTAGAGACCAAAGTCAAAATGGCGGAATGTCCATCCATGGAGGCAAAGTTAGGTCCAAATCTATGATGTGCATGCAAACGCGCTCAAGCGCACCTTAGCGCCGGAGGCGCTAGATGTCTGACTTTTGCGTCATAACGTAATACAGCCATTGCCTTCGTAACATTTGATGAAGCCTACATGGGGGCCGCCATGACACTTGAAATACGGCAAAGCAATTCCGCGAAACAACTATCAATGGTATGTTTAGCAAAACACGGTGTAACTTCAATAAGCTTATTATGCGAGCAGATGCGTCATGTAAGTTATATGTTTCACATGCACAGGGTTTTTGTGATCTCTTTGGCGTAAACTAATCGTTTGTCTTAAATTTCGTTATCTCACCGGGCAAGACAGCTAACCAATGTCAAACATACGTAATGTAAAATGTGTTGTGACGTCACCAAAAAGGAACGCGTTTGCCGTAGTTCAGCTCATACAGTGCGGCTTCAAGTTTACGGCAAAGTCAGACATCTAGCGCCTTCGGCGCTAAGGCGCGCTTGAGCGCGTTAGCATGCACATCATTGGTCCAAATTTGCAGTGTCTCGACCAACCAGTCGTTTCTTCCTTGCGTGTACTTTCTCTAACACTGTCATTTATAGGGTTTGCCTTCGTATGGGGTGCACAGAACTAGCCCCGACGTACGCCGTATCGCGTCTCATAATCATAAAGAAATAAAGCGCGCATTTTAAATACAGCACAAGCACTTCAGTGCGCTCACAAACGTTATCAAGTCATTTGCAGCGCGTAGACGCGCTGCCCATAACTAGATAACCTTCGTGCGTGCACGGGGGCGTCCTTATAAAACAAGAATACTCGTGTCTATGGAAGCCCAAGTACGCGCTCAACCGAGCATCCTTTTTGCCAGTCATACAGCCTACACACAAGTTATATAGACCTTATGCATATGATGTCACAAAGGAGAAAGTGCTCCCTCCTTTGAAGGAAAATGGAGGAAAAGCGCTTATCATTGCAAGTTACACCAATAAATGCAGACAGCTGATTAGTCAACCAATCGTATACGCGCGTAAGTCTACTACACGTGGGTGGAATCAACGCCGTTCGTGCACGTGTGCTTCATTGTTTTCACCCACTGAGCCATATATAACTGTATAACATATATAACTATTTAACATTGACGCAAGTCAATGCGGAATACGCGACGAAACTGAAGCCGACTTGGAGGGTCACCTGATGTATGTTAGCTTACTCAAGTCGATTCCATTGCCCTAGAAACGCGCAGCTACAAGTGAAAATAATGTAGCGCAGAATCATTGATGTACACGCTAAAGCAATCCTTTGTTACTCATTACGTCGCTAGTGCTTTTGTTGTAATTACTTAGTAGGACATCTGTACACTATGATTCATGATTGTGTGATCAAAAGATTGTTGTTTTTACAAACTTTCCTTGTGTTTAGGAGTGGTCCTGCCTATTTGAAGGACAGCGCGTGTGACCGCATTTCGTATGGTGCGTCGAGACGCGATGACTGCGTAACATTCGCGATAGCACCGTCACTGAACAGTACACAGAGTAGGCGCGCTTGTTACTGACTGTCCATACCTGTGCCCAGACAATCTGTACAACGCGTCGAACGCGTCCTCTTGACAAAAAAGGCGCACGAAAGGGGCAGTAACACGCGCGCACATGCATGTGTGCATTCTGGCCAATGGTGTGCCTCAAAGCTTCCTACACGGTAAGCGTTTTGGTGCTCTGTATGTTATACGGCTATTGTGATGTATGCCTTTTCAGAAGTTGCTAAGGCAACTTTAGCTCGGCGCAATGATGTGCATGCTAACGCGTGGTAGCCGGCAAATTAGCGTCCAAGAGGCTGAAAAGACGCTAAGGCCGACTACGGCGCGTTAGCATGTACATCATTGCCTAAGCGTTTTCACTTCTAGGTACGCGTTTCTACGGCGTTGGCGACTTGAGTAAGCTAACCTACATCACGTGACCCTCCATGATGGCTTCAAAACCTTATTGTGGAATGATCCTTCCTAGCATATAGTTCAGTGTTTTCACCAAAAATGACGTCAGTGTGATGTCAATGCATAAGATCTATAGCAGAAATTGGGTTCGCGTTTAAATATGCGCTGCGTATTCTTTTGATCTTACAAGCAGCTGTCTACTCCATCAGTGTGAAAGTGTGAAATTCTGTATGTTTGGCGTTTTAGATATTTAGTCTAGGATTTGCAGATCAAGGAGACACACGAAGGTAAGTGCCTATTGTAAAAGGCGCGAGCCGGCTAAACTTACTGGGAAAAAACAGGGAAACGAAAAGAAGAGAGAGACCCTGTCTGGCGCGTCTCAGCCGAAGTGCAGACTCATTATGCATTCAACTCAACTTACCGTGCATGTTCTAAAGTTCATAATATGCAAATTGACAGGTGTAACATAACGACGTGTACATACATTTAAATAACAACGTGAGAGTGATTCTTACATACCTTCCCCCTTTCAATTAAAATTGTCCTCAATTTTAGCCCTAAACAGAAACCCATCAAGCAACACTGTATACACAAATATATATTCACGACAAACTAATACACTTCTACTAAGCTAACAGTAACCAGGGGCGGATCCAGGATTTCTGAAAGGGGGGGGGGCGAAGTTGTTCGACCTGTGATTGACGGCACTATACCATCAAAGGGGAGCGCCACCATCGGTTGGCGCGGAGCGCACAAGAAAATTTTTGACAAAATAGACCTCCCAGATTGCCGGAAATAGCACTTCCCATGTCTTATTTTTGCATTTTCTGCTTGCTATAATTTCATGTCTCAACTATCAACAAATTAATTTTTCCACAAGTTATTAACAGAAGACAGTTATCATAGGCACAGTGCCTTACTACAACGCATCCTGTTCAAGGCAGGGAGTTGCTATTTGTCAAATAGCAACTCCTGGTTCAAGTTGTCTAATCAGACCTTTAGTAGTCATGTTCTACCTTGTCGAATATTGAGGGACTTCCTTGAGAAATTTGTGACCCATATCTTAGTTCCTCATTTTTCTCCTTAGGAATTTATTTATGGAGGGACGTCCCCCTCACTGAAAATTTTAGGGATGGACGTGTCCTCCCTCCGTTCCCACGCTTCCGCCGCCTATGCGTAGCATACCAGAAAATTTGGGTAAAAGCACATCCCAAATAGCCGGAAAAGACACTTTTAAGGCCTTGTAATCCGCATGATTTTCCATTTTAATTCTCTTTGCAGTGAGGTAGCTAGGATTTTTGTTTGGGGGGGGGGGGGGACGGGGCTCCCGTTTACTATCTAAGCGGAGCGCCACCATAGGTTGGCGCAGAGCGTACTAAGAAAATTTGAGGTTTTAATACATCCCAGATGGCCGGAAATGGCACTTGCCAGGCTTGATAGCAGCCATCAAGAAGTGCAATTTTTTTTAACAAAATGTAAAGTTTGATTTTATTTTATTACACATTTCTGTGAGGACGCATTAGCTCAGCTGGTGGAACTTTTGGTCTAAGGGTTGCAAGTTTGAATCCCGTTTTACTCACTGACGTAACCAGCATTTCTTTCACGGAAGGGGGGGGCATGCAGTATGTTGTGTGATCGCCGGCCTGGGGGAGGGGTCTAAGGGGAGGGGTGTCCCCCTCCCCCTTTGAAAATTTTTGAAAAATTAGGTGTCCTTTCTTGCAATCTGGTGCCACATATGCTACCTTTTGAAGTAAAAGTTGTGTTAAAAAATTTACGCAGTTTTAGGAACTTAAAAAAAAAATTGGCATCAGTGAGCGGGGGGGGGGGCATGGCCCAATGGCCTCCCCCAGTGTACGACACTGCGTTTACTATCTAAGCGGAGCGCCACCATAGGTTGGCGAGGAGCGTTCCAAGAAAATTTGAGGTTTTAATACATCCCAGATGGCCGGAAATGGCACTTGCCAGGCTTGATAGCAGCCCATCCCAACTGATGCTCACTGTCTCGTAAGGTATTTTTCGATTGGCTGATGGTATTGTATCGGTATTGTATCGTATTGATTGTATCCAATCATGTGTAGTAAGATACCATGCGTGTGAACGTCCCAATCCACGTTCAAACTGATCTGCTGTGCGCTAAGACTCCCATGCTTTGAGGTCGCAAATTGCAGCTTCATTCTCTATCACTCCACTCACTGACCTTCTCTCTATCTCTTCTCCTTTCCGTTTTTTTTTCTCTCTCTTTTTTCCCTTTCATTTTTTTTTTTTTCATTTTCAAAAAGGGGGGGGGGCGGGCCGGGTCGGCCCCCCCTAGATCCGCCCCTGGTAACGCATAAATGTAACACGTAAAGACACATGTAGACATCCAGAACTTTGCTACATAAAGCTTGTACCAACTTGTCAGAACGTTGCTTTGTATGTATTCTATGCCAACGGAAATGGCTTCAAGTTAAAAATACTACAAAAATATTATAATAAATCAATTTCAGTGTATATTATCTGTGTTAGACTATTAAAGCCTTCATTCGTAATCGTCGCGCAGGGTTCGTAGTGAATCCTGTTGGTAAGGTAACGTTTTGTTACCTAAAGGCTACATTAACGCTGTATACGTTAGTGATGTCGTCAAACGTAGACAGAAGTTGACGTAAAGGATTGCACAGTCTGTGAGTAAGCGAGGCGGCTCAGTAGGCAACTTAGTATCTCTTACCTTTGCTTTACAGCTCTAAAAGTTGGAAATAAATCTCAGATATTGGCGACATGCCACTTATTTGTAGAGCCAACTCTTTCATAGTCGAACTAAAGGTAAAATAGTGTTCCTACAGCAACAGACACAATGCTGTTGCTTTACTCTTCGGGAATTGCGAGGGAGAATACACGTCTCCTTAGGTTACGAAAAACACAAAAATGTTGTCGCCATGTTTCGCCCACTAACTGCGCACAGTGCAACGACTGACTGTCGGAGACTAAACCATTTTGGACCTAACTCCTGCTTTCAATTTGGCCAAAATTTTGTACAGGGTATGTATTAGACCTTGGCCTCTAGTCAATAAATACTCTTAGGTCTTACGGGACCAGCCCGACTTCAGCCAGACCATGGTTGGGGTTGAGGTCAGAAAATTTCGCTTTCCGGACGCCATAGATGTCAGGAAATCGCACTTTAAACCACAAATTTGTGTACAATTTCGTGTGGCGAAAGGATTTTCCTGACAGGGTGGCCAATCTCCCCAGCGGGACAGGGAAATGCAAAGCCCCGAAAAAGGTGACGGGTTGCCGATAGGATGGGCGACGCGAAAATTTAGGCGCGCGAAGGGCGCAGAAAATTTTGGGCATTCCCTTTAAAGACAAATTGAAAATTTGGGTCATTTTTATTGATTAAGAGTCTGCCCCCCTTTAGAGCAAATTCAGGAAACTCGTCGGGTGGGCTGGTCCTTGTCGAGGGACTACTTACTTTATCATACCTATTAAGGCCCCAGACGACACTGGAATTTCACTGAGGGGGCAGTCTCCCCTACGGGGGTAATTTCTCTTGCCCCACCCTTGTCTGCAATTCTTTTTCTAGCATTTATGAGTCACCAGTATTATACTTTCGATATTTTTCATGCAGTGGTCTGCGGTACAGGAGAAACAATTGGCATCCCAAAGTAAGTAGGTTGCGGTAAACCAGACCCTGAAACGGATGAAGACACAACAGGTCGCACTTATCCAATGCTAGTAGCCAGTAAGCTTTCAATCAGTATTCTCTCTTACAGCTCCCTGGTCTGACACAGAAGAGGGGCTGAAGTTATGGGCCAAATTCAAGAATTTCGGGGAAAAACCTTTTGATTTCATGATTCTATTTCGTGTGTCAGAGCTGTGGAAAGAGCTAGCGCGTCTAAAACGTCACAAACGCATTGTAAGGTGATACCACGCAGCAATTACGTTTGATTTAGTTTCTACAAGTATTGAAAGATGACTTGCAGAGATTTTAATTTCAGTAACCAATCAACACACGTTTAACAAGATACATTCTTGAATTGTACAATCGCCCCACGCCGAAATTAAGATTTGAGGGGTATATGTTTGCTACAAACTGCAAATACACTCCGTAATGCATAACTATATGCCACCGTGTATAAAATATGACTGTCACCAATACGGTACACTTAACAAAATACCCAGTCTTGGCTAGGTATGACTAAACTAGGACTATGCCCTATAGCCTGACACGTAAGCAACCTAGCACCACTTCAAGGAGAACAAACTTGAAATGAGTCAAGAAGTGACTTCAAAATAAATTATTTAAAATGCGTGTCAGCATGGATTAAGCTGCTGCCCCAGCCTCTCTCAATGCTCTATTACATCAGCAAGCTAATGTTAGACCAGTAGGGTCGCACTATCAATTTCAGCTGCAGGTTCCTACTGTATGTCACGTACAAAATCTTTCGGTTGTCTGTAGCTTTCTGAATGCTTTGCCCCGTTTATGGAACTACCTTCCTCTAGAACTTAGGTCTTGGATCTATTGCTCAATTCAAGTGTAGTCCTTAAACTTTTTTTCACCCAAATCTCGTAACTTTTGAATCTTTCAGCACTCGTGAAGCGCATTGAACAACTCTTGTTGGAGTCTGCGCTATACAAGACTAGTTATCATCGTCGTCGTCTTCGTCGTCGTCGTCGCCGGTCGCCGTTATCATCATCATCATCATCATCATCATCATCATCATCATCATCATCATCATCATCATCATCATCATCATCATCATCATCATCATCATCATCATCATCATCATCATCATCATCATCATCAACAACAACAACATTTTCCATCCTCTTTTATTCGGTGTGTGTTGTATATGATACATTTGACAAAAACGATAATATTTCAAGACATCTGCATTTTAAACAAATATTATACATGAACTTCATTCGCAAACCTTTCTTCATCAAAAACCAATCATAATTTCATTCACACATCCTGCTAAAAGGTAAATTCATTAACATCCCGCTTTAAAGATATAATTACTGAAAAAGAAGTGGACAATTTCTACATGCTGAATGAAGGCTATCGTAGGTTATTTTGTGACATACTCTTGAATCACCAATTTTCTTTTCCACTTGGATAGCAAATTTAAATTTGTACAAAAATTCGTTTAGGTTGGGCAACTGAAAATTCAGTTTCTTGTTAAACAAATAAAATTGTAGATAAAAGATCAAAAAATTATATGGATGCCTCAAACAGAATTTGTACCCAAAATATAAATCTTCCTTGGAGAATATAAACTGTCTATAATATTAACTGCATTATTATTTCCGCTTATTTCAGCTTTGCTAGGATTTTTCTTATCGAATATGATTTTTTCCAAAACGTTATATCAATTCAGGGACCGCACCGACAGGGCCCCGGGGCCGCGTTTGAGAATTAGCGCATCGAAAGTGCATGTACAGCGGCGGATCCAAGACCTCTCCTGTAAGACTTGGAAAAAGAAGCCTTGTATGTGATATAGTGGGCTTTGGCTTTGAGGTACCTTAAAATTGTAACTACAATTAATATATTTCCTGCATTTTAATCAGTAGTATACAGAGAAAACTGGTGGCTAATGCCCGCTGAGACTACCCTGGTGCACGAGCGAAGCGCGCACAAAAGTAAGTGGCATAACTGGAAGGTAGTTGTCTCAACATTAATTCCTACTGGGCAGCATCAGAAAATTGTCAGTCCGAGTTAGGTCACATTGTGATTTTTATTTTTGTGGTCTGCTTAGTGTCCATGTAATGCCATTTGCAAATAAAAAGATAGCCCAGGGCCTATGGGGACTTTCCCCCTGGACCCGCTCTGGGGGTTGTGCTTGGACCCCACCAGGGGCCCTTCGAACCCTAGTCCCCAACGCCTTCAGGGGATCACTTTGTGTCACCACGACTCCTTCCGCGCTGCTTAGACCTTCATGCTGGTGTTCCCCTTCGGTGGAACATTTTGCCACCCAGTGACCCCCCTTTCGAAAAATCTGGCGACGCCACTGCGCAGGAGATACCTGACGACTAAATTTGTTAAGGACTGCTGTCTCTGACAGCCTTTTTTGGTAGCCACTAGCTTAACTTGATTGATGGCTCAGATAATTTGACCACAGGCGCTCAGTACTTAAGTATAGACTGACCAAGAGTGTATACAGTAACTGCATAGCCTACATTCTTGGTCAGCCTGTACTAGTACCGAGTTCCTGTGAGTTAGACAAACTAAATCGACAGTATTTAACACCCTAGTAATTTCCTGCGGTCAACCACCTTTTGGATCTACGAAGTTCAATTAGTGCACAATTTAAGTGTCCAGAATAATCTACCCTAAGATGAAACCCTTAATAACAAATGGACTTATGAACAGAGTACTGTATCTACGTTCGTATAATAAGAGTCAAGTACGAACGTGATAATTATTACGTACGTACGTAATAAATTTTTTTTCTTTTGTATTGCCTTCCAGTTGGTGAACGGCATATATCCTCCTTTGATGTTATCATTTACGTGATCTAGCTTGAAACAGGTGACGTCATTCACTATTTAGATAAAGTTCTTTATTTTTACAGCAAACCTGAAAACACCCTCAAGAGCAGGGGTTCATAATTATTTTTGCTCGTGGGCCATGTATTTCGTCGGGAAAGCCGTGTGCCACATACAGGCACGTAACAATATTTTGCAATGTAGGGCCTCATTTCGAAATAAGTAATAGACACAGAGAGCGCAAGGCGCTCCACCTAACGCGTGGTGTTCAAGGCGCAAATACTATTCAGTTGCACTTATCATCTTTGAAAGGTATGTTAAGCGCAGAAACTGACATGACATCATGAAGGCAATTAAAACGTCATTAATGGTTGACGCTTACCATATGAAGAAAACTTTTTATCCACAGACATCAACAATTGCCCGAAATAACCTTTCCCATGCCTTGTGAGTTGAATATAAGCATTCTTTATTTTAAGATGACATAATTCAGAATTTGACACTTTCAATAAGAAAAGATAAATTAGAAACAAAAAAAAAAAAAAAATAAGGCATACATATTTTTGTAGTCAGGGCTCTGCAAAAGGGGGAGAAATCCCTCATATTCAGTAGGCCTCTCGACGACTGATGACTGATCGATTTCATTTTGCAGTGAGCTTGTCACCGTTTCCAGGGCGATGCATGTTGGCAGACGTTATATGGGCCTTGAGTAAGTAACAGCCTTCTGAAGACATTTGAGTATTTTTTCTTCACTTTGAATGCGTTAACCTAAACTGTACCTGTTCAATCGGCAACATGAATTGCCAATTAAATTTCGTCCCGTATTTCAACATAAAGGCATAAATACTTAAAGGAGCTGGGTAGCCGCCAAAACAATAAATTCTCGAACCCGCCGGTTGTGATTCTTGGTTTATCGATTTCGATTTAATCCGAAACAGATGAAGCCATCCATGCATTGTGTTTAGCACAGTATACAACTCACCAAATACGTACGTGTGTAGTATATTCGCGTTGCGTGTTTCAGTGCGATAAATTTAACCTAAGAGGAATTAAGACACACGCCTATTTCGCTCATCATCTGCTGGAGGTTCATGGAAAACATAGTCAATTTTGCAGGTAACTGAAACTGTTTTTTTTTTCGATCAATGAGTTCGCTTTTCGTGGTAGACCTACGCGCTAACGGTTTAGCCTAAGTTAGGCTAACGTTAGCACTGATGTCGATCAGAACCGTTACATATGGAAACGATTCAAAAATGTCTGTGCCAGAAGAAAAAGATTACGAACTAGAAATTCAAAAAACAAATTGTCTGATATCTTGCAAGTGGAAAATCAAAAATCTAAGAAAACATATAGGAACGATATCACTAAATTACATTGCAAAAATAATTTTAAATGAGAATTTAAAACGTATTAAGAGGAATATTTTCAATATTAGTCCCACACTGAGGGTAAACATCTCGTTTGGTATGACGTTTTCATTTCGGAAGTACGCCACTACCCAGCTCCTTTAACATCCGATACGATTTTCAGAGTGAAGTTTGCCTCCTAGAGAGTAACGACATAACCAACGTTAATGAATTCTTTATAATTGAAAAAGGTAACATTGAAACTGTACTGAAAAGCCTTCCCGTCATAGGCGTAGGAGCCCAAGTTGATGGGGGGGGGGGGGGGCTGGAACGACTTGCCCGAAAAATATAACCCAAAATTTCCGCGCGCTCCACGCACGTTCGACATGTTAATGTACATATCATATGGGCATTCATCGTTTTATCACACCGCATGCCAATAACATACAATAATTTGCCTTGTTTCTACCTTCTTTATTGGTTTTAATTTTGGCGAAAGTCGTTGATCGCTGGCCTGGGGGAGGGGTAGAAGGAAATTTTTTGAAAAATTAGGTGTCCTTACATGCAATCTGGTGCCACATATGCTACCTTTGAAGTAAAATTTGTGTTTAAACATTTACGTATTTTAGGTACTAAACAAAAAAAATCGGCATTACCCCCTCCTCTTCGAAAATTTTTGAAAAATTAGGTGTCCTTACATGCAATCTGGTGCCACATATGCTACCTTTGAATTAAAATTTGTGTTAAAAAATTTACGTATTTTAGGTAGAAAAAATATCAGCATCAGTGAGGGTGGGGCATGGCGATATGGCCCCTTAAATACATCACTGATACACCACTGAAAGTTATGTTATGGATGCACATGTAGGTGGCTATAATTTAATTACGTTGTTCTTTTGTTAACGAAAGGAAAATCGTTTTCCTGAACATTCTGTGTGAAGATACGTTTAAGTGCTGAACATGTTCAAAGTTTCAAACTTTGCAAGTTCTCAAAAACATTGTAAGTTAATATGTGACCTGTAAAAATCAAACGAATTCAATGGGTCAGGGGGATAAAAGGACACGAGAAAATGAGCAACCATTTGTCGTGAATACATGTACCTCCCAAAGCATATGGAGGTACACAAAGGCGTTATTTTGGTATTTATGTACATATCCCTTTCACTTAAAGGAGCTGAGTAGTGGTGTACTTCCAAAATAAATACATCATACCAAACGAGATGATTACCCTCTGTGCGGGGCTAATTTTAAAAATTTTAATCCTAATGCGTTTTATATTCTCATTTAAAATAATCTTGCAAAGTAATTTTGCAGTAACGTTCCAATACTATTTCTTGGGTTATTTGATTTTACATTGCAAGATATTTTACAATTTGTTTTTGAAAATTTCTAGTTCGTTACTTTTTCTTCTGGCACCGGCAATTTTGAATCGTTTCTACTTGTATCGGTTCTGATCGATGCATCTACCCAGGCATGTAGTACACACAACTTACAACGTACGTACGTATGTAGTATATTAGTGTTACTAGTGGCAAGGCACACGCCTATTTCACGCATCACCTGCAGGAGGTTCATGAACAACATTGTGGATTTTGCAGGTATTGAAACTGTTTTTTCGATCAATGAGTTTGTTTTTCGTGGTAGACCTAGGCCCTAACGCTAGCCTAAGTTAGGCTAACGTTAGTAGGCCTACTGTTAACGACAGTAACAAGTGTACTGTTACACCAGACACACTGCATACATGGCTTTGATAAGTATCGGTATCGGATCGAATCGATAAACCAAGAAGCATAACCGGATGTGACGTAACGAAGTCGGCGGGTCCGAAAATTTATTCTACTTTGGCGGCTAGTCAGCTCCTTTAAAAAGCAATTCTTTCACTTTGTGTAGAAATGTGGGAAATAACAAACTTTCGACTTCATGAACATTCTTGTAGCTGACTGGTCAAGTTGTACCTTAGAATAAGATATAATAAATCTTGTAGAAGAAATGTTCCTTTTGTATCAGTATTATACGAAGATATCGGAATAAACCTAGCCCATCTTGATAAAAGATAACGAAAACAAGTCAATTTAGAAATCAGAAATGAAAATTTTTAGATTCTGCTTTTTTAACAATTCATATTGCATCATGATAACAGAGTTAATTTTTTATACAACTAAAAGACCTTTAGTGGTGTTAAAATTACAAGTTACAATCACACTCTTAAAACAGACGATGGTCGAATGAGAAGATTACGACATTGACCAAACTGAAATGTGGCTAAATTCTTTCTGTTACAGATAGAAAGCTTCAATTTCACCAAACTGGACATTAATCATCATTCATCATATGTAAACACGGTCAAATTAACATCATCCTGCAACTTTACTCCTTTCAACCTAATGAGGCAGGTAACTAATTTGCCTTCATTTTGCAGACAAAACACTGTGGAGATGAGTCGAAAATTCTGTCTTGGCACTATTAGCTTGAAATTTGTAAGAGAGATTTTCAAAGGTATTTCATTTACGTTTTTACAATCCATTTTAATTTCGCGGCTGACTACCCTCCAATAGCATAATACGTTACGCTGATATGCACGTTAACGGCAAACATAATCTCGTTGGAGACATTCGTCCCGCTCACTTTTAGAAACAATGTCGGGGGTACTGATAAGAACATGAAAATTAATCCTTATTCTGTCACAAACGCCCTTCCAACCTTTAATTTAATTTTTCCATACACATGCAGAACTGATTATGTAAGATAATAAAGGCACCTTTTTAAATAAAAAATACACAGTCAAGTCTTTCAATTTACATGTACATTTGAGGCTTTTGGTGAAGATACCTTTCCCTGATAGGAATATGAAATATTTCAGAAGAATACTGACTAATTAAGAATATTTTTGCACCTTCAACAGATTTGTTTTTTACTTTTGCCTTTCAAAGTACGAAATAGAAGTTAGCATATGCTGAAGTGATAACAGAGCGTTACTGAGTGAGAAAAAAGTCTACTGTAAAAGTTTGTTGGGTTGCATTTGTTAATGAAATAGCTTTGAGTGACCAAAATACACCCAAACTACACGACTAAAACGTAATACGTTTTGACACAATTTATATCCGAGTATGTTGCTGCCCGTGATTTACGCGACGTGCAGTTTAAGGTAACGTAACACTCACTCTCATTCTTTTTCTTTCAATTCCTTTACAACATACGTCTGCTTTATGTCATGATTTACATAAAGCCCTATGATAGCACTATTCGTGTTTAACATTTGTAATTCTTCAAGTGCTCGATAGAGGCCGGTTAATCTCCCACGTGCTCATCATTTACGAAGTGCCTTCTTTCCACACCTAAACTTAAACCAGGGAGTTGTTAGTCGGAAGGAGGTTTAATGGAAAGTTTAATTTATGCTAATACGCTACGATCCACTAAATACCGAGGAGATTATTAATGATAAGCTACTTATTCCGTTGATGGGGAATTCTTTCTTTTATTCGTTCGTTTCAATGTGACATCGATATGTTAGCAACATCATTCAGGTCTAGTAATCCTATCACAATTGGCTTACTCTGGACAATGCTTTGATGAGTAGGTTTACGCCGCCAACAATTTAGGGGCAGGTACTACAAAACTCGAAACGACTGTTTTATTGAAATAAACCAATGAGGTCTGCCCCTTCCTAAAGAAAGAACGTCATGCAAATGAGCTGCAGAGGCAGAAGTCTAAATTTTGTCGCAACAATTTGGAAAGTTTCCAGAAGCTTCCTGAAATAACCAGGTATACAATCAGATTCAGATTTTTACATAAACCCTTACTGGTATACTCTGATCCGCGTCACCGAGCGTCCAAAGATGCAATAATTTTTAATTTTCCAGCGACTGGCAATGCTATGGCAGTAGCGACAAACCCCCAGTTTTACTGTTGATGTAGCAGACGACAAATCCCCTTTGTTTGAATTACGTAATCCAGTGTAAGCCCTATAGAAATGCCAAGAAGGATACAAGAGACAGATTACTGTGTGACCTTGGCGGTGTAAACTTCACTTCAAAGCGATGTATCTCCTTCCAAATAACATCTCCCTGCTTAAACTTAGTCTACAATATTCATAGCGACTTAACCTGTGACATATTCCCCGGCGCTCAACAATCACCAAGTTCCACTTGTCACGGATTAAACATGTGGTACCATATGCGTGTAATACTATCCATTGGGTGATTTATTTTCCCAAAAAGGATCTCGCTTTCCATGAAAATATCTTCTGCTTACTTACAGTGTCAATCATATATTCCACTTCTCATAACCGCCAAAAGAATTTTGAAGTATACTTTTTCTCTTAATACTTCATGTTTGAACATTGGTCCTTTGCCATGATAGCTTATAAATGAAAAAGCACGAATGAATAAATTTACCATATAATTGTGTACATCACAATCCTAATTTTTCAAAGGAGAGGAAATACCGTGACCCCCATCCCTCAGACTACTTTCAGGGCCTCATTCCTTACAAGTAATGCTTTAGGCTCCGCCCGGGTGTCAACTGCTGGGGGCAAGGGGAGCAAAGGAAAAAAAAACGGCAAAAGCTGAAAATTTTATTGTTGCATTTATGACTTAAACGCCCTTAGAACCTTACAACCTCGATATAGATGAGCTATGTGGTAAGCTAATTTTAAATAATAAGCATCTTCCTTAAATATTGGATTCGACCATGTCCGGTTACGAATGCTGCTGTACTAACTATAACTACATGATGTGTAGAACACACCTGAGGGCTGTAGGCTACAGCTGTTTAGTAGGCCTTCTCTTTCTTTTAACGCATGCCACAGCATGCTTTTACGAAAAACCCCGGATTACCTTATAGTTCAATGCTCAATTCAGAATTTGTAGAGTAACTTCAAGTTCTGTTTTTCCTGCTATGTGATTTTACTGAATAACTTTTACGAATTTACCCTTTTCCCTGAAGTCTACATGTCTAAAGCATGAAGTCTCAAAATAAAGAATGTTTAGATGCAAGTTACAAAAAACCCAAGAAAATAAAGGGGGGGGGGGGATTTTTCTTGATAGTCCCACTGTAAGCGATAACAAATGGTGGCCTTAGAACCATGACATGGAACGACCTCAATAAAATCACTTAATACTAAAAATTTCTAAAATACACTAAGTTCAAAGCTACTTGCGTTACCTTGCCAGACGGATAACACCAACATCTCAGTCATCAAGCATATGCAAAGATTCTCAAAGCTGGCAGCTTAGGCAATACCCCTTTGCATCCTATCAAAATAAATTCACTCAGTAGGCCTGATTAAAAGTATTAAACCATAAAATCAATTCAAAGCTACGACAAAGATAATACCACTTTTCATCTAACATACATAACCAAAACTTCCTCAAAGGGTGAGGGTGTCACCCTCTCCCCTAAGACAATACCCCTTCCCTTTAATCCAGCCAAGAAGAGATATTCACTACACAATGGGAGTCTAAATATATAATCAGTTCAAAATATTTCTCAAGATAGTGTCGTGTCGTGTTGTGGGCAAATCTCTCCTGCGAAGACTTGGGGGTAGGCTCCAGTACAAAAATACAGATCACGCAAAAATGAAAACAGTTTATTCTTGATTTACTCGACGATTATAATTTATTCGATCTTCCTATCAAAATTATAGTGAAATTAAAGCTGATTGAAAGGCTGGCCATATTAAAAAAAGATCAGATATTTACAGAGTGACTACCTGCTTCTTTTCAGAAGTCTGCAACACGAGTGGCGTGGGATACATGCTTCCGACGTTAGGGCAGGAAGCCTACTATTATGGGATAGGCTTCTGATTGGCTAAAAGTGCCATGCGATTAACAAATGACCAATCACAGAGGGGTGGGGAAACCAGACAGACTAGGTGTGTGCAGTGTTTCAAATTTATGGAAATGAAGTATTGCACCATAACCTGCAATCACTGAGATAAACAACAAGATGGCGTCCCTCTCATTCAGTACTACAACTACTACATGACATCCCCTTTGGTCTTTCAAAATTTTGAAAACGTAGTTTGAAAAATTTTATTGTAGTAAATATGCAGGTGAGTATAGTATATAAAATACAAAATGTTATGACATACACAAAATTCTATTACAAATGACAGGATGGTGTGAGGCAACACAGGGAGAGAAAGGGAGGGTGGGTCATCCCTGAACGGAGAAAACACTAAAATGCGATTCTAAAGCTGTATTCATCTTAAACATTCATGCATTCATCATTTTTAAATATGTACCGGACTGTCTGTTTTGACAGAATATGCAAAATACCTTCTGCTATCTTGATATGTCTTACAAAGCTAATATTCTTGCAGAATTGTAGGCCTATACGACAAATTCTACTAAAAAGCACATACTAGGCCATAAGTGACCATTCTGATCATGTTAAAATTGTCAAAATGCTACAATAAACAAGCGAACATCACTATAACCATACCTGTATATATTGTCATTTAAATATCGGAGAGTATCAGCGATATTCAAGCATTCACCTTTCTCTGAGAAAACACATTGTACGAGTTCACCCAAATTTGTCCAAGTTGTGGAGTAACATTCGCCATTCCTAAAATTTCTTTCATTCATTAAATTACGTCAACAAATACATATGAAATTCGAGGTAATCCTCTCCCCTCTTTGTTCATATACAAATGTCACATTTCGTTTGTTTAGACCCAGCGATATTACGTTTTGAACGATAACGCAAACCCTTGCAGTGGCAAACTTTGAAAAACCCCTTGGTCCACTACGAAATTCACTTCACTCAAAAAAAAACTTGGTTGCGCCCCCTATTAACATACGGACTGGACAAACTGTAAAAATTAAAACCAAATTTATGCTAACTCGTACCTGCTTTCTGTGCTAGGAACAAAAGTAATTACCGAGAGCAAAATTGGTGAAAAAAATTGTCGAGGACAGCTCCTGAAACTTAACTTGGGCTGGTTAAATCCCAAGAAAACATTAAAAGACCGCAAAAGCGTAAGTACTTCCTCTATGATTATTTGGCTACTCTTGCCACAAACGAAAAAAAAACCATATTCAACATGACTGGGTCTATGATTACACTACGTGTGAATTGTAAAACTTCCATGCCTATACGTACTAATTCATTACTTAGAGTACAAAAGTAAACAAACGTTTTGATTGGCTTAAAGTTGACACAGCTTCGATCACACGTACGGAATGGACTGTACAGCATTTGCGAATTCTGCATAAGTTATCCCTGTTGTGTATTATGGGCTAAGCCTAAACAACATGAAACACTACGTACAATAGGATTAAAAATACAGGCATATAAATTCTAAATATCAACTTGAATGGCACTGTCAACATTAGCATGAACAATACCTTGTGTTTTCAGACAAATACACTGGGCGTAAGCTAGACCTAATACGAAATACAATTCACATTGCACAGAATATCAAATGATGAATACATCATTCTACTTGAACATACTTCCGGGGAAGGGCCCATGGGATTTGGGGGATTGCCTCACGCTCGCCCTTTAAAATTTGAATTTGTAAACTTGACTGGAACCGTCGTCTTGAACGTCTCGCTGGTAACGGTAGCGTTGGCGAGTTAAAGGCCTGTCCACACAGGATGCCTTGCGTTGCGTATATACGTCACGTCACATTAGTTTTTCCGCATCCTTCCGGATACATCAAGACGAATGCCTGTCTGTATAGGATGCGTCAATTTCGATGCGTCAGTTTGAGATGCAGTGTGTAGTTTCCAATGACAAATATGCTGATTGACGAAAAAAGTGTATGTAGGTCATAGAAAGGTTCACAGTACATATTCAACACATGCCTGCTGGTGACAACTCGGTCCTCAGTCTCCCGAATGAGACTTGCATTTGAATGATTGTAGCTTCTCTCTTTAAACAGGAAAACAACACCGGCAACGACAAGAGCATACACAGTAGGCCTACGAATAATGGCACACATGACCCTCATGAAGTGTCGGTAACTTATATATATCTGCATTATATACAGTGGCGTAGCTAGAATTTTTTGTTTTTGAGGGGGACTCTGGGCTGGAGATTTTTATGAGGGTGTCAGTTTACTATCTAAGCGGAGCGCCACCATGAGTTGGCGCGGAGCGTACCAAGAAAATATGAGATTTTAATACATCCTAAATTGCCGCCCTTGCCACTGGCATGCTTGATAGCAGCCATCAAGATGTGCAATTTTTGTGAAAAATGTAAAATTTGATTTGATTTTATTCTCAGACACATTAAGTTTGACAATCTATCCGAATTTGTACAAAATTATGCAGAGTGGAGTTATCCCGATGGATTTCAGTCAGTGGCGTACTCAGGATTAATCTCACGGGGGGGGGGGGGCATGCAGTATATGTTGCCTAATCGCAGGCCTGAGAATGGGTGCAAGGGGAGGGTGTCACTCTCCTCTTAGAAAATTGTTGAAAAATTTGGCGTCCTTACATACAACCTGGTGCCACATATGTTACCTTTTGAAGTAAAATTTGTGTTAAAAAATTTACGTATTTTCTGGAACTAAAAAATCGGCATCAGTGAGGGGGTTGCCAAATTGCCTCACCCTTTGTACGCCAATGATTTCAGTGGATTGTTTGGAATGGAGATTTTCCACAGCCAGAGTCTATCATTATCAAGTTGAGTAGCCCAGTCGAGTGATTTTTTTGCCCAAATCGCCAGTAGGGTCTCTTGGGGGTTGAGGGGAGGGGCTCGATCCCCCTAAGCCCCCAGTAGCTACGCAACTTATTATATGCACTGCATTTTATATTAATATCTTCTCATGTTCCACGAAATATCCCTGTGCAGCCATATCTAGAGTCCAGACTACTCCTTCTCACCACCCTATCAATGAATACAACTGTTTTTCCACTATCGAAGTCAATAATATCGCGAGGATGGTGGGGACCCAAAGATACATACGCATATACATTCCCAATGTAAAAAAAATGCAAGAAATGAGCTTTTCTACCCATCTTGCAGGCGTTTTATTGTGATTTTGAGGTCAAACATAGCATCAGTTTGCATCCAGATCCCGTTAAATTTTATTTCATGAAAGGAAAACATGAAAGAAATCAAAGTTGATGCAAGTTGACGTACGTCAACTCTGTTTCTGAACGCACATGGACTTTACCAAAAATTTACGCATCCGAAAGGATACGTCAACTTTTTTTTCGTCAACGAACGTGACGCAGCGCAACGCGTCCTGTGCGGACGGCTCCATTGATTTACGTGCAAAGTGATAAAAGTGACGTGACGTAGACGGATCGTGACGCGACGCAACGCATCCTGTGTGTACAGGCCTAAATAATCGTAGGCTAGGCCAGGCACGACCGCGACGGTAGCCTAGTGGTAGAGCATTCGCTTCGTACGCGGGGAGGTCCGGGGTTCAAACCCCGACCGGGTCATACCAAAGACTTTAAAAATGGTACTAACTGCCGATGTGTGCGTAATGCTCCGCACAAGCATTAGCCTTTGTCAAGGCTTTTCTGCCATTTATTATCCCTCCTTTGTTATTTCGATTCGAATCTTCCGGTTCACCTAGCCTGCCTCGTATTTACTGCGCCTCCACGAATCTAGCCTCGGCGTAGCGCATACCGGGGGGAGTATAACACAGGAGGTAACAGCCAGTGTTTACAAGGAGGTAGAAGAAACTTACGCCGGAAAGACTCGGCAGAGGCTACACAAGCATTGGAGTTAGGAATGCCAAATCACCAAAAACAAGATCACCAATCTTCCTTCACTCAAAAAAAAAAAGTTTGAGACAAACATACAATCCTGAATCTGTCGGGCTGGCTTTGGGGGAGCTACTACGATTCAAAGTGAATCATAAGCTGCGGCAGATCAGGTACGTCCGTCTGGGGCCTTTCATTAGGTGGCCTGGACTAGTCTCACTGGTACCATCAAGCTCATAAAGTTCCTAGGAACTAGGTGGAGCATTAAGGAAGAGATTTGCATTTGCATTTGCTAGGCCAGGCTAGGTCTATAAACGTTGGCTCAAATTACGACAGGTCTAAAAGCTAGGTGGATAAAATTAAAACTGTTCTCTGGCTCACCGAGGGTCCAAACGTTGGCGAAAATAATGACTGCGGGTATTGACGTCAGATAATAGCGAGTCGTACTTGGCTACACTGCTCGTCAAAACGTCTAAAATTAATCTGTGAACATTGCGAGGCGTCTACAGGCCATAAGGAAATAAAGGTTGGCTATTAGTAGGCCATCGGCTAGGTTAGGCTGGTAAGGTAGAACGATGTGTACTGTTCAGGCTACGTAGGTCCAACTCGTCCACACAGAGTAGTTATGTAAGCCACAGGTGTAGGCTAGGCCGGACAGGTCGTCCCTCGGTAGGATACGCCAAACTGGTGACAGCCATCCACTGGGATTCAGGTAAACCATAAAACGTTTAAGTCCAACAGAATTAATACTGTGTGACTCGGAGGTTACGGGAATTGTTGGAGGGTGATAATGGAAAGTCCACACCAGATTCACTAGTCCACCATGTCGTGTATTAAAAAGCCCTGCGACTCCACCGTGTCGTGGGCCAATCGCTCCTGCGAAGGCTTAGGGGGTAAGCTCCAGTACAAAAATACAGATCACTCAAAAATGAAGACAGTTTATTCTTGATTTACTCGACGATTATTATTGATTCGATCTTCCAATCAAAATTATGGTGAAATTAAAGCTGATTGAAAGGCCGGCCATTTTAAAAAACATCAGATATTTACAGAGTGACTACCTGCTTCTTCTCAGAAGTCTGCAACACGAGTAGCGTACGCGTGGAATACATGCTTCCGACGTTAGGGCAGGAAGCCTACTATTATGGGATAGGTTTCTGATTGGCTAAAGTGCCATGCGATTAACAAATGACCAATCACAGAGGGGAGGGGAAACCAGACAGACTAGGTGTGTGCAGTGCTTCAAATTTATGGAAATGAAGTATTGCACCATAACCTGCAATCCCTGAGATAAACAACAAAATGGCGTCCCTCTCAATCGTACTACAACTACTACATGACAATAGCACCAGTTTGCAACTTTGCTTACGTAAATGTCGTCCCTCCGCTTAGACCTCCATCAGGGTGCTTGTCTGGCTGGGGTGACGAAGGATTCTCCCGGGTGTCAACTATCATTGGTACGCCAACGGGGGCTCCACTTAGATAGTGCCATTAACCCCCCCCCCCCTTGGGAGTTTGCCCAGTCTACGGCCCTGTATGCCAAGGGGAATCTTTTCATCCAGATTTTTATTTGCATGCAAGAAAAAAGAATGTTATAGTCAATCACTGCATTCACGCACTGAATCCACACAGCACACCTACTCATCCAGAACAGCGATTTTCTCCGAATTGTGCTCAAAGTTCATACGACCGTGGCGGTCATAGACAAGTAAAGCAGCTTGGAGCCTAGAAAAGGTTACTCTGTACATAGACGTAGGAGGTGGGGGGGGGCTGGGGGGGGCTGCGGCCCCTCCAACCAAATATTTTTGTAAAAATTCGGGCACTATGCTGAGAATTTTTCGGGCACCTACTGAAAGAAAAATAATGCAATGATGTAGCTAAAGGTAATCAATAGTTAAAAAAACTTCCTTGGTAATTAAAATTAAGTTCTGATTTGAATTACACCAGCACCTATATATTCGATATTAATTCAACAGTGTGTTTTTTAATGATTAAACGTATATCATGATTTTCAGTGGTGTATTTAGGGGACCATTGGGCCATGCCTCCCTCAATGATGCCAATTTCTTTTTCTTTGTAGTACCTAAATATATAATTTTTTAACACAAATTTTACTTCAAAGGTAGCATATGTGGCACGAGATTGCATGTAAGGACACCTAATTTTTCAACTTATATTATGGTTATCAGTGGTGTATTTAGGGGACATTGGGCCATGCCTCCCTCATTGATGCCGATTTTTTTTCTTTTTAGTACCTGAATACGAAAATTTCCAAGAGTTACCACCGGGATTTGAGCAGAAGACCTCTCGAATGCAAAAAAGTACACTCAACTGCTAAGTCAGCTCCACCCGCCTTAAAAATTTTGTTGTTTTTTTCGTTGTGTCACAGTACGTTTCACCTTTGCCAAGGAGCCATAAAAATGTTGGTTTTGTGGATTGTTTTCTTAAAATATCAAAAATTTGGAACACAAAGACACTTGAAAACCATAGAATGACAGCAGTTTGGATCTCAGCATTTCGAAAACAACTTTTTTCATTGAGAAAGGGGAATGCCTGTAACTGCGAATGGCAATCCCCCAGACGGATGTCTCACACTAGTTTTGGTCAACTATTCCATGTTCATTTTAAAAAATTGAAACGGCAGTTTAAAATATTCTCGCAACTTGGCTCAAAATTCGGGCAGCACATCACTTTTGCCTCTCCGCGTTCATCTGTATGCGCTGCTGTATTAACTTAATCAATTGCTGGGTATGCCTTCAAATCCTTCAGCCAGTTCAAGTTTTGTCAGACACTGATACAGCTTTGAATAAAAAAATATAGCATAAGGTACTTTAATCCTCACACACGCTGGGCACGTATGGCATTAGGATTAAGCACTGCATGCAGTAAGCCACTTAGGCGATCGAGGCTTCAGTAATTTCCTTAATAGACGTTTTCCTGTTCACCCTTTTTGGGATGTTAAAACTTTTGACACATGCAAACACAAAGTAAAATAAATGTGATGGAGCAACTTACAGCTTACGTTTCCAGCAATGTACTTAGGAGACATTTTAGCAAAACAAATTCCTTAGTACTATACGAGCCAACCAATGATGGCTTACCATATAAGAAAGTGCGGCATTTCATCATTTTTTATCTTAAACTTGAACCTTACGAAATGAAGGAACTGAATACGAGCCTGAAATAAATTGAAACCAGGACGCCTGGAATTCTATCAATTCACATGACTGACCCAGCCAACCTGGGTTGAATTTTGAAATTATCATGAAATACATACTGTACCTGAAAAATGCAGAAAAAAATTTGCAATTGTTTATTAATACAACGTAATAAAATAATATGACATTTGTAAGAAGAAAGGGAATGCTTTCTTCCAAATGTAGAAATACTTTTTATACCATCTCGAATAACATGTAATTTCTTCAAGGGTGAAGACAATGCTTTGCAAACTTTTGGGGGGCACTTGCCCCCTGTGCCCCTATGGCGAGCCGCTAATGTACCCTTTTCAGGTTTGCAAAGGTTTACCAATTGTTTAGATGCAATTTAAAACCCTCGCAGGTTTCAATTTTGCCGTTCTAGGACCAACTTTTTGCAAGAATTTCGACGCTTCGCACCAATAAAGGTGACGATATGCTTTTTTTTAGTACGTCTAAGCAATTTTAATTATAGAAAAATCTTAAGGGAAGAGTACATCCCTCACATTATACCCCCTACTTTTGAACCCTGACCACTGTAACAGAATTCCGTCCTAGGAAATCACCTTCCTTGAAATCCTGGTATCCAGAGGGTTGGCGCCTTTATTACTCACAACCTTGAGGAGTATCTACTTTCATGTTTAAAGTCACACGTGCATGTCGTCACCGGACAGCTAGCCCCTCAAACTATTCCATTCATGGACGTCAAACCCCTTAGGGCGGGGACACGTCCCCACGTTTTGATGGGTGGAAGAAACAATATCAAATGCCCCCTTCCCCGTTTGGTGTCAGACATCTAATTACTCAGTAAATGACTATTGCAGACGTAATCAGTTGGTCAGTGTCATTTTATTACCCCAACCTAATCCATGACTGAGTTCGAGGTGGGGGCGAAAAGGCCCGAAGAGTTCAATGAAATAATAACATTGCAATATCAGGATTTTATAATACCGCTTTTAATGTAGTATATAAGGGCTTTATAAATATCATCCGTGATTCCCTGGTCACTCGTGAAACCGACACTACACTATCCGAGCTGTTCTTTCCGGACACACCATACAGTGATATGGGCTCATCACTACATCGTGTCCCATGGGGACACCCCAACAGAAGCAGCTAGATACAGAGCATCAGTTTATATATTTACAAGTTTTCTCATAGGTACCGGCCCCTTACACTTGGCTGGAGTCGGGCGGTCGAGGTGAAAAAAAATTAAGTAAACGTACGATTTCAATACAACCTCCTGTTTTAAACAAATCACAAAACATCTAGATTCACACACACTGTTACTAATGGAGCTTGTCTGCTAGACTTATGAAACTTTAAGTTGTTATGATAGCTAGAAATGTGACCAGTTTTCCAGTGCTATTAACGGCGAACAACAAATAGAATACTAAACGGTATTTTGCTTCCCTCCTTGTTCGATAATCAACTTCTCAGTTGTCACTCCGCATTTTATCAACAGGAATCAACCATTCAATGACGCAAATGTTAGATGGATACGGGGGGGGGGGGACTGCACTTTGCCCCCTACCATTTGATCGGGGGCAACCGCCCCTTTCCCCTTGTGATTTGCACCCCTGCCGATGGCTTAACTTTTTCTTTATATATATATATATAAACTCAGATGGGGGCTTCCAGTAGAATACTCTTCAGGAAGTTCAGGATGGCATAAAAAATCAACTAATTGCAAATTGATGGTAGGTACACTTTATCAGATCATTTTATCGACCTCATTGTTGGCTGTACATTTTCTCTCTTCTTTACGAATTAATGTATAAACTTAATTTGAGAGAGAGCTTAACTTCCAGTTTCTTGTTGTTTTTTGTGTCGTTTAGCAAAATCGAATAGTACTAGCGCCCTCCCAGTCCTCAAGCCTATCCCGAACCACGCATATCAAGGCGCGCGTTACACAGTATTTGTCAAAATTCTTCAGTGCTACAAAAAGAGGCCTAGCTGTCTTAGAAAGATTAGTTGTGACCATTGTATCATAATAATTGATTTAAAGCAGTGGCGATGAAGAGCCACTGTGGATGAATTTAGCATAACTAACACGGCCCGACATTGGACTGGCGCTAATGATCCCTTCCCTCTTTCCTTTCATTGACCTCACAGCACCACTTTTCAAGATAAGTGAACCCTTGTGGCCATAAATTAGAACTGTTTTACAACTCTCATTTAGATACAATGGTATCGTATTACTGATTCGATAACTGGGATTATAGTGACAATTCCATGCATTCACTACCTTACATCTCTAGGTTGAAGTCGATCACAGTCAATTTGGCGAGTTCCGAAACAATACGAAATTCTCTGACTTTGCTTGTACACCCTAACTGTCATTTTCTTCTGTCGAGGTACAGACAGGCAGCATTTACTCTGTATAGGCTACTATATTAGCGGTCTTTCGCTTCATCCACCCCGATGTGACGTCAAGGTTGGGGATAACTTAGTAGTAAATTTTGATAACTAAACAAAGCAAGATACCGTACTCGAAAATCCAAATTTTAAGTAAATGCATTGTTTTGACATGTCCTTCTGTTATCTGCGCAAGTTCAAAGACAATCTGTCATATGTCACGTGACCCTGAAGACGCTTAGCTAGGAGTACCGTCATTGGCTAACATCAGACTGTTACCCTATGACAGGAGCGCCCCACTTCTAACAGACCTCTTCTGACAGTAACCACGTCTTATAAAAGTGTTTATCTTGTTTGATCTCCATGTGTGTAGCATCACATACATACACGCATGCATGCATACATACATACATACATGCATACATGCATACATACATACAAGCATACGTACGTACGTACGTACGTACATACATACATACATACCTACATACATACATACATACATACGGAACCGATAGTAACTCAAGTAAATACAAAAAGGTTAACTACTTTGTTGTTTGCACGATATACTTCTTCTGTACGGGTGTTTATAATGATTTTGTAAAAGTCTTTTGTTAATAATTAAAGCAAAGCTTCTTATATAAAGCGTATGAAGCGTAAGTGCCATTTAATGAGAGACTTAAATTAGCTAACCTCTTGACAGTGATTGCTGATCCAAATGTAAGTGATTTCCTCAATTTTATGACATCCTATATTATTGAATCACTGCATTCCCTGCCTCGTCACTGCATTTTAAAACTCCTATAGTCATTTTCAAAAAAGACTCAAAGGCCTTCTGTCAGTTGTTTTGTTTCTCGATATCTCTGACCACTTTCCCGTTTTCACCGTATCAAAATGTCATCCAAGTGTATCGATGTCCTCCACAACCGTTAAATCTCCTCAGATTGAGGCCTTGGAGATCTCCTTAACAATAAAAATTGGGAAGAGGTATTTCTTTCAAGTGTTACAATCCTAAGAGAACCTGTGATGCTTTTGTGGATACATTTCTCGTACATTATTACAACCCGTTTCCTTTGGTAACAGATTGTTTTACCCCATTGTAATGATTGCATTGCTGACGGTATTTTGAACTACTCTAAGACTAAGACCAAACTCTGCCGTAAATACTTGAACCATCCAACCAATCAAAAGCGCAAAAATACTCCAGCTATCGCAACACCTTATTAAAAGGTGTATGGCATCCACCAAACATTTAAAAATAGCAATACCGTTAGTGTCTGTACTCTGATTAACTTAATTCAAACAATAGTATTCCTCTGATTGATCTGCTACTGATGACGTATACAGATCACCAGCCAGCTAGCTCATACACATGTATCCATTCATCTATATGGCTCTGAGCAATTTAAAGTCAGTACAGGTTGGTGTTGGTTGTCTGGGAGGTACTTTAAGGAAGTGTTCTTTTTGAAACTGGAGGGGGTGCTTGAAGTAAACTTAGTTGGGAGGATTTTTACTGTTTGGGGTGAGATATGTTGCCCATTAAATTGCAATAAAAAAGAAGGGTAAGAAACGGTTTTACAGTGTCGAATGTAATAAATGTAGAGAAAATATGAAAGGAACTTGGAAGTTTGTTAACGACATCCTAGGGACAGACTGCACTACTGTGTGGATGAGATGTATAATGATGGTACGTGTATCCTTCATTTAATTTCTTCACATTTAAATCACTTTTCATCAGTATTAACCCTCATTTCTGAAACTGACTATATAAATGCTTTTCATTGCTATCTCAGTCTGCTTGTTTATACTGCTTGAAGCTAACTGATTAAGCTTTTCTGAGGACTGATTGGGACTAAAGCTTCTCTGCCTCTGGGCTAAGATCATGTGTAGTATCTGTTCTTTTCCGCCAGTAAAGAATGGTGGCACACATGCCAGACCCATGTTGTAAAGGTCTGAAGTTCAAGAGGATGGTTAGTTAAATCTCAGTGTCCCTTCTGGGGGCGTAGCACTTTCGGGCAGCAGGATCCCTTCGGGGGTAACGTTTGGTCTTCGCCCTTAGTCATCCAGCCGAAGAAACTTTTAAAATAGTTTCTTCCGTCTGCTTCTCAGCTCTCAAATATATAAAATTTTTTCGAGGCAGAAACTGAGAAAAGTATAGCATCACTGAAGCCTTCTGCACCTGATTATTGAAAATATTTCTTCAAAAGTAGTAAAAGTGAATCGTCTTTCAATAAGTAAGTTTTCGTTCAACTTCCTCATTTCCATTCTGATTAATTTGAAAGGAACATTACGTCAATGATACATCCCTGGATCTGTTTAAGGCTTTCGACACGCCAGACCATGAAATTTTGCCACGTATACTTAACAAGGTCACAGAGGAATTCCACACATATGGTGAAAATATCACTTTCAGTACGTCCATAATAAAAAAAAAACACTCTTAATTGCCAACGACAGTACTGTGTCGGGTTTCCTCAAGTTCCGTTTTTGGTCCTCATGACTCTTAATGTTTGCTAATGATCTTCATCAACAGAAAGGAAGATTAGATACTAGACAAAAGTATTACTTCAAACTCCTCACGATTGTCAGAAAGAGGCAAAAATTGTACAAAGGCCATATATATATATATATATATATATATATATATATATATATATATATATATATATATATATATATATATATATCACAGCTCACCAATCCGCTGCACTATTCTCAGATTGAGGAGGACCCTACCCATGATATCCTAAAGGTGGTCGCTAACTGGGCCTCTAAGTGGGTAAGCCAAGGTCAAATCGATGATAAGATAGCTGAATGGGTAGTTAATAGGACAGCCAAACCAGGGAAAGCGTTTGGCACTGTAAAAACCCACAAGGAAGGGAACCCCATCAGACTTATTACCTCGGGATGTAACACAGCCATTGAAAATCTCTCTGCTTTTACAGAGATTGTTCTTTAGCCCATTGCCCAAAAGAGCCCCTCGTATATCAAGGATACGACTGATTTTCTTAATAAACTCCAAAATTTTACTAATACCCCTTTAGCTACTTCCACTCTACTGGTTTCTTGGGACGTCACTGCTATGTTTCCCAACATAGACAATACAATACAATACTTCCGTGACGGAAGCATTAACTAGTAGAATGTCCGATTTACCTTGTAACGATTGTATTGTTGAAGCAGTCGATATTTGTTTAAAGCACAACAACTCTAGTTTCAAAGGTAATAACTTCGTGCAAATTCATGGCACTGCTATGAGACCCAAAAATGCATGCAGTTATGCTAACATAGCTATGAGTTACATAGACAAAATAGCTACACCCGAAGGTCCTTTTAAACCTCAAAATTGGTGGCGCTTTAGGGACGATATTTTTGAGCTTTGGCCTCATGGACTCGATGCACTCCATGAATTTACCAAGTTTATTAACTCTATCTATCCAACTATCAATTTTGTACTGAGGTTTTCTGAGTCAAGGCTTGAATTTCAGGATGTTATGGTAATTTTGAATAATGGAATCATTTCAACCAATGTGTTCTCTAAGCCAACTGATGGTCATTTATATTTGTTACCTTCTAGTTCTCACCCTAAGCATCAAGTAAAAAGCATCCCTTACAGTATAGCCTTAAGGCTGAAACGTATTTGTTCTACCCCCTGAGCTTTTGGCCAAGAGATTTATTGAGTTTAAGCATTATTTAATAGCCAGAGGGTATGACCCCGAACTTGTAGAAGAGCAATTCGAAAAAGCAAACAAATTACCTAGATCTGCCCTGCTCAATCCTGCTAAAAAGAGCAATTCCAATCGTAAATACCCACTGGTCCTGGATTTCAGTCCAGCATTACCCAATGCCAATTCTATCATTCGTAAATACATGCACATCCTTCATAGCTCGCCTCGTATGACCAATCTTTTCCCAGAGAATTCATTCTTCACTGCTTACAGAAAATGTAAGTCCCTTAAGGATTTACTAAGGACAGAAGGAAGTCGAAATCTCCTTACCGTACCCATACAGGGGACACTGTAGGTTGTTTCAAATGTGAGCGAAGAAGGTGTGACCTCTGTACTAATTTTTTATTGCAGAGTTCCAACTTTTTTAGCTGTGCCACTAAGAAAACTTACCCTATTAAAAGTTGTGTTTCCTGTACTAGTGCTTATATTATTTACGTAGCAACTTGTTTTAAGTGTAATTTGCAGTATGTTGGGTCTACTTCCACAGAATTTAAAGTAAGATTTAGAAATCACAAATCCGACCTCTTGAATAATCGAGGGATATGCGAATTAGCAGTCCATTATAATTCTTCTCCTCATCAACTGTCAGACATTAAGTTTATCATTATAGAGCAAACTTACAGCAAGTCTAATACTGACACAGCCCTCACAAAAAGAGAAGGTTTTTGGCTTGCCCAATTGAATACCCTATTCCCCCTAGTCCTAAACAAACGGAAGGAATTTAACTCTTCTAAAAGAATCAGCTACCTACGGTAAATTTCAGGGTAACTTTCTTTTACTCATTTTGGTGGTTTCCTATGCGTAATGTTCTTCTCCTATGCACCTTCCAGGCCCCCTTCAGCTACCGTTGGTTTTAACCATATTTTTGAGGATTATCTGAACTTTAGTGCAGCATGTTTATAGCTGGTTTTAAGAATCTGTTTTTTCTCTTTCTTTTGCTATTTATCCACCCAGTAATTTTAAGCTTTATTTCTTACTGTCCTAAGTTTGTGCTGGCTGCTTTTATTCTTTGTATGTATTTGCAAGTCTTTTAGAATTTTATAGGTAGACTTTTGAACCGATTTTATCTGCTTCATTCGAGCTGACGAAGGCTGAATAAAACAGCCGAAAGCTTCTCGATGCAGGGTGTCTTTTTATCTTTGTGTGCTCAGTTGCTGTTCTAGTTTTATCATTTTAAAGTTATATATATATATATATATATTTTTATATATATATATATATATATGTGTGTGTGTGCATACATATATACATGCATACGTGCATATATATAATATATGTATATATATATAATATATATATATATATATATATATATATATACGTTAGCACGAAACCACTGGTAGTGGCTTGATTTCCAATTATACTGATTCCTATTGTATTTTGCTCTACTGTTATAGTATTGAACACTGGTTGTATAGGAGGAACACCCCGTCTGTCGTGTCTGTATGATATATATATATATATATATATATATATACCTATTTACCTACCTACTGCATAAGTGCTACGCAGTGCTTTGACCTTATATATATATATATATATATATATATATATATATATATATATATATATATATATATATATAATATATATATATATATATATACGTTAGCACGAAACCACTGGTAGTGGCTTGATTTCCAATTATACTGATTCCTATTGTATTTTGCTCTACTGTTATAGTATTGAACACTGTTTGTATCGGAGGAACACCCCGTCTGTAGTTTCTGTATGATATATATATATATACCTACCTACCTACCTATTTACCTACCTACTGCATAAGTGCTACGCAGTGCTTTGACCTTATATATATATATATATATATATATATATATATATATATATATATATATATATATATATATCCTAGATTCTCAGGTGTCATTAAAAAGGTCTGTAACTTTAATGGTAAATCTTCATTTTTTCTATTTCTAGAAAAGGAATTGCAGGAAAATGCTTCCTTGGCAGTCAGTGAAATGAAGACTGAGATCAAATCCCTGCTAAGATTGGATTCTGCACTGCATCTTCATCTCAGATAGGGTTTGTTATCATGTGAGGTGAAGAAAATGTAAATTTATACTTCAAATATGAAGTAAGTAGTGTAAAGTTTTCAACTAGTTTAATGGTAAATTAAAGAATGAAAGAAACGAGCTCATTTATCCCGAACAGGTTTCGTTTCGACTATCTCCATAAGAAGTGGAAATGATTCAGAATGGCCTTGCGTAATTTCTTGTCAAAGATAGCGTAAATGATCGGGTCCAAGACTGAGTTGGTGTAAGCAAGCCACATTGCAGAGACACTCAGGGTATGGCTATTTTCTTCATTACGAATACACGGATATACCACAAAGAAGGGGGTCCAACAGACGACTGTAGTAACACAGAGAAGGCCACCTGAAAGATAAAGTCATTACACATTAATCTTTAAATTTTGAAGAGTAATGATTAACTTACTGGCTTACTGAATTGAACTTCAATTAAAGGCTACAGATTTAAGTTAAAAAGTTTAATTGAAAGCCACCTAACGTACAAATATGACACATAATTTGTTACCTTCTCGCATATTCGTCAAGGATGACAGTGATTGCTTAGAATGGTAAAAAAAAAAAATTGTGTAAAGTCCCGAAGATTGGATACTTTACAAAATTTCAATTCCCTTAGCCTCAGAAATAACCAACTGCATGCAGATCCAATTAGATCTTTTATTACGCCACGATTCTATACCATTTTGCAGAGTTGATCTTGCGAGGCATTGCAAGAGGTCAAAAGAACCTGCAGTGTAACCACTATCTCGGGGAGCTAAACCCCTCAGAATCTTGAGCCGTCATACAAAGGATCGTACCGGAAATAAATAGCGTACTTATTGAAACTATGAACAAACTTATCAATATTGTTCATTAAACTAACAAAATGTTCCATGTTAAAACTTTAGGTAAAGCTTCCCGTATTAGGGGCTTTGGTATCTATTTGAACTAAAGATTACTTACTCGTAGACAAAGATATTATAAGCATAGATTCCAAACTCCTTACCTACACTGTTACGCTCAGTGACTCCACATGGAGAAGCATATATCGGGGCGGAAGCCGCTGTCACACTACAACGAATTCGGATCGGATTCCGATCCGATTTTTGTGAGTTTTAATTAAAATCTTCTCCATTTCGGGTCAGAAAGAGCCCAACTTGAAACGCGCTGACGTCACGTGCATAAGCTCTATAGAGGAATTTTCACTGACATCACCGCGTTCGCGCGTCTCTCTATTTTTATCGGCCAGGCGTCCAGTGTATAACAAGTTGTCTGTCGATGTGCAGTGACGAAATAATTCGCATAAATTTAATTTTCGTAGTCCTTCGAAAAACCTCTATACCTACACTGCTAAGCTCAGTGACTCCACATGGAGACGCATATATCGGGGCGGAAGCGTTAATTTGACATGTGCACAGTTCTATTCCGCGATCTGCGTACAAAAGTAAAAACGCGTCACAGAAAATTTCATTGTTAAAAGAGGTTAGCGTGCGTGCACTTTTACAACGCGTTCTATACGCGCAGAATACATTTCTCTGTGTATTATCCGAAATACTTGACGCACAGTTCTGCGCGCTCTGGAAACAAAGGCGCTAGTTGCTTTCCCGTTATGAGCGCGTAAGTAATTGAACGCGCAAATAAAAGTGCGTCACTTGAAGATACCATAGAAACTGACCAATGAATGTGAACTTGCAAAACCAGTCATTGTGAGTTCATGTTCAAGTGTAAACACGTAGATGCCGCGTTGAAGAAATAAGTTACTCTTGTCTAAGTGGAATTTATTGAGGCGTAGTACTTCTCCAGTCAACAACATTCCAAAATAACATGTGTTAATACTTTTGTAAGACATTCATTTGGCTCTTTGATTTCAAAACGACTGAGCAGTGATCAGCATCGATGTTTTGGCCTAGTCAACGCGCCATTTTAAGTTTGGAATCTATGCTTGTAATATCTTTGCTCGTAGATTTTAGAGTAACTGATGGCTCATAAAAGTACGTAATGATACGTAATATGTTTTCTTTTATACGAAAGAAGGATGATTAGCTTTCCTCTCCTTCGGGATAAAGCCCTTGCCAAGGAATCAAGGTTGAAATTCCTTGTAAAGAACTCAAGGGGAAATTCATTTGGTACCTTGTGTTGATAATTGCATACGTAGGACCAAAACGTTTACATGGTTTCATACGTAAGTCAGCAATCGTTTTACCCAAAGCAGGAAAACGGGTTGTGTCAAATTTATTGGTATGCATGTATAATATTCTTTGTTGAAAGTGCTGTACATTCGATGTGTTTTAGACACTTCCTCAAGCACCAACGGGGATACTATGTTAAGTCGAAAATTTTAGTTCTAACAACTTTTATGAAACATTCCCAAATTTGAAGTGTATGAAATTCCAGTTTAAAATTCATAAAAGGTATATTTTAAGAAATCATTTATTAGGGGTAGGAACTTTGCATTTTATTTGGTCATTCGCAGAATGCGCATATCTTTGCAACAGAGCAAAAAATCTATTCTGCTCACTCCTGTTACCAAAGCAGCCTCTCTTCTTAGCATAAAGTGTCGCAGTCTAGAATTACACGAATATATGTATGTATGTATGTATGTATGTGTGTATGTATGTATGTATGTATGTATGTATGTATGTATGTATGTATGTACTGGAGAACCAACCCATGTGGGTACAATTTTAGGGAAAATATTAGCAATGTGAGGACAGGAAAGCCAATGTGAGGACTTAATCTCGGTCCTCACTTTTTTAATGCTTTAACAGTTGTGAAACTTCATCATAGGCCACCACAGTAAATATGGTGAATGAGCTCAAATTGATGTGAAATCCAATATGGGTAGGGTGTATAGAAATATGCTCATGTTGATATGCAAATATATAATTTTGTCCTCAGGTTGTCATACACTGTCCTCACATTGATATAGAAATCATGCAATTCCATACACAAGTATCCATGGTTTATACATGCGTCCTCGCATCAGTTGAAACTCCAATATGTATGTATGTATGTATGTATGTATGTATGTATGTATGTATGTATGTATGTATGTATGTATGTATGTATGTATGCATGCATGTGTGTGTATGTATGTATGTATGTATGTATGTATGTATGTATGTAAATGAAGTTGGAAAACTAATCTCATTCATCCATCTCCCGTTTTCAGGACTTTCTGCGTTGATGAGATATAAAAATGTTTCAATTTATTCACATAATTTGAAAAAAGTCGATTGACAATAATTTGTGGTGTCCTTCTTGTAGAACTCACATTACCGGTGTTTGTTTTCTTACGAAATTAAAACGTTTATATGACCTTGAACAATTAACTGTATTCTTGCATAGCATGTCGTACTATACAGAGAGAGCTTGTATAGTCAACTGACCCTACATCAGTAAGAGAGTGACCACATGTTGACAAAAGGTGCAGTGGCTTTCGAAACAAAACAAAAAAAAACAAAGAAAAACAAACACGTTCAATAGACCTTATGCATATGATGTCACAAAGGAAAAAGTGCGCCCTCCTTTGGAGGAAGATGGCGGAAAAGCGCGTATCATTGCAAGTTACACCGCAAAATGCAGACGGCTGATTTGTCAACCATTAGTATACGCATGTAAGTCTACTACACGTGCGGCGAAATCCACGCCGTTCGCGCATGTGTGCTGCATTGTTTTCACCCAAAATGACACCAGTGTGATGTCAATGCATAAGGTCTATTGAAGTAATACAATAATGGCATCACAACTTAATGCGCAATCTGCCATTTTAAATTGAGTGAATAAGCTACAAATTTTATATCTCAGCTCAAGAATGTTCTGTGAAGATGGTAGTTAGACCATATGGATTCATTTTTCAAGCTTTGTGACATATATTTTTGAAATTTTAGACTTAAGGTACACTTTAATGCAACTTAAAGAATTGTGTACATTTCACATTTTGTGTTCAAATTTTCTAATTATACTATGTTGCAGCCGTTTTGAACTTGTTTAAACTGTAAACCTGACTAATCGATCTGCAGGAAACTAAATTCACGAGAAAAGAACCACGCTGTCATTAAAGCAACTACAGCGAGTTGGGTATTACAATCTTTGTTGAAAGATCTTCGACTCACATACAGTAATACAACAAACGGCGTGGCCATTGTGAGTGGTGATGTACTTACATGAAAACGCATTTGCATTACTGGAGATCTTCCTATTTTTAAAGCCAACGTTTATAGATGTAGAATGATAGATGGATAATTCAAGATAAAGCAGTACAGTAGCTTTCTTTTCAAGTAATGAGGTTCCCACAGCAAGACATTCAGTTTTTTGCTGCTCAAGTATAAATTGTGGCCCAAAATTTTAAATATTCAGAACATACAACTTCCATCACTCTTGTATTGCACAACATTTTAAGGAGATAAGTTGTTGCTGGAGTTTATTGGTGAGACTGAACGGTTTAATAATGGTTAAAGATATATTTCTTTGTTTGTCTTGATGGTGCCTTTTAAACGCAATATTTCCCTTTAGGCCCTTAGTGAGGTGGACCTAAGTAAGCCCTGTAGCTTTGTCCGAAAAACGTCTCCTAATTTCACGCTTACAATTGGTAACATTAAAACTTTTGACAGTTTTTTAAACGTTATTCTATAAATTAGCTTCCAAAGTTAGATTTGAGAATAATTGGAGGAAACGTTTGACAAAGCTAGGGCTGCATATCACCCCGTATCCACCAGTGATCATTGACTGTGGTTGCTTAGTTTTTGTCTGTTTGTTTTCTTTCAAACACTTTTTAGTTAGTGGATTATATGATCATAATTATTACAGAGTTACGACGTTATCAAAGCAAGTCTACATGTAGCAGCGGACGACAACGTATTCTGCCTCCATATTTAAGCATTAAGTGTGTATAGTTATTGCCATGATTCCTCATTGGAGTCTCTGTTGGTCTTCTGTAGCTTAAATATGTCCCATAAAACAAACACTACTGCTGTCCGTATGAATAACGTGTACACAGTAATATTTTACGATTAACTTGGTGGAAGGTACGAAAGTAAAAAACGATCTCACTTCATTACACCATAAACAGTGAGGCGTTATTCAAATTATCAGGGAAGGGGACGGGACACCTAAGAGCAAACGTTGCAATATTCCCCCAGCATTTATAGTTTACTTTAAGGGCTACTGATTTCACCCAAAAAAAGGTAAAATTCTCCCAACTAAATTTACTTCTAGCCCCTCCTCCAATTTCAAAAAGAACAACTGTTTAGTACCCTCCCATACAAAGCAGCAATAGCCTGTACTGGCCGAAATTGCTCAAGGCCATATCCACACAGGCTGTAGGCATCAGTGACACACCAATGAGAGTAATGCTATTGTTTGAATTTATGTTAATCTCAGAGCATTCACCAATTGAATTTAGAACTATACGGCTTTTCATGTTTGCGGGGATGTCACAGTCTCTTTAAATATTCATATATATTAGTGTATTCTTAGCTTAAATTTCCCAGTCCAGGGGCGGATTTAGTTTTTTTCAACTTTATAAAACAAAGGACAAGGCCCTATTCTAATGAAATAGGCTTATGAGATGTGTCAGAGTGAAACTCAAATTAGTTCATTATTTTCTACGTCAGAAAATAAGTGTTATGCTAATAGGCTAACTCTGCTACAGTAATGACTTTCAGCTGATAACATTTTGGTTTATATTGGCCTCAGTAACTTTCTCTGGGCATTGCAAGGAGTTACTCATGAGCGCTCTATTAATGGATTGCTAACTTCAGTCTATTACCGGCCAGGCCCACAGCATAGGGAGCACTACTTCTACTTTCAAGGAAATTTCAGAATTCTTTAATATTTAGAGGAATATTTTCGACAACATTAGGCTTTTAACTATAACGTGCTGCAATATTACCCTGTAGTGTCTTATTTAAGCCCTGTAATTTATTTTAATAGAATGTACTGTGAATTTAGGGTAAAATTAAAAATTCATCAAATTATGAACATTTTCCAGCGATATATGATCAGTTCAAAAATATACTAAAGGCATCACTATTTTGCATGTACGCAATCTTAAATTAACAAAACTTTCTCAAAGGGGAGGGGTGTAAGGGGAGGGGACACCCCTCCCTTTAGGCCCCTCCCCAGAAAAGCATCTTTCACCCAACCAAAATTTAAAATTCACTGAATTATGAACGCTTTCCAGCCATATATGATCAGTTCAAAAAATACATCACAGACATCACCATTTTGCATTTGAGCAACCTTAAATTAACAAAACTTTCTCAAAGGGGAGGGGACACCCCTCCTCTTAGACTCCTCCCCAGAAAAGCATCTTTCACCAAACCAAAAATTAATATTCACTGAATTATGGATGCTTTCCAGCCATACATGATCAGTTCAAAAAATACATCACAGACATCACCATTTTGCATCTGAGCAACCTTAATTTACAAAAATTTCTCAAAGGGGAGGGGACACCCCTCCTCTTAGACTCCTCCCCAGAAAAGCATCTTTCACCAAACCAAAAATTAATATTCACTGAATTATGGATGCTTTCCAGCCATACATGATCAGTTCAAAAAATACATCACAGACATCACCATTTTGCATCTGAGCAACCTTAATTAACAAAAATTTCTCAAAGGGGAGGGTGTCCGACACCCCTCCCCTTAGACCCCTCCCCCAGGACAGTGATTACTCATCACATGCTTTCCCTCTATCAAAATACCCTTGCACTGCCCCCCGGGGGACACCCCTCTCCTTAGACCCCTCCCCCAGATCGGATTTTTATACAAACCACTATGGCCTGGGCCCCCCTTTTGCCAAATAATGGATCCGCCACTGCAGTCCCCCTTTTCAGCAAAATTTGTGCTTTGATAGATTACTTGTCAGACTCTAGCTCTCATTGCATTGTTACATCAAGAAAAGTGGACAAGGTTCGGTTGATTTGTTGTTCTGTTTCTCTTTACATCTCTCTAAAATCTATTAGTCCTTCGAGAAAAAACTTACCAGCAAGGGCTATTCGAAAGTGGACTTCGTGACTTTGAGTCACTTTTTTCTTTGCTGAGGTGGCTGATTTTGTCTTGCTCGTTCCAGATTGACAAGAGCCTGACTTTTTAACGGCACTCAACTTTTTATATGATGCCTGACTATAAGGTGAAGAATTTTTCACCACTGTCATGCTGACTTCTGAATTAAGATGCGACGAACTATCTGAAAGATCGTTAATAATTGCTTGATCGGTTGTGCTTGTGTCGTGTTTCGTCCGGGTTGATGTGGTACCCTGGTCTTTACTAATGAGATTTCGGTCATCCATTTGCACTTTATCTTCATGGATCACCAACTGTTCACGACTCGTTTTCACTTTCCAATAAAGCGTACAGTAGCAGATGATTATCGATGGTAAAGTTATAACATAGATAATGGAAACACACGTGATATAGTAGGGACACGATTGTACCCATGTAGGGGAACAATGGTGGTTACCATGGGTGTAGACACTGGTGGCGGCGATCCCCGTTACAGATGGAATGACCATAGCTAGAGTGAACACCCAACATCCTACGATCATTAAGCCGATATGCTTTGAGGTAATAGTTGTTTTGTCTGCGGCGAACACTCCGATGAATTGATGTAATGCTATAAGTAAAATGGCAGCGAAGTTGCCAAAGCAGCCGAGCACAGCCAGCCCACCTTGAATCTGTTAAAAAAAGCAAAATGCTTTCTTATACATTGTATAAATTTGAGATCAACAATGCAAGGGCATAGCTAGGTGACGTTAAATCCATTCTTTCATCCCTCGTATCATGCCTGTATTCATTTGCGACCGATCCCGGTGCTTTGACATCAAAAGACTTGTAAGAATGAGTAATATATATATATATATATATATATATATATATATATATTATATGAGAAAAATCCACGTATGCTCCATGTAATATAACAAATAATAAAACACATTCCAAAGATGACATAATAAGAGCACAGATATGATAAAAACAGCGTATATTTCGGACACTCCTGTGTCCTTCCTCAGCGCAAAATGGCAAGTGAAAAATTACAGCATTTTTCAAACTTAACGGTAAAACAAGTACAAACCAAAACAAATGATAGACAAGCAGGTTTAGTTGACCTTGGCAGCTTGGGAAGGGTTATTAATAACAAAGGGGAAGTCACTTAAGATGCCAAGGTCCTTGTTCAGGCCCCTGATATGAGTTGACAGTTTAACGACCCACTTGCTCTCAGATTTGCGGCGTTCGTTGACAGATTGGTAATTTGAAGCGAGCAAAATACACTTTAGATTTGAAATGGAATGATTCGGTTCACCACAGAAATGTTTAGCAATGGGGAAATTAACAGATTTATCCTGAATAGTCTTCTTATGGTTATTGAATCTAAATCTGAATTTATTGCTTGTCTGCCCGACATAGTTGCCTTTGTCGCATATATTACAAAAGAGTAAGTAAAGCACATTGGATGTATCGCAGTCAAGGGGAGGAGGACGAACAATGCACTTTGTGCCGGGAGGGGTAAATTCTTTGTCTGTAATAATAAAATGACAGACCTGACACCTCGGTTTGCTACATTTTGCGTTGCCTATGTTACGGGCACCAAGCAGTCGGGAAGATGTGAGTAATGTTTTGAGACTGGGGGGTTGACGTCTGGCAGTTAAAGGGGGTCATTGAATAACTCAGATATAGAAGAATCAGACTAAAGAGTACTGTAATCTGAACGTATGGTTTTATGTAGCCGTTCAGTTTTGGGAGAATAATCAAAGACAAGGGGGATTCGAGAATTTTCAACCTTTGGTTTATAAGTCAGAAGTTTGTCACGTGGGTAAACAGAGGCCTTACGTATTCCTTCCTTGATAATGAAAAGGGGATAATTGTTGTTAAGAAAATATCCAACAAGATTGCATATGTGCTTGTCGTATTCAGACTGAGAAGAGCAGAAGAGCAGATACGTCTCTGCTCTTCTCAGCCTGAATGCGACAAGCACATATGCAATCTTGTTGGATATTTTCTTAACAACAATTATCCCCTTTTCATTATCAAGGAAGGAATACGTAAGGCCTCTGTTTACCCACGTGACAAACTTCTGACTTATAAACCAAAGGTTGAAAATTCTCAAATCCCCCTTGTCTTTGATTATTCTCCCAAAACTGAACGGCTACATAAAACCATACGTTCAGATTACAGTATTCTTAAGTCTGATTCTTCTATATCTGAGTTATTCAATGACTCCCTTTAACTGCCAGACGTCAACCCCCCAGTCTCAAAACATTACTCACATCTTCCCGACTGCTGCCCGTAACATAGGCAACGCAAAATGTAGCAAACCGAAGTGTCAGGTCTGTCATTTTATTATTACAGACAAAGAATTTACCCCTCCCGGCACAAAGTGTATTGTTCGTCCTCCTCCCCTTGACTGCGATACACCCAATGTGGTTTACTTATTACTCTTTTGTAATATATGCGACAAAGGCAACTATGTCGGGCAGACAAGCAATAAATTCAGATTTAGATTCAATAACCATAAGAAGACTATTCAGGATAAATCTGTTAATTTCCCCATTGCTAAATATTTCTGTGGTGAACCGAATCATTCCATTTCAAATCTAAAGTGCATTTTGCTCGGTTCAAATTACCAATCTGTCAACGAACGCCGCAAATCTGAGAGCAAGTGGGACGTTAAACTGTCAACTCATATCAGGGGCCTGAACAAGGACCTTGGCATCTTAAGTGACTTCCCCTTTGTTATTAATAACCCTTCCCAAGCTGCCAAGGTCAACTAAACCTGCTTGTCTATCATTTGTTTTGGTTTGTACTTGTTTTACCGTTAAGTTTGAAAAATGCTGTAATTTTTCACTTGCCATTTTGCGCTGAGGAAGGACACAGGAGTGTCCGAAATATACGCTGTTTTTATCAAATCCGTGTTCTTATTATGTCATCTTTGGAATGTGTTTTATTATTTGTTATATATATATATATATATATCAAAACAAAATTCAGTTACTCTGACCTGTCATGTTTATGCTTATAAATTTGTTTCGTGCAAACAAAATTGCCTGTACTCTTCAGAGTGCACATGGCAAGTGAATTAGAAGATACAGAAAGCACGGAATACGTATCGAAGTAGCATAAGAGGATTAAAAGTTCAGTCATCCTAGGCTGAGCTAGTTTCTGGAGAAAGATTTAGCCTGTAGTAGCAAGCTAAGTCGGTTTAACCAGGGAGCTGGTTTAACATTGCAGAGAAGAAATTTCTTAAAGTGTCTACAGGTTGCTTCTTTTGTTAAGGCTACCCATGTGTGGATTGCAAATGATGAGTGAAAAGGTTTTTTTTGCAGTAGTTAAGAAAAAACTGTAATCCTATCGGGAAATGTTAAGATTCATGGTCACTTTTTCCTCCGTGCGGAAAATGGTATGATTTGTTCCCAAAGCCCCTATAGTGGCATGTTAACAGCTTCCATATAACATAGCCTAGCTAATTACTATGCGAAAGAGCTGGTTTAAAATAATTTATTACTGTCAGCGTTTCACAATGTAACAAAAATGTGTTGTTATAGGCACGACACTACGCTATAAATACAGAGCCGTAACTTTTCGGGGGGGGGGGGAGTATGGGTAGGGGAAACTGTTCCCTGAGATTTCCAAACCCCCAATGAAAAATAGCCTCCTTGAAGAAAATACTGAAAGTGCTTAAAACTCCATTGTATACTGATTACGTTTTTAAGGCCTTCAGGAACTGGAAAACCGCATGTATAAAGGTTCATTTTTCCGGGAGGTTCCCAGACGCCCGCCTCAAACGGACTTCATGTTTTTGTATGGAAATGTTTCTCAAGCGTTGCGTCTGCTTGCTTATAAATATCCTATATTTACCTTAAATTAGCTGTTAAATTCAGTGTGCTTGGAAAGTACCTTTTAGTCCTGTTTTCTCCTACAAAGTGATCTCTCTGAAAAAGTTTTTAAAGTTTATCTTTTTTCTTGAAGTCACCGTTTCTAAAGCATGAAGTACCAAAAATTGTTTAGATGCTACTAGATCTTGAAAGTGCCGACTCCGTCAATCTGGGAAGCATTTTAGACAAACAATCAACAGGCTAAGCAAAGCACCGATCGATGGTGGCCCTCCAAGGAAAAGGTCGGCACTGGTTGTGGCATGGCACCGTGTCATACCACAGCCAACAAACAATAAATAACTAAAAATTCCTTAACATATGTTCTGTTCAAAGCTTCGTCAATGTAAGCAACAGTTTGTATCCAAACCACCTTACAAAGGCAAAATTTCTCAAAGCGTAAGGGCCTTATACAGAACCCTCTTCCTTAAACCCAGCCAAAAAGGAGATAGAAAGAAGCACAAACAATTGGGAGTTTTCTAAACATGTAATGAAAGCCTTTCGAAAGATAGCACCATTTTGCACCTTAGCTATCTTATGTACACAAAAACTTGTCAAAGAGTAGGTGTGTTCGTCCCGGCACTTTAGGCACCCCCCTCCAAATAGCAAAAAAGACTATAATATATATGATCAGTTCGAAGCTTTGCCAAAGACACCACCAATTTGCATCTCAGCGACCTTACACAAATGAAACATCCTTCCCTTTAACCCCTCCTATTATACTCCTCCTTCAGGGCGGCAGTGAGTGACGAAGAAAGGATCCGCTTGGGTACCAACTTTCCCAGGTACGCCACTGAAAGCTATCATGAGCTGCCCCCTAGAGATTTCGCCCAGGCTATGGCAACGGAATACTGTAAGTTTAACGATTACAATCTTCACAGATGTAGGATACAGCAAACTTAGTGCATAAATTACAATACGAATCGTGTGGAGAGTGACGAAAAGTTACATTAATGATACTATTTGGTACAAGATAGTACTAAAAGTAGAGATGAACTGCCGGTCACTCATATCCTAAAGAGGCTTTACTATATTTTAACTTTTTGCAGCAACATAATATTTCAAAGTTTCAGCTAGAATGGGAACAAGAAGGCCGTCTATATTCGCATGCATCTATGCTATAAGCGTTTCCATCTCTGACGGCGAAAAAACTTTATCGATTACGTTTGGGATTAGGCCGTAAAGAAACACACACATAAACAAACAAACAGAAGAAATAAGGAAGAGGCTGCTCCTTTTAGGCCTTAAAGTGAATTGGATGGGAATGTACTTACCCTACAGAAGGCCTCCGCGCACAGAAAGTATCCCTCATAGAATATATCGATAAAACTAAAGAGCATACTGCCGAGTGACGTAATCAGATCCATTACACAGAGGTTGATGATAAGCATGTTACCCAGCTTCTGACGGAGAGATGGTACCCGTAGGATGGTGATGATGGTGGCGAAGTTAAAGAGCACAGCTAGTACCAAGACGATGGCTAACGACATAAACTCCAAGGGGAATAAAAACGGGCGGTGGTAGTCCTCAAATTCTATATATCTGTGGCTTCTTTGCCACTCTACCTGTTTGGGGCAAGCCATGGCTACTCCTGCCGCCGTTTATTGCCAAAACGGTTAAAGTTGCTTTGAATAGTGTCCCGAATAAATAAAAGTAAAAATCTGTTTTATACAATTGAAAGAAATGAACAACCTTCTTATAATAAATTAACTTTCAAATTGACAAACTTTTTTTTCAATTTCTTGTGATAGCAGTTTTTTCTTGACAAAAGCGGTTGAATTACCGTACTTGACCATATGGTAATTGAAAAATAAACCTAGTCTAAATTTAATCTAACATATTTACTAGTGTCCCCTTACGGAAATAAGGAAATTTAGGGTTTCATATTTGGTGAATGAACTGTTGTGGTCAATTCTACTTTGAAAAAGCGGTTAATGAGGACACATTTCACTTCAGCATTAGTTGTTTCTGTCATTCAAAGTATGCACTATATGCCTCTATGTTATAAGAACTTCAAGGAAACACATACGGACAGTTAATTAAAGTTTAATAACCGCTAAAACTCAAGCCAGTTCCATTATGTGTCTTAATAACAGCGAAGGCAACAGACTGTCAATTGGTTGTTGAAACTAAGTGATTCACATTGCAGTTTGCACATTAGAAGGAACAAATGATTGCGAAATAAGAACTTAACCTCATTTGCTACATCAAAAACTTTTACATCAAAAAGGTTACATTCCATCAGTGGTCACTAATGACCCCCTTCCTCCAAATACGGACTAATCATGGTAAAATTCGTCAAGGAACCGTTTTCAAGGAAGGGGCTCTTTTGAAATGGTGGTGCACTGGCAACAGAGAAAAGAAGGGTGCAGCCGACATATAACGAGGAAATATTGGTGGTATTTTTAGAATAGCATGTACAGTAAAAGCCAGAGGCCTTATGGGACAAAAAAGATTTGTCAATTTTCAATGAAATGTTAAGGTTAAGCAAGATAGTTCGAACAAATCTCAGTTTCCTAGGTTACTATGCAGTAAAGTGTTTATATCTTATCCAATCCAAGCCCGCAGCCTAGGGGTTGGAGGGGGTAGGGTGCCCCTAGAAAAATTTTCTCCACCCCTAGAATATTAACAGTTTTTATTGACTAAGCATTTTAGAATATTTCGTCGCACCCTAAAAATAATTCTCTCCCTTTAAAGCTATCCCGCCCCTTTAATATATTTTAGCTGCGGCTAATCAAAACTAAAACCATTGCTTTTTCCAGCGTGTATTGAAGTAATGACACTTTATCTAGAACGATTCAATCAAACACTTCTTCACTTTTTTGTTAACCGGGTTTTAACTTCGACATAATGGCTGTGTATCAAGCCTACGCTGCTATCAAGTTTACCTAATTAAGCCTTTTAGCATAGCCCACAGTGAAGTATCTTAACTTCGTAGAAACTCACCCTTTTAAAGTAGTGTTTTTTACGATGCTTTCCTTTGTGTCTTCATAATTTCATATCATGCAGCAATCAAATATTTAAGGACTGCCTGTATCTTTAGTGCAGGGGGACAGGTTGGTGGTTAAGGACAATCCCTCCCACGTTTATGGTTGGTTAAGGGCAATCTCTCCAAGTTTATGATGACAATCACAATTTCAAAAACAGCACCCATTGATTCCTTATCCAGGGTTGTCCCTCCCATGATAAATCTTGTAACAAATGTCTGACATTGGTTTTCATTCAGACTGATGGGGGGGGGGGAGGGAGGGGTTGTCCTGTCGAGTACAAACTGGTCATACGGGCATTTTGAAAATGCCTGGTGAATTGGTGGTTTCTTTGGGTCCGTGCAGGCATGAAGGTTGACTGACCTTCGGTGGCTGGTGGGGGGGGGATGGACTAGTTTTTAATACAAACAAGTGAACCGATTTTTGCATTATATATCGGTAAAAGAATACAAATGAGCCTCGGTCACAGTTTATTGTTGTAATTTATGGGATCATATTTTACGTTACCCGAAAGTGCCATAGGTAACCCCAGCCTTGCCAAAACATAAACCTTATTTGTTTATTACAAATGTAGGCATGGAAATAGCATGCTACGGACTTTGGCAGGCCACGATGAACGTGTAAACTCAGCCAAAAACATCGAATACCACATATTTTGAAACGAAAAACTAGGTCCCAGTTGTTTCTTATCAGACTGACTGGGACTACGGGCTTTCCTTCTAATATTACAATTTTTTCATGAACTTCCGCAGCTTTGCTCCCTTAACCCCACTGGATCCTCTGAACCTCGCCAGGGTCTTTGCGCGGGACCCGAATACTCATACAAGGAAACACATCGTCGCACCAGTGGTTCACCTTCGATGCACTCGTAAACTGGCTATACTAATGCTTCTTCAACTCCGCAAGGGCAGTTGAACCTGAAACACGGAGTTCTCTGCAAACAGTGGGGGATCCATAAGCCACCACAGGGCCCTGGCGCGATCCAGGAGTAGCCGTTATGGTGTGATCCAGGAGGAAAATTCCCCCGAAGCTGAGTTATATTAAAATGGGATATATGCATGCAGCTTCCAGCTGACTTCCAAATAACACACCGAGCGTAATCGAGCACTTCACAGCCATCGAATCTTTACAATGAAAGAAAATCTGCGCGAACAGCTTGCAAAAGAGTGAATGAGAAGGAAGTAGTATAAACAAACGGGGATAGAACTCCTTAGCACTATATAAAATGTTTATTCTTTGCAAATGTGCTAAACAAATGCATAGTCACCATGGCCCGTAAATATATTGAATAAGTTTGTAAAGCTTAAGTAAAGCTTCAAATCATAGTCATCGTCCTGCGATTGTTACTCAAAGTATTGAATTGAGACATGAAAACCTCTTGATGCCCGTCCTTTTAACTTGATTGGAGTTTTGGGGCCAGAGTAGTTCATGTGGGTTATCGTGCTAATAGTTTGTGTGCGAAGCGCACCAAAATTTTGCACTAGAAGTCATTGACTATGATAAAAATTACTTGGTCAGCACTAACAAAGTTTTAGTCTTCAAAAAAATGTCTTCTACCATGGCCATTTTGATTTGATAATCTTCTTAAAGGTAGAGAGGAGCAAATAAAATCTCCTTAGCATTTATGCAATCTCCGTCCCTCCATAATCATATCTGCACGCGAAAAAGCAATAACTGTGAGACTTTTACCGTTGAACAAAGCAAATACGTTTGAAGTGAATAAATGTGGAAGAGTATGTGAAAGAGCGCATATTTTTTCGCAGTTAATGAAAGATTTTAAAATATATCCATCGTACCCCTCTCCCCTATAGGCCCTTTGTAACTTTTGGGATTATTATAAATTGTTTGACACAAGCTTGGGGCACACATCCTCGCACCCAGTGCCGGAGCCACTGTTCATAGGTATGAAAAATTCATTGTGCGATCGATTTTCCAAATGGGGGGGGGGGCAGATTTTTGTGCCCCTGTGAGTCTGTCTGGCTAGTGGTCTGGCTAAGGTATCTATTGACTTTCATGCTTCACAATTGATAGCCATAATTTTGGTTCTCAGCAAGGGGTTTAGATGAAAACTGTTGTATTATTTCCATTCACCCAAGAATGTTCATACACTAGAAATTCCATGTTGCTTTTAGGTGCCCGAAAGGGAGCGCCCCTTGTATCCGCCACTTGGTACTAGCATTATATGGAAGATTAAAAGAGAAAGGAGTGCAGTTAAAGTACCTGACCCTTGTTTGGAAGTTGGATCCTGAAGTAGCTCCTCGGTTTTAAATTTGCTTTCATCAGGGCCATCAGGATAAATATTGCTGGACCTACAATCTTGGACAAAACTCGTTGGAACACCCCTGCACCCGCTCCCCCGTACAATGTTGGAGGTGATAATGTCAATTGGAGATGCACCGCTTTCGTTTGGACACAACATTGTACTGGGTGGGGGCTGGGTTTTCGTTAATCGTGCGCAACATTGTACTGGGGGACGAGGGTTTCGTAAATCGTACACGGTACAGCTGTTAGAGGTGTTCCAACAGTTTTGTCCAAGATTGTAGCCATCCTGTAGGCTTCTATTAGGTATAATCGGATCTACATCAGGAGTTGCTGGGATATTTTTTTGTAATATTAAGCGAACAAATTTGGATAAGAATTATGGCCTGGAGATTAAAAGTAGTATGACCAACTCAGACCAGCCCTTTAACTTTTTAATAAGATCAGACGTACGGAAACTGACTTTGAAGAGGGTTACCTTACATCCAAAATATTTCACGTTATAGTTTGCCAACAACCAACTCTGGCAGGATAGTATGTCGGAATATACCCATCCTCTGTTTCACAGCCACTAGGTGGATTTGCTTATTCTTTTAAGTAACCGCTCGCTGGGCGAAAAATTCAGACTTTCTTCCCTACGTATTCTTTTATAAATCTCGGTATTCAAATTTGAAAAGAAAATATTATTCTCCTTTCATGAATATGACATTTAGTATTATTTAGAATTGATCTAGAATAGACCTTATGCATATGACGTCACAGAACAAGAAGAAGGCCTTCCAATGGAGGCAAGCATGTATCATTGCAACTTGCACCAACAAATGAAGGTAGCTGATTTGTGCACTGGAGGATACGAGCTTAAGTCTGCTACACGCTAGTGCAAAAATACGCCGAGCGTACACGAACGCTTCATTGTTTGCCCCCCAACCTGACGTCACGTGACGTCAGTGCATAAGGTCTATAAGCATTTTTCATGAAAAAAAAAAGGAAAAAGAAGTTTTTAAGAAACAGGCAGATGTACCGTCAGAATTTTATGGGGTAAGTTGACCGAGATTCGAGAAAGATCAGTAGCGGAGCAGTAGACTTTTCTCAGTAAGGACAATATTCCGTCCTTCAATCTTTAACTTTCTTGTTTTTCGTTATGACGTGACACGGCTGTTATTCTTGCAGTTTCTTGAACCGTGTTACAGGCTTTACAAGGCAGGATCTTTTTAATCACAATTTTGCCCCTTTTTGGAAAGTTTGATTCTCAATATTATATTATTTCAGTGAGGGAAAAATAATGAACGAAGTCTTAAAATTAGATGAACTTGGTTTGTATTTAAGGCAAGTAAATGAAAGCAACAAGTCGTCTTCATTATGGCTCTAGCGTATGAAAATTGGAATATTCCACCGTTTTACGGTAGGCACATATACTTTGCTCAGTGTGAGCATAAATTCTACAAAAAAAATCATATAGAGCCAGCTAATAAAATATAGGCTATACATACGGCCTTGCAAAATATGTTTAGATGCTCATATTTTATTCTTAAGTCTGCTTTGTACATGCACAGAGATGTTGCCACTGATACTAATCAACACTGCTAAATCGACTAGCCCGCTACAATCTCGGTCACTCCACAAAGCTCTTCGTTCACTGAAGATAAAGTCATACCTGGCAACTCTTAAACATCTCCCGAACTCGAGGTCTGTGTTAAAGAAGAGCCTGAGAGGAGCGTTTTGCCTTGATATATTCCGACATGATAACATTGCAACTAGTTTGTGAAAGGTCATTGTTAATAACATATCATTTACATTCTTGCTCAGTGAGTACTCGTTTGCATCTAAAAAATGCGATCAAAGATCACACCAACTTTTACAACACCAATGGCAGGCAATATAATCCTCATGTTTCCTATTTACTTTCTAGTTCTTATAAACAATTGCATGTGAGCTGTTAAAGTTTTCCACCTTCAAAAGGCTGGGAAATATGATTTTTCAGGAGGAATTTACTTCTGTTATTGAATTGTAGCAGATACAAAGGGTTTTCCTTGTGCAGTGTCGAGTGCGTGACAGGATTCATCTCTAGTAACTGCCTCATTAGACATAACTCAACTGAAAGTGAAACAATATGGAATGAATAACAGATACTGTGAAGTTGACCTAAAATTACAAGAAAAACAGCCACAAAGTTTAAATAAAAATCATATCTTCACACAACAATTTCAAACTGAAAGATACACGTTATAGGTTTATTCATTAAATTTATGTATAAGATTGGAAAGTAATCTATGATCATAAAACTATTTTACTATCCACTTGCTTGGTTATATACGAAAAGTACATTCATTTGCTTTAATTACCTTTATACTAAAGTCACTGCACGTTCTCCAAAGTGCGTTAAGCCTTTTATTATTAGTTAAGAGACGTGAATATACATAACAGAAAGCGAAAGCAGGCGGTAAGCAGAGTAATAATACAAATTATGACATAAAAAATGACTGTTCCTTTTCCCAGTACTAATTGGCTTTACCACTCAAGTGGAACACTTTTCGAGACCTTGGCTATTTACGTGCCAGATGCGAATAAGAAAAATGCATGTTCTTGAACAAACGAAAAATGTCGCAAAAGTTGGACATTTGCGGCATAGAGAATGTCCGCAGTGAAATATTGCAAGTGAAATTTAAGAACTAAAGTATAGCCTTAATGTAGATTTTATTGGCTTTGCTTATACCGAGAAAATGACACTTTTCAGAAAAAAATGAAACGCGTTTTATTTTGAAAATTATATTAAGTGTCAATTAAAGGTCTTCGTTGTTCCATAAATTAGAATTTTTCGTTCTTCCGTGAACAAAATCTTTTGTGTACTTCTTAATAAAACAAACAACAGGTACGATTTCTGCGACAGTGATAGAGTGAGAAGAAACCCTTTGTATTCATAAAGAGAACTCTTGTACAAATCTGAACATGTTTTTGTTTTGCTCAAAATCCTGGTTCTTGATTTGACTGAAGTAGTAAATAGTATGTGTATACCGAGTGGTATCTCTATTTTATCATTACCAACTTACACAGCCAAATGATTGTTTCAGATTTCGTTATAGAGAAAAGGACTATACCGTCTCTATTAACATGTAAACACGAACAATTGCAACCAAACTAAACGCTGATATCCATCACTCCAAATGGCTCAAGTTCTCCCAGTAAAGTTATTTTAGCCCTTCCTCCAATCTCAATATTGTAACAAGCTTTTTTTTTTGCAACGTACACTTTTTATTGCCCAAGGTCAATTTTTCCCCAAAGTTAAAACATTAGTTAGCAAAGTTTTACAATACATCAAATGCATTCCCTGAGTAACAAGAGAATGCTCTCTCTTCTCGTATTGGTCCATGCTGGCATGCAATGTACAGAACAGTTCGAACAGTACAAAACGATAAAGTACGTTACAGTTTAGTACAGCACAGCGCAGCACAGTACAGTGCAGTGCAGTACTGTCGCTTAGTGGAGCACAGAGCAGCAAATCACAGCACGTTACAGCTGTAAGGTACAGCTCTATAATCTGTCATTAACCACAGTTACTATTGTACATTTACAGGTAAAGTTATGCCCTGCCTTCGTGTCAGTCAAGGAAGGTCTTCAGGGTGCACACCACCTTTAGAGAAAAAGCCCGCTCGGGAACGTACCAAAATCTCACGTCCTTTTTATTTGTAAATTACTCATATTAAGATGATAAGTTGATGCCGTTTCTTCCTGGTTATGAAAGAGTGCATGTTAAAGTGTGTGTGTGGGGGGGGGGGGAGGGGGGCAAAATTTGGATTGATTGAAAGGGATTTTGGCCGTTTTAAAAATTGTCAGAAGAAAGTGGTGATTTCCTCCACCCTGATTAATATTGTTGGAAGTATACCCTTATGGCTCAAAATCTAACCGGTCTTGCTATAGTAAATTTGAGGTGCAATGATAAGCTAGCTCGTCAACTTTCATTTAGGGGTGGCCTGTCTGGACTGTGAACTTTGGCAAGGCTGTAGGGGCATGTAACCGAGACAAAATATTGTGTAAGTCAAGGAGAAGCTAATGGGGGCGTGCCACCTTCAGTGTGACCAACTAAAATATGAGGATTATCATGATGAATGTGTTCTGGGATGATGAGAGTCGGCCTGGGAATTCATGACTATTGGCAGCAGCTATGTGGATGTAATTTTTCTGCCAGCTAAGCCAGACCACAAAAGACGAACTTGTGTCAGAATGGATTCACGCAACTTGTTGTTCAAGACAGAATAGATTATCGGATCCAAAGCTGAGTTAGCGTATGCCAACCACATCACAGAAACAGTGACTTCATGGCTGTTTTCTTTATTCCTGGTGCACGAATTTACCACAAAGAAAGGGGTCCAGCAAACAATAGTAGTCACAACAAGAAGGATACCTGGAAGAAGCAATGAAAACATTAAAGAAAAACTCCAGCACACATTTTATTTATTTGTTCAAAACGAGGGTTTTGCAGTCAAACGCTGCCCTCGGCTTCCTCTTATGCTGTCTGGCAAGCATGTACCAAATTTGCCCTACCTTGGAACAGGCCCGTAATCAAGGGGGGAGGGGCGAATTCCCCCTTGGAAAATTTTTCGCCCCCTAGAAGATCAAAAATAAGCATTGCCGTAATGCATTTTAGTATGTTTCGCCCCTCTGGAAAATTTTTCGGCCCCTAGAAGCATTTTCGCCCCCCTTCAGTACCTTGTCTGGCTACGGGCCTGCCTTGGACCCTTACCTTCTTCTTTGATATTGACTTGTTGCTACAAATTGTCGCTGTCTGTAGGGTCACAAGTGTCACAATCAGACCAGTGAGACTTTTTCAACACGATAAAAGATCTTCGATGAGCTCAAGTTTCTTAATTCTCCTTCTACTACTTCAATCACTTGTCCTTTATTTAACGCAACTTGCCTGGTCTTGACTGTGTAACGCAAACCGAATAAGGAACACACGAAACGGCTCAGGGCGGATCTATGTAACGTGACTAAGCAGCAGCAGAAAAACAAAATTAACTCTGATGTACGGTGTAAGAGATTTCAGAAAATTAGCCGGAGTATAGCAAGATACTACCTTTCAATGCATAGGATTACCGAATACTCTTTCTCTAGAGCAGTGAGGTCCTTTTTAAATCAGAGAGGCTTGACTGAAAAAGCCTTGCAGGAGTTGCTTCAAGTACGTATTTATAAAGGCTATTTGTAATAAGGATGCAAGAATCATTACAAGTTATCCAGATCCTGTAGCAATACTCAATTGCAACTCAAGGTAACCGATGTGAAGAATGATTATTCTCATTGTCCTTGAAGGTCACTCGATGTAATTTTAATTAGACAAAGCTTTTATACTTCTTTTTAATGTTGATATTGCTGTAGGGAGTGCGTACTAACTTTCAGAGCTATACCTTACCTGTTGTAAAGTTGTATCTCGAATCAACACAGAATGATATTCAAACATGCTACCAGTTTCTACCTAATGGGACAAAAAAAAACTGGCAATTTGAAAGAACAAAGAAAGTACTACGGGAAAAATAAATACGGTCAGATGATCACACATTTTCTTTATCAGGCAAGGTAACATTTCTTTCAAAACCAGAAAATCCCTTTTATGTTTCCTTGCTGAAAAAAAAAAATTATAAGATTAGTGAAGTTTTTTTTTTCAGTTTGCCGGGTGCCAGGCGGTATTGGACGGTGTCAGGCAGTCAGACCACAACAGCATGAAAAACCTTGATGTGTACCATTTATAGTATATGAGATTTATCATGTTTAAAAGGCTTCCCTTGTTTGACCTCTTGTTGCCCCAAATTACCTTAAAGCTTCACCAAACACTACAGAGCTCTTGAAATTAATATGAAGTGTGAGAACCCTTAAAGTTATCTATTTTGTCGTATTTACGAGGTTTTCTCAATTTGTCCTTTTCTAAATTAATTTTATTTAACTTCATATTCAGAAAACAATTCTGCATGCTTTAAAACGTCAGTTTAATAACTATGAAATGGCTATAACATTTTCTGGGGTACATGATCATCTATGAGAAACAATATTACTGCAAGATCAGAGGCGGCGCCACAGGGGTGGCAGGGCAGGCATTTGCCGCCCCTATGGCTTTTAGCTCAAAAAATAAAATCGTCTAAATAAAGTTTTTAAGGCATACTTTTGTGGGGGTGTGGTGACAGTACAAAAATATAACAAATGAAAGCACCATTTGGCATCTAAGCAACCTTAAGTTAACAAAATTTTCTCAAAAAGGAGGGGTATCCTTCGACCCCCTTCGACCCCTCTCGCAGGACGGCGATTACTCACCCCACGTTTGCCACCCCTTTCAAAATACCCTGGCGCCGCCCCTGTGCAAGATCGAGATGCTGTTACAAAAGCTACCATTGTGTAGCCGATGCCAGTAGGGAGTATCCTCAGATTGACCTTCAGGGAAACTAAAAATTACAATATCGCCAAACTTACCCGTCAAAGCTATTCGGATATCGATGTCGGGGGTTCGATTCAACTTTTCCGTCGCCTTGTAGGCCCTGATATTGCTCATCCCTGACTGGCAAGTTTCAGATATTTCTACAACACTAAGTTGCTCCGACAATTCTTTGTTAGGAGTTGTCTGATGGTTTGCTACCGTCAAACTTACACCTGAATCAGGCTGCGATGAATTGTCTGAACGTAAGTGATGTCTTTTTGGATCATTTGTCCCTTCATCATGTCCTTTTTCACTCGTCGAAGAAAACTGCTCTCTACTAGTGGCTGTTTCGTCATTCCTTTTCACTTTTTGCCCATAGCCTGCTAACCGTTTACGACTAGATCTCACTTTCCAATAAATTGCCAAGTAGCAGCTGATCATAGTCACTAATGTCGTGGCATACATAAGTAACACAAAGGCAAAAAACTGGGGACAAGCCATTCCCCAGTACGGGGAACAGTGATGATTGCCATGAGCGTATACCATGGTGGCTGTACTCATTACTAACGGAATGACGACGCCCAGAGCGAAGACCCAGCATCCTGTAATCATAATGATGATATGCTTTGAAGTGAGGACAAAGTTATCTTTAGCGACTACAGCTAGAAATCGATGAAGTGCTATAACAATAATAGCGGCAAAGTTACCGAAACAGCCGATGACAGAAAGCCCACCGTGAATCTGTTTATTTAGAAAAGGGACAATCATGGTAACAAATCATACGTTTATATGGAATGACAAAACAGTGTTTGCAGTAATCCAAACTTCATTTCTAATTGGTTACTTATTAAAAGACAGACTTCAGACTTCTTAGATTTAAATACTACAAGATCTGCCAAAACAATTTCCATTTAGCCTCTTCTGAAATCTTGGCAACTACCTAAATACTTCATGCTGAGCTATTGAAAACACTTTAACAGTGCTCTTATGAAGAAACACTCCTCAACTACAAGACTAACAGTGTAGACAACAAAAACGGCCCTCCCTTTTCATTGTTGTTACATGTTTTTAAGAGTTGTCTTGCCGGCTATTTATCTCTTTCTCTTCTACATCAGGCGAAAACTAAGAATTAATCACAAACTGAAGTTACGACCCCGGGAACAGCAAACTTAACAAGCTCCCTTGGTGTTTTATTTTTTTGTGTACAGGAGGGGTTGGAAAATGAGATATTTAGCAGGTGGGATGCAAATATACTTGCTAATTCATACCTGCAGTTTGACAGAATTAAGAATTTAATTTCTAGATAAAGACCCTACAACTGTATGGCAGAGCCGTCATTGCCCAGTTTTTGATGAACCGTTCGTTTACTCACCCAACAAAGGACATTCATGCAAATTAAGTATCCCTCGTTGAAAATATCGATAAGACTGAAGAGCATATTACCGAATGAAGTGATCAGATCCATGACACAGAGGTTGATGATCAGCATATTACCTAGCTTTTCTCGGAGAGACTGCACCCGTAAGATGGTGATGATGGTAGCAAAGTTCAAGGTAACCGCGGAGACGAAGATGAAAGCTAAAGATAGAAACTCTAACGCTAAGTACCTGTGGTAGTCTTCGAATTCTACATAGCTATGATTGTTTATCCATTTCAATTGTTCGGGACACGCCATGATAATATAGGCTACAGCTCAATAACATAATGCCAAAATGCCAAAAGGTTGCCTTGCAAGCTACCAAACGGACATGGAATCACATCATTGTGTATGCTTAACTTATACTCCCGGCACTAAATGTTTCATGCACTTTTGTTTTATTTATATGAAGAGTGACATACATCATATGACAATATATTAAATTTGTTTCGATATGTGAAAAACTTGAAGTGATTGTTTCATAAAAGGTTATTATTCAGGGCAAGGGAAAGGAAAAGTGTAACTAACTCGCAATGTTTAGGTCATTCAAGCCATTTTAATGGCAACCTCACCCTACAAAACGTGACATAATGAAGCTTTTCATACCCTAGAATGCATTAAGATTAATATTAGGTTAAGTTAATATTAAACACCTTCATTTGCTCTGCAAAGAATACGGGGGATACAAAAAATAAATTGCTCTGCAAAGAATACGGGGGCGTACGCACCCTGGATCCGGCCGTGAACTGTCATAAGAAAGATTTTGCTAATCAAATCAAACGTTGTCAGTACATTGGTGTAGTCGTGTAGTCAGGCGTTTTCCGAGGGGTAGGCACTAGCCTCCAGAGGATCCAGAATATTGATAAAGCCATGGGTTGAGCACTGGCATAGTCAGGATTAATAGCGGGAGCCAGGGCCAGAATAAATGCAGATTTCCCTGGAATGTAACTCAGATTTCCCGCAAGGACAGTTAGTGATCACCGTCCTGAGGGCTAGGGATATAAGGGAAGGGGGACACGGGGAGAAGGCGCCTCTCCCCATTTGAAGTTAGCTAGTTAATTAGATGAGGTTTAACGACACACCAACACGAATGTGTTATATAGTGTCAACTAGAACGGGGAGTTAAAATTCAACTGAAAAAAGTAATGATGGGATAGACTTAAACAAAAAAGTATAGGCATATGCAAATGCGGGATTCATGTCAAAAATTTCTATACAGCCACTTTCCTTCAGAAAGCCCAGAATGAGAGAAGGGTCTGTGTGCTCAGATAATGTCTTCCGGTTTGGTACAGTGTACTACTTCTGACGAATACGGGAGTATTCATAACAGTCAACGAGAATGTGAATCTCCGTTTGTAAAAAATTGCTTTCAGGAGGGGACTTACATATGAAATGGTGCTTTTTCATTATTTACATGCGTGCACTACAAATTATCATTTTTGTGACGGAGTCAGAAATAAATGGTTTCAAGCACTACAAATTAATGCGGAAGCCAAACGTTTGACAGGTGTTTAATTGCAAGTCCAATGCCTGTTCTCAGCACACAGCATGCATTTTAATGTTGAGTGAATCTTTCGAGCGGACGATGAAACTGTTCTTTCATAAATTTGCAGTTCATGATTACCCGCTGTCAGTATCGCGTATAACTACACAAAGAGCATGATTATTAAGCCTGAAGTGTTCTCTCTTAGGAAATTATTTTCTGTGCCCTATTTGGTGTGGAAGATTTTTTATCACAATTTAAAAAAAAATGGTGGATATCTATCCCGATCAATTTTTTTTTCACGGCACTCCCCACACTATTGACTACCACAGACAGTTGCAGATCGGTGTCGTGTCACTCCAAGATGCCGATTCTACATACTGCTGTATTAGTGCTACCAGTTATGAAACACATTATCGTGTAAAGGTGATAATATCCGACACTTTTTTGACATTTCTCTTTTTTGTATGTATTGAAACCAAGTCATTGCTCTTAGACCAGACCTTGTTGCTGGCATGGCTTCTGGCGCTATGACTTGGTCATTTTTTAATGATAATTTTTTTTTTTTGGTCAGGGAAATTTCCCGCGAGTGGCGGCATTCACGCCAAATTTCCCGGGAATGAGCTTCCCGAATTCCACATTTTTCCCGGTGTGGCGGGAGCTATCTGCAATATGACAAATTTTGCAATGCAAAGACGCAATGGCATAGTCATAATTATTAACCGCGTGTACGGGAAATGGAGAGGTTAGTGGTATATGGAATAAATTCCGTGCGCAAAATTACGAACTTCCGAAGGAGTTAGAAAAATAAATCTGTACGTGTCATTACAAGTTTAACTACGGGTGGCAATGCTGAGTGTGGTACTTCAGTAACTTGTTAAATAAAGCACTAAGCAAAAGGGTGCCATCTTCTATAGAACGGCTAGTGTGGAATGTTCTCGTGGCTGAGACAATTGACGACAATACTCTTGCCAAACATAGGCAAATAAGTCAAAAGTCGAATTGATTTACAAGTGATTTTTTTTTTTGGGGGGGGGGTTTACTTCCAAGGGACTCAAGTAATTAAAGTTGAGGAATGATTTGCACTTCCTTCAGGTGTGTAGGTGTGAGCAATACGTACTGGTCTATTTTTCAGTTTCGATTGGGGGCCATAGCCCCTGCCCCCCTCTGACTACGCCAATGGTAACCTCGCTGTTAAATCAAACAAAGATTAGCACGCTTAAACTGAGCAAGAATAAATAAAAGAAAGTGTAGAAGACGATCATTCTTTTTCAATTCTTGTTGTTGACTGCTAGAACGTACGTAGCAGCAACTCAGTTACAACTCCCTGCCGAGACCTGAGATTCGTAAAGATTTTGGGCTTCTCCGTTGAGTTCACAACTGCTGATCCTTCATTGTTGAATCGGGCCCCTCTTATCATGCCCTCCTTCATCACTCTGCTCCGCCGATCCCTGCCTTGCCAAGCCTTTCGTCCAGAACTTTTGATAGAAGGAGGAGTGGCGTTGTTGGCTGGATAGGGTTTGCATCTGCACAGGAGGTAGACCGAAATACCAAGGGCTTTGCAGGCCAACCCGTAGCCAAGGGCGGAGGGGCAGGGCAGAATATCAAAACGTACCATTACCTTAATGCATTTTAGTATATCTCGCCCCCTGAAGACAACATTTCGCCTTTTTGGAAGCTTCCACCCCCTTCAGAACCTTGTCCAGCTAAGAGCCTGTTTTGGGACCTGCTTCTTTCGGTCCTTAGGAGTCCTCGGTGTATATCTTGCTGTGTAAGGACTCCCTTTTTAGGGGCATGATGTTAAAATGTCCTTCTGGTATATTAGTATGATGTTCAATGTTTAAGTGTTGTAGAATTAACAGATAAATAAAATAGTGTTGACAAACAGGACTAATAAGTCTTTTGGGAGATATAAGGTTAAGGTTAAGGTTGAAAAACTTAATATAGCGCACATTCCTGTGTAACCACACTCAATGGCGCTGTACAAAAACAAGAGTCAAGAAAACGATCTATTGAAAAGATAAGTTTTTAAAGCACCTTTAAAAGAAACAATGGTCGAAGACTGTCTTATATCGACCGGTAGGGCTGTCACGAGTATGCTTGGCACAAGTCTAAAAGTGCTTGATTCAATTCTATCGTGCAGCTGTAAAAATTTACTCATGAATATTCATTTGCTTTCTGCTTGCAGGACTAGGTTCGCTGCAGCCAGGGTCGAAACTTTAATACTCTAATACTCTTTGTTTGCTTCACTGACTTTGCTACGGACGTTCACTGGGTTTATATATTTTTAGTAGCTTAATTTGCATAAAATGCAGAATTTGGGTGGTTTTAAGGAGGCCAGGTGGAAAATCTAGGGTGTGACGTTGAATTTCGGTTCTGGTAATGAGAGGGTTGCTGTGTGCGCCCACAGTCGTCATTGCAGGCCGATAGCAGTTGGACGTGATGTCCGTTGGGCGTTAGCCCGCAGCAGTTGCTAAGCGTCTTCGTGAGCTAGCTTGTAGTTTTAGGGGAAATTGTGGCTCCCCGCCGTCTGTCTTTTACGTAAAAATGTCTTGAACACCATCGTTGATTAAGCCTGCCGTTCTCCTGTCAAAAGCCGGAAACCTAACTAAGTTCCGTAAGTTTACTGTTTTAATTTGTTTCGTAATGTTACTTGCAAAGTTTATACTTAGCGACGGTAAAATGTTATTTTGGGTAGCATATGTACTTTATTTAGACCATTAGACTGAAGTCAGCAAACAGAAAATGTGACGATAAAATATCGGTTGTTTTTAAGGATAAAGCTGTACGTAGTAAAATAGAAGTGTGGATACTGTGTAAATCGCCAAAGGGCTTGAAATGTAAATATGTGATTAAGGGGTATGTTGCGAATCAGAAGACAAGGCAAAAAGAAGACAAGTCACACTTTAAATGTTTTTGTGTTTATATTATTTTGGCTAAGGTTATCTTTAACTACCAAAAGAGTGTTTTCTGTAAAATATTTGTACATACATTTTGTATTATTTTACATTTATTCCAGGGTTTTTATTTTGGTGCAATAAACTTAGAAGACTGAAGGTACCGTCGTATTGTGTAGTCATTCGTCCGGTCGTGTTTGCTTTACCCTACCCGTGACATTTGGGGGCTTAGACGGGAAGCACTCGTCTGGACGTCTGTCGTCGTACCACCACCTAGACCTATCGCCGAATTCTTCGCCCTGACGATTTGCGGGTCGCCAACGCCCAAAATCGAGGTTAGCGTGCTGTTAAACTTCGCACTGCCAGTATTACTCGCGTCAAGATTGGAAGTCATCGAACCGTGTCTGGACATAAGGACAAGTCTGCTCTCATTGTTATGAGATGAAGGTATTGAATGTCATTATCAATATTTTATTGTTTTTGTGTATTATCTGTATTTTCGCCCGGCTACCCCAGACTGCAAATTACAAAATGGCAGAGTTTCAAAGCTTTATTACGATGGGGGAAGATCTTGGCCTCAAGGGGAAAGAGTTAATTGATTTCGCAAAAGGTCTTGATGCACAGGCTAGAGACGAAAGACAAAAGGAACGAGAACATCAAAGGGGTTTGAAAGAATGTGAATTAAGGATTGCGGAGGAAAACGCAAAGTCACGTTCCTCAGGAAAAACGGACGTAGACCCTTCCAAAGCGTCACCATTCAAAAAGCCTGAGATCCCATGTTTCAATGAGAAAACTGATGAAATTGACTCTTACCTAAAACGGTTCGAGAGGTATGCAATTGCTACAGGAAAGCCGAAGTCGGATTGGGCCATGTTATTGAGTGCATTATTAACGGGCAAAGCCCTTACTGTATATTCAAGATTGTCTGATGATGATTATAAAAATTATGATACTCTCAAGAAAGCATTACTTTTTACTTATGAACTTAATGCTGATGGTTTTCGTAGAAAATTTAGAGGTTCGCAACCAGAAGGGGGAGAAACTTATGCACAATTTGTAGAAAGAATTAAAGGTTACCTAAAACGTTGGGTGGACCTGAGTAACACAGACAAGTCTTTTGAAGGTATGTTAGACCTCGTGGTTAGAGATCAATTCTATGGTGTGTGTAGTAAAGAGTTACGGGTGTTTGTCAAAGAAGGACAGCCTACTTCTGTCAAGGATATGGCAGCCAGGGCTGATCGCTATGTTGAAGCTAGAGGTAAACAGTGGGACAAAAAGGGGTCCACGAAGCCAGGCCCTAGCAACAAATTACAATCCGAACAGCAAGCAGATAAATTGAGGGAGTGGAATAAGAACAAGAAATGTTATAATTGTAGTGAACTGGGTCATGTTTCCCGTGATTGTAAGAAACCCAAGGGGTATAATGCTTCAAAAGGTCGTAATGATAAGGCTGCAGGTTTGGCAGATGAAAGTGACCATACCCCAGAGGTTAAAGAGAGGGCCGCCGCCTGTCAAACTGACTCTGAAGTACTTGTAGGTGAGGACAAACTTAGAAGCGGTCTGCCTAAAGTCAGTGCTGTTGAGACAAATCAAGAATGTATGCCTGTGAGAGAAGGTTATATTGGGTCGTCAAAAGTGTCAGTATTAAGGGATACAGGCTGTAGCACTGTTGTAGCTAGAAAACAATTTGTTGACAATTCAATGTTTACAGGTGTTAACAGGCGTTGTGTACTTCTTGATGGTACCGTGCGTGACGTACCCGTCGCAATTGTTTCTATAGATACGCCATATTATCAAGGAGAGGTTGAGGCTTTAGTTATGGAAAGCCCGTTGTACGACCTAATTTTGGGGAACATCAGTGGGGCTAGAGAACCACAGGACCCAGACCCAGATTGGGCACCCCCTCAATCTGAAAGTGTTGGCAATGATTCAGATACCGTAAGTGGTGCGGTTGAGACTCGAGCTCAAAGGAAAAAACGAGGAAAGCCTCTTAAGCCACTGAGAACCGCAAATTCAGAGGAATTGAATATTGGTAGGGATGAATTAATTCAGGCTCAGAAAGACGAGTCTAAATTTGCCAAATTTTACGACTTATCGAAGACTGACAAGGTAAAGGTTACAAGAAGTGGAAACGAAGTTAGATTTGTTGTTGTGAATAATGTACTGTTTCGCAAGTTTAAGTTGTCTGATTCAAAAGGTGACAAGGAATTTCGTCAAGTCATGGTACCTGAAAGATTCCGAAACAAAGTTATGAGTGTAGGCCATGAAGCGCCATTATCTGGTCACCTAGGTGTAAAGAAAACGTACGATAGAATTGCGAGTAATTTCTATTGGCCTGGCATTCAGAAAGATGTCAAAATGTTTTGCATGTCCTGTGACATATGTCAGAGAACTATTTCGAAAGGTAAAATTTCTAAAGTTCAGTTAGGACGCATGCCACTAATTGACACTCCGTTTCACAGGGTGGCTATAGACTTAGTGGGTCCACTTGCTCCAGTGTCAGATCAGGGAAACAGATATATCTTGACCTTAGTAGACTATGCTACGAGATTTCCAGAGGCAGTTGCATTGCCCAGTATTGAAACAGAGCGAGTAGCAGAAGCTCTCCTCGGAATCTTTACTAGGGTGGGATTTCCCAAAGAAATTTTGACTGACATGGGGAGTCAATTTACATCTGATCTTATGAGGGAGATTAGTCGGGTATTGCAAATCAAGCAATTGACCACCACACCCTACCATCCCATTTGTAACGGTTTGGTTGAAAAATTTAACGGAACGTTAAAGAAAATGTTGAGAAGAATGTCGGCTGAACGGCCACGGGATTGGGACCGATTTTTACCTGCTCTATTGTTTGCTTACCGTGAAGCTCCTCAAGAGTCACTAGGTTTCTCTCCATTTGAATTGTTATATGGGAGAACGGTCCGAGGACCTATGGATATTTTGAAGGATTTGTGGACTGGTGAAATTGGGGAAGAAGAGGTCAAAAGTACTTATCAGTATGTGATTGATTTGAAGGAAAGACTCGAGGAGACATGTCATTTGGCTCAAAATGAGCTTGCAAAGTCTTCAAGCAGGTACAAAAAGTATTATGACGCAAGAGCACGTGATCGAAAGTTTAAGGTCGATGACCAAGTTTTAATTTTGTTACCAACAGACAGTAACAAGTTAACCATGCAATGGAAAGGTCCATATACAATTGTAAGAAAGGTAGATAAGAATGACTATAAAGTCGACGTAGAGGGAAAACAGAAAACTTTCCATGCTAATCTACTTAAGAAATATTTTGTGAGATCATCCGACCAGAATGTTGAGGTAGCGTCAGTTGGAATTGTGTTGGAACAGACCGGAGGGTCTTGTGCAATCGTTGAAGAAAGTAATTTCGAAACAGAAAAGTTTGGTATTGTATTGCCTCCTTCTAAGTCAAAAGAATGTTTCAGAGATGTCAATGTCAACTCGAAGTTATGTGAAGACAAAGTGAGAAAGGTGTTTAGTGTATTGTCAGAATTTAGTGATGTGCTTACAGATGAGCCTGGTTGTACGAATTTAATTGAATATACGTTGCCATTGGTAACCGATGAGGTCGTGAGGAGTAGACCTTATCCAATTCCTTTAAAAACGCAAAGTGTTGTTGAGAAAGAAATTGAGTATATGTTAGAATGTGATATAATTGAAAAGTCTGATTCTCCGTATGCATCGCCAATAGTGTTAGTTCGAAAGAAAGACGGATCAAACAGATTTTGTATTGACTTTAGAAAACTGAACAAAGTGGCTCTATTTGACCCCGAGCCTATCCCCAATGTTGAAGAGCTTATGGCTAAATTGTCTACGGGGAAGTATTTTACCAAAATAGATTTATCAAAGGGCTATTGGCAGATACCAGTTAATGTGGAGGAAAGAAAGAAATTGGCCTTTGTAACACACCAAGGGATGTATCAGTTTAAAGTTATGCCATTTGGGGTTGTCAACGCTTCTGCAGTATTTACGCGCATGATGCGCATGTTACTCAATGGTTTGGAAAATACTGTGAATTATATTGATGACATTTTGCTATTCTCGACAGATTGGGAAAGTCATGTCGAACTACTAGTGAAGATACTTAAACGCCTAAGGGAAGCAGGACTTACAGCGCGGCCGTCTAAATGCTATGTAGGCTATTCGTCGCTTGAATTTTTAGGTTTTATGGTGGGAGAAGGGATTTTGAGACCTCAACCCGACAAGGTGCAAAAGGTATGGAATGCGTCAATCCCAACCACGAAAAAGGAAGTTAGATCCTTTATGGGGCTTGTTGGCTATTACAGTCGGTTCATACCAAATTTCGCGGCCATTTCAGCTCCTTTAACTGATCTTACGAGGGGTGGTAACCCAAATAGAGTGAAATGGGGACCTCCTCAGGATGCTGCTTTTAATACCCTCAAATCAAGGCTGTTGTCTGCACCTATCCTGCGCTTACCCGATATGGCTAAACCATTTATTCTTAGATGTGATGCTTCAGATGTAGGAATTGGAGCAGTGCTCATGCAGGAGGAGGATGGTATCAAGTATCCAATTTGTTCTGCCAGTAGAAAGTTACAGCCCAGAGAAGTTAAGTATGCTACAATAGAAAAGGAATGTTTGGCTATTGTTTGGGCTATGGAAAAGTTCCAAATTTATTTGTATGGGTCTGAATTTTTGTTGGAAACAGACCACCACCCATTAGTGTACATAAATAAAGCTAAGATAAAGAACAGCAGAGTTTTGAGATGGGCTCTCAGTATTCAGCCATTCAGGTTTGTTATTAAGGCGATTAAGGGAACGGAAAATTATGGGGCTGACTTTTTAAGTCGTTGCCCAGAATAAAAGGTGTACTATTAATATTTTGTGTGTATGTAATATATCGTAATATTTTGACGTGTGTTTTGTATATAGATGAAATTTGTGAAGAGATTTGTTATATTCATGCGCATTCCGTAAATTATTCTAAGAAGGGGGATGTGTCACGAGTATGCTTGGCACAAGTCTAAAAGTGCTTGATTCAAGTCTATCGTGCAGCTGTAAAAATTTACTCATGAATATTCATTTGCTTTCTGCTTGCAGGACTAGGTTCGCTGCAGCCAGGGTCGAAACTTTAATACTCTAATACTCTTTGTTTGCTTCACTGACTTTGCTACGGACGTTCACTGGGTTTATATATTTTTAGTAGCTTAATTTGCATAAAATGCAGAATTTGGGTGGTTTTAAGGAGGCCAGGTGGAAAATCTAGGGTGTGACGTTGAATTTCGGTTCTGGTAATGAGAGGGTTGCTGTGTGCGCCCACAGTCGTCATTGCAGGCCGATAGCAGTTGGACGTGATGTCCGTTGGGCGTTAGCCCGCAGCAGTTGCTAAGCGTCTTCGTGAGCTAGCTTGTAGTTTTAGGGGAAATTGTGGCTCCCCGCCGTCTGTCTTTTACGTAAAAATGTCTTGAACACCATCGTTGATTAAGCCTGCCGTTCTCCTGTCAAAAGCCGGAAACCTAACTAAGTTCCGTAAGTTTACTGTTTTAATTTGTTTCGTAATGTTACTTGCAAAGTTTATACTTAGCGACGGTAAAATGTTATTTTGGGTAGCATATGTACTTTATTTAGACCATTAGACTGAAGTCAGCAAACAGAAAATGTGACGATAAAATATCGGTTGTTTTTAAGGATAAAGCTGTACGTAGTAAAATAGAAGTGTGGATACTGTGTAAATCGCCAAAGGGCTTGAAATGTAAATATGTGATTAAGGGGTATGTTGCGAATCAGAAGACAAGGCAAAAAGAAGACAAGTCACACTTTAAATGTTTTTGTGTTTATATTATTTTGGCTAAGGTTATCTTTAACTACCAAAAGAGTGTTTTCTGTAAAATATTTGTACATACATTTTGTATTATTTTACATTTATTCCAGGGTTTTTATTTTGGTGCAATAAACTTAGAAGACTGAAGGTACCGTCGTATTGTGTAGTCATTCGTCCGGTCGTGTTTGCTTTACCCTACCCGTGACAAGGGCATTCCAAAGCTTAGGGCCAGCGACGCTAAAAGCACGATCCGCAAAGGATTTGCGACTAGTAAAGGGAACTTTGAGAAGTAAGCACTCCGAGGATCTAGTAGAATAATAGGAGGATTTTAATTCAAGCAACACGGATAAATAAGCTGGAGCTAAACTGTGAAGACATTTAAACACAAGAAGGAGAATCTTATACTCAATACGAGCTTTGATAGGCAGGATATGTAGTTCTTTCAAAGCCTCAGAGGCACTGTCAAATTTGGAACGACCGAGAATTAATTTAGCAGTAAGGTTCTGAATTCTTTGGAAAGGATGCAACGTAGACTCTGGGAGATTAAAGAACAGACCATTACAGTAATCCATATGCGAAAAAATCGTATAAAGGAAGGGGGCTTGGGGCTTAGGCCTTCCCTCCAAAATGTGTGGGACTAAAGTATGCTTTCGAGCCCCAATTTCAAGGAGGAACTCCCTTATATTTCAACTCTGTGAAATTTATCACACTTTATAATATGATATCAAATTTTCCGATAGATGTTCTTTAACAGCGGCTTGAAATTAAGCATCAGATTGTATCTGGAGACCATCTAAATGTTAAAGATTTTTTTTCAAAAGGAGGGACAACCCTCCCCTTGGACCCCCACGACCGCAATACAATATTTACAGACCCCAGATGAAAACGACTTCCTGCGCTTATGTATGGAGACGTACTGTTGACGTAGGAAAAAAAGAGTCGAGCAGCGTGGACTCCTACGTTGCACGTGCCACGTCATGCTTGAGGCCATTCACTTGCCAGTGGGCGTACACTCATGAAAAGCTTGAGGCTATTCTTAATCACCAACCTTGGAATTTCTCCACTTATTAGCAACTCGACTTATAGATTTCACAGGCATTTTGAGAAATTCTCCATCTAGATCTTTTGTACAAATCTTCAATCAATCAATGAATACAAATGAGTTTGCTCTTTTTCAATGTTCTTGTAGTAAGAAGTGTGGACCATTTTAATACGGGACGTTCAATTAAATTCAGGTTCAAGCGGCCTTTTTGGGATTTTAACCGAAGTCAATTGGGCTATGTTTCAAATCGACTTTTAAAATAATTTTGATTGTATTCAACCAATATCTGGGAGAGTAATCCAGGAACGTGTTCTGTGGAGTAATTAACTGATTACACCATGACCAAGAGAAAGATTAAAGCCCCCCCCCCCCCCTCGCGGTCGATTCGTTTTGGAGGATTACTTGTAAGTCATTATACAAACCGTTTTCAAAATTGTGTTAAAGGAGCTGAGTAGTAGCGTACTTCCAAAATAAATACATCATACGAAACGAGATGATTACCCTCTGCGCGGGGCTAATTTTAAAAATATTAATCCTAATGCGTTTTATATTCTCATTTAAAATAATCTTGCAAAGTAATTTTGCATTAACGTTCCTGTATTATTTCTTGGGTTATTTGATTTTACACTTGCAAGATATTTTACAACTTGTTTTTTGACTTTCTAGTTCGTTACTTTTTCTTCTGGCACCGGCAATTTTTAATCGTTTCCACTTGTATCCGTTCTGATCGATGCATTTACCCAGGCAAGTAGCACACACAACTTACAACGTACGTACGTATGTAGTATATTAGCGTTACTTGTGGCAAGGCACACGCCTATTTCGCCAGTGATTTCGCGCATCATCTGCAGGAGGTTCATGAAGAACATTGTGGATTTTGCAGGTATTGAAACTGTTTTTGAGTTTGTTTTTCGTGGTAGACCTAGGAGCCCAAGTTAGACTAACGTTAGTACTGTTAACGACAGTAACAAGTGTACTGTTACACCAGACACACTGCATGCATGGCTTTGATAAGTATCGGATCGAATCGATAAACCAAAAAGCATAACCGGATGTGACGTAACGAAGTCGGCGGGTCTGAGAATTTATTTTACTTAGGCGGCTACTCAGCTCCTTTAACCTGACTTCCAGATAATAATAATAATAATAAAGACGACAAAAGGGATATTGGAACAACTTAAATGTTTTTATTCTCTCCACCATGTTATTCTTTTCTAAAGATGGTTGTCCAAAAAGCGGCCCGTGTCGAAACAAAGGTCATTTAAAAGGAATAATCTCCCGTATTCATGAAAGTGTTTTAAATTGTTTTTTTTTTGTGTGTATCTAAATCTTCGTCATACGCTGTTCAATTCAGCACGTCACTAGGTGGTATCTCCATGAGTAAGACATTTAAAAAATGTTTCCTCAACCTGTAACGGGTTTTCAGTCCAATTATTGTAATTGCTATTATTTACTATTACGTGAAAATCGCAATAAAATACAGTGCTCATGAATACTGAAGAAAATTTCCTTCCGTCAGAAGACGTTGACATTAAAAGCAGCATATAATCTCCAGAAATGTGCCAAGACCCAGTGGCTTAGGAACGGGGGCCCAAGGGGGCCATAGCCCCCCAACATGATTTGTGGGGGGCCAAATGTCATTTGCCGCCCCCCTCCCAATACCGCGACAGTTTACAGTTTCGTTTTACCCGTTTTGGCTCGCAAGAGGACAATTTCTCTAATAAGAACTCAAAATTTTCGGGGCGCTACGCGCGGAGAAGGGCTAATCTACTTTCTTCAGTAGTTCCATTCTACATCGCTAGATAGCGCAAGTCCTTTCCACCTTACCAAGTAACATGTAGGAAAAGTACACAGTTTATGTAGAAGTCGCAAATTTCATCCCATATCGCAAAGCCAACTGTTCTCTTGGGTGTGTCAAGCGGTACGGTCAGTTGGTGAGGGACTCACGGAGCAATTTTTGGCTATTTCATGGAATAGGTAAGGTAGTTTCCATACAATGCATTTTATCTCCTATACGGTCTAGAACCCCTACAAATTCTTTTCTTGTTCTTAATGTTTACATATGTTTTTTGTGAAAACCTCCCAAAAATTTTCGCGCTTCGCGCGCTTTGCAATTTTTACAGCTATTCCGAGGAAAACATTTAATCAACGCGGAACTATGCTTCTCTAGTATATACAAATTTTATGCAATATATGCCTCGAATGAAATGGTCTAGTACGCAGGTTTTCTTCAAATCCCCACTTATACCCAAAGGCATTGGGGCTGTCGGGGCTTCGGGTCGGTGGCCCCCGTCGGGCAAATCTTGGCGCCACCAACTTAACAATAGTAGACTCTGGCTCTGGAAAATCTCCATTCCAATCAATCCACCGAAATCCATGGGGCTAACTCCACTCTGAATAATTTTGAATAAAGTCGGATAGATTGTGACAAACTATATAAATGTGTTTTAGAACAAATTCAAATCAACCTTTAAAAAAATTTCACAACAATTGCACATCTTGATGGCTGCTATCAACCCTGGCAAGTGCCATTTCCGGAGATCTGGGATGTATTAAAATCTCAAATTTTCTCGGTTTGCTCTGTGCAAACCTATGGTGGCGCTCCGCTTAGATAATAAATGGGATGCAAACTTGCAATCCTCTGACCCCAAGTCCGGCCAGCTCAGCTAATCCTTCCTCACAGAAATGTGTTTTAGAATAAAATTATGCCAAGCTTTACTTTTTTTCACAAAAATTGCATATCTTGATGGCTGCTATCAAGCCTGGCAAGTGCCATTTCCGGCGATCTGGGAAGTATTTAATCTCAAATTTTCTCGGTACGCTCCGCGCCAACCTATGGTGGCGCTCCTCTTAGACAGTAAACGGGAGTCCACCCCCCCCCCAAATAACTCCAGTCCTCAGAACCTCCCAAGCAAAAAAATCTTAGCTACACCACTGCTGCATGGATGTTGATGTTGATGTTGTAGTTGGTTTTTTTTTCTTTGAATATTTTATTTTGCTTAAATTAAAATCGGAAAAATTATAATGAGCAAAAGATGTTCTGGTGTGTGAAGGGGGATCAAGGTCGAGAAATCGCATCTGGTCTGGCCCCCCAATGTCAAACATCTTCCTACGCCGCTGAGACCATACAGGATTATAATGAAAGAAAATACATTGACACATAAGACAGTGATATTATCTTATCCTTCATCAATAGAGGTGGGATTATTGTATTTCACCTGTAATTACCAGAGTCGTAGACTCGAGTCATGCGACTTCGACTGGAGTCGGACTCGAGTCGCTATTTCTGTGACGTGTGATTTAACTTACAAATAATAGCAAAGACTTGTGGTCTGGTGTGACATGGACTTGCAAATAATGACTTACGGATTTCCAAAAACGACTTGTTACCGACGCAGGATTAGTTGTGTAAAGAGCCCTGATAATTAACAGTATGGTTGGTTAACAAGACCAACCCTCTTCCGACTCTGTCCTTTTGCCACGAGTGCCCTCTCTGCTCCTTCTAGTAGTTCTCCCATTAAAGGTGTAACCAGTCAAGGAAGAATCATCATGAGACCTCGCGGAACAAAGCAGGGTTAAAATATGCTTGCTATAATCTGATCTACTTATATAATTGTAAGCAGCAGTTTGTTTATAAATAATAGATCATGTTTATTGTTTCCGACGAAACAGACCTGGTTTCAAAGCCATCTAATGTAATTTGAAGTAAATTAAATGCATCATTTTAATGTCAACAATTTCGTAAGTACACGGAGCTTACGTCGGCTATGCCTCCTGGACCCCTACTGAAACGTTGCTCCCGGGCTTCCACGCGCTGTTTTTGTATTTCAACCTGAATTCACCCCTTGATAAAATCCTGGCTGTGCGCCTGATGTGGGGACATTTTTACAGTTTTCTTAATACCCTACGCACCAACTAATAATGGCCCTCTCCTCCCGCTAAAGAAATCATGCATACTGCCATGGGCGCACCCATTCATGGGTAGTGGTATGTACAACTCTCCCTACCTTCATCTATACTTCTGAAGTAAAACGTCTTTAGCCACGCTCCTTGTATGACGACATGTTGCTAGGAGGCTATTAGATCATTAGAGTACAACCTCCAATTTAATGCAGCAGACGTGAGCAAACTTCGCGTGTCACATGATGAGCTCAGACCATCTGTCACAAACTCAACAAGTAATTACCATCAACACTCAGCAAAACTAATTGTATAAGCACAACCTGTGACAAATATCATGTTAAGACATGGAGATGCTAAAAAAGCAACCCTCCCTCATTTGTGTATGGTCGTATGTTTTCGTATCTTCAAAGGTTCTTATATTTTCTGAGAAGATTTGAGCACCATCTTTAACAATGACAAGTTTTTAATACCAGTTGCACAACTTAGCTTTTTTGTTAAGTGTTTGGAGGTTACAAACCCCCAAAGCGTGAGAACTCCCACACGAAATAAAGGAAACACTAGTTTAGACATTAGTCTTAAAGTTGTGACTTTTGCCTTCCATCAAGTTTAAAATGCAAACTCGAGGCAGGCTTTTTTGGTACCTGACTGCTGGACAAATTTGGGTCTTAACTTCTACCTGGGCAAAGAGGCTTGTAACTTGATTCATGCTGGGACAGTATGACGTGTGAAATTTTGTGACTTAACTTGTAATGAAGTTTGACTTGACTTGTCTTGACTTGACTTGTGACTGAACCAAATGACTTGCGACTTTGCTTGCAAAAATGACTTGCTTCCATCTCTGGTGTTTACTCCAATGCCTTCATAGGAAATGTATTTCAGCTCTGCTAGTAAGCCCTTTGATTGAAGTTGTACATATGAAACTAGATGCGGTTCAAGGAGTTAAACACGGATATGTTATTCCTGTTGTATGTTCTCTCTCAACCAATTCAGCCTCAAAACTTTCGGAAGGAACAGTGTCGGCCAAATATGGAAACATTTCTCGAAATATTCCCGTCATTTTAAGAATCATCATGGATGCTGGAGATCGGTCAGATGATCTGGTTGAAGCAATTGCGCAAACGTCTCCTCCCAGAAATGCTAATTCACACTGAACTTTATATAAGGCCTTGCAGAAACTGACCCGAAAACCCAAAAGATCGCAACCCCAATCAAATTTCAAAGGGTAGTTAGTTGATGGTATGACTTTACCAATAAGTGTGTCGAAATCCTTACTAACGTTGACGTCCCTGGAACAATTCACTTCGTTTTGCACTTGAAACATCATTAAGTCATCACCGTATCGAAGTATTACTACGCCGTCGTTTTTCTCTTCGATACTGTCGACATGTGTTACTTCACTAACACTGGTAGAGTATGGATGCAAAACCTTCTTTGTACTATTCGTGAAGGTGTGTAGAGACAAAACGCCAGGTTTTTCAGTTGTTGCGATAGTAATCGGTATCGCTACTGTCAAATACTGAAAGGATGTCGCAACCAGCTCTTTCAAGTCATTTGACATTTCAACGGTCAATGTGTGGTCTGTAATAGTCTGGTAAAAGAGTATTATTTCACCCTGATGTGATACATTGTAAGCTGTATGTAGAGAGGACCCTGGTAGTTGGAGATGTACGTCTGACAGGGTAAGAAGGAAGTAAATTTATTACAAAAGTCAATTGTACTTTTTGATAGTGGAAGAAACATTTGTAAATTTCTTTTCCAACAGGTTTCAATCCTGCTCAGTTACATAGGTATGGTTTGTATGGATTGGGCAATAAAATACTTATTGGTCAGATTTCGGAGTAGGCTACCAGTTAAATATGATAATACCTAGACTATTCTATATTTACTAAGTGCAAACTGAACAATTCATGAAGCTAGATTTTACTCAACGGATTGAAAGCATTCGGGGTAATAACTTCCACCAAGTCATTCGTTTTGTATATACGTACTAATTTGAAAATTTACGGCTACAGTGAATCAATGGTTGTTGCACTTTTTGTTGATTTTTTATTCTGATAGCCGGAAGTAGTGGTAAGTCTGCCTTCACAACTTTTGCCTAGACGTGTACTCCAGTCTTCTTCGTGCAGAAAGGTATCGAGGGGGAGGGGTGGGGGTAGTTAGAAGTTAGGGTATAGTGAGAAGTGAAATATTTTCCGAAGTGTCACATGTACATATAGATGCATTCATACATTAACCTTGCAGTGTAAACCCACATATGTGTATTATGCACATGTATACCAACAATGTTCATGTATTGACTTAGTATGATTGACACAGATTTGGTGATACACGGCGCCTACAAAGCACTTATGAGAAAACATCTCCCCTTCTGACATCGGCTGCGCTACAGGTTAGTATCAACTTAACAAAGGACAGAATTTCCTACTTCTAGAACAGTGGTTCCCAACGGGGGCGTTATTGCCCCTGGGGGCATTTTCACAACTCATAGGGACGATGAATTCTAAGAGGGAGACAGTGGGGCGTCTTGAAAAAAAATGAGATACCAAGTTTGAAACGGGCCTTACAAGATTCCAAAAGGTTTCCCTAAGCTGAGCCTCAAATTCGTTCCCTTAAAAAGGAGGTAAATTTTGTCAACAAATCGAATAGGTCTAACATTGATTCCTCAGGTGCACTAAAAAAGTTTGTGAATTATCCTTATTGCTAGATTTCAAGAAATCGCATCTAAATGTGATTAATTTCAAAATTTTCTCGGCGAGGACCCTCATATTCCCATTAGTGGCATCCTGGTGAAAGCGGTCAGCGAAGGGCCATGACTAAATTGTCCCGCCGCTTTAAGCTTGAATGTACAGGTTCTCCGTGCTGTCCATCAACATGATATTCTGACAGAAGTGAAAATTGCAGATAACTTTAACTTTAACATAATAGATAACTTTTGCAATGTACTGTGAAGTATAACACAAGTAAAACGTTAAAATGTTTTTAAAAATGCAATCTTACGGTTTGCCAATTTCGGCTTTCATTATTTTTGACCTTAGGACAGCTTAATTGGCAAAAGTCTTTTAAAGCCCGTGCGACACCTACCATCCTTCTTGCGCCTACCCACAGGAAAAGCTCATTGCAGCATCAAAGGGAACCTTCGTTAGTAGCTCTGTGGGTGATTTCTATAATCTCTAGTGAACATTTAAGGTTAAATATTAGGTAATCGGAAGACAGTCAAAATTGACTTACAGTGCCTCAATCTTGTGTCGACAATTTCGGTAATAACCCAGAGCTGCCCCCGGTCCCCCATTGAGACATTGCCCCTGAGCTCGGTTAGGAGCCCTAGTAGAAACTGTCCATGCTTCGGTAGGCCTTTGGCATCTGTAAAATTCAGAAAATTTTCTCCGTCCCTAACCCCAACTTTGTGATTCACCATCACAAAAGAGAGTCAGCTTTTTGAATCCCGCTATGTTGTTTTGCTTCCCTGTGTCGGACCAGTAGGTAAAAACAATGTATGCGTATTCCTCCCCTTTATTTCACCATATGTTTTTATTATAATTGTCGTTTCATTCATGGCAACAGTATCCTATAGACGGGAGGGGGGCGTTTGTCCAACGCCATTCTGTGAAAAGCTGCGTTGAGCTGAAAAAGGTTGGGAACCATTGTTCTGAAACATGATTCCATTCTAAAGCTGAGTAAAGGAAGGTCCACAGCCATTTGTTTTATACATTTCATTTATAAGGCACCTCAATGTTTAAAAAGTTTAAATAAATCGAATTTCCTCCTTACCTCTTCCACAGGCAGTGTCTCGTTGCTTTCGTTTCTGGAGCTCACATTCGAGGGCGTCTCGGCCTACCACAAACCTTGCGCCTATTCCTTCGACTTTGAATAAACGAAGATAGGGCAAAGTGTTTTGCTTGCTTCTATAGGTCAAAGGAAGTATCGGGCTAGACCATAAAATCAACAAAAGGACAAGAAAGTTTGTATATTTCATTGTTCTTATTCAACAAGGAGCTGTAGGAAAAATAAACATGACCTCGTAAGAGTACGTTTGTCGATTAGTAAATGCGTCATGCTCGTCTGACAAGATAGAGGAAGCTGCACACAAAACATCGAACAGTTTATGAAGTATCATTACTGCAATTCGTTAAAGGGGCTCATTGAGCTGATATTAACTATTTTGGGATGAGTTTGAAGGAAATCAATGTGTCTAATTAACCTCATTACACATGTATCGCTTCCTATAGTTACCGATACTGTGAGAAATTATAGGTTTTGTCGACAAGGGTTGCATATGATTAATACCTAATGGTGAAAATCGTCTGGTCACAAATTTGTAATAGATGATTTTAACCATTAGTTACCCTTTTATTGCCATTTCAGGCGTGTGTAAGATAAGCAGAATCTCTTAGCTTGACCATTTACCATCAAAATGTGAGTAAAACTCAACAGGTGTGAAAAAACATCATGAAGTTTGTGAACAAACTCAATAAGCCCCTTTAAGTCACATTCGTGAAACTAACTCTAATGCTTGCAATGAAAATGGAATTGCCAAATTCAAAATTTAGTAAGGGTTACGGAAAGGATTTGCACCGGCTCTATAGAAAAAGTTTAGGCCGCTACTTTGACAATCTGCTGTACATAAAAGTTAATAAGTTGGAACCAGTAGTGCAGTTAAAATTGATAGCTTGTTAAGGTATCTAAATATTTACAATTTCAAATTAAATGCAAGTAGGGTTATAGTTGGTGGTTTCACGCCTGTTTTCCAGCTGTACATATTATTTCCTTATTGTATCTATCGGTAACAGTGGGTAGTCAGGAAAAGTACAAGCAGATTTCAATGAACTCATCAAAATGGCTGCTACTCCTTTAGCGACGAATGAAAAGGTATCTAAATCGACAAGTGAATGTGTTAAGATAAGACAAAATGCCCTAATGTTCTGGTTAGTGTTGGAATCATCTGAGGTCATCAGAGGTCAAATACCGAATACCTTGTTATACAAGGTACTTCAGAGTACGTAAGGTGTGATGAAAGAACTCAATTCTTATATGGGAGTGGGTCATAATAGATCTTAGATAATAGATCTTATCGTATTTTTCAAAGATCCAAAACATCTTAAATTACGTGCAGCCTCACTCTAAAAACCTGGATAACGTGATACCGCGAGAAGAGTAACATTGTCAGAGACTTTGCTTCACATATGGATGCCCCATATTGATCAGGTGAACCAACAAGCTATTGTTTAGCTAGTGGTGCAAATATATTTGAAGAGAGTAGACACCAGTGGTCAGGAAGTAAATATTAGTTGAAAACGGTTTTTTTTTTTGTTTTGAAAAGGGTAGTATTCACGAATCTGACTCTTTACTTTGCAGATGTCCTATATTGAGTATCGATGAACTGTATTGTTTCCACTTCAATGTCAAGGTTAGCTGAGATTTCTAGAAGTGCAACTGCGAAGACATTGTGAGCACGGCATCTCAAATTAGGTCAAGATAGGTAGTATGAACCAAATCTCATACTTACACAATTGAATCCTCTCACATTTCGGGAAAATTAACTTTCTATAGTTCCGGCTAACCGGAGATCAATTTCAATTTCAATTGTGCAGAATTTAAAGCTCTACTACTTTCTAACTACTAGTTTTATGAGCGTAAGCGTGACGTTCATACCTTGTCTAGAGAATAATAAAGAGCTTAGTTGAACAAGCCGATTCGTAATAACAAGCAATCACGTTTTTAGAGTTTTTGGCTAACATTTATCAGTAAGTACAGTAATAGCGTCACTAAAGCAATGAGATGCTTGCTTACAACATATATCAAACGTAGTATTACGTTCACTCAGATAAGCGAGTAACTTTTTAGGCCAGTCAGGGGGCGTATATACATGAAATCGCATATGGGTGAACTATTTTGGGACCAACTACAACTTTCCCTATTTTTCCACGGGAACAGACAAAAATCAGCGCAGGTAAAAGATCAATTAACTTTTTAACTAACTAGATATGAGACCGACTTTTTGGCGCTCAGAGATCGACTTTTGATTTCCACGGGGGTGTCACCCCACATCCCGTATTAACGCCCCTGAGGCCAGTGCTACGTCTTATTCTGGACGTTTAAAATTTTCAATGGTTAATAGGACAATCAAGGTCCAAAAATTCAAAGTTTAAAATTCGAACAATACATAAAAGCCACTAACCGGACCAAATGCGTTTGATTTAGGCAAAAAGAAATACTATTCTTGTTACCGAGCGCGCGAGGCATCAATGTCGGGAAAAATCTCGTCAAACAAAAATCTCCCAAGAATTCCGAACTTCCTTAAGTTTTCGTAAATGCTTCCTGCACGCTATATTTCTTAGTGTTCTCATGTTTCAGAATAAAAATAAAATAGAGAACTATCATCCATGTAGAACTCTTTACTGAAAACTATCCCAAAAATAAAAAGCTTCCTCTAAATACCGCGAGTGCGGAAAAATGGAACCACTGAAAGAAAATCAACCTTGATAACATCCTCTTGCACTGTTTTCCAGAACAAATGCGCAAGAACTACAATTCATTATTACACTTAAATTGTCCTTATAATTTAAAATATATAAATATAATATAATAAACATAGGCGTAGGAGCCCAAGTTGATGGGGGGTGGGGGGGGGGGGGTGGAACGACTTGACCGAAAAATATGACCCAAAATTTCCGCGCGCTCAACGCACGTTCGACATGTTTATGTACATATCATATGTGCATTCATCGTTTATCACACCGCATGCCAATAACATAGTAATTTGCCTCGTTTCTACCTTCTTCATTGGTTTTAATTTTGGCGGAAGTCGTTGATCGCCAGCCTGAGGCAGGGCCTAAGCGGAGGGGTTTCTCCCTCCCCTTTGAAAATTTTTGAAAAATAAGGTGTCCTTACATGCAGTGTGGTGCCACATATTCTACCTTTGAAGTAAAATTTGTGTTAAAACATTTACGTATTTTAGGTACTAAAAAATATTCGGCATTACCCCATCCTCTTTCGAAAAATTAGGTGTCCTTACATGCAATCTGGTGCCACATATGCTACCTTTGAAGTAAAATTTGTGTTAAAATTTACGTATTTTAGGAAAAATCAGCATCAGTAAGGGTGGGGCATGGCGATATGACCAGTACACCACTGCTAATCATAGTATAAGTTTAACCATTAACAAACACACTCATGAATTAATACGGAAAATATAGGTGCTGGTGCAATTCAAATCAGAACTTTTATATTAATACCAAGGAAGTTTTTAAATTATTAATACCCTTTAGCTACATCATTGCATTATTTTTCTTTAAGTAGGTGCCCGAAAAATTCTCAGCATTTTGCCCGAATTTTCACAAAAAAATTTGATAGGGGGGCTGCAGTCCCCCACCCCACCCCCGCCTCCTACGCCTATGATAATAAGTTTTTGAACCGTTACTGAGATATAGGGAGGTGTTTTTAAATGTGTTTAAGGTTTTAACGTTTTGCTTTAAAATCATGGCATGTAGGTTGTTCTTCATCAGTAAGCTGATATTTGGCCTTCTTTCTTCGAATATTTTAGCGAGCATGCAGTGAGAGAGAAATTTGAAATATATTTTTCTTAACATGCCGTATTGAACCCGTTAAAAATGTTAGTTTTCCGACCCCACCAAATTGGACTTTCGTGGGGTAGGATTATATGTCACTTTCTCCATCTCCATCGCAGAGCCAATTAATTATCTCTTTCCAACAAGCTGTATCACCTGTCATGATCTGGACAATGGCAACGTCCAGCCTTGAGGCAATTGGTGTAATAGAGAAGGGAAAGAGGTTTTTATTAGTTTTAACAAGACGAATACCTCATGAATGAAAATTTCATGAAATGTTCATCAGGTAAAGGTTTTTGTGATGTTTTATATGTGTACCTCCCATTTGTGAAGAGTCAGATAGCCATTAGTATTCAACCTATATTAGATATTATGTCTGACCTTAGCGGCCAGTACTACACCCATTTCACAAGTGAAGGTTTAGAACTCCTAAGTGGTTCAGCACTTACACCCGTTATCAATGACCTATTTCACTTGAGGTACACCGCCATGATAGTAACTACCTAAAGTAATCACCCAAACCAAGAGCTGATATTCCTACACTGTTATATGTGGCATTGTCTGTCAACCTGGATTACCACATCAAAAGGCTTTTCTGCCATTCAAACCTTCCACAAAGTATACGGAAGGTACTGTAGCGCCCTCATTTTCAGATGTACTTTCTCTCTGCATTACACATGACATTCCAAGCAAGAATTTCATCGTAGGTTATGTAAATTAGGTCGGCATTTTATAGTGCTGAGTAAGGCACACCCTGCAGCTCACATATTTTATTCACAGAGCTCGCGCTACAGGCTGCACATAAACTACGGGCTTCGCTGCAGCACTGGGTATCCCCAGCAGAGACCTATAGTCTCTTCACACCAGCCAGCTATTTGGAGATGACATTATATAGCGGGGAAGGCAAACAGCTACTGTAGGGTACTTAGTATTGCAGTGTACACTGTACGTCAGTTATCACTGGGCCGTATTTTATCTATAAGTACGTTTACTTGACTGTTTAGCGCCGCAAGACGCATTAAGAAACAATTAAGCCTCGTGTGAATATAGGCCTTACACACTATCTTATCAAACTGTAGACTTACTCTTGTTAACTATGTAGTTTATTAACATATCTAGACCTAGGCTTAGCCCTGCAGCGCTACAGATTGCAGTAATTCTGGTAGGCAAGCACTTGGTTGCAGCACTTGCAAACTGCCACATTAACTAGCTTATTGGTAAGCTTTTACTCTGGCAGTGCAACCTCAGGCAATGTATCACCGGCAGCGCCTACAATCTGCCAGGTGAGATGACTGGCAGAGCCGGACTCATTTTATAAGTTACAGTGGCGGATCTAGGGGGGTCGCCGGCGTCCGGACCCCCCCCCCCCCCTCAAATTTTCCAATGTGCCCTTTTTCAAAAAATGTTTTTTTTCCACACTAGCAAAAAAAAAAAAAAAAAAAGGGAGACAGTTTCACAGGTAATGACAGTGTTGTCCAATTCCGAGGAGATTTTGGTTACCCCCATCCAGTATCGATCAATCCACTCGTAAAAGTCTAGCCATGTATCGCAGAAACTTTCGGCAATATATTTGACTACGGTAACCTATATTGGCCGCCCCGAAACCCGAACAGTGTAATCGTTTTACAGAGAATGTGACTACGGTATGTCTGCGTGACAATCAGGCATTCTAATCACTTTTCTCTTGGAACCAGTGTGGCGTGCTTGGGCATTCAGAGTAATACAAAACACGCAGATATTACGTCATACTCACTAGCGATATGCAACGTATTACTATTGGGTTTTAACATTGATTCCAAAAGGTCACTGCTAGTCTTTTGGTCTTACAAAATAATGATCTGTTCACACTCCCTAAACGCTACATCTACGAAACCTTCCCTCCACCCTCTAGTATCCATCCTCTCGTGAACAAGAGAGAGTAATATGTTTCGCTGTGATATTTATAGTCTGGAATTACTCTCCTTTTATAGTGTTGCGGAATAAAAAGCCAGTCTTAGGTAAAGTCCACAGCCAAGAGTTGACCAGAAGTCACAATAGACAAATCGGTGTTTGTTTCATTTTAAATTTACTATATAAAATCACCACCAGGTCAAATAACGCAGTGTCAGTCGGTTCAATTTTTTGACGTCTTTGGACCGATGACCGGTCTGCTGTCGCAAATGAAAAGCAAACATTTGACTTCAGTCATCTGTTCTGACAGAGTGTTTTTGATAGTCGCGACGCAACTATATAGGGAACACAACATACAGTATTTTAACCTCCTCCCCCAGTCGAGATAGCGGTAGCGCCAGGTGGGGGATGGGTTCATGCCCCCCGTCGGGGAAGGCTGGCCCCTTATCGGAGAAGTTTTACAGTTTCGTAGGGGAGTCTTAGTCGAAAGTACGCAATCCCTGACGACAACTAATCGACGGTTGACCTGTTTTTTGCTCTCAAGAGGATAATTTCTGTAATAAGAACCCAAAATTTTCGGCGCGCTACGCGCGCTGTAGAGTCACTCTAGTTTTTAATAGTTCCATTCCACATAGCAGGATAGCACAATTCCTGTCCACCTTAACAGATAACATATGGGCAGAATACATAGTTTATGTAAAGGTCGTAACTTTCATCCCATATCGCAAAGCCTAGTTGGTGTTCTCTTGTGTGTGTCATGCGGTACAGTCAGTTGGTGAGCGACTTTCGGAGCAAAGTTTGGCTATTTCATCGTGTAGTCCAGGTGGTTTCGATACAATGTATGTTACACCCGATACGGTCTACAACCCTACAGTTCTTTTTTCGTTTCGTCATATGTTTTATGTGTAAGCCTATCAAAAAATTTCGCCCGCTTCGCGCGCTTTTTAATTTCACGATCCAGATTCAAAGAACACTAACAGTGCGCAACTCGGATCATGAAGTATTAAGTGATATAATGCAAAATATGCCTGCAATTGCATGGGATAATGAGGCTCCCACATTTGCCCTTCTCATCATACCCTCGAAATAGGGAATGTCGGAACTTGGGGTAGCTGACATGGTCCGGCCCCCTGTTGGAAAAAATTCTGCCGCCACCCATGGTCAGTTTACTTATTTTGGCTTTCATAAGGGTAATTTCTGGGATAAAACCCAAAATTTTCGGTACGCTTTGTCCACTCTTCCTCAGTTCAGTTATTCTTATAGCTAAATATAGTACAAACCCTTCCCACCTTTTCAAGTTAATAAGTAGAATACATGGATTTATGTAAATGTCGGGAATTGGATCTCATTTCGCTAAACCTGGTTAACGTTCACTTGTGTCTGTCGTACGGTACGTCTAGTGACTCGAGGAGGGAAGTACAATAAAGTTATGCCCGATAGGGTCCAACTGTCCGCTGAATTGCTCTATATAAGCTTTAAATTAGTACAAATTCTTATAAGTGTAGGCTTACCCAAAAAATTTTCGCGCGCTTCGCGCGCTTTGCAATTTCACCGTTTAGATTCCAGGTTTTAATTCCAGTTTTTGCATGTCTTTTTTGTCCTTTCTTTGTCAATATGCGGTAAGTTGTGTAATCGCTGACGTTTATGGGAACCAAAATTTAAAAAAAAAAATGAATGTGCCCTTTTTATGTTGGACCCCCCCCCCCCTCAGAAAAGACCCTAGATCCGCCCTGAGTTACCTGGTAATTAAATAGCCTACTGCATCTCGACAGATAGCGCTGGTTGCACCCACTTGCCATGCTCTCACGCACTCACGGTCTGTCGGTGTAAACTAAGGTATAGCTAACTAATAATTAATCGACAGCAATACCTTACACATCTGTCTCTTTTTTCAGCTATCACACAAATATCCTTTCCAAAGTACATGCGCATATGACTTAAGCCACAACTGCATACTTGTGGTACATTTTCGTTTAACTTTTCAGATCGGCTGGAGGACTTCATTGGCACACGAAGGGAGGATGTCGAACACATGGGAGTGGAGGCCTTACATCAAAATCTCCACAGTACTATCTGAATAAAAGTTTGTTCTGTGTTCAAAGAACGTATTTGAAGATAATAAAGTCATTCCAGTTGTCACCAGTGATAAAGTAAAACCAGGGAGCTGTGAGAGAGCTTACAGCTCCCTAGTAAAAGGACGTGCTCCATACCCTGCACTTTGATAAAATGCAAACTGATCACGGACCTCCAGAGTGTATAAAATACTTGGCTGCCCTATAGGGCTACAAGAGGAGGAAGCTAGACGTTTAGTCTCCGTGTTTTCGGAGTGGCTGTCATGGTTCTTGATCTAGCTAGCAAAAACTATGGAACGCCAAATGGGTTCCTGTTACAGACTTGCACTTACGGTATAATATAAGGTGGGCTTTAAAGCACAGAATTCGGAATAAAATTGATATAAATTGATGGCTACTTTGTAACTAAGTTGTACATAATTGAGATAACTTATTGTTGATAATATCATTTTTTTTTATTTTGAACTATGCAAAAGAGACAGGCATACAGGCATAGTATAGCTGGTTGTTCGCACTAAAAGTAGAAGCAAAGCCTTGTGGATATGCTAACTCCTTCAAGTATACCGTGAGTTGCCTGCAGGTCCTTTGCTTCATGAACATTCTTTTCAACCTTCAAAATTACACTAACCTTTTACAATATGGTATCATGCATTGCAGTATGTCTGTTGAAGGCACTCTGTAAAGCAAGAATTCTTTTTGGAGGGTCCTTTGGCAGAGTGAACATTAACTTTTGAACTCCTTCTTTTGGACATCCTGCCAATCAGTACTCGCGATCATTTGTAACGAGTAGGTACACCATGTCGTGATAAAGTATCGTGCAGAATCTAATAGAAATAACAAGAAATACTAGCTTTCTCGTCGTTCTATTGATTCTTATTCAGGTGGCATATAAATTAAAACAGAACAATTTAGATCAAATATGGTTCTTTTTGAAAGGCTAGTTGAGTTAGGAAACCGTAGATTGCTCTTGGAAAAAACTCCAAAAGACCCAACCTTACTTTGACCTGGCCGGTATCTGGCCCCGAACCTACCAAATACTAAACGTAAAGGAAGAGTTTAAGCAAAACAAAATTTTCATATGTGAAAGAGCAGCTAAATCTACGCAATTTGGTGAAAAGTTTATTCAAATCGGACAGGTAGTACTTGAGATATCAGCAAATGAAGTTACTACATTTGTGACCCAAAGTGAGACTGAGGCAAGCAGGGGTTATATCACTTCCTCAAATTGATGAGGAATACTTTGTTTCCTTTGTTTTTTCAGTCTGTTGTGCTCACCTTGAAGTTAATAGGAACAGGACCTCCCACGGGGAATATCAAGGTTGTAAAATTCCCATGCCTTTCATGCAATCACATTCCGATAACATGGGATTGTGGAGGAGAAATTTGGTTGTAAAGTTGAAAGAAAAACAAAAGACTGTTCATTAATGTGAGACTATGACGTCACATGAGTTTGCTTCGAGTTCACTTTGTGTTGAAAATGTAATAACCTTAACTGCTTACATCTTGAGAACCACACGTCAAATTTTAACGCAAATTTTACCAGAATGTTTAGAATAAGTACCCCTCTAACATATCAAAACCTCATGATATGAGCTTAGACCATTCTTATATTTGCATCAAATGCCATCTTTTTTATCCTTTCAGCCACAGACCCGTCCAGAGCACCAGTGTTCTGTCCTTGCAAGCCAGTAAAAGCTTACTCCATCTTCTCTTAGGTGGTAAGGATACAAAATTATAAGAGCATCGTAGACTCGACTTATTTAAAAGAGAGCCATTAATTAATCAACGTCAAACACGTCAATCGCAAACTTGTTAATTCACTTTAAAAAGTAGAAATAACACTCAGTGATGGTACCTAAAGTTACTAAAACAAATTATTGTAGCAGGGCTACCAGTAACCTAGAAAAGCTTTTCGTTTATAATGGTGGATTGTGTGAAAAGTGATTCCTACATAAAACCTTTTGCATTGCTAACGGAGTGAAACAAGATAACCAGTGTATCCAAGAATTTGCAGAGTAAAATACTTTACACAATAAAAGGATTCAGACGGTAACTTTTTATGTAAAGAAAGCAAAATAAAGAAATTTGATTTATCGGACGTATCCTGAAAGGTCAGTTTATTTACAACGTTTAACTACACCGATATGAAAAAGCCATATGCCATTTGGTTACAGAAGAGTGTAAAAGCAAATTGGTCAGTTACATCTCTTTGACGAAATTCATTTCTCTTAGTTCCTCTAATTGATGAGGATACAATCGTGAAGCGTTCGTAGTAGTGTTAAATCTAGCATAAATAAATAATGGAATACACTAAAGTCATCCTAATTTTGTTGATTTCCTTACCATCTACCATCCGTGGGAGTCAGCAGAAAGATTTGCCAGATCTTCGCCGATTCAAAACAGAAGGGGTGGGTGGAAGGTTCGTTTTGAACCGAGACACCCTTGAAACAGTGCTACAGGATCGAAAGAAACAAGATGCTGCCTGTGGACAAGGTAAGGATGGGACATTTGTTTAGACCTTTTACTATAGAATCAGGTGATATGAAAGCAGGCTGGAAGCTGTAGTTTGCGAATGATTTTAAGAATTCTGCATTTAGTTCCTCATTATGTGCTGAGCTAGAAAAATTAAACATAAAGAACACAAACAAGAACCCATTTATTTTTCTTTCCAAACCAAACAAAATGTTAGAATTCAGACCAAGAAGTGAGGGACAAGTTGCAGACTGAAGGACGTTAACTAATAAAATTCAACAAAATTACGGACGAACCATGACCGAAAACAACATTTGTGAGACAATTAGGAAAAGCGCCTCTTCTGTAAATAAAATTCTATGTTATTTTGGGAGGTAATAGGTCATGGGATATTGAAACATGATGAAACATGTTTCAGGCAAGGTGTGTCCCATTTGTTTTAGACATACTTAAGGGACATAACTATGAAGCCATTTGACTTGGAAACGGAGTTAAAATTGACTTCAAAGTCGCTTATAGTTGTACCTTTAGGGCCCCTAAATCGATGTAAAAATGTCACCAGTCAGTCCTCTCTAACATACACATATCGCACACTCGTTTGTAGACTTGGTGGAACTACCTGAATTGGTAATTTGGTATTACAACACAAGTCAGTTTGTATTGTCTAATGGGTAGCGTTAATGGGTACTTGAACTATGCAAATCTGCTTTACAAGACGTTTAAAAAAATTCATATAATATTTTAAGTAAAGTGTAAATTGATCTTCATCTTGTTAGAATGTTTTTTTGTCTGTGTTCCATTTGTCAGACGTTCGACTCCGGCTCCCGCAGTCTTTACCACATTCATCATACAATGTTTCACAACAGGGGGAAGTAGCTCTCTATTACTTGACTATTACCGACCATACATTAGCCGACGAGTTACCAAACTGTTTAAAAGAGCAAGTTGCCACAATTTACCAACACTTGATAGTCTCATTACCTGTTATCATCGGCACAAGTGAAGAACATGGCGTGGTGTCTCTGTACTTGTTTACCAACAGCACAAAGAAGGTTTCGATTCCTTTATTTCCTAGTAGCAGTGAAGTCACGTATGTGGAGAGTATAGAAGAAGGAGAAAATGGTACGGTAACATTTCTGCTCGATGGTGACGTCATGACTATACAAGCGCAAGAAAAAGTCAAGGCGAAAGATGAAAAGGGCGTTGGCAAAGATTTCGACAAAATTAATGGTAAAGTTATAACAACTACCAACTATCCCCTGCCTTTTGATTGGGGTTGCGAGCTTTTTGGCTCTCATATAAGTTTTTGTCAGGTTTTGAAGGAAGTGAGCTGTGATGTAGCAGCTGTCGAAGGAGACGTTTGCGCGTTGTCTACAACCAGCTCCGGTGAGCGATCCCCAGCAAGTATGAAGATTGTCAACATGACGGGAATATTCCGAGACATGATGCCATACTTGGCTGAAGCAGTTCCTTTGGAGAGTATGGAAGCAGAAAGTATTAGCAGAGAGCATGCAAGTGGGATAAGGTACCCTTGTCTAACTCCTTAACCTACGCACATTAAACAAATGATAATTTCTTAAAATAAAGTGGTAGTTCTATTCGGTTATCAGGTGGTACATAGTATAATTGTAAGCATTAGTCAATGAAACTGAACCGACGTTATCTGGAAGACCCCATCAATAAACGTAGCTTCTGGAGAATTTAGGTGGAGGGTAACTAAAAAATTAGTCATGGAACGTACGCTAAAAGACAATGATATGTTATGCGCTATTAACAAACGTATTTATTTCTTCACTTATTTTTCCAATACAAAAAAAAAAGATTCCCTGATGGTCTTTACTACTATAGACCCGATACATTGACGTCACTCCGACGTGATTTTAGAGGATAAACAATGAAGCTGGCTAAATAAGGCATTGGACTAGAAATGTGCACATACTGTGCACACCATGTAGCCTTCTCAAGGTCACTTTGACTCAGGTGCGTACTCCACGAAAAGTAGCTGTCTGAATTTGTGTTGGTGTAAGTTGTAATGCTACCCGCTTACCTCAGAAAAGGGTCCACTTTCTGTTGTGTGATGTAATAATACCATGGAGGGAAAGTTACCTAGTGTAATCATCATGACTTTTTGTTCGTACAGACAAAATTGTATTTCTATTCCTCAAGCAAACAATACCTTTAGGGTAGAATGTGCATGCTAGCGAAGGTGATATCATTGCATGATTATCGGAGTTAATTATTCCCTACGTAAAAGGACAGACATCGAAATTTGCTTATAGTTTCAGGGGCTAAACTGCGAATAGTCTAACTTTGTCAATAGTTAAAAAGTGCGTTTGTGGAAGATCAATATTTTTGTCTTAAATATGGTGCGTATTTTGGATTTTATTGTGTGAAATTCGTACACTTCCTATAGTATCATATTTTTCGTATTTTGCAACGTAATTAGAGTATCAACTGAATAGATCTATAGGAATACACTATTACTGTATCCGACACTTAGGAAATTAATGAAAGTGAATCAATTTCTACTACACCAGATTTAAAACTATTATCACATATCTCGTAGTTCCTTTTGCCCTGTGACCAATTAGCTTTTTGCGCGTAAGATCTCAATGAAATGGAAAATTATGTAAACATTAGGTATCACGAAAGCGTGTTATTGAGACCACCCTCATTTTTTGAGTGCCCTTTTGTACTGCCAATATGAAGGTGGTTTAAATAATATCATGTCAGGATACCAAATTTTTTGGTTCCCTTAAAGATAAGATAAAGAAATGTAGATGGGGTTATGGTAACAACTATGTCGTTTTAAAATGTAAACAAGGAATTATAAAACCTTAAGAAGAAAGAAATTACCGATACTACGGTTTGTGACTTTCATTTTCTTTAATAATACTATCAATTTGCTTACTTCTTCAATCTTCTTTTTAGCATGATAGGCTCTAAACCCTAAAAAGTATAAAGAATGCTTGCCAGACTAACAGATAGTCGTTATATCTACCTATTGTTTGATACAGGTAGTTTACTCTTTCTAGTCTACTTTACCAACATTTGGGTATCTCTTTCCCCCTGATCAATGTATATCCACCCGTTGGTACATGACATAGCTGTTATTATAGAACACCTTATTAATTTCTCCACATCTGGTTGGAAAATTGGTGGTCACATGGTATGCGTAATTCGGCACTAAAATCACAGTTGTGGTGCTTGACCGTGGGTTAGCATATACTAACCCTCGATCGTTGGTTAGTATATACTAACCCACGGCAATGACGTCAGTGATCATTGCGCGAGATGCGTGAGAGCTGTGCCGCGATTCAATAAATCTCTGCAACATTGGGGATCGTTCATCGCCTATCGTGCGGTTGCTCAATACTGTTGGATTTATTGCCTAATGTTGGATTTATTGGATTAACTGTTGATTTATACCCTTTTTAATGAGAGCATGACTCGCAGGAGTTGCCCAGAGAACATTTGAATGTAGGCCTAAGTATAGCCTAGTCCTATTTTTTCATATTGGCTAGACTAAGACTGTATTCTAAGGTAAGGCTTAAGTTAGGCCGTATCCACTCCTTGAATGAAATTTTGACCAAGATCGAGGTATTTACAGGAAGTTAGGTGTTACATAAAACAAATAATGAATGTTTTCCATTCGTGCAATAGTATGAATAATTTCATTCGTTGCAAAATTTAACGATTTATTCAACTCGGTTTCGCCTCGTTGAATAGAACGTTCAGTCTTTCAACTGAAGAAATTATTCGTACTATTGCACTCATAAACATTCATTAGTTGTATACCCATAAATGGGTACGAAATTGTTTAAAATCTAAAGCATTTTGTTAAATCGGTATGCAGCTTACAAGGACAAGAGAACAGACTTGCCAAAAGTCAACTTAGGTAGAAAAATGATATGCGACTATCAGTATCCCAAGTTTTGAAGTTAACAACCAAACAAGGTATGGAATTACTGTTCGATGCATCAGACTAACATGACATTCTTCTTTCCTCTTTTTTGCATAACTTTTACATAAATGCATGGGCGGGATTACGAGGGGCAAGCGGGGCACTTGGCCCACCCTACTTTTTTGAGAGCTTTAAATGTAAAATAAAAAAATGAGCGAAAGTAAGTGAGACCAGAGAAATTATAAGAGAATTTTCAATAGTCTACTATGATTAAATTTTGCAGTGTTTAATGAAGGGCAATATTAACATCAGAGACCATGAAACTGTCAGAAAAAACTTTTCTCTGCACTTTGAGCGCACCTCCAGAGAAAGCTGACAAATACAGTTGAAAACTTTGTCTGATACAGTAAAATTTCTTTCCTCCTACCCGCCACACTATTGTGACTTAAAGCTTTGAAATAAGGGACAATGAAAGTACTAATATAGGTCATAAAATGCAGCATGGTCCTTGCAGACAAAGTCTCAAACTCTACCAATGTCTACGAAACCGCAATTCTCGAAAAAAAAAAAAAAAATCGGCGTGCTTCGCATGAGCCAAATATAAATCGATGTCTCATTAGTACTGCTGTACAGCTGTGCGTGGGAAAACTTGGGTGGAATTGCTTCGTTATTCTTCCTGTAGGACAGCTTGAGTAAATGAACATTTCCAAAACCCTCACCTCTCGCTGTTAATTTTCCTCACCAACTACCACCATCCTCAGCAAATTGGCTGATAGTTACTATCTTAAATTTGCAATTTATGAAAACTATTTCATTAGCATATCAAATTACACCTGGGAAAAGCAGGATTTTCTCAAGAAATGGTCCAGAATGGCCGCAAAGGCCGTCTAATTTAAGAAAGATTTCTCTGTAAGTACCCTCAGTCCTGGCACTTTAACTGGCACTTCCCTGGCACTTTAACTGCAGATGCCCTTGACAATGTCTATGCAAAAAATACCCACAAAAGATTTCATTGACTTCTTTTAAGAAGAATCTAAGCTCAAATCAAGTTTTAATATGTCAGAGGGGTACTTATTCTAAGCGTTCTGGTGGAAATTGCATTGATCGAAATCCAATGTGTGGTTCTCAAGATATTAGCAGTTAAAGTTGTCACATTTTCAACACAAAGTGAACTTGAAGCAAGCACATGTGAGGTCATAGCCTCACATTAATGGTCATTCTTTTCTCTTTCTTTCAACTTTGCAACCAGTTTTCTCCTCCACAATGACATGTTTTCGAAATGTGGTTGCACAAGAGGCATAAGAATTTTACAGACTTTACATTCCCCATGGGGAGGTCCTATCCCTATTGACGTTAAGGTCAGTACAAAAGACTGAAAAAACAAAGGAAACAAAGCATTTCTCATCCATGTGAGAAAGTGATATAGCCCCTGCTTTCCTCAAGCTTACTGTGGGTCACAAATGTAGCAACTTCATTTGCTGATATGTTGAGTACTCCATGTATGATTTTTATGAAAGTTTTACCAAATTGCGTATATTTAGTTCCACTTTCACATACTAAAATTATTTTTTTGCTTAAACCCTTCCTTAAAGTATCACATAGTCTATAACCTTTGAAATCGACTCTTACCTTATTTTTCACACTAATAAAAAGTTGAGGGGCACTTGTCCCAGACCATCCAAAAAAAGAAAAACCAGACATGAAATAGAGCCTCCATAAAACAGGACATGGATTCCCATATCCTGCTTTATGGAAGAAAAGGCACCTGGGGAATGTAGGAAAATTTTTTATGCAATAAAAATACTGCATTTAAAACTAAAGAAAAGCAATAGGCTACAATTAAATGTCTCAACGCTATTTTTCTCTGCGCGCTTCGCGGGCACCCGTTTTAAATATTGCTTTGAGGTTTCGGGGTTACTTCCTCTAGAACATCCTACTTTTCATAGCTTCAAACAAACTCTTCTATTATCATTGAAACTACCGATGCCCCCATGGTCGTACACAGCGTAGGGGAAGTCCCCCCCCCCCCATCGATCTGTGTAAATTTACCTACTCTTTAAAGATTGCTTAGATGCTTAGATGCAAGTTGTAAGGCACGGAAAGTGTCACTTTCAGTACCGTAATAAGGGACAGGCGCTCAGCGAAGGGGGGAGGGGGGCAAGAGGCCTCTTCGTGAGGATACTTTCCTTTCTTAGCATTTCTATCACTCACATTACTAAAACGTATGAAAAATGAGATTTTTCATCGCGCTTCGCGCCCACTCATTCTGAATACCAGGTCTCCCATTCCTAAAATGATAGTTCCAAAGCCCCGGCACACCCTTAAAATAATCCATTCTCTCCTACTTCCTCAAGCTCTCAGCATTATCGATCCGATCTGACTGTAAGTCTCTTAGAGTAAACATATAATTGAAAAAAGCCAAACTGAGAGTTTATAGTATGTTAATTGTCCAACTTATGACATTTGAAGTTGAAGCTAAAATGCATCATTTTAATTCCCACAATTTCGTAAATACCCCAGAGTATTTGCTATAACCTAGTAATTGTGTCCCGATGTGACCTGGTACATCTTGACATGAGAAGCCTTTGTGCATCTGTGGTGTATAAGCAAGACACGTGTTTTTTACTCCGTAACACAACCAGCCATCATCTGACTACGATCATTCATAGTTCGTCCTATTTGATCAGTTCAAAAGCCAACTTTTCTGTTATTCCTTTTTCTTTGTGTCTTCGTCAACTCGTCGAGCGATGCCGTTTAAAAATGTCCTTTTACAAATATGTATGTCGTAATCCTGTGTCGTCTCTCAAAAGGCCCAGTGCAGTGTGCTTTGCTAATTTATTTTTCAATATTAACCTGATTCAATTCCTCTAACTGCCGAATAACCCAATAATTTTAATAACTTTTGTAGGTTATACATAATATGATGAAATAAGAAACTATATGAAAAATATGATGGCAGCGTGACCTTGATCGGCTACGTTTGACCAAGATGAGATAAAGAGCAACAATGCTGTAACCTTAAGCGTTCAGTAGCAACGGAAACGTCATTCTCCATCACTTATAGCGTCATCCTTATACTGGATTTTCATTGGCCATTTCCGACAAACTTGCTTTCGCAAGTTCTTACCTTATGGGCAATGTAACGATCAGACAAAATATGTCATTTCTTCTGTCATTGGTTCTGTCGATCAATTTCTAGTGTAACGCGTCTTCGATAAAATATTTGCAGTTCGGATAAAGCAAACTACTCTCTAAATCCAAAAGAGTAAAATTAGGGATGGATCTAAAATTAGGACTAAACATTCACTTTAAAAGTGTAAAGATGACTCTTTTTGGATTGAAATTTTTCAGTCCAAATTTAGATTGGTCCCTAATTTCACTCTAAAAGAGTGACTTTTTACTCTAGAGGTTTAAGAGAGTATGTGTACACTTTATGCTCTATACTTACCTTCATCGAAGATGCAGGGATAGATAAAAAAGTTATGTGAAGGTATCACCCAGGCTTCCTTTTTGTACATTTGCTTTTTGATCCTACAACTGATTCCAATACACTGACGAAACTTAGCCGAAACCATACATTCAAATTATCCAGACTACTAAAAAGAGTAGCACCCACTTCAAACAGATGTATAACCAGTCAAACCTGACCCAGACAGCCGACATACAAAGAGATAAAAAGTCCAGTGTTCCTTTATGTAACCAACTGTAACATAATGAGCTCCTGTTTTCCTTGGGAAATGTAAAAATATGTGAGGAATATCATATTCTTCGTGGTTTTGCATATTTGCTAATCATTCGTGTTAAAATTTACTTGTGCTTCATTCACCAGGAAAACGTAATCCGGGTTACCATTTTGAAAGGTTAGTTTTTTGATTCGTAAAGAGTACACCTTTACTTGAAAATGATGCTTCCTCCTTTGTTCACTGTTAACCTTAACCATTATTCCATGACTACATTTTTGTATTTTTCAATATGTGTTAGTCTGTCATATTACAAATTTAGTTTTGCACTAGATTTCAGGAGCACATGATAGAGACTGCAATTTGACATGTTGCTGAATTTTACTTCTTAACGTGTTGCTATTCACCTTTATGTGTACATGATACGTTTACGGATTCTACGGACACTGTATTTGACTTATATGGAGTAGACAATACATGGTTGGCGTGTTTTGAATCGATGTTGTAAACGAATTTTACGTTGTTATTTCATAAGACAATGCCATTGTTATGATTTTGTGGTGATGCTATCAACCTGGAAGGGGTACCTCGTCCATGCATGAAAAATGTTTTGTCATGTTCTATTAATAAATTGTGTAAGTTTTATTGTCCTTTTCAAGCTAGTTTTAGTTTTGCGTATTGCCGTGTCGCCCCTAAATTTATTTACGTACCCACTCATGTCCTAATCTATCCCACGCCCTTCAGTGTGATGTTTTTATAATGACCACGACCCTAGCAAACTAAAAACGAGCAAAACATCCTCTCCATCTACGACTTTGGTGACTTTCTAATATTACCGAAGTTTGTCAGAGTTTGAACTACACAATCTGACTTCTTAAAAGATATGTAGCAAACAGTAGTAACTATTCGTTGATTACCTCCTGTGGTAAACTATTGGCTTGAGAAGAAACTGTTACTTTCCCAAACTCATGACAGTAGCGACACTACAGGTCAAAAACTTTAAGAAGCTTGTCTGCAGTGACTTTGCATTATATAAGATAGTTGTATTCAGTTGATAATTGTCCCTATGCCATCATTTTCATCACGGCGGCAGCATTGCCAACGGAGCGAAAAAAGTACCAGAGTATCTGAATATTTGAATGGAAAACACTTTACGATTTGTAAGTTTCAGTCAGTAACTTTTTATTTACCTAAAGTAAAGCAAAACAAACTATTTCTATTTTACAAGCGTTAGTAAGACTTCAAGTCAGTTAACGCTTTAAATAATAATTATAATAATAAAAACGATAACCTTACCGATATGAAACGTTAATTTCTGTTGGTAGCTTCAACTGACGAGAATCACGTACAGACAACTGTGAAGGTGTTACAAACGTGTAGAATCCAAAAGCAATAATGGTGTTTACCACCCTTCTAGTTATATTTGTGTTCTTTTTTCACCATGTTTGATATTTTCAACTGTTCTTGGAAGCCAGCAGCAATCTTTGCTTGATCTTCGCTGGTTCAAATCCGTAGGGGTGGCTGGAACATTTGTTGTAAACCGTGAGGTCCTCGAACAGGTGCTACAGAATCGAAAGCAACAAGACGCTGCCTGTGGACAAGGTAAGAAGCGATGACATTTGATAGCAGCTTTGACGCATGTTATCATAACATCAGAAAAAGAATTGGAAGTGATTATTAGCATCTAAAATCCAAAATGTTTTCTGATTTGAGTATTTCTATTAAAAATAAAAAAGGTAAAAAAATAAGAAACTACAGAACACTGAGAGAATTTTTCTACTACCTGTTGGTCCTCATCTTATCCCTTTATGCAATGTCCACCTTGTTTTTGAAAGAAACTCGTTTCCTATTATCTTTTAATTCCCTCGTTTGCTATGTGAATGGAGTGATGGTAACACAGTGTGAGTGGTAAGGGTGGCGTTTAGTTTGTATCAGACGAGGTTAAGTACATAATGATTCATGTTCCAGATGGGGTATGGAAATAAACACATGTTGCCTTGTAGCGAATAGACAAAACTTTGTGATAGAAGGGCTTCGGGAAATTGATTAACTATTTGTACGGACTGTTTCTTTCTGTATTTTTCGTCAGATGTAAAGCTTCAGCTGCCGCAATCTTTACCACATTCATCATACAATGTTTCACGTGAGGGAGAAGTGCTCTTTTCTTATGGAACCATCATAGACAATACATTATCCGATGAGTTACCAGATTGCTTGAAAGACAAAGTAGCCACATCTTACCAACAATTGATGATAGCAATGCCGGTCATCCTTGGGATGACCGAAGAACACGGCTTGTTGTTCCTCCACTTTTTCACCAACAGCACAAGACGATTTCGGTTCCTTACAGTACTAGCAACAGTGAGGTAACGCATGTAGACAGTATTGAATTCAGAGGACGACAATGGTAGAGTAACACTTCGACTCGGTGGTGATATCTTAACTTTCCAAGTACAAGAGGATGCCAAGGCTGACGACGAAATGAACGTTGCTAAAGACTTCGACAAAGTTTATGGTAAAACTATAGCATTTACTGATTATCCCATGTCCTTCGATTGGGGATGCGCCCTTTTGGGTTCTCAAATCAGTTTCTGTCAGGTTTTGAATAATGTTCGGTGTGAATTAACAACCTTTGGAGGAGACGTTTGCGCCCTCATCTCAACCAGCTCTGGTGAGCGATCCCCAACAAATATGAAGATTGTCAACATGACGGGAACATTCCGAGACATGTTTCCGTATTTGGCTGAAGCAGTTCCTTCTGAAAGTTTTGAAGCTGAAACCATAAACAGAGAACATTCGTCGGGGATTAAGTATTCTTGTTTATATCCGTAACCTAAGCTCATTTTAGCTAATTATTCCTCTTAAAGTCTTTAGTGTCAGTTGTATTCAGCATTTTGAGTAATGGATAGTGTTAAGTACTGCAACTGGTCACTTCTGCGGGCAGTATAAAAGCGATAAATCGATTTTCTGTGTTGCAAATCTGTGGGTCGGGTTATTAAAGTAATATTTGGGAAGACGGGCACCAAAGGCGATGACGCTTATAACGCCCATGTCTTTACCATTGATTTCTCCACTAATTTTATTATTTTAGTCTATGTAGGCAGAAAGGTCTCGACTAAGAACCATAAGGGGGAGTAGTCACAACATACTTCTGTTCAGGACGGTATTTTGTAACTATGCTTATACCTTTTTTCAAGGGACCGTATGCAAGGAGAGATTACGTCTGAGGCATTGTATGGTATTTCCAAGAATGATGGTTCTCTACGTAAATTGAAAAATTGTCGAATGTGTTCAATTTTTAATTATTGATTTAGAAAGCTAACCTGGAAGTACGTTAATGTCAAAAATGAAAAATATATTCGTTTTGTACATTTTATCCTCCAAAATATGGTCATTTTTGAGGTTCGAATGGGATAGATTCCATCAACATACTACATGCTTTGAGCATTCAGCTTATTACGCTTCATCATAGCAAGTCATGTAAGATGGGAGGGAAAATGTAATGAATACACGTCATTTAAAAACACGAAAAATGCACACGTGAATTTACACTCCTAGCATGAGGCTTGCTTACAGTGCGCTTCCAACAGGCACTAACAAAATAAGAGAAAGACTGGCGTAACCAGTTTCCTTTTCCCTAAATTAGGAAACGTCATACCTGTCGTTGTCCAATTCACACTCATGTCCAATCAAGACATTCAAATGAACGTTTTCTAGACACATCCCCCAAATCACAATTTGATAGTTTCTTTTGTTACTAGAGCACTAGAAAAATCCTCCTAGTACCGAGGACACACTGCAAATCCTTTACCGATCGTTCTTTTGCAGTTGCCGGACCCCATCTTTGGAATGATCTTCCAAGTGCTATTCAATTTGTACCAAGTCTTGAATTTTTTAGGACTAACATCAAAACGTGGTTATTTTCCAAGTATTTATTGTTTTAATATTGCTTTTGTTGTTGTTTTTCGTCTAAAAAACTTGGTGTGTGTTTGTGTTAGATAACTTCTGGTTGATAATGCGATTGACCTCTGTGATCACACTTTGACCTACAGTCGACTACAGACCTAAGTCATTTAAGCTACAGATTTCTGTAGAGGGTAGAGGTGAGATGTATTTTTGATGATTGGTTTATTTGTTCTTACCATTTCCGTTCACAAACTGTTCTCAAACTATCATTAAGTTTTGGGAATTCTTGACAAATTCCAAATTTTCGCACGCTCCGCTTGTGTCAAGCCTTGTGTCAGAGTTGTCTTTATTATCAATAGCTTTCGGTAACTACTCACGGTGGAACAAAGGAGCAAAAGTGCTTTTTAAGAATTCTCAGTCAGAAGATTCGTTTCTGAATAGCATAGGTTGGTGGGAAAGTGAAAATGTCCGATGCAGGTTCTGAATGTAGGTTTTGTCATGGACTAATATTTTATTCAAAATTTCGGCGCGCTTCCCGCGCATACGACAGGGTTTACACCCGATTTTGTATTCCATTGAAAAAGCTATGACGCAAGAAATTATTCCAATGCAAACATTTTTCTAAAAAGTACATCTCCTTCTCTGTAGGGCGCTCATCATTATGGGATCTTTGACTAATCTAGTCTAGCACATGGTTTGAAAGATTGAAAGTACGTAATTGCCGTTGCTTATTTTCCAAACATTTTACCGCAACGTTCAATAACGACGAAAATCTTTTCTGAAACGAATTTTGCCTGTCCACCATCCCTCTTGCTATACCTAAAAAGACAGGGTGATATATCAAATCTCCTCCCATATGGATGTCGGGTAGTGGGAATCCCATTGGTCCCTCTTTTGTATACTGTAACTAATTCAGAGCTCCCGGGAGGCTCTATACTGTTCTCTGTCAACCTTGGATATCCTTTTAAAATGTAAAGGAAGTATTTTATTATAGTCCAAGAATGTTTCTGTGGACTCCACCCAGGTATAATTGCGTGTACAATTTTCTCATGAAGGTGGATCATGGGGGGACGGGGAGACGCTTCCCTCTCACTTTTTTGGAAAGGGGACATCGTCAAAAAGTCCCCCTCACTTTTTCAAAAATGATGGAACAGACTGCAATTATGCCTAGGAAAACGAAATTTATAGAGGAAAAATAACCTAAAAATCGTACACTTTTGTTGCACCAAATCGCATCTGAGGGTATTCAGTTCTAAAAAAATTTCCCTTAGACCCTTCCCCCATGCCGACGATCACAAAACTTATTGCCTCCCCGTGATGCAAATTCTGGCAACCACCACTGCTTCGTCCACCAGGACGGCAATTCACAAATGTGGAAAAGTTCCCACACACACCCACACACACTTTTGGAGATGGATCCACGCCCATGATTTTTCCTGGGACTTAACTAAGGAGGTTTAAAGACAATATATTAACCGTCTCTTACTCCCCATTTTCACCCGAACGAAAATTAGAATTCACTAAATTGTGAACATTTTTTAAACATACAATCACTTCAGAATGAACCAAAGATACCACCATTTTACATATAGGCTCCCTAAAATAAACAAATATTTCTCAAGGGGAGGGTAAACCCCTTTCTGGGATTGTACTCTCAAATACTAACAAGAAAAGACTCTCCCACTCTTGTATATAGCGTATACAAAATCCCACTGCCTAAACAGGCACGGTTTAGCAGTTATCTGCTGTTCCCCAAATCACCAACTCCCGCCGGCACCACCGGTCATAGATTCTGAAGGGTAAACCCTTCAGAAATCCATAAAGAAGGTGATGTATTATTTCTCCTCCCATATGGATGTCAGGTTGTGAGAGTCCTGTTGGTCCCCCTTTTCGGTGTACAATTAATGCAGAGCTCCCAGGAGGCTCTATACCGAAGATTTTCGGCGCGCTTCACGCGCAATTGTTTACGCTCATGGAGAAAGAGGTACGTTTTTATTGAGTGATGGATTAATTTTTATCACTTTTTACAAAAAATCATTTGAAATCTTTCACGATTTTTGCAAATTCTTCTCAATATTTCTTAATTTTCGCTTGATCTGCGTAGTTTTAGCCTTGAATTGCTCCTTTTACTATCATTAAGGTCCCAAAAGTATTCGCATTACTCATCGGTGGGGTTCTAACATAAGCCAATTATTCGTGTGCGTAAACTTGATTTCAGAGGAGCCAGCATTGTAAGGATAAAAAGCAACTGATATTCGATTTTTCACCCTCCTCTTCTTATGAGAACTGAAAACTTAGTATCGAACCCACCTTCTACTTGATAGACACACATAAAGGGAATTGACACCGTTTGTAATAGCAATGGTTTTAAATATAAATTCAAATTTTCGCGGGCAATTGTTTCATCTGACGTCCTATACCTGAATACCGTATAACGAAAATAAAACACTCATTATGGCAAAAATCATTCCAAGTTACCTGCATGGGCTCATAATGTTGGCGTGTAAGTTTTAAGATAACTTAAAAAATATCCGGAACTTCTGCAGGTACATACAGTAACTTATACTGAGCCATACACATCAAATTCCATGCAACATGAAAAGGTATAAAATCTCACTGACATAAGAATTGGAGCCGATTTCTGTGCTCTTAAAATGCAATACTGCGATAGCTTCCGGGGGCTTCGCCCCCTGGACCCCGCAGGGGCCCTATCGCGGGCACCTGGACACCACACGTAGGAACTCACGCTTCGCGCTCGTGGTGCACCTTCGGTGCACATGAGATTTTCCATCTTGGGCCCCCCCCAAATTTCTGGATCCGCGCCTGCAGATTGTGATTGTTAATACACTTACGACTACAAAGCATTCTGAAAACGCCCTTGCTAATCCTTCACACCTTTGCTATACTACGATCAGCTCCAAAAATATCCCAAAGATATCCCATTTTGCATCTAAGCAACCTTCAATTAACAAAAATTTTTCAAAGGGGAGAGTTACGCCCCCTCCCGTTAGAACCCTCTCCCAGGATGACACCTTTATATAGTGACAAAGAAAGGATCCCCACTGCTGTATACAAATGCAGGGTGAATAAACCAGAAAGCCAAAAGGCTTAGTGATTCCTTGCCATAAGGATATATTGTAACAAACATGAATCACCCACATGACAAGCATGTGATACCTCATAGTTATCCTACTTGAGATATCGTGTTAAGAAGGTCAAAAGCTTTTGAAATCTTGTGACCCAAAATGACCTTCATGCTAAATATAAGCAATCCACTGGCTAAGAATGAGATCCCTTATAGTTACCCTCCTTAAAACATGATGTTTACTAGGTTTTGACCTTTTTTGACCTTAAATGACCTTTGACCTGCATGAAAAATAATACTTATCATCTTCTCAATATTGTCAATACACAAGGTAAGTATGTGATCCCTCACAGTTACCCTTCTTGAAATATCATGTTTACAAGGTTTTTGACCTTTTGACCTCTGGTGACCCCAAATGACCTTTGACCTCCACCGAAAATACTAGGGATCATCTACTCAATATAGGCAATCCACATGATAAGTATGAGATCCCTCACAGTTATCCTTCTTGAGAGATAGTGTTGACAAGGTTTTTACCTTTTGACCTCTGGTGACTCCAAATGACCTATGACCTCATCTAATTATTATAGAGATCATCTACTCATTATGGGCAATCCACATGCTACATATGAGATCCTTCACAGTTACCTTTCTTGAGATATAGTGTTTACAAGGTTTTGACCTTTTGACCTCTAGTGACCCCAAATGACCTTTGATCTCCACCAAAAACAATTCAGATCATCTACTTAATATGGGCAATCCACATGCTATGTATGCCATCCCTCACAGTTATACTCCTGGAGATATTGTGTTTACAAGGATTTAAACTTTTGGCCTCTGGTGACCTCAAATGACCTTTGACCTCCACAAAAAACAATAGGGATCATCTACTTAATATGGTAAATCCACAGGCTAAGTATGAGATCCCTCACAGGTATCCTTCTTGAGATACTGTGTTTACAAGGTTTTGACCTTCTGACCTCTGGTGACCCCAAATGACCTTTGACCTCCACCAAAAACTATAGAGATCATCTACTTATTATGGGCAATCCTCATGCTAAGTATGAGACCCCTCACACTTACCCTTCTTGAGATATAGTGTTTACAAGGTTTTGACCTGTTGAGCTCTGGTGACCGCAAATGACCATTGACCTCCACCAAAAACAATAGGTATTATCTACTCAATATGGGCAATTCACGTGGTAAGTATGAGACCCCTCACACTTACCCTTCTTGAGATATAGTGTTTACAAGGTTTTGACCTTTAGAGCTCTGGTGACCCCAAATGACCTTTGACCTCCACCAAAAAATAGGGATCATCTACTCATTATGGGCAACCTACCTGCCAAGTATGAGACCCCTCAGAGTTACTGTTCTTGAGATACCATGTTTACAAGGTTTTGACTTTTTGACCTCTTGTGACCCCAAATGACCTTTGACCTCCACCAAAAACAATAGGGATCATCTACTCAATATGGGCAATCTACATGCTGAGTTTGAGATCCCTCGGAGTTACCCTTCTTGAGATATCGTGTTTACAAGCAAAGCGTCACAAACACACACATACACACATACACACACCCATACTCACCCTCGCTTCCTTAGCGGTACGCGGGAAATGTCCCGGTAAGGAATTCGCGGGATTTCCCCATTAGCCTGGCTGACCCCCAACCAACCCAGCAGACGTACGTGCCTGGAGGGCGGGCTGCTTGCCAAGGCAGGCACGTGCAGCCGCGCGAGACTTCTCATTGCAGCGACGGAATTTTCGGGCAGCTACGCCAGTTTCGAGCTCCGCGTGAGCTAGGAAAGACGTGCGAGAGCGGAGCTCTCGCCGGCTGTACCGTGTCCTGTTAAGGACATACATGTTGCTGAGTGCACACATACACACACACACACACATACACAAACACACCCATAGCCACAGGATCGCTCACACACCGCGGGTGCACCCATACTCACCCTCGCTTCCTTAGCGGTACGCGGGAAATGTACCGGTAAGGAATTCGCGGGATTTCCCCATTAGCCTGGCTGACCCCCAACCAACCCAGCAGACGTACGTGTCTGGAGGGCGGGCTGCTTGCCAAGGCAGGCACGTGCAGCCGCGCGAGACTTCTCATTGCAGCGACGGAATTTTCGGGCAGCTACGCCAGTTTCGAGCTCCGCGTGAGCTAGGAAAGACGTGCGAGAGCGGAGCTCTCGCCGGCTGTACCGTGTCCTGTTAAGGACATACATGTTGCTGAGTGCACACATACACACACACACACATACACAAACACACCCATAGCCACAGGATCGCTCACACACCGCGGGTGCACCCATACTCACCCTCGCTTCCTTAGCGGTACGCGGGAAATGTACCGGTAAGGAATTCGCGGGATTTCCCCATTAGCCTGGCTGACCCCCAACCAACCCAGCAGACGTACGTGTCTGGAGGGCGGGCTGCTTGCCAAGGCAGGCACGTGCAGCCGCGCGAGACTTCTCATTGCAGCGACGGAATTTTCGGGCAGCTACGCCAGTTTCGAGCTCCGCGTGAGCTAGGAAAGACGTGCGAGAGCGGAGCTCTCGCCGGCTGTACCGTGTCCTGTTAAGGACATGCATGTTGCTGAGTGCACACGACATCACCATCGCATAGATTCCTTCGGCCTTCGGCATGGAATCAAAAAGTGCAATTTACACGCCGCCATTGCAGTTAGTAAAAACATCCAGCTAGTCGGAAAAATTAGAATTCACTAAATTGTGGACATTTTCCAGTCATGTACGATCAGCTCCAAAAATATCCCAAAGATAGCACCGTTTTGCACCTGAGCAGCCTTAAATTAACAAACATTTCTCAAAGGGGAGGAGGACGCCCCTCCCCTTAGACCCCTCCCCCAGGACGACACATTTATGTAGTGACAAAGGAGGGATCCCCACTGCTGTATATAAAACGCAAAGCGCATAACAAAGTGCAACTTAAACGCCTCCACTCAGTTGGAAAAAACATCCAGCCGGTCGGAATTTGGGACCTTCACACCCTCAAATATATCATCCTAGCAACAGGCCTGGTCGGGTCCATGATCTCCGACAATGATCCACGCTGCGAAGCGTTGTTTCAGCAATTTTGGGACATGATGAAAATGACATCTTGAAGTAATTCCGTGGACTCCGTGTATTTCACCTGGCAGATCATCTATGATGGTCATGTTAACTTTGAAATGATAATTCTTATTAGAATAGGACGACGTCAGTCATCATAGAGGGGGGAGGAAAGGGCCTATAGGGAGATGCCCCCTCTTCAAAACCAATGGGATTGGTTTGTGCTAAGTCATGTATGTCCCCCGTTCCCCCCCCCCCCCCACATTTAAATACGGATTGACGCCCCTGTACAAGTGGCTTGTAATTTGTTTTCGTAGTTCCACGTCTGATGAATCAATGACCTTTGATCTCCATCAAAAACAAAATTTCTTGTAAAATGACAAATCTTTACACCAAGTATGAAAAGTATCCATCATTCTTATCTTGATATATCATGTTTACAGGGCTTTTGGTTTGTGACCTCTGGTGACCGTAAATGAACTTTGACCTCCATCAAAAAATTAATTTCCTTCTCTCAATATGACAAATCTGTATACTTAGTGTAGAAATTATCCATTATTCCTATCTTGAGATGACGTGCTTACAAGCAATTTACATGGTTTTCTCAGTTTTATGTCCGGTGACCTCAGATAATCTTTAACCTCTACCAAAAACAATACGGGTAACCATTCTAACTATGAAAAGTATTCTTTTGCAACCTTGAGATGTCGTGTTTGCAAGGTTTTCAATTGTTTACCTCAGTCTGCCCCAGTTCAGTTTATTTTTTCCAAACCACCTCATTGAAATGTAAGAGACATTTACGCAATTCAGTTCATAACAAAATAAAATTCATTCGGTTGTAACAAGGAGTATTATTTTAAAAAAAATGTTTCAGGAGAGATAGAGATATAAACAAGTCAAAAAGTGAATATGGCATCAGAAACAATCAAGTAAACAGTCCAGTTACGAGGCGAGGGTCTTAAGAATTGATTCCACTCAGCCTAATAAGGACACTTTTATTTGAAGATTGACTAAAGATGTGTCATTTTTATAGAACTGGAATTTTTCTTCAAATATGGTTTCAGAAGCTCGATTCTTTCGTTTGTAAACTGAGGGCACTCGAAAATATAATGGAACTCATCTCCTAACATATTTTTATCGCATAACTCACATACTCTTTCATGATAATATTAGTAATTAATATTCTTACTACTGTGGTTGACTTACTGTTTACACGACGAAATTACCCATATGATTTTGGTTAGAAAAATTTAACTTCATGAAATAATGTTAAATTCAAGGTTTTTCTTGTACATCCTGTAAAGTTTGCGTTGGGAGTTACTATGTAAATTACCCAGCCATTGCTGCTGATAAATGTCACTCAGCTGTTGGTCTATGGCCTTCTTAAGAACGATCCTAGAACTGACAGGACTTTATCTGTGTAAAGTAGCTGGCAGACCTTTCTCAGGAATATTCCAAACATAAGACATTCCATATTTATCCAGACTATTTTGATTAACCTAGATGAACTTTAAATATTGCTTTGATTCCTTGCCGAGGGCAAAAGGAATCAATGCAATCACGGTTGCGATTGTGTGTGTATGTATGTGTGTTTGTTACGCTTGGCTTGCTTGTAAACACGATATCTCAAGATAGAAATGATGGATAATTTTTCTTCTTGGAGCATATAATTATTATATTAAGAAAAAGACCACCTATTGCTTTTGGTGGAGGTCAAATGTCATGTGAGGTCACCAGAGGTCAAAAACCAAAAACCTTGTAAACTCGATATCTCTAGGTAGAAAGCATGGATGCTTTTCAAGCTTGGGATGTGGATGAGTTTTAGTCAAAAAGTAAACCCTATTGATTTTGGTAAAGGTCAAAGGTTATCTGAGGCCACCGGAGGTGCAAATACGAAATTCTTATAAACGGCTTGTAAACACGATATCTCAAGACAGCAATGGTGGACAATCTTCATATTCGGTGTTATTATTGTATCATATTGAGAGGACAAACCCTATTGTTTTCAATGGAGGTCAAAGGTCATTTAAGTCATCAGTGTTCAAAAACCGAAAACCTTGAAAAACCATGATATTTCAAGACAGGGATGATAGATCTTTTTCATACTTGGTATATAGATGTGTTACTTTAAGAGAGAGGGTTCGTTGCAGGTCGAACGTCATATGAGTTGATGCAACTACGAAAACCTCGTAAACTCAATAGACAGTGGGCGGTACCTCCAAATTGTTTCCGGCGTTTCGTGAGTAGCAAAAAGTTATAGGGCTGAATATTTCTACCATTCCAAAGATAAAGTTATAGAAAACAACATTCATTTTTTTCACAAGCACAACTGTTACAGTAATGATACTAATTTAAATTACCTTATTATGAGCACGTAACAGGATGCTGTGACTATATAGCATAATAGATAAACCATACGTTGTTTTTCAATGGCCAAGTGCATTAGACGCTACAAATCTCTCCTAAGACATTTGTAGTTTTGCCCTTTTTGTCATTCACTTTTGGTTGGGTTCAAAGGTCTGTAAAATCAGCAGAGGTCAAGTTGTGAAAACATTATAACAAATGATACAGTCATTACGAAGTATAAAATTGAGGGATGAACCTCAGTGCAACAAATCAACCCCTTTCAGCAGGGAATCACTAAGCCCTTTGGCTTTCTGTTTAAATAACAATCTGAAAAGTTAAAAAAACATATGTGACATATGCCTGTTATTATTTATAATTTCACCCCAGTTACTATCAATCCTTACCTCTAAACTGCTCTGACGGCCCAACTCGCAGCAGACCATGCAGTTAGAGTAGTCTTCGCTAATTCGAGTACATGTTTGAAAAATTTCAAATGAAATGCCTCGTTCTGAGGAAAGGCAGCAAATCCCATAAATTCAGATAGGTATGAAAGAATGGGACGTATTTATTGATCAAAGAACTGGACTTTTAATCTAAGGGCAAAAGAGATTGCATGTTTTACTTAGCTAACAAAAACGTAAACGCCTAGCGTTCCAGGCATCAGATACCCCGTGGGTAGGTCGAAAAAAGGAACAATTACACAAATTAACAACAAAGAGGACAAGAAAGGAGGGGTGAGGAGAAAAGTTGGGGGGATTTCAATGGGCCACTTGCACAGCGTTTATTGAAGTAACCTTCACTAAAATATCTTCGAATACCAGTTTTCGGCTGGCTTCGCGCATATTCGTTTCCCTAGGACAACGCGAGTGGTGTTATTCTGTTCCAATGACCCTCTTTGACCATCATTTATCCTCTTCAAACACAAATCACCTGCATTATCGAAGCTACCGATCGTTTTCCGAGCAACTCCCTGGTCCGAGCAAGGTGTTGCAAAACGAATGGTTCAAGTGAGACCTTTGTGGTGCATTTTTACACATCTAACACTATTTGAAGGTGGTTTAAGTCTTCATTTCATTGCCTGCAATTCGTTCTTAAATACCCTAAATTCCTCTGTAACCCACAAGTGTCTTTACTGCACCCCAGAAGACACTGAATCCTAATACCAATGTTGCCCGTCAAAAGGTAACCATGTATACTAGAGCCACGTTGGTGTATATAACTTTTTACTCAAATGCGGTCTCGCTCTGAGACCTGCCACTGCATTTGGTCCTTGCCCTGAAAAAGTTTGAGAATCCCTGGTGTACACAGTTGGAAAAATTGAGTGAATAAGTCAAATTTTAGTTATAAGGTTGAATAAGGTTTATTCTATTCGGTTTTAATCCTTCATGACAAATGAAGGGGTAATGCTACATACAACCTAATAATCCTGTTACTTCACTGGGTTATGTATGTTACAAAGTGGTTTTAAAGCACAGAATTCGGAATAAAATTGGTATAAATTGATGGATATTTTGTAACTTACAATTATTGTACATAATTGAGATAACTTATTGTTGATAATATCATTTTTTATTTTGAACTACTAAAAAAAGACAGGCATTGAGATGGGTTAATTCGAACTAAAAGTAGGAGCAATCCCTTGTGGATATGCTAACTCCTTCAAGTATACCGTGAGATGCCTGCAGGTCCTTTGCTTCATGAACATTCTTTTCAACCTTCACAATTTCACTAGCTTTGCCAATATGGTGTCATACATCGCAATATTTCTGTTGCAGGCACTCTGTAAAGCAAGAATGTCCTTTTTTGGAGGATCTTTTGGCAGAGTGAGCATTAACTTATGAACTCCTTCTTTAGGACATCCTGCCAATCAGTACTCTCGATCAATTTTGACGAGTAGGTACACCATGTCGTGATAAAGTGTCGTGCAGAATTTAATAGGAATAACAAGAAATACAAGCTTCCTTGTCGTTCTATTGATTTTTATTCAGGTCTTGAAGGGCAGTTGGTTCCCGAGGCTAAGCAACCTCGAATGTTGGAGAAACATGTGGCATATAAATTAAAACAGAACAATTTAGATCAAATATGGTTCTTTTTGAAAGGCCAGTTGGATTAGGAAAACCGTAGATTGCTCTTGGATAAAAAACCCAAACCGAACCTTACTTTGACCTGGCCGGGATTGAGCCCCCAAACCTACCAGATACTAAGCTTATAGGGTTTTAGCAAAACAAAATTTTTGTATGTAAAAGAACAACTAAATCTACGCAATTTGGTGAAAAGTTTATTCAAATCGGACATGTAGTACTCGAGATATCAGCAAATGAAGTTACTACATTTGTGACCCAAAGTGAGATTGAGGCAAGCAGAGGTTATTTCACTTCAAATTCTCACATTGAAGAGGAATGCTTTCTTCCCTCTGTTTTTCAGTCTGTTGTGCTGATCTTGAAGTTAATAAGAATAGGACCTCCCACGGGGAATGTAAAGGTTGTAAAATTCCCATGCCTCTCATGCAATCACATTCCGATAACATGGGATTGTGGAGGAGAAATGTGGTTGTAAAGTTTAAAGAAAAATAAAAGACTGTTCATTAATGTGAGACTATGGCGTCATATGAGTTTGCTTCAAGTTCACTTTGTGTTGACCTAAGAGTATTTATTGACTAGAGACCAAGGTCAAAATGGCGGATTGCACCACCCATGGAGGCGAAGTTAGGTCCAAATTTGCAGTGTCTCTACCAACCAGTCGTTTCTTCCTTGCGTGTACTTTCTCTAACATTAAGCCATTCATAGAACTTGCCTGCGTACGCATGGTGCGCATAGAACCGCAGGAAATTCCAACGTTATTTAGTGTATACATATATACCCGTATGTATAATAAGAAAAGTTTACGCACTTCCATTACACGTACGTACATGTACGTTTAGGTATACGCACTACATATCCATAACGTTAGAACTGCCTGTGCACAGAATTGAACTAGCCAAAGCGTAGGCCGTAAGCCTATCGCTGCTCATAATCCTAAGGAGGTAAATTCTGTACGTTTGGCGTTTTAGATGCTTAGATTTTGTTGTACAAGGAGCAACACTAAGGTAAGTGCCTACTATCAATTGTGAGTGTATATCTATGTTGGACACTATCAATTGTGAGTGTATATCTATGTTGGACAACGAAAGCCTCCATTCGTAACATGTCGAAAATGTATTGTAGTGAATCATGTTGCTAAAGCACCATAACGTTTTGTCACCTTAGCGTTACTTTAACGCTGTATGCTTTTATTAATGTCTGAAACGTAGACAGTAGGCCTATAGATTGTACTGTATATGCGTAAGCGAGGCAGCAAAGTAGGCAACTTAGTATCTCTTGCCTTCGCTTTGCGGCTCTGAAAGTAAAAAGTAAATCTCAGATATAAGCGACAAGCCACCATTTTGTAGAGCAAACCTTTCCATAATCGAACTAAAGGTAAAATAGTGTTCCTTCAGCGACAAAAGTACTGCTGTTCTTTAAGTCTTCAAGAAATATGAGGGAGAATATACCTCTTCGTAAGTTACTAATAGCACCAAATTGACGCCACTTCGTGCACTTGATGCATACAGGGCCACGTCTGAACTTCGGAGACTAAACCATTTTGGACCTACCTATTGCTTTCAAATTGGCCAAAATTTTGTACAGGGCATATATTAGACCTTGGTCTCTAGTCAATAAATACTCTTAGGTGTTGACAACCTTAAGTGCTAATATCTTGAGAACCACACATCAGGTGTTTAATGAAAATTTCACCAGAATGTTCTGAATAAGAACCCCTCTAATATATCAAAACTTGATTTGAGCTTATACCCTTCTTTTATTTGCTTCAACTGCCATCGTTTTTATCCTTTCAGCCACAGACCCGTCCAGAACACCAGTGTTCTCTCCTTACAAGCCAGTAAAAGCTTATCCGATCTTCTCTAAGGTGTTAAGGATACAAAATTATAAGTGCATCGTAGACTCGACTTATTAAAAAGAGAGCCATTAATTAATCAACATCACATATGTCAATCGCAAACTTGTTAATTCACTTAAAAAAGTAAAAATAATATTTAATGATGGCACCTAAAGTTACTAAAAGAAATTATTGTAGCCAGGCTACCAGTGACCTTTAGAAACGGTTTTCGTCTATAACAGTGGATTGCGCAAAGAAGTGATTTCTACATAAAACCTTTTGTATTGCTAACGGAGTGAAACAATATAACCAGTGTATCCACGAATTTGCAGAGCAAAATATTTTACAAAATAAAAGGATTCAGACGGTAACTTTTTATGTAAAGATAGAAAGCAAAATAAAGATTTTGGTTTATTGGAGATATCCTGAAAGGTCAGGTCATTTGAAAGGTTTAATCACATGCACCGATATGAAAAAGCCATATGCCATTTGCTTACAGATGAGTGTAAAAACAAGTTGGTCAGTTATATCTCTTTGGCGAAATTCATTTCTCAGGATCGAATGAAACAAGATGCTGTCTGTGGACAAGGTAAGGATCTGCCCATTTGTTTAGACCTTTTACTATAGAACCAGGTGATATGGAAGCAGGTTGGCAGCTATAGTTGGCGAATGATTTTCTAAATTCTGCAATCAGTGCCGCATTATGTGCTGAGCTAGAAAAATTAAACATAAAAATACAAACAAGAATCCATTTATTTTTTCTTTCCAAACCAAACAAAATGCTAGAATTCCGACCAAATCGACAAGTTGCAGACTGAAGGACAATAACCCATCAAACTTACCAAAACTATGGACAAACCGTGACCGAAAACAACTAGTCTGTGAGACAATAAGGAAGAGCGCCTCTTCTGTGAATGAAAATTCTGTGTTATTTTGGGAGGTAATAGGTCATGGTATATTAAAGCATGATGAAACATGTTTCCGGCAAGGTGTGTCCCATTTCTTTTAGATATACTTAATGTACATGACTATGAAGCCACTTGACTTGGAAAGGAAGTTAAAGTTGATTTCAAAGTTGCTTATAGTTGTACCTTTAGGGCCCCTAAATCGACGTAAAAATGCCACCAGTCCTCTCTAACAAACAGATATCACAACACTCGTTTGTAAAATTTGTGGAACTACTCAGATTGATAGTTTGGTCATACAACACAAGTCAGTTTGTATTGTCTAATGTGTAGCGTTAATGAGTACTTGAACTATGCAAACTGAAGAAAACTTGCTTTACAAGACCTTTACAAAAATTCATGTAATATTTGTAGTAATGTGTAACTTGATCTTTATATTGGTAGAACTGTTTTTTTTTTCTGTGTTCCATTTGTCAGACGTACGACTTCCGCTGCCGCAGTCTTTACCGCATTCATCATACAATGTTTCACAACAGGGAGAAGTAGCACTCTATTATTTGACTATTACCGACCATACATTAGCCGACGAGTTACCAAATTGCTTAAAAGAGCAAGTTGCCACAATTTACCAACACTTGATAGTCTCATTACCTGTTATCATCGGCACAAGTGAAGAACATGGCGTGATGTCTCTGCACTTGTTTACCAACAGCACAAAGAAGGTTTCTGTTCCTTTAGTTACTAGTAGCAGTGAAGTCACGTATGTGGAGAGTATAGAAGAAGAAGAAAATGGCACGCTAACATTTCTACTCGATGGTGACGTCATGAGTATACAAGTGCAAGAAAAACTCAAGGCTAAAGATGAAATGAGCGTTGGCAAAGATTTCGACAAAATTAATGGTAAAGTTATAACAGCTACCAACTATCCCCTGCCTTTTGATTGGGGTTGCGAGCTCTTTGGCTCCCATATAAGTTTTTGTCAGGTTTTGAAGGAAGTAAGCTGTGATTTAGCAGCTGTCGAAGGAGACGTTTGCGCGTTGTCTACAACCAGCTCCGGTGAGCGATCCCCAGCAAGTATGAAGATTGTCAACATGACGGGAATATTCCGAGACATGATGCCATACTTGGCTGAAGCAGTTCCTTTGGAGAGTATTGAAGCAGAAAGCATTAGCAGAGAGCATGCAAGTGGGATAAGGTACCCCTGTCTAACTCCTTAACCTACGCACATTAAACAAATGGTAACTTTTAAAATAAAGTGTTAGTTATATTCAGTGTATCAGGTGGTAGATAGTATAACTGTAGGCATTAGTCAATGAAACTGAACGGACGTTATCTGGACGACCCCATCAATAAACGTAGCTTCTAGAGAATTTAGGTGGAGGGTAACTACAACATTCGTCATGGAACGTACGCTCAAAGGCAATGATATGTTATGCTCTATTAACAAACGTATTTATTTCTCCAATTATATTTCCAATACAAAAAAAAAGATTCCCTGATGGTCTTTACTACTATAGACCCGATACATTGACGTCACGCCGACGTAATTTTAGAGTATAAAAATTGAAGCTGGCTAAGTAAGGCACAGGACTAGAAATGTGCACATACTGTACACACCATGTAGCCTTCTCAAGGTCACGTGAACTCAGGTGCGTACTCCACAAAAAGTAGCTGTCTGAATTTGTGTTGGTGTAAGTTGTAATGCTACCCGCTTACCTCAGTCGAGGGCGCACTTTCTGTTGTGTGGCGTAATAATACGATGGGGGAAAAGTTACCCAGTGTAATCATCATGACTTGTTGCTGGTACAGACAAAATTGTATGTCTGTTCCTCAAGCAAACAACTATAAGTTCAGTTTAGAATATACTGGCGAAGGTAATATTATTGCATGATTATCGGCGTTAATTATTCCCTACGTAAAGTGACAGACATCGAAATTTGACTTTAGTTTCAGGGGCTAACTGAAAATAGTCTAACTTTGTCAATAGTTGAAAAGGGCTTTGTGGAAGATCAATATTTTTGTCTTAAATATGGTGCGTATTTTAGATTTTATTGTGTGAAACTCGTACACTTCCTATTGTATCATATTTTTCGTATTTTGCAAAGTATTTAGAGTATCAACTGGATAGATCTATAGGAATACACTACGACTCGATATCCTCTAACTCCAACAAATCCAATTTACACGCAGATTGTGTATTTTTCTCACAACGTTACTGTATCTGACACCTAAGAAATTAATGAAAGTAAATCACTTTACACTACACCACATTTGCGACTATTATCACATAGTTCCTTTTGCCCTGTGACCAATTAGCTTTTTGAGTAAGATCTCAATGAAATGGAAAATTATGTAAACATTAGGTATCACAAAAGCGTGTTATTGAGACCACCCTCATTTTTGAGTGCTCTTTTGTACTGCCAATATGAAGGTGGTTTAAAAAATATCATGACAGGATACCAAATATTTTGGTTCCCTTAAAGCATAGATAAAGAAATGTGGATGGGGTTATGGTAACAAATACGTCCTTTTAAAATGTAAACAAGGAATTATGAAACCTTAAGAAAGAAATTACCAATACTTAGGTTTGTGACTTTCATTTTCTTTAATAATACTATCAGTTTGCTTACTTCTTCAATCTTCTTTTTAGCATGATAGGCTCTAAACCCCCAAAAAGTATAAAGAATGATTGCCAGACTGACAGATACTCATTACACTGTCAGAACAGTTAAGTAAAATACGAGCTCCAGAAGTTTTAAGTAAAATTTTATACAAAATCAATGTAAAATTGCCTTTATTTTGTGTAATTTTCTAAGAAAAGGATACTTTTTACATTAGTAATTGTACTTCATTGCACAAAATGAGAGTAATTTTTACAGCTATTTTGTGTAATGTTTTACTTAAAAGTTCTGGAGCTCTTATTTTACTTAAATTATGAAGCGTGTTTCTGTGAGTGTATATCTACCCGTTGTTTGATACAGGTAGTTTACTCTTTCTGGTCTACTTTACCAACATTTGGGTATCCTTTTCCCCCTGATCAATGTAGATCCACCCGTTAGTACATGACATAGCTGTTATTACATAACCCCTTATTAATTTCTCCACATCTGATTGGAAGATTGGTGGTCACATGCTATGCGTGATTTGGCACTAACATTCGGCATAGTATATACTAACCCACGGCAATGACGTCATTGATCATTGCGCGCGATGCGTGAGAGCTGTGCCGCGACTCAATACATAATCTGCAACATTCGTACATTGCCTATCGTGCGGTTGTTCAATACTGTTGGATTTGTGGCCTAATGTTGGATTTATTGGATTAACTGTTGATTAATACCCTTTTTTAAATGAGAGCAAGACTCGCAGGAGTTGTCCAGAGAATATTTGAATGTAAGTATAGCCTAGTCTTTTTTATATTGGCTAGACTAGGACTGTATTCTAAGGTACGGCTTAAGTTAGGTCGTATATACTCCTTGAATCAAATTTTGACCAAGATCTAGGTATGTACAGGAAGTTAGGTGTTACATATAATAAATAATGTTTTCCATTCGTGCAATAGTATGAATAATGACATTCGTTGAAAGGTTTAACGATCTATTCAACTCGCTGGAGTTGTCCAGAGAATATTTGAATGTAAGTATAGCCTAAACCTATTTTTCATACAGGAAGTTAGGTGTTACATATAACAAATAAAGAATGTTTTCCTTTCGTGCAATAGTATGAATAATGTCATTCGTTGAAAGGTTTAACGATCTATTCAATTCGGCTTCGCCTCGTCGAATAGAACGTTCAATCTTTCAACTCATGAAATTATTCATACAATTGCACTCATAAACGTTCATTATTTGTATACCCATAAATGGGTACGAAATTGTTTAAAATCTAAAGCATTTTGTTAAATCGGTATGGAGGACAAAAAAATAGACTTGCCAAAGTTAACTTAGGTATAAAAATGATATGCGACTATCAGTATCCCAAGTTTTCAAGTTAACAACCAAACGAGGTACGAGAATACTGTTCGATGCATCACACTAACAGTAACATTCTCTTTTTTACGTAACTTTTACATAAATGCATAGGCGGGATTACGGGGGCAAACGGGGCACTTGCCTCTACTTTTTCAAGCAAAAGTAAGCGAGACCAGAGAAATTCTAAGAGAATTTTTAAAAGTCTACTATGATTAAATTTTTGCAATATTTAATGAAGGGCAATATTAATATCAGAAACCATAAAACTGCCAGGAAAATTTTTCTCGCGCGCTTCGCGCGCACCTCAAGAGAAAGCTGACTAATACAGTTGAAAATTTTGTCTGGCACCGTAAGATTTCTTTCCTTCTACTCGCCACACTGTTGTGACTTAAAGCTTTGAAATATGGGACAATGAAATTACTAATATAGGTAAAAAATGCACCATGGTCCTTGCAGACAAAGCCTTAAACACTACCAATGTGTGGGGAACGGCAATTCTCGAAGAAAAACAATTGGCGTGCTTTGCATAAGCTTAATATAAATGGATGTCTCATTAGTACTGCTGTACTGCTGTGCGTAGGAGAACTTTGGTGGAATTGCTTCGTTATTACTTCCTGTTGGACAGCTTGACTAAATGAACATTTCCAAAACTCTCACTACACCTCTCCCTATTCACTTTCCTCACCAACTACCACCATCCTTAGCAAATTGACTGACAGTTACTATCTCAAATGTGCCAGTTATGAAAACTTTTTCATTAGCATTTCAAATTCTACCTTAGAAAGCAGGTTTTTATCAAGAAATGGTCCAGAATGGCCGCAAAAGCCGTCAAATTTAAGAAAGATTTCTCAAGGAGGATCCTCAGTCCTGGCACTATAACTGACACTTCCCTGGCACTTTAACTGCAGATGCCCTTTACAATGTCCATACACAAAGTACCCTCAAAAGATTTAATTGACTTCTTTTAAGGAGAATCTAAGCTCAAATCAAGTTTTTATATGTTAGAGGGGTACTTATTCCAAACATTCTGGTAAAATTTGCATTTAAATCCGGTTTGTGGTTCTCAAGATATTAGCAGTTAAAGTGGTCACATATTTTCAACACAAAGTGAACTTTAAGCAAAAACATATGACGTCATAGCTTCACATTAATGGCCAGTCTCTTCTTTTTCTTTCAACTTGACAACCAATTTTCTCCTCTACATTCACATGTTTTCGAAATGCGATTACACGAGAGGCACAAGAATTTTACAAACTTTACATTCCCCATGAGGAGGTCAGATCCCTATGTCACGAGGCACCCAATTTTGGTGCAACGTGCAGGTTCGTAACCATTCAGTATTTTAACAAGCATTTCCCAAATACGCTTCGTAACAGACAAGACCGAAATCATGAACCAAAACACAAGGGTTCCGTTTGCTTGAACGGTATATGATATTTTTATTATACAAAGAAAAATACCTTATCTTTTGCTTGTAAGGCTTTAAAAGAAAACGAGAAAATATAACTGAATCCCCCGTGCGCACGGTAACTTAAATTAACCTAAAATAACCTCTTAAACTAACATCCTATAGACCTATAGTCTTATAGCCGGCTCTAAACTAATAATGGCCATGTCCGTTTCTTTTAATTGAAAATCATAACATCAGTTCTGTTCATTTTGTGCGTCTGTTTTTGCGTTTTTGCTAGTTAGTACCGGAATCCTCGGCCCATGCCTTGGGCTGTCATCTGGAGCCATCTATAAAGCCAATGAATGAAGCTCAACTTTAACATGATCCATCCCTACTAATATTCATACAAACATTTATCTACGATTCAAACTCATCCTTATTTCATCCAGTTGTTATTTCTATTACGTCATCACTTCTTTAACTGCAATACTGAAGCACTCTTTACAGTTCTTTTTAACACTTCACTGGTGCAACTCTCAAATTACCTTAAATATGAACAACAAAGCGATACTCACACTTGACAATTGTATAAATGTAGAATACACCATCTCAAGTTCTCAGCCGTCAATACAGTCGGATAAATACAACACTCAAACCACAGTATAACGCTGCCGACATGGTTTGGCCCGATTTGCCACTCCCTGGGTGTCGGAACAGGTCTACTCCACGGTGGCTATGATTCCACGACCTTGCGACTTAGATTCTGCAAACCAAGTAACTAGCTCTCTTAACCACACGAGGCACAGCAGTTCCTTGGTTAACCCAAGCGGTAATCTCCTCGGGAATGCTATACACGTGCTCTCCACATTTACATGCAAATTATGCAGAAAAACATTCAGCACAAAGTTCATCGTTAACAAAAATAAGAGAGAGCCCTAAATTGTGACACCCTATTGACGTGAAGGTCAGTTAAAAAGACTGAAAAAACAAAGGAAACAAAACATTTCTCATGAATGTGAGAAAGTGATATAGCCCCTTCTTTCCTCAAGCTTACTCTGGGTCACAAATGTAGCAACTTCATTTGCTAATATGTTGAGTACTCCATGTATGATTTTTATGGAAGTTTCACCAAATTGCTAAGATTTAGTTCCACTTTCACATATTAAAATTAATGTTTTGCTTAAACCCTTCCTTAAAGTATCACTTAGTCCATAACCTTCAAAATTGACTCTAACCTTATTTTTCACACTAATAAAAAGTTGAGGGGCACTTGACCCCCCCCCCCCCACAAAAGAAACATAAAACAGAGCCTCCATAAAACAAGACATATAGATTTCCATATCCTGCTTTATGGAAGAAAATTCACCTGGGGAAAGTACGAAAATTTTTATGCTATAAAAATACTGTATTTAAAACTAAAGAAAAACAATAGGCTACAATTAAATGACTCAACGCTGTTTTCTTCTGGGCGCTTCGCGGGCACCCGTTTTAAATATTGCTTCGAGGTTTCGGGGTAACTTCGTGTAGAACATCCTGCTTTTCATAGCTTCGAACAAACTCTTCTATTATCATTTAAACCATCAATGCCCCCATGGTCGTACGCAGCGTATAGGGAAGTCCCCGTCGATTTACCGACTCTCTAAAGATTGCTTAGATGCAAGTTGTAAGGAAAGTGTCACTATCGGTACCGTAATAAAGCCAATGACAGGCGCTTAGCGGAGGAGGGGAGGGGGGGGGGGGGTTGAGGATACTTTTCTTTCTATGCATTTCTGTTACTTATATCACTAAAACGTATGAAAAGTTCGATTTTTTATCGCGCTTCGCGCCCATCCGTTCTGAATACCAGATACCCCATTCCTAAAATTATAGTTCCAAAGCCCCGGGAAACCCTTGAAATAATCCATCCTCTCCTACTTCCTCAGGCCCTCAGCATTATCGATCCCATCTGACTGTAAGTCTCTTAGATTAAAAATATAATTGAAAAAAGTCAAAATGAGATTTTTGTAGGATTTTTATTGTCCATCTTATGTCATTTGAAGTTGAAGCTAAAATGCATCATTTTAATTTCCACAATTTCGTAAATACCCCAGAGTATTTGCTGTAACCCAGTAATTGTGGCCCGATGTGACCTGGTACATTTTGATATGAGCAGCCTTTGTGCATCTCTGGTGCATAAGCAAGACACATTTGTTTTTTACTCCGTAACACAACCATTCATCATCTGCCTACGATCATTCATAGTTCGTCCTATTTGATCAGTTCAATAGCCAACCTTTCTGTTTATTCCTTTTTCTTTGCGTCTGCATCAACTCGTCGAGAAAAGCCGCTTTAAAATGTTTTTTTGAAAAACATGTATTTCGTAATCCTGTGTCGTCTCTCAGAAGGCCCAGTGCAGTGTGCTTTGTTAATTCATTATTCAATATTAACCTGATTCAATTCCTCTCACTTTTTTAGGTTATGCATTGTATTGATAATATGAAATATGAAACTATATGGAAATATGAAACTATATGGAAATATGATGGCAGCGTGACCTTGATGAGATGGTTGGCCGAGATGAGATAAACAGTAACAATGCTGTAAGCTTCACCGTTCCGTAGCAACGGAGACGTCATTTCCCATTACTGATGTCATCATCCTTATACTGGATTTTGATTTGCCATTTCCAAGAAGCTTGCTTCCGCAAGTTCGTATCCTATGGGCAATGTTACGATCAAGCAAAATGTGTCATTTCTGTTATCATTGGTTCTGTCGATCAATTTCTAGTGTAACGCGTCTTTGATAAAATATTTGCAGTTCAGATACAACAAACTATGTGCACACTTTATGCGCTATACTTACAGTCATCGAAGATGCATGGATAGATAAAAAAAAGTTATGTAAAGGGATCACCGACGCTTCCTTCTTTTACATTTCGCTATTTGATCCTACCTCTGATTCCAATACACTGAAGAACCTTAACCGAAACTATATAATCAAATTATCCAAACTAATATAAAGAGTAGCACCCTTTTCAAACATGTATGACCAGTCAGACTGACCCAGAAAGCCGACATACAAAGATACAAAGAAGTCTAGTGTTCCTCCATGTTATCAATTGTAATATTATGAGTTTTTTTTCTTATAAAATGTAAAAATCTGTGAGGAATATCAAATTCTTCGTGGTTTTGCGTATCTGCTAATCATTCATGTGAAAATTTGCTTGTGCTTCATACACACAGGAAAACGTAAATTGGGTAACCATTTTTAAAGGTTAGTGTACTTGTAAATAAGCTCCCTGCTGTTCAATGTTAACCTTAACCATTATTCCATGTCTAAAATTTTTGTGTTTTTGAATTTGTGTAAGTCTGTCGTACTACAAATTTATCTTTGCACTAGATTTTATGAGTACATAATACGTACGGTGTTACCATTTGCCATTTTGCTGAATTTCACTACCTAACGCCCTTACAAAAAACGTGTGTCAATTGGTTCCAAATCCTCAGGTTTTCTCACGTGTCTGACATGGGTTTTCACAGGTTTTTGCAGGGAAACCTGTGTTTTCCCATGAAATTGACACAGGTTTGTCAGTTGCCACACTTTGCCACAGGTTAACCACAGGTTTGCCACAGGTTTGACACGCAAAACGCATGGCAATTAAGAATAGTATTGACAAAGAATTCTGAGTCAAAACCTGTGGCTTAAAATTGAAAGCAAGAAAAGGTGTGTAAACCTGTGTCAAACCTGTGTCCAGAGGGTTCCAAAAACACAGAAACACAAAAAACGTGTGTCAATTGGTTCCAAATCCTCAGGTTTTCTCACGTGTCTGCCATGGGTTTTCACAGGTTTTTGCAGGGAAACCTGTGTTTTCCCATGAAATTGACACAGGTTTGTCAGTTGCCACACTTTGCCACAGGTTAACCACAGGTTTGCCACAGGTTTGACACGCAAAACGCATGGCAATTAAGAATAGTATTGACAAAGAATTCTGAGTCAAAACCTGTGGCTTAAAATTGAAAGCAAGAAAAGGTGTGTAAACCTGTGTCAAACCTGTGTCCAGAGGGTTCCAAAAACACAGGTTTGCCACCCAGGAACACGCGTGATTTCTTTTGTTTTTCACGTGTGATCACGCGTGGTCACGCGTGGTAACTGACACAGGTTGACACACTATTTTTTGTAAGGGCGTGGACATGAAATGTTTAATAATTGGACGAACACTGTATTTGACTTGTATATATTAGACAATACATGGTTGACGTGTTTTGACGCGATGTTGTAAAAGAGTTTTAGGTTGTTATTTCATAAGTCCATGCCATCGTTATGACTTTGTAGTGATGCTATCAACCTGGAAGGGGTACCTCGTCCATGCATGAAAAAATGTTTTGTCATGTTCTTTGAATAAATTTTCTTTAGTTTTATTGCTCTTGTCAAGCTATTTTTACTTTTGCGTATTGCCGTGTCACCCCTAAATTTATTGACGTACCCATTCCAGTGCCCTCCAGTATGATGTTTTTATAATGACCACGACCCTAGCAAGCTAAAAACGAGTGATCCACCCTGTCCATCTTAGACTTTGGTGTCTTTGTAATATTACTGCAGTTTGTTATAGCTTGAACTAAACAATCTGGCTTTTTGAAAGGTAGGTTATTAAAAGTAGTAACTATTCGTTAATTACCTCTAGTGGCAAATAATTGGCTTGAGAACAGACAGAATATGGCACAACTGTTACTTGTATAAACTAATGACTGTGGCGATACTATAAAGGTCAAAAGGTGTCAGAAGCTTGCCTGCAATGACTGTGCGTCATATGAGATAATTGTATTTAGTTGATAATGGTCCCTACGCCATCATTTCCATCACGGCGGCAGCATTGTCAGCGAAAAAAGTACCAGTGTATCTGAATATTCGAATGGAAAAATACTTTACGATTTTGTAAGTTTCAGTCAGTAACTTTTTATCTACGAAAAGTAAAGCAAAACAAATTATTTCTATTTTACAAGCTCAAGTAAGGCTTCAATTAAGTTAAAGCTTTAAAATAATAATTGTAATAATAATTAAAAACAGACCGATATGAAACGTTTATTTCTGTTGGTAGCTTTATCTGAAGAGAATCACGAATAGACAAATGTTAAGGTGTTACAAACGTGTAGAATCCAAAAGCAATAATGGTGTTTACCATTTTCGTATTTATTGTGTTCATTTTTTCATCATGTCTGATGTTTTCAACTGTTCTTGGAAGCCAGCAGCAATTTTTGCCCAATATTCGCTGGTTCAAATCCGTAGGGGTGGCTGGAAGATTCGTTGTAAACCGAGACGCCCTAGAACAGGTGCTACGGAATCGAAAGCAGCAAGATGCTGCCTGTGGACAAGGTAAAAAGCAATGACATTTGATAGCAGCTTTGGCGCATGTTATCATATCATTAGAAAGAGAATTGGGAGTGATTAGTAGCATCTGAAATTTTAAAGTGTCTTCTGATTTGAGTATTTCTAGCAAAAATTAAAAATTAAAAATAAAATATAAAAAACCAAAGAACACTGAGGGAATTTGTTAAATACCTGTTCGGTCTCATGTTATCCCTTTATGCACTTTCCACCTTGTTTTTGAAGGAAACATGAAGTATGAAACTCGTTTGCTATTATCTTTTTCTCCTCTCATTTGCTATGTGAATGGAGTTATGTTAAAACATTGTGAGTGATTAAGATAGCGTTTAGTTTGTACCAGACGTGGTTTAGTACATAATGATTCATGTTCCAGATGTGGTATGAAATAAACACACGTTGCCTTGAAGCGAATAAAAAATCTTTGTGATGAAAATTGCAAAATTGATTAAATACCTGTACAGACTGCTTTTTTGTATTTTTTCCTCAGCGGTAAAGCTTCAGCTGCCACAATCTTTACCACATTCATCATACAATGTATCACAGCAGGGAGAGGTGTCCATTTTTTATGGGACCGTCACAGACAAAACATTATCCGATGAGTTACCAAACTGCTTGAAAGACAAAGTTGCCACATCTTCTCAACAATTGGTGATAGCAATACCGGTCATCCTTGGGATGACCGAAGAACACGGCTTGTTGTTCCTCCACTTGTTCAGTAACAGTAAGAAGGTTCAGGTTCCTTACAGTACTAGCAACAATGAAGTAACACATGTAGACAGTATTGAAGATGAAGAGTATGGTAGAGTAACACTTCGACTCGGTGGTGATATCATAACTATCCAAATACAAGAGGATGCCAAGGCTGACGACGAAATGAAAGTTGATAAAGACTTCGACGAAGTTTATGGTGAAACTGTAACATTTACCCATTATCCCCTGTCTTTCGATTGGGGTTGTGCCCTTTTGGGTTCTCAAATCAGTTTCTGTCAGGTTTTGAATAATATTCGGTGTGAATTAGCGACCTTTGGAGGAGACGTTTGCGTTCTCAGCTCAGTCATCTTTGGTGAGAGATCCCCAACAGATATAAAGGTTGTCAACATGACGGGAATATTCCGAGACAGGTTTCCGTATTTGGCTGAAACAGTTCCTTCGCAAAGTTTTGAAGCTGAAAACTTAAGCAGAGAGCTTTTGTCGGGGATTAAGTTTCCTTGTTTAAATCCGTAACCTAAGCTCATTTTAGCTAATTATTACTATAAAAGTCTTTAGTTTCGGTTGTATTCATCGTATTAAGTAAAGAAAAGTGTTAAGTAGTGCAGGTGGTCACGCCTACGGGCAGTATGAAAGCGATAAATCGATTTTCTTTGTTGAGAATCTGTGTGCCGGGTTAGTAAAGAAATCGTCAGGAAGACAGGCACCAAAGGCGATGACGGTTATAACGCCCATGTCTTTACCATTGATTTCTCCACTGATTTAATTATTTAAGAGTAAGCACTTTGGGAGGTCTTAACAAATAACCATAAGGGGAGTAGTCATAACTTACTTCTGGTCAGGATGGTATTTTGTTACTATACTTATACCTTTTCTCAGTGGACAGTGTGCAAGGAGAGATTACTTTTTGGGTATTGTATGGTATTGCCAAGAATAATACTTCTCTACATAAATTTAAAAATTGTAGAATGTGAACAAATTTTTTATTATTGATTTAGACAGCTAACCAGGAAGTGTGTTTATGTCAAAAGAATGAAAAACATGTTCGTTTTGTACATTTCTCCTCCAAAATATGGTCATTTTTTGAGGTCCGAACGGGATAGATTTCCATCAACATACTTAATGCGTTCATGGTTTTTTTTTTAAAAAAGCCAGAAAATCGTATGTCACGAGAGATCAATAATAATCAGGTTTGTTTATAAGCCCTTTTGTAACTTTTACAAGTTTTGCAAGTTTTACTTTCCAACACTTGCACTCCTCAAGATTTAAGTATGAATGTCTGGATTGCATTTTGCAAACTGAGCATTTTAGGTACCGTAATGACTAAATTTTAGCCTAATATGAATATTCAGGCTTTTTCCCTTTATCATAGTCAAGTAAAGTTGTAGGAAAATGTAAAGAACATACATCATTAAAAAACATAAAAGTGCAGACGTGGATTTACACGCTTAGCATGAAGTTTGCTTACAGTGCTCTTTCAACAGGCACTTACAAAATAAGTGAAAGATACCGTATCCAGTTTCCTCTTCCCTAAATTAGGAAATGTCACATCTCTCGTTGTCCCATTCACGCTCGTATTCAATGAAGATATTCAATCGAATGTTTTTGGACAGATCCCCCAAATCAAAATTTGAGAGTTATTTTTTATTAGAGCACTCGCACTAACGGCCGGTCGATTTGATGTTCTAAGGAGTTTGTAGGTGCGGAAACCCTGATAGGTTATGCCTGAAGTAACAACTTTAATACCACTTTTGCTTTTCAAAAGGAATTACTATTAATGCAAATATCCAGCGCCGGATTTCGGAGGGGCCCACCGGGGCACAGGCCCCGCCCCCCCCACATTTAGAGGCCCCCACATTTGGGTGTCCAAAAGAATGGAGGCATAAGATGCCTTGCCTTCCTTCCGTCGATGGTCAACATGTAAAATACGGACCTTTTTTCGGAACTCCACACTAAAAAAGTTGTCTTTCCGTGGAGCTACATGGGGCTTGTAAGAATACATGGTCTTTATTCTATGGCATTTGCGTAACTTGTCACACACGTGACACCACAGAACCCATGAATGCAGTGTTTACAAATGTAAATTCTGTAGGTTTTGCAGAAAACAAATTGTCATCCCTGTAGATATATGGATGACGGTCTAGCTATCAACCACCGATCATGTGATTCAAGTCCACTTCAGTCACTTTGATCAACCGAGTAAGTTTTCTCCTCGTGAACCCTGTTTTCATACTGCCATAATCACCGAACAGTCGGTAAATATGAAAAGCCTATTTGAATTTTCATGTAGTTAAAATTTAAAGTCACCATTCAATCCGAGGAATTAAAATGACATGACCTGTGCACATTGTGCAAATAGAAGTTTAAGAGAGCATTAAAACTGACTAGGTCTAGTTCATTTCATCTAGTGTGTCAGCAAAAAACCAAAATTTACATATGAACTGTTATAAAAGTCAACTTCCAGAACATAAGGATTCAAAATTAAAAATGTTTGGATGCAACTTGCAAGGCCTGGGAAGTGCCATCTCCAGCGATCTGGGAGCATTTCCTGCCAAAATTTTCATGCACACTACGCGCCAACCTATGGTGGCGCTCCGCTTTGATAGTAAGCCTAACCGTTAAAGGGCCCCTAAACTATTCTGGGCCCCGGCCCCCACAAGCTAAATCGGATCCTGCAAATATCTAAGATGAGTATTTGCGGGTCGCCCTGCAAAATAGAAATATTAAATGTAATGTAATTTTTTTCGCTGCATTTTACATTGCAAAAGTTATCCGATACAATGGAACCCCTAACCATTTCATTTTCCATTCTTCTTCCCTGTTCTTTTCCTTTTTAGCCGGGTAGTTTTAGCTGGTCTCCCGGGTCGAATCCATAGCCACGAAAGGAACTGAAGACAGCAAAATACCTTAAAAGAGGAGAGATATTTTGCATTAAGGCAATAGAAAGTTTTGATTTTGTAGAGCCTCGGGATAAAATTTTTGGGAAGGGTCGCCCATGGACCTCCCTTGGCTACGGGCTTGACTCTTTTCTTTGCAGATACGGATTTTTTATTTCTTTGTTTAGAAATGCATGTAAAGGGTAATATTTAATATAAATAAAAATATAAAACATGTAATCTAACCTATCAAAGATGAAAACATATCAATATTCTATTATAGAAGTTCTTAGCAAAATGAATCATTTAGATGCTTCATTTGTAGCTTCATTTTGACATTTACATTGTTTTTCGTTTGTTTCAAATTGCTTGTAAGTGGTACACACTAAGGGCAAAGGAAAATATCAATGCAGAATCAGTTCTAAAATTCGTTTCCTTTGAAAAGGGTATCTTTTAGATGATTCATACTTGACATGTGTATGCCCCAAATTAAGCAGATGGTCCCTTTTGTTTTTGAAGGGTGTCAGAGATCATGTGAGATCACCAAAGGTGACATTTGAAAATCCATTTTAGAATCATATCCTCTAGAAGGTTATATTGATTGGCCTTCTTGTTGACATGGGATTGCCAACAGAGAGCACTTAATCTTTGTGTTTTTAGCGAAGTTCAAAGGTAATGTTGGGTCACATAAGTCAAACTGTGAGAACCTTATAACCACGAATATCTCATGTACCGTATTGACTGCATACTTGGTTAGTAGGTGCTCATATCAATGCACTGTCTAAATTGTATTTTATCGGAGCAAAGGTCATTTGCTTTCCACAGATGTCAAAATATCAAGACGTGTTACCAAGATATTTCAACTTGAAGACTAAAAACATGTTGAGTCTCATACTTGGCTTGTGGCTCTACATTATTGAGTGCATAATCCCTGTTGTATTTTGGTTGAAGGTAGAGCTCATTTGAGGTCACCAAATGTCAAGCAGTGGAGACCTTAAAAACATGATTTATCAAAAATGAAACAATTTTTGATCATATATCTGGCAGTGCTGTAGTCGAGTTTCCACCTTTCCTAGTCCGAGTCCGAGTCCTCAACTGCCGAGTTTGAGTCCGAGACCGAGTCACATGCATTCGAGACCAAGACCGAGACCGAGTCACAAGCTCCGATTCCGAGTTCCAAATCCCCGCTATTGAAAAGTGTACTACAAAAAGAATAGAAATTCACAAATGACCAATTTTTACACTGACTTTTATGCAATGTTGTTGATTGTTGTAATATATCCTGGCTCTGGTGTCTGAATGGCAACCCGTGGGCCACATTCGGCCCACAAGGTATTTCACTTCAGCCCGTCAAGCAAACTGAGATTAAAAAAGAGGGTTGAAAAAAAGGAACCAACAATAAAGAATTATTAGTACTGAAGGCAGTTTAGAAATGGGTAAGTTTTAGAATGAAAAGGGAGAAAAACTTCCCTACACCTATTGTAACTAGCAATCTTACTATTACGTCATTTAGGCCAGGCGTGCAGTAATTATTCTGACGCCTGATGCAGCCAGAAATGTCGCCAAAGGGGTTCCACACTCCAGCTATCTTGGCAATGTTTTCAGTGGGCCTTGTTACTAAAAAGAAATGTGAAAGCTGAATTTTTGACTGCCAAACTCCCAATTTTCAACTTTAAGCCTGTAACAGAAAAATTTCTGTTCACTGGCAGGGAAATGAACATTCTGCCAAAATCATAAACACAGCACCCTTTGCTCGCGATTGTTCTCCTTTTATCTGTTAGGTCATGTTGTGTTACAGTATTTATGCCAAACATGGTACTAATTTTGTTTTCTTTCTTACTACGTATAAACGGAAAAGCAGGAACTAACGAAAAGATTTGTTAGGAAAATCGGTGTAGACGTAAAAGCTGCGCCTAGAGGTACCCGTACAAAAAATTGTGTGGCAAAAGTTCCAATACAACACGTGGAATACTGTGTTACACTGTGGAAAACTATGGTGGGGTGTGAAGAGTCATGAAATTTCTGTGAATTTTTTCATGACAATGTGTGTCATTAATTATTATTTGACACACGTTTCCAAAGTGCCATGCATTGACCTGCATTTCCACAGGATAGACATGAGGCAAGGTGTGGGAAAACAAAAAACACGCTTTGACACAGGTAACATTTGGCAAACTGGGGTAAAGTGGGTGAAGTGTGGAAATGTGTGGAGAGCTGTGGTGCTGAGTACAGTAAATTCAGTAATTCGACTTCTTTCACTGGCCTTGTTTGTCACACTTTACCCTGATTTGCCACATGTGTCAACTTGACAGCTTTCCCCACATTGACCCAGATTTCAAGGTGTGACAATCATGCAGGGAAAAGCGTGGTCCTGTGGGTCAGATTGGTTCCAAGTTCCAACACTACATGTGTCACCACTCATTACCACACTTTTTTCCTTATGCATTTTCATATGGCCTGCCACATGTGATTATGTGTGTTCACATGGGGCATACCACATTCTTTTTTGTAAGGGTAGGGTGGCTGTCTTTTCAAATGATCGATCATTTAGTATTTCTATTAAGACTTTTTGAAAGCTGTTAAAATTTTCTCGCGTTTATTGCTCTGCTCATTAAGTTTTGCATCGGAAAAGAAAACCCCATAGGCCTTTTTTGTTTTTGTAAATGTTTCGGGAGTCCACCGGACCCTACACACGAAGATATAACTTTGGTACTCTTGAAATAGACCCTTTTCAAAACAACAATTACAAAGCATTTGGTGATAGCCCGAGAGTTTTGGTGTTGGTCGTTTTTGCCACAGTAAAATGCCATTGACAAAAACGACGCGTACCAAAACTGTCCCAAAATCCTTTGAAATTGCTTTGTGGAAATGTGTCTATGAGAGCGTCTTCTTTACGAATGAGCCCCAATTCTGCAAACAGTTTCCGCTATTGAGGGTGACTAGTACCGAACGCTTATGTAGAGGGCGCATTGCTGATACAGATTTACCAAATAAACAAAATAATTGTGCCGACACCGTGACATCACATCAGTTTTGTAACCAAAGTGGTTTCGCTAAAAGAGAGGTGACTGGCTACATCTTGGTTATAGTGAAATAAGATGACGGCAAGCCCGTAGGGGCTAAGCCCCCCTGAAAATTTTCGCCCCCAAGAAGATAAAAAATTATCATTGCCTTACAGCATTTTAGTGTGTTTCGCTCCCTCCCCCCCCCCCCATAAAGATATTTCGCCCCCTTCAGTACCTTGTATGGCTACGGGTCTGATTGACGGGTATAGCAGTGTATAGACGTCGACAGTTGAAATTTTTTGGGTTTAAACTCACCTTGGATTTTTCACCTGTTATTCACCTGTGTGCCACCTGACTAAGCAGGTGGATGACGGGGAAGGGAGTCATAGACTTATGTAATCCCCCATTAGTAGCCCCAAACAGTCTTTGGTGAGGAAGGACTTGAAGTTATTGATGGATTGCAGTCAACAGCTTCAGATGACAAGTGATTCCAGGCGTTGATGACCCTTTCTGTAAAAAGTACTTCTTAGAATTTAAACTACAGAGGCCCTTATATACCAAGTGGCTCTGCCCTCCGTGAATCCAAACCTCACTTCAAAGAGACTTGCAGGCTCTATATTCTCTAAACCTCTAATAATACTATAAGTTTCAATAAGATCCGCCCTAAAACTTCTCATTTCTAAAGACATAAGACCAAGATCATCAAGTCTTTGCTCATACGACAAATGCTCTATGTCTGGTATCATGCATGTACACCTCCTCTGAACCTTTTCAATCAGATTAACATGTTTTCTTACATGTGGATTCCAAACTGTACTACAATACTCCAAGACAGGACAAAGTAAAGATTTATAGAGTGGGAGCAGCATCTCTTTCCTTGAAAATCAGGAGTTCCACTTAAAATGCCAAGTGTTTATTTGCTTTCTTAACTATCTCTGAAACATACTCACTTGGTTTCAAGGACTTATGTATAATGACACCAAGGTCCTTCTCTTCACCTATTGCCTGTAACATCTTTCCTCCCATGGAATATGAAGAACTGGGATTACTCCTACCAGTGTGAAGTACTTTACATTTATCTACATTAAATAACATTTGCCTGTCGTCCAACCATTTGTACACCGTAGCCAAATCATCCTGCAGACAAGCAAAATCACTTTCTACTGGGATTTTAGAAAACTATTTAGTATCATCTGTAAATTTTATGATACTTCAGACTATGTCGTCATCAATGTCATTAATAAAAACAGTAAGCAGTAAACAGAATTTTAGCTCCTACATTCACCAAGCCCTCTGCTACAACCCTCCGTGCAAACTATACCATCATCAATTAACCCCCACCCACACACTTACATGCTCACTGCGTAGTCCAATCGACGGGCAATTATTCTGACATAGGTAATCCAGTGGTATTGAGAATACCTAGACAGGCCAGTTGAAATGAACTTACGATATTTGAAAAGACGACATGCCCTTTGATAGAAACATATGTAGGGCGAAATTTTTTCTCCAGCTTGCCTTAAGTTTATTATTTGAAATGTGGATTGCTAATGATGATATTCAGAGTGAAAAATACGGTACCTATTAAGCTACAACTTACACAGCCTGATAACTTGTCACTTAAGGTAATAAAGTAGGCATTTTGGCCAAAACAATAACAATATTATTGTTACGGTATGTGAGTCAACGGATAGTGACGCTCCCCCCAGATAAAGTCACGACAAAACACCTTCTCCCCAGCTAAACACTTTTCAACATAGATTTAAGCAAACTAATATGATGATCTTATTTGTTTCCCACTCTGTCAGTCTGGAATGAGTCCTTGCCTTCCGTGTCCGAGTTAAAGTCGTGACTCGAGACCGGTCTCGAGTACTGCAGCACTGATATCTGGAATGATGTAATGCTAAAAATTTAACAGTCCGGGAGATTCTCCTGTTTGAGCAAAACCAAAATTCCCCAAATGTAAACATATGCAACACACTGTATAGGCGTGCTGTCCTAACAAAGACAAGGTTTAGCAAGAACGAAAAACTCAAAAACTTGCGCTTTTCTCAAAAACGGCGTGGTGCATTACCGATTAGGACGTGCCTTTTCAGTAGGTATGACAATATACCTACCGAAGTATGCATTTCATTCCATTGCATTAGACACCGGGGTTCCAAAACCCATTCTCCACTGAGTCTGACAATATCTTACACAAAGAACGCTTGAATTGTGGGAAAAATACACAATTTGGCGACGCCTATGGCCCATTTTTCTCCCGATCAGGGGAAAACTAGATTTTCCCAAAAGGGTGAATCTTCCGTATTGTTCAAAGTAAGAAGAAGATGACGTTCATACTATCATGTATCTATTACTTAAATCTATTTCTGTTGGCCACAATGAAACTATGTGAACCAAAACCTCTAGTTAAGTTTAAACCAGAAGTTAGGACCACTACACCTTTTTGGTTTTCTGGTTACAACATTAGTGTTCTTGATTTTGCATATTCCCCTCATCAGATTATTTTGCAAATTTTCCTTCTGTGGGATTTGTCAATTTCTTTTACATGAGACATCAAAATGAAAGGTTGTTTGAATTGGTGTGTAAAAAAAAGTTACGTTGTCATTTCTCCTAAGGTCGGAGGCATAAGTAGGTCCCTCGACTTTTCAAATCGTGGAGCCGCAAGTAATAACAGGTTCAACTACAACCGCAGTCGTTATAGGTATTTACAAGGGACAGGTGTATTATAAGCAACACATGACCATCCCAGCTTGAAGTGGCCTGGGATACATAAAAATGTTGACTGCAAAGAGCAACATTAATGCTGATGATATGCACAAGAGGCCAATTGGTGATTTATTATGATTTTCTATTCCTCTGTTCTTATTCTTGAAACATTTTTCAAACAAAACGTCAGACAAAGCATAAATTTGTGATGATCAATGTACAAAATATCATAAAACATGGAAAAGGCTGCCACTTTGAAATAAATGATGGCTGCCATTGCATTTTATCTAAAAGTGGAACATACTCAGTTTGTGTTGCCAATGGTCTGTGAAAGTAAAAAAGCACATCCTATAAACTAATGTAGCGAATAAAATTCGTGATGCAATTTTCACTCTATACTTCTCCCTTATAGTGTTCATACAAACTATGCGGGTGTTGACCCTCCTGTAAAATCCATCAGTAGCTGATAATACACTACCGTTTGTGGCTGGGGAAGATGAAGGGTGATGAGGGTTGCATGGGATTGGCAAGATAATTCTCCTCAAGCTGCCATAGCTACCGCTATGCAACGTGGTTACACAAATTATAATTATTAACACGGTTATGAGTGAAGCCCACAAATACACATACAAAACAACATTTTCAAGGCACTGAACGCAGAAAATACTTCATTTCACATTATTACAAAAGTTATCCAATAGATAAAAGGAGGAACAATAAAAAGGCATTTTTGTCATATTTGTGAACATCTGGTGACAAGAAAGCTATTTGTATAGGTCATCTTTCTTTGCCCAGAGTGGAGAGGATACATCCCCATGTAATCTTCTAAGGATTTCTACCTATGTTCACATGAAAAACAGAAAAGAGTTATAACAATACAACTTGCTTTTAATATGACACAAAATGGAGATATGCTGACCTAAAAATCCAACATGGCAACAGAATGAAAGATCAAACGCAAGTGAGAATAACGAATAGGATAGGCTTTAAAGTCACACAGCCATTCCTTGAACAAACGGAACGAATTATCAATTAAAATATCTACTGAGATATCAGGTCCTCAAACTATTGTATTGACCTTATGCTTTGACGTCGATGAGACATCGTGTTAAAGGAAAAACAATGAAGCTAGCTGAGATAAGGTAAATGACTGTACAATGTACCTACGACGGAGCCTTCACACGCACAGACTTAGGAGCTTATCGCACCAGTACAAAACTTAGCTGCCTGCATTCATGCCAGGTCGATCGAACAGAAATCACTAATCGCTTTCCGTCCTCTTTTCGGGACTAATGGGCCTCACTCCGGGATCTGATATTACACTTTTCTGTTAAGACCGCAAATGAGTCATAAGAGGGAAGAAAGTTTTCTGAGGTATAATATTTTCTTGCATAAGATATTATCATAAGCCCAAGTGAAGTAGGAGCTTACTAGCCATTCCAATGTACCTAATATTTTGAGATATCTCGAGATATTATCTTCGAGATACCTGGTATTCGAGAGCCTACCAGAATATTATTAAGACTTTTTATCGGTACAAATATCTAGAACTCCGTAAGAACGTATACAAATACTTTTTTACGTTCATCAATCTCAGGTCGTAAGTGGTTATCCTATAAAAATGAATCACAAACTGTTACCCTTATATGTAACCAGGGTAGGGACAAACGGGAGAGCTAGTTGCTCAATTACCTGTTTTGCGATATACTTTACATTTAGGAGAGGCGGAGCAGTGGTGGTGATGATGACGACGGCGACGGCGACGACGACGACGACGATGATGATGGTCCAAAGAAGTTGGTTAAACGAGAATTCCCTTTCAACGTCCAATAGTGTTATCAACGCTGTCAATGTGTTCAGAGTGCGCCTCAGAACGTCCGATTCAGGCATTGTGAGCTACATGCCCGAATTGGAGGATTCGTTTATAGAGTGAATATCAACTTGAAATTAGTCCTGCCGATGCTGTTTTCAGAACGATTACGCTAACTATTAAAAGTACCATGATATGATTAAGTATTGCGCTGAATATGAAATCATGGGATTTATAAGCTTCTTCGGTTTTTTGATTTTGGTCCGTGAAAATCTGTTAAACGGTTTGTTCCGCGTTTGTGAAGGTGTTTACTAATACAGACTTGGGAGAGAAGGGGGTGGCAGGTGATAGGTGGGCCAGTTGACAAGGCTTTTCAAATTAGTGGGGTCCAGGACAATTTTGGTACAGATTAACCAGAGATCCAAAAGGTTTCGTGATATCTTACCTCTGTCTATATTTTTTAGTACTTTCACGATCTGGGGTTTCAACAGAAAGGCTCACTCCTACTGCAGGCAAAGATAAAGCTGTACCTAAAAGGGGTTACAATCTCATATGCTTAGTGAAGCTTCATCAGTGTTGCCCCTCTTGAGATATAATTTTTGTAAGCAGCTTACAAGGTTTTTACCGCTTGACCTTCAACAGCCTCAGATACTCTCTCACATCTACCCAAAATAAAGGGGTCCATCTACTGACTACAACGCATTCACATGCGATAATGAAAAGTATCTATATTCATATCTTAAGGGATCAAATTTACACGGGTTTCACTTCTTGACCTTTAGTGACAGTAACATTATCTCCAACAACAAAAGGATTCTTCTTCTCCGTGACAAATCTATATGTCAAGTATAAAAGGTATTCATCAATCACATCTTAAGCTATTGCCTGTACCAGCAATGTCCACGGTTTTCGCCGTTTTTACTTCGGGTAACCTCAGATAACCTTTTAACTCTATAAAACAATAGCGTTTATCTCCAGACTATGACGCATCCACAAACCAAGTTACAAAAGTTTACGTGCTTCCTACCTTGAGATATTGTGTTTACAAGGTTTTTGGCTTTGGTTCCCCCACGTGACCTCTGAATTTTACTAAAAAATAGGGTTCTTCCTCTTAATATTATATCCCCATGCAAAAAATCTGAAAATTGTCAATGATTGCTTTCTTGAGATATCGTTTTAACAAGCAAAGTCAAGGTTTTCGTTGTTTCACCCCTGTGAATCAGATAATTTTTGACGTCTTAGCTACCAAAACAATAGGGTAGATTTCTCACTATGGCGCACTTACATGCCAAGCATTGATAGTATGCGTGAATCATAGCTTGAGATATAGTGTTTACAAGTTTTTTTGGTTTTGACTACTGGTGACCTCAGATGATATATGACCTCCAAAAATCAATAGGCATCTTCCGGTCATTATCATAAGTTCATATACTTAGTATACTAAGTATCCACATTCCTCTCTTAAGATAATGTGTTTACAAGCTAAACACCCCCACATACACACACGCCATCGTGACTGCATAAATTCCTTTGCCTTCTGCAAGGAATAAAAAAGGCAAAACTTTTCTTTGATGACATAGTAAAGAGGTAATGCTAAACATTGTGAAGTTTTCTTTGGGCCATTTTGTACATCTATAAATGACTTTTGAAATAGGACCAATGAGGCAATCCATGGAGTTGCAAATCTCATCCTTGTCAACTTGCCTATGTATTTAGTAATTAATTTCCGAGTCAGATGTGGGCCATAAAAACAACTGCTATGTTATCTGTCACTTGACCTAGCTTTGACCTATACCATTAATTATCTATGCAGAAGTTTCCATGTATACTGAACCTGTGTAGACGTTTTCATAATACCTGCCCTTCTAGGTAGCACTCGATCAAAGTGACGATTTAGGAGGAGATCGCAAAACACATGTTCAAGAAATTTACACCAATTTGATCTTTAACCTACATTTTACCTTTGACCTTAGCCCTGACCAACCATACGTAAAGCGCTATTTGAAAGTTAGTGTCATAGTTCTCTACATGTCAAATGGTGTAAGTGATGATTTTTCCAGCATACTGATAAGCAAATAAAGTGAAAAAGGCTTCCGTTATCTGTCCTTTGACAACTGACCTTTGATTTATGACTTCATCAATTACGTATGCACACATTTTAATGATTACCTACGTAACCACCGGCTGTATTCGACACCCTGTTCTCGAGCAGAGAACAGTGTTCTCGTACGAGTCGATCACGAAAGTACACGTTCGGGAACTGTTCTTGTACCCAAATCTCACACCACCTCGGCTGGTGGTGCAGCGAGAACGAACACGAACAAAGATGGCGGAGATGTCTTCCCACGGAAGAAATACTAGGGAAATTGCAGCACAATGCCCTTCGAAAGTGCACTTATGCCATTTTTCAATACACAACTACTTAAGCAGAATATGTGCCCGGCAGGAGTAAATGACCTAAGAACAGACTTGCCGGCTTATGAAAAATAAACGAAGTTAATAGTGAAAGTATGAAACAGTACGGCGGCACGGTAGGGCCTAGGCCTACTGTAGGTAGTAGCATGTACGTAGTATGTACGTAGAGTAAGGTCGACGTTAGACCAAATACTGTATACAAGCTAAACAGTATTGTCCGTCACTTTCATATACCGACAGGATGGTTATGAATATCATGCATGTACTCATTTGAGGTGCCTGAAAATCAGGTGGTATGAAGTTTAACTGAAGTGTACAGTGGTAACTGTACCTGCACTGTAGGGTTCGTGTTCGACACTGCAGAACGAATTCCCATGTTCTCGTCATGTTCCTGAACAGTCAAGTTCAGGGTGTCGAATACAACCACCAAGTCTGAAGGTGATCTTACTTAAAGCACACACAAATATTACTCACATACTGAGGCACTAGAACAGAGCTTCACATTTCTGATGTCAGGAGAAGTACAATATATCATCTCCTGATCCAGAACTTGTAGGAGAATTTCCCCTAGGGCCTGGGCGTCCCTACAGTTCTGCACGATGTTGATTCATATTGGTCTTTTGGCGGAGATCGTGTTTAATATTTGTTCTTCTTAGCCAGTCTAGAACGTGACATGACAGAAACATGATGTAGAGGTATGAAAGGCAAGAGGTTGGTCACGTGAAGTATCAGTGTCCCTTGGGGACGTAGGTCCTTTGAAGAGAACTCGGCGAGTCACGTTTGATTTTCACTCTTAGGTTCTCCGAGAGGAAATAACACGATCTTGATATTGATGATAGAAACTTGTCAGGGATTGCATTGTACAATCTAGTTACATGGAAAGCATTAAGTAGCATCAAACTTGCAAATTGCCTTCAATAAGGACTTATTTGCGTGACAAAGCAAAGTTAACCTAATACATTTATAAGTTATTAAATCAGTTGTCTGTGACAGGAGCCAAATAAAACTTTTAAAACGAAGTTTGTGTGAAATAATATTGCATTATATATCATAATTAAAGCTTAGTGGCTCATATGGCATCGCTCTTACTGTTGTCGACGGAAAGAAACATAAATTACCAGCATGTCTAAGAATTCGAATCGTAAAATATGGAATACGTTTATCAAACTAAAATAGTAACTATTTATAAGAGAAACAGAAAAAGAATTAAGCAAAATATGTGTTTTGTGAGAATCTGTAAAGCCTTCAAGCGCCTACAGGTCCTCTGGTTAGAGAAGAGTGAAAAAACAAGTTGACGCTACTTGTTTTGACGTATTTTATTCTTACCGCACCTTCAAATGATGACGTTAATTTAGGTATGTATCGTAGCGTGTTATAGTACAGTACCGAATCTATTAGAGATAATGGGATACACCGGGTTCATAGTCCTTGCTTTGATCTCTTTAACATGTCTTGTATATTCTACGACACCTGGTATCCAACAGAAGGTTTTTTCGGGTCTTCGCCGGCACAAATCCGTAGGGGTGGCTGGAAGATTCATTGTAAACCGAGAAGCCCTCGAACAAGTGCTCCAGAACCGAAAGCAACAAGATGCTGCCTGTGGACACGGTAAGGAGCAAAGACAATTATTAGTTTTTATTAGAAAAGCAGATTATTAGAAAGAGGGCTAACAGTGGCATAAAAGTGTTTTCAAGTTTGCTGTCAAATTATTTGCCCAAAAGAGAAAAATTGAAAAATGCAAAAGAAAAGAACACTTAAGTCTAGATCATTTTAGGTATCAATTCTTAACTTGTCCTGTTTGCATAAAGATCAGAAAAATTAAATTCATGTTAACACATGGTCAGTAAACACTTGGGAAATAAACACTTAGGAGAAAAGTAGCAAAATAAGGACACAGACCCATCAAACTCACCCAAGCCAAGTAACAAAAGTAGCATTAGCTAAAAACTGAAAAAAAAACTATTAACGCACAATCAAACAAAAAGAAAACGAAAAACAAAAACCAAAAGTTACACCACAAAGGGGCAGAGCATTACCTTTGATATGTGATAGTTGAATTCTGGGTGAAATTTTTGTTCTATTCCGATGTATTGTTATCTAGATATTAGTTCATATTAAGTTCATTTGCGACCTTAAGTGAGGTTGAAGTAAGCAGGGGTAATAAGTCCTGGAGATTCTCCCTTTGGGAGAAAACCAGAATTCTACTGAATGGGAGAAAACTTTCGTTACACAGAATTAAGGCTTGATAGCCTAATACAGGAAAGGTTCAGCACAAACAATGACCATTCAAAAACTTGTATTTTCTCAAAACGCGTGGTGAACCACCAATTAGAACGAACCTCTGAGGTACTTGTGTCATTACACTTACCGAATTGTATTTAATTCCATTAAATTAGATAGTTTTTTTGGTAAACTGGGCAAAACTGGGGTGCCCATGACCAACTTTTATTCCGACTGGGGGGAAAGTAGATTCTCCTTCATGGGGAATCTCCCGAACTGATATGACTTTAACAAACCAGGAGTGAGATATTCTCTTTCATCTCCGAACTGCTCAAGTCAATCGTATGCCGATCAATTTGAACTTAGGTCTTTGACTACGTGCAACGATACTGTATTGCATAACGAAGAAGGCGATTTTACACAAGCACTTCTTCCTGCATGACAGATATGTACAAATATTTCGAAACAGACATTATATGTAATATCACACTTAAAGGTGTCATACTGGTGTTCATACCTGTAGGTATTATATGTAACCAGAAAGCCAAAGGGTTTACTAATTCCTTGTCACTGAAATGATAGTCTGATAGCCTACTGTGATTTCGAATTGAGTTTCATAAAATACTGTTTACAGTTTTGACACAGAATGTCTATGATCTATGGGCAAAAATCTAGCACACTAATACCAATTACCCAAATGATCATTTTCCACCACCAAAAACTTTAGGGATCGTTTACTATACGGGCCATTGACATACAAAGTATGTGATTCATCAAAGTTCGTCTTTTGTGGTATCGTGTTTACAATATTTTAACCTTTTAACCTCTGATAACCCCAAATGACCTTTGACTTCCAACAAAATGATCGTTTACTCAATATGGGCCATTCACATGCCAAGTATGGAATTTATCAAAGTTTTTCTGCTTGAGATATTGGGTAAACAAAGTTTAAACCTTCGTTCTGTGGTGACTCAAAAAGACCTTTGACCTCCACCTAAAGCAGGAGGGATTAGTTACTCAATATAGGCCATCCACATGCCAAGTGAAAAAATCATCAAAGTTTCCTGCTTGAGATATTGCCTGTACAAAGTTTTAACCTTTTGACCTCTGTTGATCCCAAATGACCTTTAATCTCAATCAAAAAGGAAATAGGGATCATTTATCTAATATGGGTCATGCACATGACAGGTATGAGATTCATCAAAATTTTCCTGCCAGAGGTATCGTGTTTACAAGATATAAACCTTTTGACCTCTTGTGATCATATATGGCCTTAACCTCCACCAACAACTATATGGTTCATTAATTTAGTGTGGACCATCCACATGCCAAATATGAGATTCATTGAGGTTTTCCTGTCCGAGATACTGTCTTTTACAAAGTTTTAATCTTTTGACCTCCGATGACCCCAAATGACCTTTAGCCTTCAAAAATGATAGAGATCAATTGAGCCATCAACTTGCCAAGTGTGAAATGCTTAAAGGGGCACATTGAGTTGATACTGATAAATTTGTGAGGATTTTGAAGGGCACTACCACATGACAATGCGTATAATTAGCTTAATTAGTCAAGTTTCACATCCAAAAACTAAAAATTGGAATTTTTGGACCCATGATTGTAATGGTCATCATGTGCAATTAATACTAATGTGAAAACGTGTCTGGTCACAAATTTTTGAAAACCGAACTGAATCATTAATTAATCACTCATGAAAAGTTTATTTGCACGTAGGGTTTGGGGATGGTCTTAGTTTGACAATTTGTCATTAGTACATGAAGAAAACTTGGCAGGTTTGGAAAAATTCAGTGAATGTTACGAACCAGCTCAAAGTGCCTGTTTAACTTTCCCTGCTTGAAATATCCTGTTTACAAAAGTTTAACTTTTTGACCTCTAGCGACCTCGAGTTACCTTTGACCTCCATAAAAACAATTGAAATCATCTACCTTATATAGGCAATCTTCATGTCATGTATGAATTTTTCCATGAAGTTTCACTTTTTGAGATACCGTCTTTACAAACTTTAAACCATTTGACTTCCAATGACCTGAAATAACCTTTGACCTCCACCAAAACAATAGGGTTCATTTATCAATAATGGGCCATCAACATGCCAAATATGAGATCCATCGAAGTTTCCATCTTGTGGTAGAGTGTATACGAGCAATTACAAAGGTTTTCACCATTTGACCTCCGATGACCCGAAATGACCTTTCGCCTTCATCAAAAAAGTGAGTTTCTCCTCCTTAATATGGAGTACCCACATGTGACAAATAAGAGATTCAAACTTTTCCTGCTTGAGATAACTTTTCCTGCTTATAATCTTTTGACTTTTTGATCTCTGGTTACCCCAAGAGACTTTTGACTTCACCAAAAACAATAGGGATTATTTACCCAAAAGGGGTATCCACGTTCCAAGTATGAGATCCTTACAGTTACTCTTCTTGAGATATCGTGCTTGCAAGTAAAAGTGTCACATACACATCGCAGACAAGCACACTTTGGATCACCATCCCATAGATTCCTCTGCCGACGGCAAAGAATATAAAATCCATAACGTATAGGAACTATGTAACTTTAGATAAACGGAACGAAAGAAACGTGTCGCGTGACTAGACAAGATTTGCAACACTGTTTGAAAGATTACTCATAGAGAGTAAATAGGCGATGCAAACTAAGCAAAACTTGTATTAAAGCACACTAAAGCTCCAAAGAGGGCTTTACCGGCTCCGCCCTATTTTTTCGCCACTACTTTTTGAGACAATCTCAAGCTGCACTTCAAGTTTATATACACCGTACTTTTCGTCTTTGTCAGATGCCAGGTAATTGCATCTAACAGTGATGAATTTCCTGAGGGACCGCCAGACTCCATGTGTTGCCCAATTTGAAAGCATACGTGGTTATAGATAGCTTATGAGCCAGTCCCGAAATTCCTGCGAGGTTACACAGCATGGTAATCACAAATCTGTAAAAATGTTTCTTTGTATACCTAGAAGAGACAGTGCATATAGCCACACTTTAAAAGATGTGGCTGTAAATGATTTTGTATTCGAAAGTAACACTTAACTAGACATAATATCATGAGCGCATTTCAAAATATCACAGACAAAACCCTGAAAAAATTGTGAATCTAACGCTTTTTTATAGTCCATAAAGGCACAAAATACACGTTTATTTTTACTAAAATAAATATCTATGACTAAAAATAATACAAAAATATGGTCAAGTGTGGAATGGTCAACCCTAAAACGCGCTTTTTCATCCCCCAAAGTCCCAGTGCTGTCTAGGCATTTTTAGTACATTCATTTAAAATAGCAGTAAACAGTTTCGCTAGACAGCTAAAAAGGGTGATACCACGATAATAATCGACATCATTTGGGGACTCTTTACCTTTAAAAAATGACTAGATTAAACCGATTGTCCAATCCATCAGCACCACTCTAGATGATGATAAGTTTGGTTACCAATTTTACAACATTACTATGGACTGTACTTGGAAAAAATAATTGATGCGTTTGTCAACACCAGGAGACTTTCCACTTTTAAGTTTACTAATTTGTAAAGTAACCTGTCCTTGTGTTGTATCATTACTCAAATCATTATTAACAGTAGATGGCATAATATTTAAATCTGGAGATATATTTAAATGTACAACTTCCCCTTAAGAAAGATTCATAAAATGAATTTTAAATTCCTCAGTAGAATTTTCAAAATCGTGTCTACCATTATTACAAACAATTTTGGTCATAGCAGCAATACGTTTGACTTTGAGATCTCATGCTAGCGCAACAGTTGTACACGATGCCGGTCCCTTAGAACAGCCTTTGCTTTCAACATTTACACTATGTAAACCTTGTAAATTGCTTGTGAACACATTATCTCAAGACAGTAATTAAGGATACGCTTCACACTTAAGATATGGATTTATCATATTAAAAGTAAGAATCCTGTTGTTTTTTGATGGTGGTAAAAAGTCATTTGAAGTCACCAGAGCTCAAAATAGAAAACCTTGTGAACATGATATTTCAAGATGGGAATGATAGATATTTTTTGCACTTGGTATACAGATTTGGTTCATAAATTAGTAATTTCAATTTAAATTACCTAATGATGGACTTGTAACAAGGACACTCTGACTATAACATAATTAAAAATAGCCTTCCATAAACATCTGTGTTGATTGCGTAGTCGTTTCCCATTCAAACTTTTATGTTTTTACTTTTGCCGTTCAGGTTTTGGCCCCTTTTTACATATCATACTTCAAATAAAGATTTGTTAATTAAGGGAAGGCTCCTATTGTTTAGACGAAGGTTTGAGGTCGTTTAAGGTTCTTATTGGTCAAGGTACGAAAGGCTCTTAAACACCTTTTCCCAAGTTAGGATTTTTGACATCTTCTCATACTTGGAATGTGAGTGGTGCGTTATACTTGGAAAAATTAACCTGTTTTTCCAGAAGGTCATCTGAGGTCACCGGCGGTGAAACTAGGAAACCATTATAAACGTGCTTGTAAACATGATTTTTCAAGGGTAACAAGGATGTATCTCGTACTTACCACGTGGATGCCCAAAAGTGTTAAAAGAATCCTTTCTTTTATGGTGGAGATCTAAGCAATTAATTTGGAGTCACAAGAGGTTGTATGGTAAAAAGCTCATAAACACGATAACTTGTAAAAGATATTCTTGATGGATTTCATGTTTGCCATGTGGATGTCTCATGCGTTCAACAATTCAATTTTTTTTGGTGGCGATCAAAGAGCATGTGAGTTAAAAAGAGGTCAAAAAGTGAAAACGTGGTATGTCACTATGAGGGATCTAAAACAAAGCATGTGGATGACCAATGTTGTTTCAAAAACGCTATTGTTTTTGGCGGAGGGAAAATGTCATGGAAGGTCAGCAGAGGTCAAACTGTGAACCAGAATGCAAAAATGCATTGAGGTTTCGATGATATATGTTTTATTCCAAATAATGCCATGTCCCATTTCTTTTAGTCACTGGTCAAAAGGCATCTTAATGTATTGGAAAAATACAGTTTTGTGTTCATATTTGATCTTGAGAAATCTTGGGAAATTTGGCACTTTGACCTTAGTTGACCCCAAATGACAATCTTGGTTTTTCAGAGTTTGGCCCTTGGTCACCCTAGATGACCTTTGACCCCATCAAAACAATAGAGTTCTTAGTCTTACATAAGGCATCTGCATACTAAGTATGAAATCTATCCAAGGTTCCTACATCGAAATACCCTGTTAACAATGTTTTCAGAGTTTGACACGTGGTGACCCTAGATGACCTTTGACCTCCACCAAAAACAATAGTTCTTAGTCTTACATAAGGCATCTGCATACTAAGTATGAAATCTATCCAAGCTTCCTACCTCGAGATACCCTGTTAACAATGTTTTCAGAGTTTGACACCTGGTGACCCCAGATGACCTTTGACCTCCATCAAAACAATAGGATTCTTTGTCTAACCACACCGCATCTACATACTACGAATTAAATTCATCCAAGCATCCTACATCAAGATATCGTGTTAACAAGGTTTTCAGAGTTTGACCTCCAGTGACCCCAAATGACCTTTGACCTCAAACAAAAATGATATAGCTCTTTCTCTTACTATAAAGTATCTACATACAAAGTATGAAATTTATCCAAGCTTTCTAACTTGAGATATCTTTGTGACAAGGTTTTCAGACTTTGACCCTCAGTGACACGAGATGTTCTTTGACCTCCACCAAAAACAATAGGGTTTTTTTCTCTCACTATAATGCATCTTCATACAAAGTATGAAATTTATCCAAGCTTTCTACCTTGAGATATCGTATTAACAAGGTTTTCAGGCTTTGACCCCTGTTGAACCCAGATGACCTTTGAACTCCACCAAAAATAATAGGGTTCTCCCTCTTTTTATAACGCATCTACATCCCTAGTATGAAATTTATCCAAGCATCCTACCTTGAGATATCATGTTAACAAGGCTTTCAGAGTTTGACCTCCAGTGACCCTAAATGACCTTTGACCTCCACCAAAAGTAAAAGGGTTCTTTCTCTCACTGTAAGGCATCTGCATACAAAGTATGAAATTTATCTAAGGTTCCTACTTTGTAATATCGTGTTAACGAGGTTTCCATGGTTTGACCCCCAGTGACCCCAGGTGACCTTTGACCTCCACTGAAAACAGCATTCTTCCTCTTACTATAAGGCATCTTCATACAAAGTATGAAATTTATCCAAGCTTTCTATCTTGAGATATCGTGATGACAAGGTTTTCAGGCTTTGACCTCAGTGACCACAGATGACCTTTGAACTCCACCAAAAATGATAGGTTTCTTTTCCTTTCCATAACGCATCTACATACAAAGTATGAAATTTATCCAAGCTCTCTACCTCGAGATATCATGTTAACAAGGTTTTCAGAGTTTGACCCTAAATGACCTTTGACCTCCGCAAAAACAATAGGGTTCTTTCTCTTACTATAAGGCATCTACATACAAAGTATAAAATTATTCCAAGCTTCTTACCTTGAAATATTGTGTTAACAATGTTTTCAGGCTTTAACCCCGGGTGATTCCAGTGACCTTTGACCTCCACAAAAACAATAGGGTTCTTTCTCTTCTCATAACGCATCTACATACAACGTATGAAATTTTTCCAAGCTTCGTAACTTGAAATATCGTGTTAACAAGGTTTTCAGGCTTATTGAATTTCCTTCAGAGGACCTCAAATCCATTGTTCAGGTCCTCAGTCTGGTAGGAAAACAAGTTCACGCACTTACACACATACATACACACGCCATCGTGAATGCATAGGTTTCTCTTATCATCAAAACCAAAAAATAGTAAAAAATGATATCTCTAGAAGGATAACTTTGAGGGATAAACTTGAACGTGACAAAGCATTTCCTTTCGGCAAGGTATCACTTAGCCTTTGGGCTTTCTGATTTAGTTGTCACAGTTTGAACATATTTCGAAAAGTGAAAAGAGGTCAAACGCAGAACACATGAGCAATGTAAAGGTGGTAGTTTGTATCTGGTTTTAAATAACCATATGTAGAGTGTAACGTAGATATAGAATCATCGAAGACCTTTACAAGGGCCTTTCAAGTCAGTTCATAGCCTCGTTTTACCAGCAAGTTCACCACAGTGTAGCAGGTCCGTACGCTGCTGTCGCAGCATGAAGTTACTGTTAGTGTTGGTAGGCTTATTCTCAGTGTTACAGTTGTACGTATATTTGTGATAAGAACCTTCACATCCCTAGTTGTTCAGTATAATATTAGTTTCTGCACAGCCCAGTGTACTTTTATCTTCAGGTCTCCAATCAACTTTAATAGTTTCCAGTGGCAATTAAAAAGAGGACATCTTCATGAGTTTCTATCTGTACTTGCCTGTAAATACAAACATGTCGAGTTTCTTATTGTTTTCCTTTGACAGACGTAAAGCTTCGACTGCCAGAATATTTACCTCATTCACCATACAATGTATCACATCAGGGAGAAATATTGCTCTTGTACGTAACCCTTACAGACCACACATTAGCCAATGAATTACCTTCCTGCTTAAAAGAACAAGTTGCAACATCTTACCAGCTACTCCTAGTTTCACTACCGGTTCTCGTCGGGATGACTGAAAAACACGGTTTGTTGTCTCTCCACACGTTTACCAACAGTACAAAGAAGATTCTTGTTCCTTACGGTACTAATAACAGTGAATTAACGCGCGTAGATAGTCTCGAAGAGGGAGACAATGGAAGAGTAACTCTTCATCTTGATGATAATATCATGGCTTTTCAGGTACAACAGGAAGTCAAGGTCAACGACGGAAACAACGTTGGTAAACATTTTGATAAACTCAGTGGGAAAGTAATATCAACTACCAGTTATCCCTTATCGTTCGATTGGGGTTGTGAGCTCTTTGGATCTCAAGTCAGCTTCTGTCAGATTTTGAGTGAAGTTCGATGTGAATTAGCAGCCGTCGGAGGAGATGTTTGCACCATGACTTCAGCAAGTTCGTCTGCCCGATCCCTAACAACTATGAAAGTTATTAACATTACGGGAAACTTCCAAGAAATGTTTCCATACTTCGCTGAAACAGTCCCTTCTGAAAGTTTTGAAGCTGAATTCTTTGAAAGAGAGCACACGACGGGAATAACCTACCCTTGTTTAACTCTGTAGTCAGTAACAAATGTAGCCTTCATGTTACCATCTAATCGCTGCAGACATAAACTCAGGGACGGATCATTCACAGAAACGAATGAGCTTAGAAACTTCGAAAAATTCCAGGGCCGGTGAAGAGTTTGGGACCTACAAAAATACAAAGTACATGTATAATACGTTGCACAGTCTTCCAATAAAGAAACTTCCTTATACTCCACAATGCTTGCCATAAGTGTTTTAAGCTACTGGTATCAATGAAACTACACCCGAGGTTGCATCTTGAAAAGTATTATGAAATCTACCTTTTCACTATCTAATACGTGTCCATGTAACTGAAACTGCTATGTGTTTCAGTCTCGTCGACTCAGTTATTTGCATATAAGCAACGCTGTTTCCACTTTAAAAGGCCGATTTATACATCAGCATGCATTGCGCTATAAAGTTATGAAACTCTTCAACTATAAGCTATGTCCTTGAGTAGCCTGTATGAACAAGGGATCATCATATATGGTTCTTAAAGCTTTACAGTGTGCAAAAAGTTGGAGTTATAAGCCGGCCTTCATAAGCCATATCGCAATCTCCACTGCACACCACACATTTTTGTAATTTTGAGCAAGACATGCTATTTCTATGCATCCAACTCACCCAGGTTACAAAAATAAAGACCCGCAAACTCAAACGTGAGGAAAACTAGACAAAAGTTTAATTTAATTAAACAATATAAAGTACGTAAGGCTACAGCAGAAAGTCGCGGGATTTTCGATGTCTCGGACTGGGGTAGGAACCCAAAGCTCCGAGAGGATACGGGTGGGAAGTAAGTTCATGGAGACATAGGCCTATGAGCCGAGGTTGGAGGGAAGCACCACTCACGATATTTCAAAAAAACCTATTCCTCGCCCAAATACTTTGAAAAAACTGGGCAATGTTTCAGTCACCGTAATACAGCATTGCTCGTACAAAAACGCCTTAGCCGGAACAAAAGTACCCATTTCCCTAAAATTCATCACTACTCAGAGTAAGCCATGATCCAAAATGTTACTCGTCGTTCTTCAAGTGAGATTGACATGTAAACAATAACACGTGAACTTAAAAAACACTATCTTAGAGGATAACCTATTTAAAAAATTCCTTTAAAGATATAAACAGAAGTATACTGAACGTTTTAACATGTTGTGTTGTGTCTTGATCAGTATTCAGACTATCTTTTTCAAATAAAATTTACAAAATGTTCGAATTCAACCTGCAAGCAATGCCTTTCTTTCGGGAGTTGCTGCTATGTCTACAATCTAATAAATGCAATCTAGTATAATAAGTTGCATAGAGAACCAAAGGATGTTGTATAACCTAAATCAATTTGAAGTAGGGGGAACAAGCACATCAGGCCAAAGTCGACTAAAATTCAAATCCAACAGAATCAAAAATAGCAACTATATATGTTCCTATTCGTTTTGGTATAACTGCATCAAATTCGATAACCTAGGTTTTAACGACATATCACTACTGTGCCTGTACTTTTCATTTTAATTGTTGCATTAAGCCTAAATGTGTTTAACCTCATTATCTCAGTTAAATTAAAAGTACTTAGAGACACCACTGCACACAAGCTCTTATTCCAAGCAACAAAACCATTTTGAAAGGAACGAGAATGCATGATAGATGTCTTACGTTCCAAAATCAGTAAGCTAAAACTGGCCATGGAGGGCACTAGGGGTTTATCAATAATGCCTTCATTAAACCAACGGTTCTTGGGGTAATATGTTAGATTGCAATAAGGAAAACGTTTGATTATAAAGACTTAAATTTACGTTTGTTCAGATCCTTGACGCAGTGGTTATACTATCAACAAAACTGACATATATACTTGAAAACTCAAATTTGGTGGCTATGTTTAACTTTTCAAAATAGTTGTCTTACAACTGAAGCTTCTCAGAGAAATATAACAGTGACTTAATGGCAAAATATTGTGGGTACCACAAATTAAAATCCTTTTCCAGTGGTCCTCAATGAAATGGTGTCCAGTTCAACCAGTAGGCTGGACCCAAGTATATTATATCTCTTCTACTGCCACCTGAAATTATTCAGACTGTAATACTGTAGCAGGGATATTTGTTGATATTACAGTTTCTTAATATAAGGCTCTACTTGCACTAATTAAAATGACAATTTTGTTTAATTGAAAGACTAGAAGCCAAGTGTTTTAGCTTTAATAAGATAAACTGACTAAAATCAAAGAAGAAGAGTAACTTTTTTCTTATTTTTATTTTTCATTCGGCATTTTACAGAACTTAGATTTGGATTAGTTTTACGATATAAACCAATAACAATTTAGATACCGTTCTTATCAGTTCGTAATTATGAGTTGACCAGTAGGTAATGATGGTGAAACCATATAGATTATGAAGACAGATTATTCTTTAGTTATCATTGTTTTGTTTTTGCAGTCATCGTTGTTGTCATCGTTGTTGCTCCCGCCTTAACATTTTACGAATCATCTTCTTAGCGATAAAAGTCAACCTTGCTCTAAGCAGTTCTTTACATAACAATTTATCTATTATTGTTTATGGATACCTTCTACTGGAAAAGATCAGTTTGGTTTGGGGGTTATAACCTAATAGTCCTAAAGCCCATAGGGGATGCACCTCATTGGTCATACAGCTCTTTGGTGGTACAGCCCATTTCTCCGACAGCCAATGGCTCGTTTGTAAATGAGTATAATTGCCGAATGGGTATAATGACCAATAAGCTGTTCGACCAATGGGTTGTCATTTTCACTCAAACTGGAAGAACAATTGGTTGTATGTCTATAAGACAGTAGACTGCAATCTTACTACTTTAGGATTGCATTTGGGACTGGAATTCTTAGGTATGGTTGGCTACAAATATGTGTTTCTATATAAAAACCCTTCAGCATAGTGTCGGTTAAAGATAACGCTTGGCGATGTTGAGTAACCCCGCATTTTCCTGCAAGTGCATTATAGGGGTACATTTCTCTCGGGTCCTTATAGCCGGAGAAAGCATATTGCTGTAGCCATGTGCTTTCAAAAGCGATGCAATCGTAGTCCGGGGATAGTGTCAAGGTGAATGCCCTCAGGACTGTAAGTAGCTCATACAAGGGCAGCTGATGTATATACCATGCTTGTCTTTCACCACTTAAGTTGCACACGCAACATCCGTGGGGTTGATGACAGCCACAATTGCTTTTGGTAAAGGTGCAAAATCTTAGCCTTGGGACTTGCCAAAGTAGATTCTCGTTCTTTCAACCCCTAAAACTGTCATTTGTAGTATAGCTTAAAAGTCCATATCCAAGCCAGAGCGTCCCTAGGGCTCTCGGTCCATTTGGAGCAAGCTCAGAAGACCATCATTGAATCTGTTAAGTTAGTTCATAACAGACTCCACTAAGAGTCGCTTGCAGGTGGCATTTTCCTACGTGCGCAAATGGTCATATTTTTAATGAACTATCAATAATAACAATAATTCATTGGTTTACGAAAGTATACCTGGCTATCAAAGACTTAAAAATTGCATTTTTTCAAAATATATGGTACCCGAAACCCTTTCGGGAGAACTCTCGCCGATCGGAGACACCCGCAAAATACCATTATCGCCTTTTAGCTACAGCCACACTCGGCATTTTTCTCTAGAGAAAATGAATGTATGCACAGCTCCATCACTTTGGAGAACAAATTTAGTTGTTACATGATGTATAATATGGTGCATGCTGCTATTGAAACATTCAAAGATAACATGCACTGAGACTGGCTAAGGCCTAACCCATAGGCCAACTGTGCGGCGTATACATAATGTAGCCTGTGGCTACGAGGGGTTTCCGCCAAGGCTTGTTTCTGTCCCTTGAGTTTATGTAAGGTCATCAGTATACAAAATATTTTAGTATCAAAGAAAAGATTATTGAATTCCAACACTTTCTTGTAGAAAGGTGATTTCTTATAGAAAGCGAAGACTGAAATCCCATTCCTATATTCATTACCACACTGTACAAAGTGGGTGGTCATGGGTGAGGTTAAGGTAAAGGTCTGTGGTCCTGAAAGGGTTAAACACTCAACAGTTATGCATATGGCACCAATTTTCCTCTAATTTTCTAAAAAGAGTGGTGATTTCCTGTCTTTTCCTTACACGCTTTTACGCTCCTTCTTAAAGACAGCACTAAGTTTGAAGCCAAATCCCTCAATACGTTTTCAAAAGTTAAATCTACTCACCCCTGTTACAATTGAATAAGCACCAAAACTGTCATAGATGGTTGTTACATGGCGTTCTACATTCCGGTGTTCCTCGTTACGTAATTGTTTTGCATACGAATTGAGGCCACGACTTTGCTCCAAGTCACCATGAAGGAATATTTGGCGGGAAAGAAGTCTCGAAATTAAATTGTTGCAGGAGGATAATTCTGGGGGACGACTAGATAGTCCGGGTGACTTACAAATATCCTCGGGAGGCAGCACTTAGTTAACAGAATTTTCGTGAGGCTGTGGTAAGCCGTCGCTTCTAAGGAGCTTTCCCTAGTGGCCGACGGGAGAGAGACGGGCGTCTTTTGGCCCAAGAGTGTGCGTATGACTGCGGAGCGAATCAACCTTATACTCTGCTAAAACGTGAGTTGTTGATTTATTTGTAAAAAAATCATATCTAGAGAGGCTTATTGTAGTGTAAAGTAGGAGGGCATAATTTTTTACCTGTTAGTTATCTTTACATTTGAATGTACAGGAATAGCTAGAACGAGTCTTTGTATGATCGAGTTAGCGATACTGCTTTCAAATTGAGTGTAGAGTGTAGAATAAAAAGCGAGGTCACAAAGTATATTTGTTTATGTTTATAAAGTTAGGAAATAATTCGATATAATGTTTGAATAAGGGGAAAAGTGTCTAATGACAAGTCTAAAAAATTTAGGCAGAATGTATTGAATAGCTTAGAGGGTGTGCATAATTTTAATGCTTTGATAGCCTAAGAAATAAGTAAAGTTTTACTACCCTGCAAAAGAGTCCCTGAAGAGGTGAAGAGAATTATAATAAAATTAGAGGAGACTAAAAAAATATGGGTGTGTCTCACAAATTAAAGCCATCTTTAAAGTGCTCTGTTAGAGAGAAAGAAATGGGGAGGGAGCATCGACATGTGATAAGAATTTCAGTACGCTGGACTTGGTTTGGTTTACTTTACTCCACAGCCATTCAGGACCTAGACCAGAACCAGGGCAGACTAGAACGAAGGATGATGAAGTGCCGGCGGTCCTATAATTTAAAGCTTTGTTGTTACAAGAAGGGAGTATAAAGAACTTTATTGTTGAAAGAAAGAGTGTTAAGAACTTTGCTATTGGAAGAAGGGAGTATTGACTTTGACAACAGTCACTAAAGGGAAAAGAATTTTTCATTTTAGAATGACTGATAAGTAAAAGGGAATTTTGGAAAGGGAAAATTTATGTTTATTCTGTGATACTTACAATGTCATCATAGTAACAGTGTGTCAAACCTAGAGAAATCCAGCTTAAGAGCAATTTTTGTTATATGTATGCCAGTATCCGCTGGTATAAAACAAGCGCATGATTTTTTTTTCTGTATATTGTAGAAAAGAAGAGAGAGAGAGAGCTAAAGAAAGTAGAAAGATAAAATTGAGCTCGAAAACCAAAGAAAACCTTTTTCTTTCTTTAATTTTGCAAGGTGTTCTACAGAAAAGATAGGAAAGATCCCAGTGGGAACCTCACCAGGGTATCCCACATGACAATGGTATCTTTCAGAGCTGTTGATTTTACACCAGCGCATAAAATGCCTATCTATGCAACTGCTGAAGAAGGGCATTTTTAACGTTTGTTAAGAAATGATCTCTCCAGGCCTGACTTTACCTTCCAAGTTGTAAAGTATGGTTGAATTCATGAAACTTTAATCTACTCATACCAAGGAGCTGTTATCCAGCTCCCTGCACACAGACATCTTGCTAATTTCATTGAAATTAGGGAGCTGTTCCACGAATGGAGAAAGTTTACTTTGCGCTTTTACAGTACTTCATTCTTCAGCGTAAAATGATCACTAACTATTAGCCACTATGATCACTAACTATAAGACTTATAAGAACTTAATACGTCCTTTTATTGGTGCTTTTCAATCTGATTCTCATCTTCTAACGACATTATCCACTTCTAGTAATATTTGGAGGGGGGGGGGGGGCTAAGTAGATCAATGCTTTGATGTGTAGGTTAGTGCAACCGACACACTGAAGGCAGGGTCTGTAGAACTTCAACGACTGTTTAAAATAAACAAATCTATCCAAAGTAACCCTACCGTTTAAAAAAATAGGCAAATAAGCTAGGGGAAGTGGTCTAAATCTTTTTCCTCCTTCTGTCAAGTTTCCTCAAATTCCTTGAAATAACCAGTATGAATCTGTGTGCACAATTTTACACACAAATCAAGCTGATGGGCTCTAACACCTACACCTTACAGATTCACCAATCCTTTTGGAAAGTTCCATTTTGGGACTCCTGTCATCACAGTTCTCTTTATTAACCACTAGAAGGTGGTGATATATTAGACTATATCTTACAAAATATGTTAAAATCAAGGAAAATACAATATTCCTCTTCCATTTGTTGATTTCAGTCCTTAGAAGCGAATGAAATGCCTTTTACGATCTTCGCCAAGGTATATTTTGGTTATAAAACTATATGACTGAAGCAGAACTACCAACTCGTCTACCATTGTTGTGGGTTATTTAAGGTAATTTAAAATAAGAGTGTTGTCGACGGAGCGAAACAAAAGTAAACCAGTTATCCGAATTCAATGCGTTAGATTACACGTTAATATAACTCAGAACATACTTTTTATGTCAGAAACACAAACAGCAAAGCATGCTTTTTCTTTATTGGAAGCTACCTGGAAGTTCCACGGCAGTTGCAAGGTTTAGAAGTAAGTAATAATGTCAAGCGCCTATATGCCTTTTTGGTAGACACGGCAAGAGGGAAAGTTGTACCACTTCAAAAAAATGAATCATATCAGATTCCTCCTTATTGTGTTGGATTTTTTACCGCGCCTGATATTTGCTACCGTCTGTGGAAGCAAGCAGAAGGCTTTGTCCGATCTGCGCCGATTCAAGGTGGTAGGATGGGGTGGAAGATTCATTGTGAACCGAAATGCTCTCGAACAGGTACTTCAGAATCGAAAGAAACAAGATGCTTCCTGTGGGAAAGGTAAAAATCCATAAAATTATTATTGAGAGTCTTGAGCATATGTGTAGGAAGCTGTTCTTTTATGGTAGTCGGGGAGACTGAACGCTTCAAACAGCTTTCCTGGGGAAACATCCAAGAAAAACTTTTCGTAATAGTTGAGTGTATTTTGATGATACATTTTGTGTACTTCTTAGAGTGCATTAATTGTTGAGGTTTGATTTAATTTAGATAACACAAACAACAAACAATGGTTCTTTGTCGTTGAAAAATAGGGATGGAAACATATTGCAGTACCACCGCATATTTGGCTGGAGCTCAAGTCCCAAGACCCCTCCAGGTTTACTATCCTATGATTTTACTGCAGATTTGTATTATCAGAAACAGATATTTATTTCATCGGAAATTCTAACACATTTGCAGTCTCGATTTTATTTGCTCAATAATGAAAAATTGAAAATACAAAATAGGGAATTAAAGAAAACTTATAACAAGTGTAACAAGTGTAACAATTGAAACACAGCAAACATTCCAATTACTGACGAAACGAGCATTTTCAAAAAAAAAAAAAAAATAGAAACAACCACCGTTCCATTAAACAATGTCCTATCAAGCATTTTAGAGGATGTTAGAAGCTCATAAGTGAATCGTGTCTTCCATTATTTGTGGTTTAACGCACATCATGTAACTTGAAGTGGAAGTGGGTTTAAATTTGACTTTTGCACTCATTTAGAAATGTACTTTTCATGTCCCTAAGCTGATATGTAAATTATTCTTTGATAACACTATGTCATCTTTCGGCTAAGCATTCCTTTAGCACCTTATGTAATTTTAAGTATAGCCTGTTACTGAATCATTCACACAGGTTGCTTTGAAAGAACTTCAAAAATCATCGTTAAACAAAGTGATAATTGGTGAACAGCTCATGAGAGACCTTAAACTGCTTTCTATTTGTTAGATGTAAAGCTTCAGCTGCCTCAATCGTTACCACATTCATCATACAATGTATCACAACAGGGAGAAGTTACGCTTTTTTACGTAACGCTTACAGATCATACATTAGCTGATGAGTTACCAAATCCCTTGAAACACCAGGTTGCCACATTTTACCAGCATTTGCTTGTAGCATTACCAGTCATGGTGGGAATGCATGGAGAATATGTACTGTTGCACCTTCATTTGTTTACCAACAGCACCAAGAACGTTTTGGTTCCTTACACCACTAGCAACAAGGAAGTAACGCATGTGGATAGTATTGAAGAGGATGACGATGGTAGAGTTACACTACGACTCGGGAGTGACATCATGACTTTTCAAGTGAAAAACGAAATAGAGGGAGACGACGGAGAAAACGTTGCCAAAGATTTCGAAAAAGTTCATGGTAAAGCATTCACCAGCTACCCCTCATCGTTTGACTGGGGTTGCGAGCTCTTTGGCTCTCGAGTCAGTTTTTGTCAGGTTTTAAATGAAGTTCGGTGTGAATTAGCAGTTTTCGGAGGTGACGTTTGCACTGTAAGTTCAACCAGCTCGAGTGAGCGATCTCCAACAAGTATGATGGTTACCAACATGACGGGAATATTCAAAGACATGTTTCCCTATTTGGCAAAAACAGTGCCTTCTCAGTGTTTGGAGGCTGAAACCATAAAGAGAGAACATGCGACGGGGATAAAATACCCTTGTTTAACTATTTAACCTACTCAAATTGTAATTTACAATTTCGTACTAAAGTTTATTACGTTAGTTTTGTTCAGTGTATTAGGTAATAGCTTTGTTGTAGTCAGTAATCCATGAAATCATATTAACGTCATGTAGAAGTCCCCAAGGTTATAAATCGACTTGCTTTCCTGAGATTTAGGGTGAAGGGTCACTTCAATAGAATAATGAAAAACTAAGTACAGATGTAACAATTGGTATAACTAGATAAATATTATATGGATTCAGGGCAGGATTTAGCTTGTCGGGGTCAGAATAGTTTGGGGGCCCTTACACGATTAGGCCCACTATCAGGGGCGGGATTTGATGTCTGAAAGTGGGAGGGCAAAGCCGGATGGGCTGTCAAACGGCGCCAAAGGCCTTGCGGGCGCGCGAAGAGCTCCTCCTAACGGGGTGGAGTCCAGGGGCTCGCCTCATGGCCCCTAGTGGGGTCCAGGGGCAGAGCCCGGTGGGGGTTCAGGGGCGACGACCCCGGAAGCTCTGGGGTATTTACGAAATTGTATGCATTTAAATGATGCATTTTAGTTTCAACTTCAAGTGACTTAAGGTGTGCAATTAACACACCACAAAAGTCAGAATTTGAATTTTTTTAATTATATTCTTACTCCATGTGACCAACAGTCAGATGGAATGGATAATACTGAGGACTTGAGGAAGTATGGGAGAATGGATTATTCTGAGGCTTTGCCGGGGCTTTGGAACACTAATTTTAAGAATGGGTTTGTTAGTTAGTTAGTTAGCTAGTTAGTTAGTTAGTTAGTTAGTTAGTTAGTTAGTTAGTTAGTTAGTTAGTTAGTTAGTTAGTTAGTTAGTTAGTTAGTTAGTTAGTTAGTTAGTTAGTTAGTTAGTTAGTTAGTTAGTTAGTTAGTTAGTTAGTTAGTTAGTTAGTTAGATGAGGTTTAACGTCCCAGTTTCCAACCAATTGGTTCAAGTCGAGACGACCACGGCCTTTTTTCCAGTTGTGGCTCACTGGCTTGTTTTCCCTACTCCATTGCTTATGCTGAGCACCAAGCACAAAGGCAGCAGGTTCCATTTTTAAAATCTTTGGTATGACCCAGCCAGGATTTGAACCCTAGACCTTCCGGCTGCAAGTCGGATGCTCTAACTACTTGGCCACTGAAGTCGGTGAATGGGAGTCAGATCTAGTATTCAGAGTGGATGCACGTGAAGAGTGCTGAAAAAAAATCGCTTTTTTATAATTTTTAGTGATATGAACAATAGAAATGCTAAGAAAGAAAAGTATCTTCAAGGAGAGGCTCTTGCCCCCATCTCCTCTTCGCTTAGCGAATGTCCCTTATTACGGTACCGAAGATTACACTTTCCGTGCCTTACAACTTGCATCTAAACAATCTTTAAAAAGTCGGTAAATTTACACAGATCGATAGTGATAAAACTTTTGCTTTGAAAATTTCTGGGGGAGGGGGAACTTCCCCCCACGCTGCGTACGGCCATGGGGGCATTGGTGGTTTCAATGAAGAGAATAGAAGAGTTTGTACGAAGCTATATAAAAAGCGGGATGTTCTACAAGAAGTAACGCGAAATTCGGAAGGAATATTTAAAACGGGTGAGAGCGAAGCGCGCAGAGGAAAACAGCGTTGAGAAATGTAGCCTATTGCTTTTCCTTTAGTATTAAATGCATTATTTTGATTGCATAGAACGTTTCCTACTTTCCGCAGGTGCCTGTTCTTTTCATTTTGTCGATGTTCTGGGACAAGTGCCTCAACTTTTTTATTAGTGTGAAATATGAGGTTAGTGTCGATTTTGAAGGTTATATATAATGTGATACTTAAAGAAGTCAAAGAAACATTTTGTGGATAGTTTTTGCATGGACATTGTCAAGGGCATCGGCAATTAAAGTGCCAGGGAAATAATTTTTATTGGAGGCTGCAAAGTGGGAAGTTGTGGCCTGCGAAGCCTTTAACCGCAATCGCCGAAGGCGCGAAGCTGGAGGCTGGGGACTGAGGGTCCCCTCCCAGAGAAATCTTTCTTAAATTTGACGGCTTTTGATCCCATTCTGGATCATTTGTTGAGAAAATCCTGCTTCCCCAGGTGTAATTTGAAATGCTAATGAAATAGTTTTCATATGATGATCGCAAATTGAAGATAGTAACCGTCAGCCAGTTTGCTGAGGATGGTGGTAGTTGGTGAGGAAAGTGAATAGGGAGAGGTGTAGCGAGGGTTTTGGAAATGGTAATTTAGTCAAGCACACTGGAAGTAATAACGAGGCAATTCCACCTAAGTTTTCCTACGCACAGCAGTACTAATGAGACATCGATTTATATAAGGCTCATGCGAAGCACGCCAACTTTTTTTTTTTTGCGAGAATTGCGATTCCCACATACATGGGTAGGGTTTAGGACTTTGTTTGCAAGGACAATTATGTTTTTTTGACATACATTAGTACTTTCAGTGACCCTTATTCCAGAGCTCCAAGTCACAAAAGGTGTGGCGGGTAGGAGGAAAGAAATTGTACGGTACCAGACAAACTTTTCAACTGTATTAGTCACTTTTCTCTCGCTCCGAGAAAAATTTACCTAGCACTTTTATGGTTTTTGATATTAATATTTTCCTTCATTAAACATTGCAAAATTTAATCATAATAGGCTATTGAAAATTCTCTTATAATTTCTCCGGTCTCGCTTACTTTCGCTCATTTTTTGTTATTATTTTTAAGCTCTGGAAAAAAGTGGTGGGCAAGTGCCCCCGCTTGACCCCCTTAATCCCGCCTATGCCCACTATCTATGCGGAACTTCACCACAGGTTGGTGTGGAGCGTTTAAGAAAATTTTGGCAGAAAATTTTTTACAGATCGCTGGAAATGGCACTTCCCAGGCCTTGCAAGTTGCATCTTAACGCAGTCGGTGTCAAGGGTGAAATTAACTCTCCTTTCAAGCCGAACAGCTTCCATTAGATACCAACAAGAGTGTTACAAGGCGCCACTATTTTCCCGAAAATTGGTGGAAGTCCCAAGGTAAAACTGCGACCCCCAAATTAATGAAGCATCTCTTGTAATTTACTGCTTGTAGTCTACTACATAATTGATAACACTGACACACCGGATGAAGTAAACTAGACTTAGTGCAAATGCTCTCTTAGAATTCGATTTGGAAATTGTGCACAGGTCATGTCATTTTAATTCCTCCGATTGGATGGTAACTTTAAATTTTAACTATATAAAATATCAAATGGGCTATTCATATTTACCGATTGCTCGATGATTATGGAAACAGGGTTCACGAGCTTAAAGGCTTCCTCAGTTGGTCACAGTAAGGTGGATATGAGTCACATAATTGGTGGTTGATAGCTATTACGTCATCCAAATATCTATAGGGTTGCCATTTTGTGCAAAACCGACAGAATTTCCATTTGTAAACACTGAATTCATGGGGTTTGTGGTGTCACGTGTAAGACAAGTTACTCACATGCCGTAGAATAAAGACCATGCTTCCTTATAGGCCGCATGTATTTATGGAAAGACGCGTTACTTTTGTTCTGTGTGGAGTTCAGAACAAAGGGCCGTATTTCACATGTTGACCGTCGACGGACGAACAGTAAGGTATCTTATGCCTCCATTTTTGGACACCCTAAATGTGGGGGCCCAGGGTCTGGGCCCCTGTGGGCCCCGCAGTAAATCCGGCACTGTGTGGATTTTTCCACCTATTACGAAAAATCCAGTTGACGACATGTAAGCAACAGAGGTTTCCCTTACTTCTTGATTAATATTTAGAAAGGAATGGTTTACTCAGATTAATTACGACCAAGTGTAGGTCAAGAAGATGTTACACTCTTGTTCTATATTGTAATTAGCCTACTCTTATTTAGAATCTAAATTTGTAAGGAGAGATTAGTTTAGAACGGCTGTATGGTATTACCGAAATAGATGATTTCCTGCATGATAAGAAAATTCTAGTTTAATGTGATCCTCTTTTGAATTGCAGAATGAGAAGGATAAACTGGAAATAATTAAAAGCCCAAAGTAGAAAAAGACGTTGGTGTAAATTTATTTTATTTTATTTGCACATGGTTGTATTCTAAATGACAAGATACAAAAATTTAAGCATTAACTTTATAAATTCGTTCATCCATGTGTTACAGTGGGGAAGTCATTCTAAGGCCAACTCGAAAACGTTTATGCTTAAAACGGAATACAATTTAGTGTCTCATTCTGTCCCTTATAATCGTGTGGAACCTTTGATTGCCAAGATTTGATTATGGTGATGTGGTATGTAGAAAAAGAAATAATGAAAAATACAATATTTCTTGTCGTTTGTCCTTATTTCTGTTCGTAGAAGCGACTCAAATGCTTTTAGCCGATCTTCGTTCTGAGAAATTATTAAAGCCTGTCTATAAAAAAGAGATGTTACAAACAAAGTTAAAAGATAAAATTATCACCTCACTGTGAATCCCCTTTCTTTGTTGAATGATTTATTTAACGAATGAAAATAAATTGATATACTACATTAATATGTTTTTGTTATTTAACATATAACCACCAGTGACTGTAAAGATTTCCTGCAACCACTGTGTATATTACACATCACCACGACTCTTAATTCTCTTGTTACAGACCCGTAGCCAGACAAGAGAGATCTACTAAAATGTTTTAAGGAAAGAGTAATTTTTGATCTTCTACGATGGCGCCAATTTTTCAGGGGTGTATTGCGCTCCCCCTACACCCTCTTGGCAACGGGCTTGTTTCGTTGTCCCGTTGACTGCAAGGAACCAATAACATTTTTGCACCTTAGATTACAACAGCCTAATTAAATATTAATCTAAGTGTAAATTTAATGGATTCTCAATGTTTCATTATACTGTAGTTTGTAGATGAAATATATAACCATGAAACACACGACACTTCATGCTACGGTTCGCTTTTTACAAAATCAACCAATTTGTGGAGACAAAGGAATAGAGAGAGGAGGTATCGGGGCCTTTAATTGTTGTAAAGCAAAATAGTGATGTTAAAACGTTTTCAAATAAATGTGCAATGCAACAGCAAAAGTAAAACTGTGATTAGATGATGTGATTACCCAGGTCAGTTCCGAGTATTTAGAAGATCGACTTTGATATTTGTGCACAGAAAGTTTATACATAATGTAACTACTTGATTCACTGCGCAGATTTTGAACCTCATTTCCACATTACATACATTATTTTACAAGCCGGTATAAACAGCTGTGTATACATTACATAAAAACTCACCTGCCTATACCTGAAAGCCTGCTAGTCATTCTGCCAACTTTACAGAGTGTATGCTATAGGTAGTTCTCACATGACGTCATATAGGAGCTTTTCACGTGTAGCATGTCAGCCATCTCATAGAGCAACCCCGGCATGTACGTACAAGCTTGCCCTATGACATGGCGGTTGCCAACCCCCAGTTGTGACGTCATTGAGAACTATCTATTAAGAAAAAACCCCATTTGGCCGACCAATAGAGGGATTTCATGTGACGTCACGCAAAATGGATTCCGAGGCACTGAAGGGCAAAATACACACGCAGTAAGAGAACTTACAGCTCACGCGCACGGCATAACCATAGATATTACTGTGACAAAATGGACGCGTGCCCGTCAAAACCAAAGAGACGCGCGATCTTGCCCTTCAAAATTGCGTCTAGTTGGTTAAAGTCACGTGACTGAAATCCCTCTATAGGCAAAAATCCTGGGGGATGGTGATGTATACACCACTTTTAGACATATGGAAAGGGTTATACAAATAATGCTCTTCTTTTTTAAAAATTCTTAGTGTTATCTCTTTTCGATGTCAAATATAAACTTTTGCAAAGTTGTAATATAAAGTAAACCATTACTCAATGTACATGTCTTTAAAAAAAGGTTCGCGCCTACCTACATTACATTATTGTCTCACTTATTACATGTCAGTTTAAGTGAGAACTTCAAAATCCCCGTGAAACTCCTACCACCACCTATCCAATCAAACCTTAAGCAGTACAGCATATCTGGAAGAAGAACGGGAAGCAGGGAGGACATTTTAAGGTAAAACATTCTTGCGCACTCTTTGTAGAGTTGCGCCTTTTCAATTCCTTTGAGAAGTACTTTTTTTCTATGGAACTCTTTACCCAGCATCCACCTTCTCCACCGACAATACCCTTGCAGCATCAGGTACAAATGCTATAATAAACCATAGCAGTCGAGTGCTGATTTCGTGATCTGTTTAGTACGCTTTCAATTCCATTTTCAAAAAACACAATGAAGAAAGGATTTATGCCCCTACCCTCCCGGTAAAGCTCACCGCGTTCGCAGGGCTCCTTCGGCACCGTTGGGTCACTTCAATTGGATCTCTCTTATAGGCTGAGATAAACTTCTATAGCCGCAGGGCTATATGTTTAATTCCATGCTCTTCTCTTAGCGTCATGTATACTAATTTGGTCGCTATAGTGTTCGACGAAAAAAAATGTTTGCCCCATGGCACGTCAGCATATTTATACCACTGCCCATAAGTACCTGAATAATCAAATTGACTGGTTGAACGTCCGACTAAGCCCAACATGATATGTTAAAAGTATTATTGAACTCCACGAACCCACTAACGAAAAAATCAAGACGAGGCGAAGCTGAGTTTATGATTTTGAAAAAAAACTTGAATCAAGACGGCTTCTAAGCCATGAATGGTGTGACAAATGTATCCTGTTCTTATTCAACCACTGAAATAGTTACAAGAGTTTATTGCTACTTACTAATTTTAAGATTGAGTTGACCAAATTTAGACGTCTTGCTACAATACAAGAACATTCTTCGTTTAACCCCTGCAGTACCGATAAATGGAAGGGCCTGTTTCTTTTAGCCATGATTTCGATTATTGACGGTGTACAGGATGAAGACATTTGGTAAACACACACACACACACACACACACACACACACATATATATATGTATATATATGTATATATATATATATATTTATATATATATATATATACATATAGATATATTACGCCGATCAAGGTTTTTGAAGTTCGTGATGGTAAACATGTATATACATATATATATATATATTTATATATATATATATACATACATATATATATATTACGCTGATCAAGGTTTTTGAAGTTCGTGATGGTAAACATATATATATATATACATATATACATATATATATATTTATATATATATATACATATACATATATATATGTATATATTACGCCGATCAAGGTTTTTGAAGTTCGTGATGTCCACTGACTGAATTAAGCCAACTTTCCTAACAGTGGACACTTACATTTGTAATGTTACTACTACAGAATAAGAACGTTTGTGGTGTCTTAGCTCAACATGAAGACAAGCCTAGGTTTTTAGTTTCGTAGGCCTGGTACTGCTGTACTAGTAGCATTACAATGAGCCATTGCAGACGAATATGCAGTGTGGTTTGTGGCTTGGTGTAAACTGTGTAAATGTCAAACATATATACACGGTCAATACTTGGTCTGGCTACTAGCTACTTAGTTGCCCTAATAAAAGTGGGCAGTCTCAAATATCACCAATTTGATCTCGTCTTTTTTTTTTTTTGAGGCAGAATTGTCTAAGGGGCGGAACTAGGCTACTTTTCTATTTACAACCAGACTAATTCAGTTTAAAAAACCTTTTCGCGTTGACTATAAGGGAAGCAAAGGGAGCCTACGTAAGTCGATACCATGGGCGTCAATCATGGGGGGACAGGGGGACACGTGTCCCCCCACATTTTGGAAATACACCCGTTGATTTAAGATTTTCACACAATAAGTTTTTGACAAAAGTGGCCGTGTCCCCCCCCCCCCCCCATTCAAGTAAAGGTTGACGCCCATGATCGATACAATCTCAGGAAACAGGGAAAATCCAGATGACTTCTGTTAACAAATCAGGCAGGGACTGGAAACATATTATGACAAGATGACGAAATAACACTATTTACGCCTGAGTCGAGGGTAAGCCTACGTCTGCACTGGCACAGTGTTTCTCCAAGACTAACTCATCGCAGGGGTCAAGTTCTTGGCAGATTTTAAAACACTTGTAATTTCTTAAATAGAGGGCTGCATTGAACAACATTTTTAAAAACTCGTATCCTTATTATCATGTCAGATAAACGTAGGAAATAAATCAACGTCGGAAATTAAATCAACGAACCCCTTTGTTACAAATAATAACAGCTTCATTGACGGATTTTAATTCATTTCGAATGGGCTAGCCGGGGGTGGTTGATGGTCGGCTGAACAGTTTCGAGGAAAACACCTTTTCTACCCTTTAACAAACCATATCAGCCTAGTTAAAGTGTTAGAATGCATAACGTTACGGGACAACGGACGGAGCCACAGCATTATTTTTGAAGTTCCACTTTCGAAATCCTGCAACGCAGTAGGTTTCTTCTACGAAAATAACCAGTAGAAAGGCGATGACCTGCTAGACTATAGTGTAGAATGTAATGAAAATAATATGTAGTACAACATTCTCCGAAGTTTTGAATTTGATCAGTGGAACGCAGTAAAAAGCTTTGTTCGAAATTCGCCGATGAATTAAGGATAGATATTTGTAAGGGGTTGTCTAAAGGATCCAATTGCACGAATGATAATTACCAGATATGATCAGTATCTGACTGTGAACGTTGTATTCTTTGCAAAATTATGGGTTTGACGATGAAAACATAACCATGTACAATTATCGATTTATGATTTTGAAAAAAATGTCTGAAGCCAGACTACATAAGGCTACCAGTATTTATTGAATACCTCATCTGCAATTTCTGGGTGTTGTGTAAGATAATTCAGTTTAACACTGTTATCTACAGAGCGAACAAAGTAGCTAATATATCTGAATTTCAACCGTAGAAGTACACTTTTCTAGATTCAGACCGTAGGTTTTTAATAAAAAGGAAAGAAAAAAGCGGACTATTTCTTTGTTGCAAGCATATTTCCGAGGCTTAAAATTAAGAAACTACACCGAAATGAAGCACCTAAATGCCACTTGATAAGAGAGGAAGGAAAATCTAAGTTGTCCATCTATGTTTCCTTGACGATCTTTATTTTTTTTAGTATCTTTAGTTGATGAAAACAGTAAGTACACATATCCTGAAGTAGTAGTAGAAATAATGGAATATAATAGATTCCTTGTAATTTTGTTGATGTCGTCCACTGTCTGTGGAATCCATAAACAGGCTGTCTTCAATCTTTGTCGGTACAAAACTGTGTGAGTGGCTCCAAGATAAGTTGAGAAGATAATTAAGAACGGGGACGTTCTCGAACACGCGATAAAAGAATTGAAAGCAACAAGACGCTGCCCATGGACGAGGTAAGGAGCATTGGTTTTCGTTACGACTTTACGGTACAGAATCAGGTATTTTAATTGAAAGTGATCACTTCAAATTTCTTCCAGTGTAAAATTATTTAACAAAGCAAGAGGTATATAAAAATATGAAAAGGAAAAGACTTAGAACTTCTTTCAGCTATTAAATCTTGTACCGTATTATCTGTTCAACAAACTTACGTAATGAACTGCTGTCGGATGTTTGTTTAATGTATTACAAGCACTTGATATTGTTGTAGGCCCCCGAATTCTTCGTAGCTTCCCCCGCCGCCCTAACGCCTTCCCCGAAGATGCCGTAAGCCGTAGGCACAGTCCCTTATGAGCTCTGTATGGCATAGTGAATAGTGATGTGTTTTTAGAAGCGGCGTTACGGGCAATTTGGCCAATGATTGACGCAAATTGATGACTACTCTGTATTACCATGTAAGATATGAAATGAAAGGTCATAAAAGGTCTACTTGCAATATTCACATTAATGTAGCCTAATTATAAGCCTAGCCTAAGCCTAACTTAGGCCTTAACTAACAGGCCTATGCTGGGCCTTAAAATGTAAAAGCCTAGGCTAGGAGCTAAGCCCTAACGTTAGGCCTAGACTTGCCTTTAATAGCCAACAAGCAACAGATGGCAATGGATATGTGTTATTCTGTTATATAGGCCTAAAGGCCAATGTTAGCCTATCCTTGACTCTAAGCTACGCAAAATACTAACGTTACACAGCTAGGTGATGATAGCCCTAGCATTTGACCAAGCGAAATAATCATTTTATCGAACGTGTTGTACGTTGCAGTTAACAGTAGTGTGTATCTTTATCTTAGGTTTGAACTGAAATGGAACAATTAATGAAATTATCAAACCTGCGGCTTGCTCTAACTACAGACAATCTTAGAGAGGTCGATCCTTATACTTCAAGCCATGATCATACCATACACAATGCTCAATAAGACTGTCCAGGCCCTAACTAAACTAGTTTGCAATACCATTATATTTGGTCCTCACACTGAACACTGAAGTAAAATCCAATGCAGTCCTTACTACAGTTATTGTCAATAACTTTACAGAAGAGCTTGAAGGCCTATGTGGATTTAAAGTAAAGTGTAAAGGTTATAGGCCCCTAAACCCAAACAAACAAAAAACTGGTAATGTTACAATGAAACCAGTCAAACTGTTGAAAAATTTATGCAATGAACAAAGTTGTAATGCTTTACATTACCGATTCAGTGTGGGTGCACCCGCGGTGTGTAACGTGTGCTAGGGGCATGGGTGCACTCACCAACATGTCCTTAGCGGGACACGGGGCAGCTCGCCGCTCGCACGGCTCCCACGTCTTTCCTAGCTCACGCGCGGCTCGAAACTGCAAGAAGCTACCCGGAAATTCGGCCACTGCAACGAGAAGTCACGCGGGGCTGCACGTGCTTGCACGGCACCGCAGCCCGCCCTCAAGCAGCCACGTCTGATCGCCGAGATCTCTGGCAGCTCCTCTGCTTGGCAATTCCAGTCTCTTCCCTACCGGGACATTTCTCGTGTCCCGGTAAGGAAGCGAGGGTGCGTATGGGTGTGTGTGTGTGTGTGTGTGTGTGTGTGTGTGTGAAGGCTATGAGTGAGAGGTACAGTTGCTTAATACCCATAGTCTGGCCATTTCATTTTAGCCCTGGGCAACACTTCTGTTGTTAATCAGTTCTTACATAAGCTAGGCCAGCTCTGCATTGTAACACTTCTTGCAGAACCCAGTCATTCAGGCCCTGGTCTCAGTCTGAAAGGGATGGAAAGGATTTATTGAACCCACTCTGAGCCATCAAAACCTCAACCTACATCACTTATGAGGAAATGCAGTAAGGTTAGGTCTGAATTAAGACACAGACTGTTGTTGTCTAAATTATCCTTCAAAAGGGAAATAAAATACAAAAAATGTCCTTTGTTCGACTCGGACTATGTCATTAAGGGGGATTGTAGTAAGATGAATATAATTCTAGAAGTACTCTAAGAATCACCTTTATAGATGTTTTACTGCCAATAATCTATAGTTCTATAGGTTAATTGAATGTCTCAATTTCAACTTGAAATTGTTACTTCTAAAGTTTTGATAAATTTAGAATCTAGCCTCTGACCCTTCCGTTAGAGGTTGTCTAATACTGACAGATTAGTACGGTAGTGCAGTTTGTTGGTCAACTCATAAATCCAAAGTTACATCAAGTCCATATTAAGTTCACATCTTATTTTTCTTTAGCAACTGCCATTGGTTATGGCTTCTCCAGAACGTGTTATGCACTGTCTTGTAAAGATTTTCTAACTGACTAGGTTCACTTCAACCAGAATGGCAAAAGTTTTTGCCTGTGCTAATGAATGGAATCAATTAATTGAGGTGTGCAAAGTACAGTGTGCATTGCTTAGCAGAAAATTTCTAACGACTCACAAACAGCAACCAGACAGTATTGAAGCCACTCATTATGATCATCAGTGCTTCATCTCTCTCACAAAAAAGACTGATATTCAAAATAATGCACTTACAACTTTTTCAGAGTTCAAATGCACTCATGAAGAAGCTGACAGGAGAATTCTGCTTCACTGCGAATATGTCATTAAACACTGTTATCGATAGCCCATATACAGATGTTTTGGTTATGGCTACATATTTCTCTGAAAAGAATGGATCAAACCTTTTTTCAGACTGTGTGGTAACCAAAAACGAATCATTGATATTGAGGCAATTGGCAAATTAAAGAGCTAGGGCAAATGGTTTCCAGTGCCTTGATTCGACTATATGCGTTCTCTGGATGATTCTGTGAATGCATTTAGAGATATTGGAAAAGTGAAATCATTAAGACATGATATGGAAAGCGATGAACATTGCAACACTCTGCAACAAGTCGGTAAAAGTTTTGATTAAAGTGATTGCTTTATGGATGCTCTAAAGAAATTTGTGTGTCACTTGTACAGGAAACCCAGTCTGGACAAGGTTAACGAAGCTCAATTTGCCATTTTGTGTTCAAGCTCAGCCCCCGGAGACAAAAAGGCATTTGTTTAAGCACTGTAAGAGGGCCAACTACCAGCTGGCAGCCATCCATAAGAAGAGCCTTGAGAACATACCTGAAATTCCATTTGCCTTGGGTCATGGTACAGAAAAGAAGGAAGGTAAACTTGTGATGAACTGGACTGAACAGACCCAAGCACCTGATAGTGTGCTTGAGCTGATTAGTTGCTCCTGTAAGAAACCCACCTGCACTGATGGCAGATTAACGTAGCTGTTTCATGCAAAACCTACCATTTACCGACATGTACAGTTGTACGTACTAGCTGTAACAATGAGTTGTGTTTATAATGCCCAGAAGAAAGTGTTAGTGATGATGACTCCAATGATACTGACTTGTAGTTAGGTAGATATGAATAGTTATGTTTTGGAAAATCTGCATAACTTTATTTCAATTGCAATTTAAAATCTCCCTTATGCAAATATCGGTACCTGTCTGTGGATTTCCAACTAATGTTTGGTGTTTCTGACACCAAACATTAGTTGACACTCATTACGTCGTTTCGCAACCCTGAATCCCTCCAAACACTTGGCCACGAGGATATCGGTTCCCAGTGTTCAAAATTCATCATTCAGTAAAATGCATAGCAGTTGGTGAAATTTTCTGCAATAAATTAGTAAGTGACAAGGCTGACGCTAGTCACGACACTACTGATGTCGTGGTCTTTAAGTGAACATTGGCAGGTTTGCACCCCAAGCTTAAATTGTTATGATTAAACTTTTCAGCTGAAGGTAAAGTGAGTCACTGTGATTGTGGGGAAATGTGGTCAGCAAATACATGTTTTCAATAAGAGGTATGGTGTAATCAGAGTTTTCAGTTTTTGCAATGATGCATCATATCCTGGGTGAGTGCTTACAAAAATGTTTGTTTATGTACTTGTTAACACAGAAATGATGAGCTATCGTTACCAAAGCCTCAAACTGAGTTTGTGTGGAAGTTTTGCATGAATGTTTTACCTAAGGATAGCTGTCATTAGGCATATATTATACCACTCTCTTCATCGTTTTGTCACTGCCAACAAACTGAAATAGTTGTGTACAGTTACAGTCTACGTAATTTTATCCTTATTAAGTAATCACCACGAAGTGAACGAAATCATAAATCTAGACATCTTTTCTGCCTGTGTAAGACGGCCTACCTGTGTAAATTGCCCTCAGTGTCTAGTTATATGCTTGAAGAAGAAAATTAAGTTGGCACAATTATTCTTTTTTTCAGTTATGGAAGGGACTGACTGTAGCAAGCCTATCAGTTACCATTAAAGAGCTTGTGCAATAATTGTTTATGTTAGTTTATTCAGTTTTCCAGTGTTTTCAACGAAGCGAAACAAAGTAAGAAGTGTTTCTGATATCAAAGAGCTAAAATACAGGTTCATTAAATTAAGACAATAACTTTTAATGCAAGAGAAAGAAAGAGCAAAGCAAATTGTGTTTTTTTATTATAAGCTTACGTAAAGCTCTAAGGAGCCAAAACGTTTTCAGAATGAAATAGTTACATCTATATGAAGTATGCCACTTGGTGGAGACCAGCTGGGTCGTCAGGGCCTTAATCGATGTTCGTGACATTTACTGGGTTTTAAACACTCAACTCCCGGTCTACTTTACCTATGTGGCTGGTCGGTGGACACGCGGATTTTGTCTTCGTCAATGTTCTGCTCTCAAAGCAACCTCCATCGGCACACACTACATTGCGTAATTGCGACAAAGCACTTACAGTACATCAGTAGTACAGCAAACGAAGCAAAAGGTCTTTTTGAAAAATTTCCAAGATCATGGGCCAAAAGTTCCAAGGTCAAAAGAATCATCAAGCTGCATTCTGCAGCATTCAAAGACATAGGCTACGCTGTAACAGATTAATTAAGGTCAGCTGCGTCAATAAATGCAGGGTGTTATTTTCTCCCGTATGGAACTTTTCAAAAACAGAATAAGCCACAAAGTGACAAGTAGGGGATGCAGAACTCAATGCTGGCCGGAGACAGCACTTCCCGAGTGTTCTAAGCTGCATGTACCCAGCTCAACTTGGCAAATATTGGGGAGCTGATCCAGCTCCTTCTTTCATTGGGGGCTGAGCTCCCCACAAGCCCCCCCCCCCCCGTTCGGCCGCCACTGTAAAGACCCTCATACAGCATTCCGCAACATATATTCAGAATGGCTTTAGTTGGAACTTTCTCCCTAAGAAGCGATTTTCTTCAGCTGGACACTTTTGCCAGTGCCTAACATGCACCACATATGTACACTAAGAACTATTATTTGCACCGGGTCCAAAATTCGGAACCGGGTACCTGAAGTCGATGGTCGGTCGGGTACCCGGGTACCCGAAAATATAACTTCTGTTGGGCTACAAAATTGTTTTAAAGTCGTAATAAGAAATTTTGCTTTGCACGTTGATATAATATAACACCAACGTATCTTACGTATGGGCATGACAAGTGTTCTTAGGCGTTTGCGTGATAAATTTTGTCAAGAAAAAATAACATGTTAGGTGTTCTGTCACACGTGCAATCTATGTTAGTGAAACTTTGGATCCGGGTAGCAATTTCAGAACCGGGTCCTCACATCGTCGGTCGGGTACACGGTGCAAACACTGCTAAGAAACCTAACCACCTCTTGTGTATTTGCTGTTGTCGAATTTCTCATAGAGCTAGAAAGGGCTTAAATATTTCTTAGAATTTCTGTTCCATTGTGTTTGCAAATTTTTTATTTGCTCGCTGAAAAGTGTTTGAGCATAGTACATCTTTAATCTTAAGTGGATGGCATTTAGTCTATACAACAACTTTCATTACTTGTACAAAAAATATTTACCGTACCACGTTTAACCAATATAAATAGCATATATATATATATATATATATATATATATATATATATATATATATATATATATATATATATATATGTAATGTATGTGTGTATCTATATATATCAATATTACGAGAAAGTATATATACAATATATATATATATATATATATCTATAAATAAATACGTACATACACATCAGTGTTGCGAGAAAGAACTACAACCTCATGCTATGACTTCAGTCTCCAAATGATCCAAACCCTATAGATAGTTCTCACGTGACGTCATAGGAGCTTTTCACGTGTATTATTTCAGCCATGTCTGAGGGCAACCCCGGCATGTGTGTACAGGCTTGCCCTCAGACATGGCGGTTGCTAACCCCTAGTTGTGACGTCACTGAGAACTATCTATAGATTTGCCCCAAACCTGCACTACTCTCAATCAAAGATGTGTCCAAGGACATGGGACAGAGGAAATGTACGAACCACGTGTTCCCAGAGCTTACCTCGTAGACCGTCGATCCGTAGTTAACAGAAATGTGTGTACTTTTTGCTCAGTCTGCTACCCTATTGTGGAGGAAACTTAAGTTCAGGTAAAAAAATAGACACAGGTGTCATACATTAGCTTTGCATATATATGTGTGTATTGAGGGGGCAAAGAGAATTGGCAATATGTTTACACACTGTATGGGAACCACCAAAAAGATGAACAAACGTGTACAATTTATGGCCAAAAAATAAAATAAAACTGATTTCACTCAAAAGTTAGGTTATCCCAAAGGGGACAACAAGGCTTCAGAAAAAATTTTCAAGCCCTGCGTCCCTTCCATTTTAATATGTAGGCCATTTGAGCACAGATTTTGACAATAAGACCTAAAAAGCCCGGCTTCCTTCTTTGTTTGGAAAACCCAGACCGGAAACATGTTCTTCTATTACTTGGCGGGCCTTAAACTCTGGAAAAGTTGCCTTGGCGTTTCTGTATAAAGGTAAAATAAAAATACATGTAAACATATAAATACATACATATATATATAAACATATATAAATATACATGTATATACATAAATATATACATATATATATACATATATATATATATATATATATATATATATATATATATATATATATATATATAGGTAAAAATGAAGTAGTAAATAGTGCTAAAAGTTTGTGAAAAATTCCACGACGTTTCGGGTTTAAACCCTTCATCAGGTGGCAAAAATGCAACTGACCGTTGACACGGCCAAACGTACAATTTAAAAAATACACAATAAAATTGGGCACGGTAAACCTCGGCTAGGAAAACAGACAGTGTTAAGTGGTTACCACAAGTCAAAAAAAGGCAGGAATTGCTCCGTTATAACAGTTCAAGTCTAACGTTCAGACCATGTGGGGACAGGGTTCCAAGTTTCATGATTAGGCGGTTTTTGGCAGCTAGGCGGTCATGATCGGAACCTCGACACGAGATGGCCGCCGAAACCATCAAGTCACGGATCGAGCATGTTGACGGGGGATTGAAGTGGGTGGCTACCGGGAACCCTGGGAGGTTCTGTTTGATTGATCTCAGGTGCTCGGTGACTCGGTCAGCAAGACGACGTTTTGTTTCTCCCACGTACAGTATATTACAGCGTTTACATACGAGAACGTAAACAACATTGGCTGAAGTACAGGTAAAATGCTGATGAACGTTAAACCGGTTGTTGTTGGGACCTACAATTGAAAGGTTTTTGTCATAACTGACCACCGGGCAAGTATTGCATCTCCCACGGTTGCAAGGAAAAGTTCCTGGGGTGTCAGGCACTACTGCTTGAGGTTGAGAGGCACGGACCAAGTGCTTAGATATGTTCTTCTCAATTCTGAATGCCGTGATGGGGGGATCAGGGAAATGGTCACGGGTGGATGGGTCATGACGGAGGGTCTCTACATTCCTGTAAATGGCACGTACAATGGGGGTTACAGATGGGTGAAAGGATAGGACCAACGGGATACGTCTGGTGGGTGTATGGTCAGTTTTGGGGGCAAGGGCAGAGGCCCTATCAATTCCTTGTATGCGTTTCAGGGCATTAGAGAGCACTCTTTGTGGATACTGGCGTTGTTCAAAGAAAGAAATAATCTGCTTGGAAACTTTAGCGAAATCCTGGTCGTCGGAACAAATCCGTCTGGCCCGTAAAAGTTGTGAGAAAGGAATCGAATTGGTATAAGATCTGGGGTGGTTGGAAGGGTACATGAGGTAGTTGTGAGAGTCAGTGGGCTTGAAGTGGAGATTGGACTTGATTTGACGGTCGGAGATGGATAGTTCCGTGTCTAAAAACACTACTGAGGAGTTGGAAATACAGTGAGTGTATTTCAAAAACGGGCAGAACGTTTCAGCAAAGTTAATGAACTTTTCCAAATCGTTTCGCCTAATCATGAAACTTGGAACCCTGTCCCCACATGGTCTGAACGTTAGACTTGAACTGTTATAACGGAACAATTCCTGCATTTTTTTGACTTGTGGTAACCACTTAACACTGTCTGTTTTCCTAGCCGAGGTTTACCGTGCCCAATTTTATTGTGTATTTTTTAAATTGTACGTTTGGCCGTGTCAACGGTCAGTTGCATTTTTGCCACCTGATGAAGGGTTTAAACCCGAAACGTCGTGGAATTTTTCACAAACTTTTAGCACTATTTACTACTTCATTTTTACCTACCTACTTCACAAGTGCTACGCAGTACTTTGACCTTATATATATATATATATATATATAGATATATATATATATTACCTATAGGTCGAAAGGTGAGTAATTACTTTTGAGCGTGTTTTCTTTTTCAGTCATATGCTATTTGATAGCTTAGTGGTTAAGACGGTAGCACGGAACGCGACAGACTCATGTTCGAGTCCTGGTCGTGGCTCAACTAGTGATTTTCTTTCTGAATTTATTTCTACTGTTCTTTCCCTAGTTTATAAAGGATATGACCAGTAAATGAGACTGATTTAAAATATGTTCAAAACTTATTATTTTTCGACCTACTCGTTCATATTCGATATACCATACTCGACCTACTATATATAAATATCCAATGCAGGTTAGGTAAGATTCTTTGTTGTCTCCAACCATTTGAATCAGTTTATTTCAAACACATTTATTTCTTCACTATTTGGTTCCGATCATTCAAGTGTGTCCCTTTCTTTACAAATCGGAGAGGTATGTGGAAGTTGAGTTCTTCCCTCTTTAACACGATCTTGTTTATATTGATCTCATAAAAGCGACTATCGCTGACACTTTAAATTCTTGTAGTAACAAGGGGCCGAGCTTTCGATGGGAGATTTGTAAAGTTAATAGGCCTATGAGAACAGTTTCTATTGCTTATTCAAAGTCTGCAGACGCTCAACGTAAGCAGAATGAGTGGAATTTAATTGGACAGGTAACTACTGAACTAGAGCGATTGAATGCCATTTCACCATCCAGGGCTGTGAAAGATCAATTGACTGAAGCCAGGGCTACTCTCAATTCTTTGTACGATTATAAAGCTGCGCACACCAAAACCGATATCTGATGCGTTTTGCCTGGCGGGAGTCGCAAAGCAAATGGCTTGTACGTATTTCTATGAAACCGTTTACACTGAAATCGCGTTGTGAAAAACGTTTTGGGGGAAACGCGTCGGTTCCCGCATCGATCGATCTTAGATTTCAAAGCGTGAACCGTGCGATTTTTGTTCAGCTCGCCATACAATGTGGTTCTTGACACACAGGTGTTAAGATTTTTCATTGCTGTGCAGTGCAGACTGCAGAGCATGATCGCTGAGGATGCTGGAGAGTTTAATGTTTCAAAGTCGAAATTGAGAGGAAAATTCCGAATTGTATGACAAAATAAGCTCTAATTAGGAATGCAATGGTCTTCAGGCATTACGTATGAAGTGAAATAGCAAAACAAATCTTGATTTGTTTAAGTTTAACTTGATTAGGCTACTGTAAAGCACTACCACTACCCCGACACTGTACCGGTAGTATGATTTGCTATGTGCTTTTGCAGGGTTATTTTGGAGCAAACATCAAATGATTTACGCTCTGATTAATTTTTTGGGCGATAATTTTACCAAATCACTTATTAATACTGTGTCAAAGACTTTCCGTAATATTAAAAAAAATCTTGCAAACAAAGTTCCATCACTAGGACATTCGGAGTTAATTTTGTAACAATTATTTTTGTTGAAGAGGCGTAAGTAATCACTCTAATATTATACATCCAGGATTGTTGTGAGAGGAAGTAGGTTCAGGACGAAATAAGTCACACCCTAAAGTTTAGGTTCTGCGCCCCCGTAATTAAATGACCATTTATGGGTATGGGTTGAGAACAAAATACAGGGACCAGGGGGTACAAGCTTGAAGAAGCTCTAGGGTATTTACAAAGCTGTGAGCATTAGAATGAAGTATTTTAGTATGTTAAAATGGAATTGGACAGTTAAATAGGCCTATGCAACAAACTACACCACCCCCTTCCACCAAAGAAATGACATTTCTTTCAAAGACCTATACTTTGGATTTTTTATGATGCTGGAGAATTTCGGAAGTATGAAATTGGGATTATTGCATTAAACGTTGACATAAAAATTGAAATCACTCTGTCCAATGAGAAGAAAGGTGTAAACAGTTACAATTATCTTAATACTGTCGAAGAGTACGTTAAGCCGACGGACTCCGAAAAATCACATTTTAAAGACTGCTTAATGAGGTATCCCATTTTTCATTACAAATAGTATTCATGTCGTCTCCTTCCCTTCCCATTTCACTAAACAATTATTGATTTGTGAATTTAGTTTACCATAAAAATAGTCTACAGTTCCTTTTTTAATTATTACTTAATATTATTTGTTGATGTATCAAAAGATCCAACAAATGTCCCACGTCATCTTCGGCGTCGGCTTTATTACAAGTGACTATCAAAAGCCCACAGGGAGAACCGCTGCTGTGAGAACCCTCTGCCGTTCGGGAAACGGCGCGTTTCCCCCCGGTGAGAATCGAGCGGTTTTGGTGTGAACGCACGTTAAGGGTGTCATAGTAAAATCTAGAGGAAGCTGATCTGAGTAAAGAGATAAGAGTATACGTTATTTTCTCAATTTAGAGCAGATAAATAAGTCTTTAAGTACAAATAGAGGACTTATTTTGTGGCACTATTTGTTTTACAACCTCAGAAATTCTTAATGAATCGAAACGATTCTACACTGATTTACATATTAAGAGGAATAATGTATACCAATGTCTCTTTATAACTTACGTAACTTTTAATCCTAAAATGCGCACTCCCGATCAGCAGATTAGTTACGAAGTACATCCTTCCTTAAAGAGTGTTGTCATGCCCTGTATTCTATGTCGTCGAATAAATCACCCAAAACGGATGGCTTTCCTACAACTTTCTACCATTTTTTGTGACGATATTGGTGCTCTTATTGTTAACTCTTTTAATTATGCATTTCGTAAAGGTTGTTATGTATCTGATCAGCAAGGTAGGACTTAGTATGTTACGCTTATTCCTAAACTTTAAAAGAAAAACCCATAGATATTTGAAAAACTGGAAACCCATTGCATTATTAAACACTGATTATAAAAATGTTTCAAAGTGTTTAGTAAATCGTTTGAAAAAGTTTCTTCCTGAACTAATAAGCTCAGAGCTGACAGGTTTTTTTAAAGGTCGCGACATAGGTGAAAATATTAGAATTATTTTAGATCTTTTTAATTACTGTAAAACACACTGCATCGATGGAACCTAACTCTTTAGAGATTTCGAAGAAGCGTCTGACTATTTCGACTGGAATTTCCTTCAAAACACTAGTTCTGTTTTTAACTTTGGCACTGACTTTCGGAATTGGATTAAAACACATATAGTAATGTTCCTTCTTGTATCTCAAATAAATGGTCACTTCACAGATCATTTTATGTTATCAAGAGGTGTACTCCAGGGTTGTCCTTTAAGTCCTTATTTATTTAAATCTTGCACGGAGGTGCTAACTTCTTTGATAAATTTGGATTATCACATTTGTGGAATCACTGTTTTAATGTTCCCGTCAAACTATTGAGCTATGCGGACGATGCTGTCATTATTACAGATGGTACTGAAAGCATTGATTATCCTTAAGAAATTTTCCTATGCTTCAGGCCTACAATTAAATTTAGATAAATGTTTCGTAATTGTTTCCTTAGTTCCTTTATACCCTCTGTATCGTACTCCTTCCGATGATAATCTTTGGTTTTCTGTCAGTAACGGTCCTATCAAAAGAAATCATCGTGATTGTGAGTAAAAGGAACACATTAAAGATTATTTAGGAGTTCCTTTCAATCACTATCATGATGATTTGTTTGACCTAATTATGTCCCGCAATTATCACATATTAAAAACCTGAATTTTCTAGCTTGTTTACCTTTTACTGTTCTACCAAACTCCTACTAAATTTTTCAGAGAATTAAGAAACATTTTTTCATAAATTTATCTGGTCCAAAAACCCAATAAGATCAAACGACAAGTCCTCGCCACCCAGCGTTGCAATGGAGCGCTTAATACGATCAGTGTTGATCTATTTGTGAAAGGTTTAAAATGTATAAGTGGATTAAGTTGCAGTACCTTGATGAGTATCCTTCCATTTGGAAGTTATTATTTGATCATGTATTAAGAAAATGTCATGACACGTAAATTGTTTATTGAATGATGTGGTAAATTGTAATAGAGTCATCTACTCTTATGAAAGTGTTGAAAAACTAAACCGACTAATACTGACCGCTAGGGTAGTGCCAGGATTTGCCCAACAGTGAGACAAGCTCCCCGGGAGGGGAAGGGCGCCTCGACAAAAGGCAACGGGTTGACGTTAACTTTTGGTGCGCGAAGCTCGCCCGAAAGTTTTTGGATACATATTTAAGAAGACTTACAAATTTGGCTTTTTTATTTCAATAAGTTTGAAAAATAAATCGTTGTTGTATTGAAACATTTACCCTCCTTTTGCACAAAAACAAGAAACTCATCAAGGCGACGGGTGGTGGAATACATGCTTTATCGCACCTATTAAGGCTTCCCCGCTAAGTTAAAAAATCCAGGACGGGCAGCCTTTCCCGACGAGGGATCTATGACCCCTTGCTTCCCCACCTGGCGCCACCCTGATTGACTTCAGTCCTTGTTAGTTATTATATTTAAAAAGTATGATACAATTGCATTAAGACTACATGGTTGTACAAGGGTAAACAACTCCCGTTGTGTGTTCTCTGTCAAAGCTTTCGGCCTCAAAGCTCTTACATGGAACTGTTTCGGCTAAATACGGGAACATTTCTCGGAATTTTCCAGTCATCTTTATTATCATCATAGTTGTTGGTAGTCGCTTGGACGAGCTGGTTGAGGTAACAGCGCAAACGTCTCCGGCGAAAGCTGCCATTTTACACCAAAATTCATTTAAAACTTGGCAGAAACTAATCTGAGACCCGAGAAGCTGACAATCCCAATCAAAAGACAAAGGATAATTGGTAGTTGTTATGAATTTGCCAATAACTTTGTCGAAATCTCTACCAACGTTTTTTTCGCTGCTGTCCTTGAATGCATCTTGCACTTGAAATGTCATTGAATCTACACCAAGTCGAAGGGTAACTTGACCATCTTCTTCTTCTTCAATACTGTCTATATAAGTAACTTCATTGTTGCTAGTAGCATAAGGAATAAGAACTTTCTTAGTGTTGTTAGTCAATAAATGGAGATATAACAAGCCGTGATTTTCAGTTTCACCGACAAGGACTGGCATCCCTACTATCAACAAGTGATAAAATGTGGCAAACTGTTCTATTAAGCTGCTCGATAATTCGTTGGCTAACGTATTGTCTGTAATGGTTGCATAAAAGAAGGATACTTCTCCCTGATATGATACATTGTATGGCGAATGTGGTAAAGAATTCGGCAGCTGAAGCTTTACAACAACATCACAAGAAGTCTATCAGTTTGCATTTTTCACTGCTGCATGGATGTACACATTTGCTGCACTATACTGGTAACATTAAACCTGCGTATCTGTAAATAATTCATTGAAGTCTTAGAGTGGAACTCATGGACTTCTTATATACATGGACAGAGCATATTGCGCTAAAGTCCTATGCGTAAATTGTCGCCACCGTACGCACACGAGTAGGCTTACCAATATGGCTGCCTGCTATAGCCTTGTTTGTAAAAGTTTGGACTTGCTCAAGTGGCTCATATCGACAGATTGTGTGAGAAACTTGTAACATTTTCGAAAGAATGCAAGCTCAGGTCAAATGCAACAAATACAGTGGCGTAGCTGGAGGGGGGACGGGGGGCGGTTGCCCCCCACAAAGCCTCCGAAGGCCTCTGTCGGAAATAAATTAAAAACAATTCATTTGAAACACTTACAACACTTTTTATGTTTTTAAGCAGAATTACACATAGAAATGTGAACGTGAAAATCAAAAGTCGGTCTCAAATTGCCCGGAACCCCCCCCCCCAAAAAAAAAGGTCCCCAGATAATAGTCTGTCGGAAATTTTTTGCTTTTGCATATATATGAGAAGTCTGTGGGGGAACTGTACCGATGAAAGGCAAACCGTTTAGGAACAACATCTGTAATTAGGGCACAAACACCCTTTGGTTAGTTGAAACTAAGTTCATGATAAAAACTCACCGATGTTGCATTTCCAAGGGTTAACAACATGGGCAACGGCATTACATTCAAGAATGATGATAGTTAATGATGATAGTTCTATTTGGTATCTAATGATTATCTAACAAATGCACTCCTTACCTTGTCCACAGGCAGCATCCTGTTGCTTTCGGTTTTGCAGCTCTCGTTCTAAGGCGTCTCTGTTCACAATAAATCTTCCTCCCACTCCTCGGTTTTGGAATCGGCGAAGATCAGACAAAACTGTTTGCTGGCTCCCATAGACCATATATAATGTGCGAAACGGTAAGGAAATCAACAAAACGACGAAGAATCTAGTATATTCCATGATTCTTCTGATAGTCTGGGCAATTATATAGCAAGGCACTATGACTACTAAATGGATCAAGTAGCGAAACAAGACTAAACAGGCAAATTGATTTCTCTCTTGCCTCTAATTTGATGCCAGTTAGAGGCAATGATTTCGTCATAAACGTTTAACTGAAGATTATCCAAGACCTGTAATGAATACTTTCTTGTTGTTATCTTTGTCTTAGAGTAACACTTTTTGACTGAATTTAAAGACCTTGTAAAGCCTAGCTGTGCTTCGTTGTCTCAGATAAACTGGTTGCTTTGTTTCTTTCGTTTGATAAACTGCCACCACAGAAAAGAGGCTCTAGAGGAAGTGTTAAATAACATGCAGACTGAAGTGATGATAAAACTAGACTCACCAGAAAAAGGCCTCTTAAATTTGCTGGCAGACCTGCTATAAATATTTTACTCTAAAAGTTTATGTTGTATCACTTACGTGCAATTGAAAATGTACTCAACCGTACTTCACAACTTTGTGAAAATGAAAGAACGTGCTGGGACTAGTCGTGCACTGAGGAAAGCACTTAAAATGAACTAGGATACCTTGCGTGCCATTATTTGATGATCTCGAAAATAAGAGGAATATGTGAAAATTTCTACAAATGGAAAACCCACTGCATATTATGTGGACAAAATATTTTCGTATAATAGGAATAACACAAAAAGATGATGTTGAATAGTAGGTGTATTACCTACCGTCTAAATGAATTCTATAAAGAACTAATTAACGTTTTTAAACAAAATCCTTTCAAAATTTAACAGATTGCTACAAAATATCCAACGCTCTCCTTTTGAAATGAAGACGAGCAACTTTTTGTTTTGTAAAAGAAATCGCCACCGGAGGAAATCAATAAAAATACAGATATCCTAGTAGATGCAAGGCCTCACTAAAACCCTGATCAATTTAAGGGTCACTTGATGACATTTCTTATTGCGGCGTCTATAGAAGTGTCAATTATTCTGTCACGGCACATAACAATAAATATAAAATGTGATAGGGACCACTGTTCTCATTTACTTATAATCTCAGCCTTAATGATGAATGTGCCTCTCACCTGTGTTTGATGTTTCAATAGCGCGATAGAGTTGAATATTTTTTTTCGTCAAAGCCGAAACTGTCGGTAACTTAGCAAACCTTTTCGAACGTTGCGACACCTATTTGATGCTTCCTCAGCCGTACACCAAAAGCTGCTTTTGTATCCCTCACTATTAGTCACAAACTTGGTTTTCAGAAAGATGTAAAAAAGAAAAAGTAACTAAATTGTACTTTGGAGTAATGGTTTGTGAAGAGACTTACTTGTTAACTTGTTACGTATGTTTTGTTGTACAATATTGAAACTATTAACTATTAAAACTATTAACTATGAAACTATTACCCGAAGCAAACGTTACTAAACTTTGTTTCCAGAAATGAGATTTTTTACGTTCTTTTATCTACCTCCAAGTGGCGTGACTACACATGTGAAGCTGGTAGAAAAACATGCCATTCAAAGAATATACTAAGGGGTTGTAAGAGACTATCGTCCAGCAAAATGGCAAGTACTGATTTGAATAAGTTTAGTCGATGAAACAAACAGTCGTTATAAAAATTTCCGTGACTCATTGTATTCGTGCAATTCTCTGTGTCTATTTTTATGGATGTATATAATTGCTGTGGTATATTTGAAGGAAGATCACATCCATTGAGTAGGTTTAGTTAATAAACTCGAAGTAGATGGTTTCATGGCATATACTGAGTTATGAATTTATTTATGTTCAAATATGGGGCCAATCTGAAGCGGTACTCATTCAACCACATGCAACAATATATGATTATCTTCAATCAGCAGAGTACAACAATAAATAAAGCATATCATAATGAAACAAAGAGTAGATTTTCAACTTTTTTGCCGAAAGCTAAAGGAATCTATGCAATCACGCTGGCGTATGCATGTGTGTCTGTATCTATGTATGTTTGTAAAGCTTAGCTTATAATTACGATATCTCAAGATAGCAATGATGGATACACCTCATACTTGGCATGTGGGTTTCCATATTAAGAGAAATAAACCTACTGTTTTTGGTGGAGGTCAAAGGTCATGTGAGGTCACCAGAGGTCATAAGCTGAAAACACGGGATAGTTTTCATAATTAAATGACGCTGTCACACAAAGATAGGACCTTTCAACGATCTACGCGACCATGCCGACTTGACATCTTTTTCCAGGTCGGGGTTGGGTTGGGGAAAAATGGCCCAGACCTAGACCCGACTGTCACAATCACGACTGACATAGGAGCAAGCAAAGATCATCCCGACCAAACTAGGACCAAGGCAGGACCAAGGTAGGACCGAGATAGAACCCTACCAAGAACTGATCCGACCCAACTAGGACTGTACCCCGATCATCATGACCGAGAGAGGACCGAGAAACGACTGAACTACGACTGAGATAGGAACTAATCCGACCTTACTCCGATCAGTTTGATGTAGCTACGACCACCTAATCGAGTTACGACCAAGACACGATCACCCAGACGAAGATAAGACCAAGACACGTGTGGCTTGTTCCTTTCCAGTCAGAAACAACGTTTGACTTCTACACGTGTGATTCATCTGGACTCGAGCTCATCATTCTTTACAGCCATGGCAGTCAGCAGATTCTTGCCTGGCTCTACGAGGAGGAGGCGATTCTACTTGCTGCGACTGGGTGAGCAATAAAGAAAACACATTCGCAAAGCAGGTACAGTAGTGCTTGTGAGACATTTTCCTTCCGTGTTTTTCTTTTCAGTGCCATAGTGATGTGTTTTGTGTAAAGAATCGCATGGCGTCTGCATGTATATTTATATATATATATATATATATATATATATGTATAAAACATACGTAACACCCAGTTACAACCTTTCATTATATATATACATATATATACCGGTATATATATACCGGTATATATATACCGGTATATATATATATATACCGGTATATATATATATATATAGGCCCGATTTAACGTGGGCTCGCGAAAATTCATCACTTGATCAGAAGTTCGTCCTCGCGAGATCTTGGCTCGGTCAGTGTGTTGTCGGGACTGTCGGGTGGCGGCCTTAGTACGGTCGGAGTGATCGTAGTCCAGTCCTAGTACAGTCTTATTTTAGTCGGGTTTGGTCTTGGTAGTCGGGGTGACGTCCTAGAAAGGTCAGGTAGGTAGTAAAGAGGTCCTGGTATATTCTTGACAAGGTCCTGGAACAATCGTGTCTAGGTCGGATCTCGATCATGACGCAGTCGGCACTCGTGGAGAACCACTGAACTGGCTTGAGTTGGAATTGTTGGGTCTTCACAAAGTCGTCGTATTGTCGGAGTATGGTCGCAAAGGTCGTGTGATAGTCGGAATAGTCTGGGCAAGGTCCTCTGAGTTACATTTACCCCAGATCCTACCCTGACCACTAAGACTGAGACACGACTGGCATACGATCGAGATACGGCCTCCCAGACCGAGATACGATCAACTTACGCCCTTACTACGACCAAATCAGGTCGTCGTACTGTCGGCGACTGGCCCCGACCGTTTTGAATTTTTCAAAACAGTCGGGGCCAGACACCGATCACTCCGACCTCCGTAGGATTTATCAAGACCTTTCTGGGACCTTATAAGGACTGTAAGAAGACTACTCCGACCAAGCCAGCTTCGCGCAGGTCTGGATGGTCGTGTTAAGGTCCTGACTCTGTGCGAGAGGGGCTTAACTTGTGGATGCGTTATAGTCAAAAGATGAATCCTATTGTTTTTTTAGTAGAGGTTAAAGAGTATCTAGGGTCATCGGAGGTGAAAGCTTAGTTAGTTACTTTGGGGTTTAACGCCTCAACTTATAACCTCTTGGTTTAATCTAGCGGGGCTCACGGCCATTTTTCCAGTTGTGGGGCACTGGATTGTTTTTCCTTACTCCATTACTTATGCGGAGCATCACGCACAATGGCAGTAGGTTCCATTTTTAAAAATGTGACTGGGGCGGGGTCAAAGCACAGAATTGGTAAAAATTGCTTGTGAACACGACATCTCGAGATAGCAACGATGGACACTTTTCACACTTGGCATATAGATTTAAGAGGAAAAAACCCTATTCTTTTCAGTGAGGTCAGCGGTCATTTGAGGTCAGCAGAGGTCAAAAACTGAAAACTTTGGAAAACACGATATTTCAACACAGGGATAATGTAACCTTCATACTTGGTGTATTGATTTGCCCTCTAGAGAGAGCTTGATAGAGAGAGGGAAAGAGAAAGCTTGAGATATCTTGACAGGGAGAGAGAGCTTGAGAGAGAGCTTTGGAGAGAGAGCTTTGGAGAGAGAGCTTGGGCTTGAGAGAGCTTAAGAGAGCTTGAGAGAACTTGAGAGAGAGAGAAGTTGAGAGGGAGAGAGAGGTTGAGAGAGCTTGAGAAAGAGCTTGCTTGGGAGAGAAAGCTTGAGAGAGGGGGAGAGCGCCTATGGGTTTGTTTGAGGTCAAAGGTCATCGGAGATCACCAAAAGTAAAACTATGAAAACCTCGTAAACTTAAATGAGAGTGGGCGGAACTCCGAATTGTGTCGTTTCGTGATCACCAAAAACTAGGGTTGATTTTTGTCACTAGAGTTTCAAGGTTTTTACTTATGAATCGCCAGTGCCAAACGAAAACCACCTAATGCAAAATCTGTTAGAAAAACTTACTTAACAGCCCGAAAATGAAATCTATCCATGGGTAATAACCATTACACGTTGTACATCATCTCGAGTTCATCTTCATATCTATATAGATATTCCTTCTTATCGTAAGTTATTTAATTGCGTATCTGTGCATATCGATATCCTCGTCCTTTCTTAATACCTAAAAAGGTGCAAAACAATAAAATGGAATATCCGTACATATTGCTTCATAATGGTCATGAGATTGAGGTAAGTGCCACCTGTAAAGGTTATTTAACATTATATGTTTTGTCGAGTCCCTCACATTTATATAACATAAAAAAAATCTGGTAACTGCAATCTTCGGGGGGCTTAAGAAAATAAACAAAGGGTATTTGCTAAAGATGGCAATTGACATTCAATAAATGAAAAAGTTGTAAACAAAAAGGTTTTACAGTCATGGAATTCGCAATCTCACATCACAGGTTATGGTCAACGTACACAGTGTATTAATGTAACTGTGATGTTTAAGAAGCAATTCACTCTTAACTTATAATGACAAGTATTAATATTTGCTCAAATCAATATACTTGAGTCTCTGTTATATCTTGTAAATCTCACAGCAATACAGTCAAATCTTTGCATATTTAGACACTTGGAAATCTCTCGTACACCAAGAATATGGTGCATGTTATGACCGACCATGATCTTGGAATTGCTTTCGAGAGGTTCAGCTAGTCACAGCTCTATTTAGAAGTGTCCTCCCTTTCAAATAACACTTTAGCTACAATAATGGTTTATTACGTTGCAATATAATCCTTAGGGAAGCTCATATCCTTACTAATCAGTTCGGGAGATTTTCGAGAAAATCTAGTTTTCCCCCGATCGGGATAAAAATTGCTATATTGTCTGTTTAACCCACAATTCCACTCGTTTTTGTGTATTTTGTGAGTGACAATTTGGATTTGGAACTTCATTGCAAAATTTTTCGGTCAAATATGTTGCATTTATTGCTGATGAAAATGCTGCAACTTTCATTGTCCTGATTATAATTGCAAGGCCCTCAGAACCCTGAAATTCATGCTTATAGGGACCTCTTTTATTAAATGTACGGGGAGGCTAGGCACCGAACAGCTCACCTGTATAGATAAAGTTTTGGTGCTGCATTGTGAAGATCTGTTCCTCACTAATGAGCCTCATTTCTGAAAATATAGCTCCCACACATGAGGGTGAAGCGTATCGTACACATGTGAAGAGGGGCTTTCGGTATATAAATTTTCCAACAAAGCAACAATTGTGCCGACAATACTGCAGTTTTGGAGCAAAGGTGGGTACGCCAGAGGAGAGGCAAACTACGTAATGAAATGGCCTTTAGTTCCAACACAGGTACACCAGATCGTGGAGGGGACGGTAAACAGTTAACAGGGACTTAAGAAATGGGAAAGGGCCTATCCCCTATGCGAGAATTTATTCTCCACCTTTTCTTTGTTGAAGTTCGTATTTCTAAATCGTGATATTTAAAAGAAAACAACATTTACATACAACTGGCAAAGCCTGGTAAATGCCACTAACGGCACTTAAGGAGGCATTTGTAACAAAACAGTCTTGATAATATGCGCGTCCTATCCGATAGTGACCCCCCTCCCCCACCCACACACTTATCAAAGTAGATGTCCCCGGCCCTAAATCTGGCTCTTCCAAGCCTGTATTCGTCATGACAAATTAATGAACAAATTGTCAAATTGGTTGTAAAGTTTAAAGAAAAACAAAAGACTGCTCATTAATGTGAGGCTATGTAGTCATATGTGCTTGCTTCAAGGTCACTTTGTGTCGAAAAGGTCACAACTCTAACTGATTTTCTACCACCTCTATCCATCCGTTATTGAGATTCCTGCATTATTGTGATTAGTTAAACACTGACCTGTTGACCTGTTATTCCACAACACACCGTAAAAACTGATAAAAATATTTTCACACATTTCGGTGGTAGAATAGGAATAAACCATATTTGTTGAACTATTACTGTCTCTCAAGCCGTCTCAACTCCAAAAAAAAAAAAAAAAAAGCATACTCGGCTTCGCCTCGTCCGTTATTATGCCAATGTTAGAATCTCGATGGTTTATTCACCAATAACAGTCCGCAAATGCGATTTATTCCTTAGATATCTTGAGAACCACACATCGGATTTCGGTGTAGATTCCACCAGAATGTCTAGAATAAATACCACTCTAAAATATTGGAACTGGATTCGAGCTTAGCCCCTTCTTTTAAGAACCTCTGCTCTGAAGGCTATTACGTAATTGATACTAACGTATTATTGCAATGTGTATTGTGTGGCAATTGATCTGCTGAACAAAATTAGACTTGCAAACTCATCTAGTGCACCTCACTTGCTTTTCTTAGGTGCAAAGTAAAACGTTAATTGATATTTGGAGTCTACTTATTGATGACACTTTTTTCAAGCATGAGCTTAAACATTAGCCTTAAGACAATTGTATTAAGAAAGTTACGATTAAAATGTAGCATCCTAAGAGATAAGCGCATATGCAACTCACCTACCTGGAAAACTAAACAAGCGTAGACTGTTTTTCTTGGACACTGACACTTCGAGCAATATTCGAAACAGAGTAAAGCCATTTGTTTCAAAGCATTAATTCAACGATCGTTAAGAATGAGAAACAAAAACCCCATTCCTGCACAAGTTTATAACATTAGAGTTAAAAACTAGTAGCAGATTCCTCCCTATAAGCTTATGGTTATACTTTCAACTGGAGACTGGAGAAGTGAAGACCTCTTTGCTCGAAAGTAACATATTTTGCTCCATAATAACACATTTGATGTTCTTTAGTACCCCACCCTCACTCCAATCCAGCGCAACTGTGCTCCCTTCTTTACACTGAATCATAAAAAGTGTCAATATCGTGACAAAACTGTAAAACCAAAAACACCAAGATTGTTGCGAAATGAATTCCGCCCATACAAAATTGCTTTGCTTATGGCATTTTATATACTCGAAAAGCTCACATGACCTGCATCCATACACATCTTTGCCAACCCTCAAAGGAGAGTTTTTTACATGAAGAAATCAAAATGAGTTATTGCTTTTATTATTCACTATTTTTATTTTTTCTTAACCCGGATTGCACATAAGACGAAATCGGACTTGTGTCCACTGAATTCAATTTATGTATAGCTTTAGAACTGCACTGAGGAATGCTATCAACAGGTTTCGTCACTAATCATACGTGACACCACGGATACACATGTACGTTTTTACTACACAGTTAAACAAGGGTATGTAATTCCCGTCGTGTGCTCTCTGTCGTATCTTTCAGCTTCGAAACTTTCAAAAGGAACCTTTGCAGCCAGATATGGAAACATGTTTCGAAATATTCCTGTCATGTTAACTATCATCATTGTTGCCGGAGACCGCTCCGACGAACTGGTTGAAGTTACAGCGCAAACGTCTCCTCCTACAGCAGCTAATTCACACAAAACTTCACTAAGAGCTTTGCAGAAACTGATCTCAGACCCCAACAGATCACAACCCCAATCGAACGACAAGGGATAGTTGGTTGTTGCTATAACCTTACCAGTGACTTTATCAAAATCTTTACCAACGTTCCATTTACCCATAGTTTTGACATCTTTTTGTACTTGTAAGGTCAAAATGTCATCACCGAGTCTGATGCTTACTGTGTCATCTTCTTCTACAATAGCATCTACAAAAGTATAATCATTGGTGCTGGTAGTGAAAGGAGATAGAATCTTTGTTGTACTGTTGGTCAAAATACCGAGATTGAGCAAACCGTGTTTTTCAATCGTCCCAACAATAACTGGTACTGCCACAACGAAACATTGATAAGTTATGGCAATCCGTTCTTGTAAGGTATCTGGTAACTCATCGGCTAGTGTATGGTCAGTAATGGTCACATAAAAGACTATTACTTCTCCCTCACGTGAAACATTGTATGATGAGTGTGGTAAAGATTTCGGCAGCTCAAGATTGACCTCTAATAAATAGGATACAGAAAAAACGATTTATTCAAAGAATTCTCTAAATTTCATTTCATTGCTTTTCAAAACAAAGCACATGTCTTTTTTTTGTCTTTTCATCAGATTGTATTGAGTTTCTGCATCTTTTTGTTGTTCCTCCGTATCTTAAACATTAACAGATGCAGGGTTAAATTTGAATCCAGACGAAATACGGTCAAAGGAACACCCATTGGTTAGTTTGAAAACACCTTTTAAAGATAAAACGGAAATGATCTTCACAAAGCCATGTAAGAAAAGGCAGTCTGGACATAAAATTCCATGAGATGGAAAGATGAGTGTGTTACATATTTATCTTCATTTATGTAACTTTACTTAGAGATACTCAATGACATGCGGAAGGCATTCAAGTTCGGATATCAGTCTAAAAGTTGTATGGCACTTCGTCGAACATGTATGCTCATAGATAACACTGAAGAAACTGAAGTGCGAAAAACAGCACTTAGAGAGCTATTGTATAGCACTTTCCAAGAGCTCTTTGAGGGACTGCACTTGTGGTGCTAAATTAGCACATATGTAGGGCTGTTTTTCAGCATCACGAAGGTGATAACAGACTTTTGATGATATTTTGATGAATTTGGTTTGCAAACATTGTTTATGTTTGTTATATTGATGCATAACATACAAAATCCACATCATGGAATAAGCCATGGCCGTTGAAAATGATTTTGATACTGCAAAATTCCCCTATACTCTCTGGCGAAGAGCCAAACGTTGTTTTGCTCCCCAAAGGAGCTACTTCCCCAAGGGACAGCAAACATAACTGACCACCGTCTCGACCCTCAGACCTCTACATCATGGGTCTGTCATATGTGGTTCCGTTCTTGACTGGATAAAAAGAACAGATACTACACATGATCTTAGCCAAAAGGCCCGAGAAGCGATCAGCACCCGTTAGGTGCTACCATTTTAGCACTTCAGGTTTTTCTTTTTTTTGCAAAAGTCCCCTGGCTCTCTGGCGAAGGGCCAGGGGCGAAAACCAAACAATACTCCCGAGGGAGTTCTGCTCCCCGAAGGAGTAACAACGTCCCCAAGGGACATACTCGGACTTAACTGACACCACCCGACAGTGGTCCCGTTCTAGACTGGCTGAATAGAACAGGTCCCACCCCTTCAGGTTTTTGAGTGTATTAATACTCATCTTAATAAAAAAAAAAATCAGGCTGGATATTTTCCGATCAAAATGACATGACTGCATGATGCCCAACTTTCGGAAATGATTTTGAATAATTTCTCGAACAGGGGTATTACACTGATATTTATAATAAATAGTTCATAAGGAACTTCTTAAAGTCTATTAACAATGCTTATATAATAATTAATAATTGTTCACACAATAAATGCTATAAACAATAACATTTAATCGGCCTTAAACTTCAAAGCAGGGTGAAATTGGTAGATAATTAATTCCTAACAAACTGAAAGACGCAAATACATTTATTATCGAATCTGGAATCGTTGAAGAGAAAATTGTCTAGATAAATTAGCCCCTCCCACCAAACGAGAATATTCCATTATTTCTAAAACTAAAGGCTATCAGCACCCATTAGGTACCGTGCAGTAGCACCACAGAAGGCTAAAACAGCACTTCAGGTGCCGATTCAACATTAGCAACCGCTAGGTGCTACCACTTTAGCACTTCAATTTTTTGAGTGTATTAATACTTATCTTGATAAAAAAAATCAGGGTGGATATTTTCTGATCAAAATGAGATGACTGCATGCTGCTCAACTTTTGTTTACGTGATTTCCAGTTTTTGGCCATTTTGAGTAAATCCTTTACTCTGCTATTCACTTCAACTTTCGTGCTTGAATTTCGATTGTTTGACACCAAGGTGAATTAAGAATTTAAATCATGGGGAGTGTCCTTTCATTTGGCATTGCAAATTATTCGTCGTCCGACTAAAAATTACTGACCAAAGAAATTTTAAATAGGTGAAACATTAAGTATCATTCGAAATTCTTTCTTTCACAAACTACTAATCTCATTTTATATTAGAAATTTTATGCTAAGAATCCTTACCTTGTCCACAGATACTGTCTTGAAGCTTTCTTTTCTGCAGCATTCCTTGAAGGGTGTCTCGGTCTACGACAAATCTCCCGCCAATTCCTTCGACTTTAAATTGGCGAAGACCAGTCAAATATTTAGAATGGCTTCCAAGGACCCTAGGAAATATCAAACAAGGTGAAGAAGTAAACAAAATGAAGAGTAATGTAGTGTATTCCATTGCGTTTGTCAGGTTTTGCACTGTTTTGACCTAACGGTAGAAGTTCAAAACGCACTTAATTCTGATGCCTTTCACACTCTGAAAAAGACTGCTTCCCTTTTTCTCTCTCTCTTCATCAAACGTCGACTTGATAAAATCCTTGGAGTTACAATATAATAAACTTAGAGATAAACCGATACGAATTTATTGCAGTGAGGTCTTTGAAAATCAGTGGTCGTGAGGCTACGGTCAATATTGTTTTATTCGTGTTTATGCTTATCAAATATCATTTATAACTTCTTTTACGTTTGAAAGCATATGTATATATATATATATATATATATATATATATAAGACCTTAGGGATATATATATATATATATATATATATATATATATATATATATATATATATATATATATATATATATATATATATATATATATATATATATATATATTTGCAGTGATTGGATTAAACTCAGTGTACCTCTACACAAAGTTTACGCTATAGTGCGTTCGTCAGGAGGCCTATAAAATAAATAGTCCGCGAGTCTTTGCGTTCGTTTTATCCGCTTTAGTGGTTTTCTTATAAGCGCTACTGTGGCGGTACTGAGAGTTTCAGATCTCTTGTTGAACAAATGGTGCGGAGTGGTGGTTAATGACTGCCACTTGTTCGGCTTGGCAGAGGTTGCAGAGGCAGTATTTAACGTATGGAAAAATCTTGGTCACCCTCCTTTGGCGCCCAGATTTGCTTAGATAACACGGTTTTTTTTCTGAAGTCTTGTCAGGTGGAACAATTGTTGTGTTTTTGTACCTCTCCTTGAAGGGGCCATTGGACATGCCTATCTAAGTTTGTGTGATGATCGTGCTAGTTACCCCTGCTTCATATATAATGGCAGGTGTCAGACACCTTCCATCAAAGCCGAGACATGACTTTTCTGCTCTGCAGTTATAACAAAAACCAGAGTGGGTATTTTCTTCTTGTTGATGGTTCTGGAGTTGAAGCTTTGGATTATGGTCGTCACGCTCATCATGCAGCTGTACTTTACCTTAAATGTGTTCCAGTTGTTAAGGAGGGTAGGGAAAGTTTTGCCCACATTGGTTTGGGGAGGTTGAACCATTTGACTTTCCTGTGCATATTTTGTTTTACTCCTGGTGTGTCTTGGGTCTACAAGTTGGAACTCTAATATATGGTGAATGCACTAGAGTTATGTGCCTCGTGGTAGAAGGGCTGACTCAGTGAATGCTTTTTGATCACACGGAAGCTCAGAAATTCTTTTGTTTTCAACGGTTGGGATTTTATGGTCCTCATTATGTGGGGAGGATAGTTAGACAAAGTATACATCAAAAGGGGGTGCCGCCTGGTTCTCTGTAAGGAGCATATGTGTCATCTTTCATGTTTAATGTGACGCCAGCGGCGTGGCTCTGTTGGCTAAGGCTCTCAAGAATGTGTAGGCTAACCAACTCGCACAACTGAGCCCCTCCATACCTTCTAGTTTAGATAATAGCGTAGGCGAAAGGGGTACTTTCTTTCTTTCTTGTAAGATTAAATAATCACCAAAAATCCATAAAGGATTGCCTACCCGTTGTTTTAGAGGTGAACCATTTTAACCTTCCTAACAATTAAACATGCATTCTTCTAGGGTCTAACCTCACTTCCACAGCCTTACGCAAGGGCTGAATAAATTTTCAGAATTAATTGCTATGTGAAAGGCATCAACAAAGGCTCAGTACTTCTTACTCAGCATAAGATATTTTGGTTTATGTTATACTGATTCTGCTTTCATATGTATGTTTGATTCTTCTAGTACCTGATGAAGGCCAGAGGGCGGACAGCTTGTATTGAGTAGTGACAGATATGTAAAGCTACGTCCATCTGATCTCTGAAACGTATTTGTTACACTAGGAACCTGTACGTAAAGCAGAAGGTCTGGGTTCGAGTCCCAGCGGAGGTGGTTAATTGGTTTGGTTTTATTTACTCATTTCACTTTACACGATGCTCTGGCAATGCAAGCTATCCCTTCTTTATTTCAGATTAATTACAGATTTACTTTATATATATAATTATATATATATATATATATATATATATATATATATATATATATATATATATAAAATAAGAGAAAATCCACGTATGCTTCATGAAACATAAAAATAATAGTAGAACACACCACAAAGATGACAACACGAGAGCACAGATACGGTAACAGAATAGCGTATATTTCGGACACCCCTATGTCCTTCTTCAGCGCAAAATGTGAAGTGAAGGTTAATTTACAAATAAAAGACACAGCAACGAGGTTAAACCCCTTGGCGAGGGTAATAAACCACAGAGGGAAAATCGCTTAAGATTCCCAGGTCCTTGTTTAGGCCACAGGTGAGTGTGGACAGTTTTATTACCCACTTGCTTTCAGATTTGAGTCTCTGAGTGACAGACGGGTAATTAGAACCGAGCAGAATACATCTTAAATTAGATAAAGAGTGGATTGGTTCACTACTAAAATGTTTTGATACATGATAGCTTATTGATTTATCCTGCACAGTTTTCTTGTGGTTATTAAACCTCAGCCTAAATTTGGTGCCGGTGTAAAAGGAAATCATGTCTCCTCTGGAAAATGTGACTGGCCGGACAACGTTTACCTACTGACAATATTTTTGAGGAAACATTGTCCCACCCCCAAAGGAAGAACTGTCTGGAGAGACTGGATTTTACGTCCACATAGAATCATAACAGTAATTTCTGTCCTGGGGGACAAGTATTCTTAGCTTGCTAAGAATCATCGTCTCCCCAGACCTATTTTCCAGGGTAGACGATGGAAATGTGGTCCGGTGAGACAAGGACCGACTTTTCAGGGGTCATTTTGAGAGCTCCGGGTTCAGCAGGGGTCGAAATAAGCCTTCAACCTTTGTGGGCCTGCCGGGCCCCTAGCCCATGGAATCTAGGGGCCAAATGAGAAATCAAGGGGCCCAAAACTTACAAAGAAAAAAGGACTGTTAAAGTGTATGGTTGCTTTCAGTATTCTCCTAGATTAACATTATGCTAATTTTTGCGTATTTGTTATTTTGATGTGGCGAGAAAGGGGGCTGAGGCCGGCAAAGCCCCCCCCCCCCCTTTGATCCGCACCTGCTGTAGTCGGGCCCAGGCCTACAGTCCAAAAAATGGCAGTGACAATTAAGTTAGATCTCAAAGCTTTGTGTCCTCCTTGTGAGTAATTAAGTGAAGTATGCACAAAAATCATACTTTTTCCCCTTTAATATATGGGTATATACTTTGATCATTATCTTCCGACAGGAGTGGGGGAGCTAGGTTGGTGCCATGGGCCACAATGTTTTTGTCTGGTGGTAACTGATGAATCCTCCACCCCCACATAGCAACAGAATGAGGATTTAGAATGGTGTTATGTTCATGTCACTTTAAGGACTTCAAGAGACTAAAACTATTTGCTTCTCGTAACAGTAATATGTATAGCAAAAGGCTTAGAAAATATTCAAGTTGGTTTGACAAGCAAAGACCTATTCTGGCCATAAATATGTCTGAACTCTCATACCAATATCTCAGATAACATCTGATAACACTTTCAAACAAAAATGATTGGTAAATTTTAGACCCTGTAGCTCTACGATTAAGCAGACAACTGCATATTGCAGCATCTTAGTAGGCCTATCCATGTATTATACACGTTAGGCAACGGCAAAATTGCAAAGCCATCTGTAGAAATGTGCATCGTGGTGAAAAACCCTCCTATCAAAAATTGTCAGTATTATGTAGATACTTGTTTGAGAGTCTTTTGAACATGTCAGGACAATGGTTTTGTCATTTTTGACAAATTTGGTAATGTTTGAAAGTGAATTGACACTCAAAAACGATGTATTTTGAAATAGTACTCTCTGCCGTACAAGATGCATGCAGCAAGCTGTAGCTTACTTGTGCAATCGAACCATGTAAAATCAAGCTGTGTCAGATTATACAGCTGGCTGTTTTCGCTACGGAAGTTGCCAAATATTTTGGGGTGGAAAGTCTTTCTTGGGTCTTTTAAATGTACTAATCTGCATGTATTCTGATGGTTTTAGCATTGTATTTTCACACGGGCGATCATATTTTCTCAAGGTGGGCTGTTTGTTGCCCAACACGCAGTTTAAGGAGGGCATTTTGTTGCACACCTTGCAAGTTTTTTTGCTTCCAAGGCGGGCGTTTAGGCGGACACGTACGGGCGATCGCCCGGGGCAGTATACATTTTCAAAATTTTCTCGTAACTCCGGAAGTTATTACCCGGTAAAATGAAGGGCACTGTTCAATTCCCGCCTACTGTCTTCGTCAGTTGATCTTGTGAGGTTTCGCCTACATTACTCGTGACTGACATATCGGTGTATGTCTGCATGAGTGATCTTCCGTGTTGTGACAAAGCAGACCTTTATGAGGGATGTGAACTGATTTCAGAAATAATGTGTGTTTCGCAGGTTTTAAGTGGCTGTTAGCATAGGAATACACAGGCTGTGCGAGATATAAGATCGTTGAGTTGTGGATGGAGAGGTTCACGTGCAGACTGTACAATATTAGACTTGAAATATTTAGGAGCCAACCGGGCCCCTTTCCCTGTAGAAGTTACGGGCCCGAGCGAATTTCTAGGAGCATCGGGCCCACGGGCCCCCGTTATTTCGAGCCCTGCAGACTGATTCAGTATACAGCGCTTCCATTTTTTTCAGCCTTTTTTCATGGAATGCCGCTAGACATAGGTTTGGGAGTTATTATTTACCTCATAAATTTTGGAAAACTAAACAAATTTCATAATAATCTTGTAAAACTTCTCACAAACGAATAAAAACGTTTACGTTCACCATGATTATTTGTTCATCGCAATGGATTCATGGAATTAAAGATAGTGTGGGCATAGAAGTTTTACACAGCCAGACATTCATTTTGCATCAAAATAGTATTAAGGGTCGTGTTGCAAAGTTGTGATGGCTAGCATAGACCAAAAAGGCGCTGACCATTGATCGAGATTCCATACAGCATGTAGCATGTAAAACTAGTAGAGGGAGAATGTACCCCCTCCCCCCATTTTAGTGTATCACACATGCCTACTGGTAGTGTCCAGACGAACAAGAACACGGAAGCAACAAGTAATTTCTACAACGTGCATTCTCTAGTAATTTAAATGTTATGCAGTTGAAGGTAAAATTCAGACTGATAAAAGAATTTTACTACAAACAGCACATAAACAATGGCTTCTATTGTCCTTGTACCACCCAGTGAGTGACACTGAACAAGAGATGCTGGGGAAGGTGACACACGATCATCGGTGTGCTAACGTAACTAGCCAGTGTAATTGATTTGCTATTGAAGACCACCACACCACTGATTACCTGAACTTCATGCGTCTGGTCTTTAGTAAAAATTGTAATTCGTCAGAAAGTATAATGACGTTCAAAACTGGAATTATTGAAGAGAATACAACATTTCCAAAAGAAGACACTTTTTCCAGCTACACCGGTCTGACCGACATAGTTGCCTTTGTCACACAAATTGCAGGATAATAAATATACTACATTAGGCGTGTCACAGTCCAGGGGAGGGAGACGGAAGTTGCAATTAGTGCCGGGAGGAGTAAATGTTTCGTCCGTGATAATGAACCGACACACTTGACACCTAGGCTTGCCACACTTTTTATTGCCTATGTTCCCAACAGTAAGAAGCCTGGAGGATGTAAGGAGAGATTTGAGGTTGGGGGCTTGCCGTCTCGCAGTTAAATGGGGATCTTCAAAAAGTTCGGAAATGGACTTGTCTGTCCGAAGAATACTGAAATCTGAACGTATACATTCATGTAGGGTCTCAGTTTTAGGGGAATAGTCAAAGACAAGTGTAATACGTGAATTTTTAACTTCAGGTTTGTAACATAGCAATTTATCCCTGCGATAAATGGAAGCTTTACTATTCCCTCTTTGATAACGGATAGAGGGCAGTCGATCATTATTAAGAAAAAAATCCACACGGTTACCAACGTGTTTGTCATATTCAGACTGGATAGAGCAGATACCCTTGATTCTGATACATTGACAAAATACAATAGATCGTTTCAAACCGATGTGATGGGGACTGTTAAACTTCAGGCAGCCATGGGTGTCAGTTGGTTTACAGTGAACAGGTAAAGGGTAGTTGCTATGGAACCGCTATGTAACTTAACCAGTACGTCAAGAAAAGAGATTTCCTTGTCAGAAGAATCAAATGTAAACTTATTGGAAGGGTAAAAAGCATTACAAAACGATACAAAAGATAACAGGTTACAAATACCTTTCCTTCTTTGATAAGGGCTATGCTCTATCCTAGGATTGGTTTAAATTTAGATCGAAACCAATACTATATACACCTTCGACCTACACATTCTAACTTCGATTTACCAAACTCGACCGGCACCAAATTTAGGTTTAATAACCACAAGAAAACTGCAAGATAAATCAATAAGTTACCTTGTATATATATATATATATATATATATATATATATATATATATATATATATATATATATATATATATATATATATATATATATATATATGTATATATATATATATATATATGTGTGTGTGTATGTGTGTGTATTCCATTTTTCTTGATCATTTTATCAGTAGGAACTGTGGCTGGGTGATGCACTTGGACGTTTGATATTTTACCCACAGAACGTTTCTGGTTATATGACAGAAGATCCGCAATCGCAGCCATTTCTATTAGCTTTTAGATAAATTTCCAAGGATAGCCTTGATTGAGGAAGTGCTGTATGGGTTGTCGTAGTTGCTCGGGGAAATCTTTTAGGTCAGAACATATACGTTTGTAACGTAGCATTTGGCTATATACCACAGATTCCTTCATGTGCTGAGGGTGACAACTGTTGAGAAGAACGAAATCATGACGGCCTGTGTGTTTATGATATACAGTAGTAGTAACTTTGCCCCCGGCTTATATGTCCATGTGAAGGTCGAAGTGTTTACTTATCTGTGATCCATTCAGTAAAAAAAAACTGTCAAATAACGACAGGGTAATAATGTTTCAGTCAATGAAATAATTTCACCCAGATTTGCTACCATGCTTCTTTAAAATATTTCATCACCTTCCACAAACAATAAATTATCTTTGTCCAGCTTCGTTGTTATCCTCGCTCACAGGTACAATTGCCTAAAATGTCGTCAAAGCGTACTTCAGTTAAGTTATTTCTAGTTAGCAAAGATGATCGCAGAGTCCCCTCAATTCGGATGAACATGCAATTATGGAAAGATTGATTATTGTTTCACTTTTTTATCCAATTTTTGTACTTTGAGCACGTGCGTGCATGGATAGTTCATCTTTTCATTTACCTGCAGTATATTCTAATTTGCTTATTTGGTTGCAAGCTGAAAGGCTCATATCCTTTGATTCTGTTTCTTATATACAGTATTTGGCAACACCTTCCCAGCCACTGAATGTTTAACAATATAAAAATAGAATATTTGTTATGGTATAATTCGTCCAGGAGAGATCAATCTTAAATATAGGCATATTCCCATCAGAAAGGTGTAAGTTGAAGGTATGCAGATAGGAATCGAAACAGTTTTTTTTTCTCGTCAGTCATAAACTAAGATCCCTTGATGTAGAATCCGTTGGGATTATATGAGTTTCTTTCACCGTTCTGAAGATATACTTTAAAGTTTGACCATATCTTAGATTTCTCATTAGCTATGCAAAAATTTTGTAAATTTTGTATCCAATATAAACCCATCGAGACATATCAAAATTACAATGGCGCCTTGTAATGATGCTTTAACTAACAAAGCATAACTTGTGACAAATTTAATGTTGTCTCTCTCATATATGTCACAAAGTTGCGAATACTCTTGTTCATTCATGTAGGTTCGGAAACAGTGACTGTCTTGTAAGATTGTCATTATCTGAATGATTCCGATGGGAGTTGTGGCTGTACGTCATTTAAAGTTCTTTTAAAATGGGCAGTTGTGAGATTTAAATATCTAATGGCCTTTAGTGGCTCACTTTTTGTTTAAAACAACCGAGTAGAAATCTTTCTTCTTTGAAAAAAATTTGCACTTATTACCGCCTGAAAAGTTTTTATATGAAATGAAAGTACAATTAGTCTTAAAGAAACTAATAAAACAATGGGGCCAAAAATTGCCTATAATCTTGAGACTCGGCACCATTTTCCAAGTTCTTTCCCGTCTTTCTATTCAGATTTTCTACAAACCGAGAAGTGAAATCAGGTGACACATGGAAACGGTAACAACATGTTTTTGAACCAAATATTGATCATTTCTTCAAACTTTTCAGAAGATAAACAAAGCCAAACAAATACTTTGTTAATCCTTTTAACAACGCAAAAATGATAATGGATTTAAAAAAGTTTCATATTTCAATATTACCTACTTAAAGCAAATCCTTACGAGCACTACCACACAATGGCCACCAAGCCATAGTTTATTGTGACATGCAATACTGAGCTACTATAAAACCATATTAAACATTCATTTTATGCAATAAATTATGCCATAAATGTATTCAGGTTAAGATTTTAAACACGGGCATACAATTCCCGTCGTATTGCTCTCTGTGGAGTTTCTAAGCTTGCAAACTTTCAGAGGAACTGTTTCGGCCAAATACGGATATCTCGGAATATTCCTGTCATGTTGACAATCATTATACTTGTTGGCGATCGGTTAAAAACACTGGTTGAAGTTAGCGCGCAGACGACTCTTTCTACAGCTGCTAATTCACATCGCACGTTCTTCAGTTCTTGACATAAACTAATATTTGAGCCCCAAACCTCAAAACCCCAACCGAACAACATGGGGTAGTTGGTGGAAGATATAACTTTACAACAGGATTCTGTCGAGGAGGCGGGGGCAAATTCGGTTAGAAATGACAAAACGGCCCCTAAGAGACCATGGGTTCACCTGCGGCGTTGAGTCCAGGAGCAATTGTGGGTCCAGGGGAAACGAACCGGTGGGGTCCGGAAGCTCTGGGGTATTAACCAAATTGTGGGTCATATAAGAATGATGCATTCAACCTTCTTCAAATGACATAAAAAGGGTACTACGCTGACCCCAAATAGTCAAATTTGACACTTTTTAATAATATCCTTACAGTTTTTATTATAGCATTACTCCGACTGACTAGGCTGCCGGTAGGTATTGATGATGCAGAGGGCTTTGCCGTGTAGGAGAGGATGGATAATGGTGAGGGGCTTCCTGGGGCTGAAGAACAATAATTTCACCCGTGCTGTCCTTCACTAAGTAATAATTGAGAAAAAATTTTACATGCGATGGGTGTGGGCGAAGAGTGAGAAAAAGAAAAATCAAATGTTTAGAAACATTTTTGTAGTGTTTCTCCTTATTTTCTTTTCAAAAGTTGTCTATCTACACCCCAAAGTAACTAAAAAATCCTTGCACTGGCTTCCAATTAATCAACGTATTAAACATATGGTGGTATCCTTAGTATTTGAAGCTCTCAACGGTGATGCTCCACAGTATTTAAAGACTTTACTGCGTGAAGTGACAATCCAGTGACCGAGAGTCAATATCCCTTACTTCACCACTCACACGCAATTCCACATTTGCTGACAGGTCTTTTTCCGTCTATGGTCCTAAGTTTTGGATGCCCTGCCAGACAGCATCAAATGTAGTTCAAGTATTGAAATATTTAAGGCAAAGTTAAGAACCCACCTGTTTACGAAGCATTCAGTAGGCCTACTTAGTGGATTTACTTTTAATGTAAAACGTTAATACGTTGGTTGTTTAGTGTGCTATATTAAGTGTCATTTACATTTATATGGTTAACAGAAAAAATAAGAAAAATTTGCTCAAAGGGATGTAGTGTTCCCTCTCTGCCCCTCTTATCATCATCATCGTCATCGTCATCGTCATCGTCGTCGTCATCGTCGTCGTCGTCGTCGTCATCGTCATCGTCATCGTCATCGTCATAGTCATAGTCATAGTCATCGTCATCGTCATCGTCATCATCATCATCATCTATTGTTGTTGTTATTGTTATTATTGTTGTTGTTGTTGTTTTTGTTGTTGTTGTTGTTGTGTTGTTATTATTATCATGAAACGATACAACGAAGCTATTTCAGACTCAAGTTAATTTTAAAAGATTAAATAAAAAAAAATAGAGTCCGAGATGGCTTCGGTGTATCGTTTCAATAATAATTGTTTAGTGAGGGCTCTACCAAACATCAGGTGTCTCAGACGTGAAGTTACAAATGTACCTACTTGAATTAAATTTATATTTTTCTCAGTTTACACGCTCAGGTGTTTCACTCAACTAAAAACTTCGTGTTTTAAATATTTTTTTCTTAGCATGTATGAAAGGATATTTACAACTTTTCTAAAATATTTCATCACCTTTCACAACAAACAAGTGTATGATCTTTTTCGAGATTCATTTAGTCCTCGCTCAGGCAAAATTGAAAAAGGCGTATTTTGTCAAGGCCTACTTTGATGTTATTCTAGTTAGCCAAGATGACGGTCGAGCCCCAGCTTGAACGCGTAGGCTGGTCATTCGGCTAATGGGGAGATTGATTATTGTTTATAAGACGGGAGAGGCTATTAGAGTTTAGTGAGTTGGAAAAAGGTCCTTTGGCTTCAGTTTTTTTTCGATGATCCCACCTTGAAGAATATTTTATAATAAACAGGTGGTGTTAACTACGTTTATCGCTCCCTTATATATCTCGCAATGGCTTTATATTAATACATAGCCTACAATCAATTTTAATGGTTCTTACTTTGTCTGCAGAGAGCGTCTTTCTGCTTTCTGTTCCAAAGCTCCCTTTCGAGGGCGTCTCAGTTGACAACGAAGCTTCCCACTCCTACGGTTTTGTATTGACGAGACTGGACAAAACTTCTGCTGGCTTCCATGGACCGTAGCAAATATGAAACACGGCGAAGAAGTTAATAACATAACGAGGATTCTAACATAATCCATACTCTTGATTTTGTTTTAATATTCAAAGTGACAGGTTGCATTAAAGTTTTTAAAGGCTCGGAATGAAAAATCTTAATTGAGATGACGTTCTTATGAGCCGTTGCAATTATGCATCTGAGAATGTAACAGCTGTGTTTTCGATGTTAAGATCATGAGAAGCAGGTAGTCTTGCTCTGCTTTGTCGACCAAATTGTGGTCATTAATAAAAGAACTTGTGGTAGAATAAATTAAACTTATCAGAGAACTTGTAGTAATGTAAGTAGATAGAAATTTTGTAAGCGACGTACCCTTTTGGAAAGTAAATGGTAGCTCTGCCACAGTTATTAAATTTAAGTACCTTGGATGGTATTAATAAACAAAAGGGAAAAATACTCCAAAAACGTGAAACAAGTTGAAAAGATTTTCAAAATGTAAGGAAACAATATTAAGACTTCTGCGTGTATAAAAAAAAATGCATCTAGTCAAGTGAATGCAGTTGCTGAGAATAGAACAAAATATGTTATAACTGTGGCCCGCTTAGCTCACGTGCAGTATATCACATAGCTCGAGCATAAGCATTCAATTTTATAGTCGACTTAATAACAGACCATATTTAGTCTCAACATTCTTATGCATACAAAAACGGAGTAGAAAAGCTCCCGTGCCCCAGAGCGTCTGAGAGATTCTTGTTTAGTTTCGTGATGACTGTCCCTTCGGGGAGTTACTGCTTTTGGGAGTGTTTTGCCTGCAGGTAACTAGACTGCAGGACTTCCTTAAAAAGCACAATACTATCCAAGAACTGCCTATACACTACAATGCTTTTGAGAGACTTCGATTTGCTACTTTTTATTTCCACTCTAGTATGGTTGTAAAAAGTTCATATGAAGATTACACTATGAGAAACGATAACACAGTCACAGTACAGGGAGGAAACAAGTTACATGAGTAACATACGATTGGAGGAGAACATGGTTTATCGAAATCAGGCCACCTTCAGAACAAAAGAAATTGAAAAAAGGAAAAATACATATGATTATACTTCCGTACGTACATCAACATGCACATGCTTACGTAAATGCAAATGCAATACATGTTATACTTCCGTACGTACATCAACATGCACATGCTTACGTAAATGCAAATGCAATACATGTTAAGACTGGCATATTAAATGTTTCTGCAAGTTCAATAATTTCTAAAATGGTTGAATTGAACTTGCGACTCTAATATGAGAGGGAATTGTGTCCTAGACTGGGAGAACTGTGACCGATTGAGAATAATTTCTTGATTAAGACTATTATGTGACTATTATATGAAATGATCATACGTACCCGGTTAGTAATTAATGTATGCTTGAGAAACATGCTAGTAAATATTGTCCTGTCGAGGCAGCATTTCTTTGCTAAAACGCTCATCTTGTTTTGAACGATATTTGCAGTACAACGTACTTACACTTTATGGATATTATCTACAAACCTTCAAAAGCTATTGCCATTTTAAAATGGTGAGTTTACGCAGGATTTAGCCCAACTAATATAGCATTTACGTTCAATCCGGTTGAGTACCATCGCATTTTACCTTCAAAAACGTAAACACCGCAGCAACATTTTCCTACAAAATTTCTCAAAATGTGACAGAAGGCAACAATTCATATAAGTGTATCACCGTAGCAACTACAGCATGGCTTAAGTCCCCCTTTCGCAATCTCACATAACAATGATCCTAAGTTTAACAGCGAAAGACTCAAAGATAAGTGAAGAAATGGGTTAACTTACCCTTATGTACAATCATTTTAAGCCTTCCCAATCGTTACATTAAAGACATTGCCATGGGTTTTTAATGTAAGTAGAAATACTTGTCTCCCTTTTCGATGGATATTATTTTCAGAAAAGTTCAAATTTGGTTAGCACAAAGTCTGTAAAATTGATCATTAATCATTAAACAAACAATAAGGACAGACTGATTAATTTCAGCCATTTTTATTGAACGTAAATGCTATATTAGTTGGGCTAAATCCTGCGTAAACTCACCATTTTAAAATGGCAATAGCTTTTGAAGGTTTGTAGATAATATCCATAAAGTGTAAGTACGTTGTACTGCAAATATCGTTCAAAACAAGATGAGCGTTTTAGCAAAGAAATGCTGCCTCGACAGGACAATATTTACTAGCATGTTTCTCAAGCATACATTAATTACTACGTACGTGATGTTGTATAAAAATCTCTGATAAAACATCTCTGAGTCCGTCCTTCATCTGCGATACCGCTAAGCAGATCGTATTGGGCTGGAAGAAAAGTTTTCGAAACTAAGGGGCTAAAAATATCTTCATATTTATAGGCTGGACTCAAATGAAGACATTACTTTATTGTACAAAGAACGAACGGACGATTTCTATGTAAAAATATGACGTAATTCTTCTGTGCCAGCTCCATACTTTAGATAAATTTTTGTTCTCAGACTTTGTAGGGCCACTTTTCTGTTAAGAAGCAAATTTGCCAGCCCTCATAAAATTTGTGATTTGCAGGGAGGTTTGCTTCAGAAAAAGTTCAGAGTTAGGATTTTAGAGGTGCATAGAGAGCCCGCACCTACGACTGTAGTTATAGTGGATCTACCAGAAGTTGGGTCTTGAACAAGATTATAGTCTTACCAACTTAAACTCTCCTTGATCTTCTCGTAATTGGTGTCTACACTTCGAGTCGAGTTACATTTGTCCTATTATGCCGGGTTTGTATCTTGAACATACTGGAAGGTCATTTTAATCTCTATGAAATGCTGAGTTGGAGTAATGGTAAACATTCCAGTACAAGATTCAAAAAGGGTTTTAGTATTAGAAATTAAAGCCGTGTTTCTTCGAAGCCGTAGTTCTTCGACCAATTATGTCCAATAATTATTCCCCGTCAAGGGTGCAATTTTTAAAGGACAAACGTATCCATGCCGATTTAAATTTGCAAATTTGCTGTGCCAAATCATGTATTGTCGCTTTAACTCCAGCTCAATAGTTTTGATTATGAATTTATATCTTTATACAATAGAAGATAACTACCTAGAGATTACCTAGGATAAAAGAGCTTGGACTTCATACCATGTGTATTGAGTTTACGGGCAGAATTAGGGCTTATCAGCCTAACGGTGCTCACTCAAGAAACCACTCTAAGGCTACCCAGGTGTTTTACCTAAAACGTCTGAAATTCAAACAGTCGTGGCTTAATGTGCGGTACACAGTATCTTAACATGACAAAATTCCGTTTGTTCAATTAAGTCCGCTCTTCATTTTGTCCCCATTCCAGGATCGTTAGAGCCGGGAAAGGGGCAGGGGGAGGGGCATCGAACAAAAATTTTCAGTTAAAAATTTCTCCCAAATAAAAAAACCAACTTTATCTAATAATAGCGCCATAGAGAAGCTTCCATTCAATTCCTATTTGAAGTTCTCCAGATATTGTAGTGAACTTATGTACACACTTTCTACCAAAAGTAAACTTGAAGCAAGCAGCTGTAATGTCATATTGCTTCAACATTCTTTTTCTCTTTTGTATACCTCTTTCCCCCATGGATTGAGTTAAGGTTGTTAGTGTTCCCTTGATATCTTAAATACAATCGATTAGGGAAATGAAGCATCAAAAAGTAGCCCCACTGATGACACTATACGGTGGGTCTGTATAGCCCTGGGGTGGCCGCACAGAAACGTTGATAGTGACAGTTTTGATAGCGCTATCAACTCTCTATCAAACCTGCTACTATCAGCAGGTGCAAAACGACCGCACAGAAGACGCTGATAGAAGTGTTCTCTGATATGGCGCTTATAGGCTCATTAACATATTACAGATCGGGGATTTCCCAGTTGTTTTGGCTTGTAATCGCCATTTTGAGTGTTTTATTTAGGTATGCTACCTCTAATACAGAAAGAAACAGGTAGAATTTGTCCATAGAACGCGTCACTTAGACCTACATTTGATGCACATCCTTCGTGTTGATAAAAGCCGAGTATTTGCATCCTCGGCTCTTTTGAATTTAGGCAATGTGTGAGGTTGTGCGTTATGCACTACTGTGTAAAGGTACTAAATTTAGGACGAACAAATTCCAACTGATGGCCGTAGCCTCTGGGGGCAGAGGAAAGTTGCCCCTTGAGATTTCCAAATCGTAAATAAAAGTTGACCTTCTTGAGAAAAAATACGTAAATTGCTAAAACTTTCGCCGTCCAAATTATGATTTCTAGGACCCCCAAACCTGGAAAATTTTAAAATAAAGTTTCCTTTTCCCCAATTTTTCCCTGGGGGTCCCCCGCCTTGGATGTGTTCTTAATGAGGGTTTCTCTTCACGAATAAACCATAGTGTTCCTCCTACAAGATACACAGCTTGAATACCTTCACCAGCATATACGTTGGCGAGAGATAAAGTAGCATATGGTTATCTTTAATCATTACTTAAACCTCACGAGCTGGTAAAGAAACTGAATATAAAAGGCATAAGCAAAGGCCGCAAACTTATTTTGAAACACAGCTAAATCTTATAAATGTCCTATTGCGTCACTTCAAGTATCTTTCTTGATGAGTTAGATTAAAAAAAATATTGCATATTCAAGGTAAACCAAGGAGTTACTCTATACGGGGCTTCTACAACTCAGAAACGTATTGCAACATGATCCTTAAAGGGCAAGAGCAGTCGCCCCAAAGTTATTTTGAAGCAACAGCTAAATCTCGCAATTGTCTTCTTATTTCTCTTCAGAGTATCTTTCGTAATATTTTAGGACTTTAATATTGCATATTCAAGGTAAACCAATCAGCTACTTCAAGTAAATTTAACATCTGAGGAGAAAAAATATTGTCACATGACTTTCAAGAGCCAATCATGAAACAGGACAGTCTACTACACTACTTCAAGTTGGGGTGACTGCATTTCCCCTTTAAAAAGCCATTCATGAAATAGGATTCCTGGGTACACTCATTCAAATTGGAGTGACTGTATTTTTCCTTTAAATCAAATTTTATTTTTCTTCTTGAAATCTAAATTTGTTACAGAATGACTTAGCATAAATCTAAAAGGTAAGAATGCTTAAGTGCAAATTTTAAGGTCTAAAACGTGTCATTTGCCCCATCTGGGACACATTTGACCTAAAATTTCCTTACAGTCTTACGCTATGGCTACTCGCCAACCGCTGGTGGATCCCCTAGTGACCGCACTAAGAGCGCTAGGGAGAAGCCCGAGCCGGGTACCAGCCTTGTAGAGGTGCCATGCCACCGTCGAAAAATTCAGTAAATAATTAAAATTCCAGATCATGTCTTCACTAAGTAAAGATAACACCATTTTTTAGATCTAGGAAAACTTAGAACACGAAAACTTTCGCAAAGAGTAGAGGTGTCATCTCTGCCCTGAGGCAGCATCCCCTCCAATTACACCCTAACAAAAGAGAAGCAAATCACTAAAAATGTGGATTCCTAAACACAATATCAATTCAACGCTTAACGATGCTTTACCAAAGATTGCACCACTTTGCATTCAAGCCACCTTCACAAAAAGTGGGTATTTTGCAAAGCTCAGTCAGTCTGCAGCCACTTCCCCCTACTGAAAATTATTCAGTTCAGTTGGGGACAATTTCCCACTGATGTCCCTTGCTACTGAGTCTTTATCAAAGAAACATATTTGTAACTCAAAATACCGTTTTTCTAATTCAGTTCCTACAATATCGAAAAGAAGAAGAAAATTGTTTGAAAAGTCGTGTTATAAGCAACCTCATTCACTAGTTCTGTTTTAGGTTTGCATATCTTTGCCTTTTCGATACGTGCAGTCATCTACCGACGGAGTCGATGTCGACCGCTGTGCTCTACATTTGCCTCCATTAGGAATTAAATTTTGTGCTATCAAAGTCACTATCGGCGCCTTGGTCACTGTTAGTGAGTTGATATAACATTACCAGTAGTGATAGTTTCTGTGCGGCCTTTTACTGATAGCCTATCAGCGCTGATAGCTAATCCCCCTATCAGTAAGCTTCTGTGCGTCCAAAATTTTCTATCAGCGCTGTTAAGGTGTTGATAGCGCTATCAACGCTTCTGTGCGGCCACCTCAGGATGTTTGCATTGCATTGTGTTCCCTGATTGTCTTTAGCCCTTTATTTTACTCCTTGATAAATTTCTCGCTTTGTGCTTTCCACAAGCATAAGGCTATTACAGTTAAAGTCTACTGTTCATACCAAATGGAAATGTTTAATTGGTGCGGCAGATGTTCCTCTGCAAAAAACGACACAACAGGCGAACTTGATTCAGGATACCCCTTTGCAACTCCTTGTTCAGGACAGAATAAATAATTGGATCCAAGGCTGAGTTGGTGTAGGCAATCCACATCGCAAAAATGCTCAGTGCGTGACTGTTTTCTGTATTTCGAGTGCATGAGTTGACCACAAAATAGGGAGTCCAACAGACTGCTGTAGTGACAACGATGAGACCCCCTAAATAACGGAAATATTGACAAGAATTAATTTCTCGCAGGTCCTTGCATTGATATCAATGTTTAACAGTAATGTTGTTGAAAAGATACCTCACAGTCATTTGCATTTCACACCTAAAAGAACACATATAGGCTATCCAGGCTAGCTACTAGTGTAAGGTGCGTTCACACCAAAATCGAAATCTGAAGGTGCGTTCACGCCAAAATCGAAATCTGCTGCGTTTTGTTGGCGGGAGCCGCAAAGCAAATGGCTTGTACGTAATTATATGTAACCGCTCATATATAAATCGCGTTGTGAAAAAAAGTTTCAATAGTTTAACATGGTTTCCAGTGAACAGATTTGTAGGACAAACCCTTTCTCACCTTCTCCGAAAATATTTGTTGGTAACGATAATTTGTATGTAGCCATAGGCCTATTTTTTCTCCCCCTTCAAATTAGAAATCTTTGATCTGTTGTATTTCTTCTGACAAGGAGATGGAGCGGTGGGTAGGGGAGGAGTTGACCACATCCTACCCTTCTCAATCGTTACCTTATGTATGCCAAATGAATTTCTGCACGTAGCCACTGACTCATGTTGATTTTATGTCTCCATAAACAGTGATGAGGTCTATTATAGCAATGAATTAGGCTATACTTGTTTGACTTCCTCATAACTTGGTGCACACTTACCTGCGTATCGAATTTCATGCCCCTGTATACACTGCAATAAGATATATTAGCAAAATGAGTTACAGTTGTAGGGATAGTAATTGTCACCTTAGAAATTGTGAAATAGTTCTCCCCTGGTTTACCCTCATTTAAGGTGAGTTGGAATCCCGTGCTATTTTAAAGGACGCACATTGTTGACCAGCTGTAGTTACTATGAAGTTGTTATTGCGTCTCCACGGCCTCGTGATTTAGATGTAGATTGCCTGTTTTGTTGTTTGTTACAGTCGCATCCCTACAGTAGGTGGGAATGTGTTAATCTGCATGAGCTTGGGTTGCGAGTAAGAGTGCCACTAGACTTTTTTCTTGGGTCAGAGAACCTACAAATACGTGTTGGGAAAAGCGTATATTTTCCTTCTGTTTGGAGAACATTGGAAATGGTATCAAATTTGCAGGCGTCGCGTAGGAGCTTTAACTTGGTATAGGGCTCAGAAAATATTTTTCTGGATAAGCTGGGGTCACTTTTATTCTTAGAATTTTGTGACAGAACTGTACCAAATGTTCCTTAGTACCCGGTGACTCTCTGAAGTTGAGTATTTCTGAGAGGGGCGGCCAGTATCCTGCTGGAGGGACCGTGGCGGCCGTTAGCGAGCCTGCTGTTGGTGATTCTTTCAAGTTGTTTATGTGAGTATCAAGTTTACCTTGAATATTGCCTTTCCTCACTTAGGGCTCTTGCAGGGATGGCAAGCTTGGGTCGTAATCGAATTGGTGGGTTCTATGACTTTATCAAGGGGTATACGTAGGGTAATAGGTTTATTACAGGATGAGGTACTACTGCATCTAAGTGAAAGAAATTACATGTTTGTGATTTAAATGGCGAAACACGTAATACAAAAGTATGTTGACAAAACCTGATGTATGAAAGAATGTAGCCATTATGAAGTATTATCGTTAGAATGTTGTTTGAGAGAGATTATCGTTAGAGGGTTTAATGAAGTATTATCGTTAGAATGTTGTTGAGAGATGTTATCATTAGCAACTTATTACGATATGTTATCTTTAGAGCATTATTACACTATTCAGGTTCAGTTTATGTGTTGTTCTTATTACGAAGAGATGTTACTGACAACAATAATAAGTTGAGCTAAATTGTTCTTATTTTAGATCAACTTGCAAAAGAGAGATTGAGAAAGGTTATTGTATGGAAAATGTTAGAATTAGGAAATTTTGATAATTGCTAGTTTGTGTAAAATTATTGCGTCGTGGACACGACCAGGTTCATTTGGTGTGTGTGCGTGTGTGTGGTTTTATATTTATTCAAATGTAAATTAGTTAGAGGTGTTTTACTACTAGGGTTCAAAGGGTCACCGCTGCACTACAGAATGTAATTCCAGTTTTTCAATCTGTCGGTCTGTCGGTTTTACATTTCATTGTATAAATTTTGGTCTTGTTTTTTTGTGGCAAATGATTTCGGAAACTGCCTGTCAATTGCCACTTGTTTATGTGAAATTTTTATTATTCTATAGGCCACATCTATTCAGTGAGGGGTTGTGCTGAGTCATCGAGCCTTGGTAAACTGAGCAAAACGTATTCACTCATCCATTTACTGTGATCTTTCAGACTGTCTAAGCCCGGCTACTTTATTCGAAGTCCTCAAGTCTTCAACTTTATGATGACTTCTCTGTCTACTACTCGAGTCACGCAATAAAGAACGTAGCGTTCGAAGGACTTCCGGGAAAGTGTAGATACGTGCATGCAGTGTTAACTATTCATTATATTATGGATTTCCCCTGTTTAGCCAGTCCATCTTAATTACACTGAAGGGACTGCAAGTAATACTGGATATCGATTGATTGGAACTTCAAGTTGTAGCTTTGATATCTGCTTTCTTCTATAGAGCATGGCTTGAAAAGGAGGTATTTTCAGGACCGGTCAAGTTCAGTCCCAGAGTTATGACTGACTTTAAGTGTATATGTGTGTATTTCTAGGTGATTAGTTTCAGTGTATTTTGCAAAAGAAATTTATGCAGGTCTTCACGTTGAAACTAGTATCCCGAAAGTGAACATTGTATATACTTTGCACTGTGACAGGAATCTTACAGGTGTATTCTAATTTTTTCGTTTATCTCTATCCTTCACTAGGCAAACGGTGTCCACCTTTTGTCAGTAGGCTTACCCTTGGTGACAGTGATGTTGCACTTATATACTGACCTATACAATACTTTTCACTGAACCTACTGTGAAGCCTGTTACTAAGGAAAAACAAAACTTGTTTCCTTTATAACTTGCACATAATGTCAGTAAACCACTGAGGCTGTTTGCATCAAAACTTTTAATAGTAATAATTGTAAGCAGGAGAAAAAATTAAAGGTCATGTTTTTCAGATCTTACCTACTTGAAATCGATAAAGACGTATACTTTGATAACATGCATGAGTCCTTACAGCCCGAACTTTGCCAAGGTAGTCTTCCTATTGGGGTAAAACATATTTCCATGTGCTAACAAGCAGTGCTGTAGTACTCGAGACCGGTCTCGAGTCACGAATTTAAGGACTCCGACTCGTGACTCAGACACGGAAGGCAAGGACTCGGACACGGTCTCGTAAAGTCCGTACTCGTGACTCGTCTCCAAACTTCCCGAGACTGGTAGAATCATGTCTATGCAATTAATCCGTTGTCACGTAGCTAATCATTTTCCATCAATGGGCATAGGGTCTCCTAAGATTAGGTAAGTTCTTTTCAACTGGCCTGCCAGCTCCCCCTCACCACCACTGGATTACATACATCAAGCTATTTGGTCCGTCGATTTAACTGCAGCCTGAGTAAACATGTGAGTGGATGGGTGGGTGGGAATTATTGGATTGTGACACGGTTTGCACACAGGGATGTAGCAGAGGGATGTATGTAAGAGCTGAAATTCAAGGTGGTTTGAAGCCAGAGAATTCCAATTGTCGTAGTCCACACAGGTCAATCTATAGACTTTAAAGTAACCAAGATGTAGCAAGACACCTCACTTCTAGCTCACCCTCTTTTGCTTCCAAAACTGACGTGTTTGTCCAGTTGTCGGCACAACTGTTTTGTTGACAAACTTTTATGCCAAATGCGCCCTCTTTACAACCGTTCTGTACAAACACCCTTAGGAGCGCAAACGGTTGCAAAAATGAGACACATTCGAAACGAAGACGATCTCACGCAAAGATTACCAAAGATACATCTGAGGGTACAGGGCCCGTTGGGTCCGAAACATTTGCCAAAAGGTATCGATATATTCCGATTCAACAACCTTGATGAGCAGAGCAACGCACCTGAGTTATTGATAGAATTAAAACTATTATAATGAAGAATTTGGCTATCTTAAAAATCTGATATGCACTATAAAGATCAGAAGAATCACGTTTTGACCTTTTTAATAATAGCCTCAATCAGGATTACAGGACATTTTGAAGGGGGTCTGGCTTGTGGGTGGTTACTATGATGATAGAAGAATTGGTATGAACATGGATCAAGCAAGGTGTCCTATAGGAAGTAATCACGAACCAATATTTAAAACGGGTGCTCGCAAAGCACGCCGAAGAAAACCGTATTTTATTGCAGCCCATTGTTTTTCTTTTTCTTTTAATGGAACATTATTCTTTACATTAAAGAATCTCCTACTTTCCCCAGCCAGGCTTATTCTCTTTTGTTGTTTCATTTCTGTCCATGGTCTGGCAGAAGGGGACCCTCAACTTTTTCATTACTTGTGAAAACTAAGATAGTGTCGAAAATACAGGTTAAGGCACAAATTTGTACGGACGATGAAAGGTTGAGGGTGATGGTGTATATAAATACTTTTCACAATGAAGGAAGTGTTATGGGTAACTCTCGCACAGATATGGCCATGGGCTTCCACAGTAAAAGATCCCAGAGAAGCAATTTTTATTGCAGCCTGGATCTTCGTAAGGTACGTCCAGTGAAGCATTTAACTGCGAGTGCCAAAACCGGAAGCCGAGAAGCCGGAGGGTGGGGATCCTCCTGAGAATTGCTTTTAAAATTGATGGCTTTTGCGGCCATTCTGGAACATTTCTAGAGAAAAACCTGCGTTCCCAGCTATAATTTGAAATGCGAAAGAATACTTAGACTAAGATACTTAGTGACTTTTGGTCAATTGTATGAAGATGGTGGAAGCTGGTGTGAAAAGTGAACAGCAGGACGGGTTGTAAGAGTTTTGAAATGATAAATTACTCAAGCACTGAGCTCACACGAAGCATGGCAAAAATGTATTGAGAATCACGATTCCCTGTACAGGGGTAGGCTGGAATTGTGTATTCAAGAACCATGCATGATGAGCGTAATGACGTACATTTAGTACTCTGAGTAACTCTTATTTCAGGGCTTCATGTCATAAAAGTGTGGCTGGGAGCCAACGGCTATGCTTTGAAAAGAAATTTTATTTAAGGTATCTTACAAACCTTATAATAACAATGGCCCTTGCCTCCCCGCCTTTGAGCTCCGTCATTGTATTAGTTAGTACTCATTGCGGGTGCGCACGAAGCGCTCCGAGGATACAAATTCTGGCTTTGTTTAATATTTGAAATTAGTGTTTTTCTTTCATTTAACATTGCAAAATTGACCATCATGTTAAAAATGCCCTCATAATTTCTCTGGTCTCTCTTTCTTTAGTTTATTTTTTAATTGTTTTTATTTAAGATCTAGGAAAAAATGGAGGACAAGTGCCCCCGTTTGTCCCCATCGTAATTTCGCCTATGATAACACACAACAGCATTGTGTAAAAGGCTGTGTAAAAATTAATCATGTATAAAGTCCTTTTTCTTAGTGTACACTTTTCCATATGGGGACTCGATCCCGGAGCTTGTGACTCGGTCTCGGACTCGAAACCCAGTGACTCGGCCTCGGACTCGGCAGGTGAGGACTCGGACTCGGAAGGTGGGGACTCGACTACAGCACTGCTAACAAGATATTGAACCGTGACTCTCATTGGAAAAAATTTCTTCCATGACCACTTACCACGGGAGGTTTATCCCGTGGAAAGTATTCCCAAGGGAACTATTCTTCATGGTAAGTAATCACAAAAGGAAGTTTTTTCGTGGAAACACGTTCCCGTGGGGATTTGCTGGGAATAAAACTTCCTCCAGAAATTGCTCACGAGGATTATTTAAAGGACATTTATATTTTTTCCTGAAAGGGGCACTTCCTGGTGCAATCTCCAAGCTAACTGTTAGGCTGCATCTACAAACGTATTCGTTCAGGTGTTTAAAAATTCATTGAGCAACAACCTTAAATCGTTAGATTTAAGATCAATCTAAAAGAGTGGGATGAGGGACAATTCTAAATTTGGACTGAAAATTTTAGAGCGAATAAGAATTTTTTTAATCTATTAGACTGTATATTCTACATAAAAATTACGGATTGGTCCCTCATTTCAATCTTTTGAATTAAGAGAGAAAGAAGAAGAAAAAATCAGTTAATGGTGTACTTGTAATTCGGTCGGCACCTTTGCTGTTGTCTTTCGAAGAAACGTTTTCAGACCATATCAAATTAATGTTTGACGATATGGTTCACACATTTGCTTTAAAAAACGTCCATTTATTTATTTATTTGTACAGCAACTCTCTTTTTTTTTTGGAGTCAAATTTTCCCTCTTCTCTTTTTGTTATCGGCATCATGCATAATCGAAAAACAATATCAACTGCATTTTAAATATTTTTTCCAACAACTAGTGTTAGTAAAATCGAGGGGGCGAACTGATACTAGGTACTTGGGGGCGAAACGACTTTCACTTTGGGGCGAACTGGCAAGGGGGCGAAAGGACCGGGTACCGGTACACATTACCTTAGATCGTGGGTTTCTTTGTTATGCAGCACAGTAATTCCCATCCTTCTCAAAATACCTCGAATTTAAGAACTCACCTGCCAAAGCTATTCGAATGTCAACGTCATGATTGCGAATCCCTTTCTTCTTCCCTCTGTACGCAGGGATATAAAAACTCGTTGACTGATAAGGTCCAGACACAGAAACCACACTGGGTTGATCAGACATTTTTCGATCATCCGTTGTAGAAGGGTTCTCGATAGTCGTACTAAGACCAGAATCAAGCTGGGAGGAGCCATCTCGGAGAAAAACACCACATTGGACTTTAGTTTTCATTGCGATATTCTCCCTCTTTACTTCAGAAGGAGTTTGCTCCTCTCTGTTGTGGCATTCTTCATCCTTTCCCCTTTTTTCCTTGTGCAGTATTAATCTTCTCTTACTAGATCTCACTTTCCAGTAAATGGCGGAGTAGCAGATAACCAATGTGGGCAGAGCCAACGCATAGATAGCTACGACCGTCGTGATGAAATATGGGCAAGACCACGTGGGAGAACAATGATGGGTGCCATGTTTATAAACGCTTGTGGCATTACCCCCAATTGGAGGGATGACCAAACCGAGTGTAAAGATCCAGCATGCTACGATCAGTAGGACAACGTGCTTGGAGGTAAGGTTAACTTTGTCTTTAGCGACGACGCATAGAAATCTGTGAAACGTGATTGTGATGATGGCTGCAAAATTACCAAAACAACCAACGACAGCTAGTCCACCGTGAATCTGTTATAGTGAGGATAACAGAATACAAGATCAGACCACCAAAAATGTGACCCTTTTTGCACATAAGCGAAAACGCAAAAACCTTGTTCTACTCCTACTGCTTTAGTTTAGAGTTCTTAGGTTTTCGGTAAGACCCACACTACAAGTTACCATGGAATCTAGATATTGGGACATACTCCAACCCAAGTCCGTGCGCAGAGTGGGTGAGGAAAGTTGAAACTGAACCACATTGTAAAAAATGTGGTGGTTTGTTATGGTGTATGAATTTGTCCCATCCTCAGCAATGTAGACACTCTTTGCTGATTGTTAAATTGAAACGGAAGGAAAACGGAAAGGAACTGGGACAAAGCCCCCGGAGGCTCTGGAGCTTATAAAGATTGAAGGCAATAGAATCTTCATCCACCGTCTATAAACGACTTTAAATGTGCGAGGTTGTTCAGACCAGACGTATCACATTACTTTGTCTTTTGATTTATGTGTAAAGTACAAATGAATGACCGCATAAGAAAAGTGCGTGGACAGCGCGATGAAATGAGCGCGGTTTAAAACCAATTTCTCCCATGTACATTACAAAATCATCCACATTTTAACGTTAAATCCACTCTTCGGAGAGAGAGTCCTATCTCCCTTCCCAAAACTACCTCAGGGAATAGGTAATGTGCGCACTGAGTTTCCCCCTGTAAGAGATCGATCTGTACATAGTGCACAACTGTTCAATGCTATGTAGCCTGCCACTCAAAGCTACGGTTTTCGGCATCCTGACTGCCGAGAACCGTCTCATCATAAAACTTGGAACCCTGTCTCCACCTGGTCTGAACGTCAGGCTTGAACTTCTATAAATCTGCAATTCCTGCATTGTTTTTACCTGTGTTAACCACTTAACACTGACTTTTTCCTAGCCCGGTTTGCCCGTGCCTAATTGTATTGTGTTTTCTAATTTGTACCTATGGCCGTGTCTGGCCGTGTCAACAATCGGTTGCATTTTTTGCCACCTGATAAAGGGTTTAAACCCGAAACGTCGTGGACTTTTTCACAAACATTTAGCACTATATACTACTTCTTTTTGACCTACATACTTCATGAGTGATCCGCAGTACTTTGACCTTATATAAATATATTTCGTTCTTGGAAATGGTCTGACAGCTAGGGTCTCTTTTAACACACTGTACAAATTTCTAAAACGAACGGGAGATGTCAAAATAAGAAATAATGAGATGCAACATCTATGTCAATTTGGGCGGGGGAGGGGGACATTTTGGTAAGGAATTTCTTAATGTTCCTTTCGTTTCAACTGACGCTTTCTTTGGAAAGTTCCATGACGGTCAGTTTTTGTAAATCCCTAGCCCACCAATGTAGAAGGAGGAGATTTGCTACTAGGAATTGCAATTTTTTCCGTGGGCTTCGATCATATACGCGCGCTTCTCCCAACAGGGTATCTGGAATGGGCTTATGACCTGTGGTGATACCTATATGAACCCTGTAAGTCATGTTCAATTGTAATGGTAAAGGGCAAATAATTTTGGCAAAATGAGGGAGTTGCGGATGTACATGTGTATACAAAGTGATCAATTGGTTGAAGTCAGACAACCGTGCCACTGGTGCGCGTACAACATGACATACCGTGTGTGAGCCCCACTATACACGTGTGTAGGTGTAGTGTATAAGCATAGTACCGTACGTTTACACATTTGTTTCCAACCGGCCGTGTGACAAACATGGCATCGTGTGTGGTGGCCCCACCCGTTCTACCCTGTCGGAAAATCCTGTATACGGGCCTGAAGCTAATAAGAATAAAAAATAAGCAATGAAGGTCTTCATGGTTAAAACTATGACTGCATGGTTAAAACTATGAATGAACGTATGTTTCACTGGGTACTTCACACTATTCGAGCATGATTGATATTTCATTATATTCCACTTCATACAAACGTTCCAATGTTACTCATTAAAGTAAAAAGAAACTTTTCTTTGAAGGCATACCCTCACAAAAAACGTGTGGCATGCCAATGTAAACACACATAATTACATGTGGCAGGGCATATGAAAACGCATAAGGAAAATGTGTGTTCATGAGTGGTGACACATTTGTTCCCTGAACCAACTTGACACACAGGGCCGAGCTGTTCTCTTCATGATTGTCACCCCTGCATGGAAATCTGAGTCAAAGTGGGGAAAGCTGTGCCAAGTTGACACATGTGGCAAACCAGGGTAAAGTGTGTCAAACAAGGCCATTGAAAGAAATCTAATTATTGAATTTACTTTACTCAGCAACACACATCTCCACACATTTCCACACTCTACCTACTTTACTCCAGTTTGCCACATGTTACCTGTGTCAAAGCGTGTTTTTTCATTTTCCACACATTGCCTCATCTCCAACCTGTAGAAATGCAAATCAATGTATGACACGATCAATAGTGTGTCAACTGTTTATTAATAACCCACGTTAGCATGCAAAAATTTCACAGAAACCTTAAGACTCTCCACACCCAATCATATTTTTCCGCAGTTTGAAACAGTATTGGCACTGGGACTTTTGACACAGTTTTTTTTCTTTTCTTTTTTTTGTAAGGGTATATAACCGCCTTACCTTTCAGTTTACTTACCCTACAAAAGAGGTCCAAGCACAGAAAGTATCCCTCATAGAAAATATCGATTAGACTAAAGAGCATACTACCGAGTGACGTAATCAGATCCATCACACAGAGGTTGATGATAAGCATATTACCAAGCTTCTGACGAAGAGATTGAACTCGTAGGATGGTGATGATGGTGGCGAAGTTAAGGAAGACTGCTACCATCAAGACAAAGGCTAACGACATAAACTCCAAGGGGAATAAAAACGGGCGGTGGTAGTCTTTGAATTCTACAAAACTGTGGTTGGTGAGCCATTTTTGTCTTTCAGGACAAGTCATGATAGCTACAACTGTACGACAAGTGTCCAGCGAAAAATGCTATAGATTGATACTACCACGCCTGAGATTAATTGCATTTGTGTTCAAAACATATCACACGAACTTGTACGATAACCTTCCCCTTTCACTTCTCTTTTCTACATATCATTTTCACTTGAGATGAGTGCACTTTTACCAAAGGCAACTCACTAAATTCTGAGTCACCTTTCCCTTTAATTAAAAATAAGAAATCGTATAATTGTGGAGATTCCATTTGCATATGGACAATAAACTAAAAACAAACTAAAAATGATCCTTTGTCAAGTTTTCTTGATAGTTATAATTGACGCATCTAAATGATTATGTAGTAGCGTAAAATAACTATATATTAGTTCCAGCCCGCATTTTTTGTTAAAAGCTGAAATCATGGTTTTTTTAATCATATAATTGTGGGCATCAACGGTGTAAGTCGTGTTTTCGTTAAATATTTTGGTTAACAAGGGAGGGGATTAATTTGTGAAGTGGGAAGCATTTCACAATAGTCTAGGTTCTACTGAGATGTAGCAAAACTGTAATGGCAATTTGCACTTCCAAAAACAACCATGGAAAATGTTTCCATGTATAACACGCCCCATGGTGACGAATTCTGAACGCGACAAACACTTTCGGATACGTTTTATTGTAAGTCATAATAATTCAAATAACTTTCTCCTGTACTTTGATAAGGGTTAATTTGAACCCCTTTCATCGGCCTACCAAATACAGACTGGGACCAGTAAAAATTACATTTGGTAGTTATAGAAGTGAAAGAGAGGCTGGGCAGGGACACCAACAAGGTTCATGATACAAGGAGAAGTTTTGTTGTATGTCGCTAAACGAAAAATGACTCATAACCTTTCTAAAGAGTGGCATAATTTAAAGTGTATCTTAGGTCTAAAATATTAAGAAAATATATTACACAGGCTAGAATTTCGATTACTTGGTCCAACTTCCATCTTCATATCTTATTCCGTCGGTGAGATATAATTTACTAAATTATTTGAAAATATTCCATGGTGCAAAAAATTGTGAAGTCCTTCTTGTACAACTCACCTTACCTGTTTTTATTTCCTTGTTAAATAAAACTGTTTACATAACCTTGGAAAATAGAGTCTTTTCTTTCATAGCATATTGTGATTAGAGCACTTGCTTATAGCCAAATCGTACTATAACAATATGTCAGTGATCACATTTTAGAACAAGGTGTTGTGGGTTTAGAAAACAAGCGCAACAATGTTGCCGAAGCTCAGCTTTTCCTGTTGACCTAAAAGTCTGCAGTCAATATTTTGGTTGGGTCTTTAACCCATGTTGTTCATACGTACGTTAGAAAACAAAGAGATAAATATAAACTGAATGCAAAGAAATATGTATTGAACTCCCGAAGTCTCTGAAAGACTAATCTGGTACACAAAGTTAACTTTATATACTGCACACATGTTAGTATACAAATAATGAATGTTTATGAGTGTGCTGCTTTGTAGACTTCATTTGTTTTCCATAATTAGACCCAGATAGTACGGTAACTTCCGATGAAGAAATTTTACAAATGGTTAAAGGTCTAAAAGCGATATTTTGCCCCAAAGATATTCCTTGAACTTGTCCAGGGACAAAAGTTCAAATACGTGTTGCCACTATGATTTGGAAAAACCAGAACTGCTCAATTGCTCAATAAAAAGGGATAATTTCTAAATTAAATTCTTTTCGCGCCTAATTCTGAGTACTCATTAGTCCCGTTTTCCCCTACAAAATTATTTTAGTGCATAACATTTTTATGATTGGGATCTACCAGGTATAAATCGTCGATCGCTTTTAGGATCGGTGACTTTGTCCCAACAGGCCGGCCGGGTAACTACAGTTTGTAGAGAGCGTTGAGAAAATATGCACACTTACAGCCTACTAAGTCTAAGGGCTATTGAAATATCATCCCCCATGGCTTTCCCTTAACAACTTGGTGGGGCTTTCCGGGCAACGGAGAACAAGACTGGGGCGGTTCCTGCAGTGTCGACGCCCATGTGACTGCAACAGACACGTAGCCTGACAAGGTACTGGATGGGGGCGAAATGGCTTCCAGGGGCTAACAAATTTTTAAGGGGACCAAATGTATACAAATGCCATTTTACCAGTGGCAACTTGAAAACTTGCTAGGTGGCGAACAAATTTCAAAGAGGGATTCGCCCCCTTGACTGGAAGCCTGAGTTGCACGATTCCTGCAGGCATCGAGACTGATATATGGCACACGCCTTCAAAAAGCACGTTTTCCTTTTCAAACCGAAAATTGTTTTGGAATGTTAGCACAACCGTCAAGCTTAAACCATATGAAGCATTGTATTTTCAATCAACGTGCTTTCCTCTTACGACATTTCCTAGACAACATTCACCTTAACTTGAACTAGTGCCATACCCGGCGCCGGCATCCCAATTCACGAGTAGCTTCTTTCCTTCATGTGACAATATAAATTTGCTCTTAAGGAGGAAGGATAAGTCATTTGTTTACCCTTCATACTAAATATTTTTTGTCCAGAAATGTTAAGAAGAATGTTTGTAAAGGAGATACAAGAAGATTTGAAAGATTAAGGTAATGTTTACAAATAACTTGAAACTTGAGGCGACTGGATATATTCTCTTTAAACTTTAAGCCAAACTCCTAAAACCATTCAGACATCAGGCTTAGTTGAATGCTTGTTTCTGCCTCAACACAAAAATGTGTAGGCCTAGCTTATACCTCTGTTTCGCACAAGGCCACATTCGCAAGAACTTGCACAACTTTCAAACGTCCGGTATTTCTTTTCGAGTAGGCCTAACCATCCAACCAATTTAGCTAGTCTAATATTCAAACACCTGAATGAGATCAGCGCCACATGTTCACGTAACGCCTCCATAGTAGGATGTACGGTATATTCCTTATTCAGGTCATATCCCTGGTTTGGAAAGCAAAGAGCTGAGCAAACATAGTCTGACATAGTGGGGTAGCCCACGTACAGTATTCAAAAATCGATACACTGCACTTTGTGTAAACACTTCCACACGATTAAGCACGAGACGTCCTGTACATTTATATATGTTCAGTATTCTTTTGTACCTGTTTCGTTGTACAGTCTCTCAAATGATAACAACTGGGATTCTCGACGTATTCCGGGCCCGAACATCAGGACTTCACCAGAATTTGTTTCAAAAAGTGCTGTTTTCATGCCTTTAATGATTGCAGAAACAAAAAAAAATTAACTTTTAATTGTTCAGCACAAATTGAACTATCTATATGAAACATATTATCAAGACTGGTGCAAAACTGAAAGACAAGTAGGGAATTTTACGTTTCATATGGAAACGTTGTCTCTTTTGCTAATCTGTCCTTTACGGCGACCCTTAAGTGCAGAAGTGGGTTGTCATCCATAACAATCGTTCAGTTTTCCTATTTCTGTATCCTATTTTCCTTCGGGGTGCAGCCTAGTTTTAGTAAATTTAAAAATTTCTCTAACCAAAGATGCTAACAAAAGTGCATTATGAGTAATGTGCACGTCGGACTAGGCGTTTAAAAAATAAAAATAACTTATAGTTTGGTACGCGAAAATGGCACCAAAACATCAACTTTGTTTTGCAGCAATTGTTCAACACGCCCTAACTCAGTCATTTCGCATCCGATTACAATGGGGTAAATGATAGCTTGTGGTGAAACTCATAAGCTTTCAAGTTATGTACAAACCATTTTGATTGGTTCCTTACTTTCATCGGACTTTGCACTTTTGTTACTCCCATCCATTCAGAGATCGCCTACGAAAAGGCTTCGGGCTGGTTTTCTGATGTAAACAAAGATCACGTGACTACTGATCAGGGCTACAGCACTCTCTTGTGGGGAAATTTGCAGCGCACAGGCGCTCTTGGTGTTGCTGGCATAGCATACACGTAAACAGTACATACGTTAAGCGGTAGCCTATATAGTGTAATATTAATGATAACTCAGTAGTTCATAATTTTCCTGCCGAAAATTGCCGTTTTTCGAAATTAAACTAAATTACGATGTTTTGTAAAACACTCTTAACGCCCTGTTAAAAAATGGAATCGTCCATTATTAAGAAAGCTGAGGTTGTGAATAAACAAACGCCTTGCAAGTGGCATTGTTTGCACGTAATCATCTGCTCTGTGTGTGCGGTTCGGTCTCTTATGAGACAAATGGCCGTAAACGTTTCCATATGCAAACAAAGCCCCCTCCCGAGGTCAAATAGCGGTCAAATTAATCGAAAAGAGTCGCAGCATACAGATATTACCTTCGCTAACATCTCTAGTAAATTTCAGCCAAATCTAACGAAAAACAGCGAAATGTCATGCACTTAAACGCAAATGTTATGGTGACAGACGTTTGCCGTGCACGACAGCAATAGCTCAGCTGAAAGCTTTCAGCTGAGCTAAAAAACAAGGAAAGCAAAACTGTAACTCTAGTAGTACAAGAATAACATTCCAAATTGTTGCGCCATGAACTTTCATTTGATTGGGTCAACTCTAACCTTTGATAAATCTTCACAGAAAAATCCCGTTAAGGTGGGATTTTCACCAACAGGGTTCACTTTTCAATTCTTGTTAATAAACATTTTGCAATTTTTGACTTTAGGTGCGATTTAAACATAGGCATACTTAAAGTTACGAAAGAAATTAAGGTAATTGCTTGCAAATACATCCCGATTGCTCATTAAGGTACTTAACCTCAGATAAATTATAGCCTAGTTAACATTAAAGGTTGTAGAACATTACAAATTTGTAAGGAAGAAGTACTACAACATCCAATGAACCAAACTAACCAAGTTTCAGTTTCAAGTTAAACGACTATTGCAGCAATACTATAAGCTCAGTTTATTTTGATAAATTTGCATTCATTGGCATCGTTTACGAACAATATTCATAAGTCGGTGAGATTAATACAAGGCATTGACCAGGAAGTTGCCATTAGATCTCTCTGAATAGACGGACTAATGTTGTATTTTCCTTCTTTTCAGCTCCTTTTTGCCTTGCTTTTGGCCTGTAACTTCTTTTTAACGGACATATTGTTACATTCGGCAAGGAATCAAAACGGGGGGAGGGGGGGGGGACTAGGCAAAGGAGAATAATGTCTTCTCTGGACCCTCTTCTTGCGTGGCCGTCTCGTGAAGGAATTTACAATTCAGGCCACTAAAACTTTTCCAAGTTTCGAAAAATTTCCCCAACACCATCGTTATTAAATTGAAATATACCGTCCCGTCTCAATTCTTCTCCCTTACAGTGATACCTTTTATCAAATTTTGATTGTAACCAATGCATCATACGGATGAAAATCAAAATAAATGACAAGTTTTCAATGTGTGAAACTTGTACCAAATCTTACGTGTATTTGTAACATTAGACAAAAGTTTGACACCGGTAGACACACATTCTTTTGTTCTTCAGTCATGAAAAAGGGTACTTTACAGGCTGTAAGTCTCTCTCCAGTGCACTCTGTCTGTATCGGCGAGTATTGGATCCAAGAATTCCCCACTGACAGTACTCACTTTGGATTTGGAGGCCCAGTCGTCCTTGGTTAGCACGGAGGAACAAAGATGAGATACATCACGACCAGACCCGTTTGTGTTGCCACATCGTTTGATATATATTAGTTTTTCCTTCCCTTAAATCAGTACATTGTCAGATATATGCATAAACCTTATACTGACAAAGTAAGTACATGTGCACGAAAGGTGACCGACCATATCACATTCGAGGGATCTATCCAAGTAGGACGGCCGGGGGGGGGGGGTGGTGTGGTACTTTTGTTCCCCACCTCTTCGATCATGTTCGTAATATAGACCACGCTTAAAAATAGTGAGATAGGCCTATGTGCTTTGCCATATTTTCCTCAACCCCACCCCAGGGCCGTCTTAAGAGATCACCGGGCCCTGGGCCCGGCATTGGAGCGGGGCCCCTCAATCAAGTGTGTTCGAAAAAAGTTGCGTGAAAACTTGAAATCCTTGACCATCGCTCAAGCATAGACATGCCTGCATTTACCCCCCCCCCCCCCATGTCGCGCATAAAGCATGGAAATTGGAACACTCGGAATCCGTTATGAATCTTGTTCAAGAGTATATAAAAGTATTTCCACACAAAAATCTTTTACGCAAGGGGAGATATGATTTTGTGCGCAGAGGTCAATTTGCGGGGCCCCTGACATCGCGGGGCCCTGGGCCTGGGCCCAGTGGGCCCATGCGTTAAGACGGCCCTGCCCCACCCCACGGACCTTCCCTTCTTATACATCCTGGAACCACTACTGAAAAATGCAAGATAAAAAAGTGTAGGGACACAGATAATCTTGTAGCCTAGTTCAGCAAATTTAAGACCAGAACAAATAGATAACGATGCACTTACGATAAAAATTTACAGTAAATGACTATGCTCCCCTCGACGGCGGATAATAATTCTTCGCTCTATGACATAACAAAGTGCCCAAAGATTCTTACACCATATTTCTTTGCAAGAATTGGAGACATTTCATTTACGTATGGCGACGAGATTCGTTTAAACGTGCCCCTTTCTAAATGAAGGTTAAGTAAGCTTGGCTTAAATTCTAGATGTCGGCAAATAGGGTCATGTGTACAAGTTTTGCAGGTACTACTTACTCCACAGAACTCTAGTGGCAGCTCCCTGCTTAGGGGTTTGTACGCCTATACCAAAGGTGCTCCAAGGGTGTTCTGTCCAAACTGCAAAACGACAAAATTGGTCAAAATTCGTTTGAGCTATATTTCTCAGTAGCAGAAGGATGATGTTTGCACCCAAATTTCCAAGAACGTAAAAATTAGATAAAAAAGATATAGAAGTCTGCTCAATTGGTAATTTCTACCCTCTAATCACTGCGATTATGCTTGATCATGTTCAGCGTGTCAACTCTAATACATAATATACATTAAGTGTGTAATAGTATGCCCGTCGGCTTCGATCGTCCACTTGGAGAAAATGTATGGCATTAAGAGAAGCCAGTATAAAGAACGATTTCCCGTGGTACAAATTTTCACAGTAAAAGTAAAACTTCACTTTGAAGCATGTTGGAAACCATTCTATTTGTTCTCTCTTTAGTTCTTTCTTGGACCACTGCATTGAGTTTGTGGCTACCTCCCTCTAATCCGCTAGTAACATACCAGATAAGCTGAGCTTTACTTTTTGTCCACTCGGTGTTTCGACTTGGCTGGCATTTAGAAGTCCTGAAGAAGCTAGTTACTCTTACTAATGGGATCTTTTAAACTTCTCTTGATACCAACGCACTATTCTGTTGTTCATCGCATTCCGTTCATTTATTATTTGTTTCTTTTGTTGTCGTTTTTGTGTGAGTCATCTATGGTCGACTGTTGTCTTAACCTTTGTTGTTTATGTTTAAAATCCTTACAAAACCAGCCTGTACTCTCTAGAAAATGTCTAAGTTGTTCTGGCCAAATTAAGTGTCACACCGATTGCTTCAATCATTTTACGCTTTACTCAATTGAAAAAAATTACATGCAAAATTTGTAACCATACTGGGCAAACTCTTTCAATTTGGGAAAGTGATGCTGATCACGGGCGGCGATCCTGGGGGGATGGGGGATATACCCCTCCATGAAATTGGATGGGGGGATACTGTACACTATACCCCCCCTCCCCCCCCCCCCCCCCCCATGAAATCAACCCAGCAGATTCGGAAATTAAGTAAAATGTTAAGTTAGTTATTAAGCTAAGGAAACTTCTTTATAGAATAGAAAAACTAAAATATTACAAAAAAAGTTATCCGGAGCTATCTGATGGTCTGGAACTAGAACTGCAATTCTTTCACCGACAGTACTTAAGCCAGTGCAAGCCTTCACTGGAGCAAGTCCATACAATTATGCGTGACATGAGCCATCAGGTGCGACAGATGTTTCCGCGGGTGGAACAACTACTGCGCCTTATTCTAGTGTCGCCTGCCAGCAGTTGTACGGCTGAGCGCTCTTTCAGTGCCCTTCGAAGAATCAAACAATGGCTTCGAAACACAATGGGACAGACGCGCTTAAATAGCCTTATGGTATGCGCCATCCACTCCAATCTTCTTATGGATATTGACCCTCTACAAATTGCAAAAGAGTTTGTATCTAATTGCCAGACCCGCCGTAAGGTATTTGGAAAGATCTAATTCAGGCCCGTAGCCAGACAAGGTGCTGAAGGGGGGCGAAAAAGCTTCTGGGGGGCGAAAAATCTCCAGAGGGGCGAAACATACTAAAATGCATTACGGCAATGCTAATTTTTGATCTTCTAGGGGGCGAAAAATTTTCCCGGGGGGCTTCACCCCCTGGCCCCCCTTGACTACGGGCCTGATCTAATTCAATGACAAGGGTTTCTGCTTGTCCAGATGTGTTTTATCATATCGTAGTTTAGGCCCCACAGCAGTCGCGTCGGTAAGGCTTCCTGCAGTCACTTAAGCTTTGAAAATCATTACCGTAATTTTTTATTCTTCAGTTTCAGTTCAGTTTCATGGACTTTCTTTCAGTCTCATTTTAACAAAGTATAACAAATATTTAATTCAGAAAATGACTGATGATTATAAACAATTATTTGATATTAAGGCCTTCATTAAAAAAATTAAAACAGACGTGATTATAAACAGGTGTACACAAATATAAATTGATTCATTATACAACTATGACGAGACTGAGGAGCGTCGACAAGAAGCTCAAAATGTGCTTATATAAGCCGACATTCCCTGAAAATAAGTAATAATTAGTATGAAAATGGAAGATATACAAATATAAAAAATTACTGATATTCACTTAATGATTGAATCAGAAACTTTATCCCCCCTTGTAAGGCAATGAGAAAAATTTGTCTGTTCTAGACTTTCTACGATAAGCCTATTTACTTTTTAGGAAATATGCTTCTCCAGTTGTCATATAGTATCACGTTACAAAGCCTGGTAAGGGCCATTTCCGGCGATCTCGGGCGTATTTTTGGCCAAAACTTTCTTTGAACTCTCCGTGCCAACTGATGGTGGCGCTCCGCTTAGATAGTGCCACTGACTATATCCCCCCTCCCCCCACCAGTTTCAAAGGCGGATCGCCGCCCCTGATGCTGATCCTTTTGCTTCTGAGGTGTCTAACTCAAGTAAAATCAATAATATTGGGATTTGTAATTACTATGATCATTTTTCTTTGAATAATACATTAGAGGTTTCTAGGAATGATCGTATGTTGTTTTACCATGTCAATGCTAGATCGTTGACTAGAAATTTTGACAAATTACAATTTTCCCTCAATGCAATTAATAGTAAGTTTTCAGTTGTTGGAATGACTGAAACCTGGTTTGATGATGTAAATACCCCCTGTATTCTCTTTATGACCTACATGGCTACAATCTTGAACACTCTTCAAGGGTGGGTAGAGGTGGGGGAGTTGTTTCTTGCATTGACGCAAATTACACTTATGTACGTTGACCAGACCTTAGTGTCTTTTTGAGGGACTCATCGAATCCCTCTTCTTTGAGTTGGTAACATCTTGTAACACTTCTCTTCTGATCGGGGTTGTTTACTGTCCTAAAGGTGTTGACATTCATGTTATTGATAAGTTGATCCCTGTTTTCGACTCCATCGAAGCCTCCCGTAGGGGTTATGTTATAATGGGCGATTTTAATTGCAATTTAATGAGCTCAAACTACGGAGTCGCTAACACATTTATTAATATGATACATTCTTATGCATTTGAACCTATTCATACTCCCCCAGCAAGAGTTACTGATACTTCTGCTACCCTTCTTGATAATATGTTAATCAATATCAGTCAGCCGTTTGTCCCTGGAATTCTGGTAGATGATATTTCTGATCATTTCCCTATTTTTCCTCCATTGATATCTCATGCCAACGTAATCTACCTGGAAATACCGTTACACACGGCAGGAAATTTACTAGTTCAAATTTATCCTTACTTGAATCCAGGGTTTCAAATGAGAAGTGGCAGGATGTGTACAATGCCAATTATGCCAATGATGCCTTTAATAAGTTTTCTGATACCTTTCGTTTGCACTTTAATAGCTGTTTTCCGAAAACTGTCATTCGTAAAAGTAAGTTCAACAATATTAATTATATGTGGATTGCAACTGCTATTGCAAATTCTTGTAAAACTAAATGTAAATTGTACAAGAGGTACGTTCGTTACAGAAATAATGAGAATTTTGAAGCGTCCGAAATCGTCTAACATCTGTTATAAGACTTGCCAAGAAATTATATTATTGTGAAATATTTGAAAACTGTGAGAATGATATTAAAGAAACTTGGCGTTCCATAAATTCTATTATTCACAGAAAAACCACTGACAAGTCAGTAGAAGAAATTAGCCATAACGGTTCTGTTATTCGTGACCCCTTACTTATAGAGGTAACGTTATCTTATAGGTAACGTTTTAATGATTTCTTTATTTCTGTGGGTTCAAAAACTCAGAGCAGTATTCCCCAGGTCTCAACTACTTCGCCTAATTATTACCTCAATTCCCCCAACTCTATGTACCTTGAATCCACAAACCACGATGAGGTACTCTGTACTATCCTCAATCTTAAAAACTCTTCACCAGGCCCTGATGAAATTCCACTCAAAGTGGTCAAAGCTGTTGGTCATCTTATTTGTCATCCTTTAGTCCATGTCTTTAACTTATCTTTCGAGCAAGGTGTCGTTCCTGCTGCTCTTAACATCGCTCGTGTTATTCCAGTATATAAGAAGGGGAACTATAATTCCGTCAGTAACTGTATTGCCCTGTTTTTTCGAAAACTCTCGAGAAGTTAATGTTTGTTCGTTTATATAGCTTCTTTGTTAAGTATGAACTTTTATTTGAATTTCGGTTTGGCTTCTTGCTTGGGCGATCGACAGTTCATGCTCTTTTACACTTCATTAATTTATTAACAGATGCATTCGAAAAGAAACGTTATGTCTCTGGAACTTTTCTCGACCTCTCCAAGGTATTTGACTGCCTCCATCATAATATTCTGTTAAGTAAACTCGAGCACTATGGTGTACGGGGGGGGGGGGGGTTACTAAACTGGAGTTATTTGAATCAGAGAAAGCAGTAAGTTGTAATTCGCAATGTAAACTCAGATTTCTTACCTATTGAGTGTGGTGCCCCACAGGGCTCCATTCTCGGACCACTACTGTTCATTATATGTATAAATGACCTTTCTAAGGCAAGCGATAAGCTTCATTTTATTTTGTATGCCGACGATACTAATATGTTTTGTTCTCATGAAGATCCCGTGACCTTAATGAAAATTATACATAATGAACTACACAAGGTTCGTAAATGGTTTTGTCTCAATAAGTTATTACACAATTTAAACAAAATGGCATCTATTCTCTTCTGTAATCCAAATAGGTTGCCGACCCATCCATTGGTAGTACTGATTTCTGTAGAACTGATGTTCCACTTTGTAACACTGTCAAGTTCCTTGGTGTTTGTATTGACAGCCATCTTACTTGAAATGATCACATTCAATCCATCTCTCACACAGTTTCTAAGACTATTGGAATCATTGCCCGTCTGCGACATTATCTTCCCCGAAAGACCCTGGTTACTCTGTATAATACCCTAATTAATCCGTACTTATCTTATTGTGCTCTTCTTTGGGGTGGTTCCTATTGCTCTAAGATTTACCCCCTCTTAATTCTTCAGAAGAGAGCTATTCGTCTAATACTTAATTATCAGCTGTTACATTCGTCTCGTGACTGTTTCGCTAAGCTTAATATTCTGCCTGTTTTCGATATTTATCGTTATCAAGTTGGTATTTTCATGTATTCATGGATTCAGAATATCCTTCCCAATATCTTTCGATCCACTTTCCAATTCCGTCATGATACTCATTCTCACCTCACACGCGCCAGGAACTCCCTTTCTACTCCCACTTTTAGACTCACCTCTTCCCAACAACCAATTTGCTTCACCGGTCCTTGCCTATGGAACTCCCTCCCTTCCCCCAAAAATCCAATCCTGTAACTCTATGTACTCATTTATGAAATATCTAAAACTTCATTTAATGAACAAACATAGGTGACTTTGTTCTTTTTTCTTTTATTTATGTATTTTTTTTTTTATCCATTGTAATTGTATTTTTGCACTAGGAGGACTCATACCACAGGCTCCATGGAGCTTTCTCTGAGTTCCTCATGAGTCATTTTTTTCATCTCTGTCTGATTTCTGTGTATATATTTCTATGCATAAAATCCTAAAAAAGTGACTCGAATAAATGTTGACGAAACGAAACGAAACGCAACTTTACCTTCCGTTATGGACTCTCCTTAGAAAGAAACATAACAAGTGGCAAACTTGAACCAGTGTTGAGTATTATGTAACTTGTTCAAAACGAAATAGATGATCGGGTCTAATGCAGAGTTGTGTGGGCAAACCAAGTACAGGTGCACGAATTATTGACCGTAACATAAGGCGTTGAGCAGATCATAGTAGTTAACACCAAAAAAGTACCGGATATAAAGACAAAAATTAAATTCGTGAGAGACGGCCTCCTTAGAATGTTCCCACTTCTCGTAAAAGAAAATCGACCTTCAATAAAGAGAAGGCGCGAAAAGCCTCTACGATTCTTTCCAACGAAAATTCCACGGAAAACCCTAATACATACCAGCAAACGTCCTGTCTGCCTGTCAACGCCCTGAATTTGATTCACTTACCTTTCTTTAGAGGAAGCCACGGTGTTGCTTCCTTTCTGACAAGGGCTTAATAAAATTTCGATCACACCGAGATACCCCGGCAGTCCTCTAACATGCAGTTAGCGGAGAATTCACGACGGTCAAGCAGACACCATGCAGAGTCAGGTTGAGAAGATTCACTTCGAGGTACGTGGCCACGTTTTGGATAAGTCATCATTGCAAGATGCACTTTACCATGATTGGGTGTGTGTTGCTCTTTACTTATTGAACGTTCGTCATCAGGATTCCCTCTTCGTTATGTAACGTTAAACGTCTCTGGCTTGATCTTACTTTCCACAAGATGCCCGAGTAGCACATAATTATGGTTTAAACAATTAAGGTGTAGGTGACGGACACACACGTGACGAAATAGCCACACGACCGCGGGGAGGGGGGAGCAATGGTGGGTTCCATCGTGTAGACTCTTGTAAAATTCTCACCAATTGACGGAGTGACGATGCCAATGGTGAAGACCCAACCTTCTGCAATCATGAATCCGGCATACTTAGAGTGGGCTTAACTTTGTCTTTAGCGACCAGGATCAGAATTTGATGAACTGCTCTGAGAATGATGGCTACCAAGTTATCCAGTGTAAATGAATACAACAAGTACAACATTAATTTGTGAAGTGAAGGAATATTTGATTTTGAGATTCAACTTCGCATTTAAATTCTACAGGATTCACTTTTGTTACACACCACGTGCACAACCGACGTTATGGTTCGGTCTAGACTTGTTTAGTCGTAAATGGCAGGGAGGTACTAAAGGCTCTCAAACCCTTGATTCCCAATGGTATGTTTGTTTCTTCAACATTACAACGCACATGTGAGGTGGGGGGGGGGCAGACTCCGGAAAAATCGGTATTCTAAGGTATCATATGTAGAATATGCCTGCCTTTCATCTTATGGACGGTGCATTGAGCTGCGAGCGATATTGATTTAAAAAGCGGTGACCTGAACAATACAAATTAGTTTTGAAAAAAGTGATAGGCTAAAACCAAAATCTAAAGTCTGCCCACCGACCCCTCCTTGGGTGTCGACCCTCTCCCCCCTATGAAGTCCTCCTATAAAAGTTTTTTTTTTTTTTTTGTCTCATTTATTTTCCAACATATCTAACAACTGACAAATTATATATGCACAAGAAAAAGTAGAGAAGGTAAGAAAAGTAATTTCATGCGAAATTATGGCTAAAGTAGTCGTTCAACAAATCTATGCCGGCGGTGTTACTGTTTTTAGCTAAAATAAATTTTTCTACTTGAAGTATAAACTGAAATTTGTTACGAAAAACTGTGATTTCTGGATTAATATTATTACATTTACAGTTGAATATAAAATATTTTACGTAGAGCAAGAAGAAATTCACAGGACTATCTACAATGTTAGGCAAACCAAATAAAACAACTTCTGCATTTAAATCAATAGGCTCTTTCAAACAGTTACTTATACAATCAAACCAAAATGAATTGGAAATAGGGCAGTTCCAAAATAAATGTTCAATTGTTTCTTCTTCTTCATTACAAAAGGAACAGAGTGGGGAATCTTTTACCTTTAAACGAAATAAGTAAGAATTAACCCCTATTATTCTATGAAGTAAACGGAACTGTAGGTATTGTACCTTTGGCTTTCTTATCACTCTGAATGGAAGAGCGTAAATCGCATTCCAGTTAAAAGTAGAATCACTGAACAGGTGATTCCATTTTTGAATTGCCTTCGGCATAGAAGAATGACGAGAGAGAGTGTCTTTGTAAATCAACACAGAAGTCCTCCTATAAAAGTTACAACAGTTAATATAAGATTAAATTTTAGTATATATTCACATCTTAACGTTCAAAAAGTAAACACTGCGATTTAAATGTTGCACGAAGCAATGTTCTTCCATTTGTAAAGTCATTTCCCTGGCCTCTATACTATGGCGTTCCGCCCCTCTTTATCCCTACATAGTCGATGAAATGGTTGTGTTCGGAAAAGCTTCTCACTCTTATGCTGAATATACTCTAATATTTGAATAAAATGGTACTTATAAGGTTACTTTCAGTTGTGTGGTTTGAAACGTTAAGCAAACTTGGATAAAATATTGGCTCGTTTCACCTTTTTGTGAGCTCGCTCCCCTTAAAGTTTTTGGAGGAGTTTGGAATCTATGCTTATAATATCTTTGGACACCACCAAAGATATTATAAGCATAGATTCCAAACTCCTATACCTTCACTGTTACGCTCAGTGACTCCTCATGGAGACGCATATGTCGGGGCGGAAGTGTAAATTTGACATGCGCGTCGTTCTATTCCGCGATCTGCGTACAAAAATAAGAACGCGTTACAGAAAATTCCACTGTTCAAAGAGGTTAGCGCGGGTGCACTTTTACAACGCGTTCTATACGCGCAGAATACATTTCTCTGTGTATTATCCGGAATACTTGACGCACAGTTCTGCGCGCTCTGGAAAAAAACGCGCTAGTTGCTTTCCCGTTGTCAGCGCGTAAGGAATTGAACGCGCATATAAAAGTGCGTCACTTGAAGATACCATAGAAACTGACCAATGAATGTCCATGAACTTGCAAAACCAGTCATTGTGCGTTCATGTTCAAGTGTAAATACGTGGAATGCCGCGTTGAAGAAATAAGTTATTCTTGTTCAAGTGGAATTTATTGAGGCGTAGTACTTCTTCAGTCAACAACATTCCGAAATAACAAGTATTAATACTTTTGGAATCTATGCTTGTAATATCTTTGGACACCACCCAAGAGTATTTATCGACTAGAGTCCAAGGTCAAAATGGCGGAACGTCCGACCATGGAGGCCACAGAAGGTACGAACTTGCAGTGTCTCGACCAACCAGTCGTTTCTTCCTTGCGTGTACTTTCCGTCTAACACTTTGCATTTATAGGGCTTGCCTGCGTATGTGGTGCACGCCGTATCGCGTCTCATAATCATACAGAAATAAAGGGCATTTTTTAAATACAGGACAAGTACTTTTAATAGTGCGCGCTCAAACGTTATCAGGTTATCTGCAGCGGGTCGACGCGCTGTACATAGCCGGTTATGTGCAGCGCATCGACGCGCTTTACATAGCCGGTTATGTGTGGCGTGTCGACGCGCTGTACATAGCCGGGTAACGTGTGTGCATGCACGCGTGCGCGTCCTTAAAACAAAAATACGCGTGTCTATGAAGGCTGAAGTACGCGCTCATGAGCGCCTTCTGTTTTGCTGGTTATAGCCTACATACAAGTTATAGGAAAAGTTGCGTTCGCTTTCAAGTATACTGTGCGTATATTTTGATCTTACAAGCTTGTCAGCTCAGTCACAGTCAGTGTGAAATTTTGTACGTTTGGCGTTTTAGATCTTTGGCCTAGGATTTGTAGTTAAGGAGACACGCAAAGGTAAGTGTCTATTATCTATGTATTCCAGGGTATAATATCTATGTAAGACGACTAAAGCTTTCATGCATTCATTACGCGCCGCCTAGAGTTTCGTAGTGAATATTGTTGCTAAGGTAACTTCTTGTTACTTTAGTGTTACATTAGCGCTGTACGCGTTAGTAATGTGTCAAACGTAGAAGTTGACTTTAAGGAATGCACAGTCTATGCGTAAGCAAGGCGGCTCAGATATGGAGTCCGAAAAGGGCAAACTGGACATGTAGCACATCTAATTTCACAGGTACTACTACTAAAACAATACTTACTACTACTAAAACAACACGTTGTACTACTAATTGCAAATGTACTACGTCTAATCTCACACGCAGTACATCTAATCTCACACCGACTAGTACTAAAACAACACGTAGTGCATCTAATCTCACACGTAGTACATGTAATCTCACACGTACTAGTACTAAAAAACACGTAGTACATCTAATCTCACACCTAGTACATCAAATCTCACACGTACTAGTACTAAAAAACACGTAGTACATCTAATCTCACACCTAATACATCTAATCTCACACGTACTAGTACTAAAACAACACATAGTTCATCTAATCCACGGACTTCAATACATGGACAGAGGATTGCGCAATCAATACGGTCGCCACCGTTCGAACAAATTTCGGCTAACCAAGATGGCCGCCGGGCTACTACCATTTGCCCAATTTGACGATGAATCTGCAACATCTCAGACAAAATATCAGTATGAATGGAAGAACAATATCACAGTCCTCCATTCTATTTGATGAATTTGACCTGAGCTTGCATTCTTTCGAAAATATTACAAGTTTTACACACAATTTGTCGATACTGAGCCACTTGAGCAAGTCCAAACTTTTACACACAAGACTATAGCAGGCAGCCATATTGGTAAGCCTACTCGTGTACGTTCACGGTGGCGACAATTTACGCATAGGACGTTAGTGCAATATGCTCTGTCCATGTATATAAGAAGTCCGTGATCTAATCTCACACCTAGTACATCAAATCTCACACGTACTAGTACTAAAACAACACGTGGTACCACTAAACGCAGATGTAGATCTAAAATGTCACGTAGTACATCTAATTTCACACTACTACTAAATTTGAGAGATGGCGACATTACAGTTTCCAATCAACATAAAAACCGCGAAGTTGTTAAGGCCGGCTGGGGGCTAGACGCTACAGCGTATACTTAGCCTACATACACCCGGCCCAACAATCTATATTCAATGATGGCGTCGGTGTCTTCCTGCAATGGTTCCATTGAAGAAACCTTAATAGATTGTATCGACAGAGGATATTCAAACGCTGAAATAGCCGATGAATTTGATATCTCTGTCCGAACCGCGAAGAATTGGAGAAAGTGAATGAAGATGAGAAAAAAGGGTATCATGGCTAAACTAAGTGGTGAGGCCCAGCTTGAGAATTTAATTAATTAAATAAGGTAGGCGGTGGCATTATCTGATACTACGTAACTAGTCCCTTGAAGTTAAGCTAGAAAGAAAATGCGTTTGATTTCTAAAACGGATAGTCTCTTTTGAAGAGGCAAATAGCATCTAATTGCTTTCTGGTGGAGGTGAGAAACCGCAGATACTTTTGGTACTGCTTAGTTAGGTTTGTAAACCTTTGACTAGACATGTTTCTGCTCTTGTTTTTAATTTTGAGCTTCATCAGTAGTTGGACTTTTAAAGTTGTTCTGATCTTAATCAAACAAAACCGCTCTATTAGAGCGCCTCGATTAGAGTATCGAGGTATTTATCATCGTAAACTTCATGAAATGTTTCCAAGTCACCGTTGCTTTTAAATCTAGATTTTACAAGATAATCTTTTAGATTATGCGCTCTCTTGTAGGCTAGAAACGGTGGTTTCGGGAAAATTTGGCACAAGTTCGGGTCATCCGAAATTAAATGCCAGTGTCTTAGCAAGATTTCTTTAAGCTCTTTGGTTTTGATGTGAGGTGTAAACGTAGTCTTGAACACTAGTGGAATGTTTCCTTCACGTAATTTGGGCAAGAGTAAGTTTGATCGTTCTCTGTAGGATACGCCTTTAATGGCACGATCGAATTCTTGGGCCGTGTAATTACGTGCAAGCAATTTTTCTTTGAAGTTGTCCCTTTTAGACACGAAATCGTTTTTTGTTTGATAAATTCGCATATCTTAGAACCTCTCCTTTAAAGGAGCTGAGTAGCGGCGTACTTCCAAAATAAATGCATCATACGAAACGAGATGATTACCCTCTGTGCGGGGCTAATTTTAAAAATATTAATCCTAATGTGTTTTATATTCTCATTTAAAATAATCTTGTAAAGTAGTTTTGCAATAACGTTCCTATACTATTTCTTGGGTTATTTGATTTTACACTTGCAAGATATTTTACAATTTGTTTTTTGAATTTCTAGTTGGTTACTTTTTCTTCTGGCACCGGCAATTTTGAATCGTTTCCACTTGTATCGGTTCTGATCGATGCATCTACCCAGGCATGTAGCACACACAACTTACAACGTACGTACCTATGTAGTATATAAGCGTTACTAGTGGCAATTCACATGCCTATTTCGTGCATCATCTGCAGGAGGTTCATGAACAACATTGTGGATTTTGCAGGTACTGAAACTGTCTTTTTCGATCAATGAGTTTGTTTTTCGTGGTAGACCTAGGCCCTAACGCTAGCCTAAGTTAGGCTAACGTTACATAGGCCTACTATTAACGACAGTAACAAGTGTACTGTTACACCAGACACGCTGCATGCATAGCTTTGATAAGTATCGGTATCTAATCGAATCGATAAACCAAGAAGCTTAACCGGATGTGACGTAACGAAGTCGGCGGGTCCGAGAATTTATTCTACTTTAGCGGCCACTCAGCTCCTTTAATAAAGCCTTTAAATGTGGCGAGTGGGTGGGCAGAAGTCCTATCAAGGTATTGATAGGTTTCTGTTGGCTTTGTGTAGACTTTGGTGTCCAGCCGCCCTTGGGTTTCAAAGTTCTTGCCTTTGAATATAGTGAGGTCTAAATATGTAACCGATTCGTAGGACGCCTCCATAGTAAATTTAATTGTGTCATGAATTTTATTCATTTTATTTACCAGTGCAGAGAGTTCCGAGATGTTACCGTTAAAAAGCAAAAGAATATCGTCTCGATAGCGAAACCAACGAATGATTCTAGGATCAGTCGGTATTATGCTTTTTTCAAGTTTGTACATGAAAATGTCGCATATTTCTGGCGAGGCTTGGCTCCCCATGGCGCAACCAATTTTTTGTAGATAAAATTTACCGTTAAACTCAAAACAATTTTTTGTTAGGATGAGTTTAAGGAGGTTGCCGAGGGAGGCAGTTGAGATTTTTGGTATCTCGTATAGGCTTTGCCTCGTATTCTCGTATGTTTCGCAGACAACATTTATTGATTCCTCTTGGGGAGTGTTGGTATACATAGAAACCACATCTAGTGTTGCTAGAAGTACCTTTTTAGGTAGTTGAATTGCTTCGAGGAGACTGATGATGTGATTTGTATCTTTCACATAGGTCTCTTGTCGTTTTACGATCGGAAGCAAGAAACAGTCGACAAATTCGGAAATTTTCTCAGTAGGTGATCCGTTCCCACTAATTATTGGCCTGCCGACAAATTTTGTATTTGTGGTGTCTTATGCACTTTTGGTAGGGCGTAGATGACCGGTGTTCGAATATGGTGACTGTTGGGGTTGAGATATTTGAAAGTGGTTTCGTCGATTTCCTTTGCGTGCCACATGCTTTCTAGCTGCGCCACGACCAAACGTTTAGTGTCGTTTGTAATGTCGTGGTCTAAAAGGTCGTAATATTTTGAATTCAACTGACGGTCGATTTCGTTTTGTTGCTTCGAAATAATTTTCCAAGTTTTGGCTGTAGGTCACAGAAGGAAACCAATCGGATTTCAATCGGAACTTTGAGGGTTTTCGTACAATTTTCCCGTACAAGTTGTATCGTATCTTCATTGTTCTTTTTAGTCCTTTTAGGGCCTCGAGGATTGATAGTCTTGTAGGCTTTGGAGGGGTAGCAATGAATTTTAGGCCCCTGGCAAGAGCTATTTTTTCTATGTCCGATAGGGGTCTATCGGACAAATTTTTAATAGAGTTTTCAGTTTGTTTCGCTTTCAGACTGATTTCAACGGTTTTCAAGAGGCCTTTTGTGGCTGAGCACTTTCTTTAAAAGTTTTGAGATCGGGAGCGAAGTTTCCCCATTTTTGAAGTGCGAGAGAACTTTCTATTTTTTGTGGAACTTTTTGGTTTGGTATCCTGTTTCACCATATTGTAATATAGTTAATGCTTTTAGCAAATATGGGCAGGATATTAAAAAGAAAGACCATAGTACTACTCCTTTGACACGAGTATGCTCTTTTTAAGAGTGCTGTACATGGATTTTGAATTCCTTTCCCTTTTGAAAGTCACTGGGGAAACTATCTCTCTGGATGCTCACTCAGTGCTGGGAGATGACAGCAAGATTAAACTTAAATAAAACCCTCCGCAGACCCAATCGGTCAGTGTAGGCTGTGTTACTTTATAGGTTCATTTCCAGTACAAGTCCGGCTACGTAGCGCATACGAATATTGTGGGCCGGCTACAGTTACGATCGTATTTCGCGGTATTTTCTGTTACTCGAAAACTGTAATACCGCCATCTCTCAAAAATTAGTAGTGTGAAATTAGATGTACTCGGTGACATTTTAGACGTACATTTTCGTTTAGTGGTACCACGTGTTGCTTTAGTACTAGTACGTGTGAGATTAGATGTACTACGTGCTGTTTTAGTACTAGTACGTGTGAGATTAGATGTCCTACGTGTTGTTTTAGTACTAGTACGTGTGAGATTAGATGCACTACGTGCTTTTTTAGTACTCGTACGTGTGAGATTAGATGTATTACGTGTTGTTTTAGTACTAGTACGTGTGAGATTAGATGCACTACGTGTTGTTTTAGTACTAGTCGGTGTGAGATTAGATGTACTACGTGTGAGATTAGACGTAGTTCATTTACAATTAGTAGTACAACGTGTTGTTTTAGTAGTAGTAAGTATTGTTTTAGTAGTAGTACCTGTGAAATTAGATGTGCTACATGTCCAGTTTGCCCTTTTCGGACTCCATACTCAGAACGCAACTTAGTATCTCTTACCTTCGCTTTGCGGCTCTGAAAGTTGAAAATAAATCTCAGATATTGGCGGCATGCCACTAATTTGTAGCGCCAACTCTTACATAATCGAACTAAAGGTAAAATAGCGTTCCTACAACAATAAAATTACTGTTGTAAGTTAACTCTTCGGGAATTGCGAGGAAGAATATACCTCTTCTTAAGTTAAGAAAAGCACCAAAAAGTTGTCGCCATGTTTCGCCCACTAACTGCGCACAACGCAACGACTGACCGTCGGAGACTAAACCATTTTGTACCTTGCTCTTGCTTTCAAATCGGCCGAAATTTTGTACAGGGCATGTATTAGACCTTGGCCTCTAGTCAATAAATACTCTTAGGACACCACTATGATTAAAATGGAAACTATCGATATAACCTCCAATGTTGGCAATACATGACGATAGTAGTCTACAAAATCTACCAGGCCATACAAAATTTACCAGGCCATGTGTTGCAGAACAAGGAGCTATGGTACAACTAGTTGTGTTAGCAACAGTGGCGTAGAAAGGTTTTTTTGTGAGGGGGCAAGAGCACCAAGATTTCTCCCAATTAGTGATCTGCTTCCTAATAATCAGTGTTCTCCGCAGGTCCAAATCTTGTCGGGGTGCTTTCCTCTGACCTGGCTGATGTGAATGATCGCCATGTCCCCCTCCCCTTTGGAAAAGTTTTGCTCATGTAAGGTGGACTAGATGCAAAATGGTGCCACATTTAGTGCTAAATGTAAATTGAATACATCACCAAGAATTCCTATTTTTAGGAAGCTTTTTTTGATCTTGCTTGTCTTGGTGATTTTTCTTGAGTCCTACTGGTAGTTCAGAACCACAGTAATTGAGTGACTCCTGGTACACCTTTCCCATCATCAGTTCACCACATTCGCCACAATCAGTCCAAATTTTACGAGGATCTGACCTAGTATCAGAGTATAGCACTTGACCACTGACCCATTCTAAAAAACTGCATATACCACAATCCTGCTGCTTTAATTATCAAGAAACCAGGGTGGTACATACTATTAAATAAGTTAAGTGTATTGGTTGAGAAATTTAAAATTTTACCAGATCATGTGCGAATTTCACCATATATTGACCTTCAAAATTTCCCCCAAGATTTTTCCAGAAGGGGAAACTCGCCCCCTTCTCACCCCCGGCTTCGCCACTGGTGAGCAGTCGATTAGAACTTCAGTTGAAAAGTTCCCTGTCTATGAAGTGGTGCCTCGATTACGGAAGGGGTAGCCTTGGTCTCGGATATTGGGGTTTGGACTACAACATTGTTTCATACGCATGAGCTAAAGTAGCAGTTGTTGCGCAGCCGTGCATGATATAACAACAGCTTGACTGAGTACTTGTGCTAAAGACCAGATGACATTTTGGAAGTGACTGATCAGCTAAGAGGGTACAGCTCATGGCAGATTGCTCCTGCCGAAGTAGAAAACCTTTTGTGGGTCGGAGAAATTGAAATAAGGGGAGACGTTAAAGTGTTGCTTTTTCTAGCCTTTGGAATGAGGAAGTCTTCCCTATTAAACTCAAAGCTTTTCCTTGAAGACACGATATAGCTTACTACGCAAAGTGGATTTGTGGCAACAACTGTCAAATTAATCATGTGTACTAACTTGCAGGAAACGACTTGGAGATTGTAACAAATTTGTAACCAGATATTACTCGAGTCCCTTAAAAAATCTGCAAAAATTATTAATTATGTTTTGAACTAAGAATTTTGTAATTTCATTTATTAGAAAAGCAGGAAGTACAGGGATTTTATAATTGAGAACCTCACCACAGATTCTTGGAATAGTATTCATCAGATTGTTTTTCAGCTTGTTTTAACGTTAATGATTCTCACCTACGAAAATACTTCCTTGGTCCTGTTATATAATTTAATATGTATAATAAAAACGTAATCGCAGAAAGTTTGATAAGCGGATTGTAAAAGGTTAACTTCATTTAGCAAACAACAACTAGAATTATGTGTCAATGGGTCCTGTGCTCGTACCCGTACAAACAGATAAGTTGTTTCTGACGGAGCGGTATCGCTCCCTGGAGGCTTTTTCGCAACTAAGATGGCAATAAGAACCAAGAGGCGGCAGTGGGGGCATTTGAACAAATGTGATCATACTAAATTTAAACGAGGAAAAAAAGATACCAAGTATTTTCCTCTAGCAGAACTTTCAAATAAGTGTGCAACAAAATGGCTCAAGTTAACAAGTCGGGTAGTTCTAACATTCCCTCTTTAGGTGCACTGCAAAGTTGTGAATTAGTGAATTATCTCATCTGCTAGCTGCCAGGACATCTCATCAGACAGCGTTGAATTTGAAATTTTTTTGAGCTGTTGAGAGGACCCCATACCTTCATCGGTGGCGGTGAAGGGCTATGGGGTCTATAGATCAAAGTTGTCCTGCCACTTTAACCTCAAATGTAGCCTAATACTTGCCTTTCTGTTCATAGAAGCACATGCTAACATCATCGACAATTGTAGTTAATTGAAAAAATAGAAAACGTTTCCATTGCAAAAGGAAGTAGGGTATTTAAATGTCTTCCAAAATGCATTATTTTGGCGTGTGGATTTGGGCTGTCTGTAATGATTCCCGGTGTAGGACACCTAGGGTAGCATGCGTCTTACAACCCCCATGCAGCCCCTCTTTCCACCACAAGACAAGCCAACCGCAGAATCAAAGAAAACTTCCTTTAGTTACTACTCGAGGAAAAATGGTCAACGGGTGATTTTAAATGCTTCATTGCTCTCGTGCTAACAATTTCGTAAATACCGCAGAACGTCAGAGGGCTTCGCCCCTGATTCCTTAGTGGGACATTGCCCCATCAAGGGCAGCTAAGGGGTGGAGGCCTCTAGACTCTCTGCCCATGGGGAACACTTAACATTGCGGAAGTCTCAAAATCTTCCTCTCTTTTAGTAAAAACGTTTCTTCGCCCTTGACTCCGATGAAGGCTTTACACCCTTGTTTTGGATTTGCCATCACAAAAGGAAGACCCGGTACTGTTTTGTCTGTTCGTACTACCCTGAGCCAGGCTCACACCTGCAAACCTGAGTACCTTTTGTTTCAACATGTGCTTCAAATGTTTTTGTTTCATTTACAGTGGTACTTGGAAGGAACATAGAAGGGGGCGTTTGCCTACCCGCATAACGTGAAAGGGGCGATGAGCTGGAAAAGATTGGGAGCCACTGATTTAGTAGGTAGAGAGACGTAGCGACTTAATATGAATGAATAGAATTATGATACCCAATACCCAATTTTACAAGCATACATTCATGAGAAATTTCAATTTTAATTATTTAATGACTGGCTTGTGTGAAGGATATTGTGACGATATTATAATTGAAAACAGCTTACAATTATCTTGTTTGTTGATGATGTAGAATAAAAGTGTTCGGTTTCACATTCTCACGTCCTGGGTTCGAATACCATGTTAGCACTAATTTTGTCACTTTTGTAATTGGTGTGTCTTCTGCTACTTATCATACTTGGGATAAAGAATTTTTAATATTGAGATGAAGAATCCTATTGTTTGGAGGCCAGAGGTCATTTGTGGTCACTAGAGGTCAAAAACGGAAAACCCTGTAAACAACATGCTTCAAGTTAGGAATCATGAATGCTTTTCATGCTTGAGAATGTCGCTGCGTTTTACCTAAAAAATAAACCCCTGTTGGTTTGGGCAAACTTCAAAGGTCATCTGAGGTCACTGGCTGTGGAACCACGAAAATCTTGTAAACTGAGGTATTTCATGCTTGGCTGTCGCATTTTAATTACAATAACCATTTTGTTTTTGTGGAGGTCAAATTTTATAAGAAGTCACTAGAAGTCATATGGTGAAAAGATCGTAAACACGATACATCAAAAAGGGTACTCATGACGAATCTCATAGTTGGCATGTGGTTGTCGCCATATTGCCTTCAGTGGAACAAAGCATGTGCTGTCGGGCAGGAAACACTCAGCCTTTGGGCTTTCTGGTTATTAACCGCTATGTCATTGTCTCATTTAATATAATCTGAGATAAAAAAGAATGTAATAAAAGTTGAGGGCGTTATGCAACAGTAACAAAGCTTTAAACTACCTTCCGTTTGGAGTTGCTTGTGAGGTTTAACGGTTTCATCCGCGAATGACTTATTAGGAATTAACTAATTACGATTCGGTAAGGAATGGTTATGGGTATGGCATCCCCAGGATTGAAGGAAGGTATACGTGTGAGCGTGCAGGAGATGTTCCGGCAGCTGGGGACAGTTCATTAAGCATTTAATTGGAAAGCTAATTTCTGCTGGCCTCTTAACTCCGGCTAAACATGAAAGGGCCACGATCATGGGGTGGGGGGATTCCGATAATTTAGTTGGGAAAGGATTCCCTTTCGCCCCCAGTATTTGGCCAACAAGCGTAGTATTTGCAGATATTTGTGATTATTTGACATTGATATCTCTTGCAAGTACCGCGCCAAGGTAAGTGGGGGGAAAGAACCACCCTACCCATGGGCGTCCGGAGGGGGGGCAAGGGGGCACTTGCCCCCCGGGAAAATCAAAAACTTGAAAAAACGAAGAAAAAATAAAGAAAAAAATGAAGAAAATATAACATTAACATTTCTTAACAGTTCAATCAGTGTGAATTTCTACTCTCAAAACAGGAATTAAATAAAAATATCAACACTCAGGCCCAGCCGCCCCCCCCCCCTCCCGAGCATATTTTGGTATTTTTTAAAGTTTATATTTACGATATTGCTTATGTTTCCCCTTTTTATATGCGGTGAAAAGGCCTTGGAAGTGCCATTTCCAGCGATCTTCGATGCATTTTGGGCCAAACTTTTCTTGCGCTCTGCGCAAACCCATGGTGGCTCGGAGGGCTGAGAGTCTGTCTATGCGCTTCCCCCCCCCCCTTGACATATTCCTGGCTACACCTTTGTCAACACTGTGTGAAAAGTAGCATCTAAACTCTTTTCTGGGAGTAAAATATTTCCCATGGAAAAAGTTGGCCCCTAAAAAATTTTGCCCCCCTTTAATTTTTTCCTGCGGACGCCCATGACCCTACCCTTCCCGCCCCTCATGCAGTCCTGCAGTTTTACCATATTAAAGTGGTAGCAAGTTTTTGACCAAGGACAATATCCATTAAATGTGTTGTAAAAGTGAGTTTTTCATGTTTCTACTTTTAATATGATAATATCCCAATAATGCGAAAATTAATGTAGTGAACTTCCAATTTACTAGGCCAGTTTTCCGGCCAGCTACCACGAGTGACTGGTGACGTTATTACTTTGACAGTATTTTAACGTAAAAAGGCCATTCCTCAGTTTATGTGGAACTTTACGGACTGTTCACATGTCAGTTTTTTAATATCATCGTCCCTTTCCCCAAGCTTGCAACTTTTAACCACATGAAGAACTTATTGATGGCCCAAATAAGGCAAATGTATAGTGGCATTCCCTTAGAAAAGGCTTTTTTGGCCAACCCCTTTTTCTTCAACAAAACTAGCAATACTGGTGTTATGATGTACGTACATGCACCAACACAGTATTCACACAGGTAAGAGGGAGGCCATGCCCGCTCAAAACCTCCAAGTGAGTGTGGGTCCTAACTCCTACGCTATACCCCGAAAGAAAACATTATAGTAATAGTAAAAATAAATGCGGAATTAGAGGTTTGTTTAGCACAGTGGTTCCCAACCCCCTATCAGCTGATGGCCCCCTTTCACGATATGAGGTTGGGCAAAGTACTTCTGTAAGTAAAACGAAAAAGTAGATTTACATGTTGAAATAAAAGGTACGCAAACAGCCTTTGCCCAGGATAGTACAAACAGACAAAAGCGGTGCGGGGCTTCCTTTAGTGATGAATCCTAAACCCGCGATTAACAAACGTGTGAAGCATTCATCTGGGCAAGGGTGGAGAAACGTTTTTACCCAAAGATGGGGTAAATTTTGGGAAATCCACAGTGTGAAGCGTTTTTCTATGGGCAGGGAGTCTGGAAGCCCTCTTTAGCTGCCCCTGATGGGGCAATGTCCCAGTGGGAGAACAGGGGCGAAGTTTGTCCATGAAGATCTGTAGCCTGCGAAATTGTCAGCACGAAAACTAATCAAGCATTTGACTATCATAAATTATTTATTAAAGTGAGGATCAAACCGAAAGCTGTGCTGAGTCTCGCAGCCCTGTGCCGCGCTCGGAAAAAGTTAAACACATGAAATAACTTAGAGGTGGCCACGCAAGACGCCGTGCTACGCGGCGCAGCAGAGCGCAGCGCCGGTGTGATCGCCCCTTTTGTATCCATTGTGCTGAACTTTTTTCGAAGCGCGGCACAACGAGGCGCAGAGTCCGGTGTGATCTCTCAAAAGGCTATACAAATCACCCTTTGATCATTTGTATTTGGGTCGAAACTTATGGAAGGTGTCTGCGGTTTTGCGGTTGGCTTGTTTTGTTGGTGGGAGGGAGGATAATAGTGGCTGCATGGGGCTTTGGAAGACGTATATTCCCAAGGTGTCCTACACCGGGTATTGTTACAGATAGTCCAGATTCCTGCGCCAAAAATAGCATTTTGGGATACATTTTAATACCCTTCTTCCTTTTGCATTGCAAAAGTGTTTTATTGTTTTTCAATTATCTACAATTGCCGATTATGTCAGTAGGTACTTCACTCTATGAACAGCAAGGCAAGAATTACATTTGACATTAAAGTGGACAATGTTTATCTATGGACCCCATAGCTCCCCTTCCCCTCTTCACCTCCAATGAGGCAGGTATGGGAGTCCTCACAAGAAAAAATTTGAAATTCAACACGGTTTAATAAGGTTTCCTGACAGCTAGCAGATAAGATAATTCACAACTTTGTAGTGAAGCTTAAGACGGAGTGTTAGACCTACTTGACCTGTTAACTCCATTTTATTGCATTAGAAAGTTCAGCTAGAGGAAAATACTTGGTAGCTTTTAGCCCCGTTTGAATGAGGCATGGTATGAATTTTTTCAAATGCCTCCACTGCCGTCCCTCGGCTCTTATCTCCCCCCCCCCCCCTTAGATGAGAAAAGAAGCCTCCAGGGGCGATACGGCCCCGTTGTGAACCAGTGATCTGTGGGTACGGGGACGAGTACAAAACCCGTCGACGCATACTTCTAGTCATTGTTTGGTAAATGAAGAGAAACTTTTTCAATCCGTTTATCAAACTTTTTCCGATTATGTCTTAATTATACATATTAAATTGTGAAAAGTAATCGGACCAGGGAAGTATTTTCGTCTCTGGGGATCATCTAAAGTGAAAAAAAAAATTGAAAAACAATCTGATGAATACTTTTCCGATTTTTGGAGAGAGATTATCATTTACAGCATCCCTGTATTTCCTGCTATATTAAAGGAATAGAATGACAACATTAATATGTCTAAACACAATTTAATATTTTTTGCAAACTTTTAGAGTAAGTCAGATTATCTTTGGTTACAGATTTTATTACACCCTTCACGTTGTTTCCTGCTAGCTAATACACATGATTAATTGACAGCTGTTGCAACAAATCCACTTCGCCTATATAGTAAGTCATCAGTCTTCAAGGAAAATGGTCGAGTTCAATACAGCAGACTTCCTCTAGTCAGAGACGTTTTGGTTTGTTGCATTTTGTTTTGCTATATTTGGTAAAATTTTGATAAGATGTAGAGTAGACATCAGACAATCAGAAAAATATATGCTCCATTTTTCATGTGCAAGGGGGTAGCCAGGCAACTCAAAATGGCAGCCATTTTGATCATTTTGGCTGATTTAGCTCAATAAAGGCTCTTTTGAGCCAGCATTTGGGGTCTAAAACTTTTTTAGGAGCCAGGGCGTAGCGAAGGTGTTTTCTTTGGGGGGGGGGGGGTAGAGACTATCTGGTTGTGCGTAGCGCGGAAACGAGCTTTAGCGGGTGGGGTCCAGGGGCCCGCCTTAGGGCCCATGGTGGGGTCTAAGGTCAAAGTCCCGCTGGAGGGGGCAGGGGGCGAAACCCCCGAAAACTCTGAGGTTTAAGTATATCTCTGGGTGAAAAATTAAGTCTCAGATGGATATATTTTTGTTCATAATGCATCATCAAATGCAAAGATTCCCTACAATTTCAATGTATTTGGCTATTCCTCTCGTCAAGCCGCTAAAGTTTTAAACGGTCGGGATCCAGAGTACCGCCAGTGTTTCAGCTAGGAAGTTTTCTAAATGCCACATTTACTGATCTGTAGCCTGGGGCAGGGGTCTAAGGAGAGGGGGTGTCCACCTCCCCTTTGGAATTTTTGGAATTTGAAAGGTGCCTAGATTTGAGTGGATTTCTGCCCTAATGAGGAACCTCAAAATTTACACCCGGGTAGAATTTGCTTGTCAGATTTTTATTGTGCGACATTTGTCCCCGTTTATGCGACATTGTTGCACAAATACGGCTGGCTAAAACACTGGGTCCGCCTTAAGGCAACTGGTGGGGGTCCAGGGAGCGAAGCCCCCGGAAGCTCTGAGGTTGTAGCATAATCTCTGAGTAGAAAATTAAGTCTCATGCAGGATAGGTATGTTTTGGTTCATAATACATTATCCAATGAAAAGATTCCGGATAATTTTAATGCGTTAGGCTATTCGTTCCATCATGCCACTGTACTTGAGGAGCTGGACCTTTCGTTCAGAACTGGAACACTACGCGTTCAGCATTTGAACACTAGACGCGTCAGGCGTTCAGATACGGTAAGTGTTCAAATAGGCGTCCGGCGTTCAAAAAGGGAGAAAAAGTGTTCAGAATCTTTTAACATAAGTGTTCAAAATATGCTTTGAACGCCAGGACGGGTTCTGTATGTTTCAGTTTGGTGTTCAAAAGTTAAAAGCCTGAGACTGCAGTGAAGAGAAGACACGCGCGGCACGCATTATTTTTTCCCAGGATGCATTATTTTTTCAGGAAGTTTGTGGGTAAACCGGATCCTCGGGAGTTTGCAAAATGTGTTTGAAGTCTAGGTTAGGGTTTAGATAACGGGCTAAGGATGCCTTCTCCATGGATAATAGGGTGCTACTCCCCATGGTGATGATAAAAGTGAGGAATAATGTGCAGAAAGTGGTTTTTCAAGAATGTCATATGACCCGAAATAGTGTGCCTGTATGAAAGCCTTTGATTCCCTTCAGGGGTGGCGCCAGGATTGCCCGACAACGGGGCCAACCTCAACGACGGGGGACCAACAACTCAAAGTCTCGAGTCCGATAAAGTGCCGAAACGACGTTTGAAGGAAAAATTTAGCGCGTGAAGTGCGCCGAAAATTTTGGGCTCTATTTCGAGAAAATTTGAAAAAATTGGGCTTTTACCATGGAAAATTTGAAAAAATGGGTTTTAGAGAAGAAAATAGGAAAATGTGGGGGTTTTATTGAAGAATTTGCCCTACTTTAGACCAAAATTAAGTAAATCTTCGGGGGGACTGGCGGTTATCGGGGACTACATATTTTATCGTAAACATATCAGCTCCTCGACGAAATCGGAAAATTTCCCCGACAGGGGGCGTCCTTCCCCGACGGAGGCCACGGCCCCCTGCCCCCATCTGGCGCCACCACTGATTCCCTTTCTTTCTCCGAGTTGCCGACGGACTCAGTCACTCCTCCAATTACACCGACGGCCGTTGATACGGCCTTATACGGCCGTAACATGCATAATTTATAATCAATTTGCCGAGGGGCCTTCAACTTGAATGGGCCAATTAGATGAAGAGCTGAAAATCGAAATAGCCGATAACAGACTGGCCACGCGCTCCCGTTCTCTCTTTCTCTTTTTTCCTTTCATTCTCCGTCTTCCTTTTTACTATCTTCCTTTCCTTTCCCTTCTCTGTTTTCCCTCCCTTCCTCTTTTCCTCTTTTTTTTCCAATTTTCCTCTCCCCTTTTTGCCGACAGACCGAAAATTTGCCGACGGCGACCAAATATTGGGGGGTGTGACACCCCCCGCTCGCTAAGTTGTAAAATGAACACGTTCTCTCACAATATACTGAAAGTTTTTTCCCAAAATATTGATCGTTTTTGTTGAAGTGACCTGTCGAATATGGCCCTTTCAGCCAAAACCCGGCAATTTTGGCAATTTTAGCCCCTGGGGACAAATTTGAGTACCAGATTATCTTAAATCGTGTATTCCAACGACCTTAACTTTTGTTAATGGGTAGTCCTATAACCAGGCAGTACGTGGGGAAAATTTAGACACCCAGATTCAAACCTACATGAAATGAGTGATACTGAAATTTCGCAATTTCTTTGTTATTCGTCGGGAAATTTTGGCCTCTGTGATCATTTTTTATGCCCAATATTTCCTTCAATTAAATAACTAGATCTCTCTGCTATTAAAAGTAAAGTAGACTGCTAAGACACACATCAATTGTGAAATTTTTAAAAGCAGGCAAATTTTCCATTGGTGTAGACCATAAACAGCTAAAACATCAACATTTTTCACTTTTCATTAAAAAAATACATGATTTGGCACTTCAAGACAACTGTGTACAATGATTATTTTTTAGAGCCACACAAGATCTTCCATCTTCACAAAATTGGTACTCAAGGACCTCAGTAGTACACAGAAAAAGTTACACTGGCAGATAAAAACGGAATATTCAATAAAGGAAACCCAAATATTGAAATTCATTCATTTTTAGTATAAAATATGCATTGGGAAAAAGGACATTTTTGAGCAGTAATATCTCTGATACTATGACACAAGATGCTCCCATATTCATGACTGGGCAGCCTTATGACTCAGAAGTATAGAGAAAGAATTTCGACTAGCAAATCAGAATCAGCATGAAATTAAGGAAGCCCAAATATTGCGACTAAAACAAAAGCAAAATCAACATTTTAAAATCTCTCCTTATTTCAATTTCTCCGATCCACAAAAACCAACCTTTCCCGGCTAGGGCAATCTTTCATGCACGAGCTACGCTTTTCAGATGGGCAGTCACTTCCAAATGTTATTTGGTTTTTATGGCTCAAGAACTCAGCCAGGCTATAGTCCTCATACATGAATGCGAAACGTATGTTACATTTAGGCCATGTATTTGAACAATGTGGTAGTTAGAACCTAAAAATCCGAGACTGAGACTACGGTCCGCTTCCGAGACTGAAAAGTTCTAATCGACTTTAAACACAATTAGTTGTACCTTATAGCTCCGTATTCTGCAACACATGCATTCCGTATTGTCTCATAATGCTGATATTGCATGACGCGTTGTCTTCAGCATTTTTCATTTTGACATTCATGACCGTGTGGCAGCGTACACAACTTCATGTTGGGGTTTCTCGAGGTCAAAATTTTGAAATGCAACACTGTTAAATGCAATTTCCTTGCATCTAGCAAATGAGATAATTCACCAACTTTTGTGTGTGCCCAGATTAAACGCGTAGGTTGGTTATTCGGCTAATGGGGTGGGGGGATTGCTTATTGTTTCACTTTTCATTCCATTCTGTGTGTTTTGAGCAAATGTGAGAATGGTTTATTTATCTTTCAATTTGTCTTCAATATATTAGAGTTTAGTGCGTTAGAAAAAAGGGTTCTTTAATTATGAGTTTTCATTTTTTTGTTTTGTTTTTGATGATCACACCCTGAAGCATATTTAAAAAAATAGGTGGTGTTTACTACGTTTATAGCGTCCTTATGTATCTTGCAATGGCTTCATATTAATACATAACCTACATGATTTCAATGGTTCTTACTTTGTATGCAGAGAGCGTCTTTCAGCTTTCTGTTCCAAAGGTCACTTTCGAGGGCGTCTCGGTTGACAACGAACCACCCTCCCACTCCTACGGCTTTGAATTGATCGGACAAAACTTTCTGCTGGCTTCCATGGACCGTAACGGCGACACACGGCGAAGAAGTTTACACCATAACAAGGATTCTAACAAAACTGATAAATTGAGATATCGTTCTTCAAAGCCGTTGCAATTCTGCATCCGAGAATATAACAGCTGTGTTTTCTATGTTAAGACCATGAAAAAAGTCCTGTTTTGCTTTGTAGACCAGATTGTGGTCATTAATAAAATTACTTGGGGTGGAACAATTTAAACTTATCACAGAACTTGTAGTAATGTAGGGAGGTAGACATTTTTGCAAGCCACCCTGTAGGAAAGTAAATGGTAGTTCTGTCACGGTGATTAAATTTTAGTACCGTGTGATGTTATTAATATACAAAAAGGGGAAAATGACTTCAAAAGCGTGAAACAAGTTAAGAAGATTTTCAAAATGTAAGCACACAATATTAAGACATTTTTGCGTGTATAAAGAGCAATGCATCTAGTCAAGAGAGTGCAGTTGCTGAGAAAAGAACAAAATATGTTATAACTGTGGCCCGCTTAGTTCACGTGCAGTATATCACATAGCTCGAGCATAAGCATTCAATTTTATAGTCGACTTAAGAACAGACCTTATTCAGTCTTAACATTTTTATGCATACAAAGACTAGAAAAGCTCCCGTCCCCCAGAGCGTCTGAGAGGTTCTTGTTTAGTTTCGTGATGACTGTCCCTTCGGGAAGTTACTGCTTTTGGAGGTGCTTTGCCTGCAGGTAACTACTTTCTTAAAAAGCACAATACCATCCAAGAACTGCCTGTACACTACATCGCTTTTGAGAGACTATTTGATTTGCTACTCTTTATTTCCACTCTAGTATTATGGTAAAAAATACATATGAATATTACACTATGAGAAACGATAACACAGTCAACCGTACAAGGAAGAATGAGGTTACATGAGTAGTATGCGATTGGAAAAGACTTAACCCATTTCTTCACATATCTTTAGCTCTTTGGCTGTTAAACTAAGGATCATTGCTTATGTGAGATTTCGAAGGGGGAAAAGCCATGCTGTACTTTCTACGGTGATATACTTAGATGAAGTGTTGTCTTCTGTCACATTTTGAGAAATTTTGTAAAAAAAAGTTGCTGCAGTGTTTACGTTTTTTGAAGGTAAAATGCGATGGTACTTAACCTGATACTTATCATAATTTCACATGATAGTCTGTCAAATAAATATTCAGTCATAATCGAAAAATAATTCTCAATCGTTCACAGTTCTCCCAGTCTAAGAGACAATTCCCACTGATATTAGAGATGCAAGTTCAATTCCACCATTTTAGAAATTATTGAAATTGAAGACACATTTAATTACTTACCCAAATGTACAAATCATTTAAAGCCTTCCATAACATTGTATTAACGACATTGTCAGGGGTTTTTAATGAAAGTAGAAATACTTGTCTCTCACTTTTCGGTGGATATAATTTTCAGAAAAGTTCAAACTTCATTAGCACAAAGTCTGTAAAACTGATCATTCATCATTGAACAGAAAATAAAGACAGAATGATTAATTTCAGTCATATTTGTTGAACGTAAATGCTATATTAGTGGACTAAATCCTGCGAAGACTCCCCGTTTTAAAGTTGCTATAGTTTTTGAAGGTTTGTAGTTAGTATCAATAAAGTGTAAGTACGTTGTACTGCAAATACCGTTCAAAACAATAATGATTTGCGTTTTAACAAGTAAATGATGCCTCGACAGAGTAACTATTTACTAACGTGCTTCTCAAGCATACATTAATGATAACATACGTGATTTTGTATAAAATCTCTGACAAACCATTTCCTCCGTCCTTCATCTGCTATACTGCTAAGCAGATCATATTGGGCTGGAAGAAGTTTTTGAAACTAAGGAACTAAAAATACCTTCATATTTATAGGCTGGACTCAGATGAAGGCATCAGTTTATTGTGTAAAGAACGAACGGACGATTCCTGTGTAAACCTATGACGTAATTATTCTGTGCCAACTCCATACTTCAGATAAATTTTCGTTCTCAGACTTCTTAGAACCACCATTAGGAAGCAGGCCGATGCGGCCTAAACCAACTCGGCCCCAACCAACTCGGTCCCAACCAACTCGATCTTAGTAGTAGTCTTTCTTAATCAAGAGGTTATTGCACCTTTACAGTATGAGCTCTTTTCCTGTTAAGAAGCAAATTCGCCGGCTCCCTTATAAGATGTGATTTACAGGGAGGTTTGCTTCAGAAAGAGTTCAGTAGTCAGGATTTCAGAGGTGCATAGAGAGCGCACACCTGTGATTGTAGTAAAAGCTATAGTGGGTCTACTAGTTGGGTCTTGAATAAGACTGTAGTCTTACCAACTTGAACTCTCCATGATCTTCTCTAACTTGGTGCCCACACTTCGAGTCTAGTATATTTGTCCTATTATGCCGGGTTTGTATCTTGAACATGTTGGAAGGTCATTTTAATATCTCTATGAAATGGTGAATTGGAGTAATCACTCCAGTACAAGATGCAACAGGGTATAAGAAATTAAAGCAGTGTTCCTTCGAAGCCGTAGCTCTTGGAGCAGTTATGCCCACTAATTATTCCGAGTCAAGGGTGTAATGTTTAAAGAACAAACATATCCACACCGATTTAAATGTGCAAATCTTGCTGTGCTAAATCATGTATTTTCCCCTTTACTCCAGCTCAATGTTTTGATCATAAATTTATAACTTTATTCAATAGAAGATAACTACATAGATTGCCAAGGATACAAGAGCTACGACTTTATGCCATGTTCAACAATTTTGTGCGTGCTGAGTTAACAGGCAGATTAAGGGCCTCGCTTCCGGTAACTTACCGATAAAGCTGTTCTCACTCAATGAACCGCTACTAGGCTACCCAGGTGTTTTACCTAAAACTTCTGAAATTCTTTTATTTACAATCCTGACTTGATGTGCGGTACAGAAAATTTTTGACATAAAAAATTTCTTTTGTTCAATTAAGTCCGCTCTCCATTCTATCACTATTTCAGGATCTTAAGAACCGGGGAAATCGCGGAGGCTATATCCCACAATAATTTTCAATTTAAAATTTCTTCCATTAATTATTGTTAGTTGTGCCTGAGAACGGTCAAAAATACAATGGAAAAATATCAAAATCCAGAGATGAAAGTTTCCAGCCCCCTTCATTACCCCTATCACAAAAACCTCCGTGCGGCCTTGAGTTCTCTAAATTCCTTATCGTATGTACCTAACTTCTTTCTAAACCTTAAACCACTCCCTTTTGTTAGCAGTTATCCATAAACGACCCCATGTATCATACCTCACTGTAGCGGGTGATCGAACTAACTCGCCGATTGTAAGGTACACGACGCGACCTGGTTGCAAGTGGGGCTAAAGACATTGACGGGGGGGGGGGGCAAATTTCCCCATGTATCCCCTCAAGAAACAGCTGGTCGTACACAACAGTTTCATTACAGGCATAAGCCTATCGTCCCAATGTTGATTTCGGGTAACCTTTCACTAAAAATAGTCACTACTCCTTCAACCTTCCTAACGGAATTTCTCTTTTTTCCTCCTTTGTTCCATGGGGCAGGAGGCAATGTACAGTTATACAGTTTAGGTATAGCCGAGAGAGCCTAGGCTGCACCCCCTCTTCAAAACCCAACTATTTTTCATTTACTTTATCTTTAGAAATATCGTATACAAGGTTCAATCCCTAGTTCGCCAAAAATATCCCGTACGATCATGAGCTTTGGTCCTTATAGGAGACTGGTTTTGAGTATGATTATCTACTAACTATTGTGCTGTTCAATGTTCACTAGCTTTGTTGATAGTTTTCTGCTTTTCTAGTGTCCTTCATATGTCCTTAATACTTTATTTATTTATGTAACTTTTTACTCTGTTTCGTTGTTTATATGAGAAATAAATTTGAATTGAATTAACGCATTGGCATACTTACTGTACTCGTATTCACAGATTTTGAGTTTTGAATTGCTCTAGTCCACAATTTTGTTCTCATACTTATGAAAAAGGCGTGTACTCATTCTTGTAATTACAATCAGAGACAACACACGAGTAACTATGATCATGACACCGTACTCACAGAGAAGGGATATTCGTAGGTGAAGTATGTAAGACGATTGTTGCAATAGGCCTATGTTGCTATTTGGTAAGCACCGAATGTGGAAACATGATAATCGTGAAGGGCATTCCTAATTTAACCGATGTCTTGAACTGTGGATAGGTGATGCAGTTTTGGTTTTAAAGCACGAGAAGTCACTAAAAAACTGAAAAACTAAAGGATGAATTAGGCAGACAAGTTCTTTGAAGAAGTTTTAAAATCACTTATCTTGCCCCAAACCATAATCCAAACAATAGTCCCCTGTAACCCCTTACTACTCCTATCAGTGAGCTGGAAGATTGCTTTAGCTAGCAGAGCAAGTATCTGTGTGTAGGTGCGATATCTTTGTTTATCTTTGGGGAATTTCCGTTGCAGGTGGAAATTGATCCTGTCCAAGGGTACCCATCGAAATCTCCGAGTCGACGGGTATGTGGTTACCGGAGTCTTAAAGGAACTGTCGCCCTCATGAAAACCATCGAAATGTGTGCCCTCCTCCTCGGCTTACGTATCTTTTTCTGCAGAAAAGGGTGTCATTACGAAACATCTCACTCTGAGTTCCCAAACAATGCGAATATCCTTTCTCGACCGTGGCTTACTTCCAATTTCTACCAACATGACTTTACACTGACTTTTAAGTCCCTATCCAAATAAATTAGACCAACTTTATCTAATATTAGCACCATGGTGAAACTTGCTTTCATTGCCTATCTGAAGTTTTCAAGATACTGCAGGTAAACTCAACAAACTTTCTACCAAAAGTAAACTTGGAGCAAGCAGATGTAATTTCATAGCATCAATGTTCTTTTCCAGTATTTTTGGATACCACTTTTCCCCCTTGGATTGGGTAGGGTTGTTAGTTTGCCCAAACGGTATGCACGGTCTACACTAATAGGTAGATTATCTTTATATCTTAAATCAGTACAATCGATTATGGAAATGAAGCATCGAAAAGTAGCCCCATTGATGACACTATACGGTGGGTCTTTATACCCCTGGATGTTTGCATTGCATTATGTTCCCTGATTGTCTTTAGCCCTTTATTTTACTCCTTGATCAATTTCTCGCTTCGTGCTTTCCACAAACATAAGGCTATTACAGTTAAAGTCTACTGTTCATGCAAAATGGAAATGTTCAATTGATGCGGCAGATGTTCCTCTGCAAAAAACGACACAACAGGCGAAATTGATTCAGGATAGCCCTTTGCAACTCCTTGTTCAGTGCCGAATAGATAATAGGATCCAAGGCTGAGTTAGTGTAGGCAATCCACATCGCAAAAATGCTCAATGCGTGACTGTTTTCTTTTTCTCGAGTGCATGAGTTGACCACAAAATAGGGAGTCCAACAGACTGCTGTAGTCGCAACGAGGAGACCCCCTAAATAACGAAAAATAAGACAATTATTAATCCCGCGCATCCTTGTATCGATTCCGAGATTTTACAGTAACGCTGTTGTAAGATACCTTACAGTTATTTCCATTTCATACCTGAAAGAAAGCATTTAGACTCCCAGGGCTAGCAAATAGGTCTGCAGGGCAGACGAAGTGATCCTTCCATACCTTCTCCAGATATTTTTTGTTGGTGATGAGCCTTGTATGTAGTCATACGCCTATTTGTCTCTCCCCTTCAAATTAGAAATCTGTGATCCACATCCTACCCTTCCTAGACGTTTTATCTTCCGATGAATTGCTGCATGTAGACTACTTACCCATGGTGAGTTTTATGTCCCTAATAAACAGTGATGGGGTCGATTGTAGCAATGAATGACTCTGTACTTGCTCGCTAATTCCTTATATAGACCGGTACGCACTTACCTGTGGAATGGAATTTTATGAACTTGTATATTGCAATACGATATAGGCCTATTTCCAAAATGAGTTACAGTTGACGGGGTGTTTCACTCACACACTAACCTTTACAATACTTTTCACTAAACTACTGTACGATACATGTTGGTAGTGTTTCTTCACTAACAAAGCTGCAACTCGAACACTCAGTATATTCATCTTCTCGCTGTATACTGCAGTTTGTACTGGAATGCTACATGTCTTACACTGGAGATATGGTCTGGTTTGCAATCATATCATCAGAAGTTTACTGTGATTGCCAATGAGACATTCTGGCAGAATTAAGACTGCTATGCAAATTGTACACAACCCACTGTCTGTAATAATGCAAACACACACAATCACATACACGCACACATCTACACTTACATAAAGCTTAAGGCAGTTTCACTGTTTCGAGTTACGCTTGGCTGTAATGTGCTATGCTTCAAGCTACTTAAAATTGAGATCAATGGACTAGGCAACAGTATGGCATGACAACTAATAGCAAGTGATCAAGAAAGAGTTTTTCCTGTTGTTACACTTTATATCTTACATTTGAAGAAACTGTGGTCGATGGATAAAGTGAAAAATGATTTATAGTCTACAAGAAAATAAAATTGAGGTCTGATTGTTATTTTTAATTCAATTTGATAGTTTTGAAAAAGTACAGTATTGCTGTACTAACAGACATCTTTTCTTTGAAGTTCCGGTTTGAGAAGCGCAGTGGACTTCAACTGTCAGTTTGAAATGTCGAGAGAAATTTGGAAACACATTTTGTGACGCCTGTTCCCTAAGGAAAAACAAAACTTGTTTCCTTTATATGCTGTCAGTAAACCACTCAAGTTGTTTGCATCAAACCTTTAAATCTCCTCTTATTGCATTACAAGCACCTCTGAAGACATTGTGAACATAACTATTACATACAATAGGTAAAGCAAGCAGAAACTCTCCTTGAATTTCACAATTCACTAACAAAAGCATTGTCACATGATCAAAATAGGCCATTCATGAACTGGAGGGCATACTAACTCTGATTGGGTGACTGCCTATTGCCTTTAAGTCAAATCCATAAAGGATTATGCACTGATGCCTGCATGTGTCCTTACAGCCTGAGCATTGCCATGGTAGTCTTCTTGATGTGGTAAAGAATATTTCCATGGTATTTACCAAAACTCCCTGGTTTGGGAATCTACGAGCCCCGATACTTACCTCCTATTTACACTTTGTAATCCCACATACTCGCAGTAAGTCCCTGGCAAGCTTTTAATAGAACAGCGACTCCAGGTGACCTCTGGGAGAGGTCACCTGGAGAGGTCCTCTATGCGCTTGCATGTCCAAAAAAAAAACGCCCCTCAAAAAATTGCGAATCTACCTCCTAGCCATAGAATGCTTAGATAGCCAATACTAAAGAACAGAAAAACCATATCTCACCATAGAAGTCAAGGTAGCTATCCGTCGCAGTTGACGAGAAGACTCAGTCGGAAGTAGGTAGACGACAAGATCGGTCAAGGTGTACAGCCTTCGGTAAGTATGCGCCTCATTCATCATAGTAAGTAGGTAGGCCCTCTAAAGGTAGACAGGCAATCCAAGGCATCGAGGGGTCGGGAGGCGGGAATGTAAATAGGAGGCAACTATCGGGGCTCGTAGATTCCCAAACCAGGGAGTTTTGGGAAATCTACTTCACCCCTCCTTACCTCCTATTTACACTTTGTAATCCGATATAGCACCGAGAGTGGAGGGCGGTCCTGACTTGGATTAGATCCCTGGAGGACAGCTCTACCGAAGGCGGCGTCTAATGAGATAACGTCTGACAGGTATCAAGACACGAAGGATGAGGTGGTCTTTCACGTGGCAGATTTCAAGATATCCTGGAGTGGAACCCCTTTAAACCAGGCCAGAGAAGATGAGTGAGCCCGAACGTCATGAGCACATACAGTTTCACCAGGAGCAGCGAAGGGCAATATGATCCTAGCCAGCCATTCGGAAATCGTATCCTTAGAAGCTCTTGAGTAAGGAGACCTCGGCAGGATGAAGAGAGAATCCGATGACAGCAGGTTCTTGGTTTTCTCGATGCACCATTTGAGAGCCCAGACCTGGCAAACTAACCGATCTTCCGAAACTGAAGAGGCTGTCGACATCAATGGAAGGTAGAGAGGGTCTGGGATGAAAGACTCGGAAAGATTCTCGGTCAGGAATGTTGGGTCAGGTAAGAGAAAGACTCCAGACGATGAAAAACGGAGAAAACCACGTTTAGCAGACAGGACGTGGACCTCACTCCTACAAGCCGATGGAGTAGCAACCAGGGACACGGTCTTGTGTGTTAAGGCATCTAAAGAGCATTATGTCTCGGTTCATAAGGATGCTTTGTCAAGGAGAGGAGTACGCCATTAATGAACCAGGAAGAGGCGATGGAACATCCCTTTAAGCAATTGACGAACAGTAGCGCTGGAGCCAACGGAGGAACTGACTGCAAACCCCGAGTGGATGGCGACAATGCCTGATCTGTAGTTTTTAATTGTTGAGACTTCCCCGCCTTCATCAGATAAGGAGACTAAGAAAGCACAGATTTGGTCTAATGATGCCTCCTAGGCATTGATAGAGTTAGAAGACGCTCACAGGAAGTACATCTCCAATCTGGACTCGTAAATTGTAATTGCGGAGCCTTGGTCGCAAGTTGAGCAGATCGTCGTGATAGGCCCTAAGTCTGGAAGCGTCTATTCATAATTTCCAAGCAGCTAGGTTGAAAGAGCGAAGGTCTGGATGGAGTATCTGGTTCCAATTCTGAGAAAGTAGTAGGCTGTCCTGAGGAAACCTGAACGAGTAATCGACTAGCATCTGTAGAATCAGAGAAAACCAGGGCTGTCTTGGCCAATAGGGGGCAATCGCGATCATGTCGGTTCTGGAGCTGGGTAGCTTAAGCAGAACTCAGTAAAGTAGGCACCACGGCAGAAAGGCATGCAGTGACAGGTGAGAAGCTCTGATTGTGATGTTCCTGGACTGGCAGAGAAAGAGAAGGCCCCAGGTCTCCTGAGAAGGATGGACTGACCTGGACTCCCCTGACTGTTGAGACAGGCGATGGTCGTCGAATTGTCTGACAGAACTGAGACGATGGTATCCGAAAGGTGATTGATCCAAACTCCTATAGCACACCGTCCTGCTCGTAGTTCTAAGACGTTGATGTGGTACGACCTTTCTGCGTTGGACCAAAAGCCCGCAGCTGATCTGGGCCCCCAGGGTGCGCCCCAGCCTGCATTGGGCACATCTGCGATCAGAGTCACTATCGGCCTGTTGTCTTGGAAGGATCTCCCTCTGGAGAGGTTGGAGGCTCGGGTCCCGGAGAGGATAGAAGGCCTCACCTCGTCTGAGACCGGGAGGTGTCCGTTCAGGGAGTGTAAGTCTGGTCTGAAGTGTGGCAAAAGGAAGAACTGGACTCGCCGCATGTAAAAACGATAGAACGGCAGAAACTCCACTAGGCTGACTGCTTGGCTGAGGAGGCGGAGCCAAAGGCGGACTCTCGGACTAGTAGAAGTGAGAAGCAGACTGACTGCCTCTACCAGGGGGTTTATCCTCTCCGAGAGTGTTGATGACAAGAAGGGTCACTTCTTTGCTTTGACGTTCTGACGTTGAGAGAGTCAGCCAATTGTTCAAGCAGGCAAATAAAGACCCGCCCCACCCACAATTCGGAGATGGGCTCTCGAGACTCTCGTAAATAGTCTGGGGCTCGATGTCAGACCGAAGGGAAGGGCGTTGAATTGAGTCTACCTGTTTGTAGCGGAAGGTTAGGTACCGTTGATTAGCATTGTGGGTAGGTATGTGGAGGAAGGCACCTTTGAGATCTAGGGTAGTTGCCCACATACCGATCTGCAGAGTCGGGATTATGGAAGCTAACGTTCCCACCCGGAACTTGACTGGTCTGACATACCTCTTGTTGAGTGGCTTGAGGTTTGGGGTCGGCCGCCAGGTATTTGGCTTCTTGGAAGCCAGGAAGAAACTGGATCTGTACAGGGGTTAGGAGTGTCTTGGGCGGACGACGTGTATGGCCATTTTTTCCCGGAGGCCAAGAATCTCCTTCTCTAAGGCGTTTCGTTTGTCTGGATTTCGAGGAATGGGAGTTACCCTCATAAGGCCTCTTCAAGGAGGAGTGTAAGTAAACTCTATGCGGTAACCTGATGCTATGATGTTCCGGACCCAGGAGTCCGTTTGGATGGTATCCCATTCAGCTAGGAAGCTCCCTATTCTCCCCCCCCCCCCCACAGCTGGAGGTGCGATGGGCTGGGCACCCTTAGTATTTGGAAAAACCTCGGCCACGGCTGAAACTGGCGCCACGGGAAGAGCCTCTAGTACGGGGGGGGGGGACTGGAAACTCGTTGAAGGCCGTCTGGGACGACTTGTCTGAACGCTTGAGCGAGAGGGAGCCTGAAAGGATGATTGGCGTCTGCCACGATTGTCCTTGCTGGATCGGAACGGGCGATGGGTAGCAGAACGTCTAGACATAAAGCGAGGATTCGACAGGTTAGCTTTCTGGAGATCCTCCCTTACCTTGGCCTCTGATTGAAGCATGGACCCAAATTGGCCGACGAAAAACTCTTGGAAGTCGGAAGAGAGAGGCGCATTGACTCTACGATGATCTCCTTTCTATCCGAAACAGACTTAGCGGAAACTCTTGCAAACTGGTTGGAGACTCTCCTGGATAACGGGCCTAGGAGGGAAAACCGCGTCGAGGTGGCCTTCCTGGAGATATCGCTAGTCGGCTGTCTCAGAGATCTGAAGAGTACCTCAGCTATAAGAAGCAGGGATGAAGAGTATTTCATTCCAACTCTCAAAGCTGTATCAATTTGCTGGAAGGAATGGGGGGGGGGGGAACGCCTCGATGGAGAAGACTTGAGTTTCCCCTTGGAGGAAGTAGCGCCGATGGAACGAAGGAAGTCCCCGGTCCTCTGAGGGACCCGGGGAGTCTTGAACAGGTCCTGCCATTTTCTGTCTTTGACTCTAAAGGAAAGATTCTGAGCTCTCAAAAAGCAGGCCATTAACGGTTACGATCAGCGACCATTGCTTTAGAAGCGATCCATACATTCCACGTCAACTGGCAGGGCTGTCTTAGAGGCGGAAGGCCTGTTGAGGGTCAACTTAGAACCCGATGTGGAAACAGGAATCTCTTCCTCCAGAGAAAAACCCAAATGGCGACGGAGGATTTCCACAGCTTTATCGAAAGCTTCCTTCGGAATATCGGTACCGAATAAGAGTTGGTCGTCTCCCTCAAAGTCGGCGCCATAATCTGAGAAATTCGGGTCGTCTAATTGGGTGACCTCATCCTGTTGATGTTGGTTGGTCATCAACTGCGGGAGGCTAGACAGTAACTCCACTATCTGAGACAAAATCTGGGAATTGGCTTCGGGATCTGGGCTCGATTTCTCTTAGTATGACGAGGAGGAGAAGACGACGGCGGTGTCGTCGACGATGACCTCTCTGACTTCTCTTGGATGTGGATCAACTTCGGCTACGATGTTCAACAGACAAACCCTGTGTCTGGACTGGTTGAAAACCATCTCAGTCTCGATTCCCTAATGCAGGAGAGTCAGAAGACAGGGAGATCTCTCTCAAGGTTGAAGAAGAGTTATTCCGAGATGACGGTCTAGCTATCATGGAGACGTCGCACGGCTGAGAATGTGTAACGGTAGTAGGCAGGCTAGACACAAGGTTGACCGACACACTGAGTCTTGACAACACAGAAACACTCTGTTAGAAATCCAATACAAAGGCAGTGGTTGGTAAAGGTCCCGGAGGATTAGGAGCAGACATAGCCTCTGTTGGTAAAGCCTCCAGGGTATTAACTAAAGTTCACGGGGTATTAACTAAAGCTCCTGGAAGATTAAGTCCAATCAATGGAGTGCCTGGTAAAGCTCCCGGAGGATTAACGATCATCAAAGGAACACTTGAATGAGCCCCTGGAGAAAAACAGAAGCGTCTTCTGAAGAACTCAGCAAAGCTCCTGGGGTATGAACTAAAGCTCCCGGAAGATTATGTCCAATCAAAGGAGTGTATGGTAAAGCTCCCGGAGGATTAACGATCACCAATGAAACACTTGAGTGTACCTCTGGAGAAACAGCAGAAGCCTCTTCTGAAGAACTCGGAAAAGCTCCCGGGGTATTAACTCCAACAATAGTAGGTGTCTGTTGAGCCCCCGGAGGATTAGGAGACTCCAAAGAACCGGTTGACAAAGGAGCCGGAGGATTAGTGCTGGCAAATGCGGTGGTAGTAGAAGATGATAACGCCAGAGGATTAGTGGTCTTAGGTTTGGTCAAAGTGGCTCGGTTCGACCTTTTGGACCTCTTAGAGGAACTTCCACTGGATTTCTTCCCGGAACTGGGCCGGTGAATTAAGGCTTACTCCGGAAGGTTCATCGGAGACTTTATTGCCCGAAAGCTCGCCCGTAGGTTCAGAGCTATTTTTATCGGGTCTTTTACGTCCAGATTTCTTCTTAGGGGCTAGCCAGGCCCATTCCACAGACCACTGTCGGCAAAAAACATCTGGCCCTGTTTGAAAATAAACTGCACTTCGCACAAAGGCCATGATCATCCCAATCTTGCAGGAACTGTTTACAGGCACGGCACGTAAAGAAGGAAGCACCTGTACAAAAACAGCCAAACAAAAACAATCATCCAGAAAGCAAAGCCCGCTGGATGCTCACAAAATAGCATGAATACAAAAATTCGAGTAAGCAAAGGATAAACACATGAAGAACGGCCAGAACTAAAAACCGCTCGGAACACGGGACACTGTTAACAAAAACGTACACAAGATAAGCTGAAAAACCCGCCAGGAACACGGGACGGGAGGCCGCCTCAGAGCGGAAACAGTGCTAAAAACGTAAAGAATACAAAACAGGCTAACGAGAAAAACTTAATGAAAGGACAGCAAGCAAAAAAAAAAAAAAAAAAAAAAAAAAAAAAACACATAACGCCTAATGCCTAACAACGAAAACACGATCGTGAAGGCTAACGTAGCGGAACCGGTACCTACACTAACGCCTACGAGTAAACACGAGGACCAAAACAAGACAAGCACCCCAATCAGCCTAAGGCGAAAAATGCCTGAAAAAGGAGAAGGATACTCATCGTGGTCACTGTGATGATAGAAGACGATGACAAGAATTGATGTTTGATCAGATCAGATCGGATGGCTGACAAACAGCTTGGATTTTGATGGATAGAAACTCCCTTCTACGAGATTCGCAAAGCCAGGTACAAACTGCGTCAGTCCTTTTGGACAGGCAAGCAGGAAAGAGAACCTCTCCAGGTGACCTCTCCCAGAGGTCACTTGGAGTCGCTGTGCTATTAAAAGCTTGCCAGGGACTTACTGCGAGTAAGTGGGGATTACAAAGTGTAAATAGGAGGTAAGGAGGGGCGAAGTAGATTGATATATTAATATTAACAAGATATTTGAAAGTGACATCTCATTGGAAAAACTCCTTGCATGACCATTTACCAGGAAAGTTAATCCCGTGGGAAGTATTCCCAAGGGAACGATACTCCATGGTAAGCACGTACCATAGGAAGTGTTTCCCGTGTGGCGAAATACGTTGCCGTGGGAATTTGCTGTGAACAAAACTTCCTCGAGAAATTGCCCAAGATGATCATCTAAAGGATATAAAGGATATTTATATTATTTTATTGAAAGGGGAACCTCCTGGTGCAATCTCCGAGCTAACCCTTTCTTCCGAGCATATACAAACGTGCTCGTTCAGGTGGTTAAACATTTACTGAGCAACTCTCTTTAATACCGAGATTTAAAATCAACCTTAAAGAGTGGGAAGAGGGACAACCCTAAATTTGGACTGAAAATTTTAAATCAAAAAGGATTTAATCTCAGTTTACTCAACTGAATATTCTAATAGAAATTACCGATTGGTCCCTCATATCTATCGAGGACAGAAAGAAAGGAAGGAAGGAAGAAAGGAAGGAAGGAAGGAAGAAAGGAAGAAAGAAAGAAAGATCACTTCGTATTGTACTCGTAATTGTCAGAACATTAAGTTAATGTATGACGATAATGGTACACACTACCTTAGATTGTGGGTTGCTTTGTTATGCAGTACAGTTATTCCCACCCTTCTCAAGATAACGCGCATTTAAGAACTCACCTGCCAAAGCTACTCGAATATCGACATCTTGATTGCGAATCCCTTTCTTTTTCCTTTTGTACGCAGGGATATAACTGCTCATCGACTGATAAGGTCCAGACATAGTAACCACACTGGGTTGATCTGACATTTCTCGATCATCCGTTGTAGGATGGTTCACGACAGACACACTAAAACCAGAATCAAGCTGGGAGGAACTATCTCGAGGAAAAAAATCACATTGGCCTTTAGTTTTCATTACGATATTCTCCTTATTTACTGCGGAAGAACTTTGCCCAACACTGTTGGAAGATTCTCCATCCTTTTTCCCTTTTGGCTTGTGCAGTATTAATCTTCTCTTACTAGATCTCACTTTCCAGTAAATGGCGGAGTAGCAGATAACCATCGTGGGCAGAGTCAAAGCATAGATAACTGAGACCGCCGTGATGAAATAGGGGCACGACCATGTGGGAGAACAATGATGGGTGCCATGTTTATATACGCTGGTAGCATTACCCCCAATTGGAGGGATGACCAAAGCAAGTGTGAAGATCCAGCATCCTATGATCAGTAGGACAACGTGCTTGGAGGTAAGGTTAACTTTGTCTTTTGCGACGACACTTAGAAACCTGTGAACCGCGATTGTGATGATGGCTGCAAAATTACCAAAACAACCAACGACAGCTAGTCCACCGTGAATCTGTTACAGTAGGGATAACAGAATACAAGGTCAGCAACTACTTGAATTTGTGTGAACATGCTGTTCGATGGATGGATGTGAATTCTCTAAGTGCGGGGCAAGGTCTTAACCAGTAGCGGAGATTTGTGTGGAAAAGTAGAGAGAGGACAATGGGCCCTTGAGGCAACTGTGAGAAAAAAAATGAATATTAATGGGATCATTTCTAAATAGTGGGGGTTATATCCCCCCCCCCCAATCCTTCCCTGAATTTCCGCCAATAACCACCTGCTACAGACCAGACCAAAAATCGTGACCCTTCAAAGATTTGTACATAGGCGATTGCTATAGGCTAGTCGATTTCATGAAGTGAGACCCACACTACAAGTTACCAACGAATTTAGATATTTCGACATAGGGCCTACTCCGACCCAAGTCCGTACGTAGGGTGGGTGAGGGACGTTGAAACTGAGTCACTTTGTGGAAAATGGGGTGGTCGTCATTGTGTGCGTATAACGTTACCCTACCCCTATCAATGTAAACAATCTTTTTGATTGTTACAAATGAAACCTATTCCATCTCAATGTAACGTTATTATATAATAGTTGCCACAATACTCATATAGTCAAGTCATATATTCGCCTTTTACTCACCCTGCAAAAAACGTGCATGCACAGAAAGTATCCTTCATAGAAAATATCGATAAGACTGAAGAGCATACTGCCGAGTGACGTAATCAGATCCATCACACAAAGATTGATGATAAGCATATTACCCAGCTTCTGACGGAGAGATTGTACCCGTAGGATGGTGATGATAGTGGCAAAGTTGAAGAACACAGCTAGTAGCAAGACGAAGGCTAACGAAATAAACTCCATGGGGAATAAAAACGGGCGGTGGTAGTCTTCGAATTCTACAAAACTGTGGTTGGTGAGCCATTTTTGTCTTTCAGGACAAGTCATGATAGATACGACTGTACGACAACTGCTCGGTGAAAATTAAACAGTTTTGTACAGCCACGAAGATATAATTGTATTTGTATGCAAAAGATGTCACGCGAACTTGTACGATAACCTTTCGCTTTCACTTCCCTTTCCACATTGTATTTTTAATTGAGATGAGTGTACCTTTACAAAAGGCAAATTATTGAATTCTGAGCTATTTTTTCTTTCAATTGAGAATAAGAAATCGTTTAAGTGTGGAAATTCCATTTCCATCTGGACAATAAATTAAAACCAAATAGCAAACTGATTTGTCAGCATTTCTTTGTAATACTGATTGACGCATGTAAGCTATTGTGTAGCTGCCTAAAATAACTATATACTAGTCCCAGCACACATTTTTGCTCAACGCCGAAAAGAATGTTTTAATCATATAATTATGGGCAGCAACTTTGTAAGTCGCGTTTTCCTAAAACCGTTTGGATTACCGGGGAGGGAAGCAATTGGTGAAGTGGGAAGCATCCAAATAGGCTAGGTTCCATTGGATGTAGAAAAACTTTGATGATAAGTTGCACTTCCAAAAGGAGTCATGGACAAAGTTCCCTTGTATGGTTGACGCGCCCCGTGATAGCGAATTATGAACGCGACAAACACTTAAGGATTTGTTATCAATATAAGTCATCATAATTCAAATACATTTCTGCTGTAGTTTGATAAAGGTTAATTTCAACCCCCCTTTATTGCCGGGCCTATCAAATGCAGACTGACATTAACCAGAAACCCCAAAGACTTAATGATTCCTGGCCGAAAGGGGCTGACTTGTTTCACTGAGGTTAATCCCGCAGATTCATCATTCTTGACTACATTATTTCTCATTTTACGATGTTTTCACAATCTGAACTCTGCTGGCCTCACGCGACCTTTGAAATCCACCCAATACCGAATGACATAAAATGAAAAAGGAAGTGTCTTGGCAGGGATTCGATCCTGGACCGTCTGTGTAGAAAAAAGAGCACTATTCCACTACGCCATCGAGAACTCGTTAAGTATCTTGTATTTCGGATCATTCTATATAGTCACAGCATCCTTTTCACGTGTTCATAATTATGTTATTAAAATTATTACTGTAACAGTTATGCCTGTGAAAAACTAAAGTCTCTTTAACATTTTATCTTTGGAATGGTACAAAATGCAGAGCTAACTTTTCGTTTGTCACGTTTTCGGCGCCACGGATACAATTTGTAGGCCCACTGTCTTTTTAGTTTCCAAGGTTTTCGTTATTTCGCCTCTGGTTCATGTACCCAGTATAAAGTGGTAATCATTACTATCTTAAGATATCGTGTTTTACAAGCAGTTTTTAAGAATTCCATATCTTCACCTCAGGTGACCCCAGATTACTTTTGACTTCTGTCAAAACCCACAGTGTTCATCTTGTGACTATAGCGCATTTTTCTGCCAGTATGAAAAGTATCCATGCTTCACACCTAGAAATATCGTGTTTAAGATGTTTTCGGTCCATGACCTCTGGTGACCTCACATGACCTTTGACCTCCACTAAAAACAAAAGGGTTCTTTCTCTTAATATGATAATTCCATATACCAGTTATGAGAAGTATCCATCATTGCTATCTAGAGATATCGTGTTTACAAGCCAAGCGTCCAAAACACAAATACATACACACACGTATACACATACCTACACTCGCGCCTTCGGCAAGAAATAGAAACTACACTTGGTAGTTATAGTAGTGGACGAAAGGTTGGGCAGGGAACAACAAGGCTCGTGATACCAGGGAATTAGTCTAATACCACCTCCCTGGTGATACAAGGAGAAGCGTTATTGTATGTCGCTAAACGAAAAAGCTCTCATACCAGGCATTATTTAAAGGTATACCTTAGGTCTAAAAAGCCATTAGGCAGACAGTTGCTTTAGAACTCTGTCAACCACATACCAGGCAAATCAGGCATTTGGACGGGGACCCTTGATTAGTATCAATAACCAAATGCAGCTGGAAGTCACTGAAGCATAAGCCAAGATAAGGAAATCAATTGTTCTGCTAGCTAAAGCAAACAATCTTCCAGCTCACTGATGGGATAAAGTAGGGGATTACAGGGGACTACTGTTTGGATTGTGGTTTGGGGCTGGATAAGTGATTTGAAAACTTCTTCAAAGGACTTGTCTGCCTTATGCCAAGAAAACACATTGTAACAGCTAGAAATTCAATCACGTTGGTCCAGCTCTCATCTTCATAGCTAATTCCGTTGCTGAGAATAAAGTATTGAAATTTACTCAATTAATTTGAATTATTTGATTGTGCAATAATTTGAGAAGTCCTTCTTGTACAACTGACTTACCTACTATTTTTTCCTTGTCAAATAAACATGTTTATGTAATCTTGGAAAAAATGGGTCTTTTCTTACAAAGCATATTGTGAGAAGAACACTGACATAGCCAAATCGTACTATAACAATATGGTAGCGATCACATTTTAGAACACGGTACTGTGGCATTAGAAAAAGAAACAAGGAAAACGAAAAAGGTAATTCAAGTAGTATAAGAGTGAAATCATATATTATTGTTCAATCAACTTTAATTTGTCGGTTAACTTCAACGTTTGGTACCTCTTCACCAGAAAAGTCCTGTTAGGGTGGGATTTTAACCTACAGGTTTATCTTTTTCATTATTACAACAAAAACTTTTTGCAATGTTTGACTTAATGTATTTTTTTAAAATAGGTTACTCGAAGTTACGAAATTTAAAAAAAAAAATCCATCACAATTGCTCATTAAGGAACTTATCCTCTGCTAAAATTATTGCCTTATTGACATTAACGGGTTATTGAAACCAATTTGCATGCCTGCAAGAAGTACCACACATCCAATTAACCAAACTTACCAAGTTTCAGTTTCAAGTTAAACGACAATTGCAGCAACACTATAAGCTCAGTTTGTTTTTATAAATCTGTATTGATTTTCACCATTTACGAACAATAGTCATTAGTTGATGTAAACAACACAAGGTATTGCCCAGGAAGTTGCCACTAGAACTCTCTGCATGGACAGACTAACGCTGCATTTCGCTTTGTTTTAGCTCCTTTGCTTGTTTTGGGCCTGTAACTTCTTTTTAGCAGACATATTCTTAGGACAAGGAACCAATACGGGAGGGGGAGTACAAGGAGAATAACGCTCATAAAACCATTGCCGGGAAAGTGAGTTGCAAATTTCCAAATTTCTCAAGGACATTTTTGCCATTATATTGTATTTCCATGTAAACCATGCTTCAAAAATTTCAACTTCCCAAAAAGGATGAATAAATGAACATTTATTTGGTAAAATCACATGAAGCCCCAACCACTGGTAATCGCGAGGTGGCTTATTAGTTTTCTAAAGTCATACGTGCCAGGTGTGTGTGAAGATGAATGTAAAATGCGAGAATTTTTTTAATTCGAAGCTCTATCGGTGTCTGATCAAACATGAATTAGCTGAAAGTACTGAAATCACACCCAGACAGCATTCAATTTAATGCAGTAGAAGCATTGCTTATATGGGAACTCGGCGGGGCAAAAGTCGTGTTTTGCAAGAATTTTTAACCGAGTTGCGAGAATGTTTTAAACCTTACCAGGTGGTAGGGAACCTCCAACCCGCTAGACCATTTGGTCCTGCCAGCGAGGTAAGACGTTCAGTCTATAATAATTTTATTTACCAGTTACCCTGTCAGCCGGCATAGGCTAAATACGTTCCTCACAGATAGCTCAATGTAGCATACATTGTAAAGCATGTCTTAACACATAAACTAAACTCATGGAAAACTATGCGAAATTTATTTCGTTCCTACCGTAACAGTTCCGGTGGATCCTATGGGTTATACCCCTCCCCTCTCCTTTGAGAAGTTTTAAATTAAAAAAGTGAAAAACTTTTAATGTAATGGGAAAATTAAACGTTAATAAAGTGTCTTCAAAATGAAAATTTGCGAGCGCTCTTCGCGCGCTTTTTCTTAATCGCTTGTTTGCTATTATAAATACTTCAGACATTAAAAATGGACCTGCCATTATGGAAGCTAAGCTACTGATACATAAAACAAATGATCACGTTGCGATACTTGTAATATGATTAGCCTCGCGCATCATGTCATTTACGGTGTAATGCTGGAGTTATAAGTTCCCATTAATTTTGCAGACACTTCAGAGCTTACGGGTGTCATTAGGTACACACTCCATTATAGCCATGCTGATTATCATTCTCGACTAAAAACAGTTTTACACGGGTGTTACTTGCTCAGATTAGCATAGGTACAGTATCTGTGTACTAAAACTGCAACGGGTATGTGGCCTAAACGTATTGTCTTTCTCACAGGAGGAGAGGCTTTCCTTTCCTTGTCTAAATTTACGGCGCCGTTGGCACACGAGCGGTCTTATATGACTGCCAAATTGCCCATCACAAGCAAAAGGTTTTTTCACCTCTATTTTAAAGTTTACCGTTTCAGTTGATTTAAAATAAACAAACCAAACAGTCAATCAAAGCTTTAGTGAGACTTCTGACATGTGGCCTAAACATGTGGCATATATTTGTACAGGGGATGGACTGTCGTTCTGAGTTGGGGAAATTAATTCCCCCTCCACTTTGAAATATTTGTTTCGGAACGGTATTGAAATCCAAAATAGTGCTATCATTTCTTCGTTTTCATGTGACTGTCTTCATTCTGGAAATTTTCGTTATTTTAAGAAAATAATCCAGAAAACCAATATTTTGTATTTTCTTGACACAATGAAAGAAACAACAAAATATTTAAGATGAAGCTCATTTTATAGAAATGGATCAAGCTGCTTTGCCAGTTACCCCTGCCTTTTACTCCGCTCTTATGGAGTAGCGATTGGCTGATTATGGTTGTAACTATTTTTAGACTTGAAGACAGATAGCTCATGACTGAGTGCCTGAAATGGTTTTAGAAGAGCTTTTGAAGATTATATGGTGCATCAATGAAATACATAACAAAACCATACTACTACTGCACTATCCGAAGCGGACCATTGATATTACCCGGGGGTCCGAATCTCCCTCAATACGGGCTTGATTTTGCCCAACCAAACAAAATATTTCTTAGAGCCGCCCATGCCTCGTTCCCCTCTTTTTTTGTGCTCGCTCCCCTTAAAGTTAGAAATAGGCCTACCTGGTTACGTCTTAGCTTCTTTGGAACTACGTGGTGCCCTCTTAGTTTGACGCACACTCAAAGGTAACGAAAATTACACTTTCATTGTGAAATTATCTGAATCCATTCTACTTAAACTGCAAAATACCTCCATGCAAAAGTACTATCTATCATTCCAATCCACAGGGAGTGGCCTCCTCGGACGGCGGTCCGAAACTACGTTCACCCCGCAGTTGAGGTCAGCTTCCTATACGCCTATGAAATTACCCTAAGCCACCTTTCAAAGTCCCACTTATAATTGTAACTTGGCCATACGAGACAGTTTCACTAGGGTTATCGAAGGGCAAGCGTTTTCTTGCCCCAGTTAAGTATTGACATTGTGTGCTTGATAGGACAGATATCGCCACATCAGGCGGGAATCCTCGTGGAAGTTCAACCGGCCCAACAATCCCCACCCTCTTCCCCACCCAAAAGTGAAAGGAAGGGAGAAGAAAAAGACATTCATATTTTTGAATCTTCGCGTAGTTTTCGTATTTATGTATACTGAAGGAAAACTGAAAATTTTGTCACCCTACTTAACTTTTCAGTGCCATCGGAATCGAGGGAACATACAACGGCTGTTTTGACCACATCTCCGCTAAGACATGAGATCTATGGGGCAATCCTAGGGCTCCTGTCAGATTACAGGGGTAATCCCTTGCTGGGAGTCCGGAGAAGCCCCTTAGCCCTGGGGTATTTACGAAATTGTGGACATTAGGTTTTCATTGTTGGATGTCTAATGACCTCTGATTACCTTTACCCCCACCGGAAACTGTAGGGCAGGCCTACATGTACTTAATGTAACAGATTTTCATTTTCATTTCACTCATTTATTTGTTTTATCAAAATCTCAAGAAGTACAGTAACGTATAAAAATATTTACATTATGCAGAACATGAACGTAAGTCATCAAGAAATTGTGAAGGGAAGCATTCTAGGAAACCCAAAGGGCTTATATAGTAGAGTGCTCCCCAGGAAATAAACAGTAACAGAATTAAACAATAACCAAACACCCACCAACACAACCGCAACCACCCATTCACCACCAACCCACCCGTCTATCCACAAGTCCACTCACACCAACACCCACCCTTAAACCCAGCACACCCAACCAGACACCCAGCAATGAGAAGATGAATTACAAAGGATGAATAGATGAGCAAAAACACAGGTAAAAATCTTACTAGCTTAGTATTGGTTTATAATGAGTTTAGAAAAGTTAAAACGAAAAGAATGTAAACTATGCTTAATAGTTAAAGTATCTGGTAAAGAATTCCAAGCAGTGACGGCACGGTAACAAAGGCCTGTTTTAGAATAGGTTGTTGAATCACCTGGAAGGCGGAGTACTCATATACTTAGAGTGAAAAGAATCCATGCTTCCTGAATAAGAACATAGTGCACCTAAAACAAAGGGTCCATCTCCTAGTATAATGCATCTCATATACTTAGAGTGAAAAGAATCCATGCTTCCTGAATAAGAACGTATTGCACCTAAAACAAAGGGTCCATCTCCTAGTATAATGCATCTCATATGCTAAGAGTGAAAAGAATCCATGCTTCCTAAATAAGAACATAGTGCAGGCAAACTTTTCAAGTTTTCACCTCCAGTGACCTCAGATAACCTTTGGTCCCCACCAAAAACTACAAAGAGCACCTTCTCAACATACATCATCTACATGTTGGGTGTAAAAAAGCATTCATGATTCCCACCTTGAAAATATCCTGACAAACTAGTTTTCAGTTTTTCATCTCTGGTATTAAATGGTGACTTTAAATAATAGTGTTTGCACAGGGTACCCGGGTACCCGACCGACGATGTTAGGACCCGGTTCTGAAATTGCTACCCGGATCCAAAGTTTCACTAACATAGATTGCAGGTGTGACAGAGCACCTAACATGTACTTTTTCCTGGCAAAATTTATCACGCACATGCCTAAGAACACTTGTCATGCTCATACGCAAGATACGTTGGTGTTATATTATATCAACGTGCAAAGCAAAATTTCTTATTATGACTTTACAACAAACTTGTAGCCTAACAAAAGTTATACTTTTGGGTACCCGGGTACCCAACTGACCATAGACTTCGGGTACCGGGTTCCGAATTTTGGACCTGGTGCAAACACTATTAAATAACCTTTGACCTCTAACAAAATCATAATGGGATCACATCTTGACCTCAGTATTGGGTCTACATGCCAAGTATGTGGTCTTTCAAGGTTACACGTCTTAAGAAATGCTTACAAGTAATGTCACACACACACACACCACCACCACACAGACATATTTATCCTGCAGCAAGGAATCCAGAAAGCATCATCAAACTTGCTCACTCATCAGTTGACTGTGCTCTGCTCTGCGAAAATGGTAAATATTCCAACACTGGTATGTGAACATTTGTTGCCATAGACTTTGTACTTCTGTACAAATGTAAATGCCCATTTTAACAAAACTAGCTCTTTTTTTCATTTTCTGCAGTCAATCACAAGCTTTTCATTCTAATGACTAGCACAAAGATTCTCTGATGATGGCAATTTAGAAGCTTAGCCACTGCAAAACCTTAATGTCCTGCATATCTATTGGTGTATTACTTCATTTAATAGTAAGCTTGAACTGGATACCTTATGGATGCTGCTGAATGTGTTCCTGAGTCACTGTGTCAGAAGGCTTGTCCACTGTCACAGTATTTCTATGATAATTTGATCTTCCCCTGAGTTCTGTCATGTATAATTTACAGTCATGAAATAGAATTACACCTTCATCCAGGAAAAATTCTACACTTAATGATGTGTGCAGATGATGTAAAAAGTGCATACTGTTTTAAATTACAAGACATTTTATCATTGCTGAGTGCCATTTGGTCTTCATCATGTTTGCTGTTCATGAGACTTTGTGTTGTTTTCTGACAAAGATAAGAGGGTTATGATGCACTGTTAATCTCCAAGGTAACTTGTCTGAAGTTGAATTACTGAATCCTACCCTAAAAGAATAAACAAAAACAGTATGTTGATGCACTGCAAAGCCAGAAATAAAATTTGTTCACTCAGAGATGGCAAGCTTATGTTTCAGTAATGTGTTCATTTAAAGACACTGCAACTTTATTAAGTGTTGCGAATCCCAGGTAGTGTTGCATACAGGGAGGTGCCCAACTCCAACAATATCAGGGTTGCCCATGCCTACAGACGAACTGCTATCCCAAAGCGAAACAAACCTACTTAAACAATTTTCATCCCTGATTTGTTGTAAGGATGTAAGCTTAATCAATTTGGAAACAAAAGAGAAAAACAATTTAGAAAGGGAAAGTTAAGCACAGCAGGATGGGAAGGTTAATGCACTAAAGCAAAAATCTTAACCTGGTCTTAAAAGGTGCAGCATGACCCCCTTGTGGACAAAAAACTTAGTGGTTAGCATGTAAATGGTAAAAGAAATTGTCATTAGTGTCAAACCATGGTTTGTATACATGTATAAAGAGATAAGCCCCATGAAAATACTACTTTGTGCACCAAAACACAATTCCAACAAAGGTACTTACTGGTTAAACATCCTCAAAAAAGTATATTCATATATGATGACCAAAATCCTTTGCACACATTAATCCACTTCAATTATTTATTTTGTACCATACTTTTTACAAAACACTCTAAGAAATCAGTAATCATCTCAACCATAATTCATGTATTCTACCTCTAGCCATCCATTCTTGAGAATCCTGCACTCTGATTGGTTAAACACTGACCTGTTTTTCCATAAAATATGGTCACTAAATGTAAACACTGATAAAAATGAAGTTTTCCACACATTTTCGGTGGTAGAATAGGAATAAGCCACACTTGTCGGGCTATTACTGTCTCATAAACCGTCTCGACTCCAAATTTGCAAAATAACGGACTCGGCTTTGCCTTGTCCATTATTCTGCCAAATTTGGAGTCTGGACGGTTTATTCACCAATAATAGTCAGCCAAATGCGAATTATTTCTTAAAAATGTAGAACTGTTCAATGTTATAAAAGATACAAATACACCTCTCACATTTCACTATCCTCTCCCCCTTCAGTAGCAGCTGAGTGGAATCACTGTTAGCACTAACAATGTCCCTAACAATCCTGCTAGAGGTAGATTCTGTTGATAATTGTTCAACGTTAAAAACCCTGCTAACAATGATTCTGTCTAGCTGTTACAAATCTGAAGTGAGTTAATACTGTACAGGGTTTCCCCTGGGTTTTAGAGAGTGCGAGGTGGTATGAGTCCATAGGGGTAATATGGTGCCAAATTGGCACCATCAGTGGGTGAGAACTATCAATACTTCTGTAGCTAGTACAGTACAGGTGGCAAGTATACCCCCCTGTAGCAAATTTCTGTGAGGTGGTGGCCAAAAACTGTGAGGTAGCCGCCTCACAAAGAGAATGCCCTGGGAAACCCTGCTGTACTACTGCTGTGGATGGTTCAGTGATTTACCTTTTCTCATACTGAGCTTGAATTTGTACTCATACTCAATAATTTTGCAAGTTTCGTATAGCTATGCAGTATTTTATACTCACAATTAACAACGAGATAAAGGGAAGTCCTATTTCTACATTGCATTAACATAGCACAGACAATACATACATAGCTTCTATCACTACTATACCATTCAGTCTCACAACTAAACACTGGCAACAGCTTTCCTTTTCAGAATTCTTCCACATAGAATTATGTATGTTGCATCATTTAAAAATATGAAAGCATTAGTTACAACACGGTAAATTACTTACTGTGAGAACTGTTTCTTGAAACTTACAGTCACCCAGCATGTTGTGATATGCCAACCATATTATATTTTTTAAATTATGGTTTTAAAGGTACAGTATGACAATTATCTGCACCAGAGCTGTAATATTTTGTTTTAATTGAACTCACAACCAGAGACACTTAACTTCAGATCTTACTTGTAACATTGGACTACTGTACAGCAAGGCTTCCACCCTCACTTTACACGACCATATGTATACTGTGACAGTATACAAATAGCCAAACAGTCATTACTTTTGCAGTTGGCCAAATATGTACTTGATAAAGTTAAATCCAAACATGGTTGTTAACACTTGTACAGGGAAAGATTGGAGTAAACCAATGGCTCTGAGCCCTGTAAGTTTTGTCCCTGGCCATGGCCTGGTCAGAAACAGGCCCCGTAGACCCAATGATTTTAGGGAAAGCAATAAACAATGAGGAAGACTTAACAGTTAATATCTTGCCTGATCATTAGCTTAATTAAGTTAGAACTAAACTGGCCCCACTGGCCACAAGAAAATGCAGTCCTTAGAAAACCCTGCAGTGGTGGATATAAAGAAAATTGCTTGAGGGGGGAGGGGGGGGGGGAGGGTTAAGGCTACAGTCTGCACTGAATACTTCCCTAAATTTATTATTCCTGTTCCTCCCTATGGTAGGCCAACACTGCTCTAACAATGGACAACACAACTCTAAAGGAGAGAGTTGATTGGAATTGATGATTCTGACTTAACATACACTGTAGATACAGAGGTAGTACTTCAACATGCCCTTTCAGCAGTAACACACTCAGTCTAAGAAGGATACCTCTGTATGTGCACACTACACATCATTACAACATTATGGATGGTACTGTACTTACAACATAAATATCAAAGGATAAAATGCATTGAGGGCTTTGGCATCACAAAACCAACACCCTCCATTACTTATGGGCAGTTTTTGTTCAGAAACATTACTAATCTCTAGTATCACCAATCAGACCTCTATCCATCTGACACACTTAACTCAGCATCATGACAGGACCCCTCCTCTCAGTGGCTTCGAAGTTCACTTTCGAATCACCCACAATCCATCAAGCTGTCAGTTTGCTTTGATCACCAACAATGCATCAAGCTGTCAGTTTCCTTTGATTGCATTAATCTTCTTCTTCACCTAATCACTCTAGGCTGTGTCCAAAATACCTGCAGGATAAAAAGAACCATTGTTGAATTAACACAATTAGATGATGGACTGTTTACTAGTATGTAACAAGAACCAAGTATGGCTAGGGAGTTGTTAGGAAGGAGATACAACAGCCAAATCTGTCCGACAAAATGTACTTGTATATGATTCAATTCTTTTCAAGCACTGCTATTTGATTGACAGGTCTCTTTGTTCCTATTGGTAAGTCTCTGTTGACTGAACCCTTCTAATGATGATCTCCCCCTTTCTTTTCAAAGTAATCCAGAGACAAAGGCCATTGTCTATACAAGCTTTGAAGTAAGGTTTGTTCCGTCAAGAAACAAAATTTAATCAGGATTTTCAGTAAAACGACTGGCAACAAACATTTAGACCAGAATGCAAAAATGCATTGAGGTTTCGATGATGTATGTTCTATTCCAAATAATGCCATGATGTCCCATATCTTTCAGTCACTGGTCAAAATTTCCCAAGAATTCCCAAGATCATCATCTGGGGTTACGAGAGGTCAAAAAGCAAAATTTCCCAAGAATTCCCAAGATAGTCATCAAGGTCACCAAAGGACAAAATGCAAAATATCCCAAGTATTCCCAAGGCCTAACGTTACAGTATAGCCTAGAGGCTATGCTAAATACTTGGCAAGGCCCTAAGTAACATCAGCCTAGGTCTAGCCTAGGCCTAGCTATAAGTATAAACCTAGCCTAGGCCTATGCACAACTGGTCACAGAAATCTCTCTGTAAATACTACAAACTTAGATGATGGGTACCAACATTTGACAGGCAATAACTGCTTTGACTAGCCCTAGCCTAGGCCATAGCTATTACAGTAACCTAGGCCTACCTCTAATAAGTAATATCAGCCCATACATACTGTACTACAATTAGGCTAGCCTGTACTGTGGCAGTTAGGCTAGGACTTAGTCACAGGACTAGGACTTTGTCTAGGCCTAGCCCATAAACCTGGAACTCTGCATTAGATTTATGTACTGAGTCTAACGTTATTGTGTGTGTAGGCTAATGTTTGTTGTTGGTTCTGTAACAACACTTAGGCCTAGGCTAGGCCCTAACTGTTAGGCCTAGGCCTACGTTAAAACTTGATCTGCCTGGTAAATTTTCCACTAAAGTTACTCATACTACTCTGCTACTCTGAAGAGGAGCCATATTACAACATACTGTGATATTCCTGCTGTAATTTTTATTATTCGATTTCTTGGTGCTATTTTTCCAATTCAGTTACAGTCAAATCTAACATTAACGTTGGGCTACTCAGCCAGCTCAACAGGCCTTGGCAGGAGTCTGTCACTGCACTCAGAAACTAGCTTTTAACACAGTTTTTGATTGGTTGAAAGTGGATCTATGTACAACTGATCAACCAATGATATGGTAGCTTATGGAATGTCATGGATCTGCTGCAAACTATCTACTGATTGGTTTAACATCAACTTGTTGACAAAAATTTAACCAATAACATAACAGCATAGATTACTGGGCTCAAATAAATACACTACAGTACTGTACAGAAAAGTGAAATACTGTAGTCTATTCTCAGTCTTTTGATATGTTGGCTAAAGAATAATAAAGTTCGTGAAAGGACCTATTTACTCATTCAAAATTTTGATTATCAAGGAAAAATCCGTATTCCCATATTTACAATGATTTTCCGTACTGAATATGGAAAGTCCCTGCTGGTTGGGAGCTCTGTCTCAGGGTTTGACCCCCCTGGTGACCCCAGATGACTTTTGACCCCCACCAAAAATGATAGAGTTCTTCCACTTACTATAAGGCATCAAAATACAAGGTATGAAATTTATCCAAGCTTCCTACCTCAAGATATTGTGTTAACAATGTTTTCAGGGTTTGACCCCCGGTGACCCCAGGTGACCTTTGACCTCCACCAAAACATTAGGGTTCTTCCTCTCAATATGGGGGATCCATGTACCACGTTTGAGAACTGTCAGAGCTTCCCTTCTTGAGATATCGTGTTAACAAAGATTTCAGAGTTTGACCCCCGGTGACCCCAGATGACCTTTGACCTCCACCAAAAGTGAAAGGGTTCTTCCTCTTACCATAACGCATCTACATACAAAGTATGAAATTCACCCAAGCTTCCTACCTCAAGATATTGTGTTAACAATGTTTCAGGGTTTGACCCCCGGTGACCCCAGGTGACCTTTGACCTCCACCAAAAACAATAGGGTCCTTCCTCTCAGTATGGAGCATCCATGTACCAAGTTTGAGAACTGTCAGAGCTTCCTTTCTTGAGATATCGTGTTAACAAAGTTTTCAGGCTTTGATCCCCAGTGACCCCAGATGACCTTTCACCTCCACCAAAAATGATAGGGTTCTTCCTCTTACCGTGACGCATCTACATACAAAGTATGAAACTCATCCAAGCTTCCTACCTCAAGATATTGTGTTAACAATGTTTTCAGGGTTTGACCCCAGGTGACCCCAGGTGACCTTTGACCTCCACCAAAAACAATAGGGTGCTTCCTCTCAATATGGGGCATCCATGTACTACATTTGAGAACTGTCAGAGCTTTCTTTCTTGAGATATCATGTTAACATGGTTTTCAGAGTTTGACCCCCGGTGACCCCAGGTGACCTTTGACCTCCACCAAAAGTGAAAGGGTTCTTCCTCTCAATATGGGGCATCTATGTACCAAGTTTGAGAACTGTAAGAGCTTTCCTTCTTGAGATATCGTGTTAACAAAGTTTTCAGGGTTTGACCCCCGGTGACCCCAGATGACCTTTGACCTCCACCAAAAATGATAGGGTTCTTCCTCTTACCATAACACACCTACATACTAAGTATGAAATTCATCCAAGCTTCCTACCTCAAGATATTGTATTAACAATGTTTTCAGGTTTTGACCCCTGGTGACCCCAGGTGACCTTTGACCTCCACCAAAAACAATAGGGTTCTTCCTCTTACCATAACGCATCTACATACTAAGTATGAAATTCATCCAAGCTTCCTACCTCAAGATATTGTGTTAACAATGTTTTCAGGTTTTGACCCCTGGTGACCCCAGGTAACCTTTGACCTCCACCAAAAACAATAGGGTTCTTCCTCTCAATATGGGGCATCTATGTATTAAGTTTGAGAACTGTCAGAGGTTCCCTTCTTGAGATATCGTGTTAACGAAGTTTTTAGGGTTTGACCCCCGGTGACCCCAGATGACCTTTGACCTCCACCAAAAATGATAGGGTTCTTCCTCTTACCATAACGCATCTACATACAAAGTATGAAATTCATCCAAGCTTCCTACCTCGAGATATTGTGTTAACAAGGTTTTCAGGTTTTGACCCCTGGTGACCCCAGGTGACCTTTGACCCCCACCAAAAACAATAGGGTTCTTCCTCTCAATATGGGGCATCTATGTACCAAGTTTGAAAACTGTCAGAGTTTCCCTTCTTGAGATATCGTGTTAACGAGCAAAGTGTCACAAACACACACACACACACACACACACATACACACACACACACACACGCACATACACACATACATACACACGCCATCATGACCGCATAGGTTTCTCTTTTCATCGAAACCAATAAAGCACTTCAATCTTGCCCCCACGATTTTCATACATCACCTGCTGGAAACATTGTTCAAGCCTATACATTTCTCTTAGGTTTCAGCAAATTTTCACATCATTAGGAAATATATTCGAAAAGCAAGTTTGTAAAGAAATTTTAACCTGACTTTAAATGAAATGATATTTAGTGTGACAAATAAAGACAAAAGGTTAAAATTTCACATTTTTGCATGACAGCTGGTAACAAAAAGTTAACGAGTTCAATGTAAGGGGTGTGTCTTCTCACTGTCATTTGACAATGCATCACTGATCCTAGTTGATCTAGGTATTGAGACAAGAATTTTGAGAAGAAAGGCAAGATATCTGTTGGAAACGAACATAGCTTCAAAGAGTCTGTACAGCGTTGGATCTCCTTCCTAACACCTCCCTGGTACGGCAGATATATACCGAATATTTATGGTGACTGTTTTATGTTCCAGCGTCTCTTTGTTCCATCCTCTCCATGTTCTAACAACTCTACATGAGGATCAGTGCTTGGGTAGGGTTAGGTTTATTGTAGCAGGTTTTATGGGAATATGTTTGTCAGAACATAGAGGTATAACCATACTGAAAGCTGCAGTACTGTATCAGTGACAAATAATTCTGCTTGCCTACTTTCAAATTACGATGTCAAATGATCATTTTTCCTGAAATTCCTCAGCACACTAAGTAAACTGACTCTAATGAATTTGAAAGATCTAAAGACCTTATGCAAATGATGTCACACTGCCATACAAACAGACATCTGCCCTTGGCCAAAGGACAGCCTTCTTGGTACATTTTGTGCATAACCAAACTATTTTACAACTCTTTTTGCTAGTTTAGTTATAACATGATGACATTTCACCATGTCATTTTTTGATTTATCATTGAGATGTATCTACCCTCCTGTTTTTGATAATCAAGACCATGCATGTCCAAGCAGACAAACATTTGTTTACACTTTGCTAACTTGATGTTCATTCAACCAACACTTGTTTTGTGGATCTATTTCCATATGCTTAAATTCATCTTCACTTTTTGATAACACTGTGTGTTTATTTTTGTAAAGATTATAAAATCTCACTATGAACATTTAACTATGGTGAAAATGATAAAGCAGGGTTAAAATCCTCTGCAAAATTATTTAAAATCCACCACAAAGTTCACCTTGTTGGAAATTCTGAAAAATGCTTTAGCAGCTATTTCACCCAGTTGGGACAATTTTTTCTGTACTGTTTTCTTAATTCATGCTTTGAAGCATGTTAGCATGAAAACTGTACTCTCCAAGCATGCTTCAAAGCATAACAAGTTTGTCCCAAATAGAAAACCACCACAGTGAAAATTGAAATTGTAAATTGCTAGTTGAAACTACTCTTATCCTGAGTTGCTAGTTGTGGTTTCACCTCAAAACACAACCTACACTTACAGTAAGTGTTTTTCCATGGAAAACAATTTGACCTCTGCTAAACCAGCTGGTTTTATTCCCCAGATATTGTTAACCACAAGGTCACATTTCATGCCAGCACTTTTTACTAGACTATTCACCTTGGTTAAATTGTAAGTGATCTTAAATAATGCTATTTAAATTTCACCCCGATTTTAAAGCCTTTCACCAGGATGCTATTCTTGAGTTTGCTGAAGGAATGACAGGTTTTTTCTAGCCACAAAAATTCACCTTTTTATCCTTCTGAAAATTGGTGAAAATGTTCATGGTGTTACAGTTTCAAACTCCTAACTTACGTTTCATGTCTTGTGTGCTGGGGAGGTATATGTACCAAGATGACCACAAGTATGATAACAGATATTATTGCAACATCACTAAATAGTTTACAGTACAGTCACAGTAAAGGGTAGAGGTTTTACATTGGTTGTGCACTGTAAATTGGGATTGTGTTCTCCGATTCGGGAATTTTCAGATTAAGGAAGTTGTGCTTTTCATGTCTTTGCTTGGCTAAAGTAGCTTAAGACCATACTGGGATACATTCTCTTCCACTCGTCAAAATAGTCAAAGGCAATCCAGTATAGGGTCCTTGAACTATGCAGGTTGCTTCCTTATCCTGAAAATGTTATAGTAACACCCCTTCTGAGCCACTATTCAAGGATTACTTTGATAGGTTCCAACACATTGTGACTGTTTCTAAATGGCACGGGCAAAAAAGAACACTTCCAACCTTGTATGTATACATTTTGCAAGGAGGTGTTGCTTCAGGTTAGGACTACTTGGGCCAGTTGGTTAAAGGACAAAATTATGCTGGTAAGACTGCTGTCAAACTGTGTTGTCAAGATGAGGAGAGGAAGCTGTGACGATGAAATCATCCCAACCAATAACAAGGAGCATGTGAAATAGGAACCATATGTAACCAAAGCAAAATACAATCCCTACAGCAGACCTGTACAAAGACATGATAGGCATAACACAAATGCAGTTCCATATATGCAAGTCTGGTTAAAGTGTTTCATAAGCCTTAAACTGAAATTTAATTTTCTTCACACTATCTGAGCTTCTTTATAACCACAATGATAATTCAGGCCTTGAGGGCAGTTATTTTACAAAGCTAAGCAGGGCTCGAAAATAGACTGGGGCTCTGGTGCAAAAGCCCCAGAGACCGCCGCAACTGCGCCAGAAAAACAGAAAAGTGGGTATTTGTCTGGCACTAAAAGTAGTGCCAGATGCATGAGGCATTAGAATTTACGAACTCCTGTGCCCCCCATCTTCTCCACATTCAAGGTGCCACTGAGGTCAATCTAAACCTGCCATACTGTAGGCTAGCATGCACCCTGCCCCTCCGGCCCATTCCAAGTTTTTCAGAGATGGAGTGACCACACCATGCTTAGTACTGTCTGGTGTTTAACCAAACCAGAAAGCCCAAAGGCTTAGTGATTCCTTGCCGAAAGGGAATGCTTTGTTACACAGAGGTTCATCCCTCAAATTTATACCTCTGTACTACATCATTTTTTATGATGTGTTCACAACTGGACCCCTGCTGACCTCAAATGAACTTTGAACCCCACCAAAATTTGAAAAACAGAAAAATGAAACCAGAATGGAAAAATGCATTGAGGTTTAGATGATATATGTTCTATTCCAAATAATGCCATGATGTCCAATATCTTTCAGTCACTGGTCAAATGCTATCTTAACATGATGGAAAAATACAGTTTTGTGTTCCTATTTAATCTTGGGAATTCTTGGGAAATTTGTGTTTTGACCTCTGGTGATCCCATGTAATATTCTTGGGAATTCTTGGGAAATTTCGCTTTCTGATCTCTGGTGACCCCAGATGACCTTTGACCTCCCACTAAAAACAACAGGGTTCATCTTCTCTCTGTAACACATCTATATACTACGCATGAAATCTATCAAAGCTTCCTGCCTTGATATATATCGTGTTAACAATGCTTTCAATGTTTGACCCCTGTGGACCCCAAATGACCTTTGACCTCCACCAAAAATGATAGGATTCATCTTCTTACCATAATGCATCCACGTACTACGTATGAAATCTATCCAAGCTTCCTGCCTGGAGATATCGTATTAACAAGATTTTCAGAGTTTGACCCCCAGTGACCCCAAATGACCTTTGACTTCCACCAAATATAATACAATTCTTCCTCTTACTATAAGGCATCTACATACAAAGTATGAAATTTATTTAAGCTTCCTATCTTGAGATATCGTGTTCACAAGGTTTTCAGAGTTTGACCCCTGGTGACCCCAGATGACCTTTGACCTCTACCAAAAATTATAGGGTTCTTCCTCTTACCATAACGCATCTACATAATACATGCAAAATTCCTCCAAGCTTCCTACCTCAAGATATTGTGTTAACAAGGTTTTCTGGGTTTGACCCCTGGTGACCCCAGGTGACCTTTGACCCTCACCAAAAACAATAGGATTCTTCCTCTCAATATGGGGCATCCATGTACCACATTTGAGAACTGTCTGAGCTTTTCTTCTTGAGATATCAAGTTAACAAGGTTTTCAGGTTTTGACCCCCAGTGACACCAGATGACCTTTGACCTCCACCAAAAATGATAGGGTTCTTCCTCTTACCATAATGCATCTACATACTAAGTATGAAATTCATCCAAGCTTCCTACCTCAAGATATTGTGTTAACAAGATTTTCAGGGTTTGACCCCCGGTGACCCCAGGTGACCTTTGACCTCCACCAAAAACAACAGGGTTCTTCCTCTTACTATAATGCATCTACATACAAAGTATGAAATTCATTCAAGCTCCCTACCTTGAGATATTGTGTTAACAAGGTTTTCTGGGTTTGACCCCTGGTGACCCCAGGTGACCTTTTGACCCCTACCAAAAACAATAGGGTTCTTCCTCTCAATATGGGGCATCTATGTACCAAGTTTGAGAACTGTCACAGTTTCCCTTCTTGAGATATCGTGTTAACGAAGTTTTCAGGGTTTGACCTCCGGTGACCCCAGATGACCTATGACCTCCACCAAAAATGATAGGGTTCTTCCTCTTACCATAATGCATCTACATACAAAGTATGAAATTCATCCAAGCTTCCTACCTCAAGATATTGTGTTAACAAGATTTTCAGGGTTTGACCCTTAGTGACCCCAGGTGACCTTTGACCTCCACCAAAAACAACAGGGTTCTTACTCTTACTATAATGCATCTACATACAAAGTATGAAATTTATTCAAGCTTCCTACCTTGAGATATTGTGTTAACAAGGTTTTCTGGGTTTGACCTCTGGTGACCCCAGGTGACCTTTGACCCCCACCAAAAACAATAGGGTTCTTCCTCTCAATATGGGGCATCTATGTACCAAGTTTGAGAACTGTCACAGTTTCCCTTCTTGAGATATCGTGTTAACGAAGTTTTCAGGGTTTGACCCCCGGTGACCCCAGATGACCTATGACCTCCACCAAAAATGATAGGGTTCTTCCTCTTACCATAATGCATCTACATACAAAGTATGAAATTCATCCAAGCTTCCTACCTTGAGATATTGTGTTAACAAGGTTTTCAGGGTTTGACCCCTGGTGACCCCAGGTGACCTTTGACCCCCACCAAAAACAATAGGGTTCTTCCTCTCAATATGGGGCATCTATGTACCAAGTTTGAGAACTGTCACAGTTTCCCTTCTTGAGATATCGTGTTAACGAGCAAAGTGTCACAAACACACATACACACACACACATACACACATACACACACACACACGCACATACACACATACATACACACACACGCCATCATGAATGCATAGATTCCTTTGCCTTCGGCACGGAATCAAAAATGCTGTCTTATTTCCTGTCTTTGTTATTTTGAATTTCTTTTACTAAATGCACAAGTAACATTCGGGAGATAACCAGAAAATGCAGGGAACAGTGTTTCCTTTGAAAAATTGAACACAGCTCCAGACAAAAGGAAAACAGCTCCAGAAAAGCTTCAAAATGAAGGTCGTTAGAAGCTGTTTTTAGCTGTAGAGAGGAAAAGCTTATTTTCAAGCCCTGCTAAGTAGCCATGGTCATCAGAAGATGTTTTTAGCTCTAGAGAAGAAAAGCTTATTTTCGAGCCCTGCTAGGTAACAATGGATGTGGATGATATGGTGTATAAATTACAAATTTATGTTGGGTGGCTATTGTTAATAGCACCATTACAGCATCATGCACAGAAATTTGAAATGTTCATGATTAATTTTCCTGTTGAGATGTGTAGATCTTTGCAACTGGGTGGGGAGATGCTATCTTTGACAAGGGTTTGAATTCATAAAGGAAAATAATAATCGGGCAATCCCAAACCTTACCCCAAGGTATAAAAACCCATGGAGAGAGTTACCAAAATAACATTACTGGGGAAAACAAAAATTGAAAAATTGGAAAAATTTTCAATTTTCATCAGAAATTATTTAAGTAACAGACAAGCAGGACTTGTCATCAGTGCTGAAAATACATTATTTCCCGGAAAAGGAGTAAAATTTACCACGATTGTTTCTCTATTTTCATGTACAAAAAAGTGGAATTTCCCTATAAATGCGAAAATTTCCTGAAAAGGAGCCTCCAATTTCCCAAATGTATCCACCCATGCTTGCCATATCATGAATCCAAATGAACTGCCAAATGCCATCAAATTCTTCAAACTGTAAGATTGGAATGATTGGCACAAATGTGATTGTAGCTGACACAGCATGCACCAGACAGTACTGTAGCCTACACCGTGCATACATGTGAAAGTGGCAATGATAGGTTGTTCACAGAGGTAGAAGTGCATAAATCATTTCTGAATTTAATGTCTGTCATAGGAAAAAGTGTTACAAACACCATTCTGGGTAGAGTAAGTTTTCATGCAGTATACAGTAGAAATCTTAGCCTAACTGTGTGTAGTTACCTCATTTTTCCTGCAATTTTGGTTTATAAACTGGCAACAACAATTCAATATATAAACTGGCAACAATTCATTAAACATTTTTACACTATATTTATTCAGTTCTGCAGGGAATAATTTATCCGGTATCGCATCGCATTTTGCTACACAAGATGGCCAAATTGCTACACAATTGCAAAATTGTGTAACAAATTTTGCAGTATACAGCATTAGGGTTTCTAATGATTTTGTGAAAGAGAAGCCTAGAAACCTCAAAATTGCTATGCAAATTTTGAACACTAAATTATTCCCTGGTACTGCATCACATGTGTACAGTAAGAGTCAGCAAGACAGTGTGTTCCTCAAATGCCATGTGATATCAGCATTTAGAATATACTGGGTTTCATAAAGAGTTAGGATCAGTCTTAAGTTTAATGTTTCATGCAAGACATCAAAAGTTTGTCAGGTTTTCATATGGTAGTCCCCAGCCATGGCTCTAAGACTCTGAGCCATTACTACAGTCAACACCACTTGTCATGCACAACTTACCTTCTAAGAATGCAAACGCATCTCTTGACTCCACACTGAAATCTGTAAACAGCAAAACAAAAATCTTCTTGTTACCTCCATTAGTCCATTATAGTACAGTGCTGGGATTATTTTGAACTTTTAATTCCATCATCACATACCTGTAAAGGAGACCATTCCATTTTCAAACAAGCATAATGACAGAATGTTTAAAGTAAGCAAAGTTAGCAAACCAAGCTAGTAGCCCCCCCCCCCCCCACCCCAAACTAAGTTTATACTGTCTGGTCACAAAATCTTAAAGGTTGTGTGACATGCCACCAAAAGAGCTGTTTCACTTGTTAACTAAAGAATTAAGTCTTGCAATGAATGATCCATTGGAATTATTTCAATATCTTTTACCATTCTCAAAATATATGTCTACAAAGTTTGATGGTTTCTGAAGTAACTCATTGCCCAAGCAAAACATAATGATGTGGAGTGTTGCACAGTATTAAGATTTCTTTTGTTTACCCTATATAAATAATCTCTTAATTACTGATCACATAGTTTACAGTTTTGTAAGTGATATCAATATTTCTCAAGGAAACAATTTTAACTTTCATACTAAATCCCTAAGAGGATAACAATACTACGAGTGTCCTTGAAATTAAGGTTCAAAACATAGGCTAACATTAGCCATATATGTTGTCCATCTTTCGATGTCACATATTTGCATATTGTAGCTCATGTTTATTCATAATACAAGTATGAAACAGAAATTACCCCGTTGATTGGGTCAATATTTGATGGATTTTAAAAGGAATCATGGCTATATTCTGGATTTTTAAAGCTTTTCACATCAAATATCCAACTGTAATTTTCATGTCACCAGACCTTTAAGCACTTTGAGGGTTGATAGTATGATGGTACAAAGTAATAATACAGCATCTATAGTATACAGATAACTTGAACAGCTACTCCATACCTATGTTCTGACACATGTGCAGGGAACCCTTATACTCTCACCCTAACCTAACCCTTATCCTAACACTGACCTTCATTAGACTTGCCTGAATGTAGAGACTTTGGAACAAAGAGACATTGGAACAGAGAGCAGTCACCACATGAACAACTGTATAGATAATATTATTGTAACATACTGTATGTACACATAAGTTATACCAGGTAAGAGATTGGTAGTGCAACATGGAATCATTTAAATAAATATTACGTACCTCAAACATGGAAAGGAAGAAACAGAATTTCCAGGAAAGATGTCAGAATGCACACAACCGAGGAACATCTCGGCTTTAGTACCCATAGCATGTCACATTAAAAGATTATACATGGCACTTCTCATTACAGGGAAAGGACCACACATCAGAGACTATAACAGGATTGACATTATGTGACTTTCCCATGACATAAATAGATTTTAAATGACTGATTGTTAAGGCATGGTCACACCAAACATTCTTCCTTGTCCCTCTTTCCTCTATACCTCACTGCAAGGCTGGGTCCTCCAAAACTGTTCAGAAGTTAAAACTGCATATTTACTGACAAAGAAATCATGGGCAAGCTTAAATCTTCTATGATGTTTTCACATAACATATGTTGTCAGTTCTTTTGTGACTGCCTGCCATAATTTCACCCTCATGTTGGCATCTTTGATAAGTTTTAGAACTGTATAAAATGCTAGGGTTGCTCCCACTGCTGAAAGAAAACTTTGTCAATTCTCTTTTCTGTTGCACTTGTGATTAAGATTCTGACAGTCAATTTGCAGCATACTGACCATTGACCAACCATTACAATAATAATAATGGTAGCAATGTGTATTACCATCATAATGACCCACAACTCAACTTACAGCTGTCCAATCCACCCTCTGTTTTATGTGACCAAAAACACTGACTTTGAAGCAATGATAAATGAAACACACTCTTCTTACCCATAACAGGGAGTTGCCACTAACGGTGGCAACTCCCTGCTTCTTAGTGGCAACTCCCTGCCCATACTGTGATTTTATCTATTTTGACTGACTGTACAGCTACAGTCAGTCCTCTCAAATTAAAAAGATTTTCATGAAATCTTGAATACAAGTTAGCAGGGTTCCTTCACACTGTACACTCTACAGTACTAGTCCAGAATTAATTTATACAGCCTTATGTTCTCAGGGTCCAACTAACTTGATACTCTCCAAACATTACATGGGTCAATATCATGGTCAATAGGCATCATGACTCCAGTTCTACCATCAGGAGAACAAGAGCATCCAATTGCCAGTATTTAATCTGTCCAGGAGCCAATCATGTACAGAAACATAAATATTGTACTGTTTGTATGTTTCAGTCAATTCCTGCAAGCATTAGACTACTATACTTAAAACACTCAGTGAAGGCATTAAAGGGGTTTGCCACAGACTAGATTCCATGACTTCAAAAAAAATGCAGAAAATTTGTGTTTTAATAGGAGGTGCAAACCACATCTCAATAGCATGTACAGTAGCATTTGGAAGGTATTCATTTTCAAGGAATTGAATTCTTTCTAGAGGTACAGTGCATTATGGGAAATCTGTGATGTCATTGGAGCACATTGATTAGACATAGCATTGTATTTCACTCAACTTTCTGGACCAAAGGCATATAACCTCATATTCCACAAAAAGTTTTGTCAGCCACCCTCATCAGGTTTTTACAAAGCTCAATTGTTTTTGCAGCATGACAATAACTGTTGTGTCACATAGGCCTAGCCAGACCATTATTACCAGATCTACATACCTATGTCTTGCTTCTTGAGAGTTTTCTTCTTGTTCCTTGCTGTGTATTCATAAGCTGACTTGGTGAGATCATCAAGGAAAAGTTCCTGAAGGTATAAAGAATGTAGTAATAACAGATTCAAAGGTCACTCCCAGAGAGACTCCTTTACATGAGATATTTTCACACAGCATATGAAACATGAAGCACTTTGGCCTGATGTGTTCTTCCACTAGTTTCCTTAACTGGTTCTACAATTTGACAGCCTACCTGTCTGTAGGTACTACAACTGTTACCAATTCATTCTTCTGCTTCTGACTGCATTAGCAGTAACATTTAATGGGCAAGGATGGGGTATGATGGCTGGAAATTGTGTCAAATAGTTTGAAAGCAGGACTGAACCCAGTCCCACATGAAAGTTAATATGTGGAAAGGTTTGCTTGAGATTCTAGGGTGGAAAGGGAAACAAGTTTGTAAAGTCTTAAAAAAGTGACAAGTTACACAGTGAAGCACTCTTTGTGACCAAAGTCAAAGAGGAAGATAAACTAAGAGGTACTGTAGCCACTGCACCTAGGCAATAATAAGAGTTTTTGTACACGGTGAATCTGTGGCAGCTATCTGGTGAATCACAATTTGGATTGTTTATGCCGGCTAAACTTGAATTTTTATACAATCCATACAAAACTTTTTACATTACAAGTATTAAGATGCTACATATAGCATCACCCCAAACATGTTTTAGGAATATAAACATATCTCTAGATACAACTGGTGACTGCACTTTGACTGACATTAATTCAACAATAGCATCACTCTGATTGCTCAATGATGACTTGTGCAGTCATTTGTGTTCCCATAAAGCTTACATACAGTATTGTGCTGATAAGGCAGGAGTGTCCATGAACATGGAGGCAGACCTCCCAGGGTCGCTTCTCAGCCTTATCGCTAAGATCATGTGTAGTATCTGTTCTTTTTATCCAGTTGAGAATGGGACCACACATGACAGACCATTGATGTAGAGGTCTGAGAGTCGAGAGGTTGGTAAGTTACGTTTCTTGTCCTTTTGGGGAGCAGAACTCCTTTAAAAGTAACGTTTGGTTTCGCCCCTTGGCTCTTTGCCAGAGAGTCAAGGGGACTTTGGAAAAAGTAGTATTGTGTGATAAGATACTGAGCAGTTTAAACTTAGTGCAGGCTACACTACTGTGGCTTTGTATGGGAGAACTGAAGGAGGGACTTAAAGTTAACTGAACAGGAAGAATTTTTACTGTCTGGGGTGAGACTTGTTGTCCTTTACTATAGTGTCATAGTATTTCTAAGGGGCATACAGTGTACATAAGTGCTTTGCATATGCCAACTGCCAAACTTTAAATACTGTACATTACATGCTAGCATACAGTCACAGTAACAGGCAGTAGTGTTCCGGTGTCAATGAAACCCACTCTGTAGCAAATGCAACCAAAATTTTACACATGACAAGATGAGTACATATCCATGAGTTGAAATATTCCTAAATGATATGACCAGTTAGGTTCCAGTCTACTCAGTTCCTCATATGTGATGCATGAAAACACTGAACATGCTAGAGCAGATAATATTAAAGTAGGAAGTTATACAGAGCACAAAACAACTTTTTTGTGGGTAAATTTACAGCTCCATGAACAAAGTCCCTATGGAAAAGCCCCATTGACAGGGTTTTCGCTAACCCGGGTTCCCGGGTCTCAGACGCACGACAAGCCGCCTAGACGCTTGGAAGAAAATCTTGTGCGTCCCATGAACGCATGATGTTCAGCCTTATACGCACAAAAATTGTAGCTCTAAATTTCATGGTCTTTACCCACATATGTATTTACACACGTACGTACGTCAACTTCTCTACAGAGCTCGCGCCTAGCCTAAGGTATGGGTTTTTGAATTCAATTATGGAATTGCACATGCACTACAAACTTTGCCATGCATCGCCATGCGTTTCACTTGAACCTGGCCTAAGGTATCGGTGTTCGCGTACACAATTTCTATACCAAACATAATACGGTTTTTGACTGCAAATGTTTTTGCTCTCTTCCAATGGAAAAATGTGGAGAAAAGGGCGAGCATTGATTGATTTTACATCAGTTCAATGTGAAAAAGAATGTCATAAATGAAGAAAATATATGTTCAGGACAGCAAAAAAGAAGAAAGGAAAGAATACAAGCCACATTATTTCACATTTTGTTTCACAAGACATAGTCCTTTTTTGAATTCTTATTATCGTGTAGTCTCACAAAAGTTATTGCCATAATTTTTTATTTATTGCACAAACTTACGCGCTACGCGAACGGCACGAAAGTGGTCTAAATTGCTTCAAATTAGAACAAAACTAGAGTAAACAGTTGTAACTCAACAAAATCTGAAATGTTTTATCTTTATTTCCTAGAAAAATCGATGCAACTTGTGGGATAATTTGCATAGATAATTCATGCTACAAACAAATGAAGGAACTACGCCTGCTTAATGCTAATTTCATGTTTGTCGAGCTCAAACAAAATCGTGCCGGGCTACCACAGTCTATTACCAATAAGCCCGACGGGCTACCTCTTTGAAAAATATTTTCCGAGCCCTAATTGTGACAATCCAGACATGGAGAGCTAGCTCAACATATTCCTGTCACGCGGTACTGTCACGTTTGTACTAAAACACCTGTCATTTCCACCTCACACTTTGCAGTAGTTATGATGGATTCTTGTGTAAACGCATGTGTACTTATTGCACAGTAAAAATAAACTGCATATTTTATTATACCTGGGATACACTCCGTTTACAGGGAAGCTCAATGCATATGCCTGTGTGAAGTGTTAGGGTATAGCTCCATATCTTGCACACACGTCCGTATCGTATAGGTTACAGTACATGTACGGACTCTTGGGACTCTTGGAAAATTTTGGAAACACTTGAAAATTTTGGGGGACGCTCTAAAAAGAAAGCTGAGAGTTTTGGGACTCTTGAGATTGGAAGCCTAATGAAAACCCTGCATTGACATACTGTGTAACAATCATTTTAATATAAAAGAAAAAAATTCTGAAGAACTTCCTTGGAAAGGTTTGAAAATGACTTGATGATGCTGGCACCTAAACATATTTGTTAGGGAGGCAGTGGTTACTCCTTTTCCTTTTATTCTGTATAGCAAAGGTAACAGATTGTGTAAAATTTTACTTGTGAGTGATTTACTGGCAACCCAAGGGAAGTCACAAAATGCAATTACTGCAATGCATATTACAATACTTTGCATACATTTTGAAATAAACTTAACGTTTTGGACCACTTGCAATGACTTACATATATAACATATAGAAAATGCAAAAGTATAATTCTCTGACTATCAAGGAATTCTTGACAGGTACGTCACATACAGCACATCTACTATGTGCTTACTAGGCACATCTAGGCCTACTTAGTCTATACACAGCTCTACATGTAGATAGATACAGTAATGTACATCAACAATACTGACCAATAGGTACATGTAGGCTTCACTGTGTACATAATATGTGCATCACAGTAACCATTGTACAGTGCAGTAGCAGGCATGAATTTGTGCACCTTTACAGTTTTCCATACTGAGTCAGGACCAAGTTCCAATCTAAAGTTGGGCTACCTACTCAGAACTTGACTGGCCTTGGCCTTTTTCAAATTCACTTCTCCTCCTGATCGGTATGGTGCCTTATTACTGTATGTATTTACTCAAATTGAGTGTCCTCCTGTAAACATTCATCCAAAAGTAATGATTTTTGTAAGTTATCATATCTTGTTTTTGACATCTTTCCAACCTACTAAATCTTGTTCCTACAAATTCAACACCACTGTATGCTAGAAAGAAATGTTGTTCAGCTCACGTTCAGGTTAGGTCCATACACTCACTCTGCAAATATAGTAAGAATCACTACAGCAACATTTTTCACATTGGGTTTTGACAAGACGTTGCTACCTGTACACTAAAGGTCTCTCCAGTAAAAAATATCGTAGCAATTTGCCTTTGTCTAGTCTAGAGAACAAATGTACTGTACCATACAGTTAGAACAAGGCTTGAGGACCTCTGGCCAGAGTACAGTGATACAAGTCACACTAAGGCACATTCAACACAAAACAGGTGCTAAATTACATTTTCCATACTTTGCACCAATTCTTTACTGTTTAAACTCAACAGCATGCATACAGTAGTACAGTACAGTATACTGTCAGTGAACAGTATTTTAAGTTGATTGATCGTAAAGGGAGTAATAAAGAGATCAGTGATGTGGGAAGCACCATTTTCCTACAGAAGCTGTGCAATTCTTTAGGGCAGTATAAAACTAAGCTACACACTTTGCAAGCTTTGCAATCTGGATTGATAAGACTGGATTTGTCTCTTGGCACCAAATCTCAGATTTATAGATTTTCAAAGAGTTTTCAGGCTATTGTATGTCCAAGTATGAGAGTTTTCACCAGTGTTAAACTGGTATGTACTCAGAAAAATGACAACCAAGTTTGGTAAGAAAATTGCAACTTGAATTGTTTGATACAGCATGAAAAAGTTGGCAAGGCTTGGCACATACAGTAGCAAAAGAAAATAAATGGTGTAATTCTCTGGTGTACAGCACACCAACTTTCCTGTATGTTATTAAATTCAAGAGCTAGGTCTTAGAATGTCCACAAAATCCATGGTGTGAATCCTTGTAACTACACATACTAACAAGGTAGGACACCTCTCAGGACAAAGTTTTACACGAAACTTGGCCCATTTTACACTTGTATGCTGACTGCAAACCTTACACTCCTTTAAATCACAGAATTTGTTGGAGGAGAATAGCAAACACCTCTTCTGAAACAAATCTGCCAATAAAATCAGTTCCAGATGGAATATCTTCACAAAAAAATTGGCATAAATTTGTAAGCTCTCTGAGCAGTCGTAATTCACAGGGCAGATGATTTCAGATCACTGAGTTATTGCACTGGGCAGCTTTCCATACAGTCTCTCTTACAAACCATGTATGGACTGTACAGTAATGCAAGGTAAAGCAGAGCAAAAGAACCCAAGTCCACTTTGCAGTTACAGTAAACATAGAATTCTCATCGCTTATTAACATGCATGGTGATTGGCCATGACAAAAATTCATGTCTGCAAAGCAGATTTCCATTTTTTGCCCTGCTTTTCGTTGCATTACCTGTTTTGCGAGAGATGTATGGACAGCTCCACAGGTAAACTGCCATCCCTTTTTGTCAGCTGTGAATTGTGACTGCCCAGAGACCTTGTAAATGCCAATTTTATGGAATTATTCTGTCTGAAAATGGTTTTATGAGCACTTTTGTGCACTTAAAGGGGTTGGATGTTCTGTTCAAACAAATTCTGTGATGGAAAGGAGGAAATTTATGAGATTTGCAGTCAACACATGAGTGAAAAAATACAGCAGGCCAAGTTTCGTGTTACTGTACTGTATGTCCTGAGAAGTGTCCTAGCCTACTATACTGTACCTTATTTGTATATGTACATATATACTAGGTCCCTAGGCCTCTCCTATAGGCCTATAATGTATAATACTGGGAACCCCTGCAGTTTAAATTAACATTAAACCTTACTTCATACAATCTATCCTTTAGGCAACCTGCTCCATTTGGAAACTGCACACCTAAATTTCATGAACATACATTTCAATTTAAAAATCCAGGCCTAACATTTAGGCCTAGTACAGAACACTATACAAGGTAGGATACTTCTAATTTACACCAGGTTTCCCGGCACTACAGTAGGGATTCACAGCGCTGATGTGCATTTTGATTGGTGAGTCATCTGCAAAGAGGACTTGCCTTCTCCAGCTCTACCCTGCCTTGCATTACAGAAAGCATTTTGTGAGAGACCATATGGATACAGTAGCTATGCAGGTATTCACGAGTGCCCGATGGCCTTGTATTAGAAGTGTCCTACCTTGTTAGTATGTATAAGGGCTGTCACATTTAAATGGTTACATGAATGATCGGCCATGTAAATAGTGCCTAATTCAACCAAAGATTAAATGGATTTCCTTTTAAAAAGCAATTGATGTTTAGTATTTTTCTCCCCCATGATTGGCTTTGATATTTTTACATTCAAACCATGTTTATTTGCCAATTTCAAGGGGGAATACAGCTCCGAAAATAAACTCTTGGTGATTCTTATGTAGCTTAACTCCTTGATTATTAAGGACTCACAGTACTTAATCCTTGCAACAAAATAGAGTGCTTTTGTTATTCCCTTCATAGCAGTAGCCTAATCTGTTTATTACCGCACAATCGGGCTTTACAAATTGATTCACAAGTAAGGAGCATTCACTGTCGCCGGTAGGCCCACAGATACTGTAAAGATTATGACATTAATGTGATGTTGCTGCCCAATGAAATGCTCAGTTTCAGGACCCTCATGCACAACTACCAAAACAATAAGTTTACAACTTGTCTGTGAAGAACCTCACAAGGCCATTATCATGTAGTAGCTTGTTGATCTTTTATCAGCTATTGGCTATAGCATTTTGGATCAGTGAAAATAACAAAGCCAAAAAATTGACAGTAATCCAGGGTAGTCAAAAGTAGCCGGTCACCGGCGGTAAATCGCCGCCTACAGCCTCATTTGCCGCCGCCTACTCTTCACTCGATGTCAAAAAAATTTAGTTGCAACCTTCCACTTTTTCTTTTTTTTTCAAATACAATCTGCACATGAATTGATCACATACTTTACTATATCATCGGTTCTAAAATTGCCAACCCCCAAAAGGGACATCAGTTACAATCCCGTAAAAGAATTGATGATCGGAGATCGTGCACGTGTAAAAGAACTAAGTTCCCGCACCGTCACTGCCGAAATGCGGGCTGCAGAATAGCACGCATATGCAACTTTGATACTTCAAAGAGTTGGCCTACTGTACACATTACACCGAGCAGCTGCCTTCAACATGCAGACTACATATGCGCATTTGTACGTACTGCAGTGCTAACGTCGCACTGAGAGATATTTGATCCCCGCGAAAGGTACATTGACTACATTCTAATGTTAAATCAGTTCATCGTTCATTCTGCATGCTCACATTGTCATTACAATAAAGATCGGCCACGCAGGCAATCCTTGATTATCACATACACAGTATGCCGGGCTCGTTAAGAGACGAACTTTCAATTAAAATTTTAACTGTTCGTATCATTTTGAAATAGTTTGCAAAGATGATTTAAACCATCGTTACTCCTTCAGCCATAGTTAATAGCATGTGTGATCATGTACACGGATTTTTTGACTCCCCAAATGAGGATATTTCAGTCCCAAAATTAACGGTTCGATCGCACATTTGAACTACTGCTCTCTGCATATATTTAGTACACAGCATCACTCATTCCAAGAGCAAGACCGTTCGTTGGAACTATCGAAAAGAAAAAGCCCTAAGTGGTCAAGAACGGCAAAAGGATTCATATCACATGTATAAAAGACTCTCAAATAACAATCAGTAACATATTCGCACGATTTACTTCGAGAGGTTTTCCTTGCGGGGCATTTTTCCACAGAGTAGCACTGCACTTTTGCCATTGCCTAACGTGTTATATGCAGGTATAGGCCTACTTTACGAACTTTACCTATAGCTTTATTTCTGAAGTAGTGATTTTCATGAATTCATACAGGTGCACAGGAGAACAGTGCCCACTGTTTCTGATGTTTTTGTTTTTCACGTGTTACTTAGTGTTTTATTTGTTCTTATGTATTGTTAAGCAGAGTTTGCTTGTCAGAAGTTGATACAATTAAAGTAAACACTTAGGAGCTTTTTTACATTAGCCTCAATCATAGATGTGTACATAGTTAGGGGAAAAGGGGCAAATTCAACCTATTATTTTCAGCATATCAATGCCTTCAAACAGGTGGGTGGGATATCATAGGAAGGTACAGAATAAATTTTTCTCCCTAAGACCCTGCCCAACCTTTCAGAATACACAAATGCCTTGTATTGGGTTTTAAGCCACAGGGGTTGGGTACTAGTAGCCTACCTGGACCTAGCATTGGCTGTGATATTTATGTTCAATAGAAGGGGAGGGGATCCAATAGGAATGCACAGAATCGGTAAATTTCTGTACCAAAATTCTGAAATGCAGGTGCCTGAGAAAAATGCCTGGAAGTGGGTTAATTTACATTCATTGGTACCTTTTGTTAAGGGGATGTATCCTGCCCTACCCATGCATCAGGTCAGGGACTACTTGTTCTTTTACTGTATCACTGTGGAGAGTTGTTCATAGAAAATCGACTAAACAGGGAATTTTAAACCCAGGGGGAGGAGTAACTAAACTGAAAGATGGAGGAGAACAGCATTTTTTTAGCTGGAAGTGTATGTCGACAACACCAGCAATAATACTTAAAATATTCCTCTAGAAACAGTCTTTTAGGGGCTTATGAAACACTAAAACCTAGGAGCTTCCGGGGGCTTTGCCCCCTGGGCCCCCACCGGAGTGTTTCCCCTGGGCCCCACTAGGGGCTTTAAGACAGGCCCTGGACCCCACCCGTATGGGCTTCCCGCTTCGCGCTCACCGGGCACGCTACACGTGCACAAGGTAGTGCTTCCAGGTACGCTGCCTACTTGAGCCTGTGTAGCCTGCTACTCAGAAAAACTTTGACTACCCTGGTAATCAATCAGTTCGTCTTTTAGCCCCCTCCCAAAAAGGGCAAAAACAATTGCAACAAGACACTATTTGTACCAATGTAGTGTATTCCTGAAATTTTGATTGTAATCAAAGATCAAATTTCAAGAGTAAGATTATTTACAATGGCTTTTGGGGATAGATCCACAGTGTGCAAATGCAATTAGCACATAGCCAAACATGAGTTGCAACAGCCTAAATTACTGTATGCCTACAATGTGGCGTACCCTCAATTATAAAGCACATTGAGAGTGCCAAAATTACACACCTCGATTGGTGTCAAATTTATCATTACAATGAAAATCAATACCACACTGCGTGAGAAAAAATACTGTACATATCGATGCTGTAAGCCTGTAGATCATTACAAACAGAGCTATATAACTGAACCAGGTAGGCACTAAAATGGTGCTACTAATCGAAGTTGCAATTCGACTGACTCACTGAAGGGTTTCTAGATTTCAACAGCAGGGATATGGCATGCTGCGCCACGTACGGTGTACAGACTGTACTTCCGCGCAAGGCGTAGGTAGTATGCAGTGAATGAATGACACAGGGTTTACATAGTTAACAACCAAAACATGTGCATTGTATGAGACATGGCAGCTTGTCAATGTAACCTTTACAAAATGTGAAGCTTATAACTATCATGTTGTGCGCACTAAGTGCAGCCCCATGGGGCTGTTTACAAAAATTTAAAAATGCGGACGTGCAAGAAAATACCCTGGTCTGTCCTTGGATTGGTTGAAATTTCTAAATTTTTCAACGGCTTTGAGTCTGGTTTACTGCTTATACATGTATCAGAAAATGCCCCTTTAATAAATTAGAGAATGCTATATGTAGGACCTTAGAATGTACAGAATTCAGTCTTGTTCGTTGATAATTTTTGGTTCCTTTAAAAACTTTCCAATGAAATGATCGCTAGATCTTGTCATACATGCTTTAAAAATCGTTGTGCATGGTCAATACTGTCACTGTCAGAAATGCATTACACAGTTGATACCAAATATGGATACCATTTTAACGATTTAAAAGGTAAAGGAATGATTATTTCGACCATTTAAATGTTAAGAAAATTAAACAGAAATTAACAATGAGCCCTTATATGTACAATGTACACATGTGTAGGCTACAAAGAATAGGCCTATGCTGAGGACAAATGTGCTACTGACATACTGCAGCCCACACCATTTCCTCAACCCTGCCTCAGTACAGTGGTACACTTCCATTCAATACAGTAAACAAGGGAACTGTGCATACAGTATTTACCTTTTTCCCACCTTAATGTTCTTAAAAGTTAGTGAAAGTTTCACAGCATGAAGCACACAAGGAGCACAGATATGAAAGAATCTCATTAATTTACACGATTACTGACGTGAAAGAGAATACACTGCCTCAAGGCCTCTGACTGGTTGAAATTTTCCCACTCTAAATGTCAGAACAGCTTCCAGTAAAGATTTTTTCGTGCAATAGGATGTCCCAAAATTCAATCTGAGAAAGTTATAGGAGATTATGAGGTAATATGAAGTGCACATTTTTCTTAATCAGTTAACTTCAATATTGTTCCTTCCATTAGTAGTTTTTGATTCGAAAGGAAATGGCACGACTTTGTCGTGAAAATTTGGGTCTCCTTGAAGTGATCGCTAAATCTCCGATACAGGTGTAATACCAGGCATGTGTTATGAAGTCTCTGAACCATAAAAATGAGCTGCTATTACTGAATGCTATTTAAGTCACCGTGAAACTGCAGGGTACCTGACGGGTATCATGATCGGGAACCCGGTTCCTGTTTTTTGTACCTGTGCAAACACTATTAGGCTAATTCTTAATTTTCGATTTGAAAGAAAATGACAAGACTTTGTTGTGACAACTGGAGTCTCCTTGAAATGGTCTCTACATCTCCAATATGGTGTACTGTATCAGGCAATTATGAAGTCTCCGTGCCTATAAAAATGAGCTGCTATTTATGTCACCGTGAAATCGGGTACCCAGGTACCCGACAGGTATCACGATCGAGTAACATGTTTCTGTTTTTTGTACCCAGCGTGCAAACAGTACTAATTTTATAACTACACTGTAGAAACTGATACAGCATTAGGCCGCGCCGCCCTACTGAGATGAGATGTCGTATGAAATCAAGTGACAAAAAATCCCAATGCATTTCTTTTTTTTTGTTTTTCCTGGACCAGTCTGCATTTCATGCACTCAGAACCAAAGATCTTCAGTGTAGAGGGCAGAAATCACTTGGCGTAGTGGCGTGAGGATTCACTGAGTTGGCATACAACCTATCAGTTGACTACTGTGCTATAAATCACACCTGTGTTACATTGGCGTATGAACGCTGACACCTCGGCATGACTTCGTAAGGTGTAGCGGTATCACCAATATAAAATATTGATATACCGACGTGAAAATATCGATAATATGGATATTTTCGCGGAATGGGTATGCACACTACACATATGAAAAAACTAAGTATGGGAAAGTATTACTATGTACCCGGTCCCTGACGACTTAAATACTGAATTTTACTACGCTGGAAGCGAAAACTACATCAAGATTTGTGCAGAAAAATTAAAAAGCTGTGTTTGCATTTATCATTTGAGTAGTTGCAGTCGCAAAGTAACTTTTAATTATGTCTTTGAGAGTATGTCTCACGTATATAGCTTTTAGTGTTACTTCAGCATCATACCAGACGATCAAATATCCCTCCACCTTGCTAAAGCAACAGCCATGATCTAAAAAAAAAATCTGTAGTAGGTCTGCCCCTAAACAACTACAAAATAGTTTGAAAATCTGGTTTCACTGACCATACAAACATTTTCAAAACGAGTGGCCCAAACATTAGCGTAATTTCCTGCCCTTACTAGCATGTGCTACGCCGATTCCTTCCACTAGCAACAGCTTGTGTTTTAAATATTTTTCTTTCAAACAAAACTATCACATTTTGATTCGCAAGTTTTGAGATAAGTAAAAAGTGTTCCTTTTGGACTCACGTAAGCCAGGGGCCTTCTCCGTTATTCAGTTTGTCACTTAGCTGTACGTACTTCTTCACCTAACTCTCGTAAAATACCTCGCACGTAATTCACTACGCAATGCTGCATCAAAATGGCCTTGTTTTGCTAGTCACTATATATCTAAAATACCGACCAATATTTTCGATATCAACTATTCATTGGTATTACACTCAACTATAACCACTGAGTTACCTCAACTATAACCACTGAGTTACTAGCAAGTCGATATTCCTAGCTGATATCTTGTCTATGCTTCAGACATTCCAATAATCTACGAATACAGTACTGCTTGTAGTGAAAATCCAGTACCGGCTGCAGGCTGCAGCTCGATAGCTGCTTCAGCGTCTCAGCACTCTCGCATGTGTCCGGTACCGGGGATGACAGAATTTTCCCGAAACTTTCAAGTCCAGCTACTGTATAATCTTTTTTTAATGTATGGAAAAATATTGCAATCGAAACTACTCGCAAAATTCCGCCCAAACAAACAAAATATATACCTCACAAAATATTTAAAAAACCCTCGTATCAAAGTACGCTGATCCAGTCAAAGGTCACAATACTCTTACTGTATGTATGCTGCATACCCGTAGTTTGTTTGGAAGAGTCCAAACTGTAAATATTTTCTACAGTACTACCAAGTGTTGCATGTGGGGACTGATTGTGGTACGTTCGTACATGTTTGCATACATTCATGTTGTCAACAGAATTAACATAAAGCTTCCCCAACGAAAGATTACGATGCTGTACTAAACCCCATGGCCTATGGAATAACATGGGTAGTACAGTATGTGTACCAACACTGAACTTCTAACGAATGTATTTGTGAAAAATGTTACCTTATTTTCTCTGTTTGTGGAACTTTACTCTGTGAGATAGTCTCAGATAGATCACCCAATTAACAGTAAGTCTGAATTCAATATCATGAAAAATAAGTTTACTTGTAAGGTCTCGGAATAAACTTGCATGCAGTAACCAATTCTGTAGGAAAAACTTTTGTGTCACTGATACGGCTCATAAGCTAGCTCTGTACATATTCAGCCATTTATGCCCCACGTGTACTTTGGCAGACGATCACCAATCTGATCCACTGTGTACACATAACATTGAAGTATTCCACTGTGTATGCAAACCGCAGAAATAATTCATATGGCATGCTTATATGCTAGGTTGCGTCGGTATGAACAAAACTAGATACCGACATAGCTGTTGGCAAATACCTAGTATCACCAGGTATACCGGGAATTTCGCAGAACCAGTACTTCACACGTTAACTGCACTATCGATCAAACGTTAGCATGCACTCTCCCCAAGGCCAACGAATATATTCACTGTTTCGTGACAGCGATTTTTTCCTATCTCTTTTCTCTTCTTTGCAACAGAATATTTCCAAGATTTGAAAAAATTTTCATTAAAAAAAAGAAAATAAAGTATGAAAGACCCAAGTGTCTTACGTGTCTCTCATTTCAAGCTACCGTGTCTCTCATTTCAAGCTACCATAGAACCCAGGGTTCGTACACTTTATGAAGGAGTAAATTCCATGCCCCTTCCAGGCTTTTCAAGTCTCTTTTCATGAGATTTCCAGGCTCTTTTGGACAACAAACACCTGATGTATTTTATAACTGATTACTGTACATGGTATTGAAATATTCTCCTGTTTAACAGTTTGACCCTTGCACAAATATAATATTAAACATTACGTACAGTACTTTTATTTGTGCATGTTAACTGTAGGCCCTACAACATTCTGTGTTACCAGTATCTTGTAAAGAATGATACGTACTTTATGTTCATTGATGTACAACTGGTATCTACAGAATGTTGTTAAATGGCTAAGTTCCAAGGCTCTTTGATACATCTAATTAAAATTAAAATAACAAGTGACTTGCACTGGTGCACAGTATCTATACCTGCAGTAACAAACTCTACATGACCACTGAGACACCGGCCAAAAAAGATCTGCAACCCCAATGAAACACCACAAATGTATTATTACAACAAAAACTTATCCTGCTCCCAAAATGACCACTCATTGACCACTGAAAATTACTGAACATCCCAAATGAAGAATATTCACAGGATCATACAGTAGCGTCATAGGCCTGCGCCTTGCGATCACAACAGCTCACACCAGCGCACTTATATTGACTAAAATATTCATGTTTTATCCTTTGGTGGCCCTTACCATCAGAAATAATGTAGAAATGTGTTTGACTTTCCAAATGAAGAGATTGGAGTTCAGAAATCACAGAGCTACAGCTTCCTGCATAGTGCATACACACTATTGCAGAAAACACAGGCCGCTCTCATTCATGTATGAAAGCAATATGATCGATAGTCATAATTTTTTGAAAATAACCCAAGCGGCCCAGAATCCCCCAAATATTTTCTTCACATGTGCAAAAGACCCTCATCAAACAATCCGCACTGTATTTGCATCCTTTATCGAGATGAATTTCCCCTTACGGATCTTTTTTCTCTAAAAGGACTCTTAAGTTTTGCAGTATTAAACATGTAAAACATATCAATTCCAAACCTAGGCTGCACACATGAAAACTGGTTACGCAGTTTATTGTGATTGTTGAGCGACATCCCGTGATTATTTTTTAAAAAATTCTCCTGGAAGTGTTAACTGTTTTCATTAACTCTTTGATTGATAACTTTACATGGAAAATGTCATTTGGCTACAGAATGATATCGCAGCTTGCCATACTTTGCAAAAGTATATTTAAAGCGATAGAAACTGGACACTAGATTAACTAGAGCATTCAAACAATATGATCTGAAGGGTTCTATACATTCTTGCAGTAGCGAACAGTCGAATGTGACCTTCGTGGGATACTTATACTTCATCTTTGTGCTCTTACTGTCCGTTATGACGCCATAAAATCATCATATGGAAAGTGCCTTTTCATAGACTGGAATCATATGATGTGACCAAAAAAGATTGGAATTGTCCGTTATTTAATGAAAATACTGAAGATTTTACCCGGTTGTTTGATAAATACAGTTCACATTTTGTTGAAAAGATATATAAACATTTTCCAGGCTGTTTCTAAAAATTTCCAGGCTGTTTGGTCCAAATTCCAGGTTTTCAAGGCCTTGAAAATGAATAACTTGAATTCCATGCTTTTCCAGGCCTTGTACAAACCCTGCATTCAAAAGCAATGCCAAGTATGGCGTAAAATGTACCATAGCCTGCCTGTCATCTGTGCTAGCTAGCTGTACTGTATTCATGACGCTACATGTACAGTTCACAGCACTAGCTGGGTCGGTCTGACCACAGCTGTACTGTGTGCTAGTAGCAGCGTTGTAATTGGTATGCACTATGCATGGTATTTACCAGGTAAGAATTCCAGCCACAATGCGCAGAATCGGTTGGAACGAACACCAGGTAAAGTTTATACACACTAAGAGGCCTTGTATGAGTAATCGGTATGCATAGCAGGAGCTGCAACTCCCTGTTCGTGCCGCCTACTAACAGTTACCAGGTATGAACGTATGTACTGCGCAGAATCAATTCTGCCAAGTTTTTGGAGTATTTGACAAATCGTAAACAGTTATGTGCTTGACAGGATTCGAGATTGGAACCTTCGTGGGATAGTTCACTGCTCTTAGGCCTACTATGGTAAAGTTTTTAAGCCATTAGTCATAGCATGTTATGGGTTAAATTTACCAACTTGTGGTTTTTCAGTACACGTGCTAAGATTGTGTATGTGGATAGCAGTTAGTGTCTGGGATTTTACGGTAAAGTGCACAGGGTAAACAGTGGGAAGCAGTAATAGTAGGCTAACGAGTTTGTGTTCGATATTTCTATCGGGTATAATTTTTACCAGGTACTTGGGCATGTTTTCCGGGATACCTGTTATTTTCGGTATATTCATTTCCAACAAATTTCAATACCGCCGGTATGGGTATTAGTGAAATACTAGGTATACCTGGTATATCGATATAGCCTTCCGACGGACCCTACTATATGCTCGTAGCATTGTGATGAACAACTCAGTATTGTGCTACCAAGGTCACAAGAGGTGAACCTAGACCTTCGTAAGCTAGGCCAAAGATTTGTTGGTAACTTGACCCTATGGATGCTTAGCCTGTGGAGCGGACTCTGTAGCAGCCTTTCTAAAGATGGCGCTCTCTCAGAAATCATAATACACCACCTGTATATATTCTATACAGAGTCTGCAAACCTTCGTCCACTTTTCATTTACACGAATCCCCAAAATGCGGGACAGATTATTATTCATAAGAAGGTCACATGGTGTTCACGGTACTGAATATTCATGTCTATCAACGGCCTGCGACGATGCACATAGCCTATACGAATACTTCTGAAGATATGGTGACATCTTAAAAAGGTACGTATTTATCAAGCATGGGCTAAAAATGGAGCTATTCCTTGCAGTGAATAGTCAAGCACAACGTTAGGCGTAGGATCTTGTCCCAGATCTTACCGGTTTGTACAAACTGGCCTGTATATAGGCCCTTGCAAGACGACAATATTCCTTGCTATCTGTATATGTATACATGTACACGGTAGCAGCTAAGCCAGTGACTATACAGTATGATGGTGGTACCATGAGTCGGTCAATCAAGGGAATTTTCACTAAAAACATACACATATGGTAGAAATATGTAATTTAAACTCATCCATTATTCTCATGAACATGTTTTATCTTGATCCTGAAAGTCTGAGTGAATTTCGTTAACAAACTTCAACGAGACGGAGAAATTCCCACCACAGGTTTCAGATGCCTGATGTTCAAGAACGGTACCTTGAGTCGGTCACCGAAATATTATGAAAGCCCATAAGAGTGGTATCAAAATATAATCCATGAATGACATCATCATTATAAAAACAAATCATAAGATGTTGGAAGGAGACCATTTGCGGTGATTTGGAGGATTGTTTGAAATATAAGGTCTCAAGCCACCTTTACGTAACACTAGATGTAGGCTAGGCTGGGTGAATTTCTTCTAAAAATGGGAGTAAATGCTTATTTTTGACAGAGTTTGAGTTGTGGTTATGTAGTGCTGGAGTTTCCTCAATGTCGTATGTTTATTTGTTGGCCATAGCTCGCCTGACTTACATTTTGTATGCGGTGACCGACTCAAGGTACACTCACGATAATAGCCATACTGCACTGCATAACGTGTATATACACGTGTCTGCTGTAGTGAAGCAACCAGTCCCTCGTGCTGACTCCACCCCTTACCGATGCTGATGACGTGTACATTAATTATCATGAAGTTATTTTTGTCTCAGAAATGAGATTGGCTAGAAAGTTGGCAGGCTATTGTATCGTATTGTATTAAACTTCGTCTGTATACTACTATACTGTAGGCCTACATTAACATTAGGGGTAAGCAAATATTAAGAATTGTACTTGTAGATGATAAAACTCAACAATAGCCTGCTTACAGCAGGCTAATGGATGCTTAGTGTAGGTACTGGTTTTTAAAAACACTTGATATATGCCTACAGCTACACCTTATAACTTCGACGTCGGCTTTATGGAATGCACCCTGGCAGGGCTCGAAATAACGGGGGCCCGTGGGCCCGATGCTCCTAGAAATTTGCTCGGGCCCATAGCTTCTACAGAGAAAGGGGCCCGGTTGGCTTCTAAACATTTCAAGTCTAATTGTACAGTCTGCCCAGAACCTTTGCGATCTTATATCTGCTGTACGTACTAGGGCTGGGCCGCTCAGGCAAATATTTAGCATTCATGACTGACTGATTGGAGGGAATTGAACAGTGCCCTTCATTTTACAGGGTAATAACTTCTGGAGTAACGAGAAAATTTTGAAAATGTACACTACATGCAACATGTGTGGTTGTTAAGACATGGTCTAAGAGGGTGTGGACAGATTGGTTTCAGGCTAGCTTCAGCCTCAACTTGCCTTAATTATACCCATACTACACGTTTCCAAGCACGTAAAAAGCACTCGTACACTTTAACCATCCTTTTTTATTTGTAAGTTTTGGGCCCCTTGATTTCTCATTTGGCCCCTAGATTCCACGGGCTAGGGGCCCGACTGGCCCCAGAAGGCTGAAGGCTTATTTCGACCCCTGCCTGGTTCCTGGAGGACTACCATATACTCAGGAGGACAACCAAATATTTATCGATGGTTGTCCTGCAGACAGCCAGTCTCATCTGCTTAAGGAACATCACTGCCTATCACATGTAAAGAACAAACGTGTAATTGTCGGTTGCCTACTAACAGTAACACTTAGGCATAGGCCTACTGAAGTAGGCCTAGCCTACTATCGAGTATCGTTATGTTCAACTTAGCCACAAGCATAACTAACTGACGTTAGCCTAACGTTAATGTTAATACGTTTGAATACCACAGCTTTGGCGATCAAAAATACAGATTCTTGGCTAGCCAACGTCATGTCAGGATCGGTCTTCATGATCACTTTAATTCTAGACAAAGGGAACTTCGAAGATTTTTCATTCTTAGCGGCAGTCTGGTCCTTTTCAGCCATTATTTGAGTTTCACCTTCCTCTTGACTTTCCCGCGACATGTTGGCAGCCATTTTCTGTGTCAATGTGTACTTCCGGTTCGATGGTACTGTAAAAAGATAAAACTTCTTCGATCACTACTGAGAGGCAAGAAGTAAATCCTTTGTCTCCCTAAATGAGTACTGTAGTGTTTTAGCAAGGTGGGGCGTTTCCTCGGTGAATAATTCCTGGAAAAGGGTGTCTTATACTTACATTAGCAGACCGGCAGACCGAGCATTGTGGGTGGATGAACATTAGGTACCAACAATAGGCCTATCTAACTTTATGAGTGTGAAGGGGGTTGGGTTGCACAGATACGGTAGTCTACCTGGGACCATACCCATTGCTAATTGTGGGCCCAGCCAGTGGCGCCGGCACGGGGGGCATGGGGGGCGTGCCCCCCAATCGATTTCAGAAAAATATTTTTGAAAATTTTAAAATGATCCCAAAAGGCGTTTAAGCTATAGATTTCTGTATGGGGTAGGGTGAGGTGTGTTTTCAACCAAGTGATGGATCTATTGTAACCATTTTCCATCACAAATGGTTCTCAAACTATCAGAATTATCGCAAATCCTTCGAAAACTTTCAAAATTTTCGCGCGCTCCGCGTGCTTCAAACCTTACCTCAATATTGTTCTAATTATCAATAATTTCCGGTAGCAACTCCCACAGAAGCACAGCAACAGAAGCTGAAAGCTGTTCACGAATTCTCAGGTAAACTCGGACTGGCTAAATTTGTGATTGGCAAATAGGTTTGTTGGGGAATTGAAAGTGTCTCGATGCAGAGCATGAATGCAGGTTTTGTCATGGTCATCTTATTTAATGAAAAATTTCGGCGCGCTTCGCGCGCATTCATCACTGTTTTCACTCCAAATCATGACCATTATTAAGGTTGTAACACATGCAACTATTCTTATCACAACAATTCCGAAATAACAGAAGTATATCCCCAACATCTGTAGGGGCCTATGGGATCTTTCAGTCTAATTTGTAGCATGATGTGGAAGGTTGAAAGTGCGTATTTACCGTTATACATTTTTCAAAATGTTTTTTCCCAGCGCTTCACGCGCAGCCTCTACCTGTATAGATGGTGGCTGTTAATACACTTACGACGAAAGAAATATTCTGAAACGCGCCTTTTAGTCCTTAACCGGTCTGATATCACTTCCCTGCACCTATACTCTCTCTCTCATTCCCCATCGATGGAAGATGTTCGTCTGGATTTTCTTTCAAACTTAGTAAAATACCATTGTTGTAACGTGCTCGGCATTATACTCTATAGTATCATTTGGATGTCAGTTAATATCATATCAGTGCCCCAGTTTATATAATTAATCCAGAGCTTCCAGGAGGCATAGGTGTCTGTCAGTATTAGACTGTTAGATACCCTTTTATAATGCACAATGAGACAAAGGAAAATTTTCGTAATAGTCCAAGAATGTTTCTGTGGACTCCACCCACGTATTTTGTCGTAAGAACTTTCCCCGAATAGAAGGCATTAAAGCCTAGCCAAAAAGGGGGCTTGGCGAGGTTTGTTGACAACATACCCTTCTCTAAGACAACACACTCTCCTCTTTCACTTAACCAAAAATTAGAATTCACTAAATTATGGATATTTTCCAGCCATGTATGATCAGTTCCAAAAATATCCTAAAAAATAGCACCATTTTGCATCTAAGCAACTTTAAATTACCAACATTTCTCAAAGGGGAGGGGACACCCCCTCCCCTTAGACCCATCCCCCAGGACGGTACCTTTATGTAGCGACAATAAGGATTCCACACTGCTGTATACCATCGCAAGGACGCACATTCTCTTCTTTCTCCTAACCAAAAATTAGAATTCACTAAATAAGGATATTTTCCAATCATATAAGATCATTGACAAAAATACTCCAAAGATAGCACCATTTTGCATCTAAGCAACCTTAAATTAAAAAAAATTTCTCAAAGGGAAGGGGGACACCCCCTCCCCTTAGACCCCTCACCCAGGACGGCACCTTTATTTACTGCCAAAAAGGACTCCACATTGCTGTGTACAATCGCAGGGGCGCACAAAAAATGGTACAATTTAAGCAGACAGGGGGGAACTGAGGTGGCATTATGACATCTGTTATGCCCCCCCCCATCACCAAATCCTGGCGGCGCCACTGGGCCCAGCGACGCCGGCCCCAAAGGCCCTAAAATGGGTCTAGGATAAATGAACGAGGTACAAGCCAAACATTTCACATTTATAGTTCCCACTATGAATAGGGTAACCATATCCAAATTCCCGGAGGACATGTCCAACTTAGCTGAGCAATGTCAAGTCATTGCTACACCCCAGCGTTGTGTACACAAATAAAATTTTGCGATACCTACTTATACGAATCCACTAGGCTAAACCTGCTTGCGATTCATAATACGGGGGTATAATATGGTCGCCTGCGAATTTGACTTGATGAGTCCCACTAGTTTTATTTGAGATACATCCGCCTTGGCAGTAACCTAGGCGAAATCCTGGGCAGTTCATGACAGCATTCAGTGGCTTACTTAGGATAGTTGGTACCCACTGCGATCCTCAGCTTTCTGTGTTACCCAGTGTTGCCCTGAGGGAGGGGTCTAAGGGGAAGACGTGACATTTATGTAAGGTCGCTTGTGCAAATTGTTGCTGCATGGCAAAGCTTTGAACTGAGGGTTGCTATTGTCTTTTTTTCAATTTTCTTTTTGAGAGTGGGGTGGGCTATTTTAGGGACAAGGTGACATAACTACCCTTTGAAAAGTTTTTGTAAGATGTAAAATGGTTGAGTAGAAAAATGGTGCTATCTTGAGGAAATGCGAAAACTTTTGAACTGGAAGCAAATTTAGAAATTCTCCCTTTTAGTGTCTCTTTCTATTTTCTTGTTGGTTTGGTGTGAGGGAGAGGGTACTGCCTGTATCGATCCGCTTTGAGAAATGTGGCCTTTGTAAGGTTGCTTGAAAACAAAATGGTGTTACTTTGACGAAACTTTGCATTAAATATTTGTTCTATAAGTTCAAATTACGATATTTAGTGTTTATTCGACTGTAGCATGCCGTGCCAAAGCCAAAAACTGGTACCCAGTACGGGCCTTCCCACCTCTTAGTGCGCCAACGCTACTTGGAGAGCCACCATCAGTTGGTGTGTAGCGTAGGGTTTTATTTTTTGTATTTTGTTGCCAAAAATGCCTCCCAGATTGGCGGAAATGGCACTTTCTAGACCTCCGAAGTTGCATCTTAAAATATTTTGGGACTTTTTACTGTAGAAACTACGCCTTCCAGAAGAAAGGTTTGATTTGAAGCTTACTCAATAAAATCACTTTGTTTGAGAAAACAGGACGTAAAGGTACTTTACAAGCTCATTGATTATAGCATGTAATTAAAGGTTATTTAATGTAAGCATGGTGTGGTACCGCGTGAGAAAGAGCACGGAAGATCTTTAACGTGTAGGTTTCAGCTGTGTTACATGCACCATGCACGAAGAAGGGAGTTCATTCGTCTTTCAAAAGGTCATTCACCTACCAAACAGCTTATCAGAAGCCGTTTCCTTTGCGATATCTCGAGAGGTTGCGAGAAAAGTTGAACAATGTTCAACTCCAAGCGATGACCGTGAATCGAACTGGCGGCAAAGATATTTTGACCATATGTGGTTATCAGTGCAAGGTGCCCGATTAAGAGCCCTTTTGCGACGGGGTCCAGGGACCTCCTCGGGAATATTTTAGAAAAAGGTGAACCTTTATATATGATTTTTCCATGTGCCGAGGGCCTTAAATACGCTTCAGTGCAACAGAGTTTTAAGCATACGTTTCAGTATTCTTTCAAAAAGGCCATTTTTCATTTAGGGTTTGGAAATCTCATGGGGGGGGGGACCTGCATCCTTGCTCCCTTAGGCTCCAGCACTACCCGCAGATATATCTTCCTTATGTTAATGTCGTGTATGACAGTGCAAATATTCATGGTTGGTTTAAAAAAAATATTAGTAGTTTGTAAAAATTTTCATTGTGTCCTCTCACTTCTTCAAAAAGGAGGACAACTCAACTTCCGACGTCATGCAATGCTGGAAGAAGGACAGGGTGATCAAAAGCTGGATAATCCGGCGAAAAGCTGGACGTAAGGTTACTTTATAGAACACATTGCCAAATCAATTGCACAAACGACAGAATTTTTATCCGTTGAAAAGGGCCCACCAGACTTCCTATGGCAAAGGGTCTGAAGATAGGGGTACCAGTAGAGGATTCATGTCACATGAACAAATTCAGTCCATAGAGAGCATAAAACTGGTTACCCCAGTCTGTTCCAATAGCGGTACCAGACCCTCTTAAAATGAGTCCTTGGGCCCTAAGATTCAATTAGACTAGCATAGATGTAGTCGTGCCACCTGAAAACAGTTTTCAATAATCGTGTTTACTCCGTTGAATGAAAAATGACTTATGCCGGCAAACTTAATACCAATTGCGTTGGCCCCGATTCAACAAAAATGGGATTGGACTCCACAGTGGCAGATCTATGAATTTTTCTTGGGATGTTTTCTTATGTGCTGCCGAATATACGGGCCAATACCGACAATTGAAACAAATTAAAACAAAGCCCATCATGACTAGGGCAGGGGTCAGAAAATTTGCATTCCAAATGCTTCAGATTGCAAGAAACATATACATCTCATTACAGTTCTGGGTTGACTATGTGTTTGTCGTCAATGGAGAAAAATTGGCACACAAAATGCTATCGTTTACAGCAATTTGCACTCTTAAACACAAAATAAGTCACTAAATCTCTGTATAAAGTAAACTTAATTAGAATCACAAACCCCTTACAATTTGGATCATCTTGGCACGACGGTATTTAGTAATTCTGCATTGCCCCCAGCATATCCCGGTCATTGATGCGTTAGCAATTTACATAGCACGCCCCTATTAAAATCTATCTGAAGTCTACAATTACAAGAACATATATTTCAGAGGTTGTTAAATGAATCTCATTCATCCAACTCCCATTTCATAGCTTATTTCGTTGCCGTTGTATAAAATGTTGAAATTTATCCACTTTAAAGTGTAGTGATTTGCGCCATAATCTGTGGTGCCCTTCTTTCACAGCTCACATAGCCGTAAGAAAAGGTAGGAGGGGGCAGCAAGGTCGACTGCTCCCCCACTCTCGAGATTGAGGGGGTGAATATCCTTTTACGCTCCGCACTGTCAAGCAATGGCACTGTAATATACATTGCCTGCAACACGCCAACACGATGTTTTATGCTGCATTTACAACTTTTTCCCTGTACATCACATTAAAGAACTATTATTTATTGAGAATGTGAATTTTTTCGTCAGTCTAGCTTGCTTTATTGTCTCTCTGTGTCCAGTCTTTTTACACACAATGTATAGGCAACGTGAAACATATGATAAAAATATAGGGGTTTATCTTTTATTATAGGAATCCCTTTATAGACATACGCTTAATATGCTGGAAGTTTTGTTTGTATGTGTGCATGACTTTTTCTTTGTTTTTTTTTTTTTTTGACAATTTAACGTCTTATCGTATGTAATTAAAATGGACAACAACCAAGTTTATCTTTGGATTGAACACTCAGCCTGCAGACCTATGAAACCCAAAGAGGCCACTGATCTTGTCTGCGAGACAATCTAATATTGCATTTCATTAGTAGTGAAATTATAACTTTCACACCACCTTTTAACCAGTGGTGGCACAGGAAGGCAACGGGGCCTTGGTGCTCCCATCCGATAGTTTTCCAATTTTTCGAGAGCCATAGTTAAGAGTGGGTACGTACGATCCAGTATGCCTCGGCGGTTTAATTTTTGTTGCTCTCGATACGAACATCCTTCAATCCTTCAATGCGAACATATATTTCGGGCGCTCTTTGTGCTCTGTAGAGTTTCTCTGACTTTTATTTACAGTTTGCTTTCAAGTAGGAGACATTTAATGTCCTCCTACCTTGTCCAGTAATCTAGACATAGTTATCCTTCACTTTTTTGTAAATATTGCACCAATCATCTTAAATGGTAAAGTTGTGTTCTTTTGTACGTGGCACGATGCAATGCAAAAAAGGGCACAGCTCCCAACATTTCTAAATTCGAAATAGGATATAAAGGCATGATAAGTGGAAATGTGCATGAAGTGAACAGCAAACGCAAAGAGCAAAGCCCAAAGCCCTTAATAGGTGGGGTCCAGGGGCTTGCCATAGGACTCCCTGGTGGGGTCCAGGGGAAAACCCCAGTACAGGTCCAGTGGAAGTTTCAGACTTCTAAGTGTTTTAGAAGCTTCAGAAGACCGATTTGTTTGTGATGTATGAATGGGAAACACTGTAAGCACAATGTAGACTGGAAATGAAATACAGCAGGCTTTAGGGGCCAAAACTTTATAAAAGCCGTGTTGCAAGCCTTGCATATTTAAGATGCCTTTGCAATGGCTTTCTGACTACCACTCATGGAAGCTGGCACACATCAGCCAACATTTTCGTCTGGGCGGGATAATAACAGGACACAGCTGAAAGGCGGAACCAAGGGAGGATTTTCGGAAATTTTCCACCCAAAGCGGGAGGGATGGGAGCTCTGATTAAGAAGATATCCCCTGTCGAGGCAGTTTCTCCGCTTGGTTACCTTCAATCGAATTTTTCAACATGTAATTTGAAATTTTTGCCGCCTTTACAGTCCTTAGCGTACTACACTGCTATGAAACAGGCTGTGTCAGTGTGGGGAATGAAAACGATGGCCGGCTCATGGCGAAATAGTTTTTTATTGTTCCTATTCCTAAATGTTTTGCTTTCATTTTGGTTTTCCAGGAGGATAAAATGGTAGTTTCCAGTACATGAGCACACATAAGTCGATAAAATATAATAACAATAGCACCATTTTGTATCTTAGCTTCATCAAGTGCAAAATTTTCAAGACAAGGGCACATAACCATCTCCTCAAGGACGGTCGACTCGAATGTCCAAGAAGTACTTCATAGCAAGAGTTCCCCAGCCCGGATTATGTTTGTAATGATTTACGTTGCTATTGGAATTGTACCATATTTCTACAGCATGAAATCTCAAAATGAGGAATGTTTAGATGCACTTAAAGGTCTCTGGAAAGGGCCATTTCCTGCAATCTGGAAGCCATTTTAAGCAAATAACTTGTATGATACACTATGTGCCAACTCAAGGTGACTCTCTGCTTAGGCAGTGTCACAATTTCCCTCAATGCTCTACAGTAAACACTGCACCTCCAACTATAAGGGGTACAAAGCTAGGAAAGGAAAAGGACAAAGCTGGAGAAGGGGATGCAGCCTATCCTCCCTCTTTTGGGCAAAATACTTGACTTATTCAGACAAAATATGGTATTTTGGGCAAACGTGGGACATTTTTGCATTAATATTTCTGAGGCAACTGATCATTCCCCACTCCTCTGTGACATCTCCTCTAGATTTGAACCATTTCCATTAAATTATTACGATAAATCTACATCTAAGAAACTTCAAGAGAGCAGAAAAGCATTTATTCCATATATAAACTTATTTATTAATCTTTACAGCTCTGGCTCTGGGTACAAAAGTTTCTCAGTATAAAAAATATATCCTGTTGGCACCAAACTATAATAAAATCCTCTCGAAGATTTCTTTGGAAAGACTACTGGATAGAACTCTTTTAATTTAGTACTGTTGCAAAACAAGTTCCAATTTGTATCAGCTATTAAACAAAATTTATAAAATAATCTTTTCTTCTTCTCAGCAGTCTCACTGCCCTCTTTCCCTAAAACGCAAATATAAAAAATACACTCCCATTTATTTTCATTGTACAGTGAACTTATTTCATAAGTAGTTAGTACTGACTTGAAAATCCTGAAGGAGAAAGTATTTGCCACTGGTCTTCTCTTCTAAAAGTGACCATTATATCTATGTCAAATTCCAGAGAGGAACATCAAAAGCAATACCTCTGATAGTTCCTCATGACACTGACCATTAGGTCTGTTGCTAAATTCAGAAAAAACCTTTGAAAGACTAGTTATGTAACCTTACACCTAATATTATTGCAACAGAAGCTACATTATTTAATCACTGAAAATAGCATGCATTGTTATTTAATACTGAAACTTTAAAAAGTTTCAAAGGAAAAGAAATGGAAACAGAAACACACCATGCAAAACAATATAAACATTGTGACTACTGGAAGCTATTGTACATAGGGAAGCAACTCTATAAAGTCCCTTCCCTGTCTCCTCCACATACCCCCATCCTGCAAATCTTAAACAATAATTATACAGCATTACTTTTGTCAGGCAAGTTTTAAATGTTACACTTTTAATCCCATAAATTCAAGTGAAAGATATAAAATATATGAAAACTTTCATCACCATTTTTCTCTTATCAAGATCTAATGGTTGAAAAGCTTACAAATGATCAAAAGAAAAGCACAAAATAACATATTGAAGCATTATCATATATAATGGAAGTCTCTGTATCAATGTACATCTAAACTTCAGGCAGATTGGAAAACATGAACCTCACCCAATCTGGTTATCTTGGTTTTACAGACAATAATCAAAGAAAGAAGGAAAAGAAAAACACACTAGCACTTTGTTAATAGTTTCACCAAATATATCCAAAATCATTTTTCCCTTTCAGTGTTCTATTCCCAGCATATACATGAATACAAACTACCACTTTAAAACATCACAATACAAGATGTAACTGTCATCCCAGGTTAATGTATTATAAAGTTACCTCACATATTACCATTAACACGATATCACATATTGATTTCTCAAACAAATTGCAAATCATTTTATAGTACTGACAATCAGAAATGTCAATAAGTAAAGTTGGTAGTAGTATCTTTATTTCCAAAATCTGGAAACCTGGAATATACATGGCTGGATTTAGATTTCAATCACCATTGATCATTAGTACTCTTAAAAGTTGAGTACTAGACACCCTGCCATAATTAGGTTTGGTCGTTACTTACAACTACATGCCTTAAACTTGAGTGTTTCGAAAATGAAATTAAAATTTTGTCAGTAAACTCCAACTTAAAGTATACTGTGCAGTTATTTTTCAACCTTATTGGAGTAAACATATTACACTATCTGGTTAAATTTGATAGATTACAATTCTGTTTACTAGTACTGAAAGATAGTTTCATTTCTCATTCATTTAGTATTAAAGTACTGATGCATAAACTTTCTTTGTGTAGATCAAGTAGTTTCATTAAAATTTTCTTTGAGTAGGTGAAACAGTTCCATTAAAACTTTCTTGGGAGTAGAAAGGGTTCAGTATTATTTCTACAGCAGGTTCCCTACCAAAATTTAATGATGTAATTTCTTACAACTACATTCATACAAACTTCCTTTAAGCAAGCCAGGTAGTTTCAATGAAACTTTCTTTTGGTAGACCAAGTGGTTTCATTAAAACTTGCTTTCAGTAGACCAGGTAATTTTATTAAATTTTTGGGTTGACCTGGTAGTTTGAAACTTTTGTGTCAAATCCTGACAGATTGCAGCCTGATAGATTCACTACAATTTTCAGATTACAATCAATTTCAGGCACAGTCAATTGTTTGATTTCTCTTACAGCATACATACATCATTCAAGAGAATGGTATCTTAAACACCAAAACATTTCTGGAACCTGAGAGTTACAAAATTTCAGAGACAATTTGTTCAAAGATTATCAATTGAGGTATATTATGCATTTTCAACTAAATTATCACCTGCAATTTGAAACACATTTTCATTCTTTATTTGGGGAATATTTATCTCTATAACTGAAGGACATTTGATTCATAAATAATACAATTCTGCTATTAATAGCTCTGAATTACACTATATTGTTCCTTCTGAAGCTAGCAATATTTGACAAGATGCCGAACACAAAGAATATCTAGCAGTACTGAAGAAAGTAATGACAGGTTTAAGGAAATGATTTAACATACTGTATCAGTCTTGCTTCAAGATAGCAGATTTCACTGTTGAATGTCTGTGACAATACATACATTGTAGTCTGAGTACAGTAACAAATCCATTTCTAATCTAACAGAAAAATAATTTACTACTGCTAGTGCTAATACTGAGTCTTGATAACACCAAAAGATCTTGTTTACGAGTTGCAGATCCACTTTCAACACAACATTCTACGTAATACTGATACAATACACTATTCTTTTTTTCTTTTGTATTTCAGTATGAAAATATATTCTCAAAATTCTCATGATGTCATAACAGTTGACAATAAATATAAATGATTTGAGGCCTGTGTCTGAGGCAATCTTTCTTTTGGAAGTGTTGGGTTTGCTATTTTAGTTTTTAAAGAAGTGTTTATTTTGTCATTTCAGTTTTCATCCTAAGCTGGTACACAGGCTTAACGGATATTTTTTCTTTTAGAGGAAGTGGGTGGGGGACAGAGCCGCTTTTCCAAAGAATACTGCAACTGAATCCTTTCTTACAGACAAATTGACACAGAGTTTCTACAGTCTGCCTAAGAAGTTGGCTTTGTCCCAACTGCAGAGAGGTTACAGCCCTTGCTTATGTGTTACACTTAAGTACTGACAGCATGACCGTTACTTATTAAAGCAGTGCTGTAGTAGAGACCGGAGGGTCCGAGACCAAGACCAGCCTCTCAACGGGCTTTACACACTGTTTGCATAAGGACTCGAGACCGGTCTCGGAGACGAGATCGACAATTTCCGGTCTCAAGACCGGTCTCGCTACAGCACTGTTATTAAGGCAATAAATTTGGTGAGAATACATCTACTTTCACTGATTCAGTTTGATTTCAGGTTTTCTTTTGACACAGTACTGATACAGCATTTTAAATGAACCCTTAAAAGGTAATATATACAGCCAGAATGGTAGTATATAAGATTTACAATGATCCCAACCAACACGCAACAGCTAAATTTACTTAAAATAATTCTCAAAAACCTTGAAATCTTGAATACAATTCTCTCAATACAAACACCACCATGATGCAATATATGAATTTCCATCTGCTTAAATTATTTAAAAAAATAATCAATATATACAAGCTTAAAATACAAACTTAAAAAAATATCTCATGATAAAAACTCTAGTAGATATTGCTTCTTAAAAAATACAAATAAAGTAAAAATTTGCTCCACAAATAAAAGATTTCTGACTTTGCTTCAAATTTCTACATTCTCATAGCTGCTTGAGTTTTCCAACTGCATCAAGAATGTATCAAATATGCATTGATACTGTTCCTGTAAACCAAAAAGGAGAATGGAAAAAATTTCATAATTTGCAGAACAATAGACCAAGCGATAACAAAATCAAAATATTGACATACATACTTTCAAGGTAAATGGCCAACCCAGGAGCTCAAATTAATATATTTCACCAACTTTTACAGCAATTAATCTATCATATCTTGAACTTCAGAAGTGATTTAACGCTAAGATATAAATAGTCTTAAACTTACCAAATTTTGCACCATATTTGAACGAGCATTCCTCATGTTATGAACAATATGTAGGATGTCAACTCTCTGTTCTGCTTTGGCCTGATCTATGGCAGATATCAAAGCACAGAAGACCCCAGTCCTTCCAATACCATCTCTGTGTAAAAGAAAATATGTCTAAGGTTGACACAGATAATCCTAACTTAATTAAACTATCGTAACAAGGGTTTCCCACAACTTATTTTTTTGCTCACCACTCAGACTAGTAAACCAAACTGTTTGGGTAGTTAGCAACTATTTTGCACTAGTATGCACTTCTTGCCAAAAGAAACCTCACAGACACTGCCAAATTTTCTACCAAAATATTCTTCCTGTTGCAGAAGTTATGTTTTTTCAACTTTATGTGCTTAATAAACTTCCACAGTAACTGACTTTGTATCTCTGGTACTGATAACAGTTGTGAAGAACCTACAGTTTTCAGTCTTGGCTTAGCAAACTTTGGTCACCCACCAGACCAGAAAGATAGTCACTTTGACTCAACCACTGCTCTTTTTTCTTGTATTTGGCAAGGTGGGGGTGGGGGGTGGGGGGAGTGCATATTCAAACCCTGCATAAGGGCCACATCAGCAGACAGTTAATACTTAAGACAAGCGCATGGGATTGGGAAACCAATCTACCGCTTGTTAAAGGCAGTATGCAGTCACCCCAATCAGAGTGAGTGTACCCTGTCACTCTAGTTCATGACTGGCCTATTTTGATCATGTGACTATATTTTTGTTAGTGAATTGTGAAATTCAAGGAGAGTTTCTCCTCGCTTTACCTGTTGTTTGTAATAGTTATGTTCAAAACATCTTCAGAGGTGCTTGTAATGCAATATGAGGAGATTTGCAAGGGTTTGCTGATTTTTCAAAGAAAATTTTGGGGCGACTGCCTATTGCCTTTAAGTGCCATGTCAAGCAAACCAACTGGACCAGCATGAAATTGTTCTCTTGTTTTAGATTTAGTGTTTTAAAGCATCGGGAAACAATGAAATCATGTGACATACAATCCCTAGTACTACTCTGGAGACTGCCATGTAACAAAACAATCCCTCATATAAACCTAGTCTTACGTCAGTATCACAGGGTAAAACTCCCTTGCTCTGCACTAACAGCTGTGCTGAACATATTATAACAGCCAAAGTCAAAGAAGCTTCCCTGAAACACAAAATCCCATTTTATGAGCTAAGCATTGCCAAGTTGGAACTCTACTCTCAACAAGCAATAGACAAATGTACTGTCTACACAGTACTGTAGCAAATGTACTGAAACACCAAGCCACATACATTCCAATACATTAAATTTTTCAATGTGTAAAGAAATCATTTTGTGGATACAGATACATTAAAAGGGCATGAAGGATTCTCTTGTGTTGATCAGAAAATAAAATGGTTCTCTTCTAGAATAGTAGTAGCATTTACAATTGAATCTTTTAAACATGCCTTAAAGTAACACATCTGTAAACATTCTTACTTTAGGGCATCTTGCACAGACATTTTCTTTGCAATACAAACATAGAGCTTATTAGAGTAACTGAACAGAGATTGTTATCTGGTAGTTATAAATTAGCAATTTTACTACAGTGACATTTTCCTCCATATTTCTATCATTTTTCAAATATACAATATCAATTAACATGCTTCTTTGGGAAAAGGAGATGATGGCTGTCTCCACTCCCCCCCCCCTTCCCATCTCCCCCTCCTGAAAAACCAACCTTTTAACTCTGTATTGGTTTTTATTTCAAATTAGTGTTTTCACTATGAGAATAAAATCACCACCAATACACAAAGCCAATCAACATGGTGATACACTGAGCTCTAGCACTGACCTCATTATAAATCTGGTCTCGAGGCAGTTCAGACCCTAAGGCCTGATACAGTAAAAACAACTCACATGCAATGGACCAAAATGGGACTATCTTCGTTTTCAAGCTGCCAAGTGTTCAATTTACTAATAAGGTGAAGCAGTGTCCCTGGTGATGGTGGTACTAAGTCCTGTTCAGGCCATCCAAGGCACCTCAAGTGCAAGACAGTACGGAAGTTTTGATACTAAGAGAAAAAGAGATATTCATCCAATCAGCAGCTACTGGAATGGACAAGCCTTTCTTTATATTTCAAAGAAGGTTAGTGCCAGGAAATTCTGAATGAATCCCTACCCCCTTTTCCTTAAAGCAGCCCCAAAAATGAGATAGCATGCTTTGACTGTCATCTGTCATTTTGATGTATTATTGTAGAATCTGAATCCCATTTTTGGAAACTCTACCTGTTGCAGTAGGCTTTACAATATAATTACACTCTTGGGAGAATGTGCAATTTAATTTTTTCATTGAGGAGGGCTGTTCTGATATTTCCACTGGATATTTATCAAAAATAATTCATCAAGCTTGAAAATTAAAAAGTGAATCCTAGTTTCTGTAATGGGCTGACTTCATCTATGACATGCCTGTCTTGTTTTGGTTCAAACATACACTGAGACTATCCTTTCAATACTTAATTTTGTTTGCATTTTTTTTTCAAATCTGATAACTTCTTGAAAACAACCAGGTGCTAAAACAGACAGGATTGCAGTGCTCTTTTACAGTTGTTCACACTAGGACCCAGCACTATTATGAAAGGAGAACAGAAGGGTAAAACTGCCTAGCATCTACAAATTTGCCCCTTGATTTTTAAAAAAGGATTCACAGATCTAACCTGTAAAGCAGTATTACAAATCTCCAACTTGCTAATGACTATACCATCATGTTCATCCCTGGAGAGCAGCTGAATTGTGAAGGGTCCAAAGGTTACTGGAGATGAATCAGGCCAGTACTGCTCCAAGCTCTGTGGATCATGAAATATGCAAAACTAAAAACAAAGCTCAAGGAGAGTATTACAACTATTCAACAACACTCACATTTACTGTGCTTTAGTTCAGAGAGACCATTCCCTGTCACCAGCTGTATGTAGCTGAAGATCAGCTGTCTGGTTTTCTGCAATGCCATCATGTTGGTGACATTGCTGTATTTACGATTCTCTACTGACAACCTCTGTTTGAAAGCCACTAACATCTGGTCGTCTCAAAGAATCAGTCTGTCAAGCTCCACCCACCAACCACTGATGAAGAAGAATGGTTTCTCTGAAATGTGCAGACCTTAAAATCGAGCATTCATGAACAGTTTTTATTTTTTTTCAATATCTACCGCCAACAAGGGTAAATCTGTTCATTTGTAAAAGCAGGGTGCTCTTCTACAGATATATACTACACAAAGAACTGTAACTAACTTTTATGTATAAAACTTTCACGTACTTCTTCAATTCAAAGTACATCAAATGGAGATCCAAAACTTAACAGATATGCTGGATTATAAAAATAGGCAGGGATGTGGCCACACCAGGTGGCATTGTATGGCTCTACCTTGCACTAACTAAAAAAACTGTGGCAAAGGCAAATTTGTAATTTGTTTTACCCTTAGATCACTCTAAGGTGAAAATCACTGTAGCATGCACTCTTAAGATCTTGGACATATCCCTGCATTACACAGCATATACTACTGTACAATATACATTATTAAATTTATTAGTCCTACTGCTGAAATGAAACGAGACTATGTTCACCTAATCAGAGAGAGCAAACAAACCTGGTGATCTAGGAGGGTGTGGCCATTTGGTGTTTACTCACACCTAACAACAACAACAACAATAACAATACAGATTTTTTCTGTATTTTATACTTTTTAACTTGCCTTTTCTAGTTTTTATTTGGTTAGTTATAAGGACCTCATGGAAGATTTCCCAAATCTCAATGAGGTGTCTCTCAATAAATATAAAGCTGAGATAATAAAATAACTGGCCCCCTGTGAGCTGGGGGTTGTAGAATATGCCCACAGTATTCCCCACCTGTCATAAGAGGCGACTAAAGGGGAGGACTTACACTGTATTTGAACAATATTTGAAACCGAACTTGAACCATATTTATCTAGTTGACACTATATAACACATTCGTGTTGGTGTGTCATTAAATCTCATCTAACTAACTCACTAACTAACAAATAAAATAAAATGAAATATCTGCAAGGAATTTGAAAACTAGCAGTTACACAGCAGTCCTGAGTATTTTGCAAATTTGTGGGTTACCACATAAACAAAACCTAAAAATTGTTTAAAATTTACTTTAATTCTCATTCCGTATGGTAGATGTACCAAGCTAAGATGTGGACGTAATCTTTGCCATTTTTATACCTTGTGTGGCATGTCATTAAGCATCACTATCGTATTAGAGTTGTAATCCCAGACCAGCCGCCAGAAATCCAAGATGGTGTTCTCCAAAGGCATCTGAGTTGCCAAAAACATGTCTCTCCTTCTGAAACCCTAAAAATTAAGCATCAACTCATTAATAATTAAATTTGTTGTTTCATTAGTAGACAGTGTTTAGCAACTTTTAGAGAGTTTATTCAATGCTCTTTAAAGCTTTCTTCATGCATACCTATAGTCCAAAAGTTTGAAAATAAATATTACTGAAGGTGGAAGATTGATTTCATTGGTTTAACTCCCATCCTCATAGGTTATTCTTTGCTATGATGTAAAGTGTTGAAATATGTCCACTTCATTTGAAACAGTCAACTGCACAACAATTTGTAATGTGTTTCTTGTACAACTCACATATAACCTTTTTTCAGGCTCTTTTTTGCCTTTTATTTGAAAATAAATGGTTAGAAACCCTTTAAAAATTACTGTTTTCTTAGAAGGGAGCTTATATAGTCAAGTTACTATATACCAATACATCAGTGCTTACATTTAAGAGCAAGATGCAGGACACTAAAGTAAAACTAAGACAAACAAGATGGACAGATCATCTGACTACAAAACAGAAATATGATAAATTGTTGCATAAGCTTCCATTTGAAACAATGAGCAGGGCTCAAAATAATGGGGGCCTGTGGGCCCGATGCTCCTAGAAATTCGCTCGGGCCTGTAGCTTCTACAGGGAAAGGGGCCTGGTTGGCTCCTTAATATTTCAAGTCTAATTGTACAGTCTGCACGTGAACCTCTCTATCCACAACTCAACGATCTTATATCTCGCACAGCCTGTGTATTCCTATACTTGTACAGTCACTGAAAATCTGCGAAAACATACATTATTTTTGAAATCAGTTCACATCGCTCATCAACAGTCTGCTTTGTCACAACACAGAAGATCACTCACGTAGACATAAACCGATATCAGTCATGAGTAATTTAGGCCTCACAAGATCAACTGACAAAGACAGTTGGCGGGAATTGAACAGTGCCCTTCATTTTACGGGCAATAACTTATGCAGTTATGAGAAAATTTTGAAAATGTGGCATTAGCCCAGGGCTTAAAATCTTGAAAAAGGGCACGGCCAAAATGAGGGAAATGGCCGTCGGTCTATGTTATTTCAATGGACATTTACTGAGGGGCATCACGGCCATCAGAAAGGCCCGACGGCCATGACCGTTGGTGCCGTCAGGTTATATCGAGTCCTGCTAGCCTACATGCAACATGGTCTAAGAGGGTGTGGACAGATTGGTTTCAGGCTAGTTTCAGCCTCAGCTTGCCTTAACTATACCGATACTACACGTTTTCAAGCACGTAAAAAGCACCCGTACACTTTATCAGTCCTTTTTTATTTGTAAGTTTTGAGCCCCTTGATTTCTCATTTGGCCCCTAGATTCCATGGGATAGGGGCCCGGCAGGCCCACAAAGGTTGAAGGCTTATTTCGACCCCTGGTGAGTTATATTCAACATTTTTAATCTCAGCAAACAGATAACCTTCATAGGTGGAATTTTCAACAATGAGGTTTCCAAATCCAACCTATGTGATAGTTTTGTACTTTCAGACTTAAGGTACACTTTAATTGTTGTAATATATAGATTGAAGACATGAGCTCAGTTCAGTGATTGGACAAAAAACTGACTGAACTGTTTCTCCTTTGTAGTGATACAAAGAGACAGATAAGAACAAAACTATTTAGCTGAAATTGTCAAGAGATACTAATGCATAGCTCATTCAGTCTGAATGGCATAATGAAAATGGAAATAAGAACATACCTAAATGACTACATCCATTACGAAAAAGAGTGTCTCATAATCAGAAAAAAAAATAGGTAAACTGAAAGGGGCCCTCGGTATCAATGTTACCTTTCCTAACCAATTCAACCAAAACAGGCAATACTAACATGATTACAAATGCTGAGAAACGGTTACTTACATTGACAAAAGACGCATTGATGTACATGTTACTTTTGCCCCCCGCTTCTGTCATCAAATAGGGTCTACAACTATCCACTGAGGGAAAAACAAAAACAGAGAAAAGTATCATAAACACAGATCAAAACTGACATAGAACAACATACTCAACAAGGCCTAAAACCAACATTGCTGTGAAAAGAGACTGGTATGAAATAAACCAGACATACAGATCTGCTTCCATACAACAAAGGTTACAAAAATTGCCCTCTTACTCTCTCTAATGCAGGCACGTAGCCAAGGAGGGGGTGAAGGCCTCCTTGAGCATATTTTTTGTATTATTTAATGACTTTCCTGATACTGCTAGTAACTTAAAATAAAAAATGTTTAGATGCAACTTACAAGGCCTGGAAAGTGCCATTTGCAGCAATCTGGGAAGCTTTTTTGGTCAAAATTTCCCTTTACGCTTCGCGCTAACTATGGTGGCACTACGCTAGATAGTTTGCCTACAGGCTACGCCCCCTCCTTGGCAAATTCCTGGCTACGTGCTTGCCCTAATGACAACAAACACAAAAAAGCCCATGTGAAGACAAAAAACACTCCATAAACTTTTCATGGGGGGGGGGTGAGGGGGAAGAGGAGGGTAATTCTTTCAAGACAATTACAGTGCCCATCTGGAAAGAATAAAACTTTGTATGCTGATGTGCACTCTTTGGTTTAGTGATTATAACTTTCAATTCTCATGTTATCCAACTCCTTCAAGTGTAATTATGTAAACAATACTAATAACATAAGTGGACATCTTTATACAGTTCCTCAACATGGCTAAGCTTCACTACATAAAACTAACATTTTAAACATTGTGCCTGTAATATGTCAAGGGAAGAGATAGTAAAAGATACTTTTTAATAATGGAAGGGTGAACCTGTTCAATAAGAACACAGTAACCTGTTGTGTTGTGTGTGTTGTGTAACTTCCAAGTGTTTAACTCAAATATCACTTTCATTGCAACGATGCAAGCTTCCTTGAAAATACCATGATAAAAGGTAATTGCTGCTCCTTAAAAAAAATCTTGAAACTGCTCTCAAGTACGAAATTTCATTTAAAAAACAAAAACATCCCAAATAATACTGCCTCAAATGCAGACTTAATCTCAGAAATTCACTGACAAAGGCTTTCCTTTCATAAATGTTAATCTACACGTTACTTGACATCATCATTGTGCATGCTTCCACATAGAAGCTTTTATGAAAAGCTGTATGCAACCACATCACATACTGCAATTATTACTGTGCTGCAAGTCAAAACTATATCAGCAAGCTACAGTCACATAACTATGACAATACCAAAACTTAACAGTACACAGAAATACTAGGAATAGTTCTCAAGTGATCAATCTGTAATGGCACGGAAAAGTAATAGCTAACAAAAATCATCCTCAGTTGCTATAAAGAACTTAACAATCAGTCAAATACATAGAGTAAATGATTTGCCATTTCCTGCTTTCAAAGTGTAATTCAGAGAAGCTTTGCTTCAAAAGTGTGCATGATGTCCAACACAATACTGTTACATACATTACTTCTTTGTTTTCTTTCAAGTGAAATTATCAGACCAATGTCTGTTTGTGTGGGGAAAGAATATTGTTATACATTCACCACATACCTAGCAATGTTAGGCTAGCCTGCTGGACCTCATCTGAAAGAATGTCACTCCTCACACATGTATAGCAGTAATCAAGTAATATACAAATAATGAATGTTTATGAGTGCAATAGTATCAATTATTTCATGAGTTGAAAGACTGAACGTTCTATTCAATGAGGAAAAGCTGAGTTGAACAGAAGGTTAAATATTTCAACGAATGAATTATTCATACTATCGCACGAATGAAAAACATTCATTATTTGTTTTATATAACACCTTATAACTTTGATCTAGTTGTTGTTTCACTAAATTTGTGTTTTGGCGGTCACTGTGGTTCGTGTTTGGCCGTGTGGTAGCTCCATGGTTTGTCGTTTGCTAGCTACGCATTTATGTACCTATTACTGGAGTATGATATGCAAATGTGCGATCCCCAAAGCTGCATTAACTATTGAGTTGGGCCATACAAACTATGTCCCAACTATGTTTGTATGTACTGCAGTGATAGCTGACGTCACCACCGTGTGTTATACTAGTACAACACATGACTGGGTGTTATACTAGACTAATGCATGATCAATGGATGACACACACCCATGATGATAGTGCCGAATCACCCATGACATGCGACCATCAATCCTCCAATCAGATGTAGAGAAATTAATAAGGTATTGTATAAATCACAGTTATTGCGATTATATACATGCAGACAAAAACAAACACTGTTTGCGGTTTCAAAGGTTACATCCATTTTCAGACAAAAGCCAAATCTGGTCTCTTGTTTGTTTACATTACCTGGTAACACAGTTGCAAATCGGTTCTTGTTCCTGTTTTCAGGCTTCTTTGCACCTTGCAGTTGTGATGGATGAGGCCTAATAGATATCATCTCCAAATTCTGTGAACAGAGTAAATCAGATTTTTTTATTTATTTTTTTTTTGCAAAAGCATTCTAAAGGAAAACTTAAACATGAGTATTTTGAATCTCTCTTAAATTTACTACACAAAATCTTTCCAATTAAAATGTACTCTGTACATCTGAAATACTGTCTGATGATCCACACATATTATGAATAGATCAAAAACAGGTTCAACTTCTAGTTGATGGGTAAGTCTAAAAGAAAACCAGAGCAATGCATAAAGCTTTTCATATTTTCAAAGGAAAATATGGTGATACTACTAGTCAATCATAATGATAAAATGAGACTAAAGCCCATGGAAACTTGAGTCTGTCCCCACTGTGTTGGCTAACAGAACTTGAGTATACACCAGTGAATTTTCCTCTTACTTTAGCAGACTGGCATACCTATCTTTCCAAGCACTTCCTCTGTGCTCACTTCATGACAGGATAGTTCAGCTGGCCAATGGTGTCCTCTCAGAGGTGTATAATCACAGATTACAAGAGATAAATGGTTCATTGTGAAGTACTCTATATGCAAGGGCAATCCTGGTTCTTCGGTTCTTCATATATAATGGGGGAAGGGGGGGGGGGTAGAGTTTCAGGACATAGATAATGAGAAGCATTATGCTGCTATTTGACATAAATTTTTAAGCACAGTACACATGTGGCTGAAACAGTTAACAAAGATATCGAAGTACCTGTCATTTTAAGTAGAACTCTGATTTTTAAGGAAAGAGATATCCTACTGCCACATTAAAAGTCTTTAGTTTGTGCTGTCTAGGAGTACTGCAGTCCTGTAAGAAAATTGCACTTATGGCAAGATATTAATCTGATGGAAAGGTTTAGAGGAGGTTTTCACCCATGATTCCAGATTGTGATGCTATTTATCCAATGAGCATAGACGTGAGGACTTGGGACTGATGTCTTTGGAAATGAGGTTTCAAGCAGATCTTCTTGAAACTTATATTTTTAGAGGTTTTGAAGGTATACTGGATATTCACCAGAGAGCATAGACACATGATAAACAAAGGGACACTGGAAACTGAATCACAGGAAGTACTTCTTTTCCCACAAGGTAATCAATGCTTGAAATAAGGTACTATGTGCAGCTGTTGACTGTGAATCTATTAATGCCTGCTTCAAGTCTTCCTCAACAAAGATCACTTGAGTCATCTTATGGGGGATTACACGAGTTCCTAGCTCTCTTCCTTGTCAGCTATGTACTTATAGTCAATTGGCACATAAGTGAATAATAGGTGCAACTCCCCAATCCATGGGCCAAAAGATGATTTTTTCAGTGTCGTAGTAAACAACTGCAGCCACCTGGACTACGTTGTCTCTAGGAAGGGTCATTATATATGACCATTGGCAGTAATTGTAGAGCACTTTGAGATCTATCTCTGCAGAACAACACCACAAAATACAGATCACAGTAAAACATCTACAAAACTAACCTTGAACTGATCATGTAGATAGGATTGCTTCGTCCGTGGATTAGTCTTCTTCAAATCGGACAAATGTAATCTAAATGAATCCACCTGGAGGCTTGTGTTACCGATGACAAGGAATTTCACAAGGGCATCAAAGATAAATTGATATTGTTCCTGTGTTTAATAAATAATATTTACATCAATTTGACAAAAGGTTTCATTTCAACTTTTTGTTGTTCTTAAATGAGTAAAATTACAGACAATTTAGATGACGGTTTATACTACGTAATTCACCTCTTTAAGTGTTTAGTGAGATTTTAGTGTGATCGAATTCATATTATTCCTGTGTTTAACAAACAGATACACCAACTTGACAAAGGTTTCATTTCTACTGCTGGTGAGGTTTCACTGTACTCACTGAGGCAAACACATGACATTATTTGTAACTAAATATTAGGGACAATCCATAGCAGATCATAGATTAGTAATCAGCATTTTCACACAGATCCTTAATAAGAAGACTAACCATCATATAAAATTACTTCTCTAAGATAAAGATAATGGATGAGTATCTTGGTCATTTTACTTTTTTCTTCCATATAGCAACACAAGGTTACTATAAAAATTATTTTCAACCTTGCATTTAGGCTTCAACCTTACATTTAGGCTTCATGTTTAAACCTCAGGCTGCAGCTGTCTCATCCAAGCTGCACCCCTGCTTTGTTCACATACACATTACAATATAGCACAATCAACTTAATGCTACTATTGTAATGTGTATCAGTACAAAGCACAGCTGCAACTGCTGCAGTTTGGCCAAGGCAGTTGCAGCTTTAGTATTTTGACATGGCATGTTACAAAGTCATTACAGGAAATGACATCAAAGTGTCCATGATCAACTCTGAAATTTTGCCATTTATTCACATTTTGCGTTAATGACAAAAAATATACCACATATTAATGTTGCAAAGTATCTCCAGAAATTTTTGGAGGCCATCTTTACGACTAAGAGCACAGTACTTTCTCACTTTTTAAAGTACTGTATGAATTTTTGTTAATTATTAACAAGCAACTTACAGGAACTTGAACCATTTTGACTCTTCTCTGTCTCATCTGGTAGATCCATTGATAAATGTTGACTTTCTTCTCAGCAGCTGCCATATCCAGCATAGCATCCAGGGCAATATAGGTGCCTGTACGACCTACTCCAGCACTGACGGTGTCAAGTAAAAGGTATATGTTTCCAACTAAACCGAATAATTTCAGGCTGATCTCACTGCATTTTTTGTTTCTTCACAATTTAAAGGAGGACAGTTTAAGTCACAGGAACCAATAAAAATAGCACTCCAAGATCCAAAGGGCTATGGCACTTCCCAACAAAATAAGCCAAAAGCAAACCGAGACCAGAATGGAAAAAATACAAGAAGTGGATTCGATGAAATAATTTCTCTAGACTTCAGCTTTCACTAGAACTACCCTGAAATTTACTATTGCACATGTTATGTACAAATCATCCTGGAAAAAATTTTGATGAAAGTGATGCATCTACACAATGCATGGTACATATTTCCAGTAAAAATGTGCAGATGCATCTTTGCTTCCTACCACACGGTGTGTTCATTTCCCTTACCACTTTACAGCTAACTGAACAGTAGATCTGAGTAATGTATAGAGACTGGAGGGTGTTTTACAAGTTTTCAAAATTGCAGTAACTGCTCAAGGTACTATGCATAAATTGAAACTTGAGTTGACAGTTCATGTTATGTAACACGTTCTGAGAGCAACTTTATTAAAGCAACTGCGGAGGTCATTCACATTTCTTGGCCTCCCTCAGCTGTGATAAGATATCATCTCCTAGCTTGGTGGAACAGGCAACTTTTGAGTAATTGACCACGCAGGGATTGAACCTACGGGCATTTCCTCTCAAGAGAGTGAAATCAAATTTCTACCATAACAGTGGTAGGAGAATGTACATGTTATGTATGAGATACTCCTTGTAGAAAGTTTTCAGATTTTGAATTTAAAAGGAAAATGCAGTCCCCCCAATTTGAATGAGCACACCCCATCATCCTAATTCAGGACTGGCACCTATCAATGATGTGACAATATTTTTTGCTTTATTGTGACAATATAATTTTATTAATTATTTGGTAAACTCATGATGCAGAATAACTCCTTGGTTCACCTTCAAAATTCAATTTTTTTAGAATAAACAAGGGGTGACTGCTATCTCCCTTTAAGTGACCTAAGATGACCATGACCTCCCCCCCCCCCTCAAATTGTACAATTCTTATTATTAATATTACACATCTATGCAGAAAGAATGAAGAAAGTATGCATGCTGCCTCTCTTGACATATCCGGTTTCCAATGCTTAAAGAGAGTGACCTCTCATGATGTCACATGACCTATGCCCTCCACCAAAAACCATACTGTTCTTCCTTTTCATATAATGCATCAACGATCATACTCCATACTCAACATGCATCCTCTTCTGAGACATCCTTAATATTTTAAGAAGGGTTTCAGAGTGGGACCTCCAGTGACCTCAAATGACCTTTGACCTCCACCAAAAGCAAAAGGGCTTTGATATGGGGTACCTACACTCTAAGTATGAGAATATCCCATGCTTCCTATCTTAAGATATTCAACAAGGTTTTCAGAGTGAGACCGCCCATGACCTCAGATGATGCTTGCATGACCTCCACACAAAACACTATAAGGGTCTCCTACTTGATATAGGGAAGCTATATATCTAAAGTATGAAAAGTATCATTGTTCCTTTCTTGAGATATCATTTGAACAATGCTTTCAAGGTTTGACATCTGATGACCTCTGGTGACAATTGATAATCAAAAGCAATTATTTTTTAACTGATATGCATATCCAAAATAAATTTTGGCTGGGGTTTTTCTTATTGTCTTTATATGTGCTACTACCTTCAGTACTACAGTGAAGAAACAAATATGCCATGAAGGGAAAATGTCCTAATGAATTGCACCAAACTAACATGGATCATCCTTAAAATGTACTCTATGTATGTGTTCTACAGACAGATAAATCACTTTATAAGAGAAAAGGCATTTCAACATGATTAATGATTGACACTTTTTGCACAATTTCACCTTTAGTACAAATTTCAAACACATTGCATCATCTGTCCATCAATATATCTATCTTAAAGGTATCACTTACCTGCAATGCACCACTGTTGGACCAATCCTAGGGTTTGGTTCTTGACGAACAACTTGAAGGAATTCCATCAGAGGATCTGGAGATTCAGGAACCTTCATATCCTTCCAGTCAGTAAAGTGGAAATGAAGGACAGTTCTGGATTCCTTTGCCCCAATCTATTAAAATGATATATCAAACTTTTTAACAAAAGAGTTCTTCCCTTTCAGTGCAATGATGCTCCTCTACTAGTAAACAATTTTCCACATGTACACATAGTAATAATGTAGCTAATTAATAAGACAGGAAACTTAAAATCCTCTGACTTCAGAAAAGTTTTTTTTTTTGATGTTTCCAACATAGACTTTCACCTAAAGCATGACTAGCTTGACTACTTATCCTGCACTGAAATCTTAAGGTCAATATAGGGGGATATTTTACCAAGTTCTGCTTGCATAAGTCATAAATCAGTATTAAAAGGATGTGATACTACCAACTTTAACCTTTAAACTACTTTTCCAGGCTTGTCAAGGAGACAATTCTTTACTGAGCTCACCATATACAAATACATATTCTAACGGCAGCCATACTGCCTCAATAAGGCTCTAGCTGTCCTGACTTTTGCCTGGACTGAGCTTGTCTTTCCATGTTCCCAGTTTACAATGTAAATTCTCAATGAGATAAACTTTAGGAATGGTTAAAGGTATGGCCCCAAAGGAAAGCTATTACTTTGTGTGTTATCATCTGTGCAACTTTGGAGAGTCAGCTATATGTTTATATAGGTGTAAAGAATTGAGTACGCAAAACACAGAATGTGAACCTTAACGTCAGCTTCAGATTTACATGTACGTCATTTTGTGCATTGACACAATAGGTCTAGCTATACTGTGCCATGTCTATGGTCTTCAAGGACAAATGCCAGTGCTAACATAAGCGTATGACCTATTTTCAGTATTCAAAAGTATTGGTATCTGCCAATATTCCCCATTTTGTTCTGTATCGGTGTGGGTAAACTTTATCTTAAATGCTAATATCACACCGGTATTCTCATTCTATATACTTCACAAAATGCTATGGATTTTAGTAAAGTCCTCATCTAGTTTTCACCTCATGGAATGGACACTACTGTAAATGCCCAATAGCTTACGGTTTGGTGTGTAATACCCTCATTTCTTAAATACAAGTACTGGATATGTATCAGCTGATATTAAGAATAAGAATATTTGTACCAGTAATACTGGCTACTTGTACTATTGGTACACTTCATAATATCAGCAAGTGAAGATGCATCTGTGGTCACAGAAGAGAGGAAGGTACATGAAAGGAAAACCTTAAATCTATTTCATAGTTTAAGTTTATCAATTTAGCTCAACTTTGACGTGAGACAGGAAAACATTGCAGCTACCCACCAGGTTTACAGTCAGTGTTCGAAAGGTATAAGTTGGATATTCCTTTACGTCTGCACATGTCACCACAATGTTTCCGTGTGTAACACTATCATCTGGCCAGTATTTCTCACATTTCTTCTGCAGAGTAAACAAATACCCAGCAGAGTCAATAAAGACTAAACACACGAATATTATACAGCCATGTCACATAACGTACAGGCTATATTTTTATGAAGAAATGAAGAAAAAGTTTAAACAGTAGTACTTACAATGTCAATGATTCTGAGCAAACTTTGCTATCAGAAATGAGATTAATATGACATATCCTGTCACTAATAACCTGAAGCAAAACTAGTAATCTCTTATGACAGTCGTACCAAAAACAAGCATCACTTTGTGTCTGATACAATCATGCATGGTCACACTCGGCAAAAATGTCCACTTTCTGAGGAGAAATGTATCGCAAAGCTGTACAGCCTACCACAGGTTCTCAAGTGGAGTCTCTTCAGCCATTTGCAGCACTAAAATAGTCCACAGAGATACATGCCCGAAATTTTAAAAAATGTTTGGCTATACTCAATTCAAATTAAAAACTCGAGTTAAAGTAAGCAATTGTCCAAAACACTTGTCATGAGAACCCTCTGCTTTCTAGATTACCCCTGACTTTACAATAACAGATTTGACATGTATAATGGTGCTTTTAATTTTATGCCACACTTTACATGACAGAATCATTTGTCTACAGATTTGACTTGCCATGTGCAACCTAATATGTTTAGCATGACGCACCTGTAGCAAAATGTAATAACTTCCTAACATGTGTCAAAAATAACATATTAAGATATCATTTTTGGTAAAAAGACATATAAGCTGTGAAAACCACAGGTAAATATGTTTACCTGGAATAAGTGACAAGAGGGCAGGTCCCTGCATAGCACACTATAAATTTCTTTAATTGCATTAAGGCACACTCACCTTTCCCTCTTCCTTCAGTGGGGTCAACATGACAATCTTCCCACAGTCTTCCTGCCAAATCAGACGCCAAAAATCTACAACAGAGGCCCTGTTAGGTCCTACAACGATGAGAACATATCACACTGATATCTTGAAAATCTTCAATTTGATCAAACAACAGAACATCATGAAGTTTTCAACAAATAACTGATTATTTACAGCACATCCTAGTCATTTACATATTTCGTCATATTTCACACCTAAATATATTTGCTATCTATTCCATTTGATGTTGTTCCAAAAATGAAGGTGAAATAGACTGTATTAATTATAAGTGCCTATACAATGAATTAAACAAATACTTGCTAACCACTGGAACAGGGTTTCAAAATGGCACTTTGATGTTAGCCAACTGATTTCAACCAAACTGTTTAGCTTTAAAGTTGAAAAAAAAAGAAAGAAAAAAAAAACAGGAGTTATGCTTGGTATTTTGTACTAGTAGTAGGGGTGGAAGGAAGTGGTGAAAATAGAAAATACATGGTTGACTTTTAATAGTAGGACCAGTGTCTCGGCTAAGCCACTATGACATGATTTTGACGCAATGACTTCTCCATTTGATGCACCATTTTTGTGGCAAAAAATAAAAAAAGAGGGTTTTATTTGTTCCTAAAGCTGATGCAGTATGAACGCATGGCATTGAAATTTCTCTAGTGAGTCAAATTTTCTCATATTCGGTATATTGGCCCAATGGATAAAAGAGAAAACACTTAGTAGGACACTTTTTCAGCAAAATCAGTAACAGTTCTTGATCAAATAAATAAATATTGATCTCACCATGAGATGCAATGAACTTGTTGGGTCCACTGTAACCCTAAAAGAGAAAAAGATGGTGAATTATTTTTTCAAGCGATATCTGTACTCAAATTCTTTTCGTTATTAACAACTTTCTAATACCATTTCTTTAAGTGGAACAAAGTTTACTAGATGTTTCACCAGTAAAATGTGGCCACATATAAAGCATGTATCCTATGTAACTTTGTGAGCTTCTCTAATGTCTAAAGTTGAACTCTACACAGAAAATGTACACCCGAACTGTTGTTAAAGTAACTATTATGTAACATAATCATACAAAACTGTATGTATAGAGCTTATGCACCTACGTCACGTTTCTCTATTTTTCCATCCAAGCGTACATTGTGCAACAATTGTTACTAAAGTGCTATCGTGAGCGCGTATCTTTAACACACCTACTACGTATGGCAGTTCCATCCAGTAAGCCAAATTGAAACGCGCTGACGTCACGTGCATAAATTCTATAGAACTACTCTGCTACTTTCCACTTGCTACTTGTTAAATAGAACAGCCATTCGCTGAATGTGTCAGTTTTTTATGCATTGCAGGGATCAACATATTAAGCATTGCATATGAACATAGACAAATGAAAGATCTGAATCACCAATCAACATACAAAGAATACTTACATCAACATTTGGAGCATTACAGGTGCATTAACAGTAGTGTTTGACCAATTTTACCATAATCAATAAAGAAATGTTTGTTTTGGGGAATTATAAAGTTTTCTGCAGAAAGTTTGAAGTGTATTTTAGCCTCATTTCCACTTTCAAATAATCAGTGGTAGATAATCTGTTGAATGACAGAATTTTACCAATGCCGATCATTTACGGATTTTGTGATAATAGGCCCGATGCCGATTATCTAACAGATGATCGGTCAGATACTAATCAACAAAAAAATCACTGAGTGATGCATCAACATACCAAGAAGTTAAGTCATACTTACATCAATGTATGAAGCATTGAAATAATCAGAATGTGGATCACCTTCAACCATTTTGAGTACAACTCTGGAATTATCATCTGCCAAAAAATCACATTGTATATAATATCACTCTAAAAATACTATTTTTTTTTTTTAAGTGAAGTACCATTTGATCAAACCACTTGGGACAAAAGTGCTTCTTGGATGATTCTACTTAAACTACAAAATAGGCCCTAAAAGGAACTGCATTGACATGACCAATATTAACAGCAAAACAACATTTTGAATCAGTTTTACACTAAAACCAATTTAAGGCCTCTTCCCCACCTCTACCCCACCTCCTCAAAAAGAAAAACATACTTACATGGAATGATATTTCTGTATCTATTTTTGGTATGGTTCTCTGGCTTTGATGCTACATCCCAGGAGTAAAGTTGATCATCTGGCAATGTCTGTGAATATGATCATCAGTTTAATATAAAGCCACAACAGTTGGCAAGTTTGAATTTTAAACAAAAGATCACATCAAACAACCAATTCCTAAGTATAACTTTGGCAGTTGCTGCTACCAGGCAGTATTTGTGCCTGAAAATAAAAGCAAAGTGGGATTTTTGTTTGTGAAATATATTCAGGCTTCAAAGTGGTCCATCACAGAAATATAGGAGGTTTTATTGGAAGGATATTGATGAATATATAGGGTTTTATAGGATTTTTCAAGGAAAATATAGAGTAAATATAGGAATTCACCCACTAGCAGTTCTAAATATCTTCAAAATTCCTGAAAGTTGTGGATGGGGAAAACACAGTACTTTAGAAAACTAATAAACTGTACTGTTTAAATGATACAAATGTGATTAACAGTATCACAAGTGTGGGCCATGTGGCACTAGCAGTGTGGTTCTACCATCAACATGGAATTAAGAAAAACACCTAAATATTTTGGTGGAAGGGAAAGGGTAAATCCCTTGACGGTGGTGTATTTGCATATTTTGACTCTGGAATAAAGTATCTATAAATGTTATTACTTGTGCATACCAAAAAGGCACCAAAATTTGCAACATTAGAAGTTGAGAACATGGAATGTGACCATGACGGTGCTTTGAATGAATGAGTAGTTAATGTGGACAATGAACTGTTGCTAATGTCCTAAAGTACACAGACATTCACCTCAGATCCAATAACAATGGGATTGAGGTAGGGAAATTTTTGAATTTTTTGCTGCTTAAATAACAGGAAATGGTCTCTTAATAAAATATTTTGCTATAAACTATACACTGTATTGCTAGTCACTCTTGATAAGTGTGACATGTGGGTGATGACAGTAAGATCATAAGCCTATGACAACTGTACGGTTGCTATGAATACCTTCAAACTCACTTCCCAGTGGCATAGCCAGAACAGTCTCATGGGGGCGATGTAGTTTATTCTGCAATTGCCATCATGGGGGAGGGGTCCGAAGGGTTGAAAATTTTTTGAATGATTGGGTGACTTACATGCAATCTGGTGCTACATATGTTATCTTTTTGAAGTAAAATTTATCTTCAAAAATTTACATATTTTAGGTTACTAAATTAAAGAAAAAAATCAGCACCAGAAGAGGAGAGAGGGCATGACCCAATGGTACCTCCCCCTAAAAATGCCACTGCTCACTTCGAATCTGTACAACTTGGCAGACCAGTGTAGTCCAAATATGTCAAGATGCCTACAGTGTGCAAAACTGTGCATTACTATACTTAACATCTAAAATCTCACTTGAGGAAGTTGCATGACAACATTAGGGAAAGGGCAACTTGGCAAGTGTCCCAACTTGCCACCAGTGATGGGCACTGCAGCACCAAATCTCATACATGCATTAGATTTCCACTTTGGTCTGTTGGATAAATTGATGTGGCATCCAGAGACCTGCCATAGAGCTTCTTGTGAAGTTTAGGGAAAACCTCCTTAGAGATCTGCACATTGTAAACTTGTAACCATTACAGTGAGACTCTTAATTTTCTCAAAGCACTTAAGCTCTTTTTCTTTAGGGGAGAGTTGTAATTGTATTACACTTTGAACAATCAACTGATCTAATGGCTTACTCAGTTTGAGGAAAGGTGGTAGATGACAGGGAAAATATTGGTATTTCAAACCATTGTACTACAATATTTTGAATTTAAGAATTAGTTATATCACAGACCAGCTACCTGTGCATACAAAGCATAGGTAAGGGTTTTAAAATGTGGAGGACTGCATGACTACAGGTGATGCCAGGCAAAAGACTCTAATCCACCCCCTTGACAATACCCCTACAATTTCCTCAAAGAGATGAAATCATAGAGTACTCAAAATCACAGGTGTGAGAGTGGAACATTTATGGGTGGTGAAATAAGTGTTTATTAGTGCCCTATGCAGTTTCATATGAGAATATTTCTGTATCCTGTAATAGGTCTTTGTGTATTTTACATCTAATTAAGATGCTTGGCACCTATACACTGCTACCTGAACGACTAAGCCACTCTGAGTCTGAGCCACTATGAGTCTACAACAGCTATCTTGGAAAAAGAATACATCTGAAAATTTTACCCCAAAACACCATATAAAAGGAAAGTTTTTTGGCAAAATCAGAAAAATATAGGAGAATATAGGAAAACAAGTCCCAAATCATACAAATATAGGAAATATAGGATTTTTGGGAATTTATAGGAAATTATAGGAAATATAGGATCACTTTGAAGCCTGTATATTTCTGTGGGATTTTTGTTTGTGAAATATATTTCTGTGGGATTTTTGTAAGCTCTGAGGTTTTCTTTTTTTCCACTTTTGGTGTCTCTATTGTATCACTGGCTGGTTTAAGCAGCTAAAATGTGTAAGAATTTAACCTTGGTACATTTTCGCTAAAGGCCTTCTTCCTTTTGCAAGTACTGTGTAGTGCCTTCAGCAGGAGGTCTGTCCAAGGGGCACAATTTTGTGTAAAGAGAAGCTTTGGACTGTTCAGTTTCTAATTACCCACCATTTGTAACGTTCAAATACTGTATGTGTCACCATGAAAAGATGGTTGTGTGTAATTTTATCCTTAAATGTAATTTTCAAGTGTGTATGAGTAAATGCTGCCCTTGTGTGTTAGGTGATGGCATTTTTTTATGTAGCACTGTACAGTCCTATGTATCAGAGGAATGCATACTATCCATATGTTCTTGCAGGTAATAGTGTAATTGGCTGCACAAAAACTGATGCAAATTTTGACCAATGTACGTGGAAAGTTTTAAAATATGAGAGGGTAAAGCCATCAGTATTAAATGAACATGCAATTTGTTAAATGCATACAAAGGGGTCTTTTTTTTGGGGGGGGGGGGGAGTGCATGGATTGGTTGCATAGTAACTGGTTGAGAGAATTAGGACTCAAAATTCTGTATGCACTTAAATCAAGTTCAAGTCTTGCACCAAAAGACTTATCTATGAACAGCTGATGACTTTACCACAGGGTTAAAAAAGACAATGCAACTCCTATTTAAAGTTTAGCTTAATGTAATTACAACCTGTGTTTGTCCAATCCCAAGTCATGTGATATTTTGTGCTTTTACACTTGCATACCTCTGAGCTCATTTGATCAATTCAAAGACTGAAAGTCCTTGCAAGTTCAAAAAGGTGAAAATGTTTTGGCCCTACGTGTTTTTTTCCCAGGTAAGAAAGTGAATTTTTGATATCATGTTCTGTATACAATACAATACCATAGAAAAATCTACAAACTACAGTCACTTGTGTGAAACAAATCTTTCAAAATAGTATTAATTTCAGAGAAACTTACAATATAAAGAGTGTATATCCTTTGTGTCATGTTTCAAGTGGTTGAGAATCTGGCACATGTCAGGGGTTCCAAAGGGGTTTGTTCGATGGATTTGCAACAGCCAGTATGATAATGCTCTGGGATGAGACTTCTGCTTGATAACTCTTCTCCCTTCTTCAGTGTTACTTAAAGCTTAGTGGGATTGTGACAGCCCTACAGTCTATGCTACTTTTGCCCACAGGCAGTACCTTGCTACTACTGCTCATAGGCAATACAGGCTATAGGTACTTTAGCCCTCTGCTGCTACTGCCCATAGGCAGTACATTCAATAGGTCCTTCAGCTCATTGCCGCTACTGCCCATTGGTCCTCCACCTCTATGGTCCTTCTATCAATGGCATTTCACATGAAACTGTGCAGTGTAAAACTTGCAGGATATAGTGCCAATTGACTGTTTTTCTGTGGGGCCATTAGGCTGTGTGACAAAAAGCAAGGTCAGGAAGTTAACTAGTCAGTCTGGGGGTATTTCAGCCTGGCATGCAACCAACCTCATCAGCTGGGCATATTATATTGATGGCAAGCCCATGCCAAGTGGGAGGAAAGCCTGAGAGTATACCGCAAAAGTCCCATATCTGTACCTCGAGCATGACTTGAACCCAACCACTTATGAAACACAATGGTGCATGGCAGGCAGCTGCCAGTGGGAGAGAACACTCTGCTAACTGAGGAGCCAAGGTCTGTGGCACTATAATATGTTGTGGGGTTATAATATGTGATAACATATATTGCTAACTGTAGGAGCCATGCAATGAGCTGAAGGACCAAAATTTATTCCCTGCTGGGACTGAGGGAGTTGTGCAGAGGAAATACAGAAGTCCCTTTTGTGCCTACTTACAATATGCCACAAGGGATATATGAATCTGACCACCAACTTACAAGTTAATGACACAGTGCATGAGCAGAGCACCGTACAAAAACTTTTTAAACTAAAATAGATCTAAAATACACTGAAAGCACCAGATGTCAAATTTTAGGGTTCAAATACCAATACTTGTTAAGTAGTAGATTGTCCTAACTGTAACAGAATAAAAGCAAAGAACTTTCTTTTTGAGTAATTCTACCTCTAAGAAACAGAAGTGACATGCTGCTAGAATTGAAGCTTATCTCTATAATTGCAACAGTTAATCCCTTTTACAAACAAAACTTGCTCTATTGACCAAACAGTCTTGAAAGGGGTTCAAACCCCTTTAACTTTATTGATCTCAAGATACCTGAACAGAAAGTTCCCTGATAGATTCTGGATTAAGAGCTAGTGGTCAACTAGAGATGGCTAAACTTGCTATTCGTTTCTAGCGTCATGAACCAAATCTAACAAAGACTAAAAAAAGAATTTGATACAACTTTTTATAATTACCTCATACTCTAGGAGGAAGTTATCCGTAGTACTCTCTTTCTTTTGTTTCACATACAAAGCCAAGTCTGAAACCTTTATTGACTTTGATCTCTTCTTTGGTCCTTGTGGTGCTTCAAGGGCCACCGCATCATGTACATATGCTGGATTTCTGGTACCTGCTGTAAAAAGTATATTAACATTTTTCACAATACTAAACTGTGTTTGAAACAGATTACTTCAGAAAACACCCTTAGATTAAAATCTACTCAAGCACCACCCAATTTACTTGCACGACATCTATGTACAAAGAAATGAAGAGGCACACCATAAACTTTCCTCCTAAAAGTGATTGGGTGTGCTTATCAAAAGGAAAACACATAAAACTGCCTTAGCCAACATACTGACCAGGGTTCTCCACTGGTCTGTTTTCTGTCCGGGGGCTTGTGGTCGCCGTCCTGGGGGGAGGGGTCTAAGGGGAGAGGGTGTCCCCCTCCCTTTTGGGAAATTTTGACAATTTAGGAGGGCTTAGATCGCAAATGGTGCAATCTACGGCCTTGTTCTTAGCCTTTCCTATGTGTTCAAATCTGGGCATTTTGTGGTAATCTTTTTTTTTCTTTGCAAATTGCATTTTCTAAATATCTTTGACTTTACTTGCAGATCTGAAGCTCCAGTTTCCACTTGGACGTATTCAATAATGAAGTAGTTCACTTTAATGGAAGTTCGGGTGAAAATCGGGAAATCTTTATTATACATTTCTTGTCATGAGTATTTGAAATCAAATATAAAAGGCAGTCAAATGACTAAGTTGTGGTGTTGGTGATTGAGTGTACAGCTAACTTCTTGACCGGGCGGGTCAATTTTCTGTGAGGGCGGCAAAGTTTTGTCCGGGCGCTAAAGTTGTGTGGCAGATTTTGTACGGGCGGAGCCCCCGGACATAACAGCTAGTGGAGAACACTGACTGACATAACGTTCAAGCTGTCTGTCCATGCAAACAAAAGAGATAAAGAAAGATCCCTCACCGAAGTAATTCTGCTAAATATTGTTCAATTATCATAAAATAACGACAAAAATATGAAAATCTATAACATCTGGAAACCATTTTATTCTATTCAATCCCACCCCTGGCTGAAAAAGCCACTGGGAGTTTTATATATGAATATTCAATAGGCCTAAGACAAAACAGCACAACAAGCATTGTACATACGACTGTATATTCACGTATAAGCTTATAGCTATGTACATGTAGACTGACTGAGGTACATTGGCTGATTTGGGAAGCAACTAGTTACCACTAAAACTGATTAAATCGAAAGGACTAACTTCCATTGATGTCCACCTGGACAATTTCAGAAGATATTACAGTCAATTGTAACCAAGTCAATAACACAACAAGGAAACTATGTATCAGCAGCGAGTTGCTACTTAGAAGGCATCTGGCCATAAGATTTGTGCAAGTAGTGAAGGTTCATGATAACGAAGAGTGTTGGCCTATTTTTTGTATGATTCCAAAGATAGACTCAAAGATTACAACATTTATCTCTTCACAGTTCAGAGTTTTACAAAGTCTAATAATGCATGAAACTTGTCATGGTTATAATAATATTTAACACTTCTTGAGTCATTCAAATCCTTGATGGTCAAACTAAGGCAGCTCCCTGGTCAAAGGGTATCAGCTGGAAGTCTGACACCTGAGATGTTTACCTGAGCAAGGTCATACCTTCCCTGTTACTTTTCCAGGTGAAATGTGAACAGTTGTCACACGATTCAACAGTCACATATTCCTTTACATTGTGGAAATTCATGAGACAGCATTTGCAATTGAAGGAAAAGCATTACTGACAGAGGAAATAGATTCAAGCTTCCTACATATTGTGCACCTGACACCTTCTCCACTGGGCTACAATGAACCCTGAATACTACGGAGGTAAGGGTTTACTTACACAATACTGTAGTATGGGAATGTCACACCTCACATAAGTGCTACTCACTAGTGTTTGGCATTTACACTTGTGACAGATTTTTGGTCAGTTACAGTACCATTGTACATTTTACGTAAAATTTTTGATATATGCCTGCATGTAATGCTGAAGGACAAGCCTGGATGTGGCTGAGTGCACAAGTACAACTGGTAATGTCCCCAACATTAGTGTAGCAGTGTCTTCTTAAATTGTGTTAGGGGGTGAAATTCAACACAGATACAATGGTGAAACTGTTACTGGACATGCACATTCCTTTTGATTCAAAAAGTCAAGTTTACTATGCAGTACACAACCTACATCATCAAACCATCCCCAGCCCAATGTACAAAGAGATGCGGCAGCCTAAGCCCACTAAATTGTACAGTCATTTGGTACATGTAGCTGTGTGACTCACTGCATATTCATGCATAGTCATGTTCAGATAGGCTTAAGCCAATTAAAGCTGGTTGTAATAAGAACAGATTTTTTCAAATAGTTTGCAAATTTTTACTGCCGTTAGACCATTTCTTTACATTTAATCATTCTGATTGTTATTTTCAGTCACTAAATGAAAAATTTCATCCAAGAACGTCATATAGCTAGGACACTGACAAATAAAGAAAAATGTTAGACCTTATGGTTTTTCATTTTTCCATAAATATGGAATCATTTTAAATTGCCCTACAGTAAGGTGGAAATCACTAGTGATGCACTGTTAAAAAACCTCCCCCCCCCCAAAAAAAAAACAACATGCAAAAAATCAAACTCAGATGGTATTCAGGTGAGACCTTAAGATCTTTTTTCAAAAAGTCACAGATATTCCTTAAACTAAATACCTAGTCTCGGTAACCTTTTATGTATAGATATTTCACAAAATTTAAATGGATATATTGTGTTTAAATTGCAAAAAAACTGATCTGGACAGTAAACAGCTTTTACCATTATCAAATCATTCATTATCACTAATGACCCCCAGCAATGGTATTCTTCCCCCAAAATATTACCCATTATGAGAACTACCAATGTGCATCATTTGAAAATTTGAAAAGATAGGTAATTCCTATTTTTATTTATGAGCTTTAGGGCAAGGATTTTTTTCCGTCGATGAACTTATTTCTTGAAAATAAAGTTACTTGGTTACATTATTTTAAAAAAATATTTTGCATCATAAATGCAAAATTTCCATTTGACAGATTTTAGTATAATTGTCTTACCTCTATCTATATCATCAGCTTTTTTCTTTCTAAACCTTCAAAAGAATAGACAAAAGTCACAATCAAAGAAGGGCAGAGATCTATATCATTGTATGCACATGTATTTTGAAAGTCAATTGCTGCAGTAAAATCCTTTTTGAACTTCATAAATTGAATATAAAACATGTGAAGCTCCACATCTTGAATCAACTGACAGGAGAAGCACATTACTTTGTGGAAATCTCTCCTGACTAGAACCACATCTCTCAAAAAACAAGTTGACATGAGTAAAAGAAATGATAAGTTACCAGTGTATAATAATTTGGGTGAGTGATGGATTCTTCAAACCCTCAAAAATAAATAACATAGCCAAGTATGATTCCATTCAAACAACTTTGCACTGCTTGACACAGCTGATAAGCTGTGGTGTAGGATAAGGGGCTGCCCACCTCCACAAAACTTTTGGGAAAGAGGCTAAGACTGGGATACACTCTCTTCCACTAGAATGAGATATTAACTGGTGCTCCCAATTGAGATTATGATGCCATCAGGACATCCCAGCCTAACCACAACTTAAACAAAGACAGAGAAACCTGTAAGTATCCATGTACAGTCAAACTTTGTGCATCATTGAGCTTTATTGTTTGCCCTATAAAATTCTAAACTGACATAGGGGATGTCAGTGTATAAGGTCTATTGTAAAAGTTGCTATTAAACTCAGTGAGTTGTTTTCAAAGGGCTCCATATGTTAAAATTGAAATACTTGCAAACTCTCGATGTATATTGAACTTTCACTGTAGAATATTAGTTGTTTTTAACACACTTAAAGTGGGGATTACTTGCCAAAATAAGTTTTGCGTAACGCAAGATTGAATTCAATGATGTATAAATGTCAATTCACAGACATTCACAACTGGTGTAATTCGACACAAATAGAATTTGAAGAAAAACGTCAATCCAATTTCGAAATATGCTGCAACAGGTCACCTGACTTTATGATGCTACTGGCAGCACAAACACTGCACCATATAAGGACGTGTATCTAGATGTAACACTGAGGTAAAGTTATCTTATTAACTTCATGAGAAGGGTTACATCAAAATACCTGCGCAACATACACAGCACAAAGCGCAGACCATGTTGGGGGCTTTGAGGTTGCATCACTGGCCAATATGCACAGGTGCAAAGGCACGCACATGTTTTGGCTTCATTTCACAAGCCTTAGTTCTGGTTTTGTACAAAAAGAACGTGGTTGGAGTGCTGTACATAACAGCTATGCACATGTAGGGACAGTCTATAACAAATGCGCCGATATGATGGTGTTACTGTGAATCCTAAGCAGCCACCGCACAATGACACATCATTCAAAATGTGGTCACTGGTCACACATGCTGCTCCAGTATCGTAGCACAGGTGTTTGCAATGATGTCACTACTAACGCGCGTTAGCATGCAAATGATTTTGTGTGTGGAATGATGGGTGAGCTGCCTAGTACAAGTGCTACTGACCATGCTGCCAATGATGTCATGTCTTGAGGCGCGTTCACATACGTTTTTTGCTTTCGGATTTCATATGAGCTGAACAGCTGAGTCTAGCCTGTATTTGGGAATTTACATGGTCGTATTCTGGTATATACAGACATTTATTATCAGGAAAACATTCGTTTTATTTCAAGCTGTACCCAAAGGTTATTTACTGAGAAACTTACTTTGGTTGTGTCATGACCACTTTAAAGTTCTTGGAGTGAAACTGTTGAAACATAGACTTCCCTTACACCTTATATTTTACAAAGTGCCAACTGACTGTTTTCACTTTTCTTGACTACATTTTTTTCATTGTGAAGTTCATTTCTATGCTCTCACAATAGGCTAACCAAATTGTATCATACAAACTCATTAATACTGAGATATTTTGTTACTGTATTTCTAATACTTTTACATACACTTAAGTTTGCCCAAGAATCAGTATACTATCTGCCGGTATTTCTCATTCTTGTCCTGTACCAGTATCAATAAAGGTCACCTAAAATGCATGCAGACTCTATCCAACAAATATTTCTTGGCCTAAATTTTATATAACTGTTACTTTATTTCCTTAAGTGTGACATTCAGTCCCAATATTTTACCACATGTAAATTGCATATAATGGCACACAGTGGTTGTACACAATAGACTGGTGCATACAATACA